>OX422218.1:487632245-488882870 GCA_949130495.1 Sambucus nigra | reverse complement strand
CTCCAGCTGGCGAGGAACCTGTATCGAAGGCTGAGGGGAAAAAACCAATATAATAGGATTTTCAATGTAATAGTTAGAACACATATGTAACTTGTAATTTATTTTGAATTTTAATGAAAGACTTTCATTTTTTGTTTGCAAATCTGTATTGCTATTCTTTTGTACTTGTCTAACACTTTTACATCTGTGCATATGTATCTGTTAAAAAGATAACAATTTTGTGTTGTTCATCAACCAACATAGTAATAAACAGTTATAAGTATCAAAAATGTTGTTCGGTCACTTAATAATAAAGTAATGAGTATAAAAATGTTTAAAATTTTTCCAACCAACTAAGGTTGTAAAATTGTACTCGTCGACCAAGTATAATTAGCAAGAGTTTTCATAAAATGTGTCCGACTAACCAGGTTGATGGACCCTTCTCGTCAATAAGTTATCCTCGTTGACCAACTACAATTAGTGGGTTTTTATCCCCGACCAACTATACTTGGCTCAGTTTGGAATATTTTGTATTTTCTGGAATGGTTTTACCTTCCGACCAACTTGTTAGCATATTTTGTTTCTTAACCAGCCAAAATTGGCATTTTAAGAATGTTGTTCTTGCCCTTTTACCAATCAAAGTTGGTCGTGGGTTTGAACTATTGCCTCATAACCAAAGGAGTATAATTTGTTCTCGCTATTTTACCAACCGAAGTTGATCACGCTCGAACTATCAGGTTCTTTCAAATTATCTTGTCCACAAGCTCTTTTACCAACCGAAGTTGATCACGCAAGTGTACACCCCCTAACCAAAGGAGTATAATTTGTTCTCGCTATTTTACCAGCCGAAGTTGATCACGCTCGAACTATCAGGTTCTTTCGAACTATCTTGTCCACAAGCTCTTTTACCAACCGAAGTTGATCACGCAAGTGTACACCTCCTAACCAAAGGAGTGTAATTTGTTCTCGCTATTTTACCAACCGAAGTTGATCACGCTCGAACTATCAGGTTCTTTCGAACTATCTTATCCACAAGCTCTTTTACCAACCGAAGTTGATCATGCAAGTGTACACCTCCTAACCAAAGGAGTATAATTTGTTCTCGCCCTTTTACCAACCGGAGTTGGTCGTGGGTCTGAACTATCGTCTTCTTTTTGCTGTTGAACAGCGTAGTGTACAACACTAGTATTCCCCGAAAAACTTTCAAACAAAGTAGAGAGAGAAAAAATTGTGAAACATCATTGTTTTATTCATGTTGATGGAACTGCTGTACATTTTACATTACTGATAATACTTGCGAAGGTGTTTAGCATTCCAAGCATTCTTGAATTCCTCTCTTTCTAGAGTTACTATTCGGTAAGTTCCTGGTCGAACAACTTCTGTAACTCGGTAAGGTCCATGCCAGTTTGCTTTCAATTTATTGTGCTTCTGAATGACATTCTTTAGCACATAATCTCCTTCTTTTAAATCGCATTTCTTCACCCTCTTGTTGTAAAACAGAGTTGTTCGTTGTTGATAAGCAGCATTCCTAACGGCTGCCTCTTCTCTAACCTCCTCGAGCATATCCAAATCCAGTCTTCTCATCAAGTCACTGACCGGGGAATTGAAATTCAGCACTCTGTGTGTTGGTAGACCCAACTCGGCAGGTATTACAGCCTCACTTCCAAATGCCAGCATATATGGTGATTCTCCAGTCGTTGCTCGGGGAGTTATTCGGTAAGCCCACAATACTGATTGTAGCTCACTAATCTAGTTAGCTTTAGCTTCACTTAGCCTCTTCTTCAAACCATTTAGCAGTGTTCTTTTCGTTACCTCTGTCTGTCCATTGCTTTGAGGATGACCTGGTGCTGAATGGGTCTTCAGGATGTTTGATTGTTGACAATAGGCAGCAAACTCCTCGTTGTCGAATTGTGTTCCATGGTCTGTGATGAAGGCATGAGGGAGACCATATCGACAAATGATATTCTTCCAAACAAACTGGTATACCTTCTCGTATGTCATATCGATAAGGAGTTCAGCTTCTACACACTTAGTAAAATAATCTACTGCGATGACGAGGTACTTGAATCTTCCTCGGGTGGTTGGCAGTGGTCCAACCAAATCAATTTACCACATGGAAAATGGCCAAGGGGAAGTTATGGGTGTCAACAATGCTTGTGGAGTTCGTCGGATGGAGGAAAAACGTTGACACTTGTCACATTTCTTAGCATATGCTATACAATCAGCCCTCATCGTCGGCCAGTAGTATCCTTGAGTCATCACCCTTTGCAAAAGTGTTCGACCTGCTACATGAGCTCCACAGGACCCTTCATGGATTTCTTCAATTAATTCTTTCACCTCGGAAGGATGTACACATCTTTGCAAACCTGCCATAATTCCTCGTCTATACAAAATACCATTAGTTAGTACATACCGAGCAGCTTTATACTTCAATTTCTTGGCAACGAGCTTATCTTCCGGTAATTCTCCTTCTTCAATATATGCCCTGATGGGATCCATCCAAGATGGTCCTAGATCAAGGGTGATAATGTTCATCGTCAGATTTTCATCTATGCTTCAACTTTCTAGTGCTTCAATTGGTATTGTTCTTCGCAGCTCGGTACGAGTAGCTGATGCTAGTCGGGCCAGTGCGTCTGCTTGTGCATTTTCTATTCTGGGTATTCTGATCAACTGAATGGCATCAAATTCTGCCAACAATTCCATCACCTTTGCATGATACTTGACCATTAGTTCTCCTTTAACCGCATATGTTCCCATCACCTGATTCACAATTAATTAAGAATCACTGAATACCATCACTTGTTGTGCTTCCATAATCTTTGCTAAATTAAGACCTGCTATCATGGCCTCATACTCAGCCTCATTATTGGAGGTTTTGAATTGAAATCGCAAGGCATATTCTATATCAATCTCGTCTGGGGTTTTCAAAACAATCCCTGCTCCACAACTTGCTGTGCAAGATGACCCATCTACATACAATCTCCATGTAGGTAACTTGTCTTCAAATTTCTTATCCAATAGAGTTCCTCGGTGAAATATCTGTTGTTCTCTTCCATCCTCACCTGTTAATTTTTGCTCCTCGTCGACCATCTCTTCTCACCCTTTTACCAACCGGAGTTGGTCTGGGTTTGAATTTGATGATCTTTCTACATCCACAAGCCCTTTTACCAACCGGAGTTGGTCTGGACTTATGTCTGTTGATCCTGTAATATCCACAGGTTGATCAGTGAGCAACTTTTGTTCCTCGGGGGTATCAGGGTATGTAAACTCTGCTATAAAATCTGCTACAGCTTGCCCTTTCAATGATGATCTGGGTTCATACACAATATCATATTCACTGAGCTCTATTGCCCAGTACATCAGTCTCCCTGACTTTTCTGGCTTATGAAGGGCTTGTCTCAATGGCATGTCGGTATAAACGACGATGGTATGGGCCTGAAAATATGGCCTCATTCTTCTACTTGCTTCAATTAATGCCAATGCCAATTTTTCTAGCTTTGGGTACCTGATCTCTGCACCTCGGAAAGCCTTACTTGTGTAATAAATTGGTTTCTGGACTCCATTATCCAATCTGATCAATGTCGAGCTGACTGCATTTTCTGATACTGCCAGGTATAAGTACAACTTTTCTCCCATTACCGGTCTGGACAGTAGTGGAGGTGTTCCCAGATATTTCTTCAAGTCTTGAAAGGATTTTTCACATTCATCATTCCACTCGAAAGTTTTTCGAAGTGTTTTTAAGAATGGTAAGCATCTATCTGTTGCTCGAGATACAAATCTGTTGAGCGCTGCAACTCGTCCTGTAAGACTCTGCACTTCTTTCTTTGTTATTGGAGATCGCAACCCTAAAAGAGCTTTGATCTTTTTTGGATTTGCCTCAATGCCTCTTTGGTTGACGATGTACCCGAGGAACATTCCTTCTCGTACTCCAAATGTGCACTTCGTTGGGTTAAGCTTCATCTGGTATTTATCCAGTTGATCAAAAGTCTGACTTAAATCAACTAGATGATCAGCACCTTTCTTGCTTTTTGTCAGCATATCATCGACATAGACTTCCATATTGCAGCTGATTTGTTCGGCAAAAACCTTGTTCATCAGCCGCTGGTATGTCGCTCCTGCATTTTTCAAACCAAAAGGCATAACATTATAACAATAAGTACCCCTAGGGGTAATAAAAGAAGTACTCTCCCTGTCTTCAGGTTTCATCTTGATCTGGTTGTAGCCTAAATAAGCGTCCGTGAAGCTGAGCAGCTCGTGCCCAGAGGTAACATCTACTAGTTGGTCAATTCTGGGCAATGGAAAATGATCCTTTGGGCAAGCCTTGTTGAGATCAGTGAAATCAACACACATTCTCCATTTGTTGTTTTTCTTCTTTACCATCACCACATTTTCCAACCAGTCCGGGTACTTCACATCTTCAATGAATTGAGCTTTCTAGAGCTTGTCGACCTCCTCTTGAATAGCTTGATTCTTCTCGGGGCTAAATACCCTTCTTCTCTGCTTTACAGGCTTGATCTCCTTATTCACATTGATCTCGTGACATAAGAAGTTTGGATCTATTCCTGGCATGTCCTCATGACTCCATGCAAAAGTTTTCTTCCTATTTCTTAAGAAAATTATCAACTCCTGTTTTATTAAAGCATCCAACGTTGAACCTATCTGGGTTACTCGTTCAGGGTGCTCGTCGTCTAGAATAACATTTTCTGTAGATTCCACCACCTGTCCTTTTACAAGTTGGGATTCATCTCTGGGATCGAGAGTTTCAATCTCTGTATCTTCTTCCACCTGGTAGGTAGTAGTCTTTTTCCTCGATTCCTCAAGCTCCTCTTGCTTGGCAGATGAATAATAGCATTCCCGAGCTACTTTTTGATCACCTTTCACAACTCCTACTCCAAAGTTTATTGGGAATTTTAAGCACTGATGTACTGTAGATGGAACTGCTTTGAACTTCTTCAAACCAACTCTTCCCATGATGATGTTGTAGGCTGACTGCACATTCTTATCCATCACAAAGATGCGTATTCTTTCTGTTCGACAAGCAGGCCAGGTTCCAATGAATATATCCAACTTGATCGTCCCAAGTGGAAAAACTTTCTCGCCAGCAAAACCCATGAGGGGTCTGTGATACGGTTCCAATTGAGATAATTTCAGATTCAAGTTGTTAAAGCATGAATAATACATGATGTCTGCCGAACTTCCATTGTCTACCAACACCCTTGAAATCACTACTTCTTTCATCCTCATTTTGATCACCAAAGGATCGTCGTGAGGATAAAGAACACCTGCCAGGTCATTTTTTGAAAAGCCAATGACCAGCTTCCCTTTATTTACCTTCCTCGAACGATCTTCCTCGGCCAGATTTATTCGCTGAATATATGAACAAGCTTGAGCCTCTCCAAGGTAAGCCTTTCTTTCTGCAGTAAGGTCTCCTCCTCCTGCATCTCCTCCTGTAATGACATTACAATCATATGACCCAAAATGTATAGAAAATACCTCTCGTTCTGGCTGTCTTGGTTTCTTGGGAAGGTCGGGGTCATCATCTGGATCATCTTCATGGTTTCTCTTCTTTTTCTCCTCTGCTCGACGAGGAGATCTAGACCTCTCTCTAGCTCGGTCGTTATTTTTTCTTTCACCTCCCCGATCAACATATTTTGCTATCTTTCCTCTTCGGATGAGTGTTTTAATCTCGTTCTAAAGAGCTATGCAATTTTTGGTCATGTGACCATGATCTTTATGAAACTCGCAATATTTATCCTTACTCCTCGAATCACGGTATGACCTCAGTTTCTTTGGCCATTTTACCTCCTCGTTGTTCTTGATTTCTTCCAAGACATGATGAATACCCATTTTCAAAGGAGTATAATTGTCGTATTTCTTCAGGACTTCCCATGATGATTTATTATTTCTGGAACGTTTGTCACCCTCATTGCCCTTATGCTCTTTATTTTTAGACTTGTCGACGTCCACCTTGGTGTCTTTATCCATATTCTTCTTTACAGCCATAGCTTCCTCGGCATTCATGATTTTGGCCGCTTTTGCCATCAACTCTGACATAGTTTTAGGTGGATCTTTTGCCAAGGTGTAATACAATTTATTAGGCAACAACCCACTCATCAAGGTGGTGATTGCTGTCTTTTCTTCGTAATCTATGACTTCCAGCTTCTCGTTATTGAAACGAGTTATGTAATCTCTAGTACTCTCACCAGATTTTTGTGTAACACTTAACAAGTGTGCTACTCGTTTTACTGGCTTTGCTCCAAAACAGAAATTGCCAATAAATAACTCGACCAACTGAAAGAAAGTTGAAATCTTACCCCGAGGAAGATTGTTGTACCATATCTGGGCAGTTCCAGTAAGAGTTCCTGAGAACGCTTTGCATCTCATCTCGTCGGGGATGACATAGATGTCGGCAGCAGCTTGATATTGCTCTATGTGAAGAACAGGATCTGTCTTTCCATCATATTTGGGGGTCACTACAGGTGCTTTGAACTTTGACGGTGTCGGAAAATTCACAATGGCCTGTACAAAAGTTCGTTGTAGGGGGTTCTTTTCCTTGGCCATTTCTCCCAATCTATCTTCCAACCGTTGGATGGAACCTTTCCACGCATCATTTCCTTCATCGAGCTTGTTAGTTCGAGTAATAGATTGTTCTGAAGTAGCCTCCTGAGATTTATCTTGACGAGCAACTGGTCGTGATTATGCTGATCCTTCTCTTAGATCTGATGGTTGTCGAAAACTCCTCGACATGGTCTTAGGTGGACTCCTATTCCTCCTAGGGCCTAATCGACTGAAAGGAGACACCTTACTCAGTCTTTCTAAAGCACTGGGTCTTTCTGGAGAGAGGGTGATATGTTGATCAGTATCTGTAGCCCTTATTGACGAAGTTCGCCCAGGTTGATAAGAGAAATCATCAGACTCCTCATTACGACGTGACTCAGTACTCCTGGATCGTGAAGAAAGTAAATAAGTTTTCCTCTGACCACTTTGTTGTCCTGAACATGTAGGTGCACCGCCATGAAGGGTTTATATGAGTTGCCTCATTGTTTCTTGCATGGCGGTTTGTCCTTGAGCCAGATTCGTCATAATCCCGGCTAGATCTGGAGGTGCAGAGGGATTCGGAGGATTTCCAGTATTTCCATCGTTTTGATTGCTAGATTCTGGATTATCCGCCGTTGATGATGAATGATTTTTGGTGAAAAACGATAGTAACAATCGTTCCCACAGACGGCGCCAATCTGTTGATGTAAAAAACTAGATCACTCTAATAATTTAATCACAGATAAATAAATGAGACAGAATAATTAAAAGTGGTTCAGCCTTATAAGAATGGCCTACGTCCACTGTTATGTTATTGCTGAGTGTTTGGGAATTCTCGATTACAAATTCTATCAAGAAATTCCGGTCACTTTGAATGAGGGTGATACAAGGTATTTATAGCCCTTAGGCTGTACATGAAAGGGTTGATACATTAAATGATATACATATGAAAGGGTAATACATTTAATGCAGCGTGTGCGTCAAGATGATAAACATTCAATGAATAGTTGAACTGTTGATTATCTGGAAAATAATGATACGGCCGCGATGCAGCTCGGACCGCCTTAGTTACTCGTTGCTCAAGAGTTCCTCGAAGCGCTGGAGTACTTCGGAGTGCTAAAGTTCCTCGGTGTATCCTCGTTGCTCGGAGAGAACATGAGTTGGTCAGGGAAATGAACTTCCTCGTTGCTATTGTGCCACGTAGATTGACACGTGTCTTCGTATTATTCATCCATATCAGCATATTAATTTTGGTACCAACATACATACAAAAAATTAAATTGAACAACTCCACATCCAAAAAACTAAACTACACAACTCCACATACATAAAATTTCTACCACATACAAAAAATATATAAATACATAAAAATAATACCTGAAATGAATATTGAACAACTTATACTGAGGGGCTGGAGTCGATAATGGAGCCGCTGGATGGGAGGGAGGGAGGTTGGACAGTGGAGAGCCAAGAGGGAAGGATGGTGGCTGGACAGGAGCTGGGAGGGAGGGAGGGACGGAAGGCGATGTTGGACAGTAGCCGCTGCTAGGAGAGGGAGGGAGGCGGAGGAGGGGAAATAGTTTAGGGAAGAAAAGAGATAAGATAAGTTATCCATTGTTGCATTTTGGTTTTAGTTTAATATTTTAAGTAATTAAAATCTTACACCCTTAGTTTTGTAAATGATTAGAGGTATACCTTTAAGTTTTAAATTTTACCAAAAAACCTTAAATTTTTTTTTTTTGAAAAATTCAACCAGGGCCACCTCCCCTCTTCGGCCCTATGTGGCTCGACCAATGTTCGTGAGAGTCCAAGGTCATGTCGTTTGGGCTAACCAATGTGTCCACCATGTTCATGGACTTCACGAACTAAGTATTTTGTGCATACTTAGATCAGTTTACCACTGTCTTTTTTTTTAAAGAAAAACCATAAATGTATAGAAACAAGGAAGGAAGGATTAAACCCAAACTAGTGGATTACAAGCTAAGATGATGACTTTATAAATAGACATCTAGAATCTAAAATTGGGAGAACCCAGATGGTCTACTCTAACCAAACTTGTTAACACTTTTAGAAAAGACTTAATATCCTCACACACTAAATTAATCTTCTACGTGCATCCGTATTTAGTGAAAAAATTAGTAGTTTTGTTGCCTTCGTGAAATATATGATAGAAGGAGATGGGAAGCCCATGGGAGAGGCTCTTAATTTGAATAAGGATATTTGTAATGGACCACGTGCAGTGAGTTTTGTTTTGAATAACATCCACTAATAGCTGAGAGTCATACTTAATATCGAGCCCATAATATAACAGCTCCACACATACTTTAATCCCATGGAGAATAACATTGGCCTTAGTGTGAATGTTGAAGTCCATGTGAGAAAATGAAGCAAATCGTCTCAAGATTTTTCCTTTTCGAATTTCTCACAATGCCACCTCCACCACTACACCTCGGGGTGGTAATTAATGACATCTTAATTTATTCACGAACCAAGGAGGAGCATGGCAGAATTCGAGGGTTGTGCTTCATACGTTATGGGAGAGTAAACTGCATGCTAAATTTTGGGGATATGAAATGCTGTTTTGGGGGCATGCAGTTTCGAAGTCGAGGTTATTAGTGGATCCTAAGAATGATTCGACCATATTGGATTGGGGATAACCTATGACATCTACGTACTTTCGTATATTTTAGGGGTTAGTCGATTATTACTAGAGGTTCATTCAAGGATGTTAAAAGATAACGGGACCATTTATCGAGTTGACTCGGAAGGGTATTAAGTTTGTTTGGACCGAGAGATGTTATTATGCCTTTAACACGCTCAATGAGAAGTTGACTTTGACTCCACTTTTGACTCTACCAAAGAGCGGATCTGAGTATTTTATATACACCGATGCTTAATTACATATATTAGGTGGGGTGTTAATATAGGAGGATCGTCCTATTGCATATTCATCTAAGAAGTTAAAGTCTCATGAGTTTAACTATCCTACATATGATTTCGATCTAGAGGCAATAGTGTTCGCACTAAATATTTGGAGGAATTATTTATGGTGTGAGAAGTCCATGCACTTTGGGGATGCTTCAGTGTTTTTCCACGCAAAAGGATTTAAACATGCATCAATGAAGAGGATTTAAGTTCATGAAGGACTAACTTACAATTCAGTATCACCTGAGAAAGTCCAATGTAGTTGAAGATGCTTTGAGTCAATAACTGATTGGCAGTTTGTCTACTCTTCATATGACCGATATGAGGTTCGTCCAGGTGATTGGAGAGTTAGTCTATTCTTTCATGGGGATTCTCACATGAACACCAATATTCTTATGTCGGTGGTTCGATCACAAGTAGATGATGTGGTGTGCAAGGAGAAAGTTCCCCAGCATTTTGGCCATCGTTGTACCTCATTACAGCATTAGATCGGATGGTGGATTAAAATATAAGGGGAGGTTATTGTAACTTCAAATGACTAGTTTTGTGGATCATCATGTAGGAGGTCCATGAATCATAATTTTTTGTGCATCTCGGTGGGATAAGATGTACCTATAAATGAGGAGATAGTATTAGTGGTCCTAGATAAAGCGAGACATTGTTACATTTGTGTACCAATGTAGCATATGTGAGATGATGAAGGTGGATCACTAGAGACCATCGGGTATACTTCAACTCATACCCATTATCAATTATAAGTGGGACAACATCTCTATGGAATTCATCATTGGGTTTCCTTTTTTTTATAGTGGACAGCTTGATGAAGGCTTCATACTTCTTACTCGTCTACATAAATAAACAATTATATGTGTCAAAGATCGTTCGATTGCGTGGTGTACCTTTGTCGATCATCTCAGATAGATAAATAACTTTTGTATCTCAATTTTGGGGAATGTTTTAGGATATTATAAGGCCTAGGTTGCACTTGAGTATGTCTTATGATCCTTGGATAAATGGGCATGCATGGCGTGTGAATCAAATTTTAGAGGATATGCTTCAAGCATGCACATTCGATTTCAGGTTTAGTTTAGAGGTTAATTTTCCTTTGGTAAAATTGTCCTAAAATAACAATTATTAAAAGTTAATCAGTATGGCACGATGTGAGGCATTTTTTGGGTGACCATATAGATCATCAGTGTGTTGGTTAGACTCTAGCAAAAGTAGTTTGTCGGGGCGAGTTTGTTCAGGAGACGATTAAGAAGATTAGGATGATTTAGGATTAGGTAAAAAAAATCCCAGAGTAGGCAAAAGAGTTATATGGACTTAGAGAGAGGGGACATTGAGTTGCAGGTGGGTGATCATGTGCTTCTTACGCTATCACCCATAATGGGGGTGATGCATTTTGGGATTAAGGGAAAGTTGGCCCCAAGGTATATCGATCCTTTTACGATCACGAATCAGGAAGGGGGTCTCGCATATCTTTTAACACTTCCAGAACATTTAGATAGGGTACATAATTTGTTTCGTGTATCCATGATTTGTTGGTTCTTTCATGGCAGGGTCGCGTATTAGCATATTAACTTAGGGGATATTCAGCTAGAGTCTATGTTTTGTATCGTGAGGAGCTAGTTCGTATTTTAGACCGTAGAGTCTATATTTTGAGGTCTAAGGAGATACCCTTAGTTCATATTTAGTATGTTCACTATAATGAGGATGTGTCCACTTACGAGTGAGAGGATACAATGAGGAATCAGTTTGTACTTATTTTAACGTAGGTATGTGTTGTTTCTTGTGAATTATGAGGACGAAATTCTTTTTGTTAAAGTTGAGGAATCTAATTCCTCATATTTATAAGAGGATTCATAATTAATTAATTGAGAATACTTTTAATTAATAAAGTAGAAAATGGAACTAATCAAATAATTGAAATGTAGAATTTAAAACCATTGATTGAGATTCGAAGTTAAAATGAGTTACTTTGGAATTTTATAGTTTAATTTATTAGTTGATAATGTTTTGTGGGAGAAGGTTTAAATTTATTAATATTTGGGGTTAAATTGGTAATTATAAGAAGTTAGAAAGGGATTTTAGGAGAGACTTGAGGGGAAATTGTTTTTTATTCATTGCTTTGGGATCAAGTAGGGTTTTACAATATTGATATTTGTTAGGGTTTCAGGCACCAAGGGATTTTTAGGCCATGCCTAAGGCCGCAACCTTAGGTCTGGAGCCATTACCTCAGTCTTTTGTGAATTTCGGTTGGGCCACAGCCTGGTTTTGGGGTCTATGAGTATGTTGGTTCTTTTATTAGCCTAGTTATGTTTTAATCCTAGTTTCTCATATCACTCTCATTTGCTAGTATCCCCTTTACCAAGAAATCCTAAAAATCTCTAAATTCTCCCTCAAGAAACCTTATTTCCATTAAACAAAACAAACATATTTTCAAGTTTTCCCAACAACGATTCAAAGGAGTTTTCAAGAGCATTCAACTCAAGTTTACAAAAGTTTTTCAAGATTGATTAAAGGCCAACTTTTCAGGATTTCTTCTCTCTAAATTCATGTCAAATTTGAACTCATCTTTTGAGGAAAATTGTTATTTAGTCTTATCCTTTTATACATACTCATATTATCTTCACCTAAAAACTTACTATAGAAAAAAATATACTAGAAACCCTTAGGAAGTTTAAGATTTCTAATGATTTTATATTTTTAAGGTGAAATTAATTATCCTCACATTTTATGTATTCAAATTTAGCCCTAGTTAATTAAGAAATTGAATATTGAACTTTAAATAGTAAATTAGTATCCCTGGGTTTAATGTTTCATCCTAGATTTATGATTAATTTGAATATATGATGAGTAATTTCGATATATTTAAGGCTTAATCAAATTCTGAAAAGCTTATGATTAGTAGGGTTGTAACTTTAACTTGAAGAGTAGTACCTTAGCTAATAACTATATAATTAATGAGACTGTAAGTATGAATATTGTTTATTATGGCCTAGGTTACAATAATGATTGGTTATTGGTTATTATCCTATGTTGAAACTCTTAAAAAAAGTAAAAGATATTATCTTAAGTATATTCTTGAAATGTGGAATTTAACTTAATTGCGTAAGAATCCCATGTCAGCCTATAACCACTTTTATTATGTTGCTGATAATGAATTAATCATGTAGATAAATTTGAAGGAATATAGGATAAACTTATGTTGCCTTATGGGATTATAGTTGTCGCTTCTGCTGAACGGAGTACAGTTTTGTTTGGAAGTTGAATATTTAATTTGTTTAATCTATTAATTCAATTCATCCCAATAAATCTTTAACTAAGTAGTTGTAACACCCCGTGTTTTAATTAATTGACTTTAATTAATTTGGAGGAAAATAAAATCTTAGAGTTAATGGCCTTTAAGAATTTAATTTGGTTTTACTAGTAAATTTACTATCGGTAATTAATTTGGGTCTTTTATAAAACAAAGTTTTAAGGATTTTATTCATTTAACTGGCAGGTACGTTTTTTAGAATAATTATCAGTTTTAAAAAGGCAGATTTTAAAAGATTTCATTTTTAGACGTGGGTCGTTCAAACGACATAGCATCTCGTTCGAACGACATCGTATGTCGTTCGAACGACAGCGAGGCGGTGGCTTGGTGAGACTCCTAATCTGGTTTTAACTCTTAAACCCTTAATATACTAAACTGATATGGGCTAGGACTTCGAAAATCATTTTTTCTCTCAAATTTTCTCGAGAAAGCTTTTGCAAACCTATTTCCTCTCATCTTTAACCCCTAGCCCCAACTTTTAACAAGTTCTGAAAATCCAATTGGTGTTTTCTCAAGAGGAGTTCAACCTTCTATTCATATTTTGATGGAATTAATCACAGACATGAATACTCTATTCTTTACCTTTAGTATTATGCATTTTAAGTGTTGCCTAAACATAAATTTAATATTTTCTTAAAATCAATTAGCAATCTAATTAGAGAAAGTGGACACATAAACTTGGGAATGTTTTTATGAAATATTTTAATATGAATAATATTCATAACCCTTGGCTACGTAGGATTCATGAGTGGATTTTGGGTTTTGTTGGTGTAGGTTGAATGTAGAAAAACCTTGGTTTTTAAATAAATGGATTTTGGGGAGGTATGACTCATGTGAATTGTGTAGAATTAATGGAACATGAATTATGATGTATTAATGATGAAATCGCGGTGTATTTAATTTAAAATAACTAAATGATATTAATAGGGTATTTTGCCAATCTGATAACTAAATTAAGATTTAAATGAATTGGACTATCATGCGTAGTTTTGTACGTTGATTTGTGATGCATATTTGTGTGACTTGTTGGTGTTGTAAATTGCGTTTGTGACGATAGGTTGTTGGGTATTTATGATCTCCCTATATTTTTGGATGCCTTCTAGGTATGTGACTAGCGGGTAGTCCTTTTAATGCTTTGCGCCTTCTAGGTATGAGACTAGTGAGGGTAGATTATTACGACTTTATTATGTGGGGGGTGGACTGATTTTTGTTACTTTATCGTCATTACGCTAGCCTACGCATGAGACTAGGCTGAGGTTTATGTTAGAAATTCATCATATACATAAGGTAGGATGTATTGATAACTTGGGGACTCTTAGGTATGGGAATAAGGGATAGTTTGAGGATCTCACATCGATTAAAAGGGTGGGATAAATTATAAATTGAGAAATTGAGAACTAATGTTTAAGATAAAAACGGGTATTAAATTTGTGGCGATATAATGTGTCGGGACTGACAGTTTAAACGGGTCAGAGGATGATTTATGTCGTGGCATGTGTGTGTGTGTGTGTAACCTTATCATGGGGCAGGCTCGACGGTGTAAATGGATCAAAGGCCATTTGACAAGGGGAAGTGTGATACTTTGGTGGACATTACCACCCGTGGTGGGACGACCGCCATAATAACAAGTGAGAACTATAATAAAAGTTGGCTAATTTAATTAAATTAACATCGTGGGACTTGGGAATTTAATATCATATTGGTGTGCCTTTCAACTGGGGATTTCTACGAGTAGTTAGTGACTTATATTTATCACGTTTAATTATCTCATTTATTTAAAATACTCTATTATGATATTTATTGCGTATAATGATACTGTCTGGATTCGATGGTACTATTTGAGGGTAGTAGTGTGTATTCATGGGCTCTGACTTCGTGCGTTGACTAACTTTTTCAGGATAAGTTTTGGTAGAAGCTGCATCAATTCATCGGAATTACCATTTGGAGGTGCAGCTAGAGTTATTTGTTTTATTGTTTTATTTAGTTAGGCTTTCTTTTTAGTCGCATTTAATTATGAGACTTCATTTGAGTTTTATTGGGACATTAGATTTTATAGTTGTTTAGAGGATTTCAATTGGATTACTCAGATCTTTACTATTCAGATTTTATTTAATGAATTATTGGAGATTGGATTTATTTGGAGCTTTAGCTTGTGATGGATTTTTATCGTTCATATGTTGGGATTGTTTCAATTATTTATCTTGGATTGATTTATTTATGTCTCATATCTGTCTCATGCTAATAATGGTATTTAATTAGTTCACGCCCGGTGTAGTTCGGCGGTGGTGGCTAGCCACCCCGTCTATCGAATTTGTGTGGGGTGTGATAGTAGTTGTCGTAACAAATACCCTATCTAAACGTAAGTGTATTGGGACATTCCTTGTTTACGTATCATTTTTATGAGATGTCCCATGCATGGAGTTTAGAGACGGGTATGGGTGATGACTTTAAAACTTTTAACTAAAACATCTATATACTTTTATGCTCAGGTTGTGAGTAGTTCCATGACAAATCTATCATTAAGTCCTTAATGTAATAGTAATCAAAATAAATGACCTGGGAGTGGGAATATAATGATGAATCGATAAGTAATAAGCTACAATTGAAACTTGCAACATTATTAATGAATGAATGTGTATTTTTGGGTGTGTGCCTAGGGGGAACAATGTTATTTTTCGTACTCGAGGAGTACAGTTTGT
Source organism: Sambucus nigra (assembly GCA_949130495.1). NCBI lineage: Eukaryota > Viridiplantae > Streptophyta > Magnoliopsida > Dipsacales > Adoxaceae > Sambucus > Sambucus nigra. The sequence continues at coordinate 488,867,411 of OX422218.1, read as the reverse complement.
TAGGGACTTTCGGTGCATCACATAGTGTTGTGGAGTTATGGCATTATGTAGCAGGTGGCTACGGGTGTGTGATGGTTATTTATAAGCGTACCGCATGTTTCTTGAGATGGTTAGGGAGAAGTGGTGCATGGAGATTATGTTGTAATTAATTAAAATTTTAATTAATTGATGAATTTAATGAGTTAATCAAATGGACTATAAGGTTTTGTTACATGTGTTAGGTCTTATTATTGATAATATACACTGAATTTATCATTTTTGTTTGTTTTGAGTTACATAGTGTGGCGACTTACTGTAACACCCCACACTTTTGGGGATAATTAAAATTCATAAGTGTAATTTGGGAATTTAAGAAATTATCGTGACTAGTAATTTTTGGAGTTTTCAAGGATTAGATGATTTTCGATGGGTGTTATATTTACTTTTGGGATTAAGTAAATGAGCTGGAGTATTTTAGTTATATGTCGCAGCTAGGTAAAGCGACAGAGGATAATATTTTTATGGGAAATTCTGCATTAAGTTGTGTGGGGTTAAATAAATGAGTTATGGTCAAGTACCTCAAATGGAGATTTCGAGTGCGCGGTTGGTTTTAGAATGGCCGCGATAGTCAGAAAAGAGTATCTGGGGGTATTGTTTAGGCTCCGAGAGTTTTTGGGTTAATAGGGACTCATAATTGAGTAAATGAGTCATTTCTGGATTTAATAAGGATGAACCCTCTTTTCTTGCCTATAAGACACGAGAGAGTAGGAGAAAGAAAGGAAAAGAGAGAAAAGGAAGAGGAGAGGAAATGAGGAAGCGAAGGGAGGTTCCGGCCAAACTCCGCGGGATTCGGCTCAAGATCATCGGATTTTATCCTCCAGGCCAGTGTTTACTTGCTTTATTAATTTTGAGCATAAATCTCATATCATAATTGGTAATAAAAAAAACCCTAAATATTTTGGGTTGGGTTTTCGTGAATCAAATGGGTTTTTTGTAAGTTTAACAGTTAAAAATCGAAAAATGTCAAATTGGAGAAACTTAGGAATAAAATCGAATTTTGTTGTTAATTCTTGGTTCTAGGATGATTATAACCTATTTCCTTGGTGTATATATAGTTGGGTGTGGTTATATATTGGTATAATAATAGGAAACAAATATTGGAGGTTTGTTAATGGCCGAAACAGGGGTCAGAGAAGAAAAATCATGCAGAAATTTTATCAATTTCGGCTTCTGATTTTTAAATGGGATAAAATCCCAAATATATGATTTTATCTTGTTTAATTAATGTAACACCCCGCCTAATTAAATATCGGGTGGCCAGTCCCATACCAAATCAAAACAGAATATACAGTTGGATCATTCTTAGCATCACTGTCGAAAACATTTGCAACTCACCCAATACCCAATTAAGCTGGTGTTAAAAACTTTCCAAATTTTAATTTAACAAAATCCATTTCCAATTTAAGAATAACACAGCACATTTTATACTACAACACTGATAACCCAATAAATAACACAAAAGAATTTAAATGCAATTGGAATAAACATTCCCAAATAATATAAATCCTTTACAATAATCCCAACAATGTTAAATGTATTAAAAAAGTCCCGAATACAATAGTTTTTTACCTCGATAGAAAAGATAACTGAAATCCTTTGGGCGACATGCCCTAACTAAGAATATTGTGAATCAAATGAAGATAGGCGTCTAAGCAAAACTCCATGAATCCATAGCCTGTCATAATCCACTAAGGTTGGCGTCCCTGTTGCTGGACACCTGATATAGAGATACAATAGAAAAGAAAATACGCAAGGAAACGGGTCAGAGCCCGAATGTGTAGATGATTTTTAAAACAGCAAGTATTTAACAAGTGCAATAAAGAATTTATTATGTATATGTTAGATCCAACTCTCACTTGTTATTCTCACCTCTCAAATAGAGTGCACACTTAACGTTTCCTATTAACCTCCTAGTTAATGGTTCCTCTTTTCTAGTCTCCATATTATAATTCCATTCCCATGTCATAATCCCCGTATGTCCCATACCATACGTCACATTATTATTCATTTACATTTCTCCTTTATATGATTAGTTTCTCATTAACATGAATCATTACTCATTAATATGAATCATTTCTCATTAACATGAGTCATTACTCATTAATATGAATCTTTTCTCATTAACATGAGTTAAGCTTTTCAATTCTATAAGCACAAACATTCATTAACTTCATTCCATTATCTTTCTCTATTCACCGTTATCTACAATCATCACCGTAGATAAATTTAACCACAATATATCCATTCAATCATTTAATCCATTATATATATATTCATATATAATACAGCACCCCGAGTCACAGCTGCGGAGCAATGCATTACTCTGCTATCATGTCCCATCATCGCAAGTCACCGAATAGGGGACTAAAGGTTCGGTAAGATTCCACGAACCACAAACAACAACAAACAATTTGGAGGCGAACATAATTCTCATATCCATGGGTCACGTACATACCTACGTACCCATAGTCAGCGGACTTATCAACTCCCCGATAAGTGTTTCATAGACCTATGTTCTCGAGCGACAAATCAAAGATCCCATGGATTCATCAGGATATGACTGCCCTCACGCGCAAACCTCCCACCGATAGCAAGTAAGCTAGGTATGTCATACACATAAATCAATCAAATAGGTATTATCATACCTATAATATAATATCAATAAGGTAATTATCACTACCCTAAGATATTTCCCATACGTAGCATTATATCCCTTTTAAATCCCACGTATTAAAATATCATATCTTTACATCATAATTTAATTATCCTCGCATCCTATAACATCTCTCCACTCCCGACATCGTTAAGGTTCATGCGTGGAGCGTCTCGCAAAGAGAAATCCAAACAAGGAACCCCTCCAATACACTACTACTTAACTTTGTCGATCGAGGAGGTCCGACAACTTCAATAATGCGATCGGGATAACCTCATACCTTCTTCCAACCAAAAGTGTTCTAAACTCCATACCACTACGCTCTTGTACTACAATCAGTCCTTGCGTAATCAATAATGAGTTTAAACTCAGTCCTTGATTTTCAAATTGTAACCCTAAGGCTACCCTCAATCAATACTCAAGATTCAAATAGGTTTTTCCTCAACATATATTCAGTAAGTATTCACTAATATCCTACTGGTCCATAACATCATTTCTCCCGAATTACTATGAGTTTAGTTCTCCTTTTAATTAAGGTTAAAATCGATAGTTTCAAATCTCTTATAAACACATCTTCTTTCACTTAGGATTAAACCCTCTTGTAAACTTAAGGATACCCAGGTGTTATATTAAATCACCCCTACTGGTCCTATCTTAAATCCTCATACATCCCCATTTTTAATTTAGCAAATGAATCTAGCAACCGAAATTCCATTCAATATAATTTTCATCATTTTAATAACTTGAATCCAAATCAAATTAATTCAAATCTTATCAAGGGTTTACTGATATTTTCTAAGTCTCGTAATATCCAAATAATAATCACCAAAGATCCACAAAAGGTTTGGGATAAGAATCAACATTTAAAAAGAAACAACTTTACATATTCTGGGGAGGTCGATCGATCGAAGGCAGGGGTTGATCGATCGATCCCTCAGGTCACGGCCTGGTTTTCTGCATTTTCTGCAACTACGGGTTTAGCAACTTATGATCATTTAAACCTTCATCTAAACATCCCAAATGACTTATAATCTTTACTACATGATATATCAACATATATGAACGATTTCCAATACTCTAAACATCCTACAATCATCAAGGGATTGGATTAAAAAGCATGTTTATCTCTTCATTTTCCAGAAAATCATCAACATATTAACTTCAAGAACACTTCAATGGTTTTCAGATCTTTCTTCCATATATATATGATTATTTCGTGATTATTTTCATCCTACAACACGAGTTAAATTCCTATATCATTTCAGTTTCCAGAAATCCATTTAATCACTCCATTATTTCTTCCAAACATGAATAATCTTCTCTTTTCATACTATTCTAACATGGACAATATACGAACTTAAGTTTCAATTATTAAACACTTGCCTTTACTGAAGGTCTGATCCTTTGGTGTAGTATATCTCAGTTGGTTGTCCCTTCTCCCGTCAAACTCCGGTGGTGGTTGGTGGTGGTGAACCTTGGTTCTTGTTCTTCTCCTTCCCAAGTAGGCTGTTCCCTTCCCAAGTGTCACACCCTGCCTAATTCTGGCGTCGGCCGCCACCAAAACTAAGCCGGGCGTGAACTAAATAAATACCATTCTTAGCATGAGACAGATATGAGAAATAAATAAAACAGTCCATAAGAAAAATAATTGGTCAATCTCAAATGATAACAAATAACTAAGCGATAAAAGATCCATCGCATGCTAACTCCAAAAATCCCATCTCCAATAATGATTAAATAAAATCTGAAATAATCCCAAAATAAATCCTCTAAACAACTTTGGAACCGAATGGCCCAATAAAACTCAAATGGAGTCTCATAATACGACTGGAAAAGAAAGTCTAACTAAACTATGCCATAAAGTAAATAACTCCAGTTGCACCTCCAATGATAACTCCGATAAACTTATACAGCTTCTCCAAATTCTAATCCTGAAAAAGATTAGTCAACGCATGGGTCAGAGCCAAAGCCCCGAGAAAGAATACACACTACTCCCCTCAAATAGGATCCTTGAATCCAGACAGTAGCATTATACGCAATAAAAATCACAATAGAATATTTTAAATTAAACGGGATAATTAAACGCGATAGATATAAATCACTAACTACCTGCATAAATCCCCATTTATAAAGGCACACCAATATGATTTTAATTTTCCAAGTCCCACGATGCTAATTTCATTAAATTAACAAGATTTTATTATATCCTCATTTTATTATGGCGGTCCTCCCGCCTCGGGTGATTTCTCCACCAAAAATACACATCCCCTCGTCAAAATGCCGGCTGGCCCGTTTAAACTTTCGGCCCTCGCTGATTGACGAGGTTCCACACACGACACGACATAAAACGCCGGCTGGCCCGTTTAAACTGTCGGCCCTCGCTGATTATGTCGCCAATATATTTTAATACCCGTCTTATTATCTTAGGTATTAGTTCTCAATTCACAATTTATAATTTACCCCACCCTTTTATCGATGTGAGATCCTAAAAATACCCCTTAGTTCCATACCTAAGGGTTCCCAAGTCTTCAATACGTCCTAACTTATGTATAGGAGGATTTTCTAACATAAATCATAACCTAGTCTCATACTTAGACAAGTGTAACGACGATAAAGTAATAAAAATCAGCCCACCCTCAAGGTGATAAAAACGCAATAATCTTCCCTCACTAGTCCCATTCCTAGAAGGCATTTTAAAATATAGGGGGAGCAAAAAAAATACCCAACAACCCATCGTGACAAGGAAATATAATAATACCAAAAAGTCACACAACCACGCATGATTAATCAACGTATAAAACTACGCATGATAGTCCAATTCAATTAAATCTTTAATTTAATTATCACAACGTCAACAATACCCAATTAATCTCATTTAATTATTTTAAATTAAATATACCAATTTTTCATCATATATACATCAAAAACCAAATTTCATTATCTCTACATGTATTACATGAGTTATACGCACCCAAAAATTATTCATTTTAAAACTAGGGTTTTTCTATATGCAACCTACACCAATAAAACTCAAAATCACTCATCAATCCTACGTACCCAAAGGGTTATGAATATTATTCAGATTAAAAGATTTTATAAAAACAGCCCCATAATTAGTATTCACTTTTTTTATTTAAGTTACTAATTATTTTTAAGAAAACATGTAATTAAGTGTTTAGGCGACACTTAAAACGCATAATACTAAAGGAAAAGAATAGAGTATTCATGCCTGAATAAAAGTTGGATTAGAAATCTGATCTTGAATGTGTATTCCTCTCAAAAATTTGACAAGGATTCGTTCTTGACGCGTTTTGAGAAAATCCGGTTAATCTTGACAAAGATTCACTCTTTCACTCTCTTTAGGAAGATGACTTCTCTATTTTGTGAAGAGGAGATGAATAACTCCCATACACTTAATCTACCAATACTTATAATAGTACCAAATCCGAAATCACTATTTATCCCCCTTAGAAAAATGACCAAAATGCCTTTTCGGATTGTCTATTCATTTCCAAATGACCCGAGACTCAAAATTAACATCAAATAGACTTTTCTGACTATTTCGAACCTTCCGGACGCAACGACGCAGTCGAAATGGCTATAAGGTCGATAGAAAATAAATTTCCTTTTTAATTTAATAAACTAGTCGCGACACGTCCCATATCGCGTCTGACTAAAAATATAAATTACCGAATTTATATCATACAGTCATATCAATGACATCACATTCATATATTACCTAAATATCGTTAAGTAATATTCAGAATCATCCATTTTAATATCCGCCGTCCGGATAAACCCCGAATGAATTAATTAATAATAAAATCCAATTAATCCATTAATTTAAAATATAACCCATTTTAAAAGTCATTTAAAATTACGGGGTATTACATAATTCCACCCTTATAATAGAATTTCGTCCCGAAATTCAGGAATATAAGTCATACCGGTAAGGTCAACTCCGAGTATAAATCTCACATCGCGAGAAATCCAAGACGTACTGCCCATACAGTACATTAACAAAAATCCCTATCGATGTTATACACCAAGCCTCACCATATAGTTTCAACTGAATCAAATTTTGACTTTAGCCAATCTTCCCTATACCGTCCTCGAGACAAACTTTGGGAAAAATAAATGATCCTCTCGTAGTGAACAAATAAATCCTGAAGTCTCAATTACTTACCTTTTTCACAATTTTGAAAAATACTACAATTCAATCATCCAGGGCGCCCATACATCCTCTCGTACCGCTTTCAATATTAAAAGTTTTCGCAAAGGTTATAAACTCGTTCCCCAAAGACCTAACTTATTTTGACTCCCAGCGATTATTAGTTTCATGCGTGGGGTGTCTCGTAAGCGAAATCCAAACAAGGAACCACCCCGATACACTACTTCCTAAAGTAGTCGGTCATCGAAACTCCTAAGGTCCTTAGTCAATAATATAAAATTTTGGTTTATAAAAAATAATATCAGGTTTATCGATTTAAAACAAATTTTTTTTTTCGATTTCAAATAGAGTCTACGCATCTACTCTCTTATGGAAGACAAGATGCAGACATATTCTCTCATATACCACAAGTCAATGCACGCTGATAGTCAAATCACGCTCGGACATGCCCAAGGTAAGTAATCCCATGATAAAAATCAAATCCACATGATAACATGTAATTTATAGGTGTCCCACACCCCTCAGTAAGTCTACGTAAATAACGATGCTATAGGCTAAGTTTAGCAACCCTTTTAGCCCCCACAATATTAATCGCTACTAAAATCAATACACCTCATAATTCCTTAGATAGGAAACATACCCTCATTTGCGGGTGGTGGTTATTGAATCCCACTATTATAACTTTTCTCCGATGAGCCAACAAAAATTTTACCCCAAATTTTCAGTTCTAGTTAATCACACTCCACTATAGACCCAAGCCTTTCAATAGATTGCCTTCGTTAGGGAACATACACAATTCACGCATTTCAAGAACTTCTACTGATGACTCTCCTCAATTTTTCCATAATACAGGTGACCTCGACTACGGTCATCATACACGAACAGACTTCATATCCTCCTAAGTACGTTCTCCGCTATACGTCCAATGGCCCTCATCTACCATACGTACGTAATGAAAGATTCCCCAATAAATGTTGTCAAATTTTATAGTTCAACCCATCAGTCCCATACCAAATTAAAACAGAATATACAGTTGGCTCATTCTTAGCATCACTGTCGAAAACATTTACAACTCACCCAATACCCAATTAAGCTGGGGTTAAAAACTTTCCAAATTTTAATTTAACAAAATCCATTTCCAGTTTAAGAATAACACAACACATTTTATACTACAACACTGATAACCCAATAAATAACACAAAAGAATTTAAATGCAATTGGAATAAACATTCCCAAATAATATAAATCCTTTACAATAATCCCAACAATGTTAAATGTATTAAAAACGTCTCGAATACAATAGTATTTGACCTCGATAGAAAAGATAACTGAAATCCTTTGGGCGACATGCCCTAACTAAGAATACTGTGAATCAAATGAAGATAGGCGTCTAAGAAAAACTCCATGAATCCATAGCCTGTCATAATCCACTAAGGTTGGCATCCCTGTTGCTGGACACCTGATATAGAGATACAATAGAAATGAAAATATGCAAGGAAACGGGTCAGAGCCCGAATGTGTAGATGATTTTTAAAACAACAAGTATTTAACAAGTGCAATAAAGAACTTATTATGTACATGTTAGATCCAACGCTGTTATTCTCACCTCTCAACTAGAGTGCACACTTAACGTTTCATATTAACCTCCTAGTTAATGGTTCCTCTTTTCTAGTCTCCATATTACAATTCAATTCCCATATCATAATCCCCGTATGTCCCATACCATACGTCACATTATTATTCATTTACATTTCTCCTTTATATGATTAGTTTCTCATTAACATGAATCATTACTCATTAATATGAATCATTTCTCATTAATATGAGTCATTACTCATTAATATGAATCTTTTCTCATTAACATGAGTTAAGCTTTTCAATTCTATAAGCATAAACATTCATTAACTTAATTCCATTATATTTCTCTATTCACCGTTATCTACAATCATCACCGTAGATAAATTTAACCACAATATATCCATTCAATCATTTAATCCATAATATATATATTCATATATAATACAGCACCCCGAGTCACAGCTGCGGTGCAATGCATTACTCTGCTATCATGTCCCATCATCGCAGGTCGCCGAATAGGGGACTAAAGGTTCGGTAAGATTCCACGAACCACAAACAACAACAAACAATTTGGAGGCGAGCATAGTTCTCGTATCCATGGGTCACGTACATACCTACGTACCCATAGTCAGCGGACTTATCAACTCCCCGATAAGTCTTTCATAGACCTATGTTCTCGAGCGACAAATCAAAGATCCCATGGATTTATCAGGATATGACTGCCCTCACGCGCAAACCTCCCACCGATAGCAAGTAAGCTAGGTATGTCATACACATAAATCATCAATCAATCAAATAGGTATTATCATACCTATAATATAATATCAATAAGGTAATTATCACTACCCTAAGATATTTCCCATACGTAGCATTATATCCCTTTTAAATCCCACGTATTAACATATCATATCTTTACATCATAATTTAATTATCCTCGCATCCTATAACATCTCTCCACTCCCGACATCGTTAAGGTTCATGCGCGGAGTGTCTCGCAAAGAGAAATCCAAACAAGGAACCCCTCCAATACACTACTACTTAACTTTGTCGATCGAGGAGGTCCGACAACTTCAACAATGCGATCGGGATAACCTCATACCTTCTTCCAACCAAAAGTGTTCTAAACTCCATCTCTATCCAGGAGTCATACCACTACGCTCTTGTACTACAATCAGTCCTTGTGTAATCAATAATGAGTTTAAACTCAGTCCTTGAAGTTCAAATTGTAACCCTAAGGCTACCCTCACTCAATACTCAAGATTCAAATAGGTTTTTCCTCAACATATATTCAGTAAGAATTCACTAATATCCTAGTTGTCCATAACATCATTTCTCCCGAATTACTACGAGTTTAGTTCTCCTTTTAATTAAGGTTAATATCGATAGTTTCAAATCTCTTATAAACACATCTTCTTTCACTTAGGATTAAACCCTCTTGTAAACTTAAGGATACCCAGGTGTTATATTAAATCACCCCTACTGGTCCTATCTTAAATCCTCATACATCCCCATTTGGAATTTAACAAATGAATCTAGCAACCGAAATTCCATTCAATATAATTTTCATCATTTTAATCACTTGAATCCAAATCAAATTAATTCAAATCTTATCAAGGGTTTATTGATATTTTCTAAGTCTCGTAATATCCAAATAATAATAACCAAAGATCCACAAAAGGTTTGGGATAAGAATCAACATTTAAAAAGAAACAACTTTACATATTCTGGGGAGGTCGATCGATCGATCCCTCAGGTCACAGCCTGGTTTTCTGCATTTTCTGCAACTACGGGTTTAGCAACTTATGATCATTTAAACCTTCATCTAAACATCCCAAATGACTTATAATCTTTACTACATGATATATCAACATATATGAACGATTTCCAATACTCTAAACATCCTACAATCATCAAGGGATTGGATTAAAAAGCATGTTTATCTACTCATTTTCCAGAAAATCATCAACATATTAACTTCAAGAACACTTCAATGGTTTTCAGATTTTTCTTCCATATATATATGATTATTTCGTGATTATTTTCATCCTACAACATGATTTAAATTCCTATATCATTTCAGTTTCCAGAAATCCATTTAATCACTCCATTATTTCTTCCAAACATGAATAATCTTCTCTTTTCATACTATTCTAACATGGACAATATACGAACTTAAATTGCCATTATCAAACACTTGCCTTTACTGAAGGTATGATCCTTTGGTGTAGTATATCTCAGTTGGTTGTCCCTTCTCCGGTCAAACTCCGGTGGTGGTTGGTGGTGGTGAACCTTGGTTCTTGTTCTTCTCCTTCCCAAGTAGGCTTTTCCCTTCCCAAGCACTCTTTCACTCTCTTTAGGAAGATGACTTCTCTATTTTGTGAAGAAGAGATGAATAACCCACATACATTTAATCTACCAATACTTATAATAGTACCAAATCCGAAGTCACTATTCATCCCCCTTAGAAAAATGACCAAAATGCCTTTTCGGATTGTCTATTCATTTCCAAATGACCCGAGACTCAAAATTAACATCCAAATAGACTTTTCTGACTATTTCGAACCCTCCGGACGCAACGACGCAGTCGAAATGACTATAAGGTCGATAGAAAAAAAAATTCCTTTTTAATTTAATAAACTAGTCCCGACACGTCCCATACCGCGTCTGACTAAAAATATAAATTACCGAATTTATATCATACAATCATATCAATGACATCACATTCATATATTACCTAAATATCTTTAAGTAATATTCAGAATCATCCATTTTAATATCCACCGTCCGGATAAAATCCGAATGAATTAATTAATAATAAAATCCAACTAATCCATTAATTTAAAATATAACCCATTTTAAAAGTCATTTAAAATTACGGGGTATTACAATTACGTAATTAAATATCCAACTAGGGGGACTTATTACTAGCCATTTGATGGAATCTATTGGGGACTAGGAAGAGGCAATATTTGGGTGGCACTAATTATTTATTTTCGAGGAGAAATAAATGGATTAAGAAAATAGAGGTTTATGGTTCCTAAAATAGAGTGGGGACCTATAATTTGTTATTTGAGTGAAATGTAGACCCTCGGCTCATGGAAAATGGAATTCATGACATACTTATTTAAGGGTGTTTAGGGATGAATATTTCTTGGGCTGATTTCAGTGGGTATTTAGGCATACATAATTGTGCGCATAGACAATGTAATCGTGTCAATTATGGTTGAGTAAATCCTAAGAGACTACTGGGATAAAATGGGTAGAAATTATAAATCCTTATATGTGAATATGGTACAGGTTATTTATCAAGTGAGGGAATACTTTTGGATTTAGTATTGTGAGTGTACGAACACTTGAATGATATTATTTATGAGAACCTTTGGGGTTATTGGTCATCGTTATGTGTGATTGGAAATTATGGCCATTTATATATATTTTGAGGAACAATATATAATATATATACGATGTGACTAAAGTATATATATAATATGATATGAATGTGTATATATATCTATATGTGGATGTTATATATATTTATGTGAGCCTACCCCTTCTGTGCCATCATGGGAAGTTGCGCGATGTGGGTGAGGCCCCTGGCTTGAGGAGCAGGGAGCGTATAGTCCCCAGGTCATAGCGTCTATTTTATATTGTGTGATTTTTATTAGAGGTGAGACGTGGTGGGTAAGTTTCATCTCACTTTAGGGGAGGAACTATGACCGCTTCCCATACATTGTGATTTGTCTTTTACCAAGGGGATATGAGATTCCGACCGTTGGTACCTAGGATTATACGTGAGATATTCCTTGGTAGATGATAGCATAGAGACCGCATCCTCGAGTTATAGCTCGTTGGGATGGTTATTATACTGGTGTGTATAGTATATTACTTGTGCATGAGAACAAGATATTATATATCTCTAACTAGAGTAAAGAGATAACAATAATAAATATTTAATTCTCATTCCGGGAGATTGTACCCGGACTTAAAATGTGATATGTATATAAAAGTGAGTATGAAAATGTTTATAATTATATGAGAATACCTATATACATTGTGTACATAGGGTTTAATGGTCTCGACGGTCGACGCTGCCAAGTAGCAGTGTATCGAGGGGGTTCCTTATTTGGATTTTTCTTTGCGAGACACCCCATGCATGAATTTAGCGCAGTGTTAAGACTGGTGAGAAGTTTAGACCTTAGTACCCAGTTTACTTATGACCTTTAGGGTTTGGGGGTGATGGTTTAGTTAGGTAGAGTAGCTTGACTAGGATGTTTAGAGGGATACGATAGGTGTGCACTATTAGAAGAGAGGCAAGGGGATCTCATGGGAGTGTGATACCAATTTAAATATGAGATAAAACATATTTTCTTAAATAAAGCATTTATGCACTTGCAAAAAATATTATTCCCAACTCGGGCTCTGACCCATTTATCTACTTTTCCTCTTTTATATATATATATATATATATATATATATATATATATATATATATATATATATATATATATATATAGGTGTCCAGACATAGGGACGCTTGGATGACGATTCCTTTGAGTCAGACCCTTGCTGCAGCAGCTGTGAATGCATGCAGGTTTTCTGTAGACGCTTCTATCCTTGTAATCTAGATATGAGTTACTGTATAAACATTCGGGTCAAAATCCCAATTGCAATTATTTATCCTTTTGCCGCTTTTATTGTGTAATTCATTTGGGTTGTATTATTTGTTAAACGGATTGTTGGGTTATTTTATTTTATTTTATTTCAGTTTCATTCTTATAAATTGTGTGAATGTTTTAATTGATTTATTTGTTTAAAAGATTAAATAAAATTTTGACGCCAGCCTAATAGGTATTAGTAATTAATTTGGTTTTCGACAGTGATCCTAAGAATGAACCATATGCGACTCATGTTTTAATTTGGTACAGGAGTGATCTCCGTGTATTTTATTAGGCAGGGTGTCACACTTACTGGGATTTTGACCCATTTTATTCGTGGTATCTTCCAGATTCTAGAGTTGATGCTCCGGCATATATTCTCTTTCCTCTAACTATCACTCAATCTATGGTCTCCTTTCTTGAGAATTTTCGTCTTCAGAGATCGATATAGGCCCATCGCTTGATAGAATATTATTTAATTTTTCATTTTTGTGAGTTGTACCTTTAGATTTGGATGGTATGTATATTGGATAGCATTACATGGCTTCTATTATTGATATTTAGTATGGGCATGTATATCTCAGAGTTGGTGTTTAGTTACAGATCTCTCCCTTTGCACTCTATCACAGTTTTGTATACATACTTAAAAGGTTTATATTTCGAGGATTTCTTTACCACACTCCTATATTTTTAATGTGTTTTGTTTGTTCCTTTCATGATGAGAATGATATTGTCAAAGTTATGTATATTTTAATGTTAAGAATTGATCAAGCTCAAGGTTTAATTATATGAGTTGCTACAAAAACTTAGCCCAAAGGGATACTTACCCTTAGTCCCAATTCAAAGAACTAAAAATAAAACTCTGGTCCTCCGTATCATTCTAGAGTGCAGGACAAGCAGTAATACCGCATGACTGATGGTAATATATCATAACGTAAAATAAAATACGCACTTACTTGTTTTTTTCTTAACCAGACATAGTCAAATGTCATATAATTAATGTCATCAATTAATTATTTATAACATGCAGTATGAAAATCGTATAACATGGAAAATTTAATGATTATCTAAATTATGAATTGCGTTACTACCAATTCACACAATGAATAATTATTTTCGTATATTAATTTATTTCGTGAGGGATAAAATTAAAAATAAATGTCGCAAAAATATAGGGTATTACGAACATATGGGACTATTTTAATTTTAGTTTATTATATTTTAGTTTGGTTTGGGTGAATATCCCACAAACTTTGATTGCGAGCCTTGGGTATATAATTGTAAAGATACAAAACGACTGATTTTTTTTCTTTCTTTTCAAAGGTAAGGTTATTAAGTTCCTCTTATCTAGTTTGTAAGACATAAGGATTTCTCTTTTTCTCTTGTTTATTTCATTAGTAAAATTGTGGAGGTACCGTCCTTCTTGCCAAGAAAAATAGCAATCCCGAAATTTGGATACATTTTATCAGATGGTCTAATATTTCATATTTCTAAATACTTTAACTTTTTAATTCCTTCTTTACTTCTTATGAAGTTATATTATATAGTTTAAAGACATGGATTTGTATAATTATTTTTTTAAGTTGGTAAAGATTTTAATATGACTCCACTTTCCATATTCCAAGGACTATAGAAATTTCTTTAAGAGAAATATCTATAATTTCTTTATGTTGATTTAGAAACCATTATATAATGGGAACGATTCCCCTATTTATATTTATTAATACGTAAAATTGATCTTTTAGATTTTATAACTATGTATTAGTTTGATTTTTAAAATACCATTTTCTTAATTTTGAATCTTTTTTTGTATAAATATATCATTTATCAAATGTTTATTATCTTTAATTTATTTTGTAATATAGTGTCTAGAATTTTGTATCCCATAGATTAAAAAAGGCATTCCATATTCAATTGGTTCTAGTTATTTATAGGCACCACGAAACTATCTTGTGAATAGATATGAATTCCTTCAAAACCAATTTTCTCGTGAAGGATATTACAATAGAGAAAAAAATTAGCCATATCTATTAGTACCCTTATTATTGTTTAAAGATTGGGGTGAAAATATCTTGGTTAACCATTTGGCGTATCACCTTGTTGCTTATTCTTCTTTGGTCGACATTTATTAGCCTTGGTATGTTATGCTATAACAAATATTTGACAATGATTCATTTTCCCATAGTTGCTTGGTTTTAATGGAATGTGTTTTTTTGTTATATTAAATCGATGTCCTAAGGAAACACCATAACTATTCCAAGGTTGTATCCCTGCAAGGACCAAGTATAGCCAAATGAACCGAAATACAAATAGGCACTAGCCATTCAAGCACATAAAAAGGTAAGTCTTCATTTTCATTTTGAGGGTATGACTAAGGAGAAAGGGGTGGAAAAAATTTGTATGGAGGTATGCCATGATACTATAAAAATGGTTTTTTAATCTATTTGTCAAATTTAGCCATGGGAGCCATATAGGGTTAAGTAAACCTAGAGGTCTCAAGAGCATTGGTAGAAAAAGAGGGAGAAGCACGAAGGGGATAAATATGGGAGCAGTTGATAGAGTTGCTCTTAAAAATCGAAATACTTATATGTATATAGAGATTTTGGGGAGACTACATACTCCAGAGTCCACCATTATGATAGTTGAATTTCTTCACCCGTAATAGTTTTATGAATGGCTACATCTGATTTGTTGTTTTTCGATTTGTACTATAGTATTTTTAAGGACTACGAGTATTCATAACCTTATAATATACTCCGTAGGTAATATTAAAAGTTAAAATCCTTCTTTCAACCATAACCATGTACTTTTATGTTTAGTTTTAAGATAGTTGTTCTGTGAAAACCTGTTGATTTTTATTAGCAATTCCCCACCGTGTATGTGTCATATGTGTCCTTTCATGATATTTATTAGTTGGATTTGTACTTATCAAATGACTCTTATTATTGATCTTAAATGTAACATCAAATGGGTCTAGCCTCTCATTGAAATTTATCATATGTATTTGTTTTGAGTTGCATAGTTTGGCAACATACTAGGATTTTGATGAATTTTATACAAGGTATATTCTAGGTTCTAGATTTGGTCCTCCTTCATATATTATCTCTTCTCCAACTAGCACCCGTTCTCTAGTCTCCTCTCCCGAGATTTCCAGCTTCAGAGATCGATGTAGGCCCATCTCTTAATAGATTGTTATTTATATTTCCATTTGTGAGAGTTGTACCTTTAGATTTAGATGCTATGTATATTGGATAGCATTACATGGCTTGTATTATTGAGATTTATCATTGGCATGTATATCTCGGGGTTAGTGTTTAGTTGCAGATTTCTGCCTTTCGCTCTATTAGAGTTCTGGATACATCTTTATGAAGTTTATATTTTGTTGATTTTTCATATCACACTCTTATATTTGTCATGTGTTTCATTTTTTCCTTTCATAATGAGAATGATATTTAAATAGTATATTAAAGTTATATATTTTAATGCTAAGAATTGATCAAACTTAAGGTTAAATTATGCGAGTAGTTACCAAAACTTAGCCCAAATGTTTACCTATCCCTGCTCCCAATTCCAAACACTAAAAATACAACTCAGGGACTCTGTATCACTATAGAGTCTAGACCAAGCAGTAATACCACATAACTAGCGGTAATATATCACAACATAAAATAAAATACACACTTACTTTTTTTGTGCCTAACCACACATAGTCCAATGTCATATAATTAATGTCGTTAATTAATTATTTATAAAATGTGGAACAAAAATCGCATAACATGGAAAATTTAATGATTATATAAATTATGAATTTTCTTATTACCAATTCACACGAGTAATAATTATTTTCGTATATTAATTTATTTCATGAGGAATAAAATAATAAATAAATGCCATAAAAAAATGGGGTATTACAAACATATGGGACTGTTTTAATTCTAGTTTTTACGTTTTATTTTTGTTTGGGTGAATATCGCAAAAAAAATTATCGTGAGCCTTAGGTATATAATTATAAAGATACAAAAAGACTGGTTCTTTTTTTCTTTCTTTTCAAGGGTAGGATTATTATCTCTCTCTTTCTCTAGTTTGTAAGCCGCGGGGAGGTTTCTTCTTCTCTTTTTTATTTAATCAATAAAATTGTGGGGGTACCGTCCCTCTTGCCAAAAAAAATAGTAGCCTCAAATTTTGGATACCTTTTAAGGATAGAAAGATTTTAGATTATATATATATATATATATTTATATATATATATATATATATATATTTGTGTGTGTGTGTGTGTGTGTGTATGCGCGCATGTGTGTGTGTGTGTGCGTGTGTGTGTGTGCGCGTGAGTGTAAGAATTATCACAATGAAAAATTCATAAAGAAATATTGAGCATAATATAAATGATCACACACACAACACCAAAGGTATGAGGTTCGAAAACTTTTCTATGTCTACGGAGAGGTTACCGTCTTCTATTAGTGTCTATCAAATAATCCAAGTTCGATCCCATTTTCCCCAAGTCAGTATTTACATTTATAATCATCATTACAAGTAACTCAACCAGCTTGTGGATAGCTCGTAGGTGTCCCTGAATATCTGCCTGAGATTATTGGTAACTGATTTGATTCTATCTCCATGCATTAAAGCACATGTTAAATACATGAGTCTAAAATAAATATATGAGTTGGGCTGGGCAGTCGACTTTGCATGCTAGGCAGGTTGGTTGTATTAGTGGGATTGAATAAATAAGCCCCCACAATTTCCCTTAAAATCTTTGGGCTGAAATGTTGGGTCAATAGATTTTAAATGAGTTTATGGGCCAAGGCCCATAACTGTTTTAAAACTGGCATGGCATATCAGTAATACTTATGAAGTTATTGAGGACACGCTTGTCCGAGTGGAATTGTCATGGAAAACTTATAATATTCCGGGATAGGTGAGCGTGTGATGGTCCAAGTATATTTATGCCGCGTAAAAAACTTCGTTGGAAATCGCCCATCATCATTAGGGGGAAGTTGAAACTGGGTTAATCTATATAGACAGTCATTTTTCCATCATTTCTTCTCCATAACTTGTTACTTTCTCTTCTCTTTTTCCCTTCATATATCCGAAGATTTTGCTCATCATCTTTACTTATAATTTCCTCTAACCTACTCCTTTTATTCAACATTTCGATTAGTCTTCATTGTTATTTGAAATCTTTTCTTCATGGATCTTCTCAATGGCAAAACTGTTACTGAGTTTTAAAAATCATACTGTATTCCTGAGTGAGTACAAATCGGTTATGTCCCTATGCCCAGAGATGTCTGGGACATAGAAAATGGACACTAGATTCACACTCTTCTTGTCATTTAGGGGGATTTAACTTTTCCACCAAACCCCTTATTTTTGAAAAATTTTAATTATTCTGAGGTTTTCCCAACTCAGTCTGCCCCAAACACTTGAAAAATATCGAACGTAGTATATATAATCAATGAATTGTATGGGACTAACTTGGGGCTCCCAGAAATTTGTTATTGTTATTTTTGGTCGCGCATTAATAACGGTGTTCTATACCAGAAGGCAGGGAAGGACGAAAGGATTTTGGTCGTAAACATGCCTGACTCCTATAAAGGATATTGGGAGTAGGGTTTCATTGCAATATATTAGCAACATCCTCCCTTACCTGAGGGTGAGAGGTGACGGGGTCCCCGGTGCCCTGACTGGGGAGAGGATCACATAGGTTGCTGCCTCTTTTTTCTGTCAAATTACTGAATTTTTATTTGTTATTTCTTTTTTGTCTTCTAATCTTTATTTCTTCATATGTTTTGCAGCTCTTGATAAGAACCAAAAACCTTCTCTCCGAGAGATAAGAGTTGATGATCTTCTTAAGGTCTGGAAGGTTAGAGACAGGTTTCCTGACGGCGAGCACCCTCATTCGGCATCTTATCTTCTAAAATACATAAATACAACTTTCAATTTCTTTTCTCGGTTGGTTGACAAGATACCTAACTTAGGTTTATTGAAAGAGGAATCCTCTAGCTCATCTAGGCCAATTAATACAGAAAAGGAGGAAGAAGAAGACATGGCTCTATTAAAGAGGAGATTTTTTATCACGAATGATGAAGACCAGGCCTTGTTGTCAAATAAAGTCAAGCCCATGAAAAATATTGAGGGTAACTCCCCTAGAGTCAGTGGTTCCAGCTCGAGAACTAAAGGGAAGGTGAAGGAGGAGGAATAATAGAGGAGAGAAGGAGAGAGAAGGAAGAAGGATGAGAGAAAAAGATATGAGGAGTATGAAGTGCTTTTTGCAGGACTCTCCCTTGCCAAAGCATTAAAGGTTGACCAAATGTTAGTTCATAGTGACTCCCAATTAGTGGTAAATCTGATCTTGGGAGTATATGAGGCCAAAGATAAAAGGATGGAAAACTACTAGGCGCGAGTGAAGAAGGTGTTAATGAACTTTGAAGAGGTAAAGCTCAAAAAGATCCCTCAGCTAGATAATAGTGTAGTTGATGCCCTGTCAAGGTTAGCACCTGCAACAACAACTCAGATCAGATGGTCAGTGCCAGTAGAGATCCTGTATAGGCCAACTATTGAAGAAGATGACAATATAGTTGAGTTTTGTTTTAACTTAAACTTAGGGGCATCATGGATGGATCCCCTCATCCGATACATCAGAGATGATGAATTATTAGAATCAAAGGTTCAGAGGAAGAACTTGAGATACAAGGCAACAAAGTTTTTTATAATAGGAAATGTCTTTTACAAAAAAGGGTTCCTCCTCCCTTTACTACAATATGTTCATCACACTGAAGTGGAGTATGTAATGAACGATATTCACGAGGGTTCCTACTTAAGCCACATTGGAGGACTGTCTTTGGTGAAAAGAATAGTTACTCAAGGGTATTGGTTGCCGACCTTAGCCAAAGACGCAACCAACTATGAGAAGAGGTGCGACAATTATCAGAGATATGCCTGCATACCTCATCTACCTCATCACTACCTGTCATCTATCACTTACCATTGGTCATTTTCATTCTGGGGGATGGACTAGGTAGGACCCCTATCTGGGGATATAGGCAATTACAGATACCTAATAGTAGCGATTGAATATATCTCAAAGTGGGTAGAAACTGAGGCCATAATCACTATAACCAAGACGAAGACCTTCAAATTTATTTGAGGGAATATCATGTGCAGGTATGGTTTGCCCAATATTTTTATCTTCGATGATAATAAACAGTTTAAGAACTCGTCCCTGGAGGCCTATTATCAGAAGGTCGGCATTAAATAGTTTTATTCAGCACCAGGCTGACCTCGAGCAAATGGCCAAACTGAGGTGACCAACATGACTATCTTAGACGGGATCAAAAATAAATTAGAAGACATCAAATGTCTTTAGAGAAAAAAAGTACATGTCGTCCTATGATCCTATAAGATGAGAGAGATAATGACAACAATGGAGACCCCTTTCATGCTTACCTACGGCTCAGAGGTCGTGATACCCACTGAGATCGGCATGTCAAGTCATAGGGTTCAAACATATATCCCGGAGGCAAATACAGAGGAGCAAAGATTATACCTGGATCTGATCAAAGAAAGATGAGAAGGTGAAAATGTCAAACAGGCTGCTTATAAGTAGAGGACTATGAAGTTTAACAAGAAAATGGTTAAGGTTAGGTCGATTTCATTGGGGATCTAGTTCTGAAGAAGACATAGCAGAAGCCGAATAAGCTCCATGAAAATTGGCATGACCCATACACAGTCACTGAAGAAGTCATTCCAAGCATCTATAAACTTGAGAATTTGGATGGAATTGATTATATCAGTGTAGTTTTAGACAAGCCATCATTACGCTTCTTTTGTTTATGAGAGGCTGGGAGATTCCCAGAGACTTCCTTACTCTTCTTCAATCCCTCGGCCTGGACGGGGTTACTAGAAGTGGATTTCTTTATCTAAGGTGGGGATGGGTGCAGACTTCTTCCCCTCCCATTGCATTATATTAGCTAAGCTTAGTGCATACATCTTCCATACAGCCTCTAGTGTATTGGGCGGACGATCTGCAAAGTAAAGACAAGATTAGTTACAAAGGAAACATAAACACGATATAAGAGTTGCAAGAAAAATACTTATATATTTAGTTAGGGGGTGCACCCCGAAACCTATTCGCTCTAAAAAATAGGGGTTCATCAACTACGCAAATTTTACAAGGCCACCCTCCCTAACCTGTCTCCTAATCTTGGCCACCTTCTTACTCACATTAACGCTTAAACCCGAGTCTCATTTGGCCAATATAGAGACTTTGGCCCATCTCTGAGGAATCCTGGGCTCTGAGGCACTACAATAAGCATTTGGGTTAAACTCCCAAGCTTCGAATATGAAGAAATAACGGGGCTTACTATTAGGATTAGATGTCTGGTTCACAAGCAAAACTTTCTTTGTTGGTTTCCTCGCTATGAGATGATAGTAGACAAGTTGGGTTTAGGGGGACGAATCGTTATAACAGGCCTAAAAATGCAAACTAGGAGGTCGTAATGATGAACCAACTTCCAGAGAGACATAAAGTCGAGGATGATCCTCGAGGTATTGGGCGAGAGCTAAGAGTGGCGGATATATAAACTTGCTAAAATGGCTTGTACAGTTGGGTGAATGGGTAGACTAAAGCTGACCCTAAAAATTTACTCGTAGATCGAGATCTCGTCATCTCAGCCATCATAATTTATCTCCTCTTTAAAAGAAACCCTCATGTTAATAGACGAACCTATCCCATAAAAATGCCTCCATGTTAAGAGATCGACTAATGTAATTGTACAAGGAAAGTAGTTTGCATAAAATATGTCAAGTGTATCCTCGATCGAATAAGATTCATTATCTGGGTTAGGATCCTGGACACCACCTGAATATCAGCGCGCGAATTTTTCAATGAGAATGGACGATAATGGGACTTCCATTAGAGTAGGTGGAATTGCAACCTTTATCCTTGACTCGTCCGGGTACGAGATAACTTTTAAAGAAGAGTATGATTGGTTAGAAGACTCATCATGCTGAGAGGATGAGGCTTGAGAAGAGGCATTGGCCTCCTCGGACCTTTCAGAAGAGGATGCCTAAAGTATCATAACCTCCTCATAAGAATCCAAACTTTTGACCGTGTGAGAGACGGAAGGATTATCATCCATGTAAACTTCCATGGTTTTGCTAATTTGTTCCTTAAACATCTTGTTCACCAGTCTTTGATATATTACCCAGACATTTTTTAGGCTGAAGGGCATGACTTTGTAGCAATAAGTTCCTTTATCTATGATGATTGAGGTCTTCTCAGCATCAGTCGGGTCCATAAACATTTGGTTATAGCCAGAATAGGCATCTATGAAGCTCATCAACTCATACCTACACATGGAATCTACCATTTTGTAAGGACATGATTTTATAAATGTATGTTATCAATTGAGTATCTTGTATATTGCTACAACCGTCGAAGAATGTTCAAGATCAAATATGCAACAAGACGGGTCCGATTATCAAAGTTCTTCAACATTCAAGTCCCAATGAAATAATTTTAGTAAGAATGTGTTTAAGTTTCATTTACATTTCATATTAAAAGTTTTGGGATATTTTTTTAGAAAAATTTTCTAAATATAAAAAATGGTTTTTTATAAGAAAATTTTAAAAGCTGTTTCGAAAGTTTCGTTTTTGAAAAAGTTTTCAGAATTTTTCTAAGTCTGATAACAAACCTCGGGATTGACATTTTGATCGTTCAAGTGAGATCACAATGTCGTTCGAGTGACACGTGTCTCGATCGAGCAAGATCAGGCTTTTGTTCGAGCGATGCTGTTTTTTTGCCAGCCACGCCACCGCCTCGATGATTGCTATATAATGGGCTGACAAAAGTTTCAAAATGTGGAGAAGCTTTTATAGAGAGAATTGTTTTGGCTTTGATAACTGTCAGAGAGAGAATTTAATTTGTTTTCGATATCAGCCTTTGGTATAAAGTTTTCTTCTCCCATTTAAGGGTTCAAAGCTTTTGTTTTTCAATCCACAAAATCTCAAATACTTTTATGTGAATTATTTTGTGGAACCCTATGTGACACCCCGCCTAATTAAATACCGGGCGATCACTCCTTTATTAAATTAAATCAAGGTTAACAGTTGGTTCATTCTCAGCATCACTGTCGATAAAAATAAATTTTCCAATTTAACACCCTAAATAATTAAGCTAAGTGTAAAAAACATTTTTCATACAAACTTCCAAATTTTAATTAAAGAAAAAGATTTATTTATATAAAACAACATTTCTACAATTAAGAATCACACCACGATAAACCAAATAATATAATACATTCGTCAATCGAATGCCAACATATGAAAACTAAAATCACAAGTCCATACTGAATAAATCCCAAAGAAACAATACTGGAATGACTGAAATATAAATGTCCTAATAACAAATAAATAATGGAAAGGGTGACACGTGCCCAATAAATGAGAGTACTAGAAGTGGAGTCAATAAAAGAAGCCGTCTACTCAAGTGACCTGCAACTCCCACCTAAGCTGCAGCACGGTCCTCTCAACGCCCCTGTGGCTGGGCACCTGAAAATATACATATATATATACAAGAGAGAGAGAGAGAGAGAGAGAAAAAGAAACGGGTCAGAGCCCGAAAGTGTGTTTGATTTTAAAATACGTTTAGCAAGTATTTAAAATGATACAGGCCAATGCAATAACATATTAGCACGTCACTCTCTTGAGAAAATACTCACCTCTCTTCTAATGTGCACACCTATCGCACTAACCTTTCCCCACGGTTACTTAACATTTAACGCACTACTCTTTCTAAAATATTTAACTTAACTTAGATTTCTCGCAACATTTATAATTCACGATTTCATTTTAAAAGAAAGTTCCCAAACAGAAATCAAAGTCCTCCATTTTAACTTTATAAAATCCACAAAGTTTTACAATGACATATTATACTTTTTCAAAACAAGTATTTAATAATTTGAGTCTACAACCATGTCCTACTTATCAAATTTCAGTAGACAGTTTCAAATATCATGATCTCATATATATATTAACTACTCATATAATATATATATATATATATATATATATATAACAGCACCCTGAATAAAACTATGGTGAGTGCATACTCTACTATCCAAAGCCCCATATCACTCATATTAAGGGGAATACATTCGGAATCACTCTCGAATTGTATTAACATGAATACACAAACAATATTGAGGCGAAGCATGGATTCCAAGTCTCTAAGAGGGTGGCACATATCGGCGTCTCTTAGTACCGTCTGAACTATCACATCGATAGCCTATACCAAGGACATCTATCTTCTAGGGTACAAGTCAATATCCCCCATAAAGGTCCCATCGAGATAAGACTTGTCCTAGCGCGGAAACCTCAGGGATAACAAGTAGCGTGGGTATGATTTTCACATGTATATAATATATGTACACACAATCATATAAATATACCAATTTCATATTAATATAGGTTCTTCTCCTCACCCGTAATTATACCGTTTATTCTTAATTTCACATTTAAACAATTACACATAAGGTTTCATTCCTAACCTTATTGTAATACCCCATACTTTTGGCTATATTTATTTTTGGGATTAATTAATTAAATGCGTATTAATTGGAAATTAATCCGGGTTAAAAATACTAACGAGATGCGAGTTGGTATTTGATTATGTGCATACATGTTTTATATGAATATTGGATTATGAAAAATTTGTCGTGAGATTAATATACGGCATTTTAGAAATTTTGTTGAGACGCGTGTGACTGCCGCGTCATTTTATATTATTTTGATTATAAAAGTGAATTTAAAATCTATAAACCGTATGGTCGTTTTGAGTGCGCCAACGCGTCCGGAAGGGTCGAGATAGTCAGAAAACACTAGCCGGGGGTTTAGTTTGGATTCCGGGGTATTTTTAGGCCATACCGGCAACTTAAAGGGTATTTTGGTAATTTTGTATTTTGAGGAATTAAAAGTGACGAAAATTGGTTAATTAAATCTGATGTGGATTTGACCCACTAAGCCACTAACCAACCCATATTAACCTAGAGGGCTACGTAGGTTATTAGAATTAGGTTTTCTAATATCTTCCCAAAGCAAACCCTAGCCACCATAACCATTGGAGAAGAGAGCTTGGAGAGAGAAGGAATTCTGCAGAAAAACTCCATCAAACCAACATCTAAATCAGAGATAAACCCGAGGCAAGTGACTTAATTCCATTTAATTTCAGAGAATGTTCTTTCCATGTTAGATAATTCAAATTTATGTTTATTCTTGGTGAAATATGAAAATCCATGTAGTTTAGAACATAGAATTTGAAAATCTTGAGGAGAATTGCATGTAGAATGATAGGTAGATGATTATTCTCTTGATATTTGTGATTGGAAGAAATTAAAACGGAATTATATTGGATTAATTCATGATTCATAAAGTTAGGGTTTATGTTCTTGAATAATTGGGAAAAAGTGTAGAGAATTTTAAATTTGATTGATGTTAGGATGGATTGATCCATTAAAAACATGTTAGGATGTGACTATATATGTTTATGAATGATTAGAGACCTTAAAACATAGTTGGGACGAAGTTTAGAGGAGATTTGAGAAGTAGAAATTGGGTGAAAAACGATTTTGGAATTTCTGGGCTCGCAGCTGGTCGCTCGTTAGAAACCAACCCAGGTCGTTCGAACGAGCTCGTTCGAACGAGCTTCTAACGAGTTGACCAGTCGCTTCTAACGAGGGGCAGTTTCGTTCGATATCTCGTTCGAACGAGATATCGTTAGAAGGTACAGTTCGTTCGAACGAACTGGAATCTCATTCGAACAGTCTCGTTCGAACGAGACTTCTAACGAGTTGACAGTGGAATCTCGTTCGAACAGTCTCGTTCGAACGAGACTTCTAACGAGTTGACAGTCTGGGCCTTTTTGGACTGTTTTGATTTTTGGAGTCCCGTAAACTTGTTCGAGGATATAGGTAACATTGCGATGATGATGTAATGATAGAATTGGGACTTTTGGGTATTTATGAGAAGGAAATCATATACGAGAGTTAAATTAAATGGACGGTTTGGGTTGAGACGTGTGTGTCTACTACGACGTGAGAATAGATTATGGCGCGTATGATTATAAACCGGAATCGTATAAAGTGTGTAAATTATATATTGGTACTAGAATGAGAATAGTACTACGATTAAACTACGTTGATTACTAAGATGCGTGTTTACTTAGTATTGGTATATAAATTGTGTGTATGACATACCTACCATACTTGCTATCACGGGAGGTTTGCGTTCGCTTAGGGCCCTCTAATTCTTGTGTTGCCCGGATTTAGACTGGTTACCTTGATGAACATAGGTCATAGAACGACTTATTGGGATATTAATAAGTCCGCTGATCGTGGGAGCGTAGGTATGTGCGTGACCCATGTGATGTGATTGTGTTCGCCTACATTATTTGTGATGTTGTTATCTGTGAACTATTCCTGAGAGATTTGAAATATGTAATCCTTATGTACGTGATGTACCGGGATGGATAGCAGAGTATGTGTGCACCGCAGCTTAGTTCTCGGGGTGCTTGTATTGTATATTTATGATGTGAATAATATACACTTAATTAATGGGAACCTTCATGTTAATGTTGTGAATATAATTACGATATTGCTTCGAGAAATATAACGAGTTAACTGATAGTTATATATATTGCATATTGAGCATCTGAGTTTACGTTAAACCCCTACTTAATTACGAGCGTTATAATGTTAATAGGACCGAGTAATAAGGGTAGGACCTTTGACAGTCTAGCTAGATATGATGGCACTTAGCTAGTGGTTTGTGTCGTTATAGATGGGTACTTACGTTAGGAGTGCACAGTTTAGACGAGAGGTGAGAATATCATGTGAGTGCACGTCCTAACATGTACTTTGCATTTAATGTTTTAAATGTTTTTAAAGCACTTGAAGGTTTTTAAAATATAACTCCACATTCGGGCTCTGACCCGTTTGCTTTCAAATCTACTTTTCTTGTAAAACCATTTTAGGTGCCCAGCCACAAGGACACCATGCATAGGATACTCATTCAGGTGACGAGCTGTAGTTGTTTGTGGAAGCTACAGAGATTTTCTTGTAGACGCTTCCATCACTTGGATTCCAGATTCATTATCTATCAGTTGTAGGGCATGTTTCCCATTTCTATTAGAGTTACATTTCCATTACATTTTTCAGACTTTGGCATGTATTGATTTAGTATTCAGTTTACTTATCAGTTGTGGGATTTGTAGTGAGGAGTTTTCCTCCAGGCTTTATTTACGTTATGTGATGGTTATTCTATTTACTTCAGTATGGTGAATGGTGTTATTATTCTTTATTACACTTGTTGCATGTTAATCAGACTTTAAATAAAATTTGGCACTTACTTTTTTAAATACTAGGTGGTTAGTAATAATAAAAATATTTTTGACAGTGATGTTATTAACTGAGCCAACTTGGCATTTTGAATTAATTTAATAAAGGAGTAGCTACCCGGTATTTAATTAGTCGGGGTGTCACACTTATCTCGAAGGTTTTCTCACTTATTACCTAACACTCATGGATTATATCTTCCCAATTTCTGAAATTCAGAAAGTGACTTTATTAGATTCCAACGTAACTCTCTTACGCACCTCCCCCTTTAAATTCATAAATTTACCAACCTAAAGTAAATATCCCAAAAATACCATTTTCGATGAATCTTAAAAGTTCCAACATTTATTCATATACCCTACTGGTCCTCAATGTCTCCCAAATCGATTTATCACGAATGCCCAAGAATTATTTCACGATAATTTAATTTTAACTAATTAAACAAGGAAAAAGAGTCTGCCAGGAGGGGTCGATCGATCGAAGCTTGGAGCTCGATCGATCGAACCTTCGATCGATCGATGCTCTATGTTCGATCGATCGATCAAACAGGTCTGGGTAAAATTCTGCAGAATTGCAGTTACGGGTTCTACCACTATTCTTCATCAAATTCCATATTTTTCAACACTAATCGACCCACAAATTCTACTACTAACATAATAACATAATTCCAGATGTTTTTAACGTTCAGCATGCGTGTATTCATCCTTAAACATGGTTAAACAAACCCAAAATCTCATCTAATCATCAAGAACCCTAAAGTTTTCATAACTATGATCCAATTCAGTTTTTCTCCAGAATTTCTTCCTAATATAACATCAAAAGTTCGTGGGTAATACATCTATATCATCAAAAGTTTCCCGCATAAGGTTTTAATCTTCTCTACATGCAATTTCCTATCAAAATTTGGGGTTTTCTTACATGGATTACATTCCTAATTAATCCTAAACTAATATGAACATTGCACTAAAGAAATAAGAAAGTTAAACACTTGCCTGGGATTTTCAGAAGTCTGATTTCCTGTTGATTATGGTGTTGTTGCGTTCTCCTCCTCGCGATCTACGCTTTGGTGGTAACGGCGGTGCAAACGGTGGTGTTTCGGCCTTGAATCTCCTTGAAAGGTCTCTCCTCTCCAATGGCCGTTCTAGGGTTCTGAATGTTCTAACCCTAAATGTCTAACCTAACCAGCTGATAAAGGCTGCTAAAATTCGGGGGTTTAATTACCCCATTTTGTAAAATGACCAAAATACCCTCCCGGGTCACTAATTAGGCCTAAAAACGCCCCGAGGCCCAAACTAACCCCTCGGGTATACTTTTCTGACTATCTCGACCCTTCCGGACGCGTTGGCGCACTCAAAATGACCATACGGACAAATTATAAAATATTCACTTTTTTTTTAACAAAATTAGTCCCGACGTGACACGGGCACGTCCCGACTTAAATTTCCTAAATAGTCATTTAATTCACTTATGACTTTCAATATGACCAATATAATATATTACTATATTCATCAGTAATATTCAACAAGTTTCCCATAATTACTAACTCTCGTCACGTTAATAATTATAACATAATTAATTTCCGGATTTTTATTAAATAAACCATTACATTAAATTTAATAAATCCCCAAATTAAATATAGCATAAAAATACGGGGTATTACATACTCCCCCCCCCCCCCCAATAACGGAATTTCGTCCCGAAATTCGAAAAATAAGGCATACCTGGTAAAAACAACTCTAGATATCTCTCGCGCATATCTGCCTCATGCTCCCAAGTGGATTCCTCCACATTATGATGCTCCCACTGAACTCGCACAAGTGGAACTATTTTCGACCTCAATCTCCTCTCACTATGGTCTAGAATAGCCACTGGTCTCTCCTCATAAGAGCTATCAGACTGTAAGTCAATCTCATCTATCGCAATGTGAGTATGGGCCATATCATCCCGAAGATATCGTCTCAACGACGAGATGTGGAATACATCGTGGATGCGATGTAAATGTTTTGGCAATCCCAACCTATATGCTACCGGCCCAATCCTCTCGATGATGGGAAATGGTCCTACGTACCTCGGAGCCAACTTCCCCTTCTTCCCGAACCTCATCACTCCCTTCATAGGAGATACACGCAACAACACTTGATCCCCCACATTAAACTCCCGGAAGAACCATTTTGCATCGGCGTAGCTCTTCTTCCTATCTTGGGCTACCCGAATACGACTCCTGATTATCTCAATCCTCGCGGAGGTCTCCTGAATCACTTCTGGTCCTAGCAACTTGTTGTCCCCCACCTCGAGCCAACAAGTTGGAGAGCGACAAGGCCTGCCATACAAAGCCTCAAATGGAGCCATGCCAATCGTAAACTGATATGAGTTATTATAAGCAAACTCTACCAGTGGAAGGTGTGGCTCCCAACCTCCTCTGAAATCGAGAACATACATGCGTAGCATATCTTCCAACATCTGATTAGTACGCTCTGTCTGTCCATCTGTCTGTGGGTGGTAAGCTGAACTCAGTCTCAACTCTGTACCCATAGTCTCCTGAAATCTTTCCCTGAAACGTGACACAAAAATCTTGTCTCTATCTGACACAATATTCAGGGGCACCCCATGTAATATGACAATCTCAGCGATGAACAACTGGGCATACTGTCCCGTGGTATAATCTGTCCTCACTGGCAGAAAATGATCCACCTTGGTCAAACGGTCTACAATCACCCAGATAGAATCGTGGCCCCGCTGTGATGTAGGCAACCCTATAATGAAATCCATGGAAATACTTTCCCACTTCCACGCGGGTACTTCCAACGGCTGAAGTAATCCTGACGGTTTCTGGTGGTCCACCTTCACCAGTTGGCAAGTAGAACACTTGGACACAAACTCAGCGATGTCCTTCTTCATCCCACTCCACCAGTACTGTCGTCTCATGTCCTAGTACATCTTATCGCCTCCCGGATGTACTGTAAATCGGGACCCATGAGAATGAGTCATCACTTCATGACGTAGCTCCGCTCATTCTGGAACCACTAATCTCCCATTAAACCGTAACCCTCCATCAGAACTAACAGAATAGGACTCAACACCCTCGGCTAGAAGTCGCACAATCAGCTCCTGACAAAACGGGTCTGTGGTCTGTGCCTGTATCACCCTCGTAACAATCTCGGGTGTGACTGTCATCACGGATATAAAAGAACGTGCTACTGCGTCCTGGTGACCCAACTCCTTCCACTTTGCTTTCCATATGTCCGCTACATCGTCTACCGGTCTATGGCTCAACGCATCAGCAACTACGTTGGACTTCCCCGGATGATACTGTATATCGAACTGGTAATCTTTCACAAACTCTAACCACCTGCGCTGACGCATATTCAGTTCTCGCTGAGTGAACAGGTACTGCAGTGACTTATGGTCTGTGAACAAACGAAATTTCTCCCCCAATAAGTAGTGCCTCTAAATTCTCAATGCAAAGACGACCATTGCTAACTCCAGGTCGTGGGTGGGGTAATTTTTCTCATGCGGCTTAAGCTTGCGGGAAGCAAAAGCTATATCCTTCTCTTCCTGCTGAAGTACTCCCCCAAGTCTCCGTAAGGACACATCGGTGTAAACCAGGTACTCTACACCCGGCTTCGGTAAAGCAAGGACTGGTGCTGAAGTAAGCTTGTCCTTCAGCTCGTCGAAAGCCAACTGACAAGCGTCATCCCAAACATATGGTACCCCCTTGCGAGTCAGATTCGTCAATGGACCCGCTATTTTGGAGAATCCCCGAATGAATCTCCCGTAGTATCCGGCTAACCCCAAGAAACTACGCACTTCCGTCAGTGTCGTGGGCTGTCCCCACTCCCTCACCGCTGACACTTTGCTCGGGTCAACTGCTATCCCCTGCTCAGAAACAACATGGCCCAAGCATTGTACCTCTCGCAACCAGAATCCACACTTCTCGTACTTAGCATACAACTGATGCTCTCGTAGAGTCTGAAGAACCTACCTCAAGTGCTCGGCATGCTCCTCCTCGGAGTGTGAATATATCAAGATATCATCTATGAAGACGATGACGAACTGATCCAAGAATTCTCTGAATACTCGGTTCATCAAGTCCATGAAAACGGCTGGGGCATTTGTCAGTCCGAACGGCATCACCCTGAACTCATAGGACCCATATCTCGACAAGAAGGCAGTCTTTGAAACATCCTGCTCTCTAATCCATAACTGATGGTACCCCGACCTCAGATCTATCTTCTAAAAGAAAGTTACTCCCCTCAACTGGTCGAATAGATCATCAATTCGAGGCAACAGATACTTATTCCGTATCGTGACCTTGTTCAACTCCCGGTAGTCCACACACAATCTCAGTGAACCATCTCTCTTCTTTACAAATAAGACTGGAGTGCCCCAAGGTGAGGTACTCCTACGAATGAAGCCCTGACCTAATAGCTGCTCTATCTCTATCTGATCTCGTAGCTCTCGCATCTCTGCCGGAGCCATACGGTACGGTGCGCGTGCTATAGGTCTCGTATCCGGAAATAAATCTATAACAAAGTCTATCTCACGACTGGGCGGTAGGCCTGGTATCTCCTAAAACACATCGGAATACTCCTTAACAACTGGGATCGAATCCAAAGGAATCACAACCTCCTTAGAGGTATCCTCCTCAATGTAATATAAATGAGCAGTCGAACCTCCCTCTGGGCGAGGCATCGCTACTACAAACATCTCTTGCCCCGGAATGGCAAAAACAATGCTCCCACCGAAGCAATCAATCATCGCTCTATAAGCTACGAGCCAATCCATACCAATAATTACATCATGCTCGTGCATGTCTAAGACTAACATGTCTGCAGGTAATACCAAGATACCAATCTCTACCCCTACTCCCCGACATATAAAGAATATAAGTGACCCACTCCCCAGTGGTGAGTCGACACACGTCACGGTGCTCTCTGCTGTGGCTAGCAACCCTAAGGACTTTGCAAAATGTGTAGCTATAAAACAATGTGTTGCCCCCGTATCAAACAAAACTAGACCCATAGTACCATGGATAGAAAACATACCCTCAATCGCGAGTGGTGCCTATGGAGCTACTGCCTGGTGGACGTTATAGACACGTCCATACTGCAATTGCCCCTGCTGCACTGGAGCTGCTGGAATGGCTGGTAGGGCTGGCACCTGGGCTGGAGCTGGGAGGGCAGGTGGGAAAAGTGGTCTCTGCGGCTCATTACGGGCTCCTTGCTGCTGTGGGGCCCTATCGCCCTCTGGGAAATCCTGGAGCCTATGGCCATGTTTTCCGCACCCAAAGCATCTGCCTTTGAAGTTACCGCCCCTCTGACCCTGCTGTCCACGGCCCTGCTGGTCGTTACCTCCATGCCACTGGCCCTGTTGGCCCTGATGTGCACGCTGTTGGCCTTGCTGGCCCTGCTGCTGTCCCTGTGGTCGGTGTTGGCCCTGCTGATTAGGCTGGCCCTGATGGCCCTGCCTGAAACCCCTGAATCCCTGCCTAGAATCACTTGAACGGAATCGCTTAGCAGGGTCCTCCTGATGGGAACTCTGCTAGTACTGACGAGTCTATCCATGAGTTCCCGGTCCTGCCCTGCTGGCTGGACTCTCCTGCTCTCTTGCTTCCCTGAAGATGGAAGCGGTGATCCTAGCAATGTAGTAACGCTGCATTGAGTACGTCAGTGAAAGTACTCAGGGATAGATTCCCAATAAGGTGCTGACGGATCCTCCAAGCTAACCCGTCGACAAACAGCAAAATCTTCTTGCTCTCAGTGGGTGCCTCATCCGGCACAATACTGAGAAGTCTCGTGAACTCCTCCTCATACTCAGCTACAGTAAGGTTCACCTTCTTCAGATTTAGTAATTTCCGACTCATCTCAGTCTGCACTGCGGGTGGAAAATACTTGTGGTCAAACCGCTCCCAGAACAACTGAATAGGGATCGTGTCCCTCTGCTCCAAGGTAGTAGTGGACTCCCACCAGCTTAAAGGAAGCCAATAACTGCTTTTGCACGTCAGTGCACTCATACATACGGAGGTGCCACTGGATGTCTTTCTTCCATTGGCTGACTGTAACAATATCGGAGCTACCAGAAAACTCAGGGGGATGAGCTTTCTGAAAAGCATCCCGAACCCTCTCCCATGCGAATGGAAGCTGTGCTGGTATTGGTGCCACCGCCTGAATCTGGGGTGGAGCCTGCTGAATCACCGCTATTGCGGCATTCACCGCCTGAGCAACAATGGCGGCTACTTCATTCGCATTCATTGTGCCTGGTGCCTGAGCTGCTGGTTGCTCGGCTTGGGCACGCCTATCTTTCGGAGCACGTCTCGGAGGCATCTGAAATGTGAACAAGTTTATTAGTCTACAGTTATCAACAAATCTCGAATAGCTGAAGACTTAAACGTAAAAGCAAGAATACAACAATCCTAAAAATAGGGCTCTATAGCAATAACGTTAAGCTGAAAGCGAAATAAGCCGTACAGATCCTATGGACACTAGAACCTGATACTCTGATACCACCTGTGACACCCCGCCTAATTAAATACCGGGCGATCACTCCTTTATTAAATTAAATCAAGGTTAACAGTTGGTTCATTCTCAGCATCACTGTCGATAAAAATAAATTTTCTAATTTAACACCCTAAATAATTAAGCTAAGTGTCAAAAACATTTTTCATACAAACTTCCAAATTTTAATTAAAGAAAAAGATTTATTTATATAAAACAACATTTCTACAATTAAGAATCACACCACGATAAACCAAATAATATAATACAT
The DNA here is from genome assembly GCA_949130495.1 of Sambucus nigra. Taxonomy (NCBI): domain Eukaryota; kingdom Viridiplantae; phylum Streptophyta; class Magnoliopsida; order Dipsacales; family Adoxaceae; genus Sambucus; species Sambucus nigra. The sequence continues at coordinate 488,833,157 of OX422218.1, read as the reverse complement.
TCGTCAATCGAATGCCAACATATGAAAACTAAAATCACAAGTCCATACTGAATAAATCCCAAAGAAACAATACTGGAATGACTGAAATATAAATGTCCTAATAAAAAATAAATAATGGAAAGGGCGACACGTGCCCAATAAATGAGAGTACTAGAAGTGGAGTCAATAAACGAAGCCGTCTACTCAAGTGACCTGTAACTCCCACCTAAGCTGCAACACGGTCCTCTCAAGGGATCCTAAGCAAGACGCCCCTATGGCTGGGCACCTGAAAATATACATATATATATACAAGAGAGAGAGAGAGAAAAAGAAACGGGTCAGAGCCCGAAAGTGTGTTTGATTTTAAAATATGTTTAACAAGTATTTAAAATGATACAGGCCAATGCAATAACATATTAGCACGTCACTCTCTTGAGAAAATACTCACATCTCTTCTAATGTGCACACCTATCGCACTAACCTTTCCCCACGGTTACTTAACATTTAACGCACTAGTCTTTCTAAAAGATTTAACTTAACTTAGATTTCTCGCAACATTTATAATTCACGATTTCATTTTAAAAGAAAGTTCCCAAACAGAAATCAAAGTCCTCCATTTTAACTTTATAAAATCCACAAAGTTTTACAGTGACATATTATACTTTTTCAAAACAAGTATTTAATAATTTGAGTCAACAACCATGTCCTACTTATCAAATCTCAGTAGACGGTTTCAAATATCATGATCTCATATATATATTAACTACTCGTATAATATATATATATATATAACAACACCCCGAATAAAACTATGGTGCGTGCATACTCTACTATCCAAAGCCCCATATCATTCATATTAAGGGGAATACATTCGGAATCACTCTCGAATTGTATTAACATGAATACACAAATAATATTGAGGCGAAGCATAGATTCCAAGTCTCTAAGAGGGTGGCACATACCGGCGTCTCTTAGGACCGTCTGAACTATCACATCGATAGCATGTACCAAGGACATCTATCTTCTAGGGTACAAGTCAATATCCCCCATAAAGGTCCCATCGAGATAAGACTTATCCCAGCACGGAAACCTCAGGGATAGCAAGTAGCGTGGGTATGATTTTCACATGTATATAGTATATGTACACACAATCATATAAATATACCAATTTCATATTAATATAAGTTCTTCTCCTCACCCGTAATTATACCGTTTATTCTTAATTCCACATTTAAAGAATTACGCATAAGGTTTCATTCCTAACCTTATCTCGAAGGGTTTTCTCACATATTACCTAACACTCATGGATTATATCTTCCCAATTTCTGAAATTTAGAAAGTGACTTTATTAGATTCCAACATAACTCTCTTACGCACCTCCCCCTTTAAATTCATAAATTTACCAACCTAAAGTAAATATCCCAAAAATACCATTTTCAATGAATCTTAAAGGTTCCAACATTTATTCATATACCCTACTGGTCCTCAATGTCTCCCAAATCGATTTATCACGAATGCCCAAGAATTATTTCACGATAATTTAATTTTAACTAATTAAACAAGGAAAAAGAGTCTGCCAGGAGGGGTCGATCGATCGAAGCTTGGAGCTCGATCGATCGAACCTTCGATCGATCGATGCTCTATGTTCGATCGATCGATCAAACAGGTCTGGGTAAAATTCTGCAGAATTGCAGTTACGGGTTCTACCACTATTCTTCATCAAATTCCATATTTTTCAACACTAATCGACCCACAAATTCTACTACTAACATAATAACATAATTCCAGATGTTTTTAACGTTCAACATGCGTGTATTCATCATTAAACATGGTTAAACAACCCAAAATCTCATCTAATCATCAAGAACCCTAAAGTTTTCATAACTATGATCCAATTCAGTTTTTCTCCAGAATTTCATCCTAATATAACATCAAAAGTTCATGGGTAATACATCTATATCATCAAAAGTTTCCCGCATAAGGTTTTAATCTTCTCTACATGCAATTTCCTATCAAAATTTGGGGTTTTCTTACATGGATTACATTCCTAATTAATCCTAAACTAATATAAACATTGCACTAACGAAATACGCAAGTTAAACACTTGCCTGGGATTTTCAGAAGTCTGATTTCCTGTTGATTATGGTGTTGTTGCGTTCTCCTCCTCGCGATCTACGCGTTGGTGGTGACGGCGGTGCAAACGGTGGTGTTTCGGCCTTGAATCTCCTTGAAAGGTCTCTCCTCTCCTCTCCAATGGCCGTTCTAGGGTTCTGAATGTTCTAACACTAAATGTCTAACCTAACCAGCTGATAAAGGCTGCTAAAATTCGGGGGTTTAATTACCCTATTTTGTAAAATGACCAAAATGCCCTCCCGGGTCACTAATTAGGCCTAAAAACACCCCGAGGCCCAAACTAACCCCTCGAGTATACTTTTATGACTATCTCGACCCTTCCGGACGCGTTGGCGCACTCAAAACGACCATACGAACAAATTATAAAATATTCACTTTTTTTTTAACAAAATTAGTCCCGACGTGACACGGGCACGTCCCGACTTAAATTTTTGAAATAGTCATTTAATTCACTTATGACTTTCAATATGACCAATATAATATATTACTATATTCATCAGTAATATTCAACAAGTTTCCCATAATTACTAACTCTCGTCACATTAATAATTATAACATAATTAATTTCCGGATTTTTATTAAATAAACCATTACATTAAATTTAATAAATCCCCAAATTAAATATAGCATAAACAAACGGGGTATTACACCCTAGACATATTTTTACTCGAATTTTATGTTGTTAATTTAAGTGCCTTTTATGATACTCGGTTGTTGACTACGTGTCATTGAGGATTACTTGAGGGTGTTCCTTTGCTGAAGATTGGACTGTGATTCGTGTGGGTTCACTGCGTGGGATCCATTACTGACTCTAGGCTAGGTGTTTATGTAGGTTTGCTGAAGTAAAAGGTTTTACCCTTAGGGGATTTGTTTTTTGAAATATATGAGTTAACATATTTGTGTTTGTAATGGTTTGACACACGCACACACGTAGTTTTATGTTTAGGGGTTGAATTAACTTGGTAAAAAAGTGACTCTAATTAAATAAGTTTGTGATTGAAATTTGTAAATTTATTTAAATGAGTATCACACACGACGGTTTTACAAATTGGTATCAGAGTAAGTTACTCTAATTTATCGAGTGGTCCTTTTTCAAAATTGTGTGATATCGATTTTTTTAAAAATCTCATTTTGAAAAATTGTCACAATGTTTCCAAACGAAAACTTATATAATCGATTGCCATTTTTTTACGGTTCCAATTGTGCTTACTGGAAAGTCCGCGTGAAATTCCATTTAAAATCAATCGATGAGAGAGTTTGGTTAGTTTGTGAAAGAGGTTGGACTCCTCCCACTGTCACCGCCAATAATGTCACGAATCTAAAACCTGTGTCAGACTAGACTGAGGATGAGTTTAGGTGGAGCACTTACAATTCACGAGGGTTAGTGCAATTTCTGGTGTCGTCACTCCTGAGGACTTCCAACGTATTATGATGTGAACCACATCTAAAGATGCGTAGGATATTTTACAACTCACCCACGAGGACACTAACGCGGTCAAAGAATATAAAATTCAAAATTTAACTACTCAATTTGAAACGATAACAATGCTTGAAACTAAGTATTTTGATGACTTTTATGCACGTTTGTTTGACATTGTCAACACTTGTTTCCATATTGGTAAGACTATACTTGATGCACAAGTGGTTAAAAATATTTTAAGATAGCTGCCAAAAGGTTTATCCCTAAAGTGATTGTTTTGAATACCTTAGGTAATTTGAATCATCTGAAATTAGAAGAGCTGGTAGGAGACCTACAGACATATGAGATTGACATGTTTCCTGACACCGTCACGCCTAAGGATAGAGGGATAGCACTTAAAGTAGTGTAAGAAGAAAAAAAATGAGTTTTTGTGAGTCCGAGTCTTATTTTGATATGGCCATGCTTGCAAAGAATTTTAAAAAGTTTCTAAAGTTTTCAAAACAAAATTCTTCCAATAAAAAGTTTTTTGAGAAAAAGAAGGATAAGGCCAAAGAAGGCGGTGAGAAAGAGAAAGAGGGTGAGGAAGATTTAGAAAAAGTAACATGTTTTTAGTGTGAGGGCAAAGGGCATAAGTCGTTTGAGTGTCCCACTAGACTTAGGAGAGAGGGAAAAAAAGTAGTTATGCCGTCACCCTTAGTGATAGCGAGGATGATGTGAAAGATTCTGAGGATGAGTCTTCACAAGGAAAGTTTGTTGCCTTTTTGTCTAGTCAGGAGGGCACACCCAGTTTGTCCCAAAATGATGAGGACACTTGTGCACTTAATACCCCCGAGGATTATTTTAGTATTTATAACGAGTCTGAGAGTGAGTGCTCTACAGAGGGAAATAGTGAGCTCCAGATCATTTTTAGAGATTTGTATGCCGAGACCTTGAAAATGAAGAAATTGAATAAGGAATTAGGTCTTAAGGTAACTGACTTGGAGAGAGAGATGGAGAGTTTGAGTATGTTTGAGGTAAAAGAAAGACAACTCGAGAAGGTGAAGATTTCTTTGCGTGAGCAATTGATTGCTTTAGATAAAAAAAGAGTGATTTGACCAACACGGTGTCTAGTCTGATGACACGTGTATCCCAACTCAAGAGTGATATCGAACGTTCTCGGGAGGTTAAATTCCCTTTAGAGAACTCATCTAATAAGGTTGGAAATATGGTTCTCAATCCCATTTTGGGTGGTGGTGAGAGTTTAGATTTAGGTCATGACAGTGCCTCCACTTCACATGCAACACCTGAGCCAGTTCCCAAGTTTTTTATTGATCCATATAGATCTCTCCCCGACCCACCTAGGCATACATATTAGGAGAGCGCGTAGGAGACGTTTTGAAAGAGGTTTACCTAGTCCCATTTATGTTTGCACACATTGTAAGAAGAGAAGACACCTTAGAGAGTTTTGTTTTAAGTTGGGTCATGTGTAACATTTTTCTACTACACGTGTTCACACACACACACTCACACCTGATGCTCCGGATGATTACACGAGAGAGTTTTCACATATTAGGGAACAGGTGAAATTTTTGGTCAAGACTTCACATGATTTGATGGAGGTTTTTCATAAGATGCCACCACCTTTGGAAAACCCCACTGCACCTAACGGTTGGGGTTTAGACTTGTCTACTAGCATAGGTTGATTTGCATGATGATATTTTTGCCTATTGCTATTATGTATTTTTTTTTTTGTATTAGATTTTTTATCTTTGATAAATATTTTGAAAAATACAAAAAGATTTTATTTTGATAAAATTTTTGAAAAAGTTAAAAATAGTTTTGGATTTTGTTTTACACCGTATATGAATGGACATTTAGGATGGCCGAGTCACTACTTCATTCCATATCCACATAATGATTTGATAGTGTTTTGATATGCGTCTTTATTTTATTTTTGTGCTTTACAATATTTGGAGTCATTAAGATATACTTTGTGATTACTACCTACATATTTGACTCATAAATTCCTTTAATAAACACTTACACGAATTTGTTTGATTATTGTACTTATTTGTCACATATTTGTCTGAGTGTTGTCATCTCAATTTTGTCTTTAAAACGAACCATATGCGATAAAACTTGACAATGGAAGTAGTTCATGTAAAAATCGTTTACCGTGAGGAATTCAATTGCAATAAAATATGATGAGTGAATCACGAGAAAGGGCCACGAGAGTTCAAAATTAACTCATTATAAAATCCACCATTTAAAAGATCTCGAAAAATTTAAAGGCAATAAAAAGATAAATATGCAAAATAGGGGGCACTCAAAAGAAAAATATAATGATTATTATTTATGATGAAGTTTGGATGGAAAGAAATGAAAAATGGGTTTGCACGTCCTAACAGCGTCTTGAGAAAGCATTCATAGTTTTAGAGGTTATTGGTGTGGGAATCATTCTTTACCTTGATATGTTGATGGATTGAGTCGATGTCAATTAAATTCAACACTTTTTGACACCTAAGGAAAATTTTGAGATTAATTCAATAGGAGTACATATATACATCGTGCACATATGTTATGTTTTATTGCATTGATTTGCCTATCGAATATGTTCACACCCATTCATTCTGTTTCCATGATTTGGTTGTCTTAGTGTAAATTCAATGTGTGTGATTTTTGTAAAATTATTTTTGCATTTTTGTATGAAAAATTGAAAAATCAAAATAGTTTGTGGAATCTTTTGGGTTACTCCTTTACATGAGAATAGTTTGATTCATATTTTCTATGCATATTTGTCGTGACACTCCATGTTTCTTTCGTTTATTTATTTCCTTGTCTATTTAGGACAAATAAAAAGGGGGAGAACGATTTATGGGGGAGTTTTTCATTATATGGGAGATTTGATTATATTAATTGATTTACCTTTATATCATTTCAAACTCGATGCATTAGGAAGGTATTTGTTTTGTCTCATGCGTGTAGGTTCAAAATTCAAGATCAATATGGTGCACACCTTAATGAGAAAATCTTTGAGATTTAAAGATTTTGAAGAAAAGTTTGAGACCTACATGTTTAGTACCTTTTTAGTTTTGGGTTCATGGGAGGGTATTTGATTTGTATAGGCATTTTTAATTTGATAATTCAGATGTTTTTATTTTTTACCGGCATACACGTAGGGGGAGACTCACTTTTTCCCTTCTTGATGTACAACAGATGTGTGCTCATCTCTCGAGGTTTTACTTCAAAAAAGAAATTATGAATGAACCTCTCGTCCAACTGTTTAAAATTCCCAATGGAGTTCTTGGGGAGAGAGGCGTACCATAAATGTGCAACACTAGTAAGGGTGCTTAAGAAATCTCGACATTTCATCTCATCGGAGACTAAATAGATGTCGACTTTCGACTGATACATTTCCACATGATGAACAGGATTCCTGCTCCCATCATATTTTGGTGTGCCAACTGGTGCCTTGAACTTGGTAGAGTTGGGTAGATCATTATTCTTGCAACAAATGGAGACCCTTCTATGTAGCCCCTCTGCATGGGGTCTTGGCTCTTTAAGATATAATCAATTTTGTCCTCGAGTCTCTGTATGGATCTGCTCCATGGCTTGTCTTCCACTGCTGCATTATCTCCCTCGATCGCCATAATATTATCCCTAGATCCTTCTTTGTCGACTCGTCATTGCATAGGCTCTCTACCAGCTATCTTTTGATGACTGTTAACTTATCTTTATTCCGCATCTTGACTGCATGGAAGATGATGTTTAGCACATCCTCCATTTCCCCTTGAACCAGCAATACTTCTCGGCTTGGAGAGTCGTCCTTGTAGATCACCAACAAGGCCGAATATAGAGAAAGCCAACCATCTACTAATCTATCAAGTGCTGAAGCTAGGGGTTGGCCATCTCAGCTCGACTTACCATTGTTTCCTCTGCTAAGTGCGACTGGACGCACTGTATTTCTAGAAATTTCATAGGTCTCCCAGTACACGTCGTCGTCACAACCCTAATCGTCTTATAATTCATGACCTTATCTTCCTAGGCACAATGGCCTAGGGTTGGCCAGATCTCCGCGTCTCTGTTGCAGTGACATCTATTTATGCGGGGTTTGGGGGTGTTCCCCATATCACCAGATCTACACCCTCCCTGGAGGCTATATTTATCATCTTCGCTATAGCGTCGGTTGGTCTAGCCATTACATTTTGGCTGAAGACAAAAAGTTGTTCCTATATTTTCTACTGGGTGGCCTCCACCAAGTCTAATTCCGTTGCAACCTTAGCCATCTCTGACTGAGAAGGCTCCTGTATGGAACTGAGGCCAACCCGTGGAGAAAAATCTAAAGCCATCTATTTGGAGAATGACTGGAGCAAAAAGGTGAACTGAATGAGCTAAGTAGGTTGGAGAAAGGATTAAAAAAATATAAAAAGAGCTCTTTCATTGGTGATACAAATACAGTCCAGTATGGAACTGGATTTCCACTAGAGAATCAAGTGAGATACAAGCTAAAAATAAAAAGGAAGAAGATGAAAAACCTTCGTTCCCACTGACAGCTACAACTAATGATACTTGATTTAGTATCAACAAGTAAACTAGTATGAGCTCAACCCAAAATAGCTTAAAGATGCAACACTGGTGTTTCAAAAAGTGTATAAGTGAAAGAAGGAGATGAGTATAAGAGGAATAAACAATATAATATAAGTGGTTCAGCCATTGGCCTACTTCATTGTGCACATGAGTGTGAATTTCACTATAAAAATGGGCACTAATAGCCTAAGTGATACAATTATCACTACTTTCTCTCTCTACTGTAATGGAAGCAAAGCTTGGCCTAGGGTTCGAATATTTCGATCCCTTCTTCTGGGGAAGAAGATGGGCTTAAATAGTGTCTGGGGTGCACAATGCACCCCCAAGCATGCAAGGTGCATGTCCTTGATGGAGTCACTAATGGGATCTCGACACATGTCTTTTAGAATGTATAAGTAATGATGATGAAAATATTCCTCCACCTGCACATGTGATTTAGTTATAACTACCTACCCACATGGACTAGTTATACTAAAGTCCTGCGTCACACGCGGTGGAGATGCCGTCTAGATGGGTCTCGATCAGGCCAAGTGTGAGACCCCCAAAGTTCGGTTCGATCATATGATGGAAAATGCTGAAGTGTGGTCTCGATTGAGCATGTGTCTGGCTGAGACGAGCTTGTAGTTGTACCAATGAGGTCACGACTATTTAGGATAGCGGTCGAGATGAGACATATAGGTAGATAGGGTTGTTGGAGCGTATTGGCCTAAGAAGGTGGACAAGGTTGATACTTCTAATTATGGATTCCTTCTAGAAAGTGTGCTTTATGTGATCGGATGTGGACGAGCGAGTCCCGATCTGAGATGAGGGTACGCTTGGGTATATCAAGGAAGAAGAAGTAACCTCTCAGGTCCTAGTTGATTCTTCCCTCTCCTTTTCTTTTAATGCTGAGGCGGGCAATGTGGCCAACACCCCATCCCTTACCCTTAGATTACTAAAGGGGGAAGTTCTCGCGATCGACCGTCAGTGCTCGTCACGACTGGGGTGAAACCAGACGACACTCAAGTCTATACAGGCACTTGCCTTGGTAAGTACTCTCATTTTTGCTAGTCATTTTTCTATGTTTGACTTTTATGCACTAACTCTTCTTTCTTGTTCCTTGTAGTTTTTATTACATTTCACCACACTCTTTTATGGTTATTCCAACCAGTCTAAGAAAAACTAGGTGTTGAGTGATGCCCTGAAAGAAGTCCCAAAAGGACTTGGATAATGCTCGGGCTACCTTTGAGCAGGAGAGGGAGAATGCAAAGAAGGCTCTGGTCGATCTGAAGGTGACCAGCAATCTTCTGGTCGAGAAGGTTCATAAGTTGGAGGGAGAGGTTCCAAGCATTAAGGAGAATATCTACGCAGATGGATGGAATGTGATCTACGAAGACTCTAAAATCCAGATTTCTCACGCCAAGGCGCTATACTTTAAAAAAGGGATGAGACCAAGCTTTGGGGGTGGCAGGAGTCCTAGAAGAGTCTGACATGTATAAGTATTGATAGGAATATAGAGATTTTGGGGAGACTACAAACTGTAAATTGACCTCAAAGATAGTTGAATTTCTTCGCATGTAATAGTTTTATGAATGGTTGTATCTGATTTGTGACATTTCTTTTTGCATTAGTGTTTTTCCTTTTGTACTATTGTATTTTAAAGGATTACGAGTATTCATAACCTTTTAATATACTACATAGGTGATATTAAAATTACAAATCATTCTTTCAGCCCTAACCGTGTACTTCTATATTTAGTTTCAAGGAAAATGTTAGGAAAAAACCCGTTAACATTTGTTCAAAGTTCCTCGCCGTGTATGTGTGGAACTCTATATATGTCATGTGTATTCTTTCACGATATCTTATCAGTTGGATTTCTACTTATCAAATAACTTCTTGTAGATTGGGTATATCCTCTCGTTGAAATGCATATAATGACCCATCACATTAACTTAACAAAATGAATGCCCACATAAACAACTATCGTCATTTTAGAAAAAAAAATCTTATAATAAATCTTAGGGTTAATTACATAAAAAAAACCTAAAGTATGGGTCAAACATCAATTTCTCTCATGTATACTATCCGTTAAAGTTTTTTAGCAGAGGGGTAACATTGAAATACAATCTATACATTGAGGGTAAAATTAAAATATTAGACATATCAGAAGAGAAATTGAAATTTGATCAAAACGTTAGTTTATTTGTTTGTAATTAACCCTAGATCTTATGAGTAGGGTTAAAGAATTTATTATGACATTTTTAACACTTTAAAAAATCTTTTATATATAAAAATTATCTTGAATAGTTTATAAAAAAACTAACAAAGTCATAGGTAATTCGTATGTCATTTTCCCATTATTTTGATGATTTTGCCCTTATATGTCATGAATAGTTTCCAAATATGGGTAAAAAAATTTTTGGTGCTAAAAAAATTCTTGAAATTCGGGGTTTAGCCCTACTTCACCCATTAAGGGGGCATCATTATCAAAAATAATGCTACAAAAAAAATTATGCACCTATCAACTTACCAAAACTGAATTATAAATATATTGAGAAGAAAAGAGGTGGGGTGAGGAGAAAGATTTTTTTAGCGTAATTTTCTATTAAACACTCACATTGTTTATTAATACAAAAATCTAAAATGAGGTGAAATTATAGAATTCATGGGTATATCCAAAAGTTTACAAAAACTAACGCAACCTTAGACATAGGTGTGACAAATCATGTTTGCGGACCGTTTTCTGCCCCGACAGAGCAAGTCCCATTAAATTATGAACACAAACACAACACGAAGTACAAAACTGCCTTTACTTTTTTTATACTTACCTCATGTTAATCTCCCGTAATCAAAACATTATTCATTTTTTTTTAAAATAACAAGAATGCAACACATAATTTCGACACTCCATTCAAATTAATGGGCAATTAGATATCAACCCCTCTCATAAACTTTTTATACACTGAGGTCCAGCTTCCTATAAACTAAACACATCGGCCCTCCCAAGATACTGATACTTTCTGTGAAACAACAGATACCAGATATCGTCCCCACTCATTTAGGCAGGGGCAGTGCCTCCATTAACGCCCACTGTATACCGCCAGTAAATACGTTGACATCTATGGAGACACCTGCATCACCTCCTCCGACACCCTTAACGACATCTTCACTGTCTAGTTCAACACCCCTTTCAAATCTCGTGTCTGCGCCTCTGGTTCCACCCCTCCCTTCCTAAAAAAATCGACTCATGGGAGTCATCTCTCCCCATTCAGATCGTTGTTCGATCTGCAATTTACCCAAGGTTTTTCGCTGAGAATATTAACATGTATATGAAAATATTGAGAAAAAGTCTTTCAAATTATCTGTGTTGTGAACTCTGCGATGTTAGTATATGAAGTATTGATGAATTGATTTCACAAGGAGAAAGGGTTCTTTGATAACACTGTCAAGAAAAAAAAATGAAGAAGAATACCAAGAATACCATACCAAGAAAAAAGATACCTATTCTGGAAATCAGTTGAGTTTTGAACTGTCGATTTTAAAGGGTATCTTGGGTTATGGGCCTAGATATTTAACAAATATTTAAGGGAGTTTATTTGTAGAGAAAATATTAAGCAGGGGGTCCATATAGTTATCTATAAAATTAATTGAACATGTAAACACCAATAAAAATACAAGAGCACAAAATGATACGAGTAATTGGAATTATAATTTTTACGCGTACAAAAACAAATGAGCTAATATAAAAAAAATCAAAAATAAATAGGATGGTACCACATTTTATCACGGAAATTAAGTTAATTTCGTGTCGGGTTTATCAATCCACTTTCCAAATTTGTCACATATGAGATCATCGCTCGTCATATCACATAGCAAACCTCTCTTTCTCTCCTCTTAATGCTTAACCTCTAAGCTGCTCTCTCTCTCTCTCTCTCTCTCTCTCTCTCTCTTAAACATTCCAAGCATTAATATCTCGCCCCCCTCGTCCGCTACTGAATAGCCAGTATAGTTAGAAAAAACAAGTGACTCACACCCACTCATTCCCTCAATCATAATACCTCTCTCTCTTTCTCTCTCTCACACACACACATATATACACACATAAATCCACAAACTACCCTTTACCCAAAATACAGTCTTTTTCACCACCCACATGCCCACAATACAATACCACTACAAAACTGTACTCCCATTTCATTTCACTCACAATACGGACCAGTCTAGTCCCATCCTCATCCTTCTCAAAACTTTCCACCCTTTTCTTTCTCTATCAAAATTTGCTAATTTCTTATATATCATCATTGATCTACATAATTTCCTTCTACATCAACTTTGTTAAAAACAGTTACCTTTTTTCCCCACTCTCTTTTCTTGATCTGGCGATCTGCAAATTCTGAGCTAGCATGTCAATGGAAACCACTAACGAACGTGTTTGTTACGTCCACTGCAACTTCTGCAACACTATATTAGCGGTATATACTAATCTTTAACTATTCCTCTTCTTTAGTGTCTTAATTCTCTTTTATATAACAATATTAGAAATACCCAATTGTCGTTGAGTGAGTTCGGTGACCCTAAGTGGACGTTTACGCAAATTTTCATATTAGGCTATAAGCATACACTAAAATTTTAAAATATTGTGACCCTAAAAATTTTAGTACTGTACGTGGTCATAGGCGGTGGACTAGCCCAAATCCGCCTCGGATTCAAGAAATTCGGCTGGAGAATTGAAGAGAGCTTTATCCACAAAAATATTGTTATTATTAATCTTATTGTGTTCATGTTTGATGATTAAAGTAGAGTTTCTTACGATTTTTACTCAAAATGTGTTATTTTATGTTAAGTTTGTTCAGAATAAAGTCTTTAATGTGAACTAAAAGTTGTATGTAATTATAAGGGAAGTTTATTTTAAGTATTGTAGATAGTTTATAGTTTTCAGGAACATGAAGTTTCCGTGGTTTTTAACCCCTTTATGATGATCTACAATTAATGATGAGAATCTATGTTTTAAAAGCTTATACTTAAACCCGAATGAGGTGAGCTAATTTTTATATTAGGGTTTCATTTGAGGTTCATGAGTAAGTCAAAATGAAGCTTTTTTGGCCTTTTAAAAGTATAGCCAGTTTCATGTCTCATCCTATGCTTTATTTAATGGTATTAACTGTTTATGTAGTTTCCATTTAATTAACAATTTGTTACTCTACTTTTTTCCTTTCTTTTTGTACTTCTCATTTTCAAAACAATTGTACTATATTTTGTTGATGCATTACCATTAACTCTCTCTTTCTCTCTCCCTATATATATATATATATATATATATATATTACTGCTCTTATGTGGATCATTTCACAATTTAAGAGTGCGGACCAGACATGTGGTACATGGCGATGAGTCTAACACATGTTCGGTCCGCACTCTCAAAATGCGGACTGGTTCGCAAAAAATAGTATTGTATATATGAGACATGTGGTATCTGGCGATGAGTCTAACACATGTCCGGTCCGCACTCTTAAAATGCGAATGCGTGTGTAAAACTCTCTCTCTCTCTCTCTCTCTCTCTCTCTCTCTCTCTCTCTCTCTCTCTCTCTCTCTCTCTCTCTCTCTCTCTCTCTCTCTCTCTCTCTCTCTCTCTCATTAAGATAGGTAATTCAATTCAAACCACAATGAAGAAAGCATATATGATTTTTTTTTTTTTTTTTTTTCTTTTTGTTTTTCTTTTTGTTTTTCTTTTCTCTCAAGTTTCTTCATATTCTAACTTGTTTGTGTAAGAAAGAGTTTTTGTAAAAAAGAAAATCATGGGTATATAGTGCTCTCTCACTTTTTTCATCATAGCATGGCACTTTTTGAATGAACTTTTTTTTAAGAGCATTTTGTAATCATAACTTTCCTTTTATTACATATACGTATAGATGTTGTGAAAAATCAAAGAGGCTGGCAGTGAATCTACTTCACCATTTTCTCTTTCCTCTCTCTTTATTCATGGCCATTATTTTGATGGTTTGTGTTCAAGTCATGTCTTTTTCCTCTCTCTCTTTCTCTCTCCTGGTGTGTGTTTGTCAGGCAAGAAAGTGAGGACCACTAGAAGGAAAAAGATTATGAAAACCTTTTTTAACAATAGATATGGGGAAGTCTTTAAGGGTTATAGCCCATGTGATATGCCTGAGATACGAAGGGTGAGGTGGCCTCGATTTTTACATTGTGAAAGCAACACTATGAAACCCTATTTGCCTATATATACATGCATATATATATAATGAAAGAGAGAAAAAGATGATGCCTTCTTCAACTTTCGTGTACACACGCATTGAGCCCTTGTAGAGATTAAAGTGTTGTACATGAAAAAGAGTATGCAAATTTTTTTTAGGTGTGTAAAGGACATTGCATAACGATTTGACTCGCATTCGTGTGTCCATGACCATATACGCATCTAGTTAGGTGTCATGAATGTATTATTTAGTGTAGGAGGGATTCTATATTATGAGACTTTGTGAGTAGTTGATACAATGATGTGTTATGAATTTAATAATCAATTTAGGAAATACATGTGACAATTACATGTTCACAAGATATGATATTGACATGAGGTTATTTGTTATTGGTACAAATTTTACGTGTTCAGTCGGGTGGACACACCATACCCGCAAAAGAAGCGAATTCGTTTCGTGTAAATTCACAAATTTTCATTCAAAACCCGTTACACCCATTTATGTTAGGAGTGTGTAACGGGTGAAAAATAGTTCAAACCCGTCAATCCATATGTAACAACTTGTCTTACCAAGTCTCAAATCCCACATTTCTTCGTGAAGGAAACATCTTTCTTGTTAGTTAAATATAAATCATTTCCTTTATCTCAATTCTTTCTGACATATTCGATTATGGAACAGGTTTAAATGAATAGCGTTGTACTTGTTTCCTAAACAAATTATGTTTGAGTAATTTGACATGATTTATTTATCAAACTGCATACAAAACTGGCACGAAATAACAAGTTGTTACTCGTAATATAAAGTCAGCTTTTTATATACAAAATCACATCACTTGTCACCTAAATAATGTGTAACCTCGAATTAGTCATTCTCAAAAAAGTCGATTTTTATCAGGTGGTGTTAGACCAATTACATGTAAAGCTGTTGTTTGCAGGTAAGTGTTCCATGCAGCAGTATGTGCACCATTGTCACAGTAAGATGTGGGCATTGCTCAAATTTGCTGTCTGTGAATATGGGAGCTTTGCTTCAGACTGTTCCTCTTCAAGATATTCAGGTTTTTATACATATTACAAGTTTAAAAATTTATGTTTTTCTTAGTTACACTTTTTACACTGACCATTAACCAACTTATTTCTTTTTTTAAATTACTCACTAGTCTGTTACTCACTTTTGCCACTTATTATAGGGTTTTAGATATTTTTGAGTGTCAAACTCGATTTTTTTATGTTTGGGTAACTTAAAAGCGAAGAAGGGAGGCACAATTCCAAATAACCCAAAGTTATAATTTTCACATAAAGATTACTTGTCAATGTGTCCCTTTTATTTGTCATTCTCTAATGCCATGTTACTTTACTAACAAAAAAAATGCAGTTCTTTTTTGTAAGTTTTTTGGCATTAATCCAACTTAGATATTTTTCTTCGTTTTACTAAAATATAAAAATATACAGAAGTTAGGTCGAGAGATACTTAGATATATGCATACTTAATTTTTTCTTACTATGCGTGAAATTTCGTAACATATATATGAATTTGTCTAATGTATACTTAAATTTTTGTAATATGTACATTAAATTTAGTAATGTGTTCATGAATTTCTGTAATTTGACCTATTAGTTTTTTTTTTTTTTTCCTTCTCCTAACATTGTTTTGACGTGATCTACTGTCCTAGATTGTGCTCACTGAGAATATATCTGCTCCAGGGACCCGGATTCCTTAAAACAACACACTAAAATACAACTACTACAGATTCTTTCACACATTTAAGGGTAAAGGTCAATTTTCGTAATTATTATGATTCGTTTCTAAAAAAAAGCAGACATTGATTACCCAAATGGAAAAATACAAGAGTGAAAAGAAGCAAATGGTAAGTGTTCTCTCTGTTTGATTTACTTGTGGAAGTTCCAGACATTTCTTTATTTTTATTTGTTTAAAGACAGTTTGATTAATCTCCAACAAAAAGGTATGGTATCATTATCTCATCACATATAAATCTTTAAATTCTTTTATATGTAAATCTCAAATGGAGGGAAAATGAGAACTTTGTTCCATGTTGCTTTTAAGGACGTTTTGTGATTACTTACTTGCTTAGATGGGTTTAATTAGAAGGGCTATTTAGACAAACCAGAAACCTTTTGAATATGAGCAATATTATGAGTACCAAATAGTATATTGCATAACATTATTGTCATACCACATATGGAAACTCATATCATTATTCTTATAATATTTGATGGATATTTCAATTAATTCAACTCATTCAAAAAGTGGAATAGTAATTATTAGATTCGATGCATGTGTCTGCTTAACCAATAGTATTATTTTTTCACGTAACTCCCACTTTATAATGTCTTATTTGACATAAATCTTATTTTACTAATGTCTCAGACATAAGTCTCAAAAATCTAACAAACTTCCAATTCCGTTCACACACCTCTATTTTCTAATTAGACTTAACCCCCCAAATAGTTTTTCTTATCAAAGTAACCCCTAGTTCATATTCTTCTCCAAATAAAAACCCTACATATTTAAGAAACCCTTCTTCGTATTGTATATTACACATTACAGTTTTTCCGTTCCACTTAATTTGTAATTTTCATAATACTCTTCAAGTAGTTGAAATTTTATGCGGTGTCCTTTTTGGTGAAGATTTTGGTCCCATTGTTCATGAGTCTTTGACAAATTTTATCTCAATCTCTTTACCTTCAACAATTGCTCTAATAAAATGATGACGCAACTCGATGTTCTTTGATCTAGCATGCGAAACAAGATCCGTTCTTGCAGCTATGATTGACATGTCACAAAATATGATTGTTGACATCCTTCTTGCTATAAATTGGATAATATTCTTCGTAATCATTTACATTTGGAACATGTCACTGCAATGTATATTGCTTCAGCTCAAGTTGTATTATTTTGCTTCTTTTGTCACAATAAAAAAACAGGAACCCATGTAAAATAACTTACTTAGATGTGTTTTTTCAATCATCAATCGATCCTCACCAGTCATTATTTATGAAACCAATTATGCAACCTTCTTCATAAAAATCGTATCGCTTTTGATATAGAATCGACTATATGTTGATGTGTAGTGTTACTTGCTTGGTTCAATTAAAAATCAAGAGAAAATTTCGAGCGCATAAACGATGTCATGTCTTGCGACTCTCTGAAAAGCCAATTAATCAACAAGATTTCGCTAAGCGACATTTTTTTATAAGTAAATGCTTTAATATAACCAACCATGAAGGGATCGAAATTCGTATACAGGAAGCATACAATAAAAACAAATATAAGAACCTGAAACAACAAGGCCCCAATTACAAGCCCATATGAATCTCCTCTACAAAATCTAAAACGCTACCATTATGGTCGATATGTCTCTCCTTCACCCAACATTGTAAAGTGCTCAGGAAAGTATAATGGATTATAGAAGGAGCCTTCTAAATGCCTTCAGAGCACCTCTCATTCCTAACATTCCAGATTGTCCAAAAGATACAGTGTGGGACTATTCGCCAAATTTTGTTGGCCTAACCAAGTCTCACACCGATTCGGGCATAACCCACCCCACCCGACAAATGACTAAGAAAACATCTTATAAACCTCTCGTCAACCACCAATGCAAAAGAAGATGATTGGTTTGCTCTTCCACCTCTTTGCATTGCCAACAACGGCTAGCCATAAACTGCCTTCGCTTTTGCAAACCATCTGTCTTTAGAACTGCCTGCCTTGCAGCGCTCCAAACAAAGAACGTCACTTTTGGGGGTGCCCTAGTTTTCCAAATTTGCTTCTAAGGGAAGGGGGCTCTCTGGATCCTAGAGCCACTCAAAATGGAGTAATAACTTCTAACCGTGAAAACCCCTTTCCCATCATTGTTTCATCTCAAATCATCTTCCCCATTTGATGGAACCGAAGCCGACCTTATCAAACTAATGAAATCCTAAGCCTCCTAA
Organism: Sambucus nigra; assembly: GCA_949130495.1. NCBI lineage: Eukaryota > Viridiplantae > Streptophyta > Magnoliopsida > Dipsacales > Adoxaceae > Sambucus > Sambucus nigra. The sequence goes on along the minus strand of OX422218.1, from coordinate 488,814,927 downwards.
AGCTCCCAATCCCATAAACTTCTTCTGAACTTGGGATCCATCCCAATCTACCTTCTAAGATTGACAAATGATCTTCCAATAAAATCTTTATCCCCAACGATATTGAAAATATTTGGAAACTATTCCTGAGAGAACCATTCCTTCCCCAACATTATTTCCATAACCCGATCTTATTCCCTCTCCCCAGGTGAACCCTGTGTACATCGAAAACACTTCCCGCCCCTTTCAAATATTTTTCTACAATCCAACCCCATGAGCAAATCGCCCCACCATCGGTCCCCTCCCCACCCATGAAGATAAATCCCCCCCCCCCCCCCCCCCCCCAACACCACTCTCCTCCAAAGTCTATTATTCTCATGGGGCTACCTCTGAAGCCACTTACCTAACAAAGCTTTACTAAACAAATCAAGGCTCATAACGTTCGCTCCCCTCCTTTATGGGTTTGCAAATCCTCTCCTACCCCACAAGACTATATTTAAAATTGTCCTCGTTGCTTCTCCATGGAAAGTCTCTCATCATCTTATCCATCTTTTTATGAATACCCCCTGTAAAGGCAAGATTGACATGAAGTACATGGGAAAGCTAAAGAGCGCACTCTTAATCGGTGGCCGATATTATGGCGTATGCAGTCAACCATCCTGCACCCTAACCTCCAAGCCAGAGCGTCCATATTCCCGATCCCCCAACTGAGATCATCTCTCACTTCCACGCATTAATGCGAAGATGATACATTGCCTCAGAGAAAATGAGATGCATTTTTAGCGCTTTAAACTGGTCCACGTCTGCCTTACAAAATATAATACTATCATCATCAAATAAGAGATGGGGCAACATCAACGAATTCGCGCTCAGGTGCCTGATCCCGAAGACACTAATCCAACCTACCTCCACCATGAAGCCCACTTTTCGACTGAATGCCTTCATCACTAGAAGAATGAACAAAAAGGGGAACCAATGGTTATTCTTATGCAGCACATGAGAGCTGGGGAAAAATCTCTTTAGCACCCCATTTATCATCACGAAAAATCTGAAAAATAGAAATGCCCACTTAATCCATCGTCACCACCTCTCTTCGAACCCCATCCTTCTCAAATCTACACAAGAAAATTCCAATTGACATGATTGTACACCTTCTCCATATCCAGCTTGCACGCAATACCTGGTTCCCCACTTCTCAGTCTAGACTCTACACACTCATCAGCTACCAGAATAGCCTCGATAATCTGGCTCCCCCGTACAAAAGCATTTTGAGTCTCCGAGATAAGAGGGTCAATGACTTTTCAGAGTCTGACTAAGAGGAATTTGGCAAAATATTTATAGACACTCTTAATCAGACTTATGGGCTTGTAACTCCGAATATCAACGTACCCCCCTTTTTGAAAATCAGAGTAATGAACTTCACATTTTGCCTTTGAAAAAAATAACCTCTGTCATGGAACTCCCCGAAAAATCCCAACACCTCCTCTCTGATGAAAGGCCATCATGAACCCATCCAGAGCAGTAGCCTTATCTCATTTCATTGAGCTCAGAACCTGCACGATTTCTGCCTCAGTGAATTATCCCTCTATCATCGCCGCAACCTCCACCAACATGCTACCCAACTCGGCCCCATTAAGAGAAAAGTGCTACTCTTCCTTCTCCCTGAACAGATTCTCAAAAAATTGAGAGATGGCCTTTCTAACCTCGCTGACATCATCAAAAACTGCTCCTCCCACAGGCTTTCATTATTTTTGGAAATCATTTCATTCATACCCATAGGACTGGAAGTTGTATTGCACTCGAACATATTGAACTTTTTAAGCATATCTTTGGCATATATTTTGTGGAAAAAAAAATCACCATATGAGAGAACAATAAACCGTTTTTACATTCTTTTGATGTTACACTTGGACTTTACATGAGTTTGAATTGATGTAAGTATTCATCAATCTTGCCATTCCACACTCTTGGTGCTTGTTTACTGCCATATGGAGCCTTACAAACATGATATACTGTATTTTCACTCCCTTTCATCAAGTACACCTATGTCTGTTCAACATAAACCTATTCTTCGAATTGTCCATTGATGAATGAAAATTTTACTTCCAACTAATTTATTCATCTAGAAATGTGCATGTTGGTATATTATAATTCATATAGTTTCCATTTGAGCTACTTACGCAAATGTTTCATTACAATATATTCACGACTGTTAGCCGTTGCCAATCATCTATCGTGCCTTGTACTTATAAATTCACTCATTTTTTTATACGTAAATGATTCAATAAAACAAACCCGCCTAAGGGGGCGGAATCCCGTATACAGGAAGTATACAAAGCAAAGAAGCGCAGGGCCGAAACCCAATACAGACTACACCAACCCCTAGAACTCCTCCAAAAACTTAAGAAAGTGAAACAATGACGAATCATAACTCCTCCTATACCAAGAAAGAAGAAGGTTCAGAAAACTATAACGAATCCGAGAAGGAGCAAAATCGACTCCCTCAAAGAATCTCCTGTTCTTCTCCTTCCAGATGGTCCAAAAAATACAACGAGGGACCAACATCCAGACTCGACGAGGGCCAGTCCATCCCCTAGGCATCCTCCAGGTCGCCATCATCTCACACACCGTCCGCGGCATAACCCAACCAATCTGGCCTAATGAGAAAAACAAATCCCAGAGTCCCCTCGTTATCTGCCAGTGTAAAAGAAGGTGATTGGTCGTCTCCTCCTCCTTCCGACATAACCAACATCGACTGGCAATCTCCTACCTCTATTATGAAGCCCCTCAATAGTCAAGATGGCCTGCTTAGCAGCGGTCCACACAAAGAAGCAAACCTTAGGAGGTGCAAGGCACTTCCAAATGGCCTTCCACGGAAAAGAAGAACCCCCACGACCCCTCAACACATCATAATGGCTCTTAACTGAAAACTGACCATCCTGAGACTGCGACCACCACAACCCATCTGCCCCCACAGACGGGATCGGCGCCAATCCAAGCCAATCAAATAACTCCTCTGCCTCCTCCAACTCCCAGTCCCAGAGACCCCTCCTAAACTTCGGATCCCACACCCCACGAGTACCTACCCTTCTCCTATGATTCTCAACTAAACCATCTTTGTCATCCGCCAGACGAAACATCCCCGGAAAAAGATCCTTCAAAGACCCCCTCCCCCCACCCCACTTATCCTTCCAGAACCTAATACGGCGTCCACACCCGAGCTGGAAGGAGGTGAGCAAAGAGAACTTCCCCCACCCTACCGCGATATACCTCCACCACCCCACCCCGTGAGCAGAACGCCCAATAATAGGACCCCACCCATGCAGACCCACACCATGCCTAGCGACCACCACCTTCCTCCATAATCTATCTCCTTCCTTATTAAAGCGCCACAACCACTTCCCTAATAAAGCCTTATTAAAATGTGCTAAACTCCTTACCCCAGCCCCACCCTCTTTCAGCGGCCTGCACACGTCATCCCAACTGACCAAACATTACTTGAACTGATCATCATTCCCCTTCCACAGGAAGTCCCTCATCAGCTTGTCGAGCCTCGCGCCAACGGACCCAGGTAATGGAAGAATCGACATAAAATATGTCGGAAGGCTAGATAAAACGCTTTTGATCAAAGTCAACCGACCACCGTAGGACAGGTAACTATGCTTCCAACCTGTTAACTTCCGCTGCACCCTCTCAAGAACCGGATCCCACATCGAAGAGGACTTAAACTTAGCCCCTAAAGGAAGGCCAAGATAAGTAGAAGGGAGAGAATCGACCCGACATCCAAGGACACTAGCTAGATATCCCATATTGCCCACCTCTCCCACGGCAATCATCTTTCTGACGTTGATCCGTAAACCTGAGACAGCCTCAAAACATACCAGGAGCAACCGCAGTGACCTCACCTCATCCACAGAAGGCCCACAGAAAATGATAGTATCATCCGCAAACAGCAGGTGGGAGTAACAGAGCTCCCTATCATAAAACCCGAAATCAGACCACCCTCCACCATACGACTCATCATTCACCCATTTTTATGAGCACACACGAGCCAAATAACCTTTTTTCCCTCAGGATGGTCAACGAACTTCGACATATCATTTTATTTGATAAATTTGACTTCTTCATTCGTCACCTTCCTCCATTTTCCACCTTTTGACAACTATAAGTTAGATTTGAAAAAGATATAAATTGTGCTCTGGCATGCTAATTTAGTCTGTAGATAGTTTGGGTGTTGCTTTGTACCATGTTAAAAGAACATATTTTGTTACCATTTAACGACAATGATCATGAGTCCAAAAAATGTTCCAACTAATCCCACAAATGAGTTGGGATAGCATTAAATGTTATACTTTTTACTGTAATATAATAACACAACGAAATGATTTAATGCTATGCCAACTCGCCAACTCATTTGGGGTTCATTTGGAGATTTATTAGTTGGGGAGTCTGGCCAATCCACGCCAGAACTAGATTGCTAAATGACAACGAATAATATATAGCCTAGTCCAAGGTTCGTAATGCTGGCAAAAGCATTGAAATCTCTCTCTCTCTCTCTCTCTCTCTCTCTCTCTCTCTCTCTCTCTCACACACACACACACACACACACACACACACACACACACACATGCGCGTACACACAGAGAGACTCATTTGGTCAACAAGAAGTTATAAAACCCTTGTGCACCATTCATTTTACTTGTGGAAAAAATTAAGTAAACAATGAGGTCAAAATTCATTTATTGTATTATTGTTTTGTTTTGCTCAAAAGAAGTTGCAGAAACAACTGTCCACTTTTGAAGACTCCAGTAAAGATTTTGGGTCATCTTCTAAGTGCAACAAGTTTGCTTCATTCAAGTCTGCTGAACATGAACAACCCAGAATGCCTCCCATACGCCGTGAGTTCTCTTTCTCTCTCTTTCTGTTTATATATATAGAAGTATACTAGTGGTAGGGGCCTATTATAGTACTCTCTCTCTTCCTCCAAAGATACAAGTGGTAGGGGCCAAGTGTAGATTGCTATCAAAGGACTTCATTTAAAACTCATGGAACAAGAATTTTATTTGACAACTGGCAATCTTATTTTTCTAGTTTTAATAAAAATGGTAAAATCGTGTAATTTTATCTACATTCAATAAGATTGGAATCCAAATAATAAAGGAGCAGGTGCCCTAGTTTTTGCCTCATTTGTGACCCCAATGTGATGGTGACACTACACTTCAATCCAACTCATCAATGTAATGAAGCGTAGGTCAAGTCTTTTTACAAGTTGAACATCTTTCAAGGTAATACGCCTCTTCATTATAAAAGATATACAATAATGAATGCAAAAGTCTGCATGTCCAAAGAATACCAATAACATGTGACATGGCATGATACTAGAGACAATGTGTAGGCCGACTTTTTGAGCTATGACACAATTCTAAGTAATAGAGTGATTATCTCAATCTTTTATTTCAAAATAAAATATCAAGATCAACTCAATTTATCAAAAAATAAATTTAAAATATAGTTCCTTTGAAAATAATGCAGTGATGGAATGCAATTGCGACTATTCATTTTTAAAATAAGGGCTACAATTTGAAGAAGAATAAATCTAGGAGGTCCAATTCGTGTATACATTTCGTAGATACAGTGTATTAAAAACTTGTACTTATTTTTATTTTATTCACAAGTTCATAAAATGTGTTTACGAAATGAGTTTCCCTATCTTTACTCTTAGAAGAAATCTACTTACTTAGACTATGCAGACATTAATGAATGCATTCGTAGTACACATTAATGTATCAATCAAGGCGTGTTAGTATTGTGAGTCTATAATGAATATCTTGCATTTTAAAATTCCTTTTCACTTTCTTTTATAATCTAGAGTTAACTGCCTTTGACTCTTCTAAATTTTCAATTAATTATCATTTGGCTATCGTTTCGATTTCCACGCGTAATGAAAAATGATTTGTGGGCCGTGCCATTTAAGTATGGAAGTATGTTAACAGTAAGGAGTTTTGGGTTGTTTTGAACATAATCCTAAAACTAAGTTTCAAGCCAATCTTAAATATCGAAGGGAATAGAGGGAACATGATCAATACCCTACAAATTATTCTCTATCTCTCTCCCTCTAGTGACCCATCCCACTTCCCAACCATGAACCTCATTATCTTGACAAGATTCTTAGTCATATATATTCTCCCTCCTCTATTTTGTATATGGATTATAATATTTCTCGAGATAGTAAATTATATGTAGAAAATTATTTGAGGGATTAAAGAGACATGATTGTTGATGAATTTGTAAAAGTGGTGACCGTAAATAATTTGTTCATTATTTTTATAATTTGAAATTGTTGTAATTGGAAAAATGTTTGATATCTTTAAGATGTGATTGATCAATGCCGCTGACGCAGACCCGTTTCCATAACTAATGTAGGTTCATGCCAGTGGCATTGACCAATCACATCTCTAATACATCAAGAGTTTGATGTCTCAGATACATCAAACTTTTTTTCGTTGTAATTCGTTGCTCGAGTGTTTGTGTGGATTATCTAGGAAAGGGAGATATAGATGTATGAAGAGAGGTAGGTAAGAGGACATAAATAAAAGTGAGATATAGAACTATGAAGGGAGATATAGAACTATGAAGGGAGGGAGAAAGACAAAGATACACTTGTGGAAGAGGGAGACAGATCTAATTTTTAATATCAAATTATTTCTTTTTTCACACTTTAGTCCCCATTGTTTAAGGTAGCTTGGCCCCCAGCTTTTGAGTTTATGTTAAAACAAGGTAAAATGACTAAAATTCAATTAAATCTAACACAATATTTATGTGCCTTTTAAAATTCAGTGTTTTGCGCATAAATTTAAACATTCGGGAGGTTGGTGTAAAAACTTAAATACTGAGAAGTAAATGTGATTTCCGCTAAAGTGAATTTGAAGTAATTGGTAATATAACACATAAGAAGATTTACACATAAGCAAGTGCAATCAATAATATATAGACATCTAGTTCAAGGTCCCAGATATTTAGTTAACCTGGTAATGAAAAATCATTTGATTATAAAAATAGTCACTTCCAGAGTTTTGAAATCTTAGTGTTTCCTCCCTGCTCTATTTCATACAATATCTTCAATGTCTTTCGGGTCATTAAAATATCTTTGCGGATATATATAATATATTTGGAGCTTATGAAAATATATACGCTTCGTTGAATTTATAATATCAGCGAGAGAAGTAAACAATTAAGTGTAATAAAAGTGAGCTTTCACTAAAATATCTTCACATGGACTACATAAGAGGAACAAGATTATATGACAATGATTTGAATGCAGCACATTAAACCTATGTGTGAAAAAATAACTGTCTACAAAACTACAAAGCAAATGCGCCAACAGAAAAGTCCATGTGTATAATTTAAGCTGTATGTCAAGTGCATGTGAGACCATTCTGATGATTTTGCATACATACAAACTTCTAGTATTCTATTTAAAAAACATAAAATTTCATGTTGAAAACTCCAACAATTTGAATGTTCCAGTTTTAACACGATGCTTATATGTTTTTTTTAATGAATATAAGCTTAATCCTTTAACGATCATAATGTCGCGATCTATGTAGCCCCGGAGAAGCGACAACGTGTTCCTTCTGCATATAACCGATTTATAAAGTAAGTTGGTTAAACTCTCTCTCTCTCTCTCACATAAAAATTTTGGTTTTGAGATTATGTTTGCTAGCCTATAAGCTAAAATTTTTTTTGGAATATTTCGAAACCAAATGGAAATATTATTAATTTATGAAAACTATTAAATTGAAGATAAGTTGAGAAGTTCAAATGATTTTTTTTAATAAAAAAATAAGTATTTTACAAAATTGGACAATAGAGCTGTCTATGTTTTAATGTAAAGGGTAAACAACTTTACATATCTTACATAATATTTGAAACATGCTTTTCTTAAAAAAAAAAATGTCCATTTCGAATTCACATGTCGATTTTGTTTATAAAATTATGTGACCCACCAGTTTTCAGTGACCGAGGCCGGTCCTGAGATTTTATGGATCCGAGGTGAACTCTTGAATTGGGGGCCCCACAGTTAACAATGTATTTTTTTTATTAATTTATAAATTGTAGGTTTTTTACCAAAAAGATGCCGACTTATTTTTTGGAACTGCGACAAGTTTAAATGTTTGTCCGTTCAGTTTTCAACAAATTGTTCTGGGGATAATTGGAAAATGACACTATAAATATATATATACGTATATAAAATTTTGGGGGCCCTAAAATGCGTTGAAAATCGGGGGCCCGAGGTGACCGCCTCTATCGCCTCCCCTCAAAACCGACTGAAGAAGAAATATGGCCAAGCGTTAGAGGGAAAAGATATTTCGAACTTAAAGAAATATTAGTTTATTATTATTAAATCAAGTACATGATACTCAATCAACAAATTGGAAAAAAAATATGATGCATATTTTAGATAAGCAAGCACCCACGTATTAATTTCCGCTACTTAATTTTACAGGGAGGAAATTCAAAGGATAAAGGCTAGTAATCCTGAGATCAGCCACCGGGAGGCTTTTAGCACGGCGGCAAAAAATGTAAGTAAAATGCAAAATAGATATAAAATTAGAGCTCATCTGGTTGTCCCTGAAAACACAATAACTATATTACAGTAACTATATCTAGTTAAATGATTTTGATATTATCCTTAGATTAGAGAGTAGTAATTCAAACAATCCTAATGATAATAAGTCAATAAATTCATCAGATACATTATCAAAAAATTAATTATATAATAGCAGTTAAATGAATTGTTAATTTATAAATACAGTGATATTTGTTTAATAGTTATGTTTAAAAAGAAATTGAAAATAGCTTGCAACACAATGCTTGAATTCAAAAAAAAAAAAGCTAAAGAAGTTAAATTCGAATGAAAGGGAAAAGTGATAGAATTTACTTTGTAAACTTTTTGTTTGTTTGTTTACTCGTTCTTTCCATAGTACCATAGTAGATTCAAATATAACCTAAAAGTTTAAAAGGGTTCTCACGAACTGCTAAAATCAACAAAACTTGAAAACATTGTTTATTAGAAACCCTCAAACAATAAAATAGAACAAGAGAGTGATAACTAGTGAAAGTTATATTTTAACTTCAGATATCATTTTGAACTATTCTTAACATCACAAACCTTTATATCGATCAAATATCAAACTAATTTGCTTTCATAATTTTCATTTCCGTTTTATAATGAAATCTCTTTTATGTTTCTCTAACTCCAAATGATGTGGTTCACCTCCACTTACAATGGGGTTATAGTTTTTGCTAGCCATCTAGTAGGATAAATTTTACTACAACTTGAGAAAGTGTTTGGAAAATATTGACACGGAAACTAGCTTTAGAAATCAACTCTTCCTGTCTCTCTATTTTGCAAAACCTACCACCATTCACATAACCATATTTTTAGGCCTGTCAATCGGGTTCTATGAGCCGAACTTATGGTTGATTAGGCTCGGCCCAATTTTGATTTACTTGGCTCAAGCTCAAGCTCGGCCCGAACGAGCTTGAGAGTTTTTGGCTCAAGCTCGGCTCACAAAGTAAATCGGACTTCGGGCCCGATTTGAGCAGGCCGGAATTGAATATTCCAATACATATTTATTTATTTTAATAATAAATATTCATATTTCAGCAATAAAAAAACACATTTTAACAAAAAAAAATTAGATTTCAACACTAAAAAAACACATTTTAGCACTAATATTAACATTTAAGCATTAAAAAAAATAGATTTCAGCACTAATATTGACATTTCAGCATTAAAAATCCACATTTCAGCACTTAAATAACATATTTTAGCACTAAAAAAACAAATTTCAGCACTAATATTGACAAGTCTCGTAAGAATAAGTAAAGTAAATTAATAAATGAACCACCTTATTTTTATTTCTTTAATATGAAGTCCAATAGTTTATTTGTATAGGGATAAAATTATAAAAATTATTTTGTTTTAAAATATTTTTTACATATCATAGAAAATAAAATAGTTTTGTATATGTATATAAATATATATTTAGATATATTATTTCGGGCCGAGCCTAGTTCGGGCTTGAAAGTGCTTCGCTCGCGCTCGGCTCAAATTGAATTCGGACTTAATATCTGGGCTCAAACTCCGCTCGGCTCAAACTCAATAAAAGCTCGGCCCAAATTTAGTGGGCCGAGCAAGCGGGCTTCAGGCCTGCTCAGCCAAATTGACAGGCCTACATATTTTCTTATGTGGGTGTAAACATAAAATGGTGGTAGGGTTAAGTTAAAATACAAACACAAATAATTTTTTTAATTGGATAATATATGTTGATTTTCCTCCTTTGTGCCTAGAAAATACAAATTTGATAGAGAAAATTTAATATGTCATGTTTCTCTATGATCATTTTAGACTATGATAACAAAAAGAGTAGTAACATTTTTTTTGATAAATAAATGATATTATAAAACCATCGCTAAGGGAGCGATCCCGTATACAGGAAGTGTAGTAACACTGAGAGTTTGAGAATTTGGTGTGCGCGAAACAAAAAGGAATATGAAGATGAACACATGAAGGCTTCAAAAATCATTGATCTTGTTCATGAAGATATTAGAATTTCCTTTAAAGCTCGGCCCTACAAAGGCTCTAAATCTAGATATTTGTTAGATTTCATTTCAGATTTTTCTATATCTTGCTTTGTAAGCCATTCCTGAAGGGCTTTTCTTCATCCCATTTTAATAAAGTTTCTTAGTTCAAAAAAAAAAATTTCGTTTATTTATGTTTAGTGCAATTTCCTCAAACCAAAGTAAAATTTAACCATAAATTCATCGGGCCCAAAACAGTTAATTGTTTCATATATTTTGGGCAAGAATTTGATTTTTTTCGTTACCCTTGTTTATATATTGTTGCTCATTTAAAACATAATCTTCAAGAGAAAGTTTCCCTTTTTAGCACATAAAATATTTTTCCCTTTATGAAAGATGTAAAAATAATACTTTCTCAATTTTACAAAATTCTGTGATCAATTAAATCTTTGCCGCATCAGTTTATGGTGTCCTTTCTTGATGAAATCGTCGACTTGTTTCAAAACTAAAATGCAAAAGATTAGGTTGAATTGTAACTCGATAAAAATTTACTGTATGACAATAATAACAATTGCTTTACCCTAGAAAAGTAACTAAAATATCCAAGTAGTCTATTGTTTTACAAATTTTTTGGCTGACTATTTTAACATCATTTCTTAAACTAAATAGAAGGAAAACATGTATATTGTAAATTATATTTTTTTCGGTCATTTGGATCACCCCTAAAGTATTGTAATGTGTGGTTATTGGTCATATTATGATCAAAAACATATTACAAAAAAATCCCAAAAGGACCCTAAAGAAAGAATTGAAACTCCCCAATGTCCAAAGAAGGAAAACTTTTAGAGGCTAAAGGGCATACAACTTTTTTTTTCTTTCTGAAACTTATAATTCTGACTCAAAACTATTTTTCTGTTATATATATCACATAATTTTTTAATTGTATTATTAATATATATATTTTTTTTGCAGTGGGCTCATTTCCCTCATATCCACTTTGGACTTAATCTGGATGGCAATAAGCCAGTGAAGTTGGACCATGCAGTTGGTGGAGATGGGGCTCACAAGTCTCATGGCTTCTATTCATAAAACAATGGTAAATTTGGAAATGAAAGAAGCCTCTTTCTCTAAAACTCCATAAATTTGAGGTTAATGAAATTACTCTCATGAAAACCTCACCCTCTATTATATGTATTGCATGTCCCTTGTTCTATTGTAGTCTTGTCTCCCTCTAAGAGACTTGGATCCTTTACTTTGTAATTGAATTTATGTGTTGAACTTCAAATGTTGTAATAAATAACGTGTTATCTATGAACAGTTCTTCATTTTTTGCCAAATCGCATAACGGAAATCATATCTACATAATAAATCAGAATATTGTGTAGGTAGGGTATGACAAAGAATATAAAGAGAGATTGAGATTAGAGATTGTAAAAGTGAAATTGTGCAAAACATACGCCATTGCAGTGATCTATCTAAATGTATTGCTCATTGCGAGTCTGTCATTATCTTTTGTAAATAAACTTTAATAGATCGTTACACTCACAACAAATCATTGTGTTAGTGTGTCAAAAAAAATTATGCGCAACTACAACTAATCTCATGATAATTGATAAGATAACTAGTGGAGAGCTATGTGTCATATATACATTGGTCAGTGTGTGGGTCATCACTATTTACAAATTTTGATTGACTAGTGCCTTTGCGATACATCAATGTATTAACAGATAAAAATGTCTGCCTATAACTACTCGTTTGTTTTTTATAAATAAATGATACTATAAACTCATCGCTACGAAAGCAAACCAGTATACAGAAAATATACAAAGCAGTAAACTTGTTAAAACGAAAAAAGCAAACAAGCCCCAACAAACAAAAAACATGCTATGATATAGTGTGGAGTGTCTCGGCGAACTCCTATACCAACTAAGAAGAGTGCTAAATAACAGATAACGAAATCCCCAAGCAGTCTCAACATCATCAAAGCATCTCGCATTCCCCTCTTTACAAACCGTCCAAACAATTCAGTGTGTGGAACTAAACGCCAGCCTGTCACCGAACCACCTCCACGGGGGTCTCCACCCCTCTAAGAGCGCCCTCACAGACCCGGGCATAACCCAAGCGGTCCTGGCAAGGGCAAAGAAAATGTCCCACAAACCTCTCGTCACCTTACAGTGAAGGAGAAGGTGATTGGTCTTTTTCTGATCCTTCTTACATAACCAACAACAACTAGCCAGACGAAAACGCCTCTTCTGTAACCCATCGAGCGTCAGGATGGCCTGTGTAGCCGCTGTCCATACAAAGAATATGACATTCAGCGGCGCTTTGACCTTCCAAATATTCTGTCAAGGGAAACGGGCTCTAGAGTTCCCACTACCGCTCAGAATCGCTTAGTAGCCTCTAACCGAAAACACCCCCTGATCCACCTCCTTCCACCGCAAAAAATCCCCTCTATCCGTCGGACGGGGGACCGCTCCCAACCACTCATAGAACATGCACGCCTCCTAAAGCTCCCAGTCCCAAAGCCTTCTCCTAAACTGCGGATTCCAAGTCACCCCATCCCCGCTAGCAGTCATGTGGTCAGTCACCATCTCATCCTAATTCGTACCTAGGCTCAACATCCCGGGCAACTACTCTTATAAAATTAACAACATAATTATTGAACAATTATAGTGTCTTTAAAAATTTGGCCACCCACACACACTCTATCACTCAAACCGTCTAAAGAAAATCGTGTCCACTCTTAATTACTCGCGCGAAGTTTAATTAGATAACTATAGAACAACGTCACAGCCACACTTGTACGGATAGATTTTAAATCTTATTAGTGTGGTTGTGCAAATCATAATTGGGCACGACATTGTTCAAACCCGTGAGAAGCACGACAATTATAAAACATGTATGCATGCACCATAAAAGTACAAATACATTTCCAAATAACTTTTCCATTATTTGAAAATTCCAACCGAACATAACTTATTCACGATTGAATTAATTGGTTGTTACTCTGCAATAGCCTTATGATGAGAACTAAGAGAAACGACGACACACGCATGATGAAAAGTGGCATTATAAATATAAATGTAATTGAGTAAAATTACAACCATGTCAATGGATTATATCTAGCATGTTTACTTGTGTAAAAATATCATTATAAATTTAATTAAATAATATACGAGGCGTGATGTTAGGAATATATGATTTTGAGACTTAATTTTGAAAAATCAGAATAGTGAATTTTAATAACACACCGATACATGTTCATGTCTAAAAATTAAATTTTAAAATCATATGGAAGTACCATTTTCCATATAGGAATAACTAATTTTTGTTTAATTACTTTTCCCTGTTTGGCTGATTATACTGGCTCACTTACGAGGCTTCCTATGTTCTTAAATAACCACAACAACATGATGAAAATAGAGGTGTAACTATATCAGTATGTGATGATGGTACAGTACAAACTGATAAGCATGTGATGGTTGTACTGTCTAGAGTGTCATATGTCACAGTCGGTAATGAGGCAACAAATCCAAAGCACCAAATTTGATGGCACGGTAAAAGGAAATTAGAGGATCAGACAAAAACGGACCGCCTTGGGATACACAAAAACTGCTCTAACAATTACAGGTTCATGCGAGAAGATTCACTTAAACATTCTATACGTTAGATAGATTCTAAATTGCATGTTCCTGGAGCATCATTTGTTGCTTTAACCCTTCGTTTGCCAAATAATCATCAGCTTTGTTCCTATCACCCAATGCATGCGTGATTTAAGACCATGGTATATTCCTCCCAATTCAGCTTTAAGGTTGCACGTTGCACTCTTGATTCTATAATTTACAAGTGTTAATGTGTACTTTTTTTCCCTCAAATTTTTTTCCTAAGACCAGACGATGGATTAGAAGATAGTATTGTACATTATATTTAAAAATAGTATTAGGGTGTCATTAAGGGTACGTTTGATTCTGTATTCAGAAAAGTCAATTTAAATGTTGTTTTTAAATATAATTTTAAAATTCAGTTTTTGGTGTTTGTAATTATTGGTGAGGGTTTGGTAAACCAATTTTTAAATACTGTTTTTTGAAAATTTGATAAAATTGACAACCATGTATATTTATATTATACATATATGTATGTGTGTTTGTGTGAGTGTGTGTGTATATATATATATAATGATATTGCATTTATAATTCACAATAAAATTATATACATACATGAATTGATGATATTTTTTTATACATATGTACTATATGTATATTTTATATTATTCTATACATCAATAATACACGTATAAAACTATATGTTAGTATCATGTATATATTGATAATATTATTTAACATATGGATCTTAGTATATTATATAATTTAATAGTATAAATATAGGTAATTTCGTGTACATGTACATATGTATTTTTTATTTATAAGAATTACACATATATTAATGTATTATGTATGTATATTATAAATTAAGGTATAAATGCATTAAAGTATTAAGAATGATTAATTCTGAGTTGAAAAATAAAAAACAGAAGTTATAAAATACTTTTTCCTGTTTTATGAAAAACTTGATTACAACACAGAAATATAATAATTCACTGTTTAAAAATAGGTTGCCAAACACATTTTTTTTACCAGAATTGTATTTAAATACAGAATACATAATTATAATTTCAAAGCAAACAGGCCCTAAGTATTTTTTGGGTGCGTTTATCACCACCCTCTTCCAGGGGCAGATCCATGTAGGGCCGAAGAGGGGCGGCCTCCCTAGTTCACTTGAAAAAAAAATATTAGGGTTTTTTTGTTAACAAATTAAACCTAAAGGTTACTTGTAATTATATTAAAAGAATAGGAAAAAATGGGTAATAAACTTTAAAAAAAAAACTTATCTTAACTTACAGCTATCTCTTTCTCACCCTATTTTCAATCCTTCCAAAAACCGTCTCTCTCTCACCCTATTCTACACCGAAGGTGACCTCCCCATTCTCCATGGGACGACCACCCAACCACTGCTCCTCAGCTCTCCCCCCTCCCCCTACCGGGCTTGCCCCCTGCCCTGTCTTCACTCCACCAATGTGGCTGCTGCCTTCAACTCTCCACCCCCCACTGTCAGCCCTACCTTGCTCAGGCCCATGCCTGCTGCTCTCTCCTCCACCACCCGCCCCTGCAGGCTGCTGCTCTGTCCTCCACCATTTACCCTGTTGCTCTCTCCTCCACCAGGTATATTTTGATCTTCGATGATCCGATCCCCAAATTTTATTTATATTTCTATTTATATTTCATCATTTGTTTATTTTGTGAAATTATATGTGAAATTAAATTTATAATGTAAAATTAAATGTGAAATTAAATTTATACTAAAATTATTGATTTATGTTGTATTAATTATCATATGATATTTTGAAAATCGTTTTTAGTGTTGGAAATGAATATTATGTCCAAACAAAAGTAAAAACAAACCAAAAATGCCTGATAAAACTCGAAATAACCCCCAAAAAATTGCCTCAGGGGCTCCCGCCCCCGAAACCCACGACAACACTCGAAAGTTTCACCCCAATTGACACAAAATCGTGGATCTACCATGTGACACCCCGCCTAGTAAAATACCGGGCGATCAATCATATATCAAATTAAAACAGGAGTCTCATATGCTTCATTCTCAGCATCACTGTCGAAAACCAAATTAATTACTAATAACCTATTAGGTTGGCGTCAAAATTTTATTTAACTAATCTTTTTAAACAAACCATTCAGTCAAAACATTTACACATATTAAATATATGAAGCTGAAATGAAATAAAAGTAATCGAACACTCGGTTTAACATATTACAACCAAATCGAAAGTCGTACTAAAAGGCAGAAAAAAAATAAATAAATACAATTGGGCTTTCGGCCCGAGTGATACAACAATGCTTCCTATCTAGATTACAAGGATAGAAGTGTCTACAGTAAACCTTCATGCATCCACAGCTGCTACAGCGAGCGTCTGACTCGAAAGAATCTTCATCCAGGCGTCCATGTGTCTGAACACCTAATATATATATATATATATATATATATATATATATATATATATATATATATTGCAAGGGCATAAATGCAATATTTTAAAATATGTTTTATCTCATATTTAAATTGGTATTGTACTCCTATGCCCCTCTTCTAGTAGTGCGCACATATCGCATACATTTTACATCTTACTTAAACTACCCAGCCCAACTAAACGATTCCACCCAATCTCTTAAAATCCTAATTAACCTGAGTACTAAGGGATAAAATTCTCCCCATTCCTAACACTACGCTACGTTTGTGCGTGGGATGTCTCGCGAAGCGAAATCCAAATAAGGAACCCCCCGATACACTACTACCTGGCAATGTTGTTCGTCGAAATCCATTAAGCCCTCAGCACACAACGTGTGTATATATATATATATATATAGAGAGAGAGAGAGACAGAGAGAGAGAGAGAGAGAGCGGTTCTCATGCATACCCCAGTTTGCATACCGCTAGCGCGGACCAATTTTGATAAAATAGTAAAAAAAATATTTTTGATGTAATTTTTTTTTATAGTTTCTAAACATTTCAATAGGACCATAAAAAAAAATTCAACTCAAAACGAATTTTTTTGCTATTTTAAAAAAATCGGTCAAACTTTGTTAGTTTTTAACAACTTAAAAACAACTTAAAAACTGACAAAGTTTGACCGATTTTTTTAAAATAGCAAAAAAATTAATTTTGAGTTGAATTTTTTTGTATGGTCCAATTGAAATGTTTAGAAACTATAAAAAAAAATCAGCCCGAAATTATTTTTTTTACTATTTTAAAAAAATGGTCCGCACGGAGGGTATGCAAACTGGGTATGCATGAGATCATTTCTGTATATATATATATATATATATATATATATATATATATATATATATATATAAACATATAAATATTTAATTCTCAATAGAACCTATAATTCATATAAATCCGGATATATATACAATCTACCGAAAAGGGGATGATACCTTAACATTCTTTTCACCTTATATAATATCTCAACGAATATAATTATACTTATTACAATCACAAGCATAATAACCATCCCATCGAGCTATAACTCAAGGATGTAGTCTCATAGTGCCTATCCGAACCCAGGTTTACTCACTATACTACGGTACTAAGCTAGACTCTCTCCTGGTCATGGTAAAAAAATATATACACAACGGTGGAGGCGGTCATATTCCCTCTGTAAGTGGAGTAGACGCATCGGACTCGAACACGGGACGAGATGACCTGGGGATATACTCTCCCTGCTCCTCAAGACAGGGGATTCACCCACATCGCAAAACCTCCCCAGATCGCACTAGAGAATATATATATAATCTGGCTGTTCCAACCATATGCCAAAGGAAAGCCCGTGGAACCAGCCTCTAAGGTACAAACATATCAATCACACACAAATATATTATATTATATATACTATAATCCCAACGTATATATAATCTACAGCACTTCTCAAAATAAATATGGCTATTATTGCTAATCTCATAATAATATTTAAGTATTCTCCTACTTAAATACTAATCCCGTAAGTATTCTCCTACATAAACATACCTCGCCCCTTGATCACCTTTAGGGATTTATACACTCTCCGAATATCCCAATGCATAACCATTTAATAATTATAACCTCAACTTACCTTTAGCCTACAACCCAAATTCCATCCTAGTCGACTCGTAGGATTTACTCAATTATAGTCGGCATATAATAACATTATCTACTCGCACAATTATCTATATATAATCTCTCACCGAAATACTCCCTCGAGTGTTATTCAATCCAAACACCCCAATTAAATAAGTCATGGATCCCATTTCCCATGAACCCAAAGTTTACGTATCACTTAAAAATTAATTTGGAGGCCCCCACTCTATTTTAGGAACCCTAAACATTTAATTCCTCAATCTATTTATTTTCCTCAAAAATAGACTTTTAGTGCCACATGATTATAGCACCCTCCTAACCCCCATATTTTCCTCAAGTGGCTAGATATTGATTCCCTAAATGAATCTCTATTTCCTCAATTTAATAAGCTTGAAGCAATAAAATTAGGAATTTATCCCATTTAAATAAAACAAGCCGAAATTGTCAATTTTGCTGAAGGATCGATCGATCGACCTCTGGTCATCGATCGATCGATCGATTAGGGGATCTTCTTCCCCGAGACTCTGTTTCGGCCAATGAAAATACCATTAAGCTTTCTACTCCTTCTCCCAACCTTATTTAACCACAACCAACTAATTTTATTCAATACAAGTTGGTTTTAATTATCCTAGAACCAAGAATCAACAATTTATTTCAATAAATTTCTAAGTCTCCCAATTTGGATATTATCTGGGGTTTGTTCGTTAAACTTCCGAAAACCCATTTTGATTCACGAAAACCCAATCCAAAATCTTTGTGGTTTATTTCTACCAACTATAATATGAGATTTATGCTTTGAGGGAAATAAGCAAGTAAACACTTGTCTCGTGGATAAAATCCGACGACCTCGAGTCGAATCCCGTGGAGTTTGGCCGAAATATCCCTTTTTCTTCCTTTTTCTCTCTTCCTTTATTTTCTTCTTCTTTTTTCTCTTTTTCTTTCCTTTCTCCCACTCTCTCGTGTCTTTTATAGGAGAAAAAAGGGTTTATCCCTTATTAAACCCAAAAATGACTCGTTTACTCAATTACGAGTCTCTATTAGTCCAAAAAATTTTGAAACCCTAACACTACTCTTGAATACTCTATTCTGACTATCTCGGTCATTTCGAAACCAACCGCGCACTGAAAATATCCATCCGAGTCACTTACCCACAATTCACTAATTAGACCCAATACATCTTAATACGGGTTTTCTCAATTAAAATATTACCTTTTGTCACTTTACCCAATTGTAATAATCTAACTCATTTACTTAGTCTCAAAGTGAATGTAACACGCACCCGTAATAATCAAATGTTCATAAATCCCAAAATTACTATTCACATAATTTCCCCTAATCTCCAAATTTTGCCCAGTTATGAAATTTAATTATCCCTAAAAATATGGGGTGGTACATACTCCTCCCTTACAACGGAATTTCGCCTTAGAAATTCAAATACGATCGATACTAATCTAGGGTCACGAATTACTCCACCTCCTAAAGCATAAAAGTTGAATGGTACTAATCAATGGCACTCAACCATACACTCGTTCAGTACTCTACTACTAGCTTATCTAGATCTCCATGATCTACCATCTTGCATCGGTCGTAAGGTTGCCTCTAATGTCACATCGCACCTAGTTCTTCTATAATCACACAAAATGAGCCCATAACCGCCACTCTAACTTATTGATCCTATCGAAGATTCGCTACTCCAAGCGTCCACTCATCTCTATCTGGACTTCGAATTTCCCTGAAAAAGGGAAACTACTCTAGCACTTGACTACTCCCATCAGTCTTCTCTCTTAGCTTGAGTGTGTGCAAACTCTTGTTTCACCTATACAATCAGATTATCACGTGCCTTCTGCGACATTCCATCCAACACACTTCGTATCCATTGAGAACTGCCTCACAGCATAACATTCCGCTTATATAATACGTCTCTTCTACCACAGGAGATATATAAAATCAACTTACCAGGGTGCCCATACACCTTTTTACCCGTGTCTATCCGCACAATTATTGTAAACGTCACGCACATAACGCTCTCTCTAAAATTGGGCCTCACTTCCTCGTCCTCGTACCAACACATGGGTTTTCCTAACCCGAAAATTTCCAATCTTCAATCCTTCTTAACGTTATCCCACCAGTCTTTTAGTGGTTAACTTACAACTATCTCCTTATATCGGTGCCACTAGTCCTACTAGACTTACTTCCTAATAATCCTAAGGTTGATTCGTTTCCTACCGACGTGAGACGAGTACTATCCTACCTGTGTCCCGAGTGCCCAAGACCTCTCTCAATTCCTAAAATTTTCTCGGTCTCATGTGTGTGATGTCTCGAAAAGAGAAATCCAGACAAGGAACCCTCCCTTTACACTACTTCCTCGCATCGTCGGTCATCGAGATATAACGGCCTAAGGCACACCAGCGGGACGTCCTATATCCTACCTCGCTAACATACTAACGTACCTCTAACACTCTACCCTTCCACCTTGGAGAAATGGAAAGTCTAACTAATCGGGGCGCCTATTCTCTGCAAACGTGTTATGAACATCACACCCAAAACATACTACCTCCAATTTTTCCTTCTATTCAAGGCCCGACTATAAGCCTCAATCAATTCTCTTTTACCTTGCCTCACCCACACACTTGCGGTGAGAGAACCATTTCAGTGCTCTTTCCATAACACTTTCATTTTCATAAACATGAAATCATCTCATGACTCTCGATCTATAGTGTTTTCTCTACACTAGGTGACTTATTGTCAAAACTAACCTCCTTGCATCCCATAACATCTCTCCACTCCCGACGTCGTTAAGGTTCATGCATGGAGCGTCTCGCAAGTGAAATCCAAACAAGGACCCCCTCTTATACACTACTGCTTAACTTTGTCGGCCGTGGAGGTTCGTTAGCTTCAAATATGCCACTGGGATAATCCCATCCCACCTATCGACAAAATGTGGTATGAACTCCTATTTCTTTACAGGAGCCACACCACCAAGCGCTTATACTAGCACTAGTCCTTAGCGCAAACTACAATGAGCTTAGACTCACAACTCAATAATAAACCCTGTATATCTTAAATCATATCTATAAAGTCGCCACACACGCAAGTCACGATAATGAAACATCTGCTCACCGAAGTTCCATCTACGCACATAGCAAAGATGAGCTCAACCTTTATCCAGGTGAGATATCGCAATAACAACATGTCCCACCCTGGAACCGCAAATATGATAGTCTTGCAATCATTAGCCCGCTATCGCTCCGATCAACTAAGAACATATTATACTCAAACTAATACCATACTCATATATCACATATAAAATGAACGGTGCAAACCAAATATAAGCTCGACATGCCAACACTCGTCTTTATAATGAATAAAGAAAATTGAGCCCTGCTACCACGAAAACATATAGACATACACTATATGAGGTTATCGATACTACCACAAAGCTCTAATCACACACGCGAATCTATGCTAACAAAACTACGGTGACACTATCCAACCACACAAAATATATCTCCTTCATCCGATGTGTAACTCATAGCAACAACTTCGCCAATCCCCCAAGCTATTTCTAATGGTTCCCGAACATGGTGTACTTTCCCTAACTAAATCCAAAAACTACGTTAATCAATGTCCCATCTCGCTACTCCATTCTTGTCCTTCAACTCCTATTGGGCAAGGACTAACCGCATGGTTCTACGCTCCACATTGCAACATTCCCCCATCTCTGGACACCCTGACCATGTTAAGTTTATCACTATCTAGGACTCTATAGCCTCGATCCTGGCAATCACCTTCATAATTCCCTTAACTTCTTCGTGAAAAGGAAAATTCACTACCGGCCTTAACAACTCTATTTCAATGAGTTCCTCGGGTGGATGTCCACCAATGGGGTCCACAAATACACACATTCTCCATAAGTGTTAGAAGCACTTACTAGTGAACCTATCATTCCTCTGAAGGACTCTTCCTTCATTATACATACCTTCATTCGGTACAAGGTTCACTATTCCATATCTCGTTATTCACTGTCGGCCTCTAATCAATCTTCATGTGAACAAGTCAGGAACTACATTCTCTTCATTACTGATAAACCAAAGGAGGTTATGATTAAAACCGTCCGTGAGATTCCTCTATGAACAAAACATTCTGCTCCCTCGAATATGGTGCCCACCGTTCCCATCATTTCAATATTTCTCTCACGAGTGAAAAATTTCCCCAATTTTTCACATAGGGGTATTTCCATACCCTTCTCTAAGCCAAAGCTTCTGAGCCTTCTACTTCCACTGAGTAATGCTACACTACCTCCGCATGACATAGCTGTGACACCCCGCCTAATTAATCCTGGGTGATCAGTCCTAAATCAAGTTAGAACAGGTTTCTCATTTGGTCCATTCTTAGGATCACTGTCGTCTTATTTAATTACTAACCACCTAAGTGAGAAAAATAGACTGGTGCCAATTTTTATCTTTCATTATTTAAACAAACACCCATGCGAAAAATAAAACTATATAACAATCACAGATAACTGAATTAATCATCCATAAGTAAAAATAATTGACTGAATAAACCAACGGTCCAAATAACAAATCCCATAACGACAAGAATAAACTCCCAACAAGTCTAATACAAATAAATGGAAAGTGAGCAACATGCTCGAATACTAATCATGAACTTCTACATTTAAGAATGAAGAATGAGGCGTCTATCAAAACCCCGCAACATCCACATATGCTGCAGCAACGGATCCCTGGAATATAGTCAAGGCTGGCGTCCCTGTGGTTGGACACCTAAAAGGTTTTTAAAAGTTTTTATAGCAAGGGTTAGTACCCAAAACATTTGAAAAACATTTAACAAATGATTAACTTGCAGTAATAAATAAATATGCATGCTCTTCATATTTTTAGTTAATATCGCACTCTCTTGAAGACTTCCTTTCCCTTCCTCTATTATACCCTACGAACGCTTTAATTAAATTACCTAGTTACTCATCTCATGACTAGATAATTAACATAGTTCCTTTATACCCACCCTACTCTAACTGAGTATGTAGTGATTATGATTTTTAAGTTATTAGTAACATCAACTTAACTAAATCATTTCCCTTTTTAACTTCATATAACTTCTACACTTGTTATACATGTGAAATAACTCATATTTTTCATTAATAGCCCGTATATAATTAATTACCCAATTATATACTTATAATCATATTTCAGCATTCACAATCATACTGTAATATATATAACAACTTGCATCCTCCCGATCAAAATACTCCCGGGACGTAAATTCTATAAAGTGCTATCCCACTAGGTACAATCACATAGCCTAGTTATCCCAAGTCAGAATTTTCACACCAACTTGATAAAATAATATAATTGGAGGCGGTCATATTCCTTCCCTGAAAGTGAGATGTCCCTCACCCATATAACGGACGCTATGACCTCGGGAATATACTCACCCTACTCCTCAAGCTAGGGGATTCATCCACTACGCGCAACCTCCCCCTATAGCACTATAGTAACAAATATCTAATCACTGATATTAATTGTGCACACCATATATATATACTAACGCCTCCGTATATATAAATATAAAAGTCCCGGCTATACCGTTCGCTAAAATCCGTAACATAAGCCTATTAAAATTATTAAGAGTTTATGGTCCAACTCTAAATATTAATTAAATTGCACTTTAATTAATTTAGTTATTTTTGGTGTCGCCCCCACCATAAATTTGGACTTACTCCCGTAGCCCAAAATAAATTTACCCGAGTCACAATTCCCGACTCTAATTTATTAGCCTCAAACCCTAATTAATTTATCTACAATTAATTAGATTTAAACTCATGTATTTAATTTCTCAATAATTCATTACATAAGATTTTATATAAATTTTCCCTCTTATATAACCAACTGGCGAAACTGCCAGATTCTGGCGACCGTCGATCGATCGACCCAGACCGTCGATCGATCGATCGAACAGGTCTTCGTCTTCTTCACGAAGACAGGGCAGCCATGGATGAGATTTCTTAAACCCTAATCTTTTCTAACATGAATTTTAAGCCTTTATAACACGAGTACATATTAGAAACCTTATTAGGACTCCCCAGAAAGTCCACAACAATCATTAATTCGTCCATAAACTACTAATCCAAAATTTTGGGGAAAAATCTGTCTTTATCTTTAAACCCACTTTCATTCCAACTTTCTTCATCAAACTCGTTCTAATTTATCCGGATATCCTTCTAACAGATACACATCAATATTCCATTATCAGATTTTTACATAAATCCTTATAAATTCCGGCAAATCAGATTCATGTTTTCTTTTGTATTTTCAAAACCCCATGTTTATGCCATGAAACCCCAAAACGAATTTTAATTCATTACATCACATAAATATGAATTGAAAGACAGATTTAATGCTATTGCAAGTTATTCACTTGCCTTAGGTTTCGTAGTGTCTGAATATGCGATGGATTCCAAGGTTGAAGATGACCTTGTTGGCTCTTTTGAGATCCCCAATTGGCTTTGGCTGCTGCTAGGGTTTCCTAACCCTTTAATTCCTTTCTTTCCTTAAGCTCAGCCAACCCTTATTTCTTTTTATTAAGTTAATTAATCCATTCCCGTTTTTTGACTAATGGGCCAAGCCCAAGTGACTAAAATGCCCCCGAGTGGGCTCGACTATGTCTAAAAACGTCCCGTGACCCGTTTACTACCCCCGGGTACACTTTTCCGACCATCTCGGCCCATCCGGACTCAACTGTACACTCAGAATTTGCATCCGAATTAATTTATAAAAATTACTTCTCCCCCACCCAATATAGTCTATACCGACTTCCGGATGTGATAAGTACATACCTCGTCATTAATACTCGAAACGACGAAATTACATTATTACTATTCACTCAGTAAATAATTTTCCCTAAATATTAACCATTCAATCTCAGATTAATATTTATATATTATTCTATCATAATTAATTCATTAAATTACAACACACTAGTAATTTAGAATTTCCGAATTAATTAAATTTTAAAAGTACCAAAAATACGGGGTGTTACATACTCCCCCCCTTATAAAGGAATTTCGTCCCCAAAATTAGATCGTACCTGCGTTGAAAAGCTCTGGATATTGTTCCCGCATATCCTCCTCCCGCTCCCAGGTAGACTCGTCAACATTGTGATGACCCCACTGTACTCTAACCAATGGAACAACCTTGGATCGTAATTTCCGCTCACTATGATCCAGAATAGCTACCGACCTCTCCTCATACGAGATGTCTGGCTGTAAGTCGATCTCCTCGAGTGGAACGTGCCAAAAGGCTCTCTCGCTCCTTCGATATTTCTTCAGCGATGCCACATGGAATACATCGTGTATCCGCTGAAGATGTTCTGGTAACCCAAGCTTATACTCCACCGGTCCCACCCTCTCAATAATAGGGAAAGGTCCTACGTATCGCGGTGCTAACTTACCCTTCTTGCCAAACCTCATCACCCCTTTCATTGGGGATACCCGGACTAAAACCTGGTCCCCAACTTCTAGCTCCACATGTCTTCGAGAAGCATCAACATAACTCTTTTGCCTGTCCTGAGCTATCCGAATTCTTCCTCGAATCAACTCTATCTTGGCAGATGTCTCCTGAACAATATCCGGCCCCAAGAGTTTGTTGTCCCCCACCTCTAACCAACAAACGGGTGAACGACAAGGTCTCCCGTACAGTGCCTCAAACGGTGCCATGCCAATCGTGAATCGGTAAGAGTTGTTATACGCAAACTTTACCAAAGGGAGATATTTCTCCCATCCTCCCCCGAAGTCCAAAATGCACATTCTGAGCATGTCTTCCAGCATCTGGTTAACTCTCTTAGTCTGTCCGTCCGTCTGTGGGTGATATGCTGTACTCAAGCGCAACTCCGTGCCCATTGCCTCCTGAAAGCTCTGCCAAAAGTGGGCGACAAAGATTTTGTCTCGGTCGGATACAATATTTATAGGTACTCCATGCAGCTTAACAATCTCTGCTATGAATAGCTGTGCATAACGCATCATCTCGAAGTCTGTGCGTACCGGCAAAAAGTGGGCCACCTTAGTCAACCGATCCACAATAACCCATATGGAGTCGTGACCCCTCTGCGATACAGGTAACCCTGTGATGAAGTCCATGGAGATGCTCTCCCACTTCCACACGGGAATTTCTAACGGCTGTAGCATCCCTGATGGTCTCTGGTGGTCAACTTTCACAAGCTGACACGTGGCACAATTCGAAACAAACTCCGCTATGTCCCGTTTCATTCCTGCCCACCAATACTGCCTCCTCATATCTTGGTACATTTTATCCCCACCGGGATGTACCGCAAATTTCGAACCATGGGATTATGTCATAACAGCGTGCCTCAAATCCTCATCCTCTGGCACCATTAACCTCCCATTAAAGCGTAGGCCTCCTTCTGAGCTAATCGAGTAACCCTCTGCTCCCTCAGCTAACAACTGGCCCACCCTATCCCGGCAAATCTGATCCTCTGCCTGAGCCTTCACAACTCGCATAATGATCTCGGGTGTGATGGATAAAGCTGACATGCAAGCCTTGGCTACGTCATCCTCATATTGAAGCTCTCTCCACTTCGCTTTCCATACCTCTGATATCTCCCCAGTCGGCCTTCAGCTCAATGCGTCTGCTACCACATTGGCCTTACCAGGATGATACTGAATATCAAACTAGTAGTCCTTCATGAATTCTAGCCACCGCCTCTGCCTCATATTCAGATCCTTCTGTGTGAAGAGATACTGAAGTGACTTGTGATCCGTGAATAGATTAAACTGCTCTCCTAGAAGATAATGCCTCCATATCCTCAAAGCAAAAACGACTGCTGCCAACTCTAGTCGTGAGTGGGGTAATTCCTCTCGTGGGGCTTTAGCTTCCTGGAAGCATAAGCTATAGCCCTTTCCTCCTGCTGGAGCACACCCCCAAGACCCCGTAAGGATGCGTCTGTATAAACCCGATACTCTAGCCCTCCCTTTGGCAATGCAAGCACGGGTGCAGATGTCAACTTGTCCTTTAGCTCGTCGAATGCTAATTGACAACTATCATCCCACTTGAAAGGTACTCCTTTCCGGGTCAGATTCGTCAAAGGTCCTGCAATCTTAGAGAATCCTTTAATGAATCGCCTGTAGTAACCGGCCAAACCCAGAAAACTGCGCACCTCGGTCGGTGTCGTGGGCTGTCCCCACTCCCTCACCGCCGACACCTTATTCGGATCCACTGCAATACCCTGATCTGACACGACGTGACCAAGGAACTGTACCTCCCGTAGCCAGAATCCACACTTACCTAATTTAGCATAGAGCTGATGATCCCTCAGTGTCTGTAAAACCATGCGCAAATGCTCTGCGTGCTCCTCCTCGGTGCGCGAGTAGATTAGGATGTCATCAATGAACACGATGACAAACTGATCTAAGTACTCCCTGAAAACCCTGTTCATGAGGTCCATGAACACTGCTGGTGCATTGGTGAGCCCGAAGGGCATCACCCTGAACTCATATGATCCATACCGCGACAAGAAAGCGGTCTTAGGAACATCCCCCTCTCGGATACGCAGTTGATGATACCCTGACCTCAAGTCGACCTTGGAGAAGTAAGACGCCCCTCTCAATTGGTCAAATAAATCATCAATCCGAGGCAACAGATATTTATTCCGTATCGTCACCTTGTTCAGCTCCCTATAATCCACGCACAAGCGGAGTGAACCATCTCGCTTCTTCACAAACAACACCGGCGCACCCCACGGCGATGTACTCCGCCGAATAAAACCCTGACCCAGTAGTTACTGAATCTGTTCCCTCAATTCCCGCATTTCTGAAGGGGCCATTCGGTAAGGTGCCCGAGCAATCGGCCTCATCCCCGGTGCCAAATCGATAACAAATTCGATTTCTCTGCTGGGCGGTAATCCTGGTATCTCCTGGAATACATCTTCAAAGTCCCTCACTACAGGAATAGAGTCTAAAGGAACTACCACCTCCTGTGAGGTTTCCTCCTCAATGTAGTATAAGTGAGTGCGCGACCCTCCCTCAGGAAGCGACATTGCTATCAGGAACATCTCCTGTCCCGAAATGGAGAACACGATTGTCCTCTCATAACAATCCACCGTAGCCCGGTAACCTGCCAACCAATCCATGCCCAAGATGACATCATACCCCTCCATATCTAACACTAAGAGGTCTGCTGCTAAACTAAGCCTCCCAATCAAAATGTCTACTCCTCGACAAATCGAGCGAATCAAAGCCCCGCTGCCTACTGGTGACTCTACACTCATACAGAGGCTACTCGCTGTCTCTAATAACCCAGCCCGTTTAGCAAAATTAGATTTAATGAATGAGTGTGATGCTCCCGTGTCAAAAAGAATGCTACCCTCATGACCATGAATGAAAAACATACCCTCAACCGCTGGCGGCGCCTACTGTGCTGGAGGATTGGGAACATCCCGAACGTTGTACACACGTCCGTAGTGCATCTGCCCCTGCTGTTGTGGGGCGGGTGGGGCTGGTGCTGCTGGCGGCATCTGACCCTGTTGCACCTGCTGGGCACCCTGCTGCTGGCCTCTGCCCCTCTGCGGGCACTCCCTCTTGAAGTGTCCTGGCTGGCCACAGGCGAAGCAGCGTTTCTGGTCGTCACCCTGCCGTTGGCCCTGCTGGCCCTGACGCTGCTGGCCCGGTTGGTCTCCCCCGTTGTTCCCTTGGCCCTGACGGCCCTGAGGAACCTGCTGTTGCTGATTAGGGCCTGGTTGCCCCTGCCTGAACCCCTGTCCTCCCGGTCGGAACCCACCAGGCTTAAACTTCTTAGCCTGATTCCCTTGCTGAATGATGACTTGTTGCTGTGTGCCACTCGTCTCACTACTAGTGACCGCCTTGCCCTGCTGGCTCGACTCACCTGCCTTCTTGTTCCCCTTAGCATGGAAACGATGATACTGGCAATGTACAAGTGCGACATTAACGACATCTGTATAAGTCACTAATGCCGGATTTCCAATCAAGTGTTGCCTGATTCTCCAGGCTAGGCCATCCATGAACTTTGACTTCTTCCGCTCCTCATCGCTCACCTCATTTGGCACAAAGTTTGCCAAACGGGTGAACTCCTCCTCATATTCTGCTACTGACCTGTCACCCTGTACCAACTCGCTGAATTTCTTTCTCATCTCAGACTCTACTGCTGGAGGGAAGTACTTGCGGTCAAACCGCACCCAGAATTCAGAAATCGGCATCGAATCCTGCTCCTCAGCGGTGGTTACGGACTCCCACCACTGTAAGGCTGCCCCTGACAGACGAAAGGTAGCCAGCATCTGTTTCTGCACCTCTGTACCGTCTAACATGCGCAGATGGCGCTGAATGTTCTTCTTCCAGTCACAAGCCTCGACCACATTGGTGCTACCTCGAAACTCAGGTGGGTGACCCTTCTGAAAGGTCTCCCTCACTCGCTGCCAAGATGGTGGCCCCACTGGAGCCTGAACTGCTGGAGCCAATGGAGGCGGTGCCTGGGGCTGTGGAAAATGAGCTTCCATAGCTCGCATTGCTGTCTCGACCTCTTGGGCCACTATCACTGCCACCTGAGTGGTAGAAATCAACTCGGGTGGGGGTGGTGGTGGCGGTACCTGTGGCTCCTGGCGAGCCTCCCTCACCTCATCTCTAGCCTCAGCCCTCTCCGCTCTCTGTCTCTTTGGCGGCATCTGAAATAGATTGAATTGTATAAGTACACAATTTATACAAAAACTAATAGCAGGAATACGATATCTCACAAGCGGAAAATATAATCAACAGTCCTAATAATAGGGCTCTATAACAACCGAGCGCTACGCTGAAACGTAGAAAGCCGTACAGATCCTAAGGACACTAGAACCTGATGCTCTGATATCATCTGTGACACCCCGCCTAATTAATCCCGGGTGATCAGTCCTAAATCAAGTTAGAACAGGTTTCTCATTTGGTCCATTCTTAGAATCACTGTCGTCTTATTTAATTACTAACCACCTAAGTGAGAAAAATAGACTGGTGCTAATTTTTATCTTTCATTATTTAAACAAACACCCATGCGGAAAATAAAACTATATAACAATCACAGATAACTGAATTAATCATCCACAAGTAAAAATAATTGACCGAATAAACCAACGGTCCAAATAATAAATCCCATAACGACAAGAATAAACTCCCAACAAGTCTAATACAAATAAATGGAAAGTGAGTAACATGCTCGAATACTAATCATGAACTTCTACATTTAAGAATGAAGAATGAGGCGTCTATCAAAACCTCGCAACATCCACATATGCTGCAGCAACGGATCCCTGGAATATAGTCAAGGCTGGCGTCCCTGTGGTTGGACACCTAAAAGGTTTTTAAAAGTTTTTATAGCAAGGGTTAGTACCCAAAACATTTGAAAAATATTTTACAAATGATTAACTTGCAGTAATAAATAAATATGCATGCTCTTCATATTTTTAGTTAATATCGCACTCTCTTGAGGACTTCCTTTCCCTTCCTCTATTATACCCTACAAACGCTTTAATTAAATTACCTAGTTACTCATCTCATGACTAGATAATTAACATAGTTCCTTTATACCCACCCTACTCTAACTGAGTATGTAGTGATTATGATTTTTAAGTTATTAGTAACATCAACTTAACTAAATCATTTCCCTTTTTAACTTCATATAACTTCTACACTTGTTATACATGTGAAATAACTCATATTTTTCATTAATAGCCCGTATATAATTAATTATCCAATTATATACTTATAATCATATTTCAGCATTCACAATCATACTGTAATATATATAACAACTTGCATCCTCCCGATCAAAATACTCCTGGGACAGAAATTCTATAAAGTGCTATCCCACTAGGCACAATCACATAGCCTAGTTATCCCAAGTCAGAATTTTCACACCAACTTGATAAAATAATATAATTGGAGGCGGTCATATTCTTTCCCTGAAAGTGAGATGTCCCTCACCCATATAACGGACGCTATGACCTCGGGAACATACTCACCCTACTCCTCATGCTAGGGGATTCATCCACTACGCGCAACCTCCCCCTATAGCACTATAGTAACAAATATCTAATCACTGATATTAATTGTGCACACCATATATATATACTAACGCCTCCGTATATATAAATATAAAAGTCCCGGCTATACCGTTCGCTAAAATCCGTAACATAAGCCTATTAAAATTATTAAGAGTTTATGGTCCAACTCTAAATATTAATTAAATTGCACTTTAATTAATTTAGTTATTTTTGGTGTCGCCCCCACCATAAATTTGGACTTACTCCCGTAGCCCAAAATAAATTTACCCGAGTCACAATTCCCGACTCTAATTTATTAGCCTCAAACCCTAATTAATTTATCTACAATTAATTAGATTTAAACTCATGTATTTAATTTCTCAATAATTCATTACATAAGATTTTATATAAATTTTCCCTCTTATATAACCAACTGGCGAAACTGCCAGATTCTGGCGACCGTCGATCGATCGACCCAGACCGTCGATCGATCGATCGAATAGGTCTTTGTCTTCTTCACGAAGACAGGGCAGCCATGGACGAGATTTCTTAAACCCTAATCTTTTCTAACAGGAATTTTAAGCCTTTATAACACCAGTACATATTAGAAACCTTATTAGGACTCCCCAGAAAGTCCACAACAATCATTAATTCGTCCATAAACTACTAATCCAAAATTTTGGGGAAAAATCTGTCTTTATCTTTAAACCCACTTTCATTCCAACTTTCTTCATCAAACTCGTTCTAATTTATCCGGATATCCTTCTAACAGATACACATCAATATTCCATTATCAGATTTTTACATAAATCCTTATAAATTCCGGCAAATCAGATTCATGTTTTCTTTTGTATTTTCAAAACCCCATGTTTATGCCATGAAACCCCAAAATGAATTTTAATTCATTACATCACATAAATACGAATTGAAAGACAGATTTAATGCTATTGCAAGTTATTCACTTGCCTTAGGTTTCGTAGTGTCTGAATATGCGATGGATTCCAAGGTTGAAGATGACCTTGTTGGCTCTTTTGAGATCCCCAATTGGCTTTGGCTGCTGCTAGGGTTTCCTAACCCTTTAATTCCTTTCTTTCCTTAAGCTCAGCCAGCCCTTATTTCTTTTTATTAAGTTAATTAATCCATTCCCATTTTTTGACTAATGGGCCAAGCCCAAGTGACCAAAATACCCCCGAGTGGGCCCGACTATGTCTAAAAACGTCCCGTGACCCGTTTACTACCCCCGGGTACACTTTTTCGACTATCTCGGCCCATCCGGACTCAACTGTACACTCAGAATTTGCATCCGAATTAATTTATAAAAACTACTTCTCCCCCACCCAATATAGTCTATACCGACTTCCGGATGTGATAAGTACATACCTCGTCATTAATACTCGAAACGACGAAATTACATTATTACTATTCACTCAGTAAATAATTTTCCCTAAATATTAACCATTCAATCCCAGATTAATATTTATATATTATTCAATCATAATTAATTCATTAAATTACAACACACTAGTAATTTAGAATTTCCGAATTAATTAAATTTTAAAAGTACCAAAAATACGGGGTGTTACAATAGTTTCATCGTATGGTCCTTATCGAAGACCTTTTTTTTTACCTTTTCCTAATTTTGACTTCACTGGGTAATTCAAGTTTAGCTCCACTCTCTACTATAGCGGTACTTGGATAATTATAACTACTATACTTTAGTAGTCATCGCAGCAATCCTTGACAATGCTACAAAGGGATGGACCTCGACTACGGCCCTCGCCCCCAACTTCAACTTACAGCTCCAACTAAGCCCCACCTCCTGCTGCCCTCATCACGGCCTTCTCTAGTCGCTCTTTCTTGATCAACACACGAACCTCGAACGAGCGCGAAAAGATTTACTATAATCTTATATAATAGCAGGAGAACAAAATCTCACAAGATGAATCTACAATCCTAATCATAAAGCTTTATATTTAATCGAGAGCAATGCTAAAAGCGTAGTACGTTCGTATAGATTCCTAAGGACACTAGAACGCGATGCTCTGATACCATTTGTGATACCCTGCCTAATAAAATACCGGACGATCAATCCTGTACCAAATTAAAAAACGAGTCGCATATGGTTCATTCCAACATCACTGTCGAAAACCAAATTAATTACTAATAACCTATTAGGCTGGCGTCAAAATTTTATTTAACTAATCATTTTAAACAAACCAATCAATTAAAACATTTACACATATTAAATATATGAAGCTGAAATGAAATAAAAATAATCGAGCACTCGGTTTAACATATTACAACCAAATCGCACTACACTAAAATGGGTAAATTGACACCTTTCCAGCGGCTAGCCTTGTCACGGTCATTGACCATGATAAAAAATACGCATTTTTTATCACGGTCAATGATCGTGATAAGCCTGTGACAAAGACTTGTCACGGTAAATGACCGTGAAAATCCTAATAATATTATCACGGTCAAGGACCTTGACACGTCCGTGACAAATGTCTCAGTAAAAAACCCTTTCCCCTTTCTTTTTTTCCCCCGTCGATTCTTCCCTCCTTTTTTCTCTCTCTCTCTCTACGTTGCTCCCCCCCCCTCTCTCTCTCTCTTCCATTTATATATGTGTGTGTGTATATATATGTGCATGTGTGTGTGTGTGTGCATGTGTGTTGTGGGTGGGGGGTGGGAAGGGGGTGGGGCAGGGTGGGGGAAGGGGGTGGGGCATGGTGAGGGGGTTGTTATGTGTGTGTAGGGTGTGTGTGTGTTGTGTTGTGTTGTGTGTGTGGTGGGAGAAGGGGGGGCGGGAAGGGTGGGGGGGGGGGGGGGGCTGGGGGAGGGGGAGGGGTTGCGTGTGTGTATGTGCACGTGTGTGTATATATGTGTGTAGTGTGTGTGTAGTGTGTGTGTATGTGAGTGTTTGTGCGTAATGTCCCTTGTAAACGAATTGATTGGTTATTAATTTTTTTAGTAAATTAATATATGATTGCCCCTCATTGTAAATTAGTAAATTAGTATATGATTAATTATGAAAGTAGGATTGCCCCTCATTGTAAATTAGTAAATTAATAATTGTATACTTTAATTGTTAGTTTAATTAATGAAAATAATTAATTGAGTAGATGAATTAGAAGGAGTACGGGATACACATTTTTTGTTGACATTGTTGTTGGATTATAGTGGATCGATGTTGGGTTGGTTAGTTTTAAAAGTGGCATGACCACTGGATTATTGTCCATATGGGGGTGGGATTTTTCAACTTTTTTTGAAAATTACTTTGTATATCGAATAATATATATAGTATGATAATTAAATGAAACATACTTGAAATTACATATAGTGCGTATAGATACTAGCCTTCTAGTTCTTATGCGTACGCATTCAATAACCCTTAGACCCGTTCGAGAGTCATTTTTCCTGTAATGAGATCTCTCGAATTGTCCCGTTTGGACAGTTTGGGACTGCATAATTTCTGTATAATATTCTTAGTGGCTTAAAGTTGTTACTTTTGGAGGAAGTTCTGTAGTCATATCTTAATGTTCTCTGGTTACATACTAGATTGACAAGTGTGACTATTATTTCAATTGATCAATTGAAATAACACTCACACTTGCCAATCTACGTCGTGTACTTGAAGAACTACGGGGATATGCTGCCGAATTTTTTTCAAATCTTTTTAATCAGCATGAGCTGTTAAGTATATTACATAAAAATGCGGTCTTGAATGGGATAGGACCACTCACCCTTTAGAGGAGATGGAGGAAATAGAAATTTCTATTATAAATTTAATTTGAATATAAATAAGACATAATTAAATGAAACATACTATAAATCTAAGTTTTATTTATACTTATCCATGAATATACGCTTCGTACCTTTAATAGGTGATTAGTTGTGGTAGCTGTGATGGGATATCCGAAATACAAAGAGTGGATGGGTGAGACAAATAGAATGGGGGATGTGTTTCGCAGAGATGCTAACGAATTTGTGAAATATGCAAAGAGATGTCATAATAATGAAGAGTTTTCGTGTCCGTGTGCTAGGTGTAAGAATGGTAAGGTGTTTGAGTGGAAAAGAGTTGAACTACATTTGTTAAGATCGGGTATGCAAGATAGTTATCGATTTTGGAGTTTTCACGGTGAATTGAAAGTACCTTTTGTCCCCTACCAACCTTCACAACAACCTTCAACAAGTAGGATAGATGTAGAATGGGATGACGTA
Source organism: Sambucus nigra (assembly GCA_949130495.1). Taxonomy (NCBI): domain Eukaryota; kingdom Viridiplantae; phylum Streptophyta; class Magnoliopsida; order Dipsacales; family Adoxaceae; genus Sambucus; species Sambucus nigra. The sequence goes on along the minus strand of OX422218.1, from coordinate 488,779,386 downwards.
GATCATAATATGTTATAGGATTTAGTTGATGATGCGTAAGGAGTTTATGAAGCAGAAGAGAATGAAGTTACTGATGATGTAGAAGGTTCAAGTGCTCATGAAGATATCACGATAAAACTTGACGATGACTACCAAAGTTTAAAATTTAAGGCGATCCAACCGTTATACTCTGGTTGCGAGAAATATCAAACAACTTTACAGGCCATGGTTGGTTTTCACATTTTGAAGATGCAATACGGTTTGTCTGGAAATAGCGTGACAGGAATTCTGAAATGGGTGAAGGGCTTATTACCCAAGGAGAATACACTTCCAAATAACTATCATGATATGAAGAACAGTTTGAAAGGTTTGGTAATGAAGTACAAATCGATTCATTCTTATGTGTATGACTGCATACTATACGGAAAGGAGTATGAGAATATCGATCGTTGTCCGGTATGTGATGAACCTAGATATCTCCAATATACTAGTAAGGAAGACACAAGCTCAAAAGTGCCTCAAAAGTATTGAAATATTTTCCCGTTGGGCCTTAATTAAAGAGATTTTTCACAGTACCATGGATAACGAAGGAAATGACTTGGCATGCTAGGGCAGAAGTAGGGGGTAATATCATGCGTGATCCTATTTATTCTACTGCCTGGAGGAGAATGAATTATGAGTATCCCGATTTTGCTCGAGAACAACGCAACATTTGTTTGGCTATATCAACAGATGGTTTCAATCCATTTGAAAATCTAAGAACCAATCAGAGTGTGTGGCCTGTGATCCTAGCCCCACTCAACCTCCCTCCTTCACAATGTATAAGACCTGAATTTTCGATGATGGCTTTGTTGATACTTGGGCCAAAGGCACTAAGTGATGATATCGACGTCTACCTGACTCCTTTGGTAGAAGAATTAAATGAGTTGTGGGAAGAGGGTGTACAATCATTTGACTCTTTTAGAAAAGAAGAGTTTACGCTGAAAGCTATGTTAATGTGGGCAATTCATGATTTTCCAGTTTATGGGACATTATCCGATTGTGTAGTACATGGTTATTTGGGGTGTCCTATTTGTGGGGAGGAGACTGAATCTTTTTATCTATCCTTTAGCTCAAAAAATGTATACCATTGCCACGTGAGGTTTTTACCCCGACTCATAGTTTCAGATTTGATATAGGCACCAATTTTTTATTGGGTGGTGTTGAACATAGGCTACCGCCGAGATAACTTTCGGGTTCAGAAATTGAAAGTAAATCTTCTGAATGTGACCCTAATATGCCAGGTAGGAATGTCAAGCATAAGAAGACCCCAACTGGGAATGAAACTGAGATAAGAAAGGAATGGTCTAGGAGGTCAATTTTATTTGACTTGCCTTATTCGAAGAATTACCCGATGCGCCATGTATTGGATGTGTTGCATGCAGAGAAAAACTTCGCTGAACATATTGTGGGCATTTTCCTTGGGGGGAGTCATTCGAAGGATGGAGAAAATGCACGAAAAGACCTTAAGTCGTTGAAACTTAAGCCATAACTATGGTTGAAAGAAGATTGTAGGGGAAGGACAATAATTCCCCCTGGTGCGTTTACTTTGACGAGTGGGGAAATGAAGGTGCTTTTAGACACAATATATAATTTGAAGGGCCCATCTACTTTTTCGTCCAACTTGCAAAGGATTGTGAATTATGATACTCGTGATTTACATAAGTGTAAGTCCCACGATTGGCATGTGATCATGTAATTGGTTCCTCTATTGTTTAAGAACCATTTCTACAAGCACAAGGATTTACGAAGGGCTATTATGCAAATTAGTATTACCTCTCACTCTTGTGTGAGAAGGTAGTCAATCGAGAACACATAGTGGCCACAAAATTGGAGGTGACCAAAGCGATTTGTGTGTTGGAGAAGTACTTTCCCCCAACATTCTTTGACATAAGTGTTCACTTGTTGGTACACCTATGCGACGAGGCACTTCTTTGTGGTCCAGTTAGATATCGGTGGATGTATCCATTTGAAAGATTGATGAAAGTTTTTAAAGATTACGTTAAGAATACGTGATACATTGCAAGATCAATTGCAGAGGAATACATAACTGTGGAGTCATCAATATATACTCGGGAATATATGTCTGACTCGACTAGCATTAATGACACTGATGAGTTCATCGATGATGGTGGTCATGTGATGGGAAAACGAGTGAAATTAACGAGTTTGCAACATGAACAAGTAGCTCGTTATCTATTTGACACACATGAAGATGTCGAAGAATGGAAAAAGTAAGTTTCGATTATTATAATGTTTAACATTATTTTAGATTATTTTATACATGATTAATTTTATAATATGCAGAAAATATGAAGCTTGTGAGAAAAATAAAAGGCGAAAAACAATGGTACAATCAGACAGCGAATTTAGGCTGTGGTTGACACAAGAGGTAATTATAATGAAAATGGTCGTTATATAACGTTACATTACACTCAAATTTTACAACTAATATAATTAATTTATCTATATTCTCAGTTTTTAAAGACGGGTGATGCGACATCAAGGCTTGCTCGTCTAGCCACTGGACCCTTGTTCGTGGCACAATAGTATAAAAAGTATCGATTGAATGGTTACATTTTCGGCGCTAAACTGTACGAGGAAAGTAGAAATGTACAGAACTCGGGCATTTCATACAAGGCTCTTACTTTCTTTTGAGCGAGTGCAAAAGATAAAAACCTCGTTGAAGTTGATATGACTTACTATGGTGTAATTCGAAATATATTTGAATTGGATTATATAAGCTTCAAAGAGGTTGAGGATAAAAATGGTTATAAAGTTGATCCTATCACCAATTTGATCATGGTTGACTTTTCCAAGTTGAAGAGCAACGACCACGTGAGCGAGGAGCCGTTTGTTTGTTCATTTTAAAAGGTTAACCAAGTGTTTTACTCGGGGTATATCAACAATGAGTCGTGGTCAATTGTCCAACACGCGCCAAAATGTCTAAATAATAGTGTGGATGACTTGGCTGCTCCTACCGAATATCAATCCATTCTTGATGATAACCCGAATTTTAAACAATTTTTCAATTTGTAATAAATATTCCAATTTGTACCAAAATATTCCAATGCGTTTGGACAGTTTGGGACTTCATAATTTCTTTATAATATTATTAGTGGGTTAAAGTTGTTACTTTTGGAGGAAGTTTCTATTATAAATTGAATTTGAATTTGAAATTTAAGTTTTGTTTATACTAATACATGATTATACGCTTCTTACCTTTAATAGGTGATTAGTACATAGTTATTTGGGGTGTCCTATTTGTGGAGAGGAGACTGAATCTCTTCGTCTATCCTTTAGCTCAAAAAATAAAGCGATAATTCCCTTCATATCCGAACACTATGAAATGCCATAATCCTATGGAGTGATACTCTGCAAATTCCTTCCAACCATTGTGTAGACAAACATCACCAGTTGAAGTTGTCAATTCCACTTTCCATACCCCACCACTTGGAACCTCTAGCAAAACATGGGAAAATATGGAAAGTGGAATTGATCCAATTTATTGAAATACGTATCTATAGTTTGTAGTTTTTGATAGTCTCTTTCTAAAGGATGCTACATTTAACTCCTTAAGGGTTATCCTTTGTTATGACAAAGGTCCTTTTATGTTCCATTATGATTTATTTTGATGTGATTGCTTATGAGTATTTTGGTTAAGCATGTGAATATTGATAGGTGTTCCTTTCGATGTCCCCATATGCTTCACTATTTTTTACTCATTCCTTATTTATACATTTGCAACCGAACTTTAGTTGGTTAATAATCTCATAAGATCCTTAAATTTGTTGAGGTTGACCCCAATTTTACAGAGTCACAAGAGGGTCACTAAAATGTTGTAGTCGAACCTATGAAGGTATGAGCGAGTTTAAGGTCCCAAAAATGTGCAGGTTGACCCTATGAAGGCCGATGGTCATGCGGATCCATCAAAATGAAAGTATGAGGGAGTTAAGGGTACCAAAAATGATAAGGTCCACCTTATGAATGCCGAGGGAGATGAGGGTCCCCAAGAATGTGCACACCAACTGTTATGAAGGTCGAGGGAGATGAGGGTCCTAAAAATAAGCAGGCCAACTCTATGAAGGCTGAAGGAGATGAGGGTTCCAAAATAAGCAGTCGACCCTATGAAAGTATGCAAAAGTTAACCCTATGAAGGCCAAAGGTCATAAGGGTCCAATAAATGTGGGAGTATACCCCCTGTTGGCCAATAAAGATTGGTGCTTATTTCCCTATTGATACCCCCATATGATTAACCTTATTACTTAAGTGCAATTATGAATCTGAAGTTGAACCTTCTAAGTGATCGTGGCTTTGAAATGTTGGCGCTAAACCTATAAAGGCTTAAACTTGAGATGAGGCCTTAAATGTTGGTTTATATTAGTTAACGAAATCATGTTATTTATTTTTAGGAATTACATTTTATAGTAATAAAATAGATATCAACTAAATTATGGTACTTACTTTTAATTTTAACATAATTAAATACGTTACTATATTTTATTTTTTATACTTCTTCTGGGACCAGTTATTTAAATTTAGAGTATTAACAGTTTTTAGTTTTATGTACATTAAAGGGAGTTTAGCTTTGGTACTTATTGTGTATTCCTTATTTGTGTCGAGTTTTAGTCATCTTTGAGGTCTTCCATTTTAAAGTAATAAAATAGATATTAGCTAAATAATAGTACTTACTTTTAATTTTAACATATTAAATAAGTTACTATATTTCTTTCTTTTTTAACTTCTTTTGGGACTATGTATTTAAATTTAGATTATTAACGCTTTTTAGTTGCATGCACTTTAAAGGAATGTCTCAAAATGTCGCCAATCACTCGTTAGTGAATTTGGAGTATGATTTTGATGTCACGACTATTTTGTCAGTGTTTAAATATCTCTTAGACCAGACAAATATTTTTCCTATATATGTCCCTCTCCTCAATCACCTATTTGTTTCACTTCATATGGAAATTCTTGAATCACGATATTATATTTTTTAAACTTCTTTTAGGAACAATTATTTAAATTTAGAGTATTACGTCTATTTAGTCGACAACTCATTTCTCTCCCCCGAATCAGTCTTCTGCTTATACTGACCAAACCTTAAATCCATATTAGATCGCCATGAGTATTTGGTAACATATATTAAAAATTCCATTCCATTTTATTGACAGGATGCTAAATGCCAACCAATAATTGAAAAGGACATTCCATTTAATTCATAAAAAGATATATATATATATATATATATATATATATATATATATATATATATAACTGATATATGTCTTCATTGTCATTCAACTATCTTTAATGTGTGTTTTCATTATTTTGATTCTATATGAAATAAGAGACTCATTCCTCCAAATCTCTATACTTACTAAAATGATTTCTTTACTGAAGTATGTATCCTTTCACTTTAGGCAACATTAAGTAATTCCTTACAGTATTAAATAGAGTTGTTAACTGATCTATTAATTTATATTTTTTTGCCAATTGGGACGTCAAATCATAAATTTAAAAACTTTTTTTCCCATTTCAGTATTCCCATTCGATCATAAGCATAATCCTTTCTGACTAACTTATTTTTTACTGTTAAAAAATTATTTAGGATAAGCAGGGTTCGCACTGAACGTGAAAATCTCCCGAAACCTGACTTAATGTTCTCATGGAGAGAAATCATCGATGTAGACAATCCCAGTCCTCGGGAGAAAAGATTTTTGTCACATCGTCGATTGTGTGATCTTCACTCGTCCATATCTCAATTAAAAAACAAGCCCGAAAAATCACATGCTCGAGAAAATATATTATGTTCTGAAGGCCTTAGACAGTACTTCTGTCATGCAAGTTTACAACAAAGAAAGAAATGTCATTAACTCTCAAAATGTTGAGAACGCAAAGTCAACTATACGCACTTCTCCAATCCACAACCTGCATATCTCAACCAATGTGGCCATTGAAGAACAACATGTTATTCCCCCCGCTTTCATCGATCTAGATCCCGATTCTGAGGACGAATCCAATGGAGTGAAGATTATTGTCTTTGGTGATGAAGGACCCATGATAAACCCATCAAGCTCATCCCATTCCTTAGATCATCTTGAATATTTTCACTACTACTATGAACAACCATTTCCAAATCACCATGGCTCCACTTTATATGAAGATGATCCATCCATGAATTCATCTAGTTATTAAATCGATTGCTCGAGCTCAATATCTGTTCCATCACTCGGTGTTAGGAATTATGATGTGTCTTACCTTTTAAAATACATTTCTGTTTGTTTTCCATTTACTATAAATATTTATGTTATGTCGACATGGACATCGTAATCTCACTTTGTGTCGTCATTGAAGCGCTATAATAAAATTTTAAATAATGAAAAGCAATGGTTTAATGTTTGATTGTTGTATTATGTTTAAACTTTATTATGTAGAAAATCTATACCCCTTATACTTTATTTTAGCTTATTTAATAGTTAAATCATTTTTTTATTCTTTTCCATATATATATCATTTATAGTTGGTTAGTGAAAAAAAAATGGTAAAAATTTCTTATTGTAAAAATTTATATCTCCAAATCGTTTTATTTATGTTATCATTACTAAATTGGTATACATCTTATGCATAGATGGAATATACTGAACGATGTAGACTAGATAGGATGCGTAGGAGGCTCATGAGCTCTTCATCACTTCATCGACCATTAACCACACACATTAATCCTTCATCATCAACTAATTCCCATTTCACATGAACTATACCTTCAACATACTCACGTACTATAATAAATGTTAACTCAGCCATACATATGAGCACACATGTAAAATCCATTTCTTCCAAATCCCATGTTAATAAATATGGATCCATTTCAACCAAAAAATCTATAGCGAACTATGAACCTATCGCAACCGTTGGTGTATATTATGGGTACACATTCAAATGGGCAACACATGCCCTGTCAGAGGCAAATTCCTCAAAAGCCGTAAGCAATCAAACCGTCAATAATCCCCAAATGCGTATATCTTGTATGATTTCAAATATGTGAAAAAAGATAATAACAAACTAATCATATATATTTATAACCAAATATATATAATTTTGTGCTTTATAATAGGTTAACGAAAACGTCATTCAACTACCTCCTATCGTAAGACTAGAGTGCCAACCGCATCCATGAAGAGTAAGACACTATAAAATACTTAATTATTAGGTTTAAAAGTTGCACAATTTTTAACACAGTTACATTCCTTTTCTCAATACATTATAGGTAACAATTATGGTCGATGGACATTTGGGCCTCCTTAAAGCAATATAGGTTTTGTGCTGCTATTATGTGGTATGAGGAACGGACAAAAAAAAGAAAAATCCATCATCTCCTAAGTTCTACCTATGTTGTCAAGAAGGGAAAATTAGACTACCACTGACTAAGGAATCGTCGTCTCTATCATATAACGGAGGTGTGCGCTCATCAAAATTTCAAACCAATATCCGTGCATACAACTCAATGTTTTCTTTCACCTTAATAGGTGGAAAAGTTGACAATATATACAATAAGGGTGGTGGCCCATACGTATATCGAATCAGCGAACATAACCATAAAAAAATGGTTCATTATTATCGATTGAAGGCGAACGACCAAAATTTTCACAATTGTACATCTACGATACTGAAGATGAGGTCTCAAACCGTATATTAGCAATACGATCATCAAACATTGTCATTAATATTGACCCAGTCATTGTGAAAGGACTCATAAAAATTTTTGATGAAAGAAGCGAACTAGTAAAGGTTTTTAGAATGGCCAATGATCATTTTAGAGATTCAGATTTCGCAAACACTCTCCTATGGTTGTTGGGTACAAGGCATGGTGACCCCCCCGGTTTATAATTTGCCTCAAGCCTCTGAGGTTGCTAGATTGATAGTTGGTTACCTTTCGAATATTAATTATAGGTGTGACAGTATCATTCATCATAAGTCTATTGAATTGCAGCGTATAAGTGAGCTACATGCCTCATTTATGGCAATGCAATATTCAATAATTTTTCATACAGTGAAGATGGATATCGTATAAACATTTGTTACACAAATAATACAGGTCATCGACATACAAAGAGATAATGCATAACCATGCGGGAGTTTTACTCCTACAAACTACAACAAAGATCAAACGAATCAAATTCATTACACATTTCGGGTCGTTTATTTCAATAATAAATTATTGATGCATACACATGTATAGAGTAACAGAGGCTGCAATGGATAAGCTTAAGTCAAACTAAATTACATTTTGAGCTTTACAAAGGTCTTAAGGATGTAGTCATGAGAAGAGACACAACACCTGCATCCGTATGTAAACGCATTGCTCCCCCCTCCACTTTCACAGGTGGGACAAGGTACATGGCTCAAATCTTCCAGGATGCTATGGAAATTTGTAGATGGTTTGGCAATGCAGACCTATTCATCACTTTCAAATCGAACCCCAAGTGGTAAAAAATTAGCCAATTTCTATCACTAAATCCTGGCCAACAACGTGATGAACGTCGTGACATTATTGTGAGATGCTTTAAAATAAAGCTTGATCATTTCATGAAAGATTTAAAAGAAGGAAAGAGATTTGGCACTATCTTAGCCTGCAAGTACATTTGTATACAAATTTGTTCCTTCCCCAATTTTATTATAATCTAACTTCAATTTTTTCAAGCTATTTACACGATTGAGTTCCAAAAAAAAAGGATTGCCACATGCTCATATATTATTATTCCTACATTCTGACGACAATCCTTGAACATCGTCATAAATTGATTCCATTATATCAGCTAAATTATCAAAGGGGGGAGACAATCCTATTGGCTTTAAAGTTGTGTCATAATTTATGATGCACGGACGGACCTTGCGGTGAAGAAAATTGTAACTCCCCATGTATATCCAAAGGAATTTTCTCTAAAACAATTTCGAAGCCATTTGCAAGTGAGACCTCTTTGGATGAAAAAGTTTTTCCTATTTACAAAAAGAGAGATGGTGGCGTTGTTGTTGAGAAAAATGGTATTAAACTCGATAATAGATTTGTTATACCTCATAACAAAGGCTTAACTGTTACCTACGATGAAAATATTAATGTGGAGTTGTGTACCAAGTCTAGAGCTATTGAGTCTCTCTTTAAGTATGTCAACAAAGTTGTTGACAAAGCAAGGGTTGTATTACAAGAAAATGTTGCAAGAAATGAGACGACATGGAAGGATGATGTTATACCAATTGATGAGATTAGATCATATTTTGACTGTAGATACATATTTGTCTGTGCGTCTTCATGGAGGATATTTAATTTCGATATTCAACATCGGAGCATAGCAGTCGAGAGATTAATGTTCCACCTACCAAATGAAAAAAATATAACATTTAAGGATTCTGAAAGATTGGAAATGTCATCAACAGAATCGATGCCGAGAAAACAATGTTCACTGAATTGATGAGGATGAATTCTGAAAATTCGGATGCACGTGAACTTACATATGTGGAGTTCCTAACAAAATAGGTATGGCAATCAAAGTACAAAAAGTGGAAAAGAAGATAAAGACAAGATTGCATTTGTCTTATTGTCTACGCACATCCAGCCTCGGGAGAGAGATTTTACTTATGAATGCTACTTAACATTATACAAGGGCACCGTAATTATGAGGAAATTGGAATAGTAAATGGTGTTACTTATCCGACATTCAAGGTACCGTGTTATGCTTTAGGTTTACTAGATAAAGATAAATAATGGCACGATGCACTATCCCGTGCTTATACCTGGTCATCCAATAATCAACTTGTGAATTATTTGTTATGATACTAATTTTTTTGCTAGGTTAACCCATTAGATCTTTAGGAAAAAAATTGGCATATTTTTTCTGAAGATGTTCTGTACCTACATAGGAAAAAAAATTCAGTTTTCGGAGTTGCTCTTAACTACTTCTCAGCTACAAAGTTTTGTACTTTATAAAATTAAACAAATTATTCGTTGTAACAAAAGAAGTTTAAAATATTTTCCACCCCTCCCACTTCTGGATGATTAATTGTTAAGGGTTATAGGAAACCGATTGATTCGTGAGGAGACATCGTATGATATGGCTAAAATTTCTTTCGAACAGGAGAAACTACGTGGTGGATTAAACCAAGATTAATTGTTAGTTTATGATAATGTGATTGATTCAGTTAATGACCAGAAGGGAGGATTGTGTTTCATTTATGGCACATAAGGAACAGGAAAAACGTATTTATACAAGACTATCATTACACGGTTAAGATTCGAAGGTAAGATTATTCTTACACTATCATTCTTTAGAATCACGACTTTATTTCTACCGGGTGGAAGAAAAGCCCATTCAAGATTTATAATTTCGATTGACATATTTGAATCGTCGACATACAGGGCACCGACCTTTCTCAACTGATCCGTAAATGCTAACTAGTTATTTGGGATTAAGCTCCTATGGATCATCGTCATACATTTGAAGCAGTTGATAAAACACTACGGGATATCCTTTACTTCGACGATCCAAACTCGAATGATAAACTTTTTGGCAAAAAAATTATGCTTCTCGAGGGAGACTTCAGACAAATATTAACAGTTATCCAAAGTGTAACAAGACATGATATTGTCCAGGCTTCACTAAACATGTCACCAATTTAGAAGGAGTGTAAAGTGTTCATACTAACATAAAATATGCGAATGGAAGACACATCTGAATTTTCAGATTGGGTTCTTGGGATTGGAGAAAGTACGATAGCCTCAACTTCTTTCAATGACGAATTGGATAAGACATGGATTGAAATTCCCAATGATCTGCTACTTCAACATACCGAGAATTTGGTGGCAACAATTATGGAAAGTACATACCCTGATTTGGTTGAGAACATTAAGAACGAAGATTACTTGAGATCATCAGCAATTCTAACACCAACTAAGGATGCCGTCAATGATATGAACCACTTTGTTCTTAATAAAATTCACTAAGAGGAGCGTACTTACATAAGTTCTGACTCCATTTATAAAACATGCACCGAAAAGGCCGATGAAGATATACAACTCTATGTGGAGTTCCTGAAAAGCTTGAATTTTAATGGGTCGCCTAACCACAACCTTCATCTAAAAGTTGGCTTCCCAGTGATCGTACTGCATAACAATAACCAGAGTGCCGACCTTTGTAATGGAACACTTTAGTAATTACTCAACTGAGTGAACAGATCCTTGAATCTAGGATTCTTACTGGATCACGTATTGGGACAAAAAATTTCATTCCAAGAATTTTAATGACATCAACTGATAAGAAATGGACGTTCATACTAAAATGAAGACAATTCCAATTGTGCTCATATTTTGCTATAACTATAAATAAGAGTCCAGGAAAAACTTTGTCAAATGTTGGAATTTACTTTCCCCAACAAGTATTTTGTCATGGACAACTCTATGTAGTTGTGTTAAGAGTCAAATTAAGATCAGGTCTAAAAATTCTAATAAGAATTGATGTTACAATACCTAAAAATTTCACTAATAATATAGTGTTCAATGAGATTTTCCAAGACTTAGACTCGAGTAAATAAACTTTACTATTCTTACACACATTAAATCTCAAGTTACATTCTCATATCATTAATCATGACATGACTAATACCACATTGTTTACACATTTGACGTATATTTCTCATCTTAATGTAGATCCGATATGAATAACTGTCAGGCTAAAGTGTCAGAGTTTGCTATTGATTCGAGAAACTGTTCGATCGTTGACCGAGTAACTAGAAAATGGGATGTCTTTAATTTTAAGAGGAACAACGAGTTGATGCATGTCGACTGCGTTCTTCTCGATGAAAAGGTATGCATTTATAGCTTCTCTTTCATTCTTATTGTTAAACTAGAAAGCCATTTTCATTCATAATCCTTAAAAAGATTGTATTCTAACTAATTCATCAATTATTTGCATTCTTTATTCAGTAATAAAGTAATGAATAAACAGTTTTCAGGTGTAGGCTTCCTTGAGGACTGCAGATAATATATCTTTGCATTTGTAAAATTTGAGGGTCTAAGTGTTAATGAAACACTAGAATTAGTACCATATGACCTTCGTGAGAAAATCTCAGACCTTCACCTGGAAGATTTTCTCACAGTCACATGAAGTTTCCCATCATCTACTACCTCACATTGAGTTTGCAAAGTCTATTTACCCTCTAAAGATAAAATTTCATGGTTCACTCTAAATGCTATTATAGAAATAATAGTATCTAGAAATTGTTCACCAATGACAATTCTAGCTCCTCTGTACTCAAACAAGAATAACATTTATGTTGGTTATCTGTGGGTCTATATGTTCGTTTATATGTATTATATTACTATTATTGCTTAGTATTATATTAGTATTGTTGCTATAATATGTAATAAATACTCATATATTGGTTTAAGACTGCTACTGCTATTGGTTTAAGAATGTTATATGCCTAAATGTTCTTTTAAGACTATTATAGCTGCTTAAATCTTGGTATTGCTGCTATGCTTACTCGTATATTATGAATAACTCATCATACTAAATTATTATTACAAGTATAAACTATATTTTACAATATTTTATCTACATAACTCACATTATAAATGATGTTTCTTGACCATCATCACTTATATAATTTTTATCAATTTATTTAACTTTTAACTTTTTACCATGACATCACGCAAACATATATATATATATATATATATATATATATATATATATATTGTATTTCGGATCCCATATTATATCGTACGATAAATTACAAAGAAATTTTTTTTCCTCAAAATATAAGTAATACATTTCATTCAATTATACAACATATTATAGTTTAAAACTAACTTTCTTCATTAATGTACAATCCACTGGGCATGATTTTCAATCAAACTATTTTGTATTCAACTATTCATAACCCCGTTATAGATGATAAACAACATGATTCGAGAGCAGATATCGTACAGGCCTATTATAGACGCCAAACCCCTTGATTTAGGAGCATATATCATACCATATTACTGAAATGGCTTACCAACACAAAAATCTATGTGTGCGATTAGACCAAGAATAATTCACGCGATATAACCTATTTGAATTAACAGACATAGCAACATAGTCAGTACCTACTACTTATTGCAAATCGGGACATCCAATTTTTTAATTTTTCCCTTAACATGATCACTTTACTGACATAACACAAAATATCAAAAATTTCTTCTTTCTTCTTACCAAATTAGGATATTAAACTCTGCATTACATATTATTTCTAATCATTTTATTCATATAATCCAGTATAGATAGATACATTGATTTTGTATTATTATTCACTAACTTATCTATCCAATGTTGTTTTAATTTACATATGCTTCCATGTAAGTTTCACAATTATGTATGATATACATATATGAAAATATTTTTCTATAGCTTTGTCTATAACAATATATATTGCTCCGACTTATAAATGATCCCTCCATCGTATGATCCATCTCAAAATCTCATTTTTCAGTACATTATTAATGAGAGATAATTATTAACACATACTTAAAACTTTAATTATCATACAAAGTTCTTTATTATCAATACATAATTAAATCAGACCTCAATATTATATGAATTTGATGGTCTAATATGATTATATCATATCTCTCACAGGATGACCATATTTACGGTATTATTTGGAAAGATGATATTGAGGTATATGCTGCGTTAATTGAAGAAGGAAAAATTTATAAAATCTCAAATTTCATGGTCGTTGCTAACAACGGAGGATGAAAGACTATTATAAATTCATGTGTATTAAATTTCAAAACTAGCACAACTGTAGAACAATTGAAGGAAAACTTACCAAAAATTTTATTACATAAATTTGAATTCGCTGAGTACAATACACTCGGATACATAATGGAAAATGTAAGGACAAAATTTCTAATTGAGTATGTTGTAAGTATTTGACTTATTCCCTGAACAAAATATATTTTTGAGTCATAGATAGATTTTTACTGTCTTGATCCCACACGATCTATGACATAGAGCTTATTGAATATGTCACAGCTAAGCTTCAAAGATAAGTCATGCCGAGATTATTTTGGTGCACGTTTTATGTCTTCATTGCATTTTGAGATCGCTCTGGTATGAATGCTTAATGTTTATGGAACTCGAAAAATGTTTTTAGGATATTATTTTGTTAAAAAATATTTTTAAAATGTTCCACTTCATTTATTTTGAGATAAAGATCGTTTAGAGTTGTGTATTTTGCAAACTCTAGAGTTTCATGGTTCAAACGACATTTGAGGTCGCTCAAGCGAGATAAGCATATCGTTCAAATGATATGTGCATATTGTTCGAGTGATATACATATTTTTTTTAACGATGCTCCGACTCAACTTTATTATGTAAGGCGTGTTTCTCTCAGAATTTTGTAAGTTGCAAAACCAGAAAATCAGTTTACATACAATTCATTTTCTGCATAAGTTTTCTAAGGTTTTCACAGTCTAAAAACATCCTTAGAGTTTCAAGATCCGAGCTTTCATCTCATATTCTATAGAGATCTTGGTTTGCAGCATTGAAGTTTGTTCATCACTTTGAACGTTGGATTTTGCGTTGAAGAAGCAAAGGATTTCATGTTCAAGATCGTAGACATGGCCAAACTACATTGGTGAACACCAAGACATAAGTAGACACGTGTGTTGTGGATGAGCATCGTAGAAGGAGTTATGCGTGGGAATTGTGGAGGAGTGGTTGAAGGATTAGAAGAGCGTCAATACTTGTTGGGGATCGAGTCGTTGAGTAAGTCTACCGTTTGTACTTTGTAATACCATATCATAGTGATTGTCTTGCTTGGACCATCCAAGGTTTTTTCCCTTAGTGGTTTCCTTGTACATCAGACCTCGCCTTTTGTGAACTTATTTATCTTAATTACTTTAATGACTAAGATGCATGTTTAAAATTAAACAAGATAAAATTGGGCTTAACTAAAATTCCTTTGGTTCATACACTTGGTGGGGTTTAAAATTTGGAAAAGAGTTTTTCAAAAAGAAAGTTATTTTCCTTAAAACACATTAGAAAGAAAAAAAAGGGCATACAAATTGGTATCAGAGCTAGAAACATATTTTTTATTGTGTTGATCCCTTGTGTTTTTAAGGATGAATTTTGAAAACTATGAAAGTTTTAGATCTCCTATTTTTTATGGCACTAACTATTGTTGTTGGAAAATGCGAATGAGAAGTTCTTTGAAATCAATTGATGATCATGTGTGGTTTGCGGTTGAAAAGGGTTAGACTCCAATAGTTACACGAGATGGTGAGGCTAGTAATTTAAAACCCGTTAAGTCATGGATCGAAGCCGAACATAGACTTTCACTTTACAACTTTAAAAGTCTTCATGTTATTTCCTCACATGTCACACCGGAAGATTATAATAGAATCATGACGTGTGAAACTTTGAAAGAAGCTTGGTATATAGTTACACTTACTCACGAGGGCACTATCACGGTTAGGGCGTCTAAACTTCAAAATCTCATTACAAAACTTGAGATAATTAAGATGCTAGAGAGTGAGTCGTTTGATGAGTTTTAGGCTAGATTGTCAAATATTATCAACTCGTCGTTTAACTTAGGAGAGAAAATACCAAACAAACGAGTCATAAAGAAAATCTTAAGATCGTTGCCGAGTAGGTTTGATGCAAAAGTTACCATTTTGAACTCCTTGCGTATGCCTGATTCGACGAAACTTGAAGAGATTGTAGATGACTTACAAACCTATGAACTCGATATGTTTACCTCCAAGCAAGTGCCAAAGAAAAAAAAGGGCATTTCTTTAAAAGCCCAGCAAGAGCAGACTAAAGTTTCGGATGATGATTTTGATTCCGATTTTGAGGATGTAGCCTTGTTGGCAAAGAAGTTCAAAAAAATTCTTAAGTTCCAAAAGCAACCGAAAGTTGCCAAAAGATTTGAGAATTTGAAGAACAACATGGTAAATCCCTCCCATAAGGATAAGAGTGTGAATGTTAAGAGCTTTGAGTCAGATAGGTGTTTTGGGTGTGAAGGGTATGGTCATAATGTTGTCGTGTGTCCCATTAGAGTTAAGAAGGATGGCAAGAAATCGATAGAATATAACTCCACCTTAAGTGATAGTGAACCAGAAGAGGGAGAGAATTCCCCCATTGAGCGTAACTTTGTAGCGTTCATGTCATGTCATGTGAGCTATGACGATAAATCTTCCCATGAAGATTCTCGTGTGCATTACACTTCCAAGGCCGTTGAGTGTGAATCCTAAGTGAGTGAGGATGAAACTAGTGAAGATATGGAAATTAATGTAGGAGAGTTGCTAGTTCCCTTTAGTGAGTTGTGTGCGGAAACGATTAAGGTGAAAGAGGCAAACTTGAAATTGCAAGATAAGTTGAATGAGAGTGTCATAGAAAATAATGATGCTTTGATTGAGGATATTAGGGCATTGTAGACGACTCTTAGGGAGAAGCTAGAATATATTGAGAAAAAGAGAACTAGTATTCGTGGTTTGATGGAGGCTTTAAAGAAGGAGATTCTAAAGTTTGAGGAGTCTAGGAATTTTCTTGAGTCTAGGATTAGCAAGTTAGAGGAGAGATTAAAAGAATCCAGTAAGGTTAAGTTTAATTTGGAATCTAGGTCGGGGAAGTTAGATAGTATGTTAGGCACCATACAAATCAAGGGGGATAGATTTGGTATAGGTTATGATGATAGAGTTGGTTCCATTCCTAATGCCAATACCAATCGTGCGAGAGAACCCACTAGGAACATGAGGATATGTTTAAATTTTGGTAATCATTCCCACCATGTTTACCCTTTCACTCATTGCAGTAGGAAATGTCACCTAAGAGGTTTTTGTTATGACCTTAAGAATGCTCCTAGAAAGTTTAGGAATAAAATCATTTTGGTTCCCCAAACACCCATGCGTAAATCGAACTTATAGGCTTTAGGAATTAAACTTCATGGTTCTTATTTGGTTGCACTTGATTCTTCTCATGCTAAATATAAAGGATGATTGTGATGCCATGTTTGTCATACGCTAGTCATTGCATCATGTTTTATATCTTGCTAGTGTTATGACATGTGTATCTTGTGTATTATACTTTTTCATTTATTGAGTCTTATTTGGAAAATACAAAAAGATTTTTAGTTTTAAATATTTTTAGAAAAAAACAAAAATATTTTTGGTTTATTTTTGTGCTGTGAGCTTTTCATGTTTGATGTGGCATATTAGTGTGGTTGGACCCCCATAATTGCATTTTCCATGTGGCTACGACATTTGGTCATAATTATTGATGCGTTGAATGATCTTAACCATTGTCATATGGGGTTGTTTTGAAGTTTACATGCATTTGAATTCGACTTTGTATATATGTCATCTTTAAATGCATGCACGAGTTTATATGAACGTTTGACATCTCATGCCTATTTGAGTTTGATGAGATGTTCTTATCTCAATTTTTTCATTTATGCATAAGTAGACTTAGGAGGAGGTGTGCATGTAAGAACCATTTACCGTGAGGATTGTTAATGCATAAATTGAAAAAATAATGAGTGTTCACGGGAAAGGGATGGAGTGAATAATAATCACAACGTGAAAGCCATAGTTTAAAAGAGCCCAAGAAAAAAATTAAGGCAATAAAAAGAATCATATGCCAAAATAGGGACAATAAGATTATCTCTAAGTTGAGAAGAATAGAAACCTTTAAAGACGTTTAAAAAGGTATATATATGTTTGAGGGAGTTTGGATGGAAAAATAAAAAGGATTTGCACCACAAATCCTTATGTTGAAAAATCGTATCATGATGCTATTATTTGTAGAATCGTCAAAATTCTGGATTTGTGTGTATATTGATTGTTTAGTTCATTTAGCTCAATATATTAATTGTCATATATGGCTAAAACTAAGTTTGATGACATTTAGCTATCAATTAGAGCTTCTTGACCGTTTCAATGTGTTAGAGTTGTGATTCATTTGTTGTAGTACATGCCCAATCACTCCATATCCATGTTTGAGCACATTGATTCTATGTTGGCAGATACTCACATTGATTATTACTTGTTTTATTTTTTCTATTTTGAGTCTGTTTTACGTTTTTTTTTCTTTCTAGTTAACTTTTTTAGGAAAAATTTTCACTAGACGAAACTTAATAATTTTTCGAACTGGAGTTGAGAATTTTTATGTCGTTCATACGACAACTGTGTTTCGTTCGAGCGACAAGCCGTTGTCGCGAGATGTGTTTATCAAGCAAGGTTCTAGCGAGCTGAAAAATGTAACATTATTTGGTCGCATGAAGGGTCGCGCGATAGGTTACTTCGCACGACATGCCACTTTTTTATGAATGTTTAGGTTGCTTGATGTACTGGTTCGAGAGACATGCAGTGTTGTTTGAGCGACAGAGCAGTGTTGTTTGAGCGACCTAGAGGATTTTTTTAGGATTCTTTTAGTTTCGTACCTGCTTAGTTTTAATGATCATATCATTCTATTTTTGGCACTTTTGGGCAATTTAGATGCAGTATAGGATATTCATGCTTATTTGCTGATTCTGCCTCATTTGTTTAGTCACATAATTACTAATTTTGTTGTTTAATCTTTTGTGATTACTATTTTCTAGCTATGAGTTGGTACATCGTGATTATATTTAGCTGGAAGTTTCTTGTTTATCTAGATATACTTCATTGATTATACTTATTCTAGATATTTTGATAAATTATTTATCTTTTTCACTGATTGTCTATTCGAGTAAAAAAAAAGGGAGAGATGTATGTGATTTAGGGGGAGAGTTTATTTGATAAGCACATAGTTTTTGTTGCATTATAAATTGGTAACATATGATTTCATGCTTATATATTGGTATTAATCAGTTTGTAGAGTTTGTATCCCAATTTCAATGTTTATTTTCACCATTGGTATCATAATATTTTGCCCACATGTTTAACAAATGATTTGATTCTAATTTTACATATTGGTATTGATATTTCATATTGGTATCATAATGGTTATATCATTTGTTCCTCCATACTTACTGGGTATTTGCCTATTTCATGTGTGTAGGCATGCTTAAGAGTTTCGAGATTTCAAGTCTACATCACATTCAGACAACTCATGCTTGTAGGACCATCATTACTAGTTTTGTCCTATAATTTTTTATTTTGGGTTTTATAGGATAGGATTTAGGCATCATACGTCTTGACATACCGACTTACGTATTTCACTGCTTGGGTTTTGTCCCAGAATAGTTAAAGGGGGAGATTTGTAAGGACAAAATTTTCAATTGAGTCTGTTATAAGTATTTGACTTATTCCCAGAACAAAATATGTTTTTGAGTCATAGATAGATTTTTATTTTCATGTTCCCATACAGTCTATGACATAGAGTTTATTGAAGACGTAACATCCAAGTTATAAAGATAAATCACGTCGAGATTATTTTGGTGCACGTTTCATATCTTCATTGCATTCCGAGATCTCTCGGGTATAAATGCGTAATGTTTATGGAACTCGGAAAATGTTTTTAGGATTTTTTTTTATTAAAAAAATATTTTTAAAATGTTAAACGTCGTTTATTCTGAGATAAAGATCGTTTAGAGTTGTGTATTTTGCAAACTCTTGAGTTTCATGGTTCAAACGACATTTGAGGTCGTTCAAGTGAAGTAAGCATGTCGTTCAAACGAAATGTGCATCTCGTTCGAGCGACATATAGAGTTTGTTCGAACAATGCGTCGACTCAACTTTATTATTTAAGGCATGTTTCTCTCAGAATTTTGTAAGCTGCAGAACTAGAAAATTAGTTTTCATTCAGTACGTTTTCTGTATAAGTCTTCTAAGGTTTTAGTCTAAAACATCCTTAAAGTTTCAAGATACGAGCTTTCATACTCACATTCTATAGAGATCTTGGTTTGCACAATTGAAGCTTGTTCATCAATTTGAATGTTGGAATTTGTGGTGAATAAGTGAAGGAGTTCGTGTTCAACATCACAGACATTGCCAAGGTGCATCGGTGGACATCGAGACATACGTGGACGCATGTGTTGTGGACAAGAATCTTAAATGGAGTTTTGTGTGGGCACTATAGATGAGTGGTTATAGGATCAGAGGAGCGTAATGATTTGTGGGGGATCGAGTCGTTGAGTAAGTCTATCCTCTGTACTTTGTAATACAATATCATAGTGATTGTCTGGTTTGGGTCGTTTGAGTTTTTTTCCGTTAGTGGTTTCCTCGTACATCCGGCGTCGCCTTTTGTGAACTTATTTATTTTACTTTCTTTAATCACCCAGATGCATGTTTTGGATTAAACAAGATAAAATTGGGCTTAACTAAAATTGGTTCACACACTTAATGTAGTTTAAAATTTGGAAAAGAGTTTTTCAAAAAGATAGTTATTTTTTCATCCTTGAAACACATTAGAAAAAAAAAGGGGCCTAGGTGAACAAGGACAAGCTCACAAGTAAAATTTAAACCATACGCATATCTTTTAGAAGCTTATTCATCATTACCATACCATATATCATACACAATACACATAATTTTATAAACAGATGTATGTGGCGTTCTTATCGGAAGAAGCGAAGTCAAATACATGAATCTCAGTGGGAAAAGTGTGGATAAATTAAACATAAACATCTCTGATCCAAGGTGTTAAAATATTTATTTAAATTTTTAAGTGTCTTTCATATTCATATACATGTTAATCTTATACAACATTCATTTATTGCAAACTATACACATCACAACAACAACAAATTGAAAATCACTTTGTGGGGATATTCAACAATTAAGTTCAATGAGAATATGCAAGATGTTACACAAATGCCGATTACAATTGTCAGTACATCTCTCAATCTAAAAGAGTTCAGAGGTATGCATATATTTTTAATGACATATTTAACTTTTTGAACAACTTCATTCATTCCCTTTTCAATGCCAGATATATATATATCTGTCGTCTACAAATGCAACAAGGACGTACATTAACGTCACAGTTACCGAGGTTCAAGCATTCATTGACAGGTAATTGCTTTAATTATTAAATAATAAAATAATTGTATTCATTAAAATTATGTATTCAACAATTATACTCAGCAGTTCAAATACTACACAATTACAACTAATGGAACGTCTACCTTTATCTCAGAATTTGGCATCGAGTAATGCAACACCTAATGTCGAAAACATTTCCAAAATTAAAAAAATGTGCTCAACATCGGAGGACGAGAAACTGTTCCTTATTTTTTAAAATTTTATATCTTTATTTTTTTGATAAATAATTATTTTTCTTTTACAGGTAAAGATTGTATCGGTTCTAACATCTATTATTCGTGTCAACGAAAATTTCAGTAGGTCTTACGTGGCATGCAAAGTTTGTAACAAGCTATTGACAAAACTTGTTGAATCGTACAACTGTTAATTCTTCAACACTAACAATGCATTTCCCGTTCCAATGTAAGTATCAATCAAGTCTTTTAACTAGACTAGATTTATTATGATGAATTATGTACTTATTTACTTCTTCGACTTTTATAAATATAAACTTCAAATAGACGTTCGAGATAATACAACATATACAACATTTGTTCTTTTTGACAAGGTTGTAGAATTGCACAAATTGAAACAAATGAGAATAAGGTACATAAACAAATTAATAAATTAAATTTTCCATTTAAGTAACTCCAATGCAATCAAATATATTTGATTTTACAGGACAATAAAAAAGATGCAAATATTATATTCAAAAATATCATTGGGAAAAAATACAACTTCAATCTCAAGCTCAATAAATTTAATTTGATAATGGGAAATGAGTACTACATAGTTACAAAATTCAAGGACACTACGAATGACAATTCAAATCCTAAGGATCGCAATAGCTCATTAAAGGTAATATATTGTACATATTGGTTCATCAATATAATATTTCTCTCTAATAAAACACATCTTTATTATATCAGATACAAAAAAAAAAGAGAAAGTAAATTAACACCGTTGAAGAGGACGGATGAAACGGATAACTATTAACAAATTCATATATCTTATCATATCAACCATAAACAATAATATTTCAAATGTATTAACATATTACTTCATATCTTGGAGGATATAATTTATCAGATCTTCTTTACATCGTCATACAATACAAGCTACATGGAAGTTACAAGTGAATAGATTTTGTTCTTTTCATTAAAATATTTGTCATACATTACCATGTTATTTCTTCAAATATTGGATAAATTAATTTCAGGTTTTTTTATTACTTATATTCATTATATTTGGAGTCGATAGCCACCATTGGATTTGAATGACGAACAAATACTGTTCAAGTTGATTTTAGTATCCATCATCTAAAATTACACCATTAATCGAATTAGCTTATTACTCATCTTTACTTATTGGTTATTTAAATTTATTCTAAAAATAAGATTATAAATAAGATTTAATATATATATATATATATACACACAGACACATCGTGTGACCTTTATGCTAGTGACTATGGAAAGCTCGTCGCCATCGTCAATGTCATCGACCAGAACTGAGTAATGCTTTTTTTTATTCTCCTTTTCATTGTATTCTTGGTTTTGATGTGAAGAAGAGTTTGATAGCTAAAGCGTAAAGAATTTACTCAAATATGTGGAGATTAATAAAATTATACCTCAACCTCTAACACAACACTATATTAAAACACACTCACCAAGAGGATGAAGAGTGTTACGTACCTCGTGGGGCTTGTCATGTTAATGTTGGGAAAATTAGTTATGGGTTTCTTTCGGACACACCATGAAGACATGAATTTATTTAGTGGCCGGGGGGTTTATTGAGAAGATGGGTTAAGTATAGGATTAGAGCAGGCTGGGTTAAGTGGAGAAGTTCTACCGGCGTTTTTTGTGATAGGCATATACCTTTGAAATTAAAAGAAAAATTTTATAGGACAACCATTAGAGTTGCCATGTTATATGAGACAGAGTGTTGGGCAACTAAGAAACAAAATGTGCAGAAAATGAGTGTGGCGGATATGCGAATGCTAAGATGGATTTGTGGTAAAACTCAAGAGGATAAAATTAAAAAAGAACAAATTCGTGAAATGGTAAAAGTAGCTCCTATAGAGTATAAATTGAGAGAAAATCGACTTAGATGGTTTGGACACATCAAGCGTAGACCAATGGATGCTCCTATAAGTAAGAGTGATTTAGTTAGTATTGATGGTAACACAAGGGGCAGAGGTAGGCCTAAATTAACTTGGTGGGATATTATAAAAAAAGGACATGATATCATGTGGTTTAACTTGGAGGATATGCTCCGTATGTGTATGCTTGATTTCAAGGGTGGTTGGGAACAATATCTCCCTTTGGTCGAGTTTGCTTATAACAACTCATACCAATTTACTATTAGAATGGCGCCCTATGAAGCACTTTATGGCCGGCCTTGTAGATCACCCACGTGTTGGTTAGAAGTGGGGGATAATAAATTCCTTGGACCTGAAATGATCTAGGATACTTCTTCTAAGATCGAACTCATTCGTAATCGCATTCGGATAGCTCAAGACTGTCAAAAGAGTTATGCCAATGCAAATAGGAGACACATGGAGTTGGAGATTGGGGACCAAGTCTTGGTGCGAGTTTCACCAATGAAAGGTATCAAGCGTTTCAGAAAGAAAGGGAAGCTTGTGCCGCGTTTTGTTGGACCTTTTCCCGTTATTGCTAAGGTGGGTCCAGTGGCGTATCAGCTTGCCTTACCGAAACCTTTACAACAAATCCATGAAATGTTCCATGTATCCTCTTTGAAGAAATACAAGAGGTACGATGGTGCCCTTTGGCATATCCCTTTTGAGGATATTGACTTATAACCCGACATTTCATATGAAGAACAATCGGTTGCTATTTTAGAGCACGGGGAGCGTTGGTTGAGGTCTCGAGTGGTGCCCTTGGTGCGAGTCCAATGGAGTCATCACAACGCTAAGGAATCAACATGGGAACGCGAGGATGATATGCGAAAAAAGTATCCGCATCTCTTTATTCAAGGTACACCTAAATTTTGGGGGCAAAATTCCCTCATAAGGGGGGGGGGGGGGGGGGAGGAGTATGTAACAACCCTCGCTTTTGAGAACCTATTTTATATTTATTTACTATGTGAAGTAATTATATATAAAATGTTGTAATGTGGAGTAAGTATTAATTTAATGAGATAAGTTAATATTTACTAAAATGTTGTATGTTTACCTTATATGTGGGTAAATATCACCATGTTGCAGTTTATTGTGTCATAAGAATTAAAATGACGTTGTGGTTTAAAAAATGAAACCGAAACTTGAAATGAGTTATAAAATTTCCAAATGACAATTTGGAGGGTGTAGTTAGTCCCGAATGGTGCGAGATGGTCGAAATAAGTGCCATAATGTATTTTGGTGTTTTGGGCACTTTTGACTGATTTTAGCATAATGTGTATTGGGAGTCATTTTAATGTGATATTTATCATTTAAGTTGGAGATTTTAGACTAATGCCACAATTCAGTCTTGCTAAGCCCTTTTATTTCTCTTAAGAGCATTTGTTAACCTAGAGTGAGAGAGAAGAAGAGAACTTGTGCAGAAAGAGAGAGATTGAAGATTTGGAGATTGATCTTGCATTAATCTTCCTCAAATATGAATTTGCAATCCCAAGGCAAGTTTTCTACTTGCTAATATATGATTTATGGTGGATAATTTGTGTGATAGTTGTGTATTTGGGACATTTGGGTAAATATTAGGTTTGGATACCTATTTTGGGTATTTAAATTATTAGATCTTAGTTTGGTAGGATTTCTAAGAATTTTAGTGTGTTTGTTGAGGTTTGGAAATGTTGTTGGTATATTGTACATGGGGGTTATGGGGAGAAAGGCAAAGGTTGAAATTTGACCTTGAATTTAGCTTGGTGGAAGATGAAAATGGTCTAGGTCTGCTATGACCGGTCGACTGGGCCTTCGGGGGAGGGCACACTGCTTTCCCACAAAGGCATAGTTTTGGTGTGCGGTCGACCGCGGTCCTCTGACCGGTTGACCGGCCCTTCCGAACTGAGCTTTCTGCTTTTCTTCTTAAGTAAAATTTTGAGACGCGGTCGACCGGTCCCGTGTTTTTCACCTTTAAACCTTATTTTGTTTCCTAGATTTATTCTCTTCAATAGGGACTAGGAACCTTCTTGAATGAAGTAAACTTAGAGTCCTAGAGTCCTAGATGTGATAGATAGCTACCCTACATTAGGATTGGGTTAAATGGGGCTTATTCAGGATGTGTACAAATTGAGGTTTGCGTTTTTCTTTTCTTTAGAAAGCCATTAAGTGTCTTGGAGTTGTAGTCCCATACTTAAGACTCTAAGGGCTCTAATGAGGTATATAAGACCTTGGGACTTGTAACATTATTGTGATCACTTGGAGATGAATTCGAGACTTAAAATACGATGAATATTAATGAGAATATTCAATGATTGTGGTTTCGGATAAAATGAAACAAATATGAATAATGGAAATGAAATTAAGATTTGAATGGTAAATGCTAATTTACTTAAACAAACCTCTCTAAATGTTATCATAAGCGAAGCTCGGGCATGTGGTGATGTCCCATGGTTATTGAATGCAGGGAGACTATAGTCCCCGGCCATATGCGGGGTTGTTACATGTTTTATTCTGCGCTAGTGAGGTAATTCGGGGTGTGGTTATGACTCACTCGTAGGCATATGGCCTCTTCCCGACGTGCGTTAGGTACCCAGGTTGTCTTGTTTGATGGGCCCTGGAAGATGATAGTCATTTGGGGGAACGCCCCGTGGGGAAACTCGGAGGGGCGGTCTTAGAATCGTTATATGTATAAGAATATGAACATTCTAAATCAAGTGGGACTTGAGATATGTAAAATGCCATAAGAACATATGATGGTATTATATTCCTGTTAAGGAATTGAAATTGGAATGAAATGGTAAATAATGATGGAGGCTTTTAAATTTATGATGTCTAATTATATTCTCTTGCATAATTTAATAAAAGACATAATCATTTAAACTACTTTATTATGCTTTGGGTTTTTGTTGTTAGACTCTAATCCTTATCATTCATGATTAATATTTCATAACTGTCATGCTTTTTATTCATCTGGTAATCATATAGAACCGGGCCCTGACCCGTTCATTTCTTTCTTCTTGTGTATGAAATTGTATCCGCTCAAGTGCTCCGCCGCAAGGTTGCCCGCTTTGATCTTTCTCATTCCGTTACTTTTGGGGAGCCATAAGACTTTGCGGATATTAGGGGATGTGTTGTTAGACGCCTCTATTTTTTGTATTCCAGTTATGACCGGGTCTGTTATTCGGGCGTGTGGCCCAAACTTTGTAACTGTTTAATGGATGTATTATGTAAATTATTAAACTGTTGTAACACATTGTATGTGCCTGTTGACCGACAACATATTCGGTCCTCTTATTGTGAAATTGTATAGTTGTAATTTAAGTTTCCTGGGATTCCACTTTCTCTTCAAATTTGGGTTGTTTAAATTGTTTTCTTTTACTTGCAATCAAACTAAATTAAAATTTTTGGCAACCCATTTTCTGAATTATTGGGTGGTTTTCCCGTATACTTATTTTATTGTTGTGATGCTGAGAATGATTTCCATCCATGATTCCGTTATGTTGGAGTATTGGGCTGACCACCCCTTATTTCGGATTGCGAGTTGTCACAAATCACGGCTCACAAGATACATCCATCGGCTAACAACAACTAATGCGCTCACCCATAAGGATAACATCATATTTAACTAACGCTGGAGGTACATATCCCTAAGTGTTGATCTACACAAATTTACATGTTCGCCGAATTTACCATCAATCACGGTATTACCCCAAGGACTGAATTCATACTCATCTCATAACTATGACCACTCACAAGTGATGTACCTAAAGGCTATATGCATTTTGAAATCATAATTCATCATTATTTAGTTATGACATTCAAACTGTTAATTTCTACAATTGATTGTACACAAATTTGTGCCATTTGCCCAATGGGGGTCATCAAATTTATCAATATCTCTAAAGACGCTACGTCATCAAAGTCTAGAACATAAACACCTCACACTAAGAATGATGATTTTACCATTATCAGCTTTCATGGAAACTCGTAAATTACTAACATATCTGATTAGAAATGTGAAAGCGATTTATAACAAATAACTTGACCGTATGCCACTGGGCACTAACTTACTTGTCGTGCTTACCTGTTCGACTGCATCGTCGAGGACGTGAACTAAATCGTCACAATAACTAGCATGAATGGCCCAAACCAGCATCGACGTCGAAAGGTTTACTACCGACCCCACCACGTCACTCTCGAAATGAACCTTGAACCTAGATCTCTGTTACCATTTGAAATGCCCCGACCAGAATTTATGGGTTACCCGTTGTCAACCCTGTTCGAACCGAGTGTTAGGTGTGAAATGCAATGGCAAAACCTATATAATATTGCTAGGCCAGTTTTATTTTATTTAACGTTTGGCTTGTTTAGCATGCGATTCCATTTCAATATAAACTATGCATAAGACCATGAGTCCAAGTAAACAAAGCTATTAACGTAAAATAAATAAAGTAAACTTACCTGTATAATGCCCACAAAAAATGAACCCGCACCCAACATGTCGTAACAAAGTGATGGTGTGAGACTATGCCCAGTGAGAATATACAAATAGTATAGAAACAAACGACAGAAAGGAATAGTCACCCGCTACATCCACCTGCATGTGAAAATATGAACATATCTACATAGGTATACCTTTGGTAAATATACATACCAATGTATTAACCATTTTACTTTCTGAAAATCATACTTATCTAGATTAATTTACCTTAATCCAGTAAAGACATTATTTGTTCCTACTTTATCATTTTCACTTTATTTAACAGACCCGGTTCAACATTTGAAACCACTATACTTGATTTGTTCGAACCCATTCCTTTATCAGAATTTAACTCCTTTCATTCATTTCATTACGCTTTAGTATTTTCATCGAAAATCACCATTTCAACACACACACTCACCGTGTTAGAAAATACTTATTGAATATTTGAAAATCCTTTTTACAACGCATTCTTTTGTTAAATATGGGTTTAACCTTTTAGGTTGCTTAACCAACCATTTATTTACTTTCTTTGAACCCTTTTCTATTCATTTTTGGACATTAATAGATTTAAACATTTACTTATCAATTTCACCTTTTTAAGAATATTTATTACATTCATTTGAGTCAGGTTGTATTAGCACATTTGACCACATAACCCATTTATTGATATGTTCCATATTTTCTTTATCTTTTCTCCAAATCTTCCTATGACGCATACTTCTACGGGCTCCACACCGTTGGCTATGCGTACCATATGCTCTAGCCAGTAATTTAGGGATTTTCACCCAAGGGCTCCGGGACATTCTTGCTTTATCCCGGTGTCATCTGAGTTCCTTTTATGTGTTTTAACATTTAACAAATGTTCACATTATTCCACTTTCACTGGACGAAGCCAAAAGTCTGGACTTAACCGTTCATTTTTCCATTAACACTTGGAAAGTGATTTCTTTTTCCTTGAAGTCCTTTATTCACACATACGTTAATTTTATACAAAAATCATCCATGTTTTAGGAAATAATTCTTTATCCAACCCACAGTAGTGTAGATATTTTTATACCATAAAGTATCCTATTTCAAGTAAATTACTAATTTACCCTTCATTGGTCAAAACTTACTATTTGGCCCTTTCCAAGTGTTATTTTTACAAAATGGTTATTAAGTTTCCACTTAACATTGTAAACACCTTTTAACCATTTTAACACTTGTTCAATATCAAAATTAACCCCACTTTCTTACTTACTACCTTAACATCTTTATTATGTAAAATCACACCCTTTCACATATTGAGGTTCCATTTTCTCAACATTTAAAATACACACTTTATTTATGAAATTTTGCACCTTAACACCAACTTCACTCCTATTCACACATTCAACGCCTTTAACTTCCATTATTAACCTCCATACCACCACTTATGTAAAATGTTACTCTTTGCACATTCAAACATCAAACCCTCTTTACTTCCTACATGGATTTCACAGACTTTAAATACCCATTAAAGTAAAAGTCTTCCCTTTTTCGTTTATCTCCAATTATTCATATAAGAAATCACCCTTTCAATCTCAAAAACTGGCTCAAACAATTCTACTACACTTTACTGCATAAAATCACATTTTTTTTTTCGTTTAAAACATCATTATAATACATTTTTTGCATAAAATGTTCATGACAACATTTCAAAACCCATTACAAATCATCCTTTTGAACCCATTTTTCACACAAATTATAAGATAATTACTACTCAACACTTAGATGCAAACTAACATAAATCCTACTTACATTTAATCTAATATATGTAAGTAAACATGCTGAATTTATACTACACTTTAAACTTATATCAAAGTTAGTTTTTCCCACCTCAATGAGCTCTAACATTGGTGGAAATGGTAAAGAAGATGGGGGACCCCACACCTACAAAGGTGGCCTCAAGGGGGCCTCTAAAATCCCTCTTAAACTTGTCTCCATGAATTAATTCTCCATCTTGATGAAATCTCATCTTCAGTCTCCAAGGAACCCTCTTCAATACCCATTCAAATAGCAAGAACACCATCTTCATCTTCTAGCAAGTTGTCGTAAGGTTTCCACAAGTGTTTGGGAGATTGGGTGTGGTCTCTAATGGTGTAAAATGGACATGGGTGTGGTACGAAGGGATGGAAATTATCTTGGACATAAGGCTTTCCTCCATGGAAGCCCAAACTAGAGAGAGAGACAAGTTTAGAAATCTGATGGGATTTTTCTCTCCCAACTCACCCGATTTCATTCTTATAACCCAAACAAGTGGGATGTTACCAAATGAGGTTATCTCATCACCCAAAAACCTTCCCATATCAGGTATTGAGTCCTTCAAAATTCGATAGCACACAACATCCAATGGTTGATATCAAGATAACACTTAAAAATAACAACAACTGTTTGAGATCAGGAACCCGTGATCGATTGCGGCCATAGGGCCGGTCGATCGGTCCCAGTGTGTCAAATCTCCTTTTTTGTAATTTCGACCCATAATATTATTATATATATTTTTAGTGCCCCGAATAAGTGTTCAAACTATTTTATCATCCACGAGGTTTGCTACAAAAATTTCGCAACGTTTTACGTTTTAGTGTCACGTACCGTCAATTGACACTTCACACTTACTCGTATCTGTAACTCATTTGTTCTTCAAATAATTAACATAATACTTTAGCAATATTTTAATTATAACCATTTGAACCTAAATGTCCCTCGATGTGGACCATGCAGCATGAAATTATCTTTTTAATCCCTATGAGCGACGCGTCACTTTTTGTATAATTTTGGCTCAATACTCATGCACCTATTTTCTCCAAACATTTCTCCGAACAAAATACCTAATTTACATAAAATATATTTATTCTAAAGTGGGGTATTACACTATGTAATCCCGCTATCTCTTGCCCAATTGGCCTATCGGGGCTGCCTTACTTTCTGGCCTTGGTAGTCGCAGCTATATATATATATATTCCCAATTAATTCGGCTAACCGTGCCTGTCCCTTGTAGCACTAACCCATAATTCCCAAGTACTATATTGATTTTTAGTTATTCAAATATTCTCTTATTTAATTGATTGATTCTCAAAATTCAATTCTGGACGCGTACTATTCTCAACCATCCCATGTCCCCCCTTTTCCTAATTTTCATTATCAATCCATTAACAATTTTCCCGAGAATAATGTTCTCCCAAATGGTCAATTTTCTAACCCAGATATATTCCAACTCATCCTAAGATATTTTTATCAACGTTAGCCATTTTTTCAGAGGTCCTAAATTATTTCTGAATATCATAATTTTAACCCAAAATTAAATCATGACCAAATTATATCAAATAACTCAACCTGGATATAATAGGTACACCGTACTAGTTCGGCTTGAGGGAAAATCGGTTTGCCCCAGCAGATAGTCCTAGTTCTTCCCATTTTGATTTTCAGTAAGGTTTAACCCAAAATAATCAATCCAAAATCACATATTCTCAATGATTAACGTTTCTCATGATTCCTAAATATGAAACACATCCATTTTAACATAGAATTCATGTACACATGATCACTACGTGGGATTTATTCTTAATTTTCAAATAGTATGAAATTCTCCTAATATCACAACAATTCATAATTTTCTTAATCTACTAAATTAATAATTCATCTATCTAAATGGGATTCAATTTCTAGATTTCAATGTAAACAAATCACACCATTTTATTAGGAATTTGTTTCTCTAAAAACTCAATTGTCTATGAATCCCACCCAAAAATCCTTTCCCAATCATGATATGAATTGAACACTACACATAATTATTTAGCAAGATAATTACTTTCCTTTAAACACTTGGAGAATCTGAATTTGATTGAAGAACCTCCTTTGATGATTATCCTAAGCCCAAAGATCTTTAAGTCTTCAGAATTCCTAGCCTTTCTTGAGCGCCCTTCGAGTTTCCTTCAAGAATTCTTGAATTTTCTTCTCTTTTCTCTTCAACTTCTCTCTATTTCTTGGTATACACAAGGGAAACCTTTGATATTATAAAATGGCTCTTCATATCACCCCAACTCTTTAATATACAGAATAAATCTTGAAATTCTAATAACCCTCATTTTTATATTGACTAAATTACCCCTATATAGGTCTTTCCTAGTCTAAAAATCATTTGGAACTCAATCACTACCACCGGGTACTTAATTTTGACTATTTTGGCCTATTCCAAATCGATCATGCACTCGAAACCATCATCCAAGTTACCCCTCATCAATTTACCATATTATTTACCCCACACGCGCGTCCCGAATAAGATACTATTAACCCGTCACTTTTACTCACTTATGTCGTAATATAAAACAATTCAAATTCATTTACTTGCCACACAAGTAAATGTAACAACACATAAATTTAATAAAATATTAATCCATTTCTCACTAATTAATATTCATTCAGTTCACTTTATTTTTCAATTTAATTAAATTAGTGTGACAGGTGTAATTTAAGTATTACTAAAAATATGAGGTGTTACAAATGCTAAATCTTAGATTGATAAATTTTTTAGGTCAAATAGAACTCCTTGAACATGTTGAAGTGATTGGATCATAATTCTTTTGTATTTAGTTCATACATATTCACTCCATTTACCACATGTTTATTTGGACACATTTATGCCATACGAGTGTGGGAAACTTATTGTGTTTATTGTCTTGTGTGGTGTTTATACCTACGTACATGTGCTTATGCTTTATTGGTATCTTTTACACACACACACACACACACACACACACACATATATATATATATATATATATGGTATCGTTTGTTTTGAGTCTTTATGGTTGTATCTAGTCCATGTATACCATCAGTTTAATATTTCACACTAGTAAACTATTTGTTCATATTGGCATTTATATTGTTATATTATCTCTACATTTGATGGTGTGTTTAAGTGTGGAGCTTTTCAACCATGCGACAAAGAGAGGCAATATTTTCATGTAAGCATGTGTCTGTCAATCTTTTGTACTTTTTCATTTCCGGGTTTGGATTGAGCCTTTTAGATGAGCTTGATGACACATATGTGTTTTTTTGGGTTTTGTTCCTAAAATAGCCAAAGGGGGAGATTTGTAAGGACAAATTTTCAATTAACTAAATTTGTATATATTAGCTTAATTATGGATAAAATATTTTGAGTCGTAGGTTAAGACTTGGGTTAGTGAACTTTCAAGCATATGAAATATTTGTTAAAGATGTAACGGCCAAGCTCGAGAGCACACATCATCATGTTATGTTTCGTGCCATGTTTCCTCATCAACGTTCCAAGGATCTCTCAGGTATGAATGCATATTTTATGTTGAGCCTTGGACATTTTATTATTGGGTGTTAAGATGTTTTTAATCTAGTTATAAAATATTTTAGACATTTATATAAGTCATTTTAGATGTCATTAGACCCCGAATCAAATGCCACTTTAAATGAGTCAAAACTTTCCATCATTGTTTTCTCATTAGATAAGTTGTTCTAATCAGAACAAGTACCTCGTTCAAACCAAAATTGGTACCTCGTTCTAACTAGAATGGGTGCCTTGTTCGAACGAGATCTGTCAAAGTTCTAGCAAACCTTTGTTTCATTCTGTCTGGAATATCATTAGATAACTCATTCGAAGGCCTTTTTAATGAGATTGATAACCTCGTTCAAACGACCTTCTATAACGAGGATTTTTTTTGAAGAATTTGAACTCTCTAGAATCTCGTTTGAATTTTTGTTAGATTCCTGTTCCAAAGAAAAAGGAAATGTCATTCGAATGAGGTACCATGTCATTCGAATGACCCAACTCATTTTTCAAAAAATACCTGTTTATTTTTCACCTCCCCACTACTTCCTTTTCCATCCATTTTAAGTAGTGTGGAGCAGTAGTTTAAAACCTAACTTTTTCCATCCTTCTGAGAGAAAAAACTCTTCCAAAAAGTCCTTTATTGTTTTGTTAATCATTCATGATTAATTTTTCCACTCATAAACCCTGGTTTACACCAAACTAGTTTATGATCCAAGATTCTTCATATATATATTTTGAGATCATGTTTTTGGTAGCATAGTTTATTCTCTACATCTTGTTGAGAGTTATTTCTTAGGGAGGATTCGGTGCTCATTTGTTTAAATATAGTGGTCTCCATGTCCATGATGTTTCAGAGACTTATCGATGGATTTAGAGGCATTTGTGGACTCACACTTTGTTATAGCTTCGCAAGTGAACTCCTACGTGTCACTAAACAAAGGTTGAAGGAACGAAGAGTGTCAAGGCTTGCTAGGGCATCGATTCTATGTTGTAAGCCTTACTTCGTGTCCTTTTGTAATTTCATACTTAATGGACTTTGTGTATCTAGGCCATCTGAGTTTTTTTCTATTTGTGTTTTCCACATACATCCGGCATTATGGTTACTTTATTTTATCTTTCTATACTCACTTGGATGCATGTTTACGTTTAAGATAAAATTGGTTAATCACAAAATTATTTTATTAGTGCTCAATTAGTTTGAATCAATTTTTTTTAAGAAAAAGTTAATTTAAAAAATTAGTTTATGTAATTTTCGGAACCATCCCATAACGAATATTTACACCCATAATGAATAATCTCAGATTTGTGTAAATTTAGTTTAGTTTTTTTTGTTTGGGATTTATATACGTTGAGTATTTTTTTTCTTTGCTTCTACATGTTATGTTAATGTGTTGTGGGGTAAGCCCGATTATGTTATGGAACACGAGAAGGTTGTAAGCATGTGAGGGTGGTGTATCTTGTGGTGAATAATTTTTGTTTTTTATATTTTAATTTTATGTAACGGTTCATAACACTTATAAAGAGGATCATTCATTTATATACATATTAATATTTATAAGTGTTCTTAACCATTTTAAAATAATATATATTTTATTAGTAAGTGTTTAGAACTGTTGCAAAAACAAAAATCCGTAGTGAATATTACAATGGTTTCAAACTGTTGAAAATTACAAACTTATAACGGTTAAAAATTATTGCAATTTTTTTGCAACGTTTATCCAAATCGGACATTCGTTCTCAATAAACCATTACGAATATCGATACGCAACACAGCAATTTGCAATAGTTTTAAACCATTGCAAATGACATTTGCAAGTGTATAAAACACTTGTAAATTACCTTTTCAGTGCAGTGAAGTATGATCAATTTTAAATAAGAGAAAGAGGGAGAAGAAAAAATGTATCTTATTTCCTTTAGGTTCTTCAAATGAAGAAAATAAAAACTCTAGACATCTTTTTAGAATTTTTTTTCTTTGAAAATTTTTAAGCCTTAATAAAGAGAAACACTAATGGGGTATATAACCTAAGAAGCATGCTCCAACTTGACTTGGTAGAGAAGGAAAAAGAAAACAAAAATATCCCATTAGCCTAAAAAGTGATTTTTGGAAATATGTAGGTGTAAGAGTATTTGAATGCTCATCTGCCCCACCCATATATAGATTTTGTTATTATGTGTACAAAATACACATTGTGTCTTTTATTAGTCCTTGAGGTTGTTCCGATATAGAACCATAATTTTATACTTCCTCCAAACATGCTTCGAAACCATCGCTTTGAACCCACATGATCGTTTGTAATGACACCCATTGTAATTTATTTATAATTCTAATTTATTTGTAAGTGACACCCACATGGTCATTTATTGGTGTATCCACTTGGTTGAGGTATTTGGACTTCCTAAAGACCATTTCACACTTTGTAACATTCAAATTAAATATAATGTGTGTGCATGTGTGTGTTCGGTTTGGTTTTATAGTTTAAGTGATGAACTTATACAAGTATACTACTAAAATAAAATATATTATTTGAAGTTAATTTTAACATAAGTATGTCATATGAATGTTAATGTAAAGGTACAAACATTCATGGCTTGTATTTTCCTTAAAGTATGTAAGTTGGGTATCTCACTGGTGCCTCGCTACAACGAAACTTGGTCTCACTTGTCGCATCATTATCTAGAGTTTCTCACCAACTGTTTCAGAATTCTTCACGACTTCTTTCATTGTATATTCATTGTTGCAAGAGATCATATCGTGACCGCGATAAGATCTTCGTTGTCCATGACCATGACTCTTAAAATATATATATTTAACAAAATATCTTTTTTGAAAATGAGCATATGTTTTGATAGCCAAATCTTTCATAGGGTCAAGTATTTTTTTATCCCCTTGTGAGACATCCCCCACTTGCCTTAGGCTTGTATTCCACTCTTAGAAGAGATTACTTTAAATGTATGATTGACTTCACAATTGACATATTTTTTTGTCAAAATATCAATAGAAAAAGTATTTTTGAGAAAAAGACAACCTTAAGAGATTTATGTTTGAGCTTGATTACTTTGGAGAGCTAAACTATTGTTTATATTTTCCACATATCTCTTTTTTTTCTTTAAGTGTTTCATTTTTAACCTTTAATCACAAGTCATGTGGAAGCTTAAAACCTTCTACATTAAGAATTTGTGGCTTATTAACAAAGTTCGTCTTCAACTTCAAAAGGATTTTGATTCTTGGCATAGTTTCAGAAGACATAGGACGAGTCCAAAACTAGTCGTGGCTGGGTAATGTTGTCCAACTGTTGGTGCTCTACTCGGAGAATATGGTGGGAAGGAGTTTTTAGTTAGTCATAGCATTGTGTTATTGTAATTCTTTGTATTCTCATTGTAAGAGTCTATCATAATGCATTTTTCTTACCATTAACCCGCGGTTTTTTCCCATTTTGGTTTTTTCTTTATATGACTTGTGTCGTGTGATTGTTTTCCTCATTTCCACATTTTGATTTACTCACCTAAACAAAAAATGAATTTTGGTGTTATTTAATTAGTAAACATTTGATAACAGAGAACTAGGTCATCTATTTTGTGCCTAAAAGGAATTAAACGAGAACATCCTTCTATTCACTGATAATTTTACTTGGGTACTTTTACTCCATTTGAGGTTTTGGACACACGACACTGTCAACTTGCATCTAAGTGGTTCATCGTGTAATTTGTTTAATCACCTTGAGGTTGATCCCATGTGTCTTTTAATGGAGTTAGGTTTATGTTAGAGTATTTGTGACCTAATTGGTGCATGAAATACCCATGCATTTAACATAATTGTAATGTCGTTCAATTTTTTTAATCACTCTGTTAACATTAAAAAGGTTTATGTTAGTATTACTTGTGATGATGGAGAATATGATTTTCGTATTTCTTATGGAAAAGCTCTTTTGAAAATCAAAAGTTTTATTAAAATCTAATTTAAAACTTATTATGAAAGTAAAACCTTTGGAAAAAGAAAAATCTTTAAAGAAGAACGAATATCATGCGTCTTCTTTATTTTCTATTGAAAAGGGTTATTTACTTGAAAAAAATAAAACTATTGAGATTGAGAAAACCACCATTTTAATTAGCTCATACTTATACAAGAAGATAATGATTTTTTTCCAATTATAGAATCTCATGGCCATTCTCTTTACCCTTGGATTAAAGCTCTTGACTTAGACTTTCATGATTTCTAGAATATGTTGATGAAGAAGTTATAGGTAAGAAGTTATCTTAGGTTGACGATGAATGCATGCCCACCTTGATAAGGACAAAGATGAGATGATTATTTCTTTAAACACTTTTATGGAGATAATTCTAAGACGTGTAGAATCCAATGGCAAAGTTTTGAAAAAGATTGAAACAATGATAAATGGAATGAATTCAAGCAAATGATAAATTTCTTATGAAGTTGAATTTAATGGAAATGCTACACCATCAAATGAATCACGTTTGAAGCGTATTTCTGAACTTTTTTCTAAAAAGAAGTGTGTTGATATTAATCATTTAAAGGACAAACCTACTTTTACTCCAACATTTACAAATATTGTTTCCAGTGATAAATCGTGTGTTTTTACGTTGAAACAACTTAAGTGTACTCATTGTCATAAAGTAGGTCGTATTAGAATCTTTTACTATCTACTCAATCCAACATTTTATCCAAGTAATGCTAGGAAGAATACGAGTTTTATTGGAAATAATTATGAAGGTTTGTAAGAAAAACATGCTCATAATGTTCACGGGAAGAACGACAAGCGAATTTATAATTCGTCCATCATCCGACCAAAGACCAAGTTTTCACGCATAAATCATATGTGGATTAGGAAAGATAGTCTAAATAGGATACATTTAGAGACCTTACGGGATCCCAAGTTGGTTCCCTCCACCTCTACTAGATAAAGTGGTTTCTCGATATGCCTAGGACTCTTTAAAACACTTATCTTATTCCTTGAATCATCATATTCATTGCGTTGTGTTTGTTTATCAGCCTTGAAAATTTTATTTTAGTTATGGTTTCTCGATGCTTGATTAATGCACAAACTCTTGCATATGATATTTTCATCTCAGTTTTGTTATGCCTACATACTATCAAAATGGAAACACAAAACTTTAAACTATTGATACACTTTCAAGATGGAGTACATGCTATAAAACTCGATCCACTCAACACCACAAAACATTCTTGAGTATTCTTCGATCCAAAGATTAAAACGAATCATCTTGATTTGTGCTTCATGGTTTTCAAAATGGTTGTGATTTGAAAAAGGACTATTATTTTTATTCCTTATTTATGCGAGATTTTTCTTCAGGACGGTAGTTGAAAAGAAAAAATGCAAGATCTGATGTGGATAGGGATAGACTTTCAGTTTGTGTGAGCTACCTTTCTAAATTTGTAAATAGTTCTCAAACCTTTGTTCTTGCGAGAAAGAGACCACACTCAAATTGTTTATTAAAGTGATGTTTCAAAGAATTATATGTATCTAATTTAGGGTAAGACTAGGGATATGAGAGAAAAAAGTTTTAATCAATCTATTAAAATGGGGAAGAAAAAAATGTTACTTGAACATTTAATATTTTCAAGGAAAATGGGACTTTTTCATGATAAGCATCAAAGTAGATTTTACTAAGGTATATTTCATTGAACTTTGGTTTTGGTTTTATAGATCAAGGCTCAAAGTTGTCCACTTTTGTTCTTCACGTGAGTTATGTACATCACATCCAATGATTACTCGAACTTATATACTTTTGAAGCCTCTATTGCTTACTCATATCTATTTTATGTATGTGTTATAACCCTAAACCTTCATTATAATATTAATAACACATATGTTATGATCATTAATCATATGTTTTGATGTATGGCCTTATTATACATAATTACTTTTCACCTATTCATTTTCATTTTGATTTGGAAAATAAAACAATTTGGGTCTATAGCGTGATCCATGATAGTAAAGTTTTTCTCTAATAAAGCTAAGCGTGACCCGCGAACACTCAGGTCGCTGTAGAGAAGAAAATAAATAAAAAAAAATTTGTTATTAATGCGACTGATGACAACAGGGTATCACATCCGTGGAGGAAGTCGCAACCAACAAGAGGTTCGTTGCGTTAGCAAATCGGGTGATAAAAATATAAAACCCTTTAATTTTATTCTATTTGCGTCATTGAATCCTTATATTTTCTGGCCCGTGAACTTCCACCGAGTCTATTGGTGTGATTCTGATGTGGTTTCAGGAGATTTTTCAAGTTATTTAAGATTCCAATCACTCGATATTCACTAGGTATGCATATTCCCTCAATTAAAGCTAGGTTTATGTCAAATATTCTAAATTCTTTGGGATTCTGGATTTTTTGTTCAAAACACTTTCAATGATAGAATTTATTTAGATCTTGAGATATATATTTTTATGTAGATATAGTTTCATTTAAATTTGATGGATTGACATCACCAAAAGTGATTACAAGTAAAAAAATCTATACTTAACCTGGGTTTATTGAGTTTGTGATAACCTCTCAAATGTATAAAATTGGTTTGAAATTCAACCCATTTTTAGGTTTAAATTCCTATTTCATTTTGGGTTTAAACATAGATTTTAACTTGGAGTATTTACGCCTTTTTTGTTTGATTTTTCTCCATAAATGAGAAGTTATTAGTCCTCCAAATGTCATCATTCCAAGTGTCCCGATCCTGAGCTGATGAGATTTGTAATGACAGAACAACACCTAAAGTTCATGAGATAATTTTGCTAAATAACAATTTTATTTGAGAGATCGATTTACTATACAAACATTCTTACCAATATGCTGACAGTATATGAGGAATTTGAAAATAGGGAAACGTATGCTCTCATAGAGAAGATAACGAGAGTGTATTTGCGGACATGGTTAGAGAGTTTTATGCTAATGTCGAATTCGATGATGAGCACAAAGGCTCTTTTACCTATACCATAAGGGGAGTTCAAGTTGTTATTTCTCCTAAATCATCTCTTGACACTATCATCTTCCAAGTGTTGGATGCACAGGATGTCCATAGAACATTCATGAGCAACCAGCTGAAGAATAAGTTTGGGCAAATTTTACCAATGGCCTATCGAATCAGCATGTAAAAAATCCTCACCAACTACAACTACCTCATACATTTGATCATTTTAGGTAGTATCTCTGTGAAATCCCATCATGCAACTCTTCGAAACCCGTATTGCTACTTTCTATGCAAATTTAGAACGGGTATTCCAATAAATATGGCAAATGAGATATACTATGTCGTGAGAGGTTCAGTTCTTAGTATAGAAATGTAAGACCCCATATCACCTTTAAAAGTTTTACTTGCATGCTTTTGAGAAGTATAAATGTGAAGTTGGTTGCAGGTGAAATTTCCATAAATTACTCTCCATGCATCACTCATAACATTTTCCTTGAAGGAAGGAAGAAAATTAATGATCCCAAAACCACAAGCTTCTAATGATGTTGATGTAGTGGAGGTGAATGATGGAAAAAGAGAAGAATAACAAATGGAGATAATGTAAACCCAAGGGGGTATTAGTTTCGAAGGTGACATCCCTTCATTAGGACACTCGAGGACTAGGATCTGGGGTAGGTCATTAGAGCTATGCAATCCCCATCTAGTTCTAAGTTTCACTTGTCCACCAAGAAAATGAATTATCTTCGTGGACGCCCCAAATATCTTCTATACTTGTATATAAATGAATTAATTGAGTTAAATATGAATCATCCTTTGTGGCATATGAGGAATCACATTCTTTTAATAAACACGAGCTGATAAGCATTGGAAGGACCATCATTGATATGAGAGGTGAAATAAGAACCCTTCGCATTATCTACGTTATTTAATCAGTTGGTGGTGGTATTACTCATATTAGTGGTGGTGTTTTATTTTGGATTGTTCTATGTTGAATATTTTTTATATTATTTTTTTCGGGCTCGAATTATTTGGTTTGTATTGATCATTTGGTTTGTATTAATCCTAAAACTGATTTTGGTGATTTTTGTATTATCTTTTTTTAAAAGTGGTGATCGGTTAAACAAGCTTTGATACCAATTTGAGAAAGTGGTGATCGTTTAAATAAGCTCTGATACTAATTTGAGAATGCATGGTGTGATACTAATTTGAATAAGTTCGCATATTCCGAGTAAACCCTTATTTATTCAATTGTCAATTTTAAACCTAAATAATTAAAATCAATTTTGATTAACCCTGAACAAACATCTACGTGTAGTGGGTCATGCCAACACAAACAAATATAAATTGTTGACTCGCATATCCCCAAAGGGAAAAATCTTTTATTTCACTAATAATACTCACAATGATTACAAGCGAAATTTGCAATGAATTTCCTCAGATAGCCACACGAACCATAGTTCTGAATCAGCCCAGGGAACACCCACAAGTACTCCCTATGACACGCAATCAACATTAGCCCAATACCTCCCTCAAGTGGCACCTAGATCAACAATCGATTATCCTCCCTATAAGAGAAACTCCAGCAAAACTTTATCTTGGGTTCCAAAACAATTCACTAAAAGCAATTGGGATTTGTCAATTGAAAAAAAAAGGATTTGAACCCTAAATAAAGAAGAAAAAGGTAATCTGCTGTAAGAAGTTTTTACAAAAAGAAATTCTTTAGGTCTTCTTAACGAAAACAGAGTTTTTTAACACGCTTTATATAGAAAACATGAGTCGGTGCGTCGCTTGAACGAAGTCCCAAAGTCGCTCTCGAACGAAACTGTGTGTCGCTCGTATGGCAGCTTCGTGTAAGATCTCATTGTCGTTCGAATGACCAACCCATCAAAAAATAATTTTTTATTCGATAAAAAACTCTACCTCAGCATTTAGAAAAAAATCTTTTGGATGAAAAGTAACGCCTCAACACTTAGAAAATATATTAGAAAAATATCCCAACACTTTTAAATGAGCCCTAAAGTAACCAAAACCCAATCTTACCACAATTTATCTCGCGGAGGCATGAATGCTGAAGAACCTTGATATTCGGGTTCATCTTCATGTATCTTCAAACTACACTTATGCAAAGGAATCCTCAAAGCCATCTAAAAACTATTTTTGATTTTTCAGTTTTTCATACAAAAATCACACACTATGAATTTACACTAAGATAACCAAATCATGAAAACGGAATGAATGGTGTGAACATATTCGATGGGTAAATCAATGCAATCAAACATAACAAATGTGCATGATGAATATGTGTTGTCCTAACGAATGAACATAAAAATCGTCCTTAGGTGTGGAAAATGTGAATTTAGATGACATCGTCTTAATAAAATCGACAAATCAAAGCAGAAATGATTTTCACACCAATAACGTCTAAAACTATGTAATGCTTTTTCATGATTTTTCAAGGATGTGCAAACCCATTTTATATTTCATCCAAACTCCCTCATAAATAATAATACTTTTTATTTTTCTTTTGAGATGATGAAATAAAATCCTATTGTCCCACTTTATGGCATATAATTTTCCTTTTATTGCATTTAAATTTTTTCGGGGCTCTTTTCAACCTCTTTGTACCTTCACAAATATTTAGTGTTCCAAACTTTTTCTAGGTCTGATTTAAACGGTGGCTTAATCGCAAAGAATAAATGAGTACCTTTTGTAGCCCTTTCTCGTTTTTCATAAATATCACACAAACTCACAAACAATGGTACTTATATACACTACTTTCATTGTCATGTTTTATCGCATTTGGTTCGTTTCAAAGACAAAATTGAGATGAAAACACATCGACCAACATGTGATAGATAAGAACAATAATAAAATAAATCCTTGCAAGTGTGCATTGAAGGAACACAAGAGTCAAACATGTAGGTAATAACAACAAATCACATCTCAATGACTCTAAACATTATAAAGCACATAAATAAAATGATGATGCATATAAAAACACTATAAAATAGTCACATGGATATGGAATGAAATTGTGATTAGTTCATCCTAAATGTCCACTCGTTGGTGCAAAACAAAATACAAAAATATTTTTGTCTTTTTCCAAAAAAATTATCAAAATAAAATCTTTTTGTATTTTTAAAGGTTTTATCAAAACCAAAAATCTAATACAAAAAGTACACATGTAATCGTACTAGCAAACATATATAATGAAGCATATCTAGTATATGACAAACAAAGCAAGCAAGCAACTATCCACAAAAAATAGCAAGTGACGCACCACGTGCAAGCATGTGAGAATCAACTAGTTTACCATCTAGCTCCTCTAAAAGTGATTTCCTAACCCAAATAGAAGTGAAACGTCGAATAGGAGTTTCGATAACCAACGAAACTTTAGACTTCAACTTCCTAGGACCTCTTCCAAGATCAAAATAAAAACGCCTAAGGTGACCTTTCCTACCACAATGTGAACTTATGAAAACGGGTGAAACGACACCTATGGGCTGACCTTTTCTACTATCCTTGGGATTAGTTGACCCTTTAAAATAAATAATGGTCTTGGATTTAATACTCTAAACATGAGAACACGACGACCCACTACCATTGCTAACAACACTACTTGTGTATGTCAAATTATTTTTCAACTCCAAAATTTTTTACGCAAGGAAAGAATTAGACTCTTCCAATTTTAGGGAATCCTTTTCTAAATTTTCAATTATTCCTAGAAGGTTATCACGTTCTCCATTAAAATACGCACACTTATCCCTAATAGTCTCTTCACGTGCTAAAAACATATCAATTAACATATTTTTATCCTCATTGGCACAAGCACAAGTTCTAGATTTTTTAAAGTCCTCCAATTATTTTTCTAAAAATAGGACTCTATCATCACTCTCCTCTTTGGAAAATTCTAAAGATTTAAATTCACGGTCCAAAGAAATAAATTTCTCACGATAAAAATATCTTTGACTTTGAACCCTTTGCAAAAGATCCATAAGGGA
The DNA here is from genome assembly GCA_949130495.1 of Sambucus nigra. NCBI lineage: Eukaryota > Viridiplantae > Streptophyta > Magnoliopsida > Dipsacales > Adoxaceae > Sambucus > Sambucus nigra. The sequence goes on along the minus strand of OX422218.1, from coordinate 488,735,459 downwards.
TTTAGAACGACAATTTTCTTTTTCCAAAACTCAATTCTTTCCGCAAACGTCAAATTTAAACTATGTACATCTTCAAAACTCTGACTCGTGCCATCAAGGGGAGGCATCCGATTGTATAAGTGATCCATCGAAAAATCTTTGATTTTTCAAAAAATAGATTTAAAAAAAAAATCATTATCACACAATTTTGCAGAAAACAAGGATCACTCGATAAATTAGAGAAATCGCTCTGATACCGGTTTATAAAAGTGATGCTCACTTAAATAAACTCTGATACCAATTTAAGAAAGTGGTGATCGCTTAAATAAGCTCTGATATTAATCCCTTATTTAAACAATTGTCAATTTTAAAACCTAATATGATTATAAGACAAAATTTTAATGAATATCCTCAGATACACACAAGAACCGCAGTTCTGAATCAACCCAGGAACACCCACAAGTACTCCCTATGACACGCAGTCAACGTCAGCCCAGTACCTCCCCCAAGTGACGCTTAGATTAGCAGTAGGTTATCCTCTCTACAAGAAAAAGTCTAGTAAAACTGTATCTTGGGTTCCAAAACAATTCACTAAAAGAAATTAGGATTTGTGAATTGAAAATAAAAGGATTTGAACCCTAAATGAAGAAGACAAGGGTAATATGCTATTAGCAGTTTTTGTACAAAGAAGTTCGTCAGGTCTTCTTAACGAAAACGGAGTAGTTTAACAAGCTTTATATAGAAAACTTAAGTCGGCGCATCTCTCAAATGAAGTCCCAAAGTCGCTCGAACAAAACTATGTGTCGCTCGAACGACAACTTTTCTCGAGATCCCATTGTTGTTGGAACGACATATAGGTGTCATTCGAATGACCAACACGTAAAAATATAATTTTTTATTTCGATAAAAAACTTCGCCTCAACACTTAGAAAAATATCGTTTTGACGAAAAGTAATGCCTCAACACTTCGAAAATATTTTAGAAAAATATCCCAACACTTTTAAATGAACCGTAGAGTAACCAAACCACAATCTTACCAAAATTTATCTTATGGAGGCTTGAATGTTGAAGAACCTTGATATTCGGGTTCGTCTTCATGTATCTTCAAACTTGAACTTTTTCTTCGACGGTTTGTAGCGGTATACGACATACACTAATGTAAAATACGGACTTATAAAATATGTCCTTACACTTTTATATTTATGCACTGTGGTAGTCCACATTGACTATAATTTTGATGCCTATATGATATTGCATTTATTGGTTTCTTTAATATTATTCTCATATTAATCCCATGTTTATCATATTTTCATATATATATATATATATATATATATATATATATATATATATATATATATATATGTCATGTTTGTTTAAGTGCGTTCTATCATTTTAAATGAGTGATGAATTGAACCAAATCTCATGGTGGTATATGCCTTTGTAATGCCAATATATGTCAAAGCAACATTTTCTCACTTAAACTAAACCTATTTTTTGAGTTAATGTTTTTTTATATAATTACATTGCTTTGTCAATTATGATAACAAAATAGGGGAGAAATTATTGGGAGGAGAATATTACATTGAGGATGATATTTAATTTAAACTAAAAATATGAACTTTTGAATGAAAAGATCTTAGGAAGCGTATATACTTCATGGGATAGAGTACAATGCATCAATGTGATATTCTAGGATGCATGCTTATGTACACGTTGATATATTATTCATAATTAAGATTTCTCATTTTTTAACTAAGATACGTTTTGGACATTATACCTTTATCCGATTAACCTTCTTTATATAAATTAGCATCGCGATATCTTTTCTAGTATATGACATGTTAACATGTTACAAAAATTAGGGTTCTTGTTGATTATGGGTTAATAAGGTGATTTATGCCTTTAGCCAGTCTTGTGTCATTATTTTCATCGGGTTATAATTTTACTTCTATTTTCTTGTAATATTTTGTTTATATATTTTGTCACGGATCAAGTTAGATTATTAGTATACTAATGTTCCCCAGACATATCTAGATTGTCCTATTCTATGTAAAAAAATGTGCTTTGTTCTTTTTATTAGTCCATGAGGTCTTTTTGACATACCACAACTATGGTATATTTGCTCAGAACTTTCTTCAACTTTTTAACCCGACAACCATATGATCATATATTGATGTAGCCAACAGCCTTTTCACACTGTCATATTCAAATGAAACCTTTTGTGTGCTTCCGTATGCGTATGTGCGTGTATTTGCTTTGGTTTTATGTTTTAAGTGATTAACTTATGCAAGTAAACTATTCTTATGAAATATATTTTTTAATTTTTTCATATATTAAAAAAATGTTTGTGTAAAGTTTCTAACATTCATGGCTCTCTTTTTGCCTTAAATTGTCTAAGTTGGGTGTCTTTCTTCAACGAAGCTTAGTTTTGCTAACGCGAAGCTTTTGCTTCTCAAGTCATGGCATTATCTAGATTTTTCCCCAATTTTCCATAATTCCTCGTGACTTCCTTCGTTGGTTATTTGCTACCGTGAGAGACCCTGTCGCGCGCACAACAAGTCCATCACTCGTCGCGACCTTGATTTGAAAACTATATATTTTATAAAATATCTTTTTAGAAATGATCAAACTTTTAGCAGCAATATCTTTCCTAGACTCAAGTGTTTTTCACCACCATGTGATTTTATCCCCCAATTGCCATAGGCTTGTCTTACACTCTTGGAAGTGCTTAGTTCAAATGGAGGATTGACTTTACAATTAACATATCTTTTTTCAAAATCACAAAAGAAAAATTATTGAAAAAATATTTTTGAGCAAGAAGAAAAATTTAAAAGACTTGTATTATAGTTTGATTACTCTACAGAGTTAAACTATTTTTGCCTTCTTCAAATTTATCTTTTTTGTTTGAAGTGTTTGATTTTCAAAATTTGATCATAAGTCATATTGAGGCTTGGAACCTTCTACCTCTGTTCTTAAGCCAAAATATTTGTATTCTAGTTTTTCAAGACTTGTATGAATACTTCAACAACACATTGTGAGGTTTGAGTAAGACAAATCATTTTAAACACTTTCAAAACCTTTAGAAAAATTACATCATAGAAAGTGGTAATCAATCATAGGTGGCATCTCAACAAAGTTTATCTTTTAGTATTATGATTCTTGACATGGTTTCAAAAGTCATTTGAGGAGTCCAAATTGAGTTATAGTTATTTAGTGTTCTCCAATTACTGGAAAATTTCCTCGAAGAATGTGGTAAAAAAGAGTTTGTAGTCGGTCATGGCATTTTGTGATTGTATGTCTTTATCTTCTAGTTGCAATACTTTACCATAATGCATTTTCCATTCTGTTGGCTCGAGATTTTTTTCCGTTGTGAATTTTTCCTCATGCGACTTGGTGTTGTGTGATTATTGCATCATTTTCACATTTATATTTACACATCTAAATTGAAGATAAAATTTGGTGGTATCTAATTGGTAAATAGTTGATCACATAAAACTAAGTTGTTTATTTTGTGACTAAAAGGAATTAAAAGAAAACATCTATTCTATTTGGAAATAATTTTATTTGGGTACTGTCACTCCATTCAATGTTTTGAGCACATGACATTCTCACTAAGAAATGATTTTTTTAGTTTTTTAAAAGGTGAATCTGCTAATGCATTTTATTGGTGCTTTGTTGCAGTGAAAGATCACTTCAATGGAGCGAACCATCAGCGAAGGAAGGTCACGAGACAAGAGAGATATTTTCTACAAGATAAAAGAACCCTAGCTACGACCAATGAGAACTGTTGCTGGGGTGAATATTTTTTCACTATAGTGAAACATCCACAAAGGAAGATTGTGGGTATAACTAACACAAATTGATACAAAACCATAATAACTTGTAACTAGGGAATGTCACAGCGAACTTCTTTAGGACATATCACAAATAACTTTTAAAAGATATATTTTCATTGACAAAAATATTATGACATTAGGAGATGAAAAAAGAAAAAAAAAGAAATAAGGTTTTGAAAAGATATGAATAATTTGAATATCATGATAAGTCTACTAGGTCATGCTAACCTTCATTATTGATGTGATATTGGGATGAAAGAATTCAACATCAATGACTTGAACGTTGATAAAGCTCTCAGAGATCTCTTGGACAAATTTTATTTTGGAAACCATAACAAAACAATCTATCTAAGCAACGACATAACGCGTATACTATACTCTTACATTTTATGGTTCAACAAATTTAATTTTTTCAATGTGCGGTCCCTTAGGGTCATTGATGGATCCATTCAGGGATGAGTGGGAGGTTGAACCGCCATATATATTTTTTAAACAAAATATACTCATATGCCAAAAAAATAGTTTGATCGTAAAATGAAAATTTTAAGAGTTGTAGGATATATTTCAATAAATTGACATAGTTATCTTAAAATTCAAAGACAAAATTAGCTGACATTATATCCCATTTTACACTTCTTATAGAAAAAAATGGTTCTCTCTTGTCCTATGCTTCTTGTACCCAAAACCAAACTCGTATCTCTTTCTGCTTCACAGTTCTTAGTGGACGACCAAATGAAGGTATGCATCTTTAATTATGATTTTAGTGTTTAATGATTTTAGGTTAGTGATAGGGGTAACATTAGGGGGATGATGGAAAAAATTCAAAGGTTGATTTTAGGGTTTGAACTTTAAGGTTAACGTTAATTGAATGGTTAAAATGTTAAAAGTTATGTATGTTATGATTTGTGAATATTGTGATTGGATGATTTGGAGATTAATATGCTATATTTTTATGAAATATTAATATTTAAATTGAAATGTTAGAGAATAATGAAACTATTTCAGCGTCAAAACAACAACTTACGGACAAAATATATTACAATTATCTACTTTACAAGTGACATGTTACCAATTGAATGAAAATCAATTAAATAATTAGACTTTAGTGTTAAGATATTGTGATTTATTTTTACTGTTGAAAATTGATTGTGTATTTATCTGATTGTTCAATGTTTGTTTAATTATTTACTATACTCAACTCAACTCAACAAAGCCTTTTCCCAATTATTTGGGGTCGGCTACATGAATCCTATTTTCCCATTCCATTCTGTCCAGTGCAATATCTTCGGTTTACTCTTTCAGTCTGGCCATCTGTTTGAGGATAATAAGAAGTGCTTTACTTCAATTCGGTCCCTAAAGCCTCTTGGAAACTTCGCCAAAAGTGGGAAACAAAAATCTTGTCTCGATCGGAAATGATATTTAAAGGCACCCCATTGAGTCTGACAATCTCCGCGGTGAATAATTAGGCATAGCGAGTAGTGTCATAATCGGTACGCACGGGCAGGAAGTGTGCCGACTTCGTTAAGCGGTCAACAATCACCCAAATAGGATCACAACCACTCTGTGACCTTGGCAAGCTTGTAATGAAGTCCATCGATATGCTCTCCCACTTCCATACCAGAATCTCCAACGGTTGCAACAAACTTGTCAGTCGCTGATGATCTATCTTGACCAATTGATAAGTAGTGGATTGAGATACGAACTCAGAAATATCTTGCTTCATGCTTGGCCACCAATACTGACGGCGCATATCTTGATACATCTTGTCCCCACTAGGATGTACCATAAATTTAGAACTGTGAGATTCTGCCATCACCGTCTGTCTCAAATCCCCCTCCTTCGGGATAATGAGTCTTCCATGGAAGCGTAGTCCACCCTCTAAACTTATCGAGTAGGATTCCGCTCCCTCAGACAACAATCGACGTATATGGTCTTGATAACCCTTATCCCTTCCTTGGGCTTCTACAACCCTTGCTACAATTGTTGGCGTAACGGTCATCACCGACATGAACGCCCTAACAACCGCGTCTTCGTGACTGAGCTCTTTCCATTTAGCTTTCCATACATCGGTTAACTCTCCCTCGGGCTTTCTACTCAAAGCATCCACTACCATATTCGCCTTGCCAGGATGATAGTGGATGTCAAATTGATAGTCTTTCACAAACTCCAAGCATTGGCGTTGTCGCATATTTAAATCTTTCTGTGAAAATAAATATTGCAGCGACTTATGGTCCGTGAAAATACTAAATTTCTCCCCTAGGAGATAATGTCTCCAAATCTTCAAGGCAAAGAAAACTACGGCCAGTTCTAAGTCATACACCGGATAGTTTCTTTCATGGGGCTTTAGCTTGCGAGAAGCATAAGCAATAGCCCGTCGCTCCTGTTGAAGTACACCTCCTAATCCTTGTAGAGATGCATCGTTGAAGAATAGGTATTCCAACCCCGGCTTTGGCAACGCAAGGACTGGGGCAGAAGTCAATCTATATTTGAGTTCGTCAAAAGAAACCTGACAAGAATTATCCCAAACAAACCTCACCTCTTTCCGGGTCAAATTTATCAAAGGGCTAGCGATCTTAGAGAAACCCTTGATAAACTGACGGTAATAACCCTCCAAACCCAGAAAACTACGAATTTCGGTAGGTGTCGTGGGCTGACCTCACTCCCTCACCGCAACCACCTTGTTCGGATCCATCGAAATGCCCTGCGAAGTCACAATATGACCCAAAAATTGCACTTCCTGTAACCAAAAACCACATTTCTCGAACTTAGCATACAATTGGTGATCCCTCAACCTTTGCAGGACCAACCTCAAATGAGTAGCATGGTCTGATTCCGTTCGAGAATACACATGGATGTCATCGATGAATACAATAACAAATTGGTCCAGGAAGTCCCAGAATACCCTATTCATGAGATTCATAAATACGGTGGGGGCATTGGTTAGTCCAAAGGGCATAACCAAAAATTCATAGGATCCATATCTCATCAGAAAAGTGGTCTTGGATACATCCTGCTCCCGTATCCTCAACTGGTGATACCCCGTCCTCAAGTCTATCTTAGAGAAGTATGACGCTCCCCTAAGTTGATCAAACAAATCATCAATACGAGGCAAAGGGTATTTATTCCTGATGGTGACCTTATTTAATTCTTTATAGTCAACACATAATCGGAGAGAATCGTCCCTTTTATTCACAAACAACACAGGAGCACCCCATGGCGACGTACTACGCCTAATGAACCCCTGCTCCAATAACTGCTGAATTTGATCTCTTAACTCCCTCATTTCAACGGGAGAACGATACGGAGCTCTAGCAATCGGTCTCATCTCGGGCGCTAAATCAATCACAAACTCAATCTCTCGACTCGGAGGCAAACCCGGTGTTTCCCGAAAAATATCCTCAAATTCTCTAACAACCGAAATAGAATCCAAGGGAACAACTACATCCCAAGAAGTTTCCTCTGTGATACAATACAAATAAGTACTAGTAACTCCTTCTAAACGAGGCATAACTACCAAGAACATTTCTTGTCCCGGAATGACAAAGACTATACTCTTCCCGTAACAATTTACTATCGCATGATACTTCACTAGCCAATCCATGACCAATATCACATCATACCCGACCATGTCTAGGACGAGCAAATCGGCCTCAAAGCATAAATTACCAAGAGTAATTCCTATTTGTTTACAAACAAAGAAAATGAGTGAACCATCACCCATGGAGGACTCAACGCTAGTAAAAGTGCTCTCTGCAGATTTTATCAACTCTGTAGAGTGAGAAAAACTTCTAGAAATGAATGAATGTGTCGCACCCGTGTCAAACAAAATGCGACCCATATGTCCCTGAATAAGGAACTTACCCTCAATCGCTGGCGGCGCTGGCGGAGAAGGAGGATGCATAGCATCCTGGATATGATAAACTCTCCCATACTGTAGCTGACCCTGCTGCGGAGGAACAACCGGATTTGGTGCCTGTGGCGGAAACTGAACATATGGCTGCTGAGGGACTCTATGAGGTTGACCCCCAACCAACTGAGGACACTCCTTATTGTAATGACCCGCCTCCCCACATTGGAAGCACTTCCCCAACATATTCTCTGGAACACGGCCCCGGTTGCTTCTAAACTGGTTAACACCTTAGCCCGGATGGCCCCTACCCCCTTAACCACTCCGACCAGTTTATTGTTGTTGCAAGGCAGCCTGACCGTGCCTAGTATTACTGCCACCCGAATTAAACCCACCAAAGCGTTGTCTTTTTTACGAGTCCCCTTGTTGGGGATCCCTTTCTTTCTGCTTATTACCCCCAGATTGGGATGAGGAAAAAGGTCCTCCTCCATTCCCACTGCCTCCAGGCTTTCCCGCTTGCCCCACTATGGTAGATTTCTTGCTACTCTGCATGTATAACCGATGTTCTTGGTAATGGAGCAATGTTGCATTCATTACCTCACCAAAAGTTTGCAAGGCTGGATTACCCAGCAAATGTTGCCGGATTCTCCAGTTCAAACGTCCCATAAATTTTGAAACCTTCCTCTCTTCCAGAGTCACCTCATCCGGTACAAAACTTGCCAACAGGGTGAACTCCTCTTCGTATTCGGCAACGGACCGCTCTCCCTGTACCACATCCTGAAGTCTCCTTCTCATCTCCCTTTGAACTGCGGGAGGAAAATACTTTTGGTCAAACAAGACCCAGAAATCAGTGATCTTCATGGTATCCCTCTGTTCTGGTGTAGTCATCGACTCCCACCAGTGTAACGCACCCCAAATAAGTTTGAAAGTACCAAGGACTTGTTTCTTCTCCTCACTACATTCCACCATTTGTATATGGCATTGCATGTCCTTCTTCCATTGGTTTTCTCGAATAACGTCAGAACCTCCATCAAATTCCAGGGGATGGCCCTTTAAAAAGGACTCTCTAACTCTCTCCCACGGAGATGGTCCCGTAGGAGCTTGTGCATCCTGCGCTCATTGTTGAGGTTGTGCCATTTACTGAGCCACTGTGGTCATAGCCACATTAACCGCTTGGGCCACTATATTTGCTACATTCGCAGCATTTATTGTTCCTTGTGGCGGCGGTGGAGGACCAACATCCTCTTCTACAACCCTATTACGTCTTGCTGGGCGACCTCTCTTAGGCGGCATCTGAGATGAAGACACAATAGAGTTAGAATAATATTCGAAACAATCTATCTTGCAGAAGATCACAAACATAAGTAACAAAGAAGTCCTAACATTAGGCTCTATATCAAAGAACGCTACGATAGAACGTGACAAGTCCGTATAGATCCTAAAGACTCTAGAACCTGATGCTCTGATACCATCTGTGATAATCCGCAATCCGAAATAAGGGGTGGCCAACCCGATACTCCAACATAATGGAATCATGGATGGAAATCATTCTCAGCATCACAACAATAAAATAAGTATACGAAAAAACCACCCAATAATTCAGAAAACGGGTTGCCAAAATTTTTATTTTAGTTTGATTGCAAGTAAAGGAAAACAATTTAAACAACCCAAATCTGAAGAGAAAATTAAATCCCATGAAACTTAAATTACAACTATACAATTTCACAATAAGAGGACCGAATATGTTGTCGGTCAACAGGCACATATAACGTGTTACAACAGTTTAATAATTTACATAATACATCCATTAAACAGTTACAGAGTTTAGGCCACACACCCGAATGACAGACCCGTTCATAACTGGAATACAAAAATAGAGGCGTCTAACAAGACATCCCGTAATATTCGTAAATTCTTACGTCTCCCCAAAAGTAACAGAATGAGAAAGATCAAAGCGGACGCCCTTGCGGCGGAGCACCTGAGCGGATACAATTTCATGCACAAGAAGACAGAAATGAACGGGTCAGGGACCGGTTCTATATGATTACCAGATGAATAAAAAGCATGACAGTTATGAAATATTAATCATGAATGATAAGGATAAGAGTCTAACAACAGAAACCCAAAGCATAATAAAGTAGTTTAAATGATTATGTCTTTTATTAAATTATGCAACAGAATATAATTAGACATCATAAATTTAAAAGCCTCCATCATTATTTACCATTTCATTCCAATTTCCATTCCATTACAGGAATATAATACCATCATATGTTCTTATGGAATTTTACATATCTCAAGTCCCACTTGATTTAGAATGTTCATATTCTTATACATATAACGATTCTAAGACCGCCCCTCCGAGTTTCCCCACTGGGCGCCCCCCCAAATGACTATCATCTTCTAGGGCCCATCAAATAAGACAACCTGGGTACCTAACGCACGTCGGGAAGTGGCCATATGCCTGCGAGTGAGTCATAACCACACCTGAAATTACCTCACTAGCGCAGAATAAAACATATGACAACCCCGCATATGGCCGAGGACTATAGTCTCCATGCATTCACTTACTAGGGGACATCACCACATGCGCGAGCTTCGCTTATGATAACATTTAGAGAGGTGTGTTTAAGTAAATTAGCATTTACCATTTAAATCTTAATTTCATTTCCATTATTCATATTTGTTTCATTTTATCCGAAACCACAATCCTTGAATATTCTCATTAATATTCATCATATTTTAAGTCTCGAATTAATCTCCAAGTGATCACAATAATGCTACAAGTCCCAAGGTCTCATATACATCATTAGAGCCCTTAGAGTCTCCAAGTATGGGACTACAACTCCAAGACACTTAACGGCTTTCTAAAGAAAAGAAAAACCCAAACCTCAATTTGTACACATCCTGAATAAGCCCCATTTAACCCAATCCTAATGTAGGGTAGCTATCTAGATCATCTAGGACTCTAGGACTCTAAATTTACTTCATTCAATAAGGTTCCTAGTCCCTATTGAAGAGAATAAATCTAGGAAACAAAATAAGGTTTAAAGGTGAAAAACAGGGGACCGGTCGACCGGTCCTGAGACCGCGGTCGACCGCGTCTCAAAATTTTACTTAAGAAGAAAAGCAGAAAGCTCAATTCGGAAGGGCCGATCGACCGGTCAGAGGACCGCGGTCGACCGCACACCAAAACTATGCCTTTGTGGGAAAGCAGTGTGCCCTCCCCCGAAGGCCCGATCGACCGGTCAGAGGACCGCGGTCGACCGGTCATAGCAGACCTAGACCATTTTCATCTTCCACCAAGATAAATCCAAGGTCGAATTTCAACCTTTGCCTTTCTCCCCATAACCCCCAAGTACAATATACCAACAACATTTCCAAACCTCAACAAACACACTAAAAGTCTTAGAAATCCTACCAAACTAATATCTAATAATTTAAATACCCAAAATAGGTATCCAAACCTAATATTTACCCAAATCTCCCGAATACACAACTATCACACAAATTATCCACCATAAATCATATATTAGATAGTAGAAAACTTTCCTTGGGATTGCAAATTCATATTTGAGGAAGAAGAATGCAAGATCAATCTCCAAATCTTCAATCTCTCTCTTCCTCCACAAGTTCTCTTCTTCTCTCTCTCACTCTAGGTTAACAAATGCTCTTAAGAGAAATAAAAGGGCTTAGCAAGACTAAATCGTGGCATTAGTCTAAAATCTCCAACTTAAATGATAAATATCACATTAAAATGACTCCCAATATGCATTATGCTAAAATCAATCAAAAGTTCCCAAAACACCAAAATAGAATATGGAACTTATTTCGACTATCTCGCACCATTTGGGACTAACTACACCCTCCAAATTGTCATTTGGAAATTTTATAACTCATTTCAAGTTTCGATTTCATTTTTAAACCACAACGTCATTTTAATTCTTATGACACAATAAACTGCAACATGGTGATATTTACCCACATATAAGGTAAACATACAGCATTTTAGTAAATATTAACTTATCTCATTAAATTAATACTTACTCCACATTACAACATTTTATATATAATTACTTCACATAGTAAATAAATATAAAATAGGTTCTCAAAAGCGAGGGTTGTTACATGATTATAGTTTTGGTCCATTTGTGGAAATAGGTCATATATGTTACAATGATGAGTTGTAGTGACAAGGGAGTGAAGCTTAGGTAATCCTTCAAGGTAGCGATGGAAAGAAATATGTAACATATGATGAATAAGATATTTAGTGACAATGTTAGTCTATACCTGGGGATGTATGGATTATATGGCGTGTCCTGTATCCTACCAAAAAAACCTTAGTAGTAGTAATGTTGTGTAGTGTTCATTGCGACTTAGCAGGAAGGCTTGTGAATTCCCAGACTGAAATTAAGTGATCGGGTAATGTGTTTGTAAGTGTAAATTTCGTGGTGAGTATGTATTAGGTCCCTTGATTGTGGGAATGAATTTATTATGTCTCGATTTATGTACCTTGACTATGATATGGGTTTAGACAATCTTGAGGATTTAGGTAACCTAGGAGTGAAACTAGATAATTGTGGTGAGTTAATAGTAAGTAAATGAGTTGTGATGTTTTAGAATGGGACCCTTGCGACATCATTAGGGTGAGTCTCTTCTTAATAAATTCTCGACATCCCGTATCCTCCCAAAGTATATAGTTTGTTAGTAGGAAGATTAGCACGCAGTATGATGTTTGCATATTAAGGTAATTTAGTTATAGTGGTTGAATACTCATTAAGGTTTAAAAGACGTAGTCTGGTGAAATTGACTTCAAGTTAGTGACAAGGTTAGTCTTGTGAAATCATATTAAAAATTCCTTGGATATTTATACTAAGGTTTATCTAGTGAGATTTTAATGCGAGTTGGAGTCCTTCCCTAGTAATGGTGAATTCGAGGTCGTGTACCATGCATTACAATGGTAATAGTTTTTCTCCTCGAAACCCTTGAAATAATTTTTGCACTGAAGTTATGTGGTGATATACATTTCATAATGGTAAATTCAAAGTTGTGTAGAATAGGTCATGATATGACTTGTGATTTCTTGTAATAAATGTATAAACTGTTTAAAGAAATAATTGAGTTTAATGTTGTAGCCCATAAAACATTTGGAAATAATTGTCTTATTGGAGTCTACGCAGTGATAACAAATCATTGATGATTGTAGTAGGTTTGGATCACGTTGATTTATAGAAGCACTTGGAGTTAGTGCCACGGTTTGTTTGTAAGCATGTGTCATGATATAACCTTCGAGGATAATGTCAAAACAATATATATATATATATATATATATATTGATGAGTGCTAGATTATGCAACTGGGAGACTTAGAACACGATGATGTTCATACTTAATTTAGAGATAACATTCAAAATGGAGTGTAGGATTGGATATAGCACTTGCGTTTGCTGCCTATATGATTTGGTATGACCCTAGCGGGGAAAATCATTAGGTATTAGTCATGGGAAAATCAGATTGTCTACGCAGTGATAGCAAATCATTAGGTATTAGTCATGGGAAAATCAGATTGTTGTACTAGCCAGTGATGGTTATGTAGCATTAGTCCAAAGGAGGGAAGCCTAGCGGTTCAGCTTTCTAGTGTAATTAGTTTCGTATTCCCTTCGTCTAGTAAGGATGGGTGACTCATAGTTAGAAAATTTCAAGGTTAATGGGCCAAGCTAGGGTAAATGGCAAGACTAAGACTTTAGTAAGATATCGATAAGAGTTATATACTTCAAGGGGTGCGTTGTGGGTTCTTACTTCGTGTGTCTCGAATCATTGTCAAAATTTGATTATTTTCTTTGGCGTGGCAGGCGCCTGATCCCTTGCATTCCTTATGTCTTATTAATACCGACAATGGGAAGTTATTGATTATTTGTGATTCGAGTGTAGTGCTACACAAGGTCAGTAGTGATGTGGGTTAGGCCGGTTGTGGGTGATACGTTGCGGCTTATGAGTGAATGTTTCTTCAGAAGCACCTTTGTTATACACTAGTTATGTGTACGCGTGGTCTTACGTTGTTGAATATAATCTGCATATATTACTTGATTGCTTCAGGATAACATATTTTATTAGTTAGCCAGTATAAGTAGTTATGACTTGGTCGTGTGTCCCGAGATTGTGACTTGAGGATATTATGAATAGTGGAACCTGATAAAACATTAGGTGCTAGTATTTCACTATGCTAAGGGTTATGCGGATTGAGGATTTATTTCTCATGCATAATTATGCTAAGATACCTAGGATGACTCTAGGTTAACCTGAGGATCTTGCAGGAGATATAGGTTGGGTAGACCTATTCAATAAGGTGATGGTCATAAAAATCATTATGTGTGTAATTAGAAATGTTGAGGTTGTATCGGCCTAGGCTAGGCATGATCCAAGATTTGTTGAGGAAACATAGGTTGTGAATCCCAACATAAAAATGACCCATGATGATGAGTTCATTAGTGAAGGTACCATATTTGGTGAATATCGAACATCCTAGAGTTTTGTTTAGATAGACATATTAGACATGCTTGAGAATTAGCAATAACGCCTTAGGGTTTGTTGTGGTTGGATTAGCGATGATGGTTGATGAAATTTAATTCTTTGGATTTTAGACCATAGTGTTGAGAATACCCTAAGATTGGAAATCGATTGTGGGTAACTGGATCTTATGTTATGATAAACCAAGAATTTCAGGGACAAAATTCCCTAAGGAGGGAAGTTTGTAATACCCATCCCATAGAAATAAATATATTTAATATAAATTAGGCATTTTGTTTGGAGAAATATTTGGAGAAAATAGGTGCATGAGTATTGAGCCAAAATTATACAAAAGGTGACGCGTTGAACATAGGGATTAAAAAGAGAATTTCAAGTTGCATGGTCCGCGTGGAGGGACATCTAGGTTCAAATGGTTATAATTAAAATATTACTAAAGAAAGACGTAAATTATTTGAAGAACAAATGAGTTACAGATACGAGTAAGTGTGAAGTGTCAATTGACGGTACGTGACACTGAAATGTAGACCGTTGCGCAATTTTCGTAGCAAACCTCGTGGACGATAAAAAAATATTTGAGTACTTATTTGGGACACTAAATATATATATAATAATGTTGTACTGTAAAAATTACAAAAGATGATATTTGACACACTGGGACCGGTCGACCAGCCCTATCGCCGCGGTCGACCACGACTGCCAGATCTCGGACAGTTGTGGCTATTTTTAAATGATGTCCTGATATTAACCATTAGATGTTGTGTGTTGTCGAATTGTGGAGGACTCAATACCTGATATTGTAAGGTTTTGGGGTGATAAGATTACCTCATTTAGTAACATCCCACTTGTTTGGGTTATAAGAATGAAATTTTGTGAGTTGGGAGAGCAAAACCCTATCAAATTTCTAAACTTATTTCTCTCTAGTTTGGGCTTCCATGGAGAAAATACTTTTGTTCAAGATTATTTAAATCCCTACCTAACACATCCA
Organism: Sambucus nigra; assembly: GCA_949130495.1. Lineage (NCBI taxonomy): Eukaryota > Viridiplantae > Streptophyta > Magnoliopsida > Dipsacales > Adoxaceae > Sambucus > Sambucus nigra. The sequence continues at coordinate 488,720,282 of OX422218.1, read as the reverse complement.
TGTCCATTTTACACCATTATAGACCACACCCAATCTCCCAAACACTTGTAGAATTCGTGGGATAACTTTCTAGAAGATGAAGATGGTGTTCTTAATGTTTGAATGGGTATTGAAGAGGGTTCCTTAGAGATTGAAGAAGAGCTTTTATGAAGATGGAGAATGGATTAATGGAGAAAGGTTTAAGAGGTCTTTTAGATACCCCCTTAAGGCCACCTTTAGGGTGGGGGGTCGCCCATCTTCTTCACCATTTCTACCATTATTAGAGCTCATTGAGGTGGGAAAAACTAACTTTGATATAAGTTTAAAGTGTAGCATAAATTCAGCATCTTTACTTACATATATTGGATTATATGTAAGTAGGATTGATGTTAGTTTGCATATAAGTGTTGAGTAGTAGTTATCTTATCATTTATGTAAAAAAAATGGTTCAAAAGGATGATTTAAAATTGGTTTTAAAATGTGAAAAATTTCGGAATATATGTCTTGAACATACTATGAAAAAAATGTATTATAATGATGTTTTAAAAGAAAAGAATGTGATTTTATGCAATAAAATGTAGTAGACTTGTTTGAGACATTTTTTGAGATTTAAAGGGTTATTTACTATATGAATAATTGATCATAAATGAAAAAGGGGAAACTTTCACTTTAATGGGCATTTAAAGTTTGTGAAATCCAAGTAGGAAGTAAAGAGGGTTTTATGTTTGAAAGTGCAAAGAGTAACGTTTTACATAAGTGGTGGTATGAAGGTTAATAATGGAAGTTAATGGGGTTGAATGTGTTAATAGGAGTGAAGTGGGTGCTAAGATGCAAAAATTCGTAAATAAAGTGCGTATTTCAAATGTTGAGAAAATGGGACCTTAATATGTGCAATGGTGTGCTTTTATGTATTAATAATGTTAAGATAGTAAGTAAGAAAGTGGGGTTAATTGTGATATTGAACAAGTATTAAAATGATTAAAAGGTGTTTAAAATGTTAAGTGGAAACTTAATAACCATTTTGGAAAAATAACACTTGAAAAGAGCCAAATAGTAAATTTGGGCAAATGAAGGGTAAATTGGTAATTTACTTGAAATGGGGTATTTTATGGTATAAAAATATCAAAGAATATTTTTACATTACTGTGGGTTCAATAAATAATTCATTCCTACAACGTGGGCGATTTTGATATAAAATTAACGTGTGTGTGAATAAAGGACTTAAAGGAAAAAAATCACTATCCAAGTGTTAATGGAAAAACGAACAGTAAGTCCGGACTTTTGGCTTCGGCCGGTAAATGTGGAATAATGTGAACATTTGTTAAATATTAAAACACATAAAAAAACTCGTATAACACCGGGATAAAGCAAGAAGAGCCCGAATCCCTTGGGTGAAAAGCCCTAAATCACTGGATAGAGCATATAGTACGCATAACCGACGGTGTAGAGCCCGTGGAAGTATGCAGCATAGGAAGATTCCAAGAAAAGATAAAGAAAATATGGAACATATCAAGAAATGAGTTGTTTGGTAAAATGTGTTAATAAAATCTAACTTGAATAAATGTAATAAATGTTCGAGTAAAGGTGAAATGGACAAGTAAATGCGTAAATCTATTAATGTCCATAAAGGAATGGAAAAGGGGTTAAATAAAGTAAATAAATGGGTGGTTAAGCAACCTAAAAGGTTAAACCCATATTCAACGCAAGAATGTGTTGTAAAAATTATTTTTAAAGATTAAATAAGTATTTTCTAACACGGTGAGTGCGTGTGTTGAAATGGTGATTTTCTTTTAAATTAGTAAAGTGTAGTGAAATGAAAGAAAGGTCTTAAATTATGGTAAAGGAATGGGTTATAACAAATCAAGAATAATGGTTTAAGTGTTGGACCGGGCGTGTTAAATAAAGTGAAAATGCTAAAGTATGAACAAATGAAGTCTTTACTAGATTAAGGTAAATTAATCTGGATAAGTAAGATTTTCGAAAGTAAAACCGTTAATATGTTTGTATGTATATTTACCAAAGGTAGACGTATGTAGATATGTACATATTTTCACATGCATGTGGTTGTAGCGGGTGAGTATTCCTTTATGTCATTCATTTCTATACTGTTTGTATATTTGCACTGGGCATAGGCTCACATCCTCGCTTTATTACGGTATGTTGGGTGCGGGTTCGTATTTTGAGGGTTTTATACAGGTAAGTGTACTTTATTTATTTTACGTTAATAGATTTGTTTACTTGGGCTCATGGTGCTCCCCATAGGTCGTACACGTAGTTCATCTTGAAATGGAATCGCATGCTAAACAAGCGAAACGTTAAATAAAATAAAAATGGACTAGCAATATTATATAGGTTATTTCATTGCACTTCACACCTAATGCTAGGGATGGACCGGGTTGACTACGGGTAACCCATAAATTCAGGTCGGGGCATTACACACAGGGAGGTATTTTATATGCGGAGAGCATGACCACATGCATTGATTTTGTCCGAAGATAGATAAGGGACAAGAGCAGGGTTCCCATCGGGGGGAACAATTACAACAATTTTTGGTTTACTTTATACCTGAGTACTACGTCAAGGAACTATTTGAATAGACAGAGATATTGGAAATTGGAAATATAAATTTTATCCATGGGCAGATGGGGTAAGTTTTGCCATACATGAGTGCGTTACAGTATTTTTTGTCAGCATTAGATTCGCGCATGAGACGGGTTTATTGGATTCATCATTAGTATCACTACTGTGTGTTTATATTTACCGTTGAGTAGCGCAGGTGTGGACACTCTGAGGATATGTTTTAATGGATTTCCTCGTATTTGAGAGATATGTTATGCAAGTAGGTTCTTATCCTGGTTATCGACTGGTTAGTGATTGTCTGAGTGATGTTATAGTAAGGCTAGCGTGTTTGTTGTTCCAAGGAAGGATATGTAATTTTTGCAATGTTTCATATGAAAGAGGGTGGAGCCTGTATATATATTATATTGTAGTGGAGACTTTAAAGAGCATAGTGGTCTCGTATTGTTCGATCCCGGTGTGTAGGGCCTGTACTGATGTGATTCGGGGTATATCGAGTTTATCGTGGAGCTAAGAGAAGTAGTTTGATATTGATTTAGCGTTGAGGACGTAGTGATACTACAATCGTTGTACTTTAAGACTCCTTTATAGATGTGGTAATTGAGGATTAGACATATACGACCAGGGATAGGATTTCGAGTGTCCCAGTTATGTGCTTTGGGTCAAAGGATCTCGATAACCGATAATACCAAGTGATAGGGCATCGAGGAAATTCTTTGGTTGTATTTTAATTGCGTGATGTTCCATACATGGATCTTAATAAACATCTAGAGTTAGAAAACATTATTGGATGCTTGGGGACCAATTTTGAACGATGATCATTATACGTGTGGAGAAAATACTTTGAGCTAAGAGCTATTATATTATATTAGTCTAGTGGAACAGGGTAGTGTTGTATAGGAAGAACTGGGGAAATTATTACACCACTAAAGGGTATATGGGAAAATCTTGAGGATAATTAGGTCGCTATTAGTAGGGTAATTGAGTATAACCTTACGGTATAGCCATGCCTAGTATGCGGGGTTGAGTTTAAGATAATATGTTACCTCTATGATGTTTGTGCATATATGCACGGGATATAGAGTGTATGGGCCCCTTGGTTGGTTTGATTTTCATAATCTTTCGGGATTAGGGGATGTGGTAATAAATGTGTTGAGGTAGGAGATAGTCCATATATATATATATATATATATATATATATATATATATATATATATATATATATATATATATATATATATATATATATACGCAATAAGGAGAGACATCAGACCCGAGATGGGCTCAAAGACTGTCAAGACACAGGTGATGGATCTCTCTCTATGCAAGGGAGGATCCAACAGTTTTGGAGAGGCGAACGGAGTCTTAATTAGTCAAATGCTGAGGGTGGCTTACGCATAAATAGGTTATTGATTCTTACAAGACGAAGATGACCCGGGAAGGGGAGAAAGAGGTACCACGTGACGTGGGATATTGATCATGTGGATCGGTGTGGAGTGATATATAGTGAAGTTGTCTTCAGGTGCACCACTCGTGGATGAAAAAGGTGGGCCCGAGGCGATCAATCAGAATTTTACAATAATTGGTGATTTTAGTGACGGAACGGATAGACTGATGAAGTTCATTGTTAGGATTACCAACACCATGAATTGGTCAAGATTTTCGTTGGATTGTGGAATTGGGTGACCAATATGGAATCGTTATGGTGACACTCGTGAGTTACACCAATGGGCAGCATGGACAACGTTTAATTGTAGAGATGGAAAGAATTGGGAGAAGGTGCCACCCAACATGATTATGATAAGAATGAGATCCTTAAGTACTACCTCTGAATTGGATTATCATGAGGATATGGGGACAAATTTATGTGTTGAACAAGACATATTACAATTAGAACATGGAATTAATGAGAGAGATGACTAAAATGGATATGAATATGAGAGATGCGTATTACGAATTTGAAGGTAATTAGGAGGAGTCATTACCATTGCTAGAGTTTCATGTAATAACTTATACCAGGTATTATTAGAAAAATGCCTCTTGAGGTTTGCCATGGGAGGCCTTATCTGTCGCCCTGTGGTTGGTTAAGGGTGGGAAAATAATAAGTTCCACGGGCCGAACGTGATTTAGTGTCGACCGACAGAGATTGATTTAATCAAAGTTATTTTCGTATAGTTTAGGAACGTCGTAAGAGTTACATTTTCACGCACCAAAGAGTTAAAGACTCACACAAGTGGTCAGAAACTATTACGAGTGTCTCCCACTAAGGGAGTTATGTGATTTTGGTAAGAAGGGAAGTAGGCACCTAGGGAAATGGGGCCTTTCCCCAACAAGGAGATGATAGAGCCAATGGAGTATAGACTCGTCTTATAGGAGTATGGTTAGCGGATTCATGATAGTTTTGAATATCATAATATAGGTGAGACTTTAAAAATGGTGGAGCATAACAAGGCGAAATGATTTGAATATACTTGTCGTTAATCTTAGGCTGTAACGAATGGGCCTTTAAACGGGAGGGTACCACTAGTAGTATATATTATAGGCACCAGAGCGTCATCACGATTTGATTATAAGTACGTTCGGATGCCATGTGGGTAAGTATCCAAAGTTTTGAATACCATACATATCCGAATTTCGGGGACAAACTTCCTTTGCAAGGGGGGAAGTATGTAACACCCCGTATTTTTAGGAATACTTAAATTACACGTGTCACAATAATTTAATTAAATTGAAAAATAAAGTGAAGTGATAAAATATTAATTAGAGAGAAATGGATTAATATTTTATGTGTTACTTTTCTGATAAGTAGATGAATTTGCATTATTTTATATTATGTCGTAAGTGAGTAAAAGCGAAGGGTTAATAATATCTTATTCGGAACGCGTGTGTGGGGTCATGTTTGGAATAAGATGGTAAATTGATGACAGGTGACTCAAATGATGATTTCGAGTGCACGATCGATAATGAATAGTTCAAAATAGTCAAAATTAAGGACCCAATGGTAGTGATTGGATTCTAGAGGTTTTTTAGAGTAGGCGACACATGTTTAGGGGAAATTTGGTCATTGTAAACAAGAGGATTATGAGAAGTTCAAGATTTAAGATATATATTGGATAGTTGGGGTGATATGAAGAGTCATTTTAAAATATTAATGGGGTTCCTTGTGTATACCAAGAAATAGAGAGAAGTTGAAGAGATAATATAAGAAAATTCAGGAGTTCTTTAAGGAAACTCAAAGGGTGCTCAAGAAAGGCTAGGAATTGTGAAAAACTTGAAGATTTCTGGGCTTAGGATAATCATTAAAGGAGGTTCTTCAATCAAATTAAGACTCTACAAGTGTTTAAAGGCAATTAATTATCTTACTAAATAATTATGTAAAGTATTCAATTCATATCATGAATGGGAAAGGATTTTTGGGTGGGATTCATAGACAATTGGATTTTTGGAGAAATGATTTCATAATAAAATGGTGTGATTTGTTTATATTGAAATTGAATCCCATGTAGATAGATAAATTATTGATTTAGTAGATTGAGAAAATTATCAATTGTTGTGATATTGGGAGAATTTCTTATTATTTCAAAAATAAGAATAATTCCTATGTAGTGATTTATATAGATGAATTCTTTGTTAAAATGGATGTTTTTTATATTTAGAATTCATGAGAATTGTTAATCATTGAGAAAAATATGATTTTTGGATTGATTATTTTGGGTTAAACCTTGCTGAAAATCGAAATGGAAAGAATTGGGACTGTCTGTAGGGGCGAATCGCCCTCAAACCGAATCGGTTCATTGTACCTGTTACAGCAAGGTTTGGTTATTTGATATAATTTGGTGTTAAAATTATGATGTTTGAGAATAGTCTAGGACTTCTGAAAAATAGTTAACATTGATAAAATTACCTTAGGATGAGTTGGAATATATTTTCTGGGTAGGAAATTGAGTATTTAGGGAAAACTTATACTCGAAAAAATTGTTAATGGATTGATAATGAAAATTCGAAAAAATGGGGATACGGTCTTCTTGAGAATAGTAAGTGTGCATAATTAATATTTTTATAATCAATAAATTATATAAATTAATATTTGAATAATTAAAAATGGATATGGTACTCGGGAATTATGGGCTAGTGTTGCGATGGATAGACACAATTAGCCAGATTAATTGGGAATATATATACGAGTATAGGGACAGTATATATTGATGATGCTGGAAACAACACCACCAGATAAGGTGTTGACAAGATCAAGCAAGTGATAACAATGGCAGCACAGGAGAATATATATATGTACTAGCGGAATCCCCGTGCCTGAAGGCACGACGAAAATTTCATAAGCACGTAATTACAAAACGACTAAAATTTTAAAAGTACGTAATTGCAAAATGACAAAAATATCATTTTTAACAAAAAAGAGTAATTTATAACAATTGGTCATAATCTCCTTTGTTTCTAACTATTTACCCTACTTAACAAACAACAAATAGTCCAACAACATTCAAATAGTCTAAATTCATCAAACAAATTCACATATAATATGAAATATACAATATTCATCAAATGAATTCTCATTGTGTCTTAAAAAAATTAAGTGTCAAAGTTTTAAAAAAATTGGACAAAATCTCCTTTGTTTTTTGTACTATCCACCCTTCTCAAGGGATAACGACTGTTGATACCAAAATTAATATGCTGATGTGGACGAATAGTATGAAGACACGTGTCAATCTACGTGGCACAATAACAGCGAGGAAGATCATTTACTGAACAACCATGGTTGGTACCGAGCAACGAGAATACACCGAGGAGCTCTATCATGCCGAGGAACTCCATCCGAGGAACTATATCATCCCGAGATACTCTAAGCACTCCGAGGAACTCTTGATCAACGAGCAACTAAGGCGGTCCGAACTGCACCTCGGCCGTGTCATCAATTATCAGACGGACAACTGTTCAACTATTCATTAGATTCTTGACGCACACGCTGCATTAAATGTATTACCCATTCATATGTATATCATTTAATGTATTGGACCTTTCATGTACAGCCTTGAGGCTATAAATACCTTGTATCAATCCCATTCAAGGGGACCGGAATTTCTTGAGAGAACTTGTAATCAAGAATTCCACAAACACTCAGCAATAACATAACAGTGGACGTAGGCTTTATTCCTAGCCGAACCACTTTAAAAATCTTTGTCTTACTTATTTATCTGTGATTGAAGAATTAGAGTGATCTAGTTTTTTACATCAACAGATTGGCGCCGTCTGTGGGAAACGACTGTTGTTATCGTTTTTCATAAAAATCATTTATCATCAATGGCAGATAATCCAGAATCCAGTAATCGAAATACCGGAAATACTGGAAATCTTCCAAATCCATCTGCATTTCCAGATCTGGCCGGAATTATGACGAATCTGGCTCAGGGACAAACCGCCATGCAAGAATCTATGAGGCAACTCCTTCAAACTCTTCAAGGCGGTGTACCTACTCATTCAGGGCAACGGACTGATCATGGGCAATCACGATCCAGACGTATTGGGTCATATCGCAATGGGGAATCCAATGATTCTTCTTATCAACCTGGGCGAACTTCATCAATACGGGCTACGGATACAGATCAACATATCTCTCTTTCTCCGGAGAGAACTAGCGCTTTAGAAAGATTAAGCAGGGTGTCTCCTTTCAGTCGGTTAGGACCAAGGAGGAACATGAGTCCACCTAGGGCTCCATCAGGAAGTTTTCGACCACCACCAGGTTTGAGAGAAGGATCTGCACAATCACGACCAATTACTCGTCGAGATAAATCTCAGGAAGCTACGTCAGAGCAATCAGTTGCTCGGACTAAGCGGCCTGAGGAAGGGAATGAAGCATGGAAAGGTTCCATTCAACGATTGGAGGATAGACTGGGAGAAATGGCTAAGGCGAGGAACCCCTTACAGAGAACTTTTGTTCAAGGGACACCTTTTGTGCAAGCCATTGTGGATTTCCCCACACCGTCGAAATTCAAAGCACCTGTAGTGACCCCCAAGTATGATGGAAAGACAGATCCCGTACTTCATATAGAACAGTACCAAGCTGCTGCAGATATCTATGCTGTCCCCGACGAGATGAGGTGTAGAGCATTCTCGGGAACTCTTACCGGATCTGCACAGATATGGTACAATAATCTTCCTCGGGGTAAGATTTCAACTTTTGTTCAGTTAGCCGAGCTGTTTATTGGTAATTTTTGTTTTGGAGCAAAACCAGTAAAGCGAGTAGCGCACTTACTAAGTGTTAGACAAAAATCAGGAGAAAGTACTAGAGATTACATAACTCGTTTCAATAACGAGAAGTTGGAAGTCATAGATTATGAAGAAAAGACAGCAATCACTGCTTTGATGAGTGGTTTGCTGCCTAACAAGCTATACTATACTCTGGCCAAAGATCCGCCTAAAAATATGTCGGAATTGATGGCAAAGGCGGCCAAAATCATGAATGCCGAGGAGGCTATGACTGCGAAGAAAAATATGGATAAAGAAGTTAAAGTGGAGGTCGACAACTCTAAGAAGAAAGATCAGAAAGGTAATGGTGGTGACAAATATTCCAGGAATAACAGGATAAAGTTGGAAGCCCTAAAGAAGTATGATAATTATACTCCATTGAAAATGGGTATTAATCATGTTTTAGAAGAAATCAGGAATAACGAGGAAATCAATTGCCAGAGAAACTGAAGACAGATCCAGACATGAGGAATAAGACCAAATATTGCGAGTTTCACAAAGATCATGGCCATATGACCAAAAATTGTATAGCCCTTCAGAACGAGATTGAAACACTCATTCGAAGAGGAAAATTATCAAAGTATGTAGATCGCAGAGGTGAGAGGACAAATGAGGACAGAATTAGAAAGAGATCTAGATCTCCTCGTCGTGCAGAGGAGAAAAAGAGGAGGGACCATGAAGAGGATCCAGATGATGACCCCGATCTTCCCAAGAAGCCAAGGAAACCTGAACGAGAGGTATTTTCCATACGTTTTGGATCATTTCATTGTAACGTTATTACAGGGGGAGATGCAGGAGGAGGAGACCTTACCGCAGAAAGAAAAGCTTATCTCGGAGAGGCTCAAGCTTGCTCATATATTCAGCGAATAAACCTGGCCGAGGATGATCGTCCGAGGAAGGTAAACAAAGAGAAGCTAGTAATTGGTTTTTCAAAAAACGACCTGGCAGGTGTTCTTTACCCTCATGATGATCCTTTGGTGATCAAAATGAGAATGAAGGACGTGATCATTTCAAGGGTGTTAGTAGACAATGGTAGTTCGGCAGATATCATGTATTATTCATGCTTTGATAGCTTGAATTTGAAATTATCTCAATTGGAACCTTATCACAGACCCCTTCTGGGTTTTGCTGGCGAGAAAGTTTTTCCACTTGGGACGATCAAGTTGGATATATTCATTGGAACCTGGCCTGTTTGTCGAACAGAAAGAATACGATTCTTTGTGATGGATAAGAATGTGCAGTCAGCCTACAACATCATCATGGGAAGAGTTGGATTGAAGAAGTTCGAAGCCGTTCCTTCTACAGTACATCAATGTTTGAAATTCCCAACAAATTTTGGAGTTGGAGTGGTGAAAGGTGATCAAAAAGTAGCTCGGGAATGCTATTATTCGTCGGCCGAACAAGAAGAACTAGAAGGATCGATGAAAAAGACTACTACTTATCAAGTGGATGAATGTACAGAAATTGAAACTCTTGATCCTAGAGATGAGTCCCAACTTGTGAAAGGGCAAGTGGTAGAATCTACAGAAAATGTTATTTTGGACGACGAACATCCTGAACGAATAACCCAGATAGGTTCATCGTTGGATATGTCAATAAAAGAGGAGTTGATAACTTTCTTGAAGAATAGGAAAAATACTTTTGCTTGGAGTCATGAAGACATGCCAGGAATAGATCCAAACTTCTTATATCATGAACTCAATGTGAATAAGGAGATTAAACCTGTAAAGCAGAGAAGAAGGGTGTTTAGTCCCGAGAAGAATCAAGCCATACAAGAGGAAGTCGAGAAACTCCAGAAAGCCCAATTCATTGAAGATGTAAAATATCCAGATTGGTTGGCTAATGTGGTGATGGTAAAGAAGAAAAACAACAAATGGAGAATGTGTGTCGATTTCACCGATCTCAATAAGGCATGCCCCAAGGATCATTTTCCATTGCCCAGAATTGATCAACTGGTGGATGCTACCTCGGGACACGAGCTACTCAGCTTCATGGATGCTTACTCTGGCTACAACCAGATCAAAATGAAACCTGAAGACAGGGAAAGTACTTCTTTTATTACCCCTAGGGGAACTTATTGTTATAATGTTATGCCTTTTGGTTTAAAAAATGCAGGTGCAACATATCAGCGGTTGATGAACAAGGTTTTTACTGAACAAATCAGCCGCAACATGGAGGTCTATGTCGATGACATGCTCACTAAAAGCAAGAAAGCTGCTGATCATTTGGTTGACTTGAGTCAAACTTTTGATCAATTGGATAAATACCAAATGAAGCTTAACCCGACGAAGTGCACCTTTGGAGTACGAGAAGGAATGTTCCTCGGATACATCGTCAATCAGCGAGGTATTGAGGCAAATCCAGATAAGATCAAAGCTCTTCTAGGGCTGCGATCCCCGACAACGAAGAAAGAAGTGCAGAGTCTTACCGGACGAGTTGCAGCGCTCAACAGATTTGTATCTCGAGCAACTGATAAATGCATACCATTCTTCAAAACACTTCGAAAAACCTTTGAATGGAATGAGGAATGTGAAAAAGCTTTTCAAGACTTGAAGAAATATTTGGGAGCACCCCCACTGTTGTCAAGACCAATAACAGGAGAAAAGTTGTATTTGTATTTGGCAGTATCAGAGAACGCAGTCAGTTCAGCGTTGATCAGATTGGAGAATGGAGTCCAAAAGCCAATTTATTACACAAGTAAGGCTTTCCGAGGTGCAGAAATCAGGTACCCAAAGCTAGAAAAATTGGCATTGGCACTAATTGAAGCAAGCAGAAGAATGAGGCCATATTTCCAAGCCCATACCATCATCGTTTATACTGATATGCCATTGAGACAAGCCCTCCATAAGCCAGAAAAATCAGGGAGACTGATGTACTGGGCAGTAGAACTTGGTGAATATGATATTGTGTATGAGCCCAGATCATCATTGAAGGGGCAGGCTGTAGCAGATTTTATAGCAGAGTTCACATACCCTGATACCCCCGAGGAGCAAAAGATGCCTGCTGATTTACCTGTGGACGATACAGGATCAACAGAAACATTTGCTGACCTACATGTGGACGATACAGGATCAGCAGAAATAGGTCCAAACCAACCAAGGTTGGTAAAAGGACTTGTGGATGTAGAGAAATCATTATATTCAAACTCAGACCAGCCACGGTTGGTAAAAGAGTACGAGCAGATGACTGACGAGGAGCGAAAGATACCGGGGGATGATGGAAGAAAACAGCAGATATTTTATCGAGGAACTCTGACAGATAAGAAATTTGAAGACGAAATACCTACATGGAGATTATATGTAGATGGATCATCCTGCACAGCTGGTTGTGGAGCAGGAATTGTTTTGATCACTCCAGACGAGATTGACATGGAATATGCTTTGCGATTCCAATTCAAAGCCTCTAATAATGAAGCGGAGTATGAGGCCATGATAGCAGGTCTTAGCCTAGCAAAAACTATGGAAGCACAACAGGTGATGGTATTCAGTGATTCTCAATTAATTGTGAATCAGATGATGGGAATGTATGCGGTTAAAGGAGATTTAATGATCAAATATCATGCAAAGGTGATGAAATTGTTGACAGAATTTGAGGCCATTCAATTGGTGAGAATACCGAGGATGGAGAATGTACAAGCAGATGCACTGGCCCGACTAGCATCAGCTACTCGTACCGAGATGCGAAGAACCATACCGATTGAAGTATTAGAAGGTCGGAGCATAGATGAAGATCTGACAACGAATGTGATTACCCTTGATTTAGGACCATCTTGGATGGATCCAATCAGGAAATATGTTGAAGAGGGCGAATTGCCGGAGGACAAACTCGCTGCTAAGAAACTGAAGTATAAAGCTGCTCGGTATGTATTAACTAATGGTATTTTGTATAGACGAGGAATTATGGCAGGTTTGCAGAGATGTGTACATCCCACCGAGGTGAAAGAATTGATTGAAGAAATCCATGAAGGATCTTGTGGAGCTCATGTAGCAGGTCGAACACTTTTACAAAGAGTGATGACACAGGGATATTACTGGCCGACAATGAGGGCTGATTGTATAGCCTATGCCAAGAAATGTGACAAGTGCCAACGTTTTTCTTCCATCCGACGAACTCCACAAGCATTGCTAACACCAATAACTTCCCCTTGGCCATTTGCCATGTGGGGAATTGATTTGGTTGGACCACTGCCGACCACCCGAGGAAGATTCAAGTATCTCGTAGTTGCAGTGGACTATTTTACTAAGTGGGTGGAAGCTGAGCCTCTTATCAATATGACGTACGAGAAGGTATACCAGTTTGTATGGAAGAATATCATTTGTCGATATGGTCTCCCTCATGCTTTCATCACAGATCATGGAACACAATTTGATAATGAAGAATTTGCTGCCTATTGTCATCAGTCGAACGTTTTGAAGTTTCATTCAGCACCAGGACATCCCCAAAGCAATGGACAGACTGAAGTGACGAACAGAACATTACTAAATGGGTTGAAAAAGAGGCTAAGTGAAGCTAAAGCAAATTGGATTAATGAGCTCCAATCAGTATTATGGGCCTACCGAACAACTCCCCGAGCAGCAACTGGAGAATCACCATATATGCTAGCATTTGGAAGTGAGGCTGTGATACCGGCCGAGTTGGGTCTCCCAACGCATAGAGTGCTGAATTTCAACTCTCCGATCAGTGACTTGATGAGAAGAATGGATTTGGACATGCTCGAAGAAGTAAGAGAAGAGGCAGCCATTAGGAATGCTGCTTATCAACAACGAACAGCTCTGTTCTACAACAAAAGGGTGAAGAAATGCGATTTGAAGGAGGGTGATTATGTGCTGAAGAAAGTCATTCAGAAACAGAATAAACTGGAAGCAAACTGGCATGGACCTTACCGAGTTACAGAGGTTGTTCGACCTGGAACCTACAGAATAGCAACTCTAGAAGGAGAAGAATTTCAGAATGCATGGAATGCTGAACACCTGCGAAAGTATTATCAGTAATGAAAAATGTAAAGTATTTCCTTAATTATGAATAAAACGAGGATGGTTCACCATTTTCTTTCTGTTGAAAGTTTTTCGGGGAATATTAGTGTTGAACACTACACTGCTTGACAAGAAGAAGACTGCTCTACGGAGTCATGCTCTACGGAGCCATGCTCTACGGAGTCAAGCTCTACGGAGCGCTCTACGGAGCAAAAGTGCTATAAGTAGCCAACCTCCTTTGGTTAGGAGGATAAGCTCTCCGGAGCGCTCTACGGAGCAAAAGTGCTATAAGTAGCCAACCTCCTTTGGTTAGGAGGATAAGCTCTACGGAGCGCTCTACGGAGCAAAAGTGCTATAAGTAGCCAACCTCCTTTGGTTAGGAGGACATGCTCCAAGGAGCCAAAAAGTTCGAAAGAACCCTACTACTCCTTTGATTAGGAGGTGTAGACCAGCATGATCAACTACGGTTGGTAAGACTTTATATACTCTCGCATTACAGCTTATGTTTGTCGGGAGGTAACATTATTACAAAAAGTTCTTTAAAGAACAAAATATTCCAAACTGTACCAAGTATGGTTGGTCGGGGATAAAAACCCACTAACTGTAGTTGGTCGACGAGGATAAAAGTATTGACCTTAGTTGGTCGGACACATGTTTATATTTGAAAATTGAACCAAGTATGGTTGGTCGGGGATAGAAACCCATCAACTGTGGTTGGTCGACAAACATTATTTATCCACCTTGGTTGGTTGGAAACAATTTTGAACAATTTATGCTTACTATAAATTCTAATTTGGTTGATGAACCATATAATTTGCAAACAGAAAAATAGCTATTGGCAAAACAGAAAATGAAACTCTTTCATTAAGATAAAAATTTATTACATGTTACATGTATGTGCTAACTATTACATTAAAGATTCCTACTCTATTGGTTTCTTTCCTTTGTCCTTTGAGACAGGTTCCTCGCCAGCAGGAGGATCCTCTAGACAAAGAGGAGAATTAATAAAGTTCATGTCCTTCAGCATTCTGACATTCATTATTGTAGGAGTGTCCAACAGGTGCTCAGGACGAGATACTTCAACTTGAGAATGAAGGTTATAATCACCAAGATATTTAGAGATCAAACTCCGAGGAATGGAACGAGCAGGAATCCATGCCATATCCAATTTATAGGGAGGAACAGGCAAGTCTAGCAATCCAGGAGCATGATAATCCCATAAATAATGACCTTGTTCCAATTTTAATACACCCAGGGCGTTCAACCATCCCTGCTTATAACCTTCGTTGTTAGCATTTTCAAGGCGATCATCCAAATGGTAAAGAGCTTCATTATAGCCTGCATTCCAGAACTCCCGAGGCTGTTTATGGAATTGGAAAGTTAATCTATCTACTTGCTCGAGAAAGTTCTTGATAAGAGCATCTTTATTATTCAGAGCAGACTTCATCGCAACCAGTTGATCCTCTAAAGATAAGTTTTTCTTAGACAAATCAGACAGAGCACGATCCTTAACATTCAGTTGGAATGCTTGAGTTTCCAGAGTAGATTGGGTGCGAGATTCTTCAACACTACGGCTAAGAACTCTTGATCGGCTCCGAGAAGCAACTGGAGAATTTTGCTCCTCGACGATTCTTCCTCGTCCCCGAGCAGTCACAGGAATAATAGACTTTTTCAAGTCATCCAACTCTTGCCTTAGTTTGGCGTTTTCAACCTCTAGAAACGAAGAACCTTCATCAGTAACTGGTACTAATGCAGTGGAAGAGGAGGCAACAGATTCATATTGAGCCAATCTTTTCTACAGACTATTATTTTCTTGTTCCAGGATCTCGGCAATTTGTCGGCAGGCTTCAACTTCACCTTTTAGGGTCCTTTCCCTAATGTCATATGCAGCAATGATCTTTTTATGACCTGTATCAGAGGAAAGTTGTTGATATCTATTTTCATATTCCTCGTGTAATGAAGCCATCGATTCATTGTGCTGGCCTTGGAGATCCTTTAAGGAACAATGCAGCTCTTCAATCAATTCATAATAAGCGACATTGTTAGCTACAGCTCGGTGGAGTAAATCTTTCAAGTACCGATAAGCCTCAGTCGCCTGTTCTGAAGCATCATGACCAAGAATGTCAGCAATTTCAGAAGAACTAAGGTCTGTATGACCAGCCCTATAGTATTGGTGACATTGTTGCATCAGCTCGGTATCATGAGAAGAGATTAGTTCCATTCTAGCAACAAACTAAAGACAAGAAAAAGACAACAATCAACAAAGAATCATCAATAACGGCGATGAGTAAAGAAGTATTTTATTAGATCATAAAAGGATTACATTGTTCGATTACAAATGACAAAAAGATAGAAATGATACCGAACAACTTCACACCTTTTCCTTGTCTCCCAAGACTTTCTCGGGAGGCTGGGACGAGGAGCTCGGTTGCTCGGTGATAACAACAGCTTGGTCGGCAGAAATCTTCTCGGCAGGAGGAGGCATAGAAGAAATGTCCTCAATGACAGAGGGTTGAGAAGCAGAGATTGGGACATCCACAGCTATGGAAGATTCATCTGATGCAGGTTCATCTTCTTCTTCTTCCACAATTGGTGGAGGAAGACCAGGGAGATGCCTTTGGAATAGCTCAGAATCGTCTTGGGTTTTTAGCTCTTGTAGAGCAGCTACCCAACCATCATAGAAGTATTTCAACTCCCCATATTTGACTTGAGATGTCATAGCTGCAATCCCTTTATCCCATCCTTTCTCCCAACCAGCACTGAAATGTTTCTTAACTACAGCTTTTCTTTTCAACTTCTCCGAGGAGAGTTTGACATCCAATTGTTCTTTCTGGATTTTGATGTCTCGCAAGATAGATAGTTCTTTTTCTGCATTCTTCAGTTGGTCATCGCATTTTTGCTGATTGACCTCTAAGCTTTTCACCTTCTCCTCCAAATTCTTGGAGGTTTCAGCCATCTTCATCTTATCAGCCTCAGCTGCAGCCAATTTTTTCTCCCAGGCAGCTTTCTCCTCGATGTACTGCTGGCGAGATTCTTTCACAGATTGGGCTAAACCCAAGAGGGCATCGTCAACATCGGACGAGGAACTAGAAGCTTTAATAGCTTGATCTTTCTTCACGATGGTATTGAAACAGTTCACCAGCTGAAAGATAAGAAAAACAATAGAGTCAACACAAATACAAGATTTCAGGAAAAAGAAAAGAAAGACCAAAGGTATGAGAAATTTACTGAAGAAAGATGGCGAGCAGCTAGGGATGTCAGTGTATCCCTAGGAATCTTTTCATCAACCCCGAGAACCTCGGGTATAACTGAGCTCGTTGAGGAGCTCGGAAGAATGATTTTTGAAACATTACTACCACCAGCGGGTAGAGAAGATGCAGTTCCAGCAAGATTAACCGAGGATGATTTCCTCAATCTCTTCAAAGGAGGGTCAGCAGCATCAACCAAGGAAGAAGTCTTGGTCGGAGATATTGTAATTACATCAGCACTAGCACTTTTCTTGCTCGGGGCCACTGGGGGCTTCTCGGCAAATTTGGAGGAACTGGCATCTACTTTTTTAGTCCCCTCTGGGACATCAATTTTACTTTTCTTTGCTTCAACAGCAGAAGAAATTTCACCAAATAGAGCAGGAGGAGCTCTTTTCTTGCCCATTCTCTGAGATAGGGGAATATGAGAATCTGAAGATGAACTTTCTGGTGTTGAGGCTGGTTCAACAGGGCGAGCAGTATAAGAGGTTGTGTAGCTCTTATACTGCAGCAAATATGATGCAGATCTAATATGCTCGTCTGCAATCGTCTTATGCAAATTCCAGATAAGTTTTAAATGCTTGATATTCACTTCCGACTCTTTTGGAGTTTTTCTTTTACTATCAACTGCAAATAAATACATAAATCTCAGTCATACATTTTGTCAAACATGATGAAAACGCAATTTCATAAGTAAAATAAAAATGAAAAATAAACCTATCCCATTGCCGTATGGGGGGCATCTGGGACCGTTGTATACTTCATTCCCAGATAAAGGCGCGTGTTGCCAATTTTTTATGACCAACCCATGCTCAAAATAATCTCTATTTGAATCAGGGAGGTTAACTACAAGGGCTCTATTTAAAAACCTAGTTTTTAAATAATAAATATTATCTAAAGTGGCCCATTTATAGCAGTACATGATTTCTGGGATCCCTATACGAGTCCCATGAGTTAGATTTAACTTGTGCACCCCGTTAATTATTCTCCATGAATTGGGGGCTATTTTTGCAGGAACAAGATCAAAATATTGACAAAACTCAAGACATAATGGGTTTGGGGGAAAAGAAAAACCACATTCAGCAATGAAAAGACTGGGGAACCAATGTCCCTCAGCCAATCGAAAGTAATCTAAAGGCTCAGAAAGAACCTCTAGAATTACCCAAGAAGGAATGGAAAAGTCAGAACGAAATTTCTCAGCAGATTCAACAATATAAACCATATTGAATAAAAGAGATGCAGAAGAAAGGAAGAAAATCTTACAGAAAGAAAGGAGATATGTTGACAACGAACGGAAACAATGATGAACACACAAGAGAGAGGAAGAGAATAGAAAACTTGAAGGCAGAAAAATGGAAAGTGTAGACGACGGTATGGTTACCAAAGGGGTTTAAATACTTTGCATTGGGAAGCGGCGAAAGAAATGATTACTAAAAAGAAACTACTGAACTTCCGGCGGCTAAAAAGACAAAAGTTGCACGAAGATCGAAGCGCTTGTAAAAAAGGCGGAAACTGCGAAATGAGAAGGAAATTTGAATACAATGCTCCTAAAACCCAGGAAGGTCATTTAATATTACCATATACCGAGAAAGAATGTCCCATACTCCTCAAAGTTCGAAATATGAAACATTGGGGGCTTCTGTTGATACCAAAATTAATATGCTGATGTGGACGAATAGTATGAAGACACGTGTCAATCTACGTGGCACAATAACAGCGAGGAAGATCATTTACTGAACAACCATGGTTGGTACCGAGCAACGAGAATACACCGAGGAGCTCTATCATGCCGAGGAACTCCATCCGAGGAACTATATCATCCCGAGATACTCTAAGCACTCCGAGGAACTCTTGATCAACGAGCAACTAAGGCGGTCCGAACTGCACCTCGGCCGTGTCATCAATTATCAGACGGACAACTGTTCAACTATTCATTAGATTCTTGACGCACACGCTGCATTAAATGTATTACCCATTCATATGTATATCATTTAATGTATTAGACCTTTCATGTACAGCCTTGAGGCTATAAATACCTTGTATCAATCCCATTCAAGGGGACCGGAATTTCTTGAGAGAACTTGTAATCAAGAATTCCACAAACACTCAGCAATAACATAACAGTGGACGTAGGCTTTATTCCTAGCCGAACCACTTTAAAAATCTTTGTCTTACTTATTTATCTGTGATTGAAGAATTAGAGTGATCTAGTTTTTTACATCAACAACGACAAATCCAACAATATAGAAAAAAAAAATTCTCCTAACAAAAGCTTCAATGTTCCACTATAATTATTGTCCGCTCTTTTCCAAATGCGACCTGATACAAAAAAGAAAACATAGTTAGTAAATTAAAAGAGCTAGCGAAAAGACCTGTTTGGCCAAGAAAATGTTTCTTTGATAGACATTAACAGAAACATTTAATTCAGTAAAAAAGACCTCAAATCTGACATTTTAAGTAATAAGTTCAATTTATAATTCTTTTGAATGGAAATTTTTCAGTAGAATTCAACCTATTTGGCGATGGAATACGACGTGTTTGGCGAATATATTCTGCCCAAGCAACAGTATG
Source organism: Sambucus nigra (assembly GCA_949130495.1). Taxonomy (NCBI): domain Eukaryota; kingdom Viridiplantae; phylum Streptophyta; class Magnoliopsida; order Dipsacales; family Adoxaceae; genus Sambucus; species Sambucus nigra. Next base: position 488,700,676 of record OX422218.1, on the reverse strand, counting down.
TTCAGCATCGCTATTTTTCGGAGCTTCATCAGCAGCCCTTTGTTCTTCCATTCCTTACCTTGCCATCACGACCTTCTTCACTATCTTTGCTTGATCACGTGCTCTCATTTGTTCTACTTGAGCCTGAAACGCATTATAAAATTATTATATATATTAACACAAACAAACAGAGACATACACAATCGTAGTCAATGAACCTCTAAAATCAATATAATATGCGAGCATTGGAACTTGTACCAATTATTCGTATTGTAACAGGTCCTATAAAGTGAATGAATATTTAATTGGAACTTGGTCTAATCAAAATATCAAGATACCTTATTGAAAGAATGGAATACATCACCATATACAAAATGTTAGGTAAAAATAAAAAGTCTGCGAAGTAGTATTTCCACCACCTGCAGCTGCCCCCCCCCCCCCCCCCAAACCTACTGTTGCCCCCACCCCACCTGCTACCCCCACGCCCACTTGCTGCCCATCACCCCCTACATACCTAATTAGTACCATAGTTCTCATTCCCAAGAAGAACTATACACCTTAGAAAAATAAAACACATGATAAATGAAATATCTTTCTGATAGATTTAGAATTGATCGATTTTGGGTACACAACAGTGTTAAAGTAAAAAAGAAAGCATGTTTAATAAAACCATATTGCATATATGCATATTGCATATATGCAATGCTTGGAACAATATCGCTATGGTTCTGCATTGGACTTTAAAATCTAAGAATGCAATTTTGTTTAATAGCACTAAACATTGAGATCACCATAGCCAACTAAACATTGAGATACCATATACTAATAGAGCAGTAGTATACTAATAGAGCAATAGTATATATATTCCTTGTCAATCCAACCATATTCCATCTCAATTCAGCACCGAACTAAAAAATTAAAAAAACTTCAATAGCGTCTGCCTTCAATGCACAACCTATATAAAAATTTCAAATCCCAAATTGCATTGTAACTTCTGAACACAACCTATATAAAAGACATTAATAAATAAAGGATGAATACATCTAAAAGCCTAAATAAAAATGAATAATTATGGTTTTTTCTCCGCACTAAATTCTTATCCGTGTATGAATTTAAAGAATGCATATAAACTAATTTTGTATGAGAATAAACATTCTGAGATAATAAAACGTTTCAAATTTGAGCAAAACAATGGGTGAAATGGAGAGATTTGTGTTGTCCTTTTGAAGAGGGGGGTTTGAATATTAGTTATGTGGAAGATATGTTTGCAACTTGTAGTATTATAGAGAAAAATTATCTTTGGGCCCATTTAGAAAAACCAATTAATATACCAAGTTGTACAAACATCATATATAAATACACCTTTGTGTACATATGTTGATCCAAACCCACAATATAAATCCAAATACAAAATCTTGGTAACTCACTGAGATGAAGCCCTTATACCCTTGACTCACTTGAGTCTATACTGTATAAGAGCTCATCTAGTTTGGAAATAGTGACAAAATTATGTCAATCCTAGAAACCAAAGAGCTTCAGAAGTTGGATTGGACTTCATATTTAAAAGTTGTAATGATCCTGAACTTATAGCCATCACTCACACACTTAGAACACCCACACTACATTGCATATTGCACTTTTATATGTGTTCTTGGGTTGAGTGAGTTTAAATCCCTTAATTTGGTTTTTAATAATTTTTTGGGATTTTTTTTTAACATTTTTCAAATTTAATTTTTATAAATAAAATTTGGTTTTAAAAGTTTTGGGGTCAAACTGCAATTTTATTTTGTGCTGTTTTTGGGCTGATTGTTTACCTGGGTAGAAACCGAAAGCGCTAGAGACTCCAGGGTGTGCATGTAATTAAGTTTGGGACGCGCGTTTGTTTCCAATTGCTGGCCAACACGTGCAGCCTTCTGATTGCCTACATTTGTGTTTCTTTGTAGACACAAACTTCGCGTCACACCTGAGCCCTTGGATCAATTCTTATCTAGGGTCTGCATGCGATCTTTGGTAATCCCTGTGTAAACATCTCCACCTATCACAGCTTGTTTAACCACCGCTTGCTGTTAACCCTTGGATCAAAGTCAAGAAGAATTGACTTGATCACAGCCGTTGTTTTCACTCGAACGTCTGGAACCTTCTCAGCCCCCTATATAAACCCTCATCTTCTCAGACTTCGAAGATTTTTGGCCATTTTGTTTTCCTCTGAGAGAAGAGAGAGAAGAGAGAGAAGTGAGAGAAAAAAAGAGAGAAGAGAGAGAGTTTGAAACCCTAGATTGAAACCCTAGAAACCCTAACTTCGTTACCTCTTCTCCAGCCAAAATCAAACACCTAAACCAAAAACACCTTTCCAGTGTTCTTGAGGGTTTGAGTGTATGAGTTGTGTTTGTTTTGCTGTTCCTTGTGTTCATCGAATCTTACTGTTCAACTTAAACTTTTTATTTCAGATCTGGTTTCTGTTTCAATAGAAATCACAGATCTGAAGTGTTTGAAGTTACAAAACACGTAGATACACATTATTTCTCATCCAGAGAAGTATATTGTTGATTTCTTTTGATAAAAACGTTTTCATACTTCGAATCAACAATACATGCTTTCTGTTTCTTGCTGCTTGCAAAACTAAACCTTGACCTAGTATTAGAATCGCACTTGGAGGTTTTCAATCTCGAAAATCTTTTCAAAACTGAGATTGATTAAGATCTTTACCGATTTTGAAGAAAGATATCCGTGGATTCTGGGATTTATTGAAAGGTCAAAAAGGTTTTATGTTTTGTGAGAAAGAAAGAAAAAGAAAGTTCACAGCATATAGTAAACTGTAATTTACTAGGACTGTTTGTAACTATTAAGGGTGTGTGTGTTCATGCATGTGGTTTAGAACACCTTTTCACAATACATCTTCACACTACAAACACTTAAAGTGTTGGCTGTAAGATCTAGTGAACTAAAGTCGACGTAAAGTGCTGAAACAAAGGAGGAGTGTACAACCTGAGAGGACTACATCAACAAACAAGATCTGCAGAGAAGTTTGAGGACGCCAGAGGGTATATTCCTAAACTTGTATAGATTTGTTTGTGTGCATGTTAGTTAAATAGATTGTAACTCATATATTTGTTTTAGTGGATTTTTTCATTTTACTCCGTAGAGGGAGTCGTGGATGTTTCCTCAGTTGGTGAGGTTTTACCACGTTAAAAATATGAGTATCAATATTTCTACATCTTCTCATCCCTTTCTAATAGTGTGCTGAGTTTAAAACATTTTAAACTGTTTACTAAAACCTGTTATCAAATCTTGTCCATATCTCGTACATAATTTTGTTAACACATCTTGTGTTCAAAATCGTTTTGATTTTAGTAAAGAGTTTCTTCAACAAACTTTCGGAGTTGCTTAAATAGTTTATTTTCATAAACGGCTTTGGCAACGCTATTTCAATTGGTATCAGAGCTTTTGGTGAACTTTTTCAAAAAGATCCTGAGTTTCTGAAACTGTTTTCTCAAAATCATTATGGACGAGAAAAACGAAAGATATGGTAACTTGACCAGACCTCCAGTCTTTGATGGAACCAATTTCTCTTACTGGAAAGTAAGAATGATTGCTTTTATTCAAGGAACACTGGGAGATGATGTCTGGGATATCATTGAAAACGGATACTTTTATCCAACTAAACCAGCCACTGATGGAAGCAATGAAAGGATTAAGAAAATATTGAGTGAGTTTACTCAAGAAGAGAAACAGGTTTCTCGAAATAATAACAAAGGCAAGAACGCTATATTTATGTCTATTAACAAACATGAGTTCAAGAGAATCTCATCTTGTACCACTTCCAAGGAAGCATGGGATACCTTGATTACTGCACATGAAGGAGACTCTAGGGTAAAAGCTGCTAAGACTCAGATTATAATCCAACAGTATAATACCTTAATCATGTCTGAATCTGAGTCTTTCGATGATTTCTATATGAACCTTACTGATATTGTCACTAAACTTCATGCCAATGGTATAACTTATGATAGACAGGAAATTGTCTCTAAAATTCTGAGATCATTGCCACAGAAATTTGACAATAAAAGATATGCTATTGAGGAGATGTGTGATGTAAATCTCACTCCTGAATTACTCAATAGTAAATTAAGAACTGTGGAAATGGAATTGGAGTTTAAGAAACAATTGACCCACACTAATAGGAAACATACCAATTCCAATCTTAGCTTTACCTCTAAGATGATTAAGCCTGAGTTAAACACCTCTAGTAATAATTCTGATGAGGACTGTGACTTAGAAAGTCTAGATAATCAGATTGCCCTAATGACAAAACAATTTAAGAAAATTGTTAAATTTAGAAACAGTGTTGCAAATAGACAGGGCAAGTCTAATTATACCACTCCTTCAAATCACAAATCTCATGAGAAACCTCATGACAAACAGAACAAGGACAACACAAGACCTCACAGAGACCTCAAGAAGACTGAATGCTATAGATGTGGTAAACTAGGACACATTGCTCAAGACTGTAGAGTTAATTTAAATGCCCAAAACAAACACTCTAGAGCCAATATCTGCAAAACCTGGGATGACTCAAGTGATTCTGAAAATGAGGAACTTGAAACCTCTGATGGTTTTTATCCTTGTTTAGCCTTCTTTGCCAAAATCATATACAATGATGATATGCCTATGCTTGATAGTGAGGATGAGTTTAGTAATTCTAGTTCTGTTGCTCTGAATCATACTTTAACTGGTTTAGATGCTTTACTTACTGAGAACATTAATACCTCTTCCTCGGGGTGTGTGAGTCAAAGGGAAATCGATACTGCTGATGTCAATGGGTGCGTGAGTTTAAGAAATGAAACCTTAGGGGTCACTTCACACACTTCACTTAGTGACTCAGACAATGATGATCTCCCAGACATTCACACTCTATATACTAAGACTCTTAAGAAAAGCACTAGACTAGAAAAGATTGTAAAAGATCTTACCAAAAAGCTAGAGGATCTAAGCCTAATGGTAAAAGTGAATGCTGAAGAGTATACTACTCAATGTATGTCTCATGAAAGTGATATCAAAGTGTTTGATGAAAAACTGAAATCTTTGACTGAAGCTAATGAAATTCTGGAGAAAAAATACAAAGGGACATTATTAGAATTGGAACAAACAAAAGAAAAGACATCAACTGTTTTCAAGAAATTTACCAAATTTGAAAATAATTCAAACTGTTTTGATGGATTTGTTGCTGAATCTAAAACCAATTCTGATGATAGAACTGGAATAGGGTTTTGCCCCAATTTGAAGTCACAAACAAAACATGTTGAACCTATCAAGTTTGTGTCAGGAGGCAAAAGACCTATTGAGACGTGTCCAGACTTTCATTCTTTAAAAACTAAGTTTGATCATCAAAACACTAACACTGGAGATGCAAGTTGCTCTAAGCATGAAAGTTTATCAAAGGGAAAATATGTCTGCCCCCCTATTAGGAAAAGTGAACCTGCTTTCAAACCTGTGCTACCTAGGAATAAAATTCAGCCTGAAAATTTCTCAAAACCTTTGTTTAGAAACTTTCCTAAAGAAAACCCCATTCTGAGAAATCTTTATTGCTCCTATTGTGATATATATGGCCACTCTTTCGATAATTGCTATGCTAGGAGACTGATTAAGCCTATCTACAACACTCCCATGTACCATAACTTTAACTATTCTAGGAGGAGTCGTAACAATTATGTTCTTCCCAGGCCACCAGACAAAAACTCTAACTATAGGAATAGAAAGACTAAACCTAAAAGGACATTTACTAGAAGGATTCCCAGAAACTTTTCTAAATCAAATGCTCAGGTGTTTAAATTTACCCAAAATCATGCGCAAAATGTTTTTCAACAAAAATCTACTGCTCGCAAATTTTATCAAATGAGAGCAAATAAGCGCAAACAGAAAACCAGAGCAATTTGGGTTAGAAAAGATGATATAGAACCCCAGATGAAGTGTAATGTTGTTATTTCTGCCTTAAAAGCTGAACTTACATCTTCTGGTTGGTACTTGGATTCTGGATGTTCCAAGCATATGACAGGTGATGATACAAAACTTTTAAATAAAACCCATTTTGATGGTGGAAAAGTTGTTTTTGGTGATGGAGTATCATCCCAGATCATAGGCAAAGGAACTCTTAAAGAAAAGGGACTTCCCCTTCTTGAAAATGTTCTCTTAGTTAAAGGTCTCAAGGCTAACTTACTCAGCATTTCGCAATTTTGTGACTTAAACCATACTGTTACCTTTTCAAAGAACAATTGCAAGATTTTAAATGAAAAGGGAGAATGCATAATTACAGGACTCAGGACTCCTGACAATTGTTACACTGTCATGAGTAGTTCTGAAATCTGTAATGTTGCCAGAATGGATGACAATGAAATATGGCATAACAGAATGGGTCACATTAATTACGAAAATTTGTGTAAATTGTCTTCTCAACAAATAGTTAGAGGAATACCAAAAATTAAACCTATTCATAACATTGTCTGTGGTCCCTGTCAAGAAGGAAAGATTGTTAAAGCACCTCATAAAAGAGTTAAAGATATCCTTACCTCTAATCCCTTAGAACTCATCCATATGGACCTAATGGGTCCTTCTCAAACTGTTAGTCTTTGTGGACACAGTTATATTCTAGTTATGGTTGATGATTTCACTAGGTTCACCTGGGTAGCTTTCTTAAAACAGAAATCCGACACTTTCCAAACCTTTTTAAAGATTCTTTTACGGATTGAAAATGAGAAAGACACTCAAGTGAATAGAATTCGAAGTGATAGAGGTGGTGAATTCAAGGATACTGGTGTTATAGAATATTGTGACTATAATGGTTACAAACATGAGTTCAGTGCCCCTAAGACCCCTCAACAAAATGGTATAGCTGAGAGAAAGAATCGAACTCTTCAAGAAATGGCACGTGTCATGCTCCATGCTAAGAACTTACCTAAGTATTTTTGGGTAGAATCCATTCGTACAGCATGCCATCTTATTAATAGGGTCTATCTCAGAAAGAATTCCAAACAAACCCCTTATGAACTTTGGTACAATAAAAAGCCTAATCTTAAGTACCTTAGAACCTTTGGTAGTACCTGCTATGTTTGCAAAGATAGGGAACACTTATCTAAATTTGAGAGTAGGGGAGATAAAGCCATATTCTTAGGATATTCACCTAATAGTAGAGCTTATAGGGTATTTAATCTTCGCACTAAAACCTTAATGGAATCCATAAATGTAATTGTTAGTGACACCACTATAGAAAGCAAGACTAGTGAATTAACTATTGAAGAAGAATCGTCAAATATTTTAGAAAATGACACTTCTGAAATAGATAATTCATTACCTATTGAGTCACCTGAAGTACCTAACTGGGTTTCTAAAGATCATCCCATAAACAACATAGTTGGTAACCCTGGTGAACCAGTACGTACAAGATCCCAACTTAGAAATTATGCTCTCTATGCTTGCTTTGTTTCTCTCTTGGAACCAAAGAATATAAATGAGGCATTGAATGACTCTCACTGGATTTCTGCTATGCAGGATGAACTTTTACAATTTGTCATTCATGATGTTTGGTTTCTTGTTCCACGTCCTGATCACAAAAAGGTTATTGGTACTCGTTGGATTTTCAAAAATAAAACTGATGAAAATGGGATGATAATTAGAAATAAAGCTAGACTAGTTGCTCAAGGTTACTCCCAAATAGAAGGACTTGATTTTAATGAGACGTTTGCTCCTGTTACTCGTTTAGAATCAGTTCGTCTGCTTCTTGCTATAGCTTGTCACATGCATTTTACATTATATCAAATGGATGTTAAATCTGCGTTCCTTAATGGAATACTTGCCGAGGAAACCTATGTAGAACAACCTAAAGGGTTCATTGACCCTAATTATCCTACTCATGTATTTCAGTTGAAAAAGGCTTTATATGGTCTTAAGCAAGCTCCTAGAGCTTGGTATGAGCGACTGTCCAGTTTTCTGCTGGACAAAGGTTTCAAAAGAGGTGGAAATGACCAAACCTTATTTGTCAAACAGTTTGGCAAACACATTACTATTGCTCAAGTCTATGTAGACGATATCATATTTGGATCCACTTCTACCTCAGAAGTAAAATCTTTTGCTGAAAATATGAGTAAGGAATTTCAGATGTCCCTTATGGGGGAGTTACAGTTCTTCCTAGGTCTCCAAGTCAAACAACAACCAGATGGCTTGTTTCTTTCGCAGACTAAGTATGCATTACAGATAGTTAAGAAATTTGGCCTCGAGAGTGCTAAGAGTGCTAAAACGCCTATGAGTACTACAGAGAAATTATCTAAAGATGAAAATGGAAAATCTGTAGACTCTACCTTATATCGTAGTATGATTGGCACATTACTATATCTGACTGCCTCGCGTCCTGATATCATGTATGCTGTTTGTGTTTGTGCGCGTTATCAAAACAACCCCAAGGAGAGTCATTTAAACGCTGTTAAACGCATAATTAAATATGTTAAAGGCACTCTAAATTTAGGAATTTGGTACACGAATGACACACCTAGCACTATTATTGGGTACACTGATGCTGATTGGGCTGGGTGTACTGATGATAGTAAAAGCACTTCAGGCGCATGTTGTTATATTGGTAATAACTTGGTAGGATGGAGTAGTAAAAAACAGAACTGCACATCTCTCTCGACTGCTGAATCTGAATACATAGCCGCCGGTAGCTGTTGTGCCCAATTGTTATGGCTTAAACAAATGCTAAGTGATTATGGTATTCTAGAACCCACACTTCATCTCTATTGTGATAATCAAAGTGCGATTAACATTTCTAAGAACCCAGTTCAACACTCGCGAACTAAGCACATTAAAATAAGACATCATTTTATTCGTGAGTTGGTGGAATCCAAGGAATTAGAAATTAACTATCTCCCTACTGATCTACAACTTGCAGACATGTTCACTAAACCTCTTGATTTTAATAGATTCGTTTCTTTAAGAAAATCTATTGGTATGATTAGTGCTGAGTAATATCTTTTGCTGTTTTTTTCCGAATTTTTTCCCTTTGTCTATTTGAGACAAAATGGGGGAGAAATTTGAGTCTATTTCTGCATATACTAAAAAGCTTGATCTTAGTAATTCTTTGCAGGTATTCTCCTTGTACAGTCATTCTCGTTTGTAATAATAGGATGTTAAACTGTATATAGTTGAGTTATGTAATTTTTGCTTTCTAGGATTTGGGTAGATAGAACTTTTATAGAAATAGGTTGTTCTCTTATTTTGTTGCCCTACGAGTCCAAGATTGACTCAAAGGAGATTTTGTCTCATATTTCCAAAGGGGGAGATTGAAGCCCTTATACCCTTGATTCACTTGAGTCTATACTGTATAAGAGCTCATCTAGTTTGGAAATAGTGACAAAATTATGTCAATCCTAGAAACCAAAGAGCTTCAGAAGTTGGATTGGACTTCATATTTAAAAGTTGTAATGATCCTGAACTTATAGCCATCACTCACACACTTAGAACACCCACACTACATTGCATATTGCACTTTTATATGTGTTCTTGGGTTGAGTGAGTTTAAATCCCTTAATTTGGTTTTTAATAATTTTTTGGGATTTTTTTTTAACATTTTTCAAATTTAATTTTTATAAATAAAATTTGGTTTTAAAAGTTTTGGGGTCAAACTGCAATTTTATTTTGTGCTGTTTTTGGGCTGATTGTTTACCTGGGTAGAAACCGAAAGCGCTAGAGACTCCAGGGTGTGCATGTAATTAAGTTTGGGACGCGCGTTTGTTTCCAATTGCTGGCCAACACGTGCAGCCTTCTGATTGCCTACATTTGTGTTTCTTTGTAGACACAAACTTCGCGTCACACCTGAGCCCTTGGATCAATTCTTATCTAGGGTCTGCATGCGATCTTTGGTAATCCCTGTGTAAACATCTCCACCTATCACAGCTTGTTTAACCACCGCTTGCTGTTAACCCTTGGATCAAAGTCAAGAAGAATTGACTTGATCACAGCCGTTGTTTTCACTCGAACGTCTGGAACCTTCTCAGCCTCCTATATAAACCCTCATCTTCTCAGACTTCGAAGATTTTTGGCCATTTTGTTTTCCTCTGAGAGAAGAGAGAGTAGAGAGAGAAGAGAGAGAAGTGAGAGAAAAAAAGAGAGAAGAGAGAGAGTTTGAAACCCTAGATTGAAACCCTAGAAACCCTAACTTCGTTACCTCTTCTCCAGCCAAAATCAAACACCTAAACCAAAAACACCTTTCCAGTGTTCTTGAGGGTTTGAGTGTATGAGTTGTGTTTGTTTTGCTGTTCCTTGTGTTCATCGAATCTTACTGTTCAACTTAAACTTTTTATTTCAGATCTGGTTTCTGTTTCAATAGAAATCACAGATCTGAAGTGTTTGAAGTTACAAAACACGTAGATACACATTATTTCTCATCCAGAGAAGTATATTGTTGATTTCTTTTGATAAAAACGTTTTCATACTTCGAATCAACAATACATGCTTTCTGTTTCTTGCTGCTTGCAAAACTAAACCTTGACCTAGTATTAGAATCGCACTTGGAGGTTTTCAATCTCGAAAATCTTTTCAAAACTGAGATTGATTAAGATCTTTACCGATTTTGAAGAAAGATATCCGTGGATTCTGGGATTTATTGAAAGGTCAAAAAGGTTTTATGTTTTGTGAGAAAGAAAGAAAAAGAAAGTTCACAGCATATAGTAAACTGTAATTTACTAGGACTGTTTGTAACTATTAAGGGTGTGTGTGTTCATGCATGTGGTTTAGAACACCTTTTCACAATACATCTTCACACTACAAACACTTAAAGTGTTGGCTGTAAGATCTGGTGAACTAAAGTCGATGTAAAGTGCTGAAACAAAGGAGGAGTGTACAACCTGAGAGGACTACATCAACAAACAAGATCTGCAGAGAAGTTTGAGGACGCCAGAGGGTATATTCCTAAACTTGTATAGATTTGTTTGTGTGCATGTTAGTTAAATAGATTGTAACTCATATATTTGTTTTAGTGGATTTTTTCATTTTACTCCGTAGAGGGAGTCGTGGATGTTTCCTCAGTTGGTGAGGTTTTACCACGTTAAAAATCTGAGTATCAATATTTCTACATCTTCTCATCCCTTTCTAATAGTGTGCTGAGTTTACAACATTTTAAACTGTTTACTAAAACCTGTTATCAAATCTTGTCCATATCTCGTACATAATTTTGTTAACACATCTTGTGTTCAAAATCGTTTTGATTTTAGTAAAGAGTTTCTTCAACAAACTTTCGGAGTTGCTTAAATAGTTTATTTTCATAAACGGCTTTGGCAACGCTATTTCATGAGATTATGAGAATTGGTTGATACAACCTAGGAATAAATTCAATACTCAATCATAAGTTAGTGTATAAGATTTTAAAACGCACAATTTGATATGAAAAGAATAAAATAAACCATTTAACAAAAAAAAAAACTAAACCATTCTTGAAGAATTTAAATTTATGTGTGCTATTTAGAGCTGGATTATGTTATATTCAAAGAAGCATTTAAATTTGTGTGTGTGTTTGAGAGGGGGAGAGAGAGTAAATCACCATTCAGTAGCTTTCGAAGGTCCATTTCTATAATTTTCCACCTCAAAACTGAAGACATAAAGGCCAAAAATAAATAATGATAGATATAGAGATGCAGTCAGGAAAAAAAGTGACATGCGTGTTGTGTCAAACACACGTAATAAATGACATAATTTTATGTTGAAAATATACAACTTGTGGGTTTAGAAATAAAGGACTAATAAACACACGTAATAAAGGACTGTCAAACGCGTAGTAAAGGACTATCAAACACACATAATAAAGGACTAATAAAGGACTGCCAAACACACGCAAGAAGTATGTGCGATACTTCACTAAATATCATTAAAAAACTCAAAACACGAAAAATATTAACTTTAGTAAATACTTTCCTCTGCCTGTTATAACCCACAAAAATAAACCCCTCACCCAGATAGTTATGCGTGTAATATATTCTTTAAATAAAATAATAAAACATATAAGAATATTATTTAAGCATATTCAGTAGTCAATATAATAAAGTCATGTGAAAATGACTTCGCTTTTGGTAGTGAGCATGAAAAAAAAGTATGTCAACAAAGTGAAACTTAAATGCCTACTTATGCCCACTTATGCATTGGGTGGGGTCTTGGGAAGTACAATTGCAATATATTCATTCAAGCATGTGTGTATCCTCATGTCAGAAATAGGTGATCCTAAAACAAAACACATACATAAAAGGAGGGAAATGATACCTCGTGAAATTAAAGAGTATCCCAATTACTTGAAAAATTAACAAAGATTCATTAATGAACATAAATTTACTAAGTTAAATTAAAACCAACTAATCAAGTTGGTCATATAATTGGGTATTCCCAGAACACAAAAATTACAATATCTTTGAATTAATAAAATATCAAGGCATACATGGATAGTAGCACCAAGCTTAATCTAAATCAAAGCTAAAAGATAACTTAATATTGTGAGATGAAGAGAAAAAACCTTAAAACCAATGAAACCTTAAAACAATTACCCAAAATTGAACCACAAAAATATTAGATCTGCAAAAAAAGATTAGACCTACAGAAAAAATGTTAGATCTGAAATAAATGTGACAAAAATTACACCATTCTTATTCTTAGATCTGCAAAAAAAAATCAAAAACTCTCATTTTAAAACTGAAAAACCCATTCTGGAAAAAAAGATTATACGTGGAAAAAAAACGTTAGATCTGAAATAAATGTGAAAAAAATTACACCAACACAAATCAGCAAACCAAAAGGGTGAAATCGTCTTTGGTGAAATCAGCAAACCAAAAATTATACCAACACAAACTACCTCAAGCTGAGAACGTCTTTGGTGAAATCCCCTGTTTGAATAATGAAGATCTCACCAAACAAAAATTATACCAACACAAATCAGCAAACCAAAAGGGTGAAATCGTCTTTGGTGAAATCAGCAAACCAAAAATTACACGAACACTAACTACCTGAAGTTGAGATCATCTTTGGTGAAATTATTTTTTGAATCCCCTGTTTGAATAATGACGATCTCACCAACACAAACTACCTCAACCTGAGATCGTCCACCATTTTCCGGTCATGGTGTGTTTTCATGTGAGTGTGTGTGCGTGTGAGGCAGAGTAGTATGCGTGTGATGTTTAAATCCGATCTGGGTAAAAAAATATCGTCAGAGGTGTTGTTCAAAGTGTTCGGTCGTTGAAGGTTACCAGAGGTGAGGGAGGAGTGCGGCGGTGGGGTAGGGCGACGAGCGGCTGGATGGACACCAGATCTGCCCTTCGCAGTTTGGGATAGCTGAAGGATGCCTGATGGAGGAGTGCGGCGAAGGAGTAGGGCGTAAGGAGGCGGAATCGACACCGGCGACGCAGTAGGGTGTAGGGAGTCTGAATCGACACCAGATCCGGCTAAATCGTTCCAAAACCCAAATCTATATACCTTAAATTACAAAGTGGAAAATATAAATACACTAAATTACAAAGTTTAAATCACATACCTGAATGTGATGGTGCAACATCAACGAATGGAGCGTCAATATGGAAGGAGGCGGCAGCGTGGAAAGGGTGTTGTAAGAGGCAGTAGTGTGGGAGTGAGGTGAAATGAAATGGGGGTGAGAGAGCTGAATGAAATGGACGAGAGCGAAATACAACGGGGGCTAGGTAAAATGAGGGAGGGTTTTTGCCATGTCACAATAGCATAATCTGATGTGGCACAATCCCACACCGTTAGATTGTCCAAAAAAATTTGATCACAATCATTGATTTTTTGGAACAGTAAAACACCCTCCTCTCATATAATATAGATATATGTAGAAGGAGGTGAGGAGAAGAGGCTGAACACTTGAATATAAGTGATTCAACCAATCTGGCCTACGTCCACTGTGAGCGTGTGTGAGTAATATCACTGAATGAGGGCACTAATGGCCATGGATACAATCTCTCAAGCTTTCTCTCACTACTGTGTAAAATGAAAGAGTTTCAGCTAGGGTTGTAATTTTGGATCCCTATACATAGTAGAGGATGACCTCTATATATAGTGCTTGGGGGGTATAATGTACCCCCCAAACATGAAATGAGCATGTGCATGAGGATCGAACCCGTATGAGAATGACACCTGACTGATCTTATGTAGATAATGATGACCTTAATATTCCCTCACGTGAGGGGAATGATTCGATTATAACTGATTTTCCCACGTGTTCCAAATCTTACATGTGCTTGTAAATGCTTGGCCTTATATCCATGACTAAGGATTAAGCCATGAGCATGTAAATGCTGAGCATGTAATTACTCACACACGCTCACTACTGTGTACATTACATGTGCTTGTAAATGCGTGGCCGACCCTACTGAGGTCGACCCTTATCTGGACGACCCTGCTGAGGATTAAGCCATGGAAAACCCTACTGAAGCCGACCCTTATCTGGACGACCCTGCTAATGATTAAGCTGTGGCTGAACCTACTGAGGTCAACCCTTATCTGAATGACCCTGCTGAGGATTAAGCTTTGGCCGACCCTACTGAGGTCGACCCTTATCTGGATGACCCTGCCAATGATTAAGCCATAACCAACCCTACTGAGGCCTACCCTTATCTGGACGACCCTGTTGAGGATTTAACCATGGTCGATCGCCGACCCTTATCTGGAAGACCCTGCCAATAATCAAGCCATGGCCGACCTAATTGAGGCCGACCCTTATCTGGATGACCCTGCTAATGATTAAGCCGTGGCCGACCTTCCTGAGTCCAACCCTCATCTAGACGACCCTGCTGAGGATTAAGCCGTGGCCGACTCTACTGAGGCTGACCCTTATCTGGATGACCCTATTGAGGATTAAGCCATGGCCAACCCTACTGAGGCTAACCCTTATCGGGATGACCCCGCCAATAATATGTGAGGCTCTTGTGACGAATCGTCCGTGAGATGTGATGCCCGTCATCCTAAGAGACGAGGGTACATTTTGGTCATATCAATTACCCCCTAGCCCTTAGTCTTCAATGTAGATAGAAGGTTGAGGGATAAAGTATCTTTGGGATGAGAAGTTGATGAGACATTCTTTCATATAGTGGATGAGGTTGAGGGTGCTTGGGTCATAAGAACTTTGAGGTTAAAAATTTATTTGTACTTTGCACAAATTGATTGTACCACTATTTGTTGGCCGTAGCCGAGGGGTACTTTTTGGGATGAGATCGAGATAATAAGCTAGTCTTTTGGAAGTATGAGGCTTTGTTAGTCTAAGCCGAGATGATGATTCGATCTTCTGATAGGACAGTTACTGGCAATGAGATCATTGAATGTACTGTTATGAACGAGGGTATACTTGGGCATATCAATGATGTTTGTCTCTAACCATGCCAATAGTTTTCAAAATATGAGATCACCAAGTTAATGATGTTTCATATATGAGATCTCCAAGTTAATGATGTTTGTCTCAAATATGAGGCCACCAAGTTAATGATGTTAAGTCTCATGTCACCAAGTTAATGATGTTTGTCTCATGAGATCACCAAGTTAATGATGTTGTTTCAGATATGAGGCCACCAAGATAATGATTTTAACTCTCATGTCACCAAGTTAATGATGTTTCGGATATGAGATCACTAATTTAATGATGTTTCAGATGTGAGATCACCAAGTTAATGATGTTTGTATCAGATATGAGGCCACCAAGTTAATGATGTTAATTCTCATGTCACCAAGTTAATGATGTTTCAAATATGAGATCACCAAGTTAATGATGTTTGTCTCAGATATGAGGCCACCAAGTTAATGATGTTAACTCTCATGTCACCAAGTTAATGATGTTTCAGATCTGAGATCACCAAGTTAATAATATTTGTCTCAGATACGAGGCCACCAAGTTAATGATGTTAACTCTCATGTCACCAAGTTAATGATGTTTCAAATATGATATCGCCAAGTTAATGATGTTTGTCTCAGACATGAGGCCACCAAGTTAATGATGTTAACTCTCATGTCACCAAGTTAATGATATTTGAGATATGAGATGACCAAGTTAATGATGTTTGTCTCAGATATGAGACCACCAAGTTAATGATGTTAACTCTAATGTCACCAAGTTAATGATGTTCGTCTCAGATATGAGGCCACCAAGTTAATGATATTAACTCTCATGTCACAAAGTTAATGATGTTTCGGATATGAGATCACCAAGTTAATGATGTTTGTCTCTAGTCATCTCATCCTTGTCCGAGATGAGTATAGAAAAATGATGTTTTAATTTAGGTTTACCTAATTACAGTGTTAGACCACGTCCCCTCTCATCGTTTTGAGAGTGTATGGATGAGATGAACCTCGTCCATATACTGTCTTTTCTTCAAGAGGAGCATAAAATGATTTTTAAAATTTGAATTCACCAAATTATGGTGTTCTTTCATGCCCCCTCTCATCGTTTTGAGAGTGTATGGATGAAGTTCATCTCGTCTATATACTGTCTTTTCACCGAGAGGGTTTCTCACAAAAATGATGATGCTTTATAGTTTAAGACGAGTTAAAACATGCAACTGGACACGTCTTATGAGAAGAATATGAGAAAGGGAACATACAAAATTTTTCATTGACCTTTTGTTATAAGACAGATAGCCGATATATATGAGGTAGAGAGTACATTAAAACTCACTTGATAAAGAACACTCGCCCCAGTCTGAGATAAAAGAGGGTCGGTTTCATGGATGAAGATTTATTAGACAGTTTCTGCTGAACTTTTAATGCAGCCGACCCTTTGGTGCAACATCCTATGATAGGAGGTCAGGGTCGGCTTCTCCAAAATCTTCGAATTCTTTATCATTTGTGTTTATTCGGACATCTCGTCTCGACTGGCAATAATTTTTCTTCAAATCATTATTAGCAACACTTTTGTCAACATACTTTCTGAGCTTTCCCTTCTTTAGGAGCTTCTCAATCTCGTCCTTGAGGGCAAAGCATTTGTCAGTTGTATGACCGTGGTCTTCATGAAACTCACACCATTTACTCTGGTCCCTCTTATATGGAAGAGCTCTCAGCTTCTCAGGCCATCTCAAGTCTCTATATTCTTTAATCTTATTTAAAATTATATCATGACTTACTGTGAGGGGAGTGTAGTCGATAAATTTATCATCAGTCGACCTCTTCTTCCCGTCCATTTCCTTGGCTTTATGAGACTTGCTTCCACCAGTTTCATCCTCTTCTTTGGAAGACATGGCTTCCTCATCATTCATGACCTTACCAGATGTTACCAACAGCTCGACCATAGATTTCAGAGGGTCTTCAGCAAGCTTCCATAATAGTTTTCCCTTCTGAAGTCCTCCAATGAGAGTTGTCATAGTTATACTATCTTCGTAATCTTCCACTTCTAACTTTTCCTTATTAAATCTTGCAATGTAGTCTCTTAGGCTCTCATTCTTTCCCTTCTTGACGTACAGTAAATGAGTGGTCTTCTTTTGAGGTCTTACCCGAAAACAGAAGTTGTGAATAAATCGTTCAGCCAAGTCCTTAAAGTTCTCAACAGAGTTCTTTGGAAGATAAGTGAACCAAATATGTGCAACTCCCGTTAAAGTTCTTGAGAAGGCCCTGCACCTCATCTCATCTGGGATTGAATAAATGTCTATTGCAGACTGGTACATCTCTATATGATGCACAAGGTTGGTACTACCATCATACTTAGGAGACACCATTGGCGGTTTGAATTTGGCAGGGGTTGGGAAGTTCACAATTCATGCCACAAATGGGGAGCCCTATGAGTAGACTCTTTGTAGTGGGTCTCGGCTTTTGATGAGGTTACCTATCTTCTTTTCAAGATGTTGAATGGAGTAATTCCATGGCTTTGCAACGTCGACCTGGCCGAGGTTGTCCCCAGCCACCCCCAAGGGGTGAACAGAGGGTTCCCCAACCGCTGCACAACATCAGCAATTGACCTCCTCTTAATCCCTATCTCGGCCATGATGAGGCCGATGTTTCCCATCTTCCTTTTGTGAGCCTTCTACACTTCTTGACCTAGATAACCTCTGCCTCAGGTCATTAATTGGGTCGATCCTTTCAAAGGCTAACCCTCTGCTCAAGCGACCAAAAGATGATCCTCTTTGTTAGGCACCACAATCTCTTCTGCCCCCGCAACCTCGGCTTTGTTGGATAGGACATATAGTGTTGTTCGAAACCTCATACGGCTCCCAGCAGTCCTATAGAGCATCTTCTGCCTCCATATCATCATACTTATCCTCAAGGCAAGGGTTTCCTTACCTCCCCAGACGTAAATGCCTAGGGTCAACAACGTCCCTCCTCCGTTGAGGGGTAGGTTGGTCTTTTTGCGGTGCCTGGGGTGGTTTCCTGGCTTCAGGATGGGGTTAAACAGCTGTCGGAGTAATCATCTCCGGTGAGACCCCAGGTGGCCTCATCATATCTTGACCGAGAAGTGAAAATTACTCCTTCATTGCTTGTTGTGTTGCAGCTAAGGACCTCAAGGCTGCTGCCACCTTAGCCATTTCGGACTGGGTGGTGCCTGGCTGGAACTAGGTCCTCCAGCACCAGATGGTGGAGGAGGTGGTGGCAACTCCGGTGACATATGTTAAAACTAAAGAGCTTGTGAAGAAGATGAGCTTAATACCTTAAAGGACCTCTTTCAATGATGAAACAGATCCACGCAAGGGGTGAGTCCTCGTTCAGTACCAGAGTCTTCGATGAGGTTAAGAAAAAAAAGAGGAAGAGACAGCTTCTCGCTCCCACAGACGGTGACAAAATGATGATACGGTAAATTGCACCACCAGATAAGGTGTCGATAAGCTCAAGCAAGTGATAACAATGGCAACACATAAGAATATAAGTATATATGTAGAAGAAGGTGAGGAGACGAGGATGAACACTTGAATGTAAGTGGTTCAACCAATTAGGCCTACGTCCACTGTGCAAGTGAGTGCAATGTCACTGAAATAAGGCACTAATGGCCATGGATATAATCTCTCAAGCTTTCTCTCACTACTGTGTAAAATGACAGAGTTTCAGCTAGGGTTATAATTTTGGATCCCTATACATAGTAGAGGATGACCTCTATATATAGTGCTTGGGGGGTATAATGTACCCCCCAAACATGAAATGAGCATGTGCATGAGGATCGAACCCGTATGAGAATGACACCTGACTGATCTTATGTAGATAATGATGACCTTAATATTCCCTCACGTGAGGGGAATGATTCGATTATAACTGATTTTCCCACGTATTCCAAATCTTACATGTGCTTGTAAATGCTTGGCCTTATATCCATGACTAATGTAACCTCGGCCTGTTAAAGTACGAGGTTAGTGGAATTGGCTGTAGTTGCTTTGTCTTGTCTCTAATTGTGATGACCTCAGTCAGGAGGGCTGGCTGAGGTTAGGTGTGAGGTAGTTGTAACATCGGTTGAGGCCGATGATGATGTTGGTAGTTGATTGAGCGCGTGAGACTCTGCTGACCTCGACTAATGAAGAGACGAGGTTGGTGTATGAGGGTCTGACCTTATGAGAGACGATCTTGATAATGGTTGTCATAAGCTTCTTATCAACTCGGCTATGACTGAGATGACGTTGATAATGGAGAAGGCCAAGGTCGAGGCACAATGTGATGATTTATGAGGCTGAGGCTGACCCTTATCTGGTCAACCCCGATGAGGATTAAGTCGTGGCCGACACTACTGAGGCTAACCCTTATCTGGATGACCCTGCTGATGATTAAGCCGTGGTCGACCCTATTGAGGATGACCCTTATCTGGATGACCCTACTGAGGATTAAGCCGTGGCTGACCCTACTAAGGCCGACCCTTATCTAGATGACCTTGCTGAGGATTAAGCCGTGGCCGACCCTACTGAGTCCGACCCTTATCTGGACGACCCTGCTGATGATTAAGCCTTGGCCGACCCTACTGAGGCCGACCCTTATCTGGATGACCCTGTTGAGGATTAAGTCGTGGCCGACCCTACTGAGGCCGAGGACGACCCTGCTAAGGATTTAACCATGGCCGACCCTACTGAGGTCGACCCTTATCTGGACGACCCTTCTAATGATTAATCCATGGCAAACCCAACTGAAGCTGACCCTTATCTGGATGACCTTGCTAAGGATTAAGCCATGGCCGACCCTGCTGAGGCTGACCCTTATCTAGATGACCCCGCCAATGATATGTGAGGCTCTTGTGACGAATCGGTCGTGAGATGTGATGCCCGTCGTCCTAAGAGACGAGGGTACATTTGGGTCGTATCATATATGCATCATTATATATGCATGTATGATATAATTTTGTGAACATACCACCCTACTGCTATCAAGAAGGTTGCACACAGTGGGCGATCTCTCCTCGTGAATCTCAGTACGTGTAGTATTGGCCCCAGGGTTATATGGCCATGCATGCCCACCCTATGTGAGCTTGGATCCGTAGTGAGGTGATTTATGGTATGGTCGTGACTCACTGTCTCATGACTATGACCACCTTTAGTACGTTTATGATTTTCCGGTTTGGTGGTGAGATTATAACCTGGTAGCCCAGGATGATATGTGTATACCCTAGAGTATGATAACATTTTAGAGAACTGCATCCTGTGAGATATTACTCTGAGGGATGGAAGTTATATGTGACATATGTGTTCTTGTCATGTTATAAAATATATATATATATATATGCAAAAAATATATGCGGGTATATGCCATAAATGTGTGAACATTGAATTAATAACTAGTGAAGGTTATTTGGAATGAATCGATGAATTATAACTAAGAATTATAGTTATTGAAAGTCATTTGCAATGAATTGATTAATTATAATTAAGGATTATAATTATTAAACGAATGTGTTAACTAATAGGCGTGACACATGGTAGCGTATGGACTTAAGGATGTATTGAAACTAGTTAGGCTCGATAACATAACTAAGGGTTAAAATGCATCAGTTAGGTGTGCACTGTAGCTGAATGGTGAGGACTATCTCATGTGAGTGCGACACAAATTTAAATAGGGAAGAATGTATTCATAATTATTATGAATTTTAATTACTTGCAAAATATTTTTAGAAAGATTTGGTCTCTGATCCGTGCCAAATATTTTCAAAAACTTTTAGGTGTCCAGCCATAGGGACGCCATGCATGATTATCACTTCCAGGTCATTGAAGTTGCAAAAATTATGGAGTGTTATGAGGATTGTTTAATCGTTTATATCTTGGAGATTCTAGATAGGATTCAGTTAGTTATTACCCGGGCATGCCGACCAAAGTCGGTTTTGTTTAAGTTCTATTTAATTCAGTTGTATTAGATTGTAAACCGATGGTTTATTTGGTTAATGTATTTTATTATATTCTATTATTCGATTTTGATTATATGATTGTGTATTTAAGTACTTATCTGGAATGGGTTATAGTAAATGGTTTCACTTACAGTAATTTATTAAAGTTTAAAATTGACAATTAAATAATAGATGGTTAGTAATTAATTGGTTTTCGATAGTGATGCTAAGAATGATCCATTTGAGATTCCTATTTTATTTTAGTAGAGGGATGGTCACCCGTTATTTTAATAAGAGGTGTATCATTGTCTCGAGTGACAAGATAAAGTGAACTCAAAGAACAAACAAGCACAATTCACATAAGCATATATTTTTTATGATTCTACAAATCAATATAGTCATGACATGTTAAGCATAACTAGGATTCACTATGAAAACCCATTGATCTTCAACTTTAACACCCTTAAAACTAAACACATATCATTTTCAACTCAACTCTTTTAAAGATATCAATTTTTAAGATTAATATTAAAAACATGGCCTTGGCAATTTATTTTTTTCTCTTGCCTCCTAATTTTTTATGCTCCTGCCAACAGTGGTTTTCTCACAAAGAATATTTTCTCCTTCCGTAACCCTTTTATGTGCACACTCTCATTTTTCAATAAATATCAAACTCACGGACAATGGTTCTTACATGCACAAATCTCCCATAGTCAAAAGATATGTAGATGACACAATTGATGGGAGAATATCTCACTTAGCTTAACTACAACATGTGAAGTTAAAGTTCAAAAAAGTTTATGCATGTGTGTGAGGAGGCATATACAAAGAGTAATCAAAGTCAAACAACTAAATATAGGCATGACAAAGAACTATTTAAGCATTGACATTCATGACTGAAAGGTTTAGCCACATGGATATATGGAATGATATTGGATTCAAACACAAGGATATGCCACACAAAATGTGTAAAACTGAACTACACGTAAACAAAAGAAATCTTTTTTAGTTTTTGTATTCTTAAAACCAATTTTAAAACAAGGACAACTCAAAAAACAAGCACAATCTGTTTGTATTTTTCAATAAGACTCAATAATTGAAAAAATTAAAAAAGACTCAAAACACATACAAATAGCAAATGCATATATCATAAAGTACAAAGACTAGTGTATGTAATCATGCAAACACATTAACTATTAGATTTAGCATGAAAATTATCATGTGCAAGCATTAGAGAATCAAGAAGCTTATCATGTAAAGCCTTTAAATTGGATTTCCTAACCCACATAGGTGAAATGTGATGTTCTTGGGCTTTGGGAACCTTGGTGACTCTAGATTTATATTTTTATGACCTTTTTTAAGATAAAAACAAAAATGCCTAAGGTGACCCTTCCTATGACAATTTGTGCCTATAAATACAGGTACACCTTTACCTAAGGGTTGACCTCTTTTAACATTCCTAGCAACATTTGACTCTCTCAAAATTATAGTTTTGGCTTTATTAGCGAAAGCATTTTAAATATCAAAGTCAATACAAAATTTGTCATTTTTTATTTGAACGGTGCCTAAAATCTTATCCAATTTTTTGGACCTAGACATCAAATCAAATTTGACATAATTTGAGTTTCTAAATCTCTCTTCAATCTCCAATATCCTAAACTCAAGTAAATTTGTATACTCTTCAAACTCAATGAGCACTTTCTTCATAGCCTCCATTAAACCTCGTAGAATATCTCTCTCACCCTAAACATACTCTAACTTATCTCAAAGAGTACTCTCACATACCCTAAGATATATAATCAAAACACTCTCATCATTTCCTACATCACATTCTTTCATCCTAGCTTCCATCTTCAAGTTTGCCTTTTTTAATTTCAACGATTCCGCATACAACTCACGAAAAGGACGTGAAATTCACTGACCCCATCCACTTCTTCTTCATTCTCACTCTCTTCTCCACTCTCTCTATCATCACACAGTTGGGATTGAAAATGATGGCCTTGGAAGTGTCATGCATTGAAATATCTTCAGGGGAATATTTCTTATCAAAACTTACATGACTAGCCATAACGCAGTGAAGTTGCGTTCAATGTGAGAATTCGGCCCATTTTCTGATTCACTATCACTAAGGGTGAGATTGTATGCAATAGGTTTATTGCCCTCATTCCTTAGTTTAGTAAGACACTCAGCTGCCGTATGGCCATACTTCTCGCACTCATAACACCTATCTGACTAATCCTTCTTAAGATTATCATTACGATTCTTAGCAAATTTGCTGGCATTGTTATGCTTAGACTTGTCAAATTTCTTATAATCATATTTAGATTTCTCTTTATTAAACTTAAGAAATTTTCTGAACTTCCTATCAAACATATCCGTATCATCAAAGTCGATGTTCGACTCATCATTCGAGGCTTATGTTTCCTCCTTTTGGGATTTTAAAGTAATGCCCTTATATTTCGTAGGCTTTTTGGAGGCAAATATATCGAGTTCATATGTTCAAAAATCACCTGCAAGTTCCATGAGTTTCATAGAGTTTAAAGTGTCTAAAGAGTTTAACACAGTTACTTTAGGAGAAAATCTGTTAGGTAAGGACTTTAAGATTTTCTTGATAACAAATTTTTGGGGTATTTTCTCTCCCAAGTTAAAAGACAATTTCACAATATCAGGCAATCTAGCATTGAACTCATTGAAGGATTGAGCCCGACACGAGAATATCGTACGTGTCGCCGATAAATATACCAATCCGTTGATGTTACTCTATGGACATATAATAATAAATCGCCTCTTTCACTCATACGCAACATATAATAAATCACCTATCTATTTACTTATCACACCCAAGTAAATAATAATAAATTTTAATCATTGATTCGCTAATTAATATCTACCGAAATCCAATTTAATTTTCTCTAATTAAATTAATAATTATAAGAACATCAAAAATTAATTCATCATAAAAGTACTTGGTGTTACACAAGTATGTCGGCCCAACGTATTAGCACCTGCCCCTATAGTTGTGGTTGGTCATGTGCTACCTCTGGCTCAGTGGCAACTGCCTTCCTATATTGTGGTCCTCCTCACCTCGTGTTTGCCATCTGAAAGTCTTGTATCGTTTGATTCTTCCTCTTAACTATCCCATTTTGTTGAGGAGTACGAACGACCGAAAACTTTTGTTTGATGCCCACTTCATCACAATAGCTATCCACTCCGACTTCTTTAAATTCAGTGCCATTGTTACTATGCATCCAATTAATAGTGATAAGGTGTTAGTTTTATAGGACACAACACTTAATTGTTGGGAACTTAATCGCATCCGACTTTTCTCATAGAAACCCCACGATAAAGTATCTTAAAAAGTCATCGACCATCGCGAGAATGTATCTCTTACCACCAATGCTCTCCGTATGAATAGGTCCCAAAAGAACTATGTGTATCAATGCCAACACACGATCGGTGGTAATGATACTCAACGTTTTATGGGGACTTCTAATTTGTTTTCCTTATTAGAAAGGACCAAAAATCGAGGTAATTGGTTTCCTAAGAGATAGTAGGACGCAAACTAGGTATTTTTTCACTAATATTTCAAGATCTTTAAAGTTCATATGGCCTAGTTATCGATGCTAAAGGTCCGTAGAGGAGACCGTACAATTGTTGCACACAAAGGAGGACTTGGGAATGATCCCATGGAAATTATCTTTGGTCCTCGCTCCTTGTTGTAAAAGCTCACCGGATTAATCAGATACTTTACACTTGGATCGGCCAAACTTTAACATAAAGTTTGCATCGCACAATGGGTTTATTCTAATCAAGTTTTGTTTCAACCCTTCGACATACAAAACATTGTATAGCTTAAGAAATTTGGGTATCTCAATATAACCACATCCTAAAATGCTAGACCTATCCATGTCCAAAGATGATTTTTTCTTCCTTATGATTCACAAGGTTGGTAAAAAATGACT
Source organism: Sambucus nigra (assembly GCA_949130495.1). NCBI lineage: Eukaryota > Viridiplantae > Streptophyta > Magnoliopsida > Dipsacales > Adoxaceae > Sambucus > Sambucus nigra. Next base: position 488,675,440 of record OX422218.1, on the reverse strand, counting down.
TGTCACCGATCATATGCCCAAAGCACCCATTATCAAAACACCATTAGGAGGTATCTTGAACCTTGAGAGAAACGCAAACAGCAAGGTCTTTGTCATCATGCCTCAGTACCCAAGTGGAGGTAACCTTTTATTTTTCCTTATCGCTGTTGGCTTTAGTCATATCAGTGGACGAGTTCTCAAAAGGCGTAGACATCCTTTGAAATGCGTCTATTAAGCTTTGAGGAATCGCGACAAGTAATTTAACTTGCTCTCTAAGACTAGCAATGCCGCTATAGTAGTGCGTGGGAGTATGTGCATGTCGGGTTCTTCCTAATTGTAACAAAATTCCATAAGATGACCTCTCATTTTGCAACAAGTGCAAATATAGACATGTTTACGTCTACATTTGTTGCTCGTTTAGGTTGAACTTCTTTTCTGGGTTAGGTCGAGGCCCATATGTATCCCCCACGAACTTAGGAACCAGTTCCAGCGCGACATAGGAAGTGGATGCACCGTCGTAACTTATTCCTTACCTCTCCCTAAAACCTAAATCGAGACAGAGGAATATCTTTCCTACCTTCTTTGATATATCCTCTATAATAACCTTGACCTTCGGGGAGCATTTAAGTCATTTCTCGAGTTAGGATACACAGGTTTCAAGTTTCTCATGAGTTTCCGATTAAGCACGAAAATCTCTCGTTCGACTAGCCACTTTGTTGATCAAGTCACCATTTTCCCTTTTCACTAAAACCACTATCTATTCCAAAAAAACTCTCAACAAGGACTCGCTCTCTCTCGAGTCTCTCAATTATTTCTTTAAATCTAACACCCTAAATGCCAAATTTTTGTTTTAAATTTTTGCCTTTTAAGACTCGATGTAAATCATTCACTCGTAGGGTCGGCCACGACTTAATTTTTGTTGTCACGGAGAGTAAAAAAAGTCTACAAAGGATGTCTATTTACTTTGCAGATGGGATTAATCCTCAGCTTATAAAAAAATTTGTTGTCACGGAGAGTAAAAAAAGTCTACAAACTTGTTATAAAATATTCACTCGGCTTATAGAAGAAGACGCAATAAAAGTTCTGGGCTGACTTGTACCAATTGTGGTATGCGTCAACTGGTTCAAATTTTCTTGTCACTAGAATAAAAAAATATTATGTACATGTTTTTAAAAATAAATATTATGTACATGTTTTTAATCATAATCGTCACATTGAAATTGGTCGTTTCCAAACTACCATTTGTGCATATATGGTTAATCATAAACATAACTTAGACATAATTTACATGCATATATCATCATCTTAAGTCACACCAATAAAACACACACATATATAAGTAAAATTGATTTATCTCATTTATCAATTGTCTGCCCATTTATCTACACAAATCAACAATTTGGATTGAAGCATGAAAATTGAAACTTTCGAAGAGAAGAAAAAAAAAATTAAAAATCAAAAATCAGTTTAAGTGTTTTTCTTAGTTTTCTCTTGTTTTTGTTCCAAGACCAAACACATCCATTAACTCAGCACATGCCCCAAAAGAATACTTGTAACGCACACACATATTCTTTGTACATTTTCTACCAGAAAAGGTATCATAAACTCGTACCGGAATGGAACCATCTATAAACTCAAACTCCTCTTTTCACAAATTCTGTGCGCAGATCAAACCGTAAAAACTCGAATAAGAAATAAAGACGTGTAATTAAAATCTTCTTATAAGAATATTTGACAGACTTTACATGCTTCCTTTCATTCTGATATAACTTTTAGTGTTAGTAGTGTAGGCATGTTCCAACACATTTGTCCCATGAATATATATACGGCATAGAAATATTCGAGAAAAAAGTTTGATATCTCTTATATATTAAAAGTTTATTGTTTTAGAGATGTGATTTGTCAATGCCGATGGCGTGGACCCACATTACTTATGGAAATGGGTCCGCGCTAGCGGCATTAACCAATCACTTCTCCAAGACATCAGAGATATCGACTTTTTTTCCAAATATCCGAAGTACACATCCGTCTTCATCATAACACTCTCGCTTGCCCCCACTACTAGTATTTAAAACTACATAATAACATGGGAGAAACAAATAATACCATATCCTAAAATAATAACTTTGTTCAAAAAAAATTTATAAACAAATTCAAAATTATTAGAGCTTCAAAATTTACTGAGGCTTTTGAGAATGTTAAAAGAGATGAGTTATTGTCCTGAATCAACAATCTAGCTTCTTGTTTATAAACCTACATATGAATTGAACAAAAGCCAGATTTTAATTGAGAAACTAAGGACATGTAAAAAAAAATGCAACACTTTAAAAAGTGTTCAAATAGGTCCTATTTAAAAAAGTGTTCAAATAAGTCCCATTTACAGTTTAAAAAAAATGTAACACTTTAAGGCACTAAATTAAAGGGAGCTCGACAAATAAGTCATATTTATACAAGACATTTTCGAATATGTGCTATCCTAACATTTTTTTCTCAATAGGTCCTATTTATACATATAGTGAATATTCACTCTATGGTTATAAAGAAGACCTATTGGACTAAAAATCTTTTTTTATAGGACTTGTTAAAGCAGAAAAAAATTTGATAGGACCTATTGAACTATATACTTATTAAACGAGACTAATTGGTAAAAAAAACTAAGCTAATGTTTAACATGTTCCATCCGCACTTTTTCTTTAAACTCAAAGACAAAGGTATAGAAATTTTTAAGTTCTTCGTAATCCTCTTATAGAAGTAATTTCATGTTAAGATTCCATTACAAATTCCGAAACAAAAATTCCTGCAAAATTTTGAAATTAACTGTCCCAGTATTCTACCTTTTTATATTTTTCGCGTCGACGTGTCTGTGTCATGTATGTGTCCATTCCATGATTCTTAAATTTGTTAACTAGAAATCAGTGGTGAAATCGGGAAAAGCCATTCAATATGACTTTCCTTCAGTAAATGGTAAACAGTTAATTAAATTGGATAGGTAACAGTCTACCCAATTGACCATTTGGTAATGTATGTAATTGAGGCTATAATCTAAGAATAGAAATTACGAGAGAGAGGGAAAAAAATGCAAATTGAATCAAATCAAATATGTTTTGCACAACGGGACCTGTTAATGTTCAAAATTATTTCTTCAGCCCAGTTATGTAATTCAACCTATACTATCGTGTGTCAGGTACAGATTTGTAGCTCTTTTATACAAAATTGGTACATTGAAAAGCAAAAGACTCGCAATATAGCCGTAAGATGAACCATAAAAATAGAAAAACTTCCCTTCATCAACATGAAATTAAATAAAATAAAAAAATTAATAAAAGTGTTAGGATTTACAACAGAATTTGTATACTTTTAAAGTTTAGCACAATGAAAGGTGCTCTTTTTTTAAACCTTAACAATAATTAAGTGTTTAGATTTATAATAGAATTTGCATAAAAATTATGACATGCATTTTCAATAAGCTCGAGTGGATAATATACTGAATTTTCAACACCCTCTAGGACAATACGGATACATAAGTTACGCCATAGGCAAGGCTATCTTTTTTTATGTAATGCAGAATCAATGTGCAATAACTAATAAAACATCACTCACATCTTTATTTAGTACATAAAACACTTAAAAATGCTTGGCTTCCTCCCATATGGATCAGGGGAAACTTATGTAAAGGATGTTGATGAGGCTGCAAGCCTTTATGTTGAGGTGTTGGGATTGATATATGCGGAATAAAAAATTTCATTCGTGGATCTTCGATTAATCAAACACAAAAAAAGGTAAAATCAAAAACTTGGTTTGAAGACCAAACCTAAGGTTTAGAACACAATATATTTGTTAATCCGATTGTAAAGTGATGAGGAGAAAAGTATTTGTTAATGACGGGGATGCCTTATTTCGACCTCCAAAACATTTCTTAAATTTTTTTAATGCTAGGATCTTCTAATATATGATCATTACAAAAGTTAGGTATGTGGGTAGACATCTTTTGAATTGAAAACATTTGATAATACTGATATGGTGGTTTATCTCTATCCCTCCTTATAAAACTATGAATTGTGTTCTCTCACCCCTCTCAAAACCCTTTTTCACACCTTTATATACAAGTATAAAAGGTGGATTAGGTTTAAACTGAATTTCTTAAGAGTCTGGTCCTAACTACTTGGGTGTATGGACTACATTAAGTATCCAAGACAAATAATTATATTGGCTTCAAACAAATAATTGAAAATCCAAATTACAGTTATATTAATTTATTTCCTTTCTTTATTTAATGATAAGAAATTGCATTAAATAATTATGGCTGCATTCTTATTTTATAATCTCATAAATCTTCAAATATAATGAGGTCTTATTTGCAAAGTTGATTATGGTACATAATGTGATTCCCCACGTTAAGCTTCCAATATCAGTTTGGCCAAGTCAATTTATTGTAACTTACTGTGAACAACATATAGTTAATTTTCTTAATTATTAGGGTTGACTTATTTTGCTACTTCCACCATATTATAAATAATCCACTGATCAGATTTATTAGTGGAAACAAAATCCTATAGGTCAATAAAGAGGGTATTGCAATCCTAGGTATCCTTGGACGTGGATTACTTTAAATTAAGATATCATTCCTATTAACATAATTGTTACCCAGTATGCGGGTCGAATTTTACTTAATCTAATATTAAATCCCAGAGCAATCAAAGAGACAACTATATCAACAACACAATCCTAATAATTCTAGAGAATAAGAATCTATCCACCTTTTTCAAATGGTGTGAGATTTACCGAATCTAATTTATACATCCTTTAGACTCAAATCTCACTGCTAGTCCCCCTCAATATATTATTGGGATGTACCGATCACAATCCTCTGTTGAACTATCTTATAAGTTTTCGAACCATCATTGGTTCCCTGTAATTTGAGATAAACTATTAGGATTATATCAAAATCATTGCGATAGAATGCCAAGTCCCTGTCTAGGTTGTGAATATTTCAATAGTGCTAGAGCCAAAATTCCAATCTCATCGTGATTAACCCGAAGTCGTGTCACTAGAATTCCTACTAAGCTTAATTGATTGACATTGATATAAAAAAAAATATATAAACTCGTATAAAGCATTCTTACAAACTTGATTCTCATTTCAATATGAACAAAACAATCCACTATTAATCAATAATTAATGTTTTACACATGGTTTTAAGAATATAGCCCAACATGAGGTTAAGGGCCCATGACAATCCAAAGAAGCTTCTCCATTTTACTCATCATAGGTACTTTCAGGGTCGACAGTGTCTTTAACCCTATCTTCCCATTGATGGCACCTGGTTAAACAAATGAAAAAAATATGTGACTCGGGGGGGGGGGGGGGGGGGGGGGAGTGGACAGTATTACCAAATATATAATCGTATTACAAACATATCAAAACCTTAGGGTAAGGGAATGCAAATGAAATTTAAATTTTGTAACCTAGATTCTAGGAACAAACACTTGGAGTTTATCTTTCGAATTTCCCTCCACCCAAAATAGAGACGGAATCATGGAACCAAATCTGTGTCACTCTTGTTGATGTTCTTGTTAGTATTGCAACCAGGTACCTGTAATACCCCGTATTTTTATGACTTTTAATTATGAGATTAATTAAATGAAATTGCTTTTAATTGTGGAATTCATTAAATTAATTTGGGATAATTAATTGGAAATTAATTCGGATTTAAATAACTACCGAGACGAGAGTTAGTAGTTAAATATGATGATAATGCTGAATATTATTGAGTGGTTATGGTAATATGTGATTATTGAATTCATTAAAATTGTCGTGAGTTGAAAATACGACAGTTTCGATAATTAAGTTGGTAATTAAGAATGCGAAAGCAGGATCGGTTCGGACGAGTTAGTTAGCGGCATAACTAGGATGGGTTAAGGGCATACGTTTGGCGTGAACATTAGTTGAGAGATGAGAAACTCATGTGAGGGCACGCAACTAACATGTTTATAATATGTGTTGTTTAATTGTAATTTAAACACTTGCTATATTTTAAATAGTTTTCACCTCGGGCTCTGACCCGTTTTCTTCCAAATATATTTTTTGTTGTAAAAATATTTTTAAGTGCCCAGCCAGAGGGACGCCAAACATAGGAGATTCACTCTGGTGACGTGCTGTAGCTTCTGTGGAAGATACAGGATCTTGACATTAAACTACTCCATATTTATCATTGATTCCTTCAGAAGCATTTGTATCAGTTAGGGCATGTCGCCCATTCCTTCGTAGAGGTTGTAGTTACAGACTTTCTTCATTTCAGATATTAGTTTATTCAGACTCTTGTGTTGGGACTTTACTAACTCTGGTATTATTATTGTGGGAGTGTTTACTCCAGACTCAGTTTATTTCATTCCGTTGGTTATTAACATGAGATTTTTTATGCGATTAATGTAATTACTTGGTTAATATTAATTTAATTAATAAAATTTGGCATCTCTCTTTTTAAATATTTGATGGCTAGTAATTAACTAATTATTTTCGACAATGATGCTAAGACTGAACCAACTTGATATTCTGTATTAATTTAATAAAGGAGTAGCTACTCGGTATTTAATTAGATGGGGTATCACAGGTGGTATCAGAGCATCAGTTTCTAGTGTCCTTTAGGATCTATGTGCCTTATTATGCTTCCAACGTAGCTTTCTTTAATATATAGCCCTATGTTTAGAATTGTTGATTTCTTTTGTGAGGTTTTGCTCTCCTGCTATAATGTATATGATAGTGAATCTTATTTGCATTTGGGTGTGTTCGTGTGCCGAACAATGCAGTGTGTCGTGCGAGTTGGGCGGCCAGCAGGAGGCAAAGCTCAATTGAGGTTATAAGGTATATTCACTAATGATGACCGTAGTTGAGGTCATCCCTATTATGGTACAAAAAGCCAGAACAATAAAGACGGCTAAGGCACAACATATGACTTTGAGGAACCCCTATAGTAAAAAGTGGGGTCATATTAGACTCACCTAGCAAGGTTGGAATGGGAGAGAGTTAGACGAAATATTGAAGAGAACCAGCAGTGGAAATTCTAGAAATGTGAGAATGGCGTGTGTTAGCCAACAAAGGTAAAATATCCAAAGGTTTGGGCAAATGTCGGGGTACGTCAAATCGGGAGTGAAAATTTTGGGTAATTTTTTTTTCTTAGCTCGTAAGAGCAGAGTTACAGTGGTGAGAGGCAACCACCACACCTAGAAGTGGAATGTTTTGTCAAAAGAAGGCGTATACGTATGGTTTGACCATAAGTTCCTTCATCAGATGTCCAGGATACGATGGAACGTTGTTCTAAACTCACACAAGAGGGTCGGACCGAGGTCACTTTATGAAAAGAAATTTAATTAACTAGCGAACCTTACACCGGATGAAGCTGATGCAATGGAGAAGAGTACATTAAAGGGGAAAATTAACTTACAAGAAGAATTGTTAGCACTTCTGGGGAATTCTGCTTGGACGGTCAATGCAGATAGTAACAATGTCGCATTTTGTTAATATGGAGGTAAATGCTTCCTTGTGTGGGGAGCTACAAGAATCGAAGAATTTAGATAGAGTAAGACTGGGGGAAACGGTGTTGGAGAAACACCATAAGGGGAAGACCCAACAGGGGACCCGTTTAAATGATTTTGATAACTGAGTTATTTACCGAGCGATGGTGATTTCAGTAAGAGATGTTGAAACCACTAGAGTGTTCCTTAGGGCCATCAAAGCTAAGGGAACAACAGAGGTAGCCATTAGACTCGAGACTACCAACGTTTGAGAGAAGGACAACCTTAACATGGTTAGTGTGACCGGAGATAGGTGGAGTATGTGTAGAGGAATTTTGTGGGGAGTAAAACCCGTACGTTAAAATGTTTTCCCGAAGAAAGTATGGGGATAAGGGTATGGAGCCTAGCAAGGGCAATAGTTATTGGAATTTTCGGTCTGGTATGGACAGGTTTGTTAAGTCCAGGAACCATTTGAATAGCCAGGGCGATTGGCAAAATAGAAGTATGAGTTATATCCTCAGATGATGATGCGTGTTGTATGTGTCAGGAACAAGTTACTACATTTCTTTATTATTGCTATATTCGCATGAGAGATGAGTTTATTGAGTATCTCGGCAATGTTATTATTTATGTGAATATTTTTCCCTGGTATAGTGGGGTTACCTTTATTGTTATTCGCGGAGGATGAATGGGTGTATCGATAGTGGTATATACTTTATTAAAATTACTCGTTTTAGTGCTGTGATATATGAGTATAATATTATACTAATTATAGTTTTATAATGATGTTTAAACCGACAATGTGCGGTTATTGCAAGTCTATCGGGGTTACTACATTGGTGTAAAATGTTTTTTTTCTGGTGAGGTCCCATCTGCGAGAGGGTCGGGCTCGCATTTATATATTTGTATATATGCATATATGTATTGTGGAGACTTCAAAAAGTATAATGGTCTCGGATATTTGTTTTCGGTATGTGTATGGACTTTATTGTTATAAATCGGAGTGTATTTGGTTTACTGCTCAGCGAAAAGATTTAGTTGGTTATTATAATTAATGCTCAGGATGTGGTAATAAGAAGAGTGCATTGTTATATCACCCTTTAGAGATGTGGAAGTTAATACTCATAGTTGTATGTCTGGGGACAGGATTTTGAGAGCCCCGATTATATTTGTATGATGTTTATGGAATGTGATTACTATCAATGTTAAGAGGCAGTGTCTTTCGGATGAAGTTCCTTGTTTAAGTGTAATTACGGAAGGAGATGTAACTTTGTGTCAAGAGACGGGAATATAGGGGTACATGTTATGGACTGAGGGTCTAACGGATTCCGATGACCGGCAATGCTAGGAAGTAGTGTATCGGGGGGTTCTTTGTTTGGATTTAGCTTTGCGAGACATCCAACTCATGAAACTTAGCGTAAGGTTGGTAGTAAGAAGATGTTTGGCCATTCGTCCATGATGTGGGTACCTCGATCATTAGGGAAGTATGTAGTTATAATTGGAAGTTAACAGGGTAAATTACGATATAAGTCCAGTAGAGCCAGTTGTGTGGTGAGGAAGTACTGATAATTTGTTTTATTATTGCCGGGTTGAAAGATGAAATGATGTTTAATAGGATTTAGAATTTCAAATTCGGGGGTGATTGAGAACACCCAAGTGGTATAGCCACATTGCAAATCCAGGGACAATAAAGAGTTTGGAGTACTTATGAAGTGCATGTGATGTTTAAACCCGTATGCGTGGATTACAAGGGGTGTCACAGGTGGTAAGAGGAGACACAGAGATGGGTGAAATTTTTTTCTTATGAGACTTATATGAAGAAATGGAAGTGGTAGAGTGGATTAAGCATCATGAGAAAGACGACAATCTATAGATTCATGTGCAATCAGAATAGCTTGTCCAAAATTAGTTGAAGGGCAGCAGGAAGCCATTTAAAAAGGGGGTATCCCTTGAGGAAACACATATTTAACTATTATGGACAATTTGGAGTGGAGTTCCACCCAATCGAATGTTGAGGTTGGCTTACGCGTAAATAGAGTGAGAATGTCAATAAGGTATAAAGAGTCCGAATGTGCACAACGTGGTAAAAAAAAGTGCATGGGTCAGAACTTTTGGTATACGCCGAGGGGAGAAAAGGGTTATTAAGTACCACTTAATGGGATAAATTATAAGTGAAAGTCGGTATTGAAAGGGGTATAATAAGTAGTAGATCGGTTGGGGTAAGATGATCAGCCATATAATTTTGTATCAAGCCGACTATTTCAGTGATGGAAGATTCAAGTTGGTAAATTTCTTTGAGGGGTTGCCAACTTATAGATGAGTAACGAGTTCCTTCAAATGTGTGGAACAAGTTTTCAAGAAGGAAAGAAATTGTTATATTCTTGGGTGATTTACACTATTAGATAGTGACCGCGTCGGTATATGGTCCTACCAGTATTATTCTGAACTAGGATGAGATCCTTGAAATCCACCTTCAATATGGGGAACAAGGAAGTAGTGGGAAAAGTTTCGTTTTGACAAAGTTGTATCACCTATAGCCCGAGGAGTAGACGCAAGGTGATTGACGACCGGTCGAACTGTATGAAAGTAATTTTGGACTTATTGCGACGGATATAGATAGTAAGAGAAGTATAATATGGTAATGGGGAGTGGTTATTACCTAATAGTAAAGTTGTGTGAATGCACCTGTACCAATTTATAGTGGCCAAGGTGTTTACTGAGGTTTTGTGTGGATAAACCTTACCATTATTCCTCTAGATGTTTAGAGGTGAACAGATTATCAGAGTTTTGGGATCCATCAGAAGTTAGAGTCCGATGACTATAATGGGATAACCACCAATCGTTTGTAGTGGCTTTCCCTTGTGTAAAAGTCACAATGCCGGGAATGGAGATTCGAAGAACGAATAAGAGTAGTCTGATATTTTATGGTTTCTCCCATGATGGGAGTTTTTCTTTTAGATAAATACGGGAGTTGATATGAAGTGAGGTGCGAACTCACAATGATATGGAGATGATGCGGCCAATGATGTATAGGCTATTCTTATTCGAATTTTTTTTAGTAAGAGTACAATGTGAGGTGCATTTATTGAGATGTATATAACTGATAAAGTGTCAACATTGTTCAATGAGCCTGTTGTGAAGAGAGGGTTGTAGTGATTGAGACTTTCTTAGTATTTTGTTATAAGTACTGGAGGATACCTCATTTTTCCTGGTATGCCTTACTTTTCGAATTTCGGGACGAAATTATGTTATTAGGGGGGAAGTATGTAATACCCCATATTTTTATGGCTTTTAATTATGAGGTTAATTAAATGAAATTGCTTTTAATTATGAGATTAATTAAATTAATTTGGGATAATTAATTGGAAATTAATTCGAATTTAAATAACTAACGAGACAAGATTTAGTATTTAAATATGATGATAATGTTAAATATTAATGAGTGATCGTGGTAATATGTGATTATTGAATTTATTAAAATTTTCGTGAGTTGAAAATACGACAGTTTTGATAATCAAGTTGGGTCCCGCGTGTCAGTCGTGTCAGGGTCCAATTTAATGGATTTAAAAGTATTTTATCTTTATGTCCTTCGTATGATCATTTTGAGTTCCCCAACGTGTCCAGAAGGGCCAAGGTAGTTAAAAAATACTATCCGGGAATTTAGTTTGGGTCCTGGAGCATTTTTAGGCCTAACCGGCAACTCGGGAGGGTATTTTAGTCATTCCTATTTTTGGTGAATAGTGACCCACGAAAATTAGGAGATATTTATCAGCCAACACTTATGGTTATTAGGGCCATTATTTGTTAAACACAAGAGAGAGTAACGTGAGAAGAAAGAAAAGGGTTTCAGGAGAATTACAAGGGTTTCCAATGCAAAACAACCACCACCGTCACCGGATTTATGACCGGAAAGAGAGGGAGAACCAACCAATACTGTCATCAATGGATCAGAACTTCAAATTAGAGGCAAGTGATTTATCTTGCAAAGATTCAAAGCATATATTTTGCATGATAGTTTAGATTTGATGATTTATCATAAATAAGTGAATAAATTGTGAAATTGGAGAATCAAACATTGAATACGGGTAAGCTTTATGTAGATAAACATCTGGGTATATACTAGTTATGAAACCATGATCTGTGCGTAGGAAATTGTGAATTTATGTTGAGTTATATGAAGATTTTGAACGAAATAGAAGAAGTGCGTTTTTTTATGAAAATTGGGTGTTTTGATTCATGAAACTGATGATTCATGATGATTTAATGACTCTAGTACGTTAAAGACAATGTTAATATGTTAATAGGATGATTAGTGAACTTTCTTGGGAGCTTGGGACATTGTAATGAAGAATTATAGGTGTAAAAAGGAAGGAACCCGTAACTGTTTAAGAGAATCTGGGAAATTACCTGCTTAATCGATCAATCGATCCAAGAATGTCGATCGATCGATCCTTTTCGTCGATCGATCAACCTCTCCGGATTTTTTGCAATTGTTTTTCTTTAAGGTTTAATGAAAATTCCAAAGATGATATTGATTCTTAGGGTGATTAATATAATATTTTGGGACTTAGTTAAGGTCAGTAGGGTCTTAATTTTTGCCGAAAAATGTTATAACTTATGGGATCGAACGTTATAATTATGAGCGATTACCGAGTGAGGACGATTTGAAATCTTTTGATTTGGGACTGAAAGTGGAATGAAAGATAATGTAAGGTTATGAACAGTAGCAGAGGGATTTTATATTTACTGAGATAACCTCAGGAACAAATAGGAGACCTAGTATTCACTTGGGATAGGTATAGTTACCCGAATCCGTATGACGAAACTTGTCACGTTAAACAAATATTACATAGAATATACGAAACGTAAATATTATGTGTGAGTCTTAATATATAGGGGAGGAGTATACCTATATTGAAGTTGTATATATAGTGGTTGTGTGATTTTCTAGTATATGGATTATTATGTATAACATATCTACCATACTTGCTATCACGGGAGGTCGTTCGTTAGAGGATAGTCTGGTCTCGAATTGCCTTCGGGGGGACTTTAGATTGATACCTCAGAACATAGGAATTGTAAGGGCTTATCGCTGAATGGATAAGTCTGCTGACCTTGGGAGCGTAGGTATGTGCGTGACCCATGGGTATGTGAACTATGTTCGCCTCCAATATGTATGATTTATATTGAGACGGTTCCTGAGTGATTCGAAATGCGTGATCCTTACGTACGTAATGTACATGGATTTGGTACAGAGTATGCGCGCACCGCAGCTTAGCCTAGGGGTGCCTTATATATATATATATATATATATATATATATATATATGTACTGAGACTGATTTATCTATATATACTTGTGACTGGTTCACTGTTGCTTAGTAGGTGTGAATAACTAAGATGTTTGAATGGGCTGAGAATGTGAGAATTTAATTAACACTTGAGATAAGTAATTTAACGAATGTGAATATGGGTTATGAATATCACTTTTTGGGTGCTAAGAGTCGATACCCTATGTTATAATGTGAAACTAGTAGTGGTTTAGACTAGTTAGTTGGCATCATAACTAGGATGGGTTAAGGGCGTACGTTAGGCATGCACATTAGTTGAGAGGTGAGAAACTCATGTGAGAGAACGCAACTAACATGTTTATAATATGTGTTGCTTAATTGTATTTTAAACACTTGCTATATTTTAAACTGTTTTCACCTCGGGCTCTAACCCGTTTTCTTCCAAATCTATTTTGAATCATAAAAATATTTTTAGGTGCCCAGCCAGAGGGACGCCAAGCATAGGAGATTCATTTTGGTGACGTGCTGTAGTTGCTATGGAAGCTACAGGATCTTAACATTAGACGACTCCATATTTATCATTGATTCCTTCAGAAGCATTTGTATCAGTTAGGGCATGTCGCCCATTCCTTCTTAAAGGTTGTAGTTACAAACTTTCTTCATTTTAGATATTGGTTTATTCAGACTCTTGTGTCGTGACTTTACTTACTCTGGTATTATTATTGTAGGTGTGTTTACTCCAGACTCAGTTTATTTCATTCCGTTGGTTATTTACATAAGATTGTTTATGCGATTGATGGTTGTTGATGTAATTACTTGGTTAATGTTAATTTAATTAATAAAATTTGGCATCTCTCTTTTTAAATATTAGGTGGCTAGTAATTAACTAATTGTTTTCAATAATGATGCTAAGACTGAACCAACTTGATATTCTATTTTAATTTAATAAAGGTGTAGCTACCCGGTATTTAATTAGACGGGGTGTTACAGTACCCATCCAATATACTGCAGCATCGCCTATGATAGGAAGGCCATAGTAATCAATGGTTAAAAGAGAATCCTCATTTTGGGTTTCATGCATTACCCCAGAAGCATCCCTGGGGTGCTAAAAAATATCAATTATTTTACTTTCCATCTTTATAATTTTTCTGTATTTATTCACTTATGTTTTTGATATTCTTCTAAAGAATGCGGAATAGATGTTTTTGAAACGTATGTTTCTTAGAATGCTAACTAGCCCACTCTTGGCAATGTACTTTATTTTCTCTAAAAATTCACATTTGTGTTCTATTTTTTTTGTTTTCTTAAAGAACTGATTTTGTTTGAGTCAGTATAATTTTAAAAGGGGATATGATCTTGTTAGGTACTTAAAATAGTGCAGAAAGTAAGTCTCTATGCTCATCTTCACATTCGAACTTATGTTTGTGACGCGTGGAATTTTAGGTATCTTTTACAAATCTTTCTCTTGTGAATTAATTTCTTGATGTATATGAGATTATGATAGTTTTGTTAGTTCCGTGGGGTTTACAAAGAGGATTTCCATTTTGGCTTAGGTATATTCTAGACATAAGCTTTGGAACAGAAATGAATTATTTAAGGGGTTTTGCTATCTTTTCTTTGCGTAATTTGTTTATGAAAAATGATCAATGGTACTATTCGCAAGTACTAAAATAATTTTTTTTATATGTTTAACTTCATGCTATGGTGTTGCAAATGGCTATGAAAGGGCTCACTGAGAAAATTTTAAATTTAATAAAGAGTAAAAAAATATTCGAGTCCCCGGGTGGTTTTATTATCCTCCCTTAGGTATACTTTCATTTCTTTTTTCTTCTTTGATCACATATATTTTCACTATAAAGTGATATTTCTTGCTATTTTGATCTTGTAGTATATTCATATATCAATTATTTTGGTTCCTGTTACACTCTAGCATAACTATACATAAATTCATTCATTAAAATGAAGAGAAGAAAAAACTCTTTATGAACACAGTTAACCCTTAACCTTATATTTGCATTACTTAAATTGACGTTACCGAATAATTCTATACGTGCAGATTCATAATGAGTATGGGCTTCAAGGTAAGGAACTTGGTGCTACCTTTGTTTGCAGTTAAGAGTCCTATTGCGTCAAAATTGGTAGAGTTGCAAATTTTTGAAGCACCCAATGCCTAAAACCAAGAACAAAATATCCCTTCATTAAGATGTTATTGTACATACCATTTTAGAATAAAAAAGATTTATCCAAATGTATATAGCAATAAGTTTTTTAGAGATTTCATAGGTTGTTTATGTTTTAAAATCAAATTTATTAGCATAAGTTTAACAATCAATGTGGAATCTATGTACTCAAATCAATACCTGATTAACTTAATCAATACATACACAAAAATAGCAGCCCTGTAAAGGTAGCATCTAGTTAAGGCGACAAAGTAGTGCCTATTGCCACCCTATAAGGGGATTTTTAAAACATTTATTATTACATAATAATGCAACCATATTCAAATAGTTTCAATGTGAATCATGTTTAAAAAACAATTAAACCAATTTTAAGTTGGCAAAGTTATCATGCCACTTCAATTTCAATGTTCACTAACATGACACAAATTAAATTACAATTCAATTTAATTAAAACCAAACAATTGCTAATAACAAATTCAGGGCTTACATATTCCATCACTAATAAGTAATTCACGAAGGATATGTGTAAACCATTCAGACCCTTAGAACACAAATCAAATAGTGATTGAAAACCTAAAATCGATATTGAATCGGAGTACGAATAAACCACCATCAAACTGTTATAAAAAGGATCTTAACAAATAAGTCTTATTTACATAAAACATTTCCTAATAGGTCCTATCATAATATTTTTTTCCCAATAGGTCTTGTTTATGCATATAGTGAATATTCACTCTATGTTTACAAACAGGACCTATTAGACCAAAAACAAATTTTATAGGACTTGTTGGAGCAAAAAAAAGATGACAGGACCTATTGAACTACATACTTAGTAAACGGAACTAATTGGTGAAAAAAACCCTTATAAAACCACTGGCAAACACCAATCTCGGTACAAATAAATGGCCATCGAACACCACCATTGAACATAAAAGAAAATGAAACAAAACCTAAAACTGATATCGAATCGATTTGGTGAAATCAATTTTGTATAGTGAGGGTGATTATTTTGTGTGATCAATAATATGAGTGCAGTTAAAAATATCATTTATTGTAGTCTAATATGACAAAAATAATTTCTAATATAGTCAAAAAAATTCTATTATGACACATCAACTTTGTTACATAACATTTTCTTATATGACATCTATATTTTAAGACCGCAACCTAAATTCCAAAAGTTGATGGGTCGCGCATAACAATTATGGAGGGTTTGGGGTTTATGACTAATGGCCCAATTGTTGAAACTAATTACATATGTATATAACTGTAATTGTCTGTGGTCCAAAAGTAAAATAATAAAAAAAATAGAATTTATCAAAAACCCTACATCAAGCTATAAAATTATAATTTAGAAATACTAATATACATATAATTCATTCATTGAGAAATCAATCCATACAAAATTTAAAGCTCATTAGTTATTCAAAATTCAAACTATCTAATATGATATGTGTGTGTGTGTGTGTGTGTGTGTGTGTGTGTGTGTGTGTGTGTGTGTATATATGGGTTCCTTGAAATGATTTTTACTATTTAAAAAAAATGATTTGCAAACTTAATGTGCACAGGAGTCTGACTCTCTCTCTCTCTCTCTCTGAGAGAGAGAGAGTCAGGATCCTGTGCACATTAAGTTTGCAAATCATTTTTTTAAAATAGTAAAAATCATTTCAAGGAACCCATATAAAAAATTCAGCTCAAAAAACATTTTTTGCTATTTTTAAAAAATAGTCAAACTTTCGTTGCTTTTAAGCACTTTAAAAGCTGTGATAGTTTGACTGATTTTTTAAAAATAGCAAAAAAAAATTTGGTTGAATTGTTTTATATGGGTCCGTTGAAATGTTTAAATATCATATAAAAACTATCAACTCAAAAATATATTTTTTAATATTTTAAAAAAATTGGTGTGCCCGAGCACTTGTGCAAACTTAGTGTGAACATGAGCATGCCTCTCTCTCTCTCTCTCTCTCTCTCTCTCTCTCTCTCTCTATATATATATATATATATATATATATATATATATATATATATATATATATATATATATATATATATATATATATATATATATATATATATATATATATATATTAGAATGAGAAGAAATGATATAATAGATAGAGAAAGTGATCGATATCGAGAAGGTTGTTGCGGGTGATGTTGTAACTTAGAGATCTATGTTATAAGCGAAGCTTCTTTATCGATCTACAAAAAACCCAAAGTAAATGAACATAAATACCCATCATATCTTTTCATATTTAATTTTGTTATAATTCTTATGGTTGGTGTAAGGAATATGGTAATTGGTTGTGGTCTCTGGCTAAACCCCTTGTGGAAGAAGAGGGAGGGAGAATTGATGTTAGTGCGCGAATTTTTTGAGTAGTTAATTTTTGTTGTGAAAAAGTCCCTATTTGGTTTACACTTTTTAGGAACTATGTTACACTTTTACATTTGGTGGATAATAAAAACACAAATATAGCAACACTTTTGAACACTTACAACTTTTGTGAGTGTCCAAACCCGTTGTTAATTTTGTAAGTATACAAACACTTACAAATTAAATATTATATTGGTTACAAAATTGTCATTTTAGTGCAGTGATTTCTTATTATTGATCAATATTAAACAAGAAGAAGTAATATTTGTAAGGCTTAAAAACACTTTTTTCCATCAAAATCTTTTTGAACATAGGAGATTTTAGTAATCATGTTGTTAACTTTTATATTGGTTCAATGCAACCTTGTTGATCATTAGATCATGGCATTTGTGTGTTGAGATTGTCGTCGATGTTATAAAGGTCTTTGAGTCACTAGGATTGGGTGAAAAAAATATTAGAGTGAGGTTGCGCGGTGTGTGGTCATAATACGTTTATCCCCTTTGTAAGTCCTTACCAAGTTTTAGTGAGACTATTGCTTTGGGCTGAGGTTTTTCCTGTTAAAGGTTTTTTTTCGTACATTAAATGTTGTGGCATAATTTATGTTTGCATGTTATTTACATATTAAATTATTAATGAAGATTAATATTCCTGGGTAAATATAATCATTTGTAAATTTTGTCACCTAAACCCTTAGGTTGTACTCATTATTTTTCAATATCGATTCAAATTAAAACAAAAAATTTAAATTTGGCGTATTCTTCCATTCTTAGTACTATTTTCCCCATAATGCACTCCTATAAAATAAGTCACCCTTTATGAAAGAAAAATCAAATGGCACGTAATATGAGAAAAAAATCTATCTATCCCATGTTAATATTTTATGTGAATATTAATAAGAAATCGTAAATAAATAATTAAAAGTATCAGATTGATGGAATAGGAGGTGAGAACAAAAGTGCACACTCAAAGCAACACACTACATTCAATAGAATTCACCAAATAGAGGGAACAACACTCATCACCAAGAGAAATCATAAAAAGTTCAAGATTAATGATAAATGACACTTATTGTTATAAAATTATCAATAATCACATAAATGTTTTTGTTCCATAAAATTTTAGGAGTTATGTAGGGGCTTGGAACATCTCTCCACCAAGAATTACATGCATAATAATTAGTTATGTACATAGGAACAATAATAATATTAAATTCTATAACAATCGAAAGGGTTAAGCACAAGTAGAGTCTTAGAAAATATAAATATCAATCCTGAAATTTGTCTCGTGTTCCAAAGCATGGAGTTCTCTATGTACTTTGTACTAAAATATATTCCATATACAAAAACAAACATTAGGAAGTTATATTTCCAACTCAACAAATAGTTAGTTATTCACCCACCCCCCCCCCCCCCAATTTTCCACATGCCAAGTGGCCTTCATGATACGCCAAAGATCTTCTAAGAAAGGTTCGAGTGTGAACATGTCTATTAAAACCCAAAAGATGATGATATTCTTGAGAGGGCAAGTCAAAAATTAAAGAACCCTTGCCCGAATAAGGTTCCACATTTGTGAGATCAACTATCCTCCATAACCTATGCATGGACACATACTATGGCAAGACAAGAAGGGATCATGGAGCCGAATAAGAAAACATTGTGGTGGAAATTAAAGAAACACTGAGGAAATACGAATATTTGATTTACACAAGCTTAGACCTGAATGGGACGGTAAGTTACTCAACTGATGCGGCACATCGATTAATGATTTCCAGTGAACAACGAATATTGTTCAAACTATGTTGAAAGTTTTTCAACCGATGCCAAACGCATTAGTCCATGCTCTAAGTTGTTCATAAGAACTCGTCACCGTGGCAAATCTAATCGGGGCGCATCATCATCCCCGATTTTCTTCCCACCCAATAATTTGAAAGAACTCTTTAACTCCCTTTTTCAAATCTCTGCCTTGGACTTATGGGAGATGGTTCATGATCGTTCTTAGTCGATGTAGTGATTTGTCTTGTTAATTCGTTAACGAATGGTACCTCGGCCTGCTAACTATCTATTTATAAATATCCCTCTGTGGCCAGCTTCCACGTTAGGTGGCCATCATGACACGCTGAAGATAGATAACTTATAAAAATACATACAATTCTAAGCATCAATGATATATAACAAAAACTAAGGTCACTCACAATAAAATGAGATAACATATATGAGTTGTAAATATTTGAATCAATAAACTGAATAAGTCTCCAGAATAATAGTCTCCACTAATCTAAAACAAAAATGGAAATATAAATAACATTGGAATTGACTACGGGCCCTAATAAAATATTTAAATAATAAACTGGAGAGTGTAATTGAGATGGTATACTAAAATGAATGAATATCATACATCTAAGGATAAATAAACTAAATGATCAAAACACTGAATGTCTATCAAATCAATCTTACTACTCTGACTTAGGAACGCGTGAAAAATATTTAAGGAAACGTCGTGGTCAAACCCCACATTTGAAATATTTAACTTTAGTTGAATAATGCTAATTATAACTCATTTACGTCTCATACTACCCCCAGTAGAAATCATACCCAAAACACCTTACATAATGTTTATCAAGGTATATTCTACACATATGACCATCTAATGCTAAGCATCTTAAGTTGTTATGACCAAGATCTACTCTTTTACTCTGCATAAATCCTACCTCTATCCATAAATTACTATCGTCATTAATAAACAAACACTAAATTTAAATCCCAAACTCATAACATCCTTATTAACCACGACATCAAACTAGGTTAGGTTCCTTTATACGAGCTAAGGACTACCCTGCACATTACACACGTAAGTTCTACTCATTAAAAGGATAATCATGGAACTACCCATTATCCTAGTGAATCATAAACATATATCGCCTAACAGTTATATCATACAATACTCATACAAACTACACGCTCACTTGCCTAGTTATAAAAAATCTTCAATCCCTATTACATTATGCCTTTCATTGGCTATCTATACTACTGAATATAACACAGGAGATATTAATTTTCATCAAAGAAGTTACGAATCGTTCCTAGTGTGGAGTTAAGGTACCCGAGCGGTGATGCACTCAAGGGGATATTATTGATAGTGTATGTGTAACGCCCCCACCCGGATTTAAAGGTTATTAAAGGACTAACCTGAAACGATTCGTATGTTAATTGTGAAGTGAAATGAAACACCCTATATAATGTTTCTAATCCAATTTTAATAGTATTTAACATTACACTTATTAGCATGCGAGTCAAATTTATAATTACTACGTGATGTGACCCAAGGGGAGTGCCCCCAAGGTCAAGTAAATAGAGCTACTGATCGTAAAGCAAGTAACTACTTACCTGTACAGTGCTCTCAAAATACGGAATGACACGCAACCTACCGTAACAAAGGAGGGATGTGAGCCGAATGATCAGTGGGATGATATACAAATGTCGTATAGAAACGAATGGCGAAAAGCAATACTCACACGCTACACTATATGCATGTGAAAATGCGTATATATCTACATATATACCTTCAAAAGATACATGTGCCAATATATTTAATCATTTTTATTAACAAAACGTTATTTGGTTCCATTTGGCCTTCCTCACCTTACAAAATAGTCATTTTGTATTATCATGCTTCGAAAACTAACACTTATTCCCATTAACTCACGCATAATGAACAAATATCCTTTGTTTGGGAAACCTTTCTTTTTCATTAAGACCATTTATTTCTATTAACTCACGCCCGAGTTATTTAACCATATCATAAGACTTTCATCAACACACGCACACATCATGTTAGAAAACTACTATTTTTCCTCATGAAAGCCTCATATAACACACGCTTGTGTTTATTATGATTTGAGCCTCTTTAGGTAGCTTAATTATCATTAAGTCACCTTATTTAACCATCCCATGTTACCACGCGAACCTTAAACATTTAATGTGTTATTCTTGTATAAATAAATCAATAGATCAATACCATCCATATATGCTTCTTTCAAGAATATTCAATTCATTACATAGCATTATCTATAGGGATTTCGCCAACAAAAATTTACGGACTTCGTGGACTCACACCTCCGATCTCCACCGCCATATACTACTGCAGTTGGTTTGGGGTCCTTCACCACTAGGAACAACATAGCCCTGGTTAATTATTTATCCCGACATCATCCAATATAATCATCTTGTCAATGTGTTCAACATTTTCATAATGCTCACATTAATTCCTTTTTCAAGCCAAGGCTGACACCTTGGACTTAACCGTCCATTTTTCCATTATTCATTTAGGAAAAATCATTATATTCCATTAAAGTCATTTTTCTCACGCACGCATTGATTTTTATCCCGAAAATCATTTATGCTTTAAGGACAATTATTCTTTCCATAATAGTGCCAAAGCACTCTTTAGTATTTTATTTCATAAAAATGTCACACTTCAAGTAAATTACCAATTTGCCATTTTTCTTTACCAAAACTTGCAACCTTATCATTTTTCAAGTGTTATTCACAAAATACCCCTTTCAAGTTCTAAGCTCAACACCTAGGCATTTTTGTCATCAGCACACTTGTCCAACTTCTCACTTTGCCAAAATTACACATTTTGCATTTTAACCCTTTTTAATTTACAAAATCATGTTTTTTATATATCAAAGTCTTATTTCTCATATTTAAGCCTACGCAGTTTAATTATGTCATTTCACAACTTAAAACCCATTTCGCAAATATTCAAACATTTGACATATTTACACTTTCAAACTTAGTGTTACACACTTTAATTTTGACTTTTTGTATGAAGACCCATACTTTGTCATTTTATTCACACTAAGTCTTCTAGACTTTTATTATTAACATTTTCACCCAAAATTTGCAAGAGCACTACACTTTCACATATTTATACTTTTAACTCCAAAACTTAGTTTAACAAACTAAATAGTACAGTTTGTAAATGAAACTCCATTTGTTCATTTCATAATGATTCATCAACATTAAAATTACTATATAAATCTAAAAAATGGCATATACGTACCTAGTGTTCTTCATATTAAAGAAATCATTTATTCACCTTAAAACATGAGTTTAAAATATTTCATTTCATGAAATGTTAGTGAATAGTGGGCTAAAAATTATCAATTTTTTAAACCCATTCAATCCTTCATTTTAAGTGCCCATTTTCGTAGAAAATAGAAAGAATAATACTAATAAGTCTATTAGTGCATTTATAACCTTAATCAACGTATTTTAAGCTCTAAATAAGTAGAAAAATCAAGTTAAACATAGATTTACTACAAAACCCATTTCAAGGATAAAAAATCTCAGTTTCTTCTAACCTATATCTTAAAATCATGTAGTATTTAATATTTAATCATGGATGACTATTTCTATACACCTAATATCAACAAGATGCAAAATACTCATACTATTATCATCATCAACTTAACTTTGTAAGAGATAAGTATTTTCCACCTTAAAATATCTCCAAATGGTGGTGAAAATATTTGTGTAGGAGGAGTAACCCACACCTCCAAAGGTGTACTCAAGGGGTTACAAGAAAGCCCTCCATGTAAGCTATCTCCAAGCTTACCTTCTTCTCCTCCAAAAATCCATCTTCAAACTTCTATAAACCTCAACAAACCTCCAAGACTAACATCTCTAACAACCCAACATCCTTCCTATGGTTACACATGGTGAAATAAGTTGTTTATATATCATAAAATGGTGGTTTTATGGTGGTTTTGGGGTGGATCAAGGGTAGCTACGAATTTTGGAGATGTCTAATGGTTTAAGGGAGTCCAAGGGGAGAGAGAGTGATAATAAATCTGATGGGAATTGATTGCTAGAGCATATGCACCCACCTTTCTCCCTCTTATAAGCTATTTTGAGAAGTCAACACCTTATGACCCAAAAAGCAAGTGTTGGTGTGTTCAAATATGTGTAAAACACTTACCAAGATCTGCAAACCAATGTAGAAAATTAACAACACGATGCACCAACATGTGAACCCAAAACCCATTTGAAAAATGCCCAAAAATACCATAAAAAATCTTATTTGCGTCATTTTCTCTCTCTAATTTTTTTTTGCAATTTTTAACTTGAGATTCATATTCCTTGTATTGTTTTGGCTAAAAAATCATATTTGGCCTCCCGAATTGTCCTGTACAAGGCGCGGAAGAATCGGGACCTCCGTACAAAAGTATTTTTTTTTCAATTTTTCTTTTTATAATAATATTCCTTATATTTGTTTGAGTCAAAAAATATATTCACAATATTTTTTTGATCTTCCGAGGCTACCTAAACAATTTGCGCAAGACTGGACTTTCGTTGTGTCATGCGTCGTAAGACAATTAGTACACATTCTTGCATAGCATTCGTTTCTTGTCCGAATCGCACAAAATCTAACCAAAGTGCTTAAAAAAATTATATAAACTCAAAATAAAACTCGTGCGAACCGGTCATCGTAAAACTTTCTCGTTTAATCCATATTGCGATACTTTGCTTTTCGTACCATTTAAATGTAGCGTCGTATTAGCCTTGTCTACGTCACATTCGTTCCTTGATATTTTACCTCAAACTTAATGGACATCCTAGCCAATACTATTAGAGATTAAATATGCATGCATGTGACACAAGCATCGTGTGATTTTTCTCTTTAAACTATTTACGTAATACGCCACCTTATGTATTACTTACCGTGTTACACTTGGATTATTTATTCCTCGAATTTTCCTTTGGTCAAAACACTTGAAGTAAATTTAAATACCTATTTTCTAGAGCGGGGTATTACATTCTCCCCTCCTTAGGAAATTTCGTCCTCGAAATTTATGATCATCATGCTCACAAATCATTCGTCCAATAATTTAATTTCAATCCTAGATGTCTTTAACACTATAGTCTGACCAAAGATTTCATACCATTAATTTGATACAACCATAGTGGAACCTAAGGTATTATTGCTAAATCCCAAGAATGCCTAATATGTCCGTCCAAAACCTCAAAGTAACTGATAGTCGTTAAATATCATGCTAACACCCCAAAGAACTCTTTATCTCGAATTATTCCGAACATCGGGATTTACAAGCCTAAGTTTCGTCAAACAATTTGGATCTTACCTAGTCTAGGAAGATACATCCTCAACATCAATAACTATTCACATCAATGATTTCGAGACAACCATTTAATCCCAATATCCAACTGATACTTCCCACTAAACTACACATTAAGTTAGAGTCATCTGAGGTATAACAACTCAAATACACATGAGAGGCTACATACTCAATCTGTAAATTCCATACAGAGTGCAACACTTAAATTTAATGTTCCATAATATTCATATCTTAGAGTCGTGACTTTAAATCCACAATATACGTCGTAACTAGCCATACTGATTAATTAGCGAGTGTGTCAACCTAAAGCTATCATGTACACATGCAACTATATGCAAAAAATTGCGAGAACCTGCGTACATGCTAACTTATGTAAAACAAATGTGCTTCCGAATAAGAGCGTACTCATATACCGTGACGCATCGGCCTTAACCCGACCTAACCCGCATCACTACTGAGCTTATGAAACGCTACACCTGAATACATATCCATAACTGAAACAGCAACATCCCATCACTGGGATCAAAGAAGGCACAATAAGACGCAATGGATCAGGCGACTTCCACGCCAGGATGAAAAAAATTGAATTCAGGGAACGAACCACGCTACGCGAAGTACGAACCACAACGTACACTTAAAGTCTAAAATTTTCATTGACCCATATGTAAGTTAAAGTATTAACCTAGCCACGTGCCCTAGCTTGAATCATTAATCACAACTACCCATTTTTAAAGACAATGACTTGGGAACCGATTCACTTGGAAAGGTAAAATGCTAGGCTTCCCTCCTTAAGACTGAGGTTACTTATTATCCTTCGTACCAAAGCGAAGTTACATTTCTCATTGCTTAACGTTAGTTACTGACCTAACATACTCAAGTCTCCATAATTTCAACATGCGAGTGCTAACTTTCAGACGTCGAGATCCTTCTCGTTTAGTGAAACACAATAATTACATAAATTCTTCCTTAGGGATCATCGCTAAAATTCTTGGCAACGTCTTACATAATCCCAAATCATAACTATCAGACTAATTACAACGTCGTCTCGATTTTTTTAGCATTACTCATGCCTAATACCCAATGATTTTCCTCACTAGAGTCATACTAAGCCATACGGGTAGCCCACACAAGTCCTATAATTAAGCCTACACTACACCAAAAATAGCAATTTAGCACACCTTCATATTAAAAATCTGGCACACTTTAAAATCGTGCCAAATTCTGGCACGGTTTAATGACAATTTGGCACAATTTAAAATCGTGCCAAATTCTGGCACTGTTCAAAAGTGTACCAAAATTGAGTACACCCAACTAAAATATAAATAACCTAGAAAAAGAACATCCCTCTAATTTTTTCATCTCCCGCACTCTCTCCTCTTTCATTATCAATCTTTTGATTTCTCTATCCTACTCCTACGCGAGATTTATCGATGTGGAGAAGTGTAAGAGGAAGATTCTAGTTCTTTTCATCAATGGATCTTAGGAAAGGTATTTTACACTCTCTCTCCGACCTCTTCTTGCGACCAAGCCGAGGATGTAGGAAAGGTAATTTACTTTTGGTTTTTGATTTAACGTTAGGGTTTCTATTTAACATCAGGGTTTTGATTTAACATTCAGATATTTTCTCACATCTCTCACTCTTTTCTTTGCATCCACTGTCACAAGCGATCTTCGCAGAGATCAGAGAGAACCAAGTTATTAGGTGTTTGTTTTTGGCCAGGTATTCTATAAGTTTTGGGGTTCTAAAATGTAGGGGGTTGAATGTGTGATGAATAATGTTAATGATATATCTGATTAAATTTGATTTTTAGGTGCTCCCATAATTGTTAGATCTCACTCTTTGAGACCTTGTTCAGGGTTCAAAATTATGTTCAAATCTGTATTTTCAAAATCATATTTTAATATTTGGTGGTTTTGTGGGTTTAAAAGACGGTCAAATGTTGTTTTCTCTTTTTATATATTTATTCAGAAGCAATTTTATTTGGTCCTTTTAGAATCATTATTGTTCATGTACTAGAGCAATGTAGACTTAAGGTAATATTCTACATCTAGTGAATTTTCTATTTTATGTTCATACATGACTATATTGTTGTTCATGTGGTTTGGATGTTGCATTATTTTCAAAATATGGGTTATTGATTTGGATTCAATTTAGTGAAAAATACTATATTGCAATGTCCTTATTAATTTTATTCTCTGAGTATTTGAATCTCATGATGGTCACTACAGACTTGATTGTGTGTGTTCTATAAAGGTTTAACACATTTTTTAATTATTGTGATAATGCAGGGATTTTCCTATTTGAAATTTTTTTATGGATGTGAAATGAAAAGTATGCTCATAGCATGTCGTATAAATTGTGTTTTTTCACAAAGCTTTCGACCAACTCGCAAAGGTTAGTTATTTTTTATGGTTAAGAAGGTTGGTTGTGTATATATTTGGGTGTAAATTAACGTGATTTATTTTCTTAATCTAATTTGTAGGTATAGAATTGTGTCCAATCACCCCCACTTGCATTGTCCAATCATCACAAGGTAGGCATAAAAGGTGTCCTATGTATAAGTAAATTGAAAATAGAGTTGTACTCTAAACATAATAGATATATTCAATGTTCAGTATTCATGAAAAAAATGTAAGTTTTCTGGGGTTTATGAACATAGTTCAATTATGCTTCGTTTGGATTTTTGGTTGTTGGAATACGCCTTAGTCGTTTATGGTGGGTGTTTTGAATTCACCTATATCCTCTTCTTTAAAGTAACAAGTATATTTAATTTAACTTTAAGCATGTTTATGCATTAAATTTAGTTCAATAGTGGAAGTTAGCAAAACTATTTAGACTTTTTTGTATTTACTGATTATATAAATCAATAAACATTTTCCTTTTGTGTTTCATTTTCTATACTTTGTGTATGCATACACAAGAGAAGAGACTTAAGTGTTGGACCAAAAAAAACATAAAATTTGGCCTTCAAATGGAGTTCTTCATTTTAAGTAGTTGGTTTGTTAGAGCTCTATCATGTCATATAAACAGGTAATGTTTTTTTAGTGCTTGGTTTTGAGTAGTTAATTTTCTCAAATTTGATATATGTTGGTTGTGTTTATTAAGATACAAACCCATGTAAACATCTGATATTATGATGACTCTAACTGAATTTTGTGTGTGATTTTTATGACTCTCACCATCTGTCATCGCCTGGATCCACTGCCATTTCAAAAACCTTCATCATTATGTAACAAAGAGCACTCACAATCAAAAGCCACCATAATTTTTATGGAAGTAGACCATTTTGTAAACCAGGTATCTCCTACTCACTATGTTAATTATGGTTTAAAGACAATAGGAATATGAATATTGTGTTTATTATGTTGCAAGGGAAATTTTCAAACAACATTTTGATGAAACAATAGATAGTAGACAAGTTTATGTGCTTTATATTTCCATCGTTGCATGTTGATTCTGAGGTATTAATTTTCAATTGCAGAGAATGACAACCCTATAGATTTCGTGGAGATTCCTATTTCAGTTAGGGCTGAGTCCAAATTAAAAGAATTTGAACCAAATCCTTCTATGACTTTCAATGAGGTCATCCTGCAATGTCTTTCAATGCGGTTAGTGTTAAAATATTTTCCCATTAACTTTTATTTTATGATCATTTAGAAAGTATATTGCCTATAATTTTCTACTTTAAGTTGAGAGAGTGGGCTACACTTCATATTTCTAATGAGAGGTCTAACAATATCTCTTATGAAAAAAAAGGATAAAAAGAGCCGTAGAAGAAGAGATAGAATGGGGGAATCACTGACTTTCTATCAAAACTTATTTTTCACATCACAAATCACAAAGAGGTTAATACAAATTATGCATTTTCAAAACTAAGTTCTCCTCGCATAAAAAGCGCATGCATGTATTTATAGTATTTCAAATGCTTACTCAAGTATATAATATCTACTTCCGTTCAACCCCCTTCCACTATTTATAAGACAAAATATACTTCATAGCCGGTCTCTCCTCAAAATCAACCTCCCCCAGCTCACTAACAAGTAGGACAGTGGTCTTTACATAAGAGGCTACGTGTGGTATGGTTTTGGCAACTCATCAGTCCAACCATCTATCTAGTTTTAAAACAATTCATGTTAAAACCCTTTGTTTATCTTCTAAACTCTTTGGATAAGATGCTAGATGTCCTGGGGACCTTGATCAGCTGTATAAATTTGTTAAAAGCTCTAGATATTGGAAGCCTTCATATTTAGTAAGGGACTTTCTAAATTCCTTGGATAGGCTATTATAGGGTCTCTTTATCTCCAAAATAATATGTAGTGTTATTTCAATTATTTAGCCTTTCCTTTTTCTCCTTTATAGCTTCATACTTCTGTTGTTTGAGCAGCTATCAACAATTATCATCATTTTGCAAGAAATTTCTTTATCATGTTCAAAATGTTGCAGGAAATTTCAAATCACAGGTTAACTAACCTTATCTTGAAGCTACTAGGTTGATTTTTCTCATTTTTGTTATTATGATCTCTTTTAATAGAACATTTGTTTTGCAGATAATGTTTGTGTGCGTAGACATTGAAGAGAAAAACCTTTCGTGATGCGTGTCGCCCCTATTTCCCGTAGTAGAGGACCTCCCGTGCTGTGCACCACCCCCGTCTCCTGCAACAGAGGACCTCATTCCGCCCGTCTCTCTCTGCCTATGCACCACCCCTAACAGAGGTAAACTTATTTTTTATTTTGTTTTTTCAGTTCTGTTTTTATTTTGTATGTATTGTTTGTATGACTTTGATGTTATACATATATCATCGCTTCTATTACATGTTGTTTTTTAAGTTTCCCTTGCAATTCGTTTAAAGTATTCTGCGATTTCGCAATTTCTGGCCCCTTTGCTTCTGCAAGATCAATTTGCATTCAAGAATTCCATCGTGTTTTTTGGATAAGTGTGAGTTTGATACATTCATCTAAACAATGCTCAACGTTAATGTCAATTTTTTTTTTATTATTGGTGCATATTTTCTCAATATACCCAAGTGCTTTTCAAAATCTACTCGTCGTGTTAACTCTTTGACGCGCTTCTTAAACTTATCGTTGGCCTCTTTAAGTGCACCTGTTTCTCTTGCAGCCTGCATTAGATAAATTTCAATTGTAGTCATTATAGTTTTCATTTTATCAAGTGCATTTGGGTGTTGAGAATCAGTGAGTACGGAAATTTAGTTCTGTAAAGAAAATAATCTTACCATATTCAGATTTTTAAGCTCCTTCCTTGCAATCTTTGATCTCTAAAGACATTGAAGGATAGGATTTTCTTTCTTTTGCTGATTAAAGGAAAAAAAAAAGCATCAAATCTTTGCCAATAGAGTAAGTTCTAGATTTAGTACATGACAGCCCTTTAACCCCATCCTATCACAGATCACAACACATACCGATTTCTCATCAAATCTGCACAAAAGAAAGTGAATCACGTTGTATATATAATAGTAGAATATGGATGACATCATTTTCTAGTAAGATCCACTTTAGATAAAGTTGGTTCCAATATCTTTTTTTATGTTTAGCGGGCTGCCTAGTTTCATTAAGCATGTGTCTATTGGTTGATCTAAAATTTTTTATGAATAAGGCTTGTAGTTCATAAAGGAAACACTCATTATCAAGGTTTAAAGTAATTGCTGAAATTGAACTTATACAACCGAGTTGACTTGGTTTCAGTACCCACTGATTCGAAACTGCTATATGTACCTATATATTGACAGAATCAAATATTATTGGCTCGACTTGCTGATTTTGATGGTTTAAGAGCCAAAATATCTCTGGTTTGTTGAGCCAAATCACCAAGTCAATTTACTTGCATCCTATTTATTTATTTTTTGATCCTCTAATAATTTATCATTTTGTGTCAATCAAAACTGTAATCGATACAGTAAAAATTTGGACTCTTGAATCTTAGGTAAAAATAAAATTTTGAGTCATACTCATTGGTCATATCTAAGGGTTGCCTTAGGTTCTAACTTTCACCCAATCTTAAAAGGCAATATGAAACGAAAAATGGGTAGTGTGCTGTAATATACCCATCCAGAACATCTGGAGCTAACATTCCAAAACGGTCAAGGAACTCATCAAATGCTCGCTTTATTGGATATCCAGCACAACTTATCCTAATTGCATTTAATACACCCTGTCATAAACCACCAGTTCTGTGTCAATTGAAGTAATTTATGGGTAACCAAGAAATTTCTACCATCGATTTACCTATCTATCTTTATATTTTTTTTTCTGAATCAGAAAGGAAGAAGAGTTCAACTTGCCCCACATCTCAACTGATTTAAGATATTGAAGTTCTCAAATATGCCTGTTCACATCAATTTCTACCAGCGTTGCTATATATATATACACACACATCAATTTTTGAATCAGCGCTGCTATATATATTCACATCAAATATTTCAGTTCACATTAAATATTTCTGTTCACATCAATTCCTCGCACGGGACCAATATAAGTCATAGGAATTGACCACGTAGTCATGGGCCTCTCGGTTTGAAAATATGACGATTATTTGAAAATATATAGATTAGTCTTAGAAATAAGTCGTTGAAGGGTGAAAACCCAAACGTGCCCCCAAACGGCCCCGTAAGAGGCACCAACACCTCGCACGGGACCAGTGTAACTCGTAGAAACTGACCGCATAGTCACGTGCCTCTCGGTTTGAGAATACGATGATATTTTAAAAATATATAGATTAGGCTTAGAAACAAGATGTTAAAGGGTGAAAAGCTAAACCAGAGCTGAAACGACCCTGTAAGAGGCACTGACACCTCGCACGAGACCAATGTAACTCGTAGGAACAGACCGTGTAGTCACGGGCCTCTCGGTTTGATAATATGACGATAATTTGAAAATATATAGATTAGGTTTAGAAACAAGCCGTTGAAGGGTGAAAACCTAAACCAGCCCCCAAACGTCCCTGTAAGAGGCACTAACATCTCAACAGGACTAATGTAACTTGTAGGAATTGATCGCATAGTCACGGTCCTCTCGGTTTGATAATATAATGATAATTTGAAAATATATAGATTAGTCATAGAAAGAAGTCGTTGAAGGGTGGAAACCCAAACCAGCCCCCCAAACGTTCCAGTTAAAGGCACTAACATCAGACACAGGACTAATGTAATTCGTAAGAACTGATTGCGTCATCATGGGCCTCTCGGTTTTAGAATATGATGATAATTTGAAAATATATATATTAGGCTTAGAAACAAGCCGTTGAAGGGTCAAACCCAAATTAGCCCCCAAACGTCCCCATAAAAGGCACTAACACCTCGCACGGGACCAATGTAACTTGTAAGAACTGATCACGTAGTTATGGGCCTCTCAGTTTGAGAATATGACGATAATTTGAAAATATATAGATTAGGCTTAGAAACAAGCCATTGAAGGGTAAAAACCAAAACCAACCCCCAAATAGCCTCGTAAAAGGCACTAACACCTCGCACAGGACCAATGTAACTCGTAGGAACTGACCGCGTAGTCACGGGCCTCTCGGTTTCAGAATATGATGATTATTTGAAATTATATAGATTAGGATTAGAAGCAAGCCGTTGAAGGGTGAAAACCCGAACATGCCCCCCAAACGGCCTCGTTAGAAGCACTAACACCTCGCACGGGACTGATACAACTTGTAGGAAATGACAGCATAGTCACAGGCCTCTCGCTTTGAGAATATGATGATATTTTGAAAATATATAGATTAGGCTTACAAACAAGCAGTTGAAGCTTGAAAACCTAAACCAGCACCCAAACGGACTCATAAGAGGCACTAACACCTCGCATGGGACCAATGTAACTCGTAGGAACTGACCGCATAGTTATGGGCCTCTCGGTTTGAGAATATGATGATAATTTGAAAATATATATATTAGGCTCAGAAATAAGCCCTTGAAAGGTGAAAACCCAAACTAGCCCCCAAACGGCCCCATAAGAGGCACTAACACCTCGTACGGGACCAATGTAACTCGTTGGAACTCACTGCATTACAACGGACCTCTCGATTTGAGAATATGACGATAATTTAAAAATATATAGATTAGGCATGTAAATAAGCCGTTGAAGGGTGAAAACCCAAACCATCCCCCAAACGTCCCCGTAAGAGGCACTAACACCTCGCACGGGACCAATGTAACTCGTAAGAACTGACCGTGTAGTCACGGGCCTCTTGATTTGAGAATATGAAGATTATTTGAAAATATATAGATTAGGATTAGAAGCAAGACGTTGAAGGGTGAAAACCCAAACCATCCCTCAAACGGTCCCGTAAGAGGCATTAACACCTCGCACTGGACCAATGTAACTCGTAGGAACTGACCGCATAGGAACTGACCATGTAAGTCACAACTTGTGTAAGATTTTCGATTTGAGAATATAATAATAATAATAATAATAATAATAATAATAATAATAATAATAATAATAATAATAATAATAATAATAATAATAATAATAATAATAATAATAATAATAATAATAATAATAATAATAATTGTAACTCGTATATACAATTTTTTAGCTTGAGTAAGCTTTTGTTTTTTTATAAATCTCTTGGATACTAATATCATCTCTTTTTTGTATCCTATTTTTTTTTGCAGGATTACATTTTATCGCTAGCTTTTAGTCATGTGGAACACACGAAGAAGTCAATGGTTTACAACAAGGGTATTATTTATTTAATGTCGTTAATATTCAAGATTCTATTTTTTTGTGTTATGGTCGTGTGTGAACTTTATTAATTTTATTGTTAACTATTATGGCCGTGTGGGCTTTTATAATTTTATTATTATTTTTTATGGTCGTGCGGGCTTTATATTACGCAGGTTTTATATTAACAGGTTTTAGAATGTCCAGAAAATAGAGGAGACTTTGCCCAATTTTTCTTCTTCTGTGAACTACTAAGACTTGTAATATTTTGAAGTTTGTATGTACATTAGTTTGTCAACAACGTGCGACATTCGTAATTTTTTAATTTTCTTGTTTTCAAATTATTAAATTTTTTTCTTTGATCCAAAAATTTGGCACAGTTTAAAATCGTACCAAAAGTGTATTAAATTTTGGCACGGTTTTGAACTGTGCCAAAAGTTTATCAAAATGTTTTCAATCTGGCATAGTTCAAAACCGTGCCAAAAGTGTGCCAGAAATGTCAAATTTTGCCATGGTTTAATAGCGTTCTAGAAGTGTTCCGGTTTGGTCAAATCTAGCACACTTTTAAATCGTGCCAGAAAATATTGGCCATTTTGGAACACCTGATTCTGGCACAGTTCAAAACCATGCCAGATTTGATCTGACATAATTTTAAACTGTGCCAAATTGTTGTTTTTGGTGTAGTGCTAACACTCGATTTCGAGTGCTATTTCTAAAACAATGATGAACATCATCGCGTCCTAATTCTCCCAAGTGTAAAACCTAGCACGTATCAACCTGTTCTTGATACTCTCCCCAAGTCATACCATAATGCAAGCTTATAAACAAAACCATTGCACTAACTCTAAGGCACTACCACAAATGACATGACTAAATTGTATTACAATCACCGATAGCCTATGCATTCCTCAATACAAAAACTTTTCACAATGCTTCATGGAAGAGTCACCACGTCAATCGACTCCAATTGAACATACATATCCTAGCCTAGGAGTTATCATGACAAAAATCCTTTCAAGTATAACACTCGATCATGGCCGCTAAATTATTTTCTCAAAGGCCAAACACTCATCCCAATCACTATGTGTCATACCAATCATAACTCTATATTCTTGAAGTCATAAGGGATCCTATAATATCAACGAGAGACGTCGACAGTACCGTACTACGTGGCATAACCTTAATTTCACCATTACTAGGGAAAGCCTATTACTTGCACTAACACTTCATTAGATAAACCTGTTAGAACAATAGGCCACCGATTTTTAATTCTTTGCACTTCAAAAAGGAATAATTTCCTTTTACAGATGCGGAAGTGTAAGATGGTTCAATTAAACAATAAATTTTAATTTCCTTTCAAATTAAAATTAAACAAAGTGAAATAAGATTAAATCCAAACAAATTTAAATTTCACTTAAACCAATTAATTTAACCCAAGTCCTAGAAATTTGCCTAAGTCATATTTTCAATATTTCTAAATTAGGCCAAACCAAATTTTACCAAATTAAATTCAATGACTTAAATTAAAGTAACATAAACATTACCCAAATTTAATTTAGCACCAAATTAAACGAGTAGTGATTAAACAAAATTTTATCTTTTTACCTTAGCATGCGTTCGAGGTGATATAGCAAGATAAAATTAAACAATTAATCACTACGCCGCGATGTACGAGGAAAAACCCACAACGGGAAAAAACCTCAGACGGCTCTAGCCTCAAATCCACTAAGTATGGTTTTACAAATACAAGACAATAGAATTACAACACTCGACTCGATCCCTCTCCAGCCCCGACGCTTCTTTTTATATACACCTTCGCCTAGCGAATAACCACGGAGCTCCACCGCGGTCTCGGAATCCACCGATCGGACTTTTTATGGTCACCGCCACCCGAACAAGGAGCCTTTCTCCAAGTGGGTAAATAAACGCAAACTTCTTCTTCTTTGTGGGATGTAGAAGCAAACCCAAACAAACACTTCAATATGTAAGTAAATTGGTGGCAAAACTTCAATCAATGTATATATATATATATATATATATATATATATATATATATATATATATATAAAGGAGCTTGGATAAACAAACTTTTGGTGAAAACTAGAGTGTTAAATGATTTTTTCTTAGAAAATTAGACACTCAAAACATGAACCTTTTCTTGGAAGAATTTTCTCTCAAAACACTCTCTAGGAGTGGAGGATAGTGAAAAATTTAAGTTAAAAAACTCGGTTCCCGCACTTAGATATTCAGAAAAAGAGTTAGTGAAAAAAGTAGTGGGAAAAAACTGCTCAAAACTGTCAATTAACTGTTCCCGCCAAAATTCGTTCGAATGACATTTTCGTTCGAACGAAGTATCATTCTACGAGGCTTCTAACGAATTTCCAATGTGAACTTTTAAAAAATATCATTGGAAATCTCGTTCGAACATCATGTTCGTTCGAACGACATTCTAGTGGCCTTTTAGGGAATTCGTTGGCAAACTCGTTCGAACGACATTATGGTTCGAAATACAAAATCGTTCGAACGACACTTCGAACGAATTTCCAGAGAGTCTAAAAAATAGATTTTAGCCCAGAAATTTTATATAATTTATTTTAAAGTTTTAATAAAATCTTTCGGAAAATAAAAAACAATTTTAAAAACAAAGTACACCCAATATAAATTGTTCCAAGCTGCTATATATATATATATATATATATATATATTAAAATGCATTCATACCTTAGGAGTAAACGGAACATTGTTGATGACGTAAAAACGAGGCATAATAAACACGGCGTTTGATGAAGCTTTATGAACTTGGCCACTACGTCTTCAACTTTAGTATGTCATAGGCTTGAAGGATGATCAATAACTCTATCCTAAGACTCAAACGTTTTTGTCCGGAATTGAGCCAAAACTATAAAGGACTCAAATGGAAATTTGTGTCCTTAAAAATTTCCCCCTTTGGCTATTCCGGGAAAAAAAAACAAAATAAAAATCTTAAAGGGCCGTCAAGCTCTACTAGACTGACGAAAATGTCCCACTCAAAATAAAATTACAATGCATTAGTCAAACAACCCAAGGATCAATATCTTTGCCCGATGATAAACGTTGCCATTAAGAAAAATTCTTGCAAACTTAAGCAAACACATTAAATGCATAGGGATTATCAAAATATTAAATGCATAAAATAAATACTCCCCCTAAATTAATTCTCTCCTTTATAAAACAAATGACCTACTTAGAAAGACGTCTCCCCCGAAGATAAATCTCCCCCAAACTAAGATACGATAATAATAGGAATAGATACCATTTCTTCCCCTATCATTCTTCCCCTTTTTGTTCAGGAATAGACAAAGCTAAAAACATGCAATTGTGTATAAAGTCATGAGAACATTAAAGCACATGGGCAACTAAATCATAACTAATCGACATAAATGAATACCAAATTGACAAATAAGAGTCTAAGCATGTGATATCAAACAAACTACGCAACAAACAAGGTACCAATTATAAATTGAAGCATAAATGGACAAGCTAAACCTGACAAACACTTAAACAAAATATCATATATATGTATACCCAATAGATACAAGCTAAGCATAAGTACACACATATAGATATAAATACCAAAATGACACAAAACAAAATAACATAAGATTTTCCACACTCTTATAGCATAAATGTGTCATATGGAAATGGAAGTGTTGGGGTGTTAATAAGATACCAATGAATTAAAACCCAATCACTTAAACGTGTTCACGTAGTATGCATTTGATTGCAAAACTTTATCAACTAGAATTTAGCCTTTATGTGACAGGATAAAGTGAACTACTGAACAAGCAAACACAATGCATACAAGCTTAACATGTTGATGATTCTACAAACCAATAGAGCCATGACATTGAAAGCGCAACTAGGATAAACGAACATTATGAAAATCGTTGATATATCATCCAAACTCCCTCAATAAGCATATATCTATTATTCATTTGAAAGAATAAATCAACTAAATAAATTAGGCCTTGGCAAATAATTTTCTCTTTTAATGCCACATTGTCTTTTATGCCTTTGGACCACGTATTTCTTTTAGGTCCAAACAAACGGTGGCTTACTATTCGCGAAGGATAATAAATCTTTTCGGAGCCCTTCCCCGTGCACATTTATTTTATAATTTTTATTTCTCACAAATATCACGAGCAACGGATTTTGACATGCACTAGTCCTCCAAGGTCACAAATATGTAGATGACAAGATTGGTAGGAGAACATCTCACAAAGCTCAAATATAACATGTGATGTAAAGGTTAAAAAAGCTCGTGCATATGTGTAAAGGCATATAAAAGTGAATCCATTAAGCAAGTCAAACTTAAGCTACTCCATGTAAGCATGATAAAGAACATTTTAAGGATTAAAATTCTAACCAAAAGTTCTAGTCACATGGAAGCAAAATGAGGATTCGAACACAAACATATGCCACAAAATGTGTGTAAAACCAAAATACACACAAAATAAAATATTTTTGAGTTTTTTATTTAATGCAAACAAAAATGAAGGATATATAATACAAAAGATAAACAAGTCATGATTTCTAGCATTAGATATGAATTAAGGCAATGATTAGAAAATGACTAAACATGCATACACCTAGCAATGATATATAATACGAAGCACACAAAGATAGTGTATGCAAACAAAACTAACACATTCAACCTTTGAATTTAGCAAGGGAGGTTTCATGTGAAAGCAAATGAGAATCAACAAATCTAATATCTAGCGGGTCTAAAAATGATTTCCGAACCCATATAGATGTATATTTAAAATGATGGGATTCGGAAACAAATGAATTACTAGACATAGACTTCCTAGGACTTCTTTTAAGATCAAAATAAAATGACCTAAGGTGACCTTTCATACCCCAATGCAAGCATGTGTAAACACAAGTAATGTTACCTAAGGTGTGATCTTTTCGACAGTCCTTGGATAAAGTTAACCCTCTAAAACAAATTATGGTTTTAGCTTTAGCAACGGAAGCATTTGAACAAGATGTGCTAGAACCATTACTACAACTACTCGAGTCTTATAAATCATTTTTCATTTTAAAAATTTTGGACCCAAGTAATAAATTAGACTCCTCAAATTTACGGGACTCCTTCTTTAAATTTTCAATAACTCCTAGAAGGTTATCTCGCTCCCCCTCAATGTGAGCAAACTTGTCCCTAAGAGTCTTTTCTCGGCATTCACTCTCTTTATTGGACCTTTCTAAAATATTAAAATTGTGATTTATGTGTGACAACCGGTATCCGAAATAAGGGGTGGCCAGCCCGATACTCCAAAAGTACAGGAATCATTGATGGAATCATTCTCAGCATCGTGACAACATCAAGAGCATACGAGATAACCACTCAATAATTCAGAGAACGGGTTGTCAAAAAATTTGTTTTATAATTTAAAGAAAGCATTTTAAACAACCCATACATGAAAAAGAAAGTGGAAACCCCCAAAACAATATACATTAATAACAAGTGTACAATAAGAGAACCGACTAAAATATTAGTCGACAGAATTTCATACTACGTACAATAAGTTCAATCAATTACATATTACATTCATTATACATTTACAAAAGGTTTGGGCCACTCGCCCGATTACAAAGACTAATCATGTCTAGAATACAAAGAGGAATGGGTCTACACAAAGTATCCCGTGATATCCGCAAAATGTCACGGCTTGTCAAAAGACAATGGAACAGGAAAGTCATTACGGGGGACCATGCGGTGGAGCACCTGAACGGATATAATATATATATACATGACAAGGAAGAAGAACCGGTCATGGCCTGGTTTTATGTGATCACCAGATAAATGACAAGTATGACAATAATGAATGATTAAGCATGGATGATGAAGATGACATTCTACATGATAACAACTTATAATGAAGTAATACAGTTGAATGATTATAAATTGAAATTCAATTATATAAGGGAATAAGAATAATCATAAACCTTTTTCATCTTTCACCATTTCATCTTATCTTTCTATTCCTTAATAGGAATATAATTATTATCATGTGTTCTTTATGACACTTATCTCAATTGTATGCTCTTTGTGGCATGTATTATGCTCTTTATGGCATTGCTTTATGCTCTTT
The DNA here is from genome assembly GCA_949130495.1 of Sambucus nigra. Taxonomy (NCBI): domain Eukaryota; kingdom Viridiplantae; phylum Streptophyta; class Magnoliopsida; order Dipsacales; family Adoxaceae; genus Sambucus; species Sambucus nigra. The sequence continues at coordinate 488,636,151 of OX422218.1, read as the reverse complement.
ATGGCATTTATACCCATCATGTCCAACTCGATGATTAGAATAGTTATAAATATATATATAACGATTCTAAGACCGCCCGTCCGGGTTTCCCCACTGTGCGCGCCCCTAAATAACCATCATCTTCCAGGGCCTATCATAAGATAACCTGGGATCCTATCAAAAACGTCTGGAAGCGGCCATATTCATGCGGGATAGTCAAGACCACACCAGGAATCTCCTACTCATCGCAAAAAAAAAAATATAAACAAGCGCTCATATGCCCTAGGACTATATCCACCCTGCATTCATTAGCCAGCGGGCTTCACCTCACGCACGAACTTCCCTTAAGATGGTATTTAGAGAGGTGTGTTTAAACTTTTCATTAATTTCCATTTCATGATTTAGTAAATTATCATTTACTTTGTCCATTTTACATTTTATCAAATGCATTATGGTTATCCGGAACTATATGTGCTTAACATCATTGTAATAACCTCGAAGAATATTCAAACTCTCAAGTTATTTTCCAAAGCTCCTTTTTAAATTTCATATAAACCATCATACCTCAAATCAATTTCTAAACTCTCCAAATATGACTTAGAAATCTCCTAGATTCTATAATCTATACGAGGGAAGTAATGCCTAAACATTACTTTAAACACCCCTGGAACTAACCCCAGATGATCCCATTCTAATCTAGGGTGACGACCAAACTCAACTAATACTCTAGGACCCTACATTTACTTCATTCAAGAAGGTTCCTAAGTCCTAAAACTAGAGAAAAAGGGTTAAAATTTAAAAAGAAAATTTTGAAAAAGTGCAGGGTTTCCGAATCGATTCGGCCAGAAAATATGGGATTCTGCATAATTGCCGAATCGATTCGGACAAGGCCGAATCGATTCGGTCAGGGAAAATGGGGTTTCTGCATAATTGCCGAATCGATTTGGACCAGGCTAAATCAATTCGGTTCACCTAGACCTGAACACTGGACCTAAGCGAATCGATTCGCCCAGAGGGCCGAATCGATTCGGGCCTGCGATTTTGCCAAGTTTTGGCTATGGAGTCTTGGACTCCAAATATACTCCCAACCCAAATCTCCTCAAACCAAACTCATTTATCATCACCAATAGATCATCAATACTACTAGTAACCACCTTAAACCTCATTAATCATCCCATTCATTTTTGAATCGATCAAAACCTACAAATACACAAAGAAAACCCTAAAATAGATAAACCATGATCAATACATCATTATCATAACAAATCATTTATCTTAAACCACAAATAACAAGTAGAAAACTTGCCTCAATCCAGAAAATGTAGATTTTCTCTTTGTGGAATCAAGAATCCTCCTTCAATCTTCAATCTCTCCTTTCTGTACTCTTTCTCTTCCTCTCTCTAGTTCTCTCTAGGTTTAAGAATGAGGTTAGGGGAAATAAAAGACTTAGTAAGACTAAATCGTGACTTAAGTCAACAATTCACAACTTAATTGATCAATACCGTGATAAAATAACACGCAACCGCATATTTAAGGTATAATCAGTAAAAAAATGCCCAAAACCTCAAAATACATTATGGTACATAATTTGACTATCTCGCACGTTTCGGAATCAACTAAGGCCTCCAAATTATCATTTGGATATTTTAAAATTCATTTTAAGTTACGATTCCATTTTTCAAATCATCAATGTCATTTATATCTCATGACCCTATAAAACTCCACATGAGGATATCTACATTAACATGCAGTGAATATACAACAAGTTAGTAAATATTAACCTTTCTTCATATAATTAATATTTACTCCATATTCCGGCATTTTATATATTTACTTCATATAGTAAATGAATATAAAATCGAATCTCAAAAGCGAGGGTTGTTACATACTCCCCCTCCCTTAAGAGGGAATTTTGCCCCCAAAATTCAAGCGTACCTTATAAGAAGAGATGCGGATATTTCTCCGGCATGTCATCCTCACGTTCCCACGTCGATTCTCTAGCATTGTGATGACTCCATTGGACTCTCACCAAGGGCACCAAACGAGATTTCAACTTACGCTCCCCGTGCTCTAGAATAGCAACCGATTGTTCTTCATATGACATGTCGGGTTGCAAGTCAATGTCTTCGAAAGGGATGTGCCAAAGGGCACCTTCACATCTCTTGTACTTCTTTAGAGAAGAAACATGGAATACATCGTGAATTTGTTACAAAGGTTCTGGTAAGTCAAGTTGATACGCCACTAGACCAACTTTTGTAATAACTGGAAAAGGTCCAACAGAACGCGGCGCAAGCTTCCCCTTTTTCCCGAAACGCTTAATGCCTTTCATTGGTGACACTCGCACCAAGACGTGGTCTCCAACTTCCAACTCCATGTGTCTTCTTCCCGCATCGGCATAGCTCTTTTGGCGGTCTTGGGCTATCCGAATGCGATTTCGAATGAGTTCAATTTTTGAAGAAGTATCTTGGATCATTTCAGGTCCAAGGAATTTGTTATCACCCACTTCCAACCAACAAACGAACGATCGACATGGATGACCATAAAGAGCTTCATAGGGCGCCATTCCAATGGTAAATTGGTATGAGTTATTGTAAGCAAACTCAACCAAAGGGAGGTATTGCTCCCAACCACCTTTGAAGTCAAGCATACACATACGGAGCATATCCTCCAACATTTGGTTTACCCTTTCAGTTTGCCCATCTGTTTGAGGATGGTAAAAAGTGCTTAATTTCAATTCGGTTCCCATGGCTTCTTGGAAACTTCGCCAAAAGTGGGAAACAAAGATTTTGTCTCGATCGAAAATGATATTTAAAGGTACCCCATCAAGTCTAACGATCTCCTCGATGAACAATTGGGCATAGTGAGCGGTATCAAAATCCGTACGCACAGGTAAGAAGTGTGCCGACTTAGTCAAGAGGTCGACAATCACCCAAATAGAGTCATTACCCTTCTGTGACCTTGGTAAGCCCATAGTAAATTCCATCGATATGCTTTCCCATTTCCACACCAGGATCTCCAACGGTTGCAACAAACCTGTCGGTCGCTGATGATCAATCTTGACTAGCTTACAAGTAGTGCATTGAGATACAAACTCCAAAATATCCCGCTTCATACTGGTCCACCAATATTGGCGACACATGTCTTGATATATCTTATCCCCACCAGGATGTATCGTAAATTTTGACCCGTGAGATTCCGCCATTCCCGCCCTTCTCAAATCCCCCTCTTTCGGAACAATAAGTCTTCCATGAAAGCGTAATCCACCCTCTGAACTTATTGAGTAGTATTTCGCTCCCTCGGACAGTAACTGGTGTATATGGTCCTGACAGCCCTTATCCCTTCCTTGGGCTTCTACCACCCTAGCCACAATGGTAGGAGTAACGGTCATTACTGACATGAACGCTCTCACCACCTCATCCTCCTGACTGAGATCTTTCCACTTAGCCTTCCATACATCAGATAATTCTCCTTCGGGCCTCCTACTCAAGGCATCCGCTACAACGTTCGCCTTGCCCGGATGATAATGGCTATCAAATTGATAATCTTTCACGAATTCCAACCATCGGCGCTGACGCATATTCAAATCCTTCTGTGAAAATAAATATTACAGCGATTTATGGTCCGTGAAAAGACTAAACTTCTCCCCCAGGAGATAATGCCTCCATATTTTCAAGGCAAAGACAACCGCGGCGAGTTCTAAGTCATGCGCCGGATAGTTTCTCTCATGAGGCTTTAGCTTGCAAGAAGCATAAGTGATAGCCCGCTTCTCTTGTTGAAGCACAACTCCTAATCCTTGAAGAGATGCGTCGGTGAAGACTAGATATTCCAATCCTGGTTTTGGCAAAGCAAGGACTGGAGCCGAGGTTAACCTATCTTTGAGATCATCGAAAATAGATTGGCAAGAGTTATCCCAAACAAATCTCACCCCTTTCCGGGTCAAATTTATCAAAGGGCTAGCGATCTTTGAGAAACCCTTGATGAATCGACGGTAATAACCCACCAAACCCAAAAAACTACGAACCTCGGTAGGTGTCGTGGGATGACCCACTCCCTCACCGCAACTACCTTGCTCGGATCCACTGATATACCCTAGGATGACACCACATGACCCAAAAATTGAACTTCCTTCAACCAAAAGCCACACTTCTCAAACTTCGCATACAATTGGTGATCCCTCAATCTTTGCAGGACCAACCGTAAGTGAGTAGCATGGTCGGATTCTGTCTGAGAATAGACTAAGATGTCATCGATGAAGACAATAACAAATTGGTCAAGGAAATCCCGAAACACCCTATTCATGAGGTCCATAAATACAGCGGGAGCATTGGTTAGTCCAAAGGGCATAACCAAGAATTCATAAGATCCATATCTGGTCAGAAAGGCGATCTTGGATACATCTTGCTCCCATATCCGCAACTGATGATACCCCGTCCTCAAATCGATCTTAGAGAAGTACAACACTCCCCTAAGTTGGTCAAATAAATCATCAATACGAGGTAAAGGGTATTTATTCCGGATGGTGACTTTATTCAACTCTCTATAGTCCACACATAACCGGAGAGAACCATCTCTTTTCTTCACAAACAACACCGGAGCACCCCATGGTGACGTACTACGCCTAATGAATCCCTGCTCTAATAACTGCTGGATTTGATCTCTCAACTCCCTCATCTCCACAGGAGCCATGCGATATGGAGCTTTCATAATCGGTCGAGTGCCCAGCTCTAAATCAATCACAAACTCAATCTCTCGACTCGGAGGTAATCCCAATATTTATCAAAAAACGTCTTCAAAGTCTCTAACAATCGAAAGAGAATACAGGGGAATAACTACATCCCTAGAAGTATCCTTCGCAATACAATATAAATAGGTACTCGTACTCCCTTCCAAACTAGGCATAACTACCAAGAATATTTCTTGTCCTGGAATGGCGAAGACTATACTCTTCCCATAACAGTTCACTATCGCGTGATATTTCATTAACCAATCCATGCCCAAAATTACGTCATACCCGACCATGTCAAGGACGAGTAAATCGGCCTCTAAGCACAAATTACCAAGATTAATCCCTATGTTTTTATAAACAAAGAAAATCAATGAACCATCACCCATCGAAGATTCAACACTAGTGAAAGTATTCTCAGCAGACTTTATCAAATCTGTGGTCTAAGCAAAACTCCTAGAAATAAAAGAGTGCGTCGCACCCGTATCAAATAATACTCGACCCATATGACCTTGGATGAGAAACATACCCTCAATCGCTGGTGGTGCTGGAGGGTCTAGAGGAAGCATAGCCTCCTGAATATGATAAACCAGTCCTACTGCAGTTGCCCTTGCTGAGGAGGAGCAATCGAATTAGGCGCCTGGGGCGAAAACTGTACATACGGCTGTTGTGGAGCCCTAGGAAGATGCCCTCCAACCAACTGAGGACACGACCTCTTATGATGTGCCAACTCTCCGCACTGAAAGCATTTGTTCGCCACATTCTCCTGGTTCCGCCCTTGATTGTTTCAGAACTTCCCCGAACCTCGGCCCTGCTGGCCTCTACCTCCATTCCCACCTCTACCTGCTTACTATTGTGGTTAACCACTTTGACCCGACCTACTATTTTTACCACCCAAATTAAATCCACCAAAGCGTTGGCGTTTGGACAAATCCCCTTGCTGGGGATCCCTCTCCCTTTGCTTATTCCCCAAAGATTGGGATGAAGAAGATGCTCCTCCCCCAATCCCATTACCTCCAGGTTTGCTCACCTGTCCCATCGTTGTATTCTTCTTATTTTTTTGCACAAATAATCTATGTTATTGACAATGAAGTAGGGCTGCATTCATCACCTCCCCAAAGGTTTGTAAAGACAGATTTCCAGGAAAATGTTATTTTATTCGCCAATGTAAACCTACCACAAACTTAGAGATTCTCTTCTCTTCTGGAGTCACTTCATCCGGCACACAACTTGCCAGCCGGGTGAAATCCTCGTCATACTCCGCAACGGATCTTTCTCCCTGAACAACATCCTGAAGCTTCCTTTGCATCTCCCTTTGAACTGCGAGAGGAAAATACTTTCGATCAAATAAGGGCCAAAAATCAGTGATTGACATCGTATCCCTTTGCCCTGGCGTAGTCATCGACACCCACCAGTGTAGTGCTGATCCCACAAAGATTGAAAGTAACAAGGATTTGCTTTTTCTCCTCACTACAATCTGCGAAGATGGCGCTGCATGTCTTTCATCCACTGATTTGCCTTTATAACATCTGAGCCACCATCAAATTCCGGGGGATGGCCCTTAAGGAAAGACTCCCTAACTCTTTCCCACGGAGAAGGTCCCGTAGGAGCTTGTGCCTCTTGTGCCTGTGGTTGATCTGGTGGCATTTGCTGAGTCACTACGGTCATGGTAGCATTGACCGCTTGGGCCACAATGTTCGCTACATCGGTGACACTAAAAGTTCCTTGCGGCGGTTGTGGGGGACCAACGTCCTCTTCTACAACTCTATTTCGTCGAGCGAGACGACCTCTCTTGGGCGGCATCTGAGATGAAGAAACAATAGAGTTAGGTTACTATTTAAAATAATCTATCCCGCAGAAGATCGCAAACATAAGTAGCAATGCAATCCTAGCATTAGGCTCTATATCAAAGAACGCTACGGTAGAACGTGACAAGTCCACATAGATCCTTAAAGACTCTAGAACCTGATGCTCTGATACCATCTGTGACAACTCGGTATCCGAAATAAGGGGTGACCAGCCCGATACTCCAAAAATACAGGAATCATTAATGGAATCATTCTCAGCATCGTGACAACATAAAGAGTATACGAGATAACCACTCAATAATTCAGACAACGGGTTGTCAAAAATTTTGTTTTATAATTTAAAGAAAGCATTTTAAACAACCCATACATGAAAAAGAAAGTGGAAACCCCCAAAACAATATACATTAATAACAAGTGTACAGTAAGAGAACCGACTAAAATATCAATTGACAGAATTTCATACTACGTACAACAAGTTCAATCAATTACATATTACATTCATTATACATTTACAAAAGGTTTGGGCCACTCGCCCGATAACAAAGAGTGATCATGTCTAGAATACAAAGAGGAATGGGTCTACACAAAGTATCCCGTGATATCCGTAAAATGTCACGGCTCGTCAAAAGACACTGGAACGGGAAAGTCATTACGGGCGACCATGCGGTGGAGCACCTGAACGGATATAGTATATATATACACGACAAGGAAGAAGAACCGATGATGGCCCGATTTTATGTGATCACCAGATAAATGACAAGTATGACAATAATGAATGATTAAGCATGGATGATGAAGATGACATTCTACATGATAACAACTTATAATGAAGTAATACAGTTGAATGATTATAAATTGAAATTCAATTATATAAGGGAATAAGAATAATCATAAACCTTTTTCATCTTTCACCATTTCATCTTATCTTTCTATTCCTTAATAGGAATATAATTATTATCATGTGTTCTTTATGACACTTATCTCAATTGTATGCTCTTTGTGGCATGTATTATGCTCTTTATGGCATTGCTTTATGCTCTTTATGGAATTTATACCCATCAAGTCCAACTCGATGATTAGAATAGTTATAAATATATATATATATATATAACGATTCTAAGACCGCACGTCCGGGTTTCCCCACTGTGCGCCCCCCTAAATAACCATCATCTTCCATGACCTATCATAAGACAAACTGGGATCCTATCAAAAACATCGGGAAGCGGCCATATGCATACGGGATAGTCAAGACCACACGCGGAATCTCCTATCCATCGCAGGAAAAAATATAAACAAGCGCTCATATGGCCTAGGACTATATCCACCCTGCATTCATTAGCCAGGGGGATTCACCTCACGCACGAACTTCCCTTAAGATGGTATTTAGAGAGGTGTGTTTAACCTTTTCATTAATTTCCATTTCATGATTTAGTAAATTATCATTTACTTCGTCCATTTTACATTTTATCAAATGCATTATGGTTATCCGGAACTATACGTGCTTAACATCATTGTAATAACCTCGAAGAATATTCAAACTCCCAAGTTATTTTCTAAACCTCTTTTTTAGATTTCATATAATACCTCAAATCAATTTCTAAAGTCTCCAAATATGACTTAGAAATCTCCTAGATTCTATAATCTATACGAGGGAAGTAAATTATAAACATTACTTTAAACACCCCTGGAACTAACCCCAGATGATCCCATTCTAATCTAGGGTGATGACCAAACTCAAATAATACTCTAGGACACTACATTTACTTTATTCAAGAAGGTTCCTAAATCCTAAAACTAGAGAAAAAGGGTTAAATTTTAAAAAGAAAAATTTGAAAAAGTGCAGGGTTTCCGAATCGATTCGGCCCAAAAATCTGGGATTCTGCAAAATTGCCGAATCGATTCGGACCAGGCCGAATCGATTCGGTCACGGAAAATGGGGTTTCTGCATAATTACCGAATCGATTCGGACCAGGCCGAATCGATTCGGTTCACCTAGACATGAACACTGGACCTAAACGAATCGATTCGCCTAGAGGGCCGAATCGATTCGGGCCTGCAATTTTGCCAAGTTTTGGCTATGGAGTCTTGGACTCCAAATATACTCCCAACCCAATTCTCCTCAAACCAAACTCATTTATCATCACCAATAGATCACCAATACTACTAGTAACCACCTTAAACCTCATTTATCATCCCAATCATTTTTGAATGGATCAAAACCCACAAATACACAAAGAAAACCCTAAAATAGCTAAACCATGATCAATACATCATTATCATAACAAATCATTTATCTTAAACCACAAATTGCAAGTAGAAAACTTGCCTCAATCTAGAAAATGCAGATTTTCTCTTTGTGGAAGCAAGAATCCTCCTTCAATCTTCAATCTCTCCTTTCTCTACTCTTTCTCTTCCTCTCTCTAGGTTTAAGAATGAGGTTAGGGGAAATAAAAGACTTAGTAAGACTAAGTCGTGACTTAAGTCAACAATTCCCAACTTAATTGATCAATACCGCGATAAAATAACACGCAACTTCATATCTAAGGTATAATCAGTCAAAAATGCCCAAAACCTCAAAATACAATATGGTACATAATTTGACTATCTCGCACGTTCCGGAATCAACTACGGCCTCCAAATTATCATTTGGATATTTTATAATTCATTTTAAGTTCCGGTTCCATTTTGCAAATCATCAATGTCATTTATATCTCATGACCCTATAAAACTCCACATGAGGATATCTACATTAACATGCAGTGAATATACAACAAGTTAGTAAATATTAACCTTTCTTCATATAATTAATATTTACTCCATATTTCGGCATTTTATACATTTACTTCATATAGTAAATGAATATAAAATCTAATCTCAAAAGCGAGGGTTGTTTCATTATGTCCATGAGCTTTTCAAGAAAAATATCTTTTTGAGTTAGGGAGATTTGCAAAGAATCAACTTTAGTTTTAAAACAAGAATTTTCATTTTTAAGAAATTTAATTCTTTTTGCAAATATCAAATTTAATTCTCTTAATTTTTCATTACACTTATTAAGCTCATTAAATTCCTCTCTAATAGAAAAAATTTCATTATCATTAGAATTTGACAAATTATCATTAAGGCGTCCCATCGAGAGATACAAAAAAAATTGAGAGTGATTAAAAATTGAACCACTTAAAAATACAAGGAGAACAAAAATTATGGAAGCCGAAAAATGGATCTTTAAGGCAATAAATTGTGGTCCGGCTCTGATACCACTTGTTAGAACAATAGGCCCCCGATTTTAAAATTCTTTGTACTTCAAAAAGTAATAATTTCCTTTTATAGATGCGGAAGCGTAAGATGGTTCAATTAAACAACAAATTTTAATTTCCTTTCAAATTAAAATTAAACAAAGTGAAATAAGATTAAATCCTAACAAATTTAAATTTCACTTAAACCAATTAATTTAACCCAAGTCCTAGAAATTTGCCTAAGTCATATTTTGAATATTTCCAAATTGGGCCAAACTAAATTTTACCAAATTAAATTAATTGACCTGAATTAAATTAACATAAACATTACCCAAATTTAATTTAGCACCAAATTAAACGAGTAGTGATTAAACCAAATTTTATCTTTTTACCTAAGCATGCGTTCTAGGTGATATAGCAAGATAAAATTAAACAATTAATCACTATGCCGCGATATACGAGGGAAAACCCACAACAGGAAAAAATTTTGGATGGCCCTAGCCTCAAATTCACTAAGTAAGGTTTTACAAATACAAGACAGTAGACTTACAACACTCGAGTTGATCCTTTCTTGTATACACCTCCGCCTAGCAAATAACCATGGAGCTACACCGCGGTCTCAAAATCCACCGATCGAACTTTTTATGGGCACTGCCACCCAAATAAGGACCATTTCTCCAAGTGGGTAAATCAACGCAAAATTCTTCTTCTTCTTTGTGGGATGTAGAAGAAAACCCAAACAAACTTTTCAATATGTAGAGTAAAACGGTGCGAAAACTCCAAGCAATGTATATATATATATAAAGGAACTTGGATAAACAAACTTTGGGTGAAAACTATAGTGTTAAATGATTTTTTCTTAGAAAATTAGACACTCAAAACATGAACATTTTCTTGGAAGAATTTCCTCTCAAAACTCTCTATAGGAGATGGAGGATAGTGAAAAAGTTAAGTTAAAAAACTTGGTTCCCGCACTTAGATATTCAGAAAAAGAGTTGGTGGAAAAAGTAGTTGGAATGAGGGAAAAAAGTGCCCAAAACTGCCAATTAACTGTTCCCACCAAAAATGTGTGTAAAACCAAAATACACAAGAAATAAAATCTTTTTGAGTTTTTGAAATTTTTACCCAAAAATAAAAATATGTACTCAAAAGACAAACAAAAATCATTTGAAGTTTTTTTCATTAAGCTTAGATTACCAAGAGATAAAAACCCAAATGATAAACAAAAAACTTTTTGTATTTTTCTTTTAATGCAAACAAAAATGAAGGAAATATAATACAAAAGATAAACAAGTCATGATTTCTAGCATTAGATATGAAATAAATCAATGATTAAAATGACTAAACATGCATACACCTAGCAATGATATATAATATGAAGCACACAAATCTAGTGTATGAAAACAAAACTAACACGTTCAACCTTTGAATTTAGCAAGGGAGGTTTCATGTGAAAGCAAATGAGAATCAACAAATCTAATATCTAGCGCGTCTAAAAATGATTTTCGAACCCATATAGATGTATATTTAAAATGATGGGATTTGGAAACAAATGAATTGCTAGACATAGATTTCCTAGGACTTCTTTTAAGATCAAAACAAAATGACCTAAGGTGACCTTTGCTACCACAATGCAAGCATGTGTAAACACGAGTAATGTAACCTAAGGTGTGATCTTTTAGATAGTCCTTGGATAAAGTTGACCCTCTAAAACAAACAATGGTTTTAGCTTTAGCAACGGAAGCATTTGAACAAGATGTGCTGGAACCGTTACTACAACTACTCGAGTCTTGTAAATCATTTTTCATTTTAAAAATTTCAGACTCAAGTAATAAATTAGACTCCTCAAATTTACGGGTCTCCTTCTTTAAATTTTCAATAACTCCTAGAAGGTTATCACGCTCCCCCTCAATGTGAGCAAACTTGTCCCTAAGAGTCTTTTCTCGACAATTACTCTCTCTCTTAGACCTTTCTAAAATATTAAAATTATGATTTATGCCCATGAGCTTTTCACGAAAAATATCTTTTCAAGTTAGGGATATTTGCAAATAATAAACTTTAGTTTTAAAACAAGAATTTTCATTTTTAAGAAATTTAATTCTTTTTGCAAATATCAAAATTAATTCTCTTAATTTTTCATTACACTTATTAAGCACATTAAATTCTTTTCTAACAGCAAAATTTTTAATATCATTAGAAATGGACAAATTATCATTAAGGCGTCCCATCGAGAGATACAAAAAAAATTGATAGTGAGTAAAAATTGAACAACTTAAAAATAAAAGGAGAACAAAAATTATGAAAGTCGAAAAATGGATCTTTAACGCAATAAATTGCGGTCCGGCTCTGATACCACTTGTTAGAACAATAGGCCCTCGATTTTAAAATTCTTTGTACTTCAAAAAGTAATAATTTCCTTTTATAGATGCGGAAGCGTAAGATGGTTCAATTAAACAACAAATTTTTATTTCCTTTCAAACTAAAATTAAACAAACTGAAATAAGATTAAATCCAAAAAAATTTAAATTTCACTTAAACCAATTAATTTAACCCAAGTCCTAGAAATTTGCCTGAGTCATATTTTCAATATTTCCAAATTAGGCCAAACCAAATTTTACCAAATTAAATTAAATGACTTGAATTAAATTAACATAAACATTACCCAAATTTCATTTAGCACCAAATTAAACGAGTAGTGATTAAACCAAATTTTATCTTTTTACCTAAGCATGCGTTCTAGGTGATATAGAAAGATAAAATTAAACAATTAATCACTACGTCGCGATGTATGAGGAAAAACCCACAACGGAAAAAAACCTCGGATGGTCCTAGCCTCAAATCCACTAAGTATGGTTTTACACATACAAGACAGTAGACTTGCAACACTCGAGTCGATTCCGCTCAAGCCCCGACGCTTCTTCTTGTATACACCTCTGGCTAGCGAATAACCACGGCGCTACACCGCGGTCTCGAAATCCACCGATCGAACTTTTTATGGTCACCGCCACCTGAACAAGGAGCCTTTCTCAAAGTGGGTAAATCAACGCAAACTTCTTCTTCCTTGTGGGATGTAGAAGCAAACCCAAACAAACTCTTCAATATGTAGAGTAAACTGGTGCCAAAACTCCAAGCAATGTATATATATATATATATATATATAAAGGAACTTTGATAAACAAACTTTGGGTGAAAACTAGAGTGTTAAATAATTTTTTCTTAGAAAATTAGACACTCAAAACATGAACATTTTCTTGGAAGAATTTCCTCTCAAAACTCTCTATAGGAGATGGAGGATAGTGAAAAGGTTAAGTTAAAGAACTTGGTTCCCGCACTTAGATATTCAGAAAAAGAGTTGGTGGAAAAAGTAGTTGGAATGAGGGAAAAAAGTGCCCAAAACTGCCAATTAACTGTTCCCGCCAAAACTCGTTCGAAACGACATTTTCGTTCGAACGAAGTCTCGTTCGAATGTGGCTTCTAATGAAGTTCCAGTGTGAAATCTTTAAAAATATTGTTGGAAATCTCGTTTGAACATCATGTTCATTCGAACGACATTCCAGTGGCCTTTTGGGGAACTCGTTGGCAAACTCGTTCGAACGACATTGTGGTTCGAACGACAAACTTGTTCGAACGTCACTTCGAACGAATTTCCAGAAAGTCTAAAAAATTGATTTTAGCACAAAAACTTTATATACTTTATTTTAAAGTTTTAATTAAATCTTTTTGAAAATAAACAACAGTTTTAAAAACAAAGTACACCCAATATAAATTGTTCCAAGCTCCTATATATATATATATATATATATATATATATATATATATATATATATATATATATATATATATATATATATATATATATATATATTAAAAAGCATTCATACCTTAGGAGTAAACGGAACATTATTGATGACATAGAAACGAGGCACAATAAACATGGCATTTGATGAAGCTTTATGAACTTGGTCGCTACGTATTCAACTTTAGTATGTCATAGGCTTGAAAGATGATCAATAACTCTATCCTATGACTCAAACGTTTTTGTCCGGAATTGAGCCAAAACTACAAAGGACTCGATTGGAAATTTGTGTCCTTACAAATCTCCCCCTTTGGCTAATCCGGGACAAAAAAAAACAAATATCCTAAAGGGGCGTCAATCTCTACTAAACTGACAAAAATGTCCCACCCAAAGTAAAATTACAATGCTTGACTCAAACAACCCAAGGATCAATATATTTGCCCGATGATGAATGTTTCCATTGAGAAGAATTCCTGCACACTTAAGCAAACACATTAAACGCATGGGGGATATCAAAATATTAAATGCATAAAATAAATACTCCCCCTAAATTAACTCTCCACTTTACCAAACAAATGACCTACTTAGAAAGACGTATCCCCCTAAGATAAATCTCCCCCAAACTAAGATACGATAATAATAGGAATAGATACCATTTCTCCCCTATCATTCTCCCCCTTTTTGTTTAGGAACAGACAAAGCTAAAAACATGCAATTTTGTATAAAATGATGAGAACATTAAAGCACGTGGAAAACTAAATCATAACTAATCCATACAAATGAATACCAACTATGATGCGAAAACAAATGATACCAAATTGACAAATAAGAGTCTGAGCATGTGATATCAAACAAACTACGCAATAAACAAGGTACAAATTATAAATTGAAACATAAATGGACAAGCTAAACATGGAAAAGACTTTAATAAAATATCATATATATGTATACCCAATAGATAAAAGCTAAGCATAAGTACACGCATATAGATATAAACACCAAAATAACACAAAACTAAATAACATAAGATTTTCAACTCTTATAGCATAAATGTGTCATATGGAAACGAAAGTGTTGGGGTGTGAACAAGATACCAATGAATTAAAACCCAATCACTTAAACGTGTTCACGCAGTTCGCATTTGATTGCAAAACTTTATCAACTAGAATTTAGCCTTTATGTGAAAGGATAAAGTGAACTAATGAACAAAGAAACACAATGCATACAAGCCTAGTATGTTGATGATTCTACAAACCAATAGAGTCATTACATTGAAAGCGCAACTGGGATAAACGGACATTGTGCAAACCACTGATATGTCATCCAAACTCCCTCAATAAGCATATATATTATTCGTTTGAATGACTAAATCAACTAAACAAATTAGGCCTTGGCAAACAATTTTTTCTTTTAATGCCAGATTGTCTTTTAGGCCTTTGGACCACGTATTTCTTTTAGGTCCAAACAAATGGTGGCTTACTATTCACAAAGGATAATAAATCCTTTCGGAGCCCTTCCCCATGCACATTTATTTTATAATTTTTATTTCTCATAAATATCACGAGCAAAGAATTTTGACATGCACTAGTCCTCCTAGGTCATAAATATGTAGATGACAATATTGGTAGGAGAACACCTCACAAAGCTCAAATATAACTTGTGACGTTAAGGTTCAAAAAGCTCATGCATGTGTGTAAAGGCAAATAAAAGTGAATCCATTAAGCAAGTCAGACTTAAGCTACTCCTTGTAAACATGATAAAGAACATTTTAAGGATTAAAATTATAACCAAAAGTTCTAGTCACATGGAAGCGAAATGAGGATTCAAACACAAACATATGCAACAAAATGTGTGTAAAACCAAAATACACAAGAAATAAAATCTTTTTGAGTTTTTGAAATTTTTACCCAAAAATAAAAATATGTACTCAAAAGACAAACAAAAATCATTTGAAGTTTTTTTCATTAAGCTTAGATTACCAAGAGATAAAAACCCAAATGATAAACAAAAAACTTTTTGTATTTTTCTTTTAATGCAAACAAAAATGAAGGAAATATAATACAAAAGATAAACAAGTCATGATTTCTAGCATTAGATATGAAATAGATCAATGATTAAAATGACTAAACATGCATACACCTAGCAATGATACATAATATGAAGCACACAAATCTAGTGTATGAAAACAAAACTAACACGTTCAACCTTTGAATTTAGCAAGGGAGGTTTCATGTGAAAGCAAATGAGAATCAACAAATCTAATATCTAGCGCGTCTAAAAATGATTTTCGAACCCATATAGATGTATATTTAAAATGATGGGATTTGGAAACAAATGAATTGCTAGACATAGATTTCCTAAGACTTCTTTTAAGATCAAAACAAAATGACCTAAGGTGACCTTTGCTACCACAATGCAAGCATGTGTAAACACGAGTAATGTAACCTAAGGTGTGATCTTTTAGATAGTCCTTGGATAAAGTTGACCCTCTAAAACAAACAATGGTTTTAGCTTTAGCAACGGAAGCATTTGAACAAGATGTGCTGGAACCGTTACTACAACTACTCGAGTCTTGTAAATCATTTTTCATTTTAAAAATTTCAGACTCAAGTAATAAATTAGACTCCTCAAATTTACGGGTCTCCTTCTTTAAATTTTCAATAACTCCTAGAAGGTTATCACGCTCCCCCTCAATGTGAGCAAACTTGTCCCTAAGAGTCTTTTCTCGACAATTACTCTCTCTCTTAGACCTTTCTAAAATATTAAAATTATGATTTATGCCCATGAGCTTTTCACGAAAAATATCTTTTCAAGATAGGGATATTTGCAAATAATAAACTTTAGTTTTAAAACAAGAATTTTCATTTTTAAGAAATTTAATTCTTTTTGCAAATATCAAAATTAATTCTCTTAATTTTTCATTACACTTATTAAGCACATTAAATTCTTTTCTAACAGCAAAATTTTTAATATCATTAGAAATGGACAAATTATCATTAAGGCGTCCCATCGAGAGATACAAAAAAAATTGATAGTGAGTAAAAATTGAACCACTTAAAAATAAAAGGAGAACAAAAATTATGAAAGTCGAAAAATGGATCTTTAACGCAATAAATTGCGGTCCGGCTCTGATACCACTTGTTAGAACAATAGGCCCTCGATTTTAAAATTCTTTGTACTTCAAAAAGTAATAATTTCCTTTTATAGATGCGGAAGCGTAAGATGGTTCAATTAAACAACAAATTTTTATTTCCTTTCAAACTAAAATTAAACAAACTGAAATAAGATTAAATCCAAAAAAATTTAAATTTCACTTAAACCAATTAATTTAACCCAAGTCCTAGAAATTTGCCTGAGTCATATTTTCAATATTTCCAAATTAGGCCAAACCAAATTTTACCAAATTAAATTAAATGACTTGAATTAAATTAACATAAACATTACCCAAATTTCATTTAGCACCAAATTAAACGAGTAGTGATTAAACCAAATTTTATCTTTTTACCTAAGCATGCGTTCTAGGTGATATAGAAAGATAAAATTAAACAATTAATCACTACGTCGCGATGTACGAGGAAAAACCCACAACGGAAAAAAACCTCGGATGGTCCTAGCCTCAAATCCACTAAGTATGGTTTTACACATACAAGACAGTAGACTTGCAACACTCGAGTCGATTCCGCTCAAGCCCCGACGCTTCTTCTTGTATACACCTCTGGCTAGCGAATAACCACGGCGCTACACCGCGGTCTCGAAATCCACCGATCGAACTTTTTATGGTCACCGCCACCTGAACAAGGAGCCTTTCTCAAAGTGGGTAAATCAACGCAAACTTCTTCTTCCTTGTGGGATGTAGAAGCAAACCCAAACAAACTCTTCAATATGTAGAGTAAACTGGTGCCAAAACTCCAATCAATGTATATATATATATATATATATATATATATATATATATATATATATATATATATATATATATATATATATATATATATAAAGGAACTTTGATAAACAAACTTTGGGTGAAAACTAGAGTGTTAAATAATTTTTTCTTAGAAAATTAGACACTCAAAACATGAACATTTTCTTGGAAGAATTTCCTCTCAAAACTCTCTATAGGAGATGGAGGATAGTGAAAAGGTTAAGTTAAAGAACTTGGTTCCCGCACTTAGATATTCAGAAAAAGAGTTGGTGGAAAAAGTAGTTGGAATGAGGGAAAAAAGTGCCCAAAACTGCCAATTAACTGTTCCCGCCAAAACTCGTTCGAAACGACATTTTCGTTCGAACGAAGTCTCGTTCGAATGAGGCTTCTAATGAAGTTCCAGTGTGAACTCTTTAAAAATATCGTTGGAAATATCGTTGAAACATCATGTTCGTTCGAATGACACTTCGTACGACATTCCAGTTGCTTTTTGGGGAACTCGTTGGCAAACTCGTTCGAACGACATTATGGTTCGAACGACAAACTCGTTCGAACGTCACTTCGAACGAACTTCCAGAAAGTATAAAAAAATGATTTTAGCCCAAAAACTTTATATACATTATTTTAAACTTTTAATAAAATATTTCGTAAAATAAACAACCGTTTTAAAAACAAAGTACACCCAATATAAATTGTTCCAAGCTCCTATATATATATATATATATATATATATATATATATATATATATATATATATATATATATATATATATATAATATGCATTCATACCTTAGGAGTAAACGGAACGTTGTTGATGACGTAGAAATGAGGCACAATAGACATGGCATTTGATGAAGCTTTATGAACTTGGCCTCTATGTCTTCAACTTTAGTATGTCATATGCTTGAATGATGATCAATAACTCTATCTTATGACTCAAACGTTTTTATCCGGAATTGAGCCAAAACTACAAAGGACTCGATTGGAAATTTGTGTCCTTACAAATCTCCCCCTTTGTCTATTCCTGGAAAAAAAACAAAATAAAAATCTTAAGGGGCCGTCAAGCTCTACTAGATTGACGAAAATGTCCCACTCAAAATAAAATTACAATGCATTAGTCAAACAACCCAAGGATCAATATCTTTGCCCGATGAAAAACGTTGCCATTAAGAAGAATTCCTGCAAACTTAAGCAAACACATTAAATGCATAGGGAATATCAAAATATTAAATGCATAAAATAAATACTCCCCCTAAATTAATTCTCCCCTTTATCAAACAAATGACCTACTTAGAAAGACGTCTCCCCCGAAGATAAATCTCCCCCAAACTAAGATACGATAATAATAACAATAAATACCATTTCTCCCCCTATCATTCTCCCCCTTTTTGTTCAGGAATAGACAAAGCTAAAAACATGCAATTGTGTATAAAGTCATGAGAACATTAAAGCCCATGGGAAACTAAATCATAACTAACCCATACAAATGAATACCAACTATGATACGAAAACAAATGATACCAAATTGACAAATAAGAGTCTAAGCATGTGATATCAAACAAACTACGCAACAAACAAGGTACCAATTATAAATTGAAGCATAAATGGACAAGCTAAACATGGCAAAGACTTAAATAAAATATTATATATATGTATACCCAATATATAACAGCTAAGCATAAGTACACACATATAGATATAAACACCAAAATAACACAAAACAAAATAACATAAGATTTTCAACTCTTATAGCATAAATGTGTCATATGAAAACGGAAGTGTTGGGGTGTGAACAAGATACCAATGAATTAAAACCCAATCACTTAAATGTGTTCACGTAGTTCGCATTTGATTACAAAACTTTATCAACTAGAATTTAGCCTTTATGTGACAGGATAAAGTGAACTAATGAACAAAGAAACACAATGCATACAAGCCTAGTATGTTGATGATTCTACAAACCAACAGAGGCATTACATTGAAAGCGCAGCTAGGATAAACGGACATTGTGCAAACCGTTGATATGTCATCCAAACTCCCTCAATAAGCATATATATTATTCGTTTGAATGAATAAATCAACTAAACAAATTAGGCCTTGGCAAACAATTTTTTCTTTTAATGCCATATTGTCTTTTAAGACTTTGGACCACGTATTTCTTTTAGGTCCAAACAAACGGTGGCTTACTATTCACAAAGGATAATAAATCCTTTCGGAGCCCTTCCCCATGCACATTTATTTTATAATTTTTAGTTCTCATAAATATCACGAGCAACGAATTTTGACATGCACTAGTCCTCCTAGGTCATAAATATGTAGATGACAAGATTGGTAAGAGAACACCTCACAAAGCTCAAATATAACATGTGACGTTAAGGTTCAAAAAGCTCGTGCATGTGTGTAAAGGCATATAAAAGTGAATCCATTAAGCAAGTCAAACTTAAGCTACTCCAAGTAAACATGATAAAGAACATTTTAAGGATTAAAATTCTAACCAAAAGTTCTAGTCACATGGAACCAACACAAACCTATGCTACAAAATGTGTGTAAAACCAAAATACACACAAAAGAATTTTTTTTTGAGTTTTTAAAATTTTTAACCAAAAATAAAAATATATACTCAAAAGACAAAGAGAAATCATTTGAATTTTTTTTCATTAAGCTTAAATTACCAAGAGATAAAAACCCAAATGATAAATAAAAATCTTTTTGTATTTTTCATTTAATGCAAACAAAAATGAAGGAAGTGTAATACAAAAGATAAACAAGTCATGATTTCTAGCATTAGATATGAAATAGAGCAATGATTAGAAAATGACTAAACATGAATACACCTAGCAATGATATATAATATGAAGAACAAAAAGCTAGTGTATGGAAACAAAACTAACACATTCATCCTTTGAATTTAGCAAGGGAGGCTTCATGTGAAAGCAAATGAGAATCAACAAATCTAATATCTAGTGCGTCTAAAAATACTTTTCGAACCCATATAGAAGTATATTTAAAATTATGGGATTTGGAAACAAATGAATTACTAGGCATAGACTTCCTAGGACTTATTTTAAGATCAAAACAAAATGACCTAAGGTGACCTTTCCTACCCCAATGCAAGCATGTGTAAACACAAATAATGTTACCTAAGGTGTGATCTTTTCGAAAGTCCTTGGATAAAGTTAACCCTCTAAAACAAATTATGGTTTTAGCTTTTGCAACGAAAGCATTTGAACAAGATGTGCTAGAACCATTACTTAAACTACTCGAGTCTTGTAAATCATTTTTCATTTTAAAATTTTTGGACCCAAGTAATAAATTAGACTCCTCAAATTTACGGGACTCATTCTTTAAATTTTCAGTAACTCCTAGAAGGTTATCACGCTCCCCCTCAATGTGAGCAAACTTGTCCCTAAGAGTCTTTTATCGACAATCACTCTCTTTCTTGGACTTTTCTAAAATATTAAAATTGTGATTTATGTCCATGAGATTTTCACGAAAAATATCTTTTTGGGTTAGGGAGATTTGCAAAGACTCAACTTTAGTTTTAAAACAAGAATTTTCATTTTTAAGAAATTTAATTCTTTTTGCAAATCTCAAATTTAATTCTCTTAATTTTTCATTACACTTTTTAAGTTCATTAAATTCCTCTCTAATAGAAAAAATTTCATTATCATTAGAAATGGACAAATTATCATTAAGGCGTCCCATCGAGAGATACAAAAAAAATTTAGAGTGAGTAAAAATTGAACCACTTAAAAATACAAGGAGCAAAAAAAATTATGGAAGTCGAATAACGGATCTTTGATGCAATAAATTAGCGGTGTGGCACTGATACCACTTGTTAGAACAATAGGCCCCCAATTTTAGAATTCTTTGTACTTCAAAAAGTAATAATTTCCTTTTATAGATGCGGAGTCGTAAGATGGTTCAATTAAACAACAAATTTTAATTTCCTTTCAAATTAAAATTAAACAAAGTGAAATAAGATTAAATCCAAACAAATTTAAATTTCACTTAAACCAATTAATTTAACCCAAGTCCAAGAAATTTGCCTAAGTCATATTTTCAATATTTCCAAATTAGGCCAAACCAAATTTTACCAAATTAAGACTTGAATTAAATCCACATAAACATTACCCAAATTTAATTTAGCACCAAATTAACGAAATTTTATCTTTTTACCTTAGCATGAGTTCTAGGTGATATAACAAGATAAAATTAAACAATGAATCACTACGCCGCGATGTATGAGGAACAACCCACGACGGAAGAAAACCTCGGACGGCCCTAGCCTCAAATCCACTAAGTATAGTTTTACAAATACAAGACAGTAGACTTACAACACTCGACTCGATACCTCTGAAGTCCCGACACTTATTATTGTATTCACCTCCTCCTAGATAATAACCACGGAGCTCCATCGCGGTCTCGGAATCCCTCGATCGGACTTTTTATGGTCACCGCCACCCGAACAAGGAGCCTTTCTCCAAGTGGGTAAACCAATGCAAACTTCTTCTTCTTTGTGGGATGTAGAAGCAAGTCCATACAAACTCTTCCATATGTAGAGTAAACCGGTTCCAAAACTCCAAGAAATGTATATATATATAAAGGAACTTGGATAAACAAACTTTGGGTGAAAACTAAAGTGTTAAATGATGTTTTCTTAGAAAATTAGACACTCAAAACATGAACCTTTTCTTGGAAGAATTTTCTCTCAAAAAATCTCTCTAGGAAACGAAGGATAGTGAAAAGGTTAAGTTAAAAAACTTGGTTCCCGCACTTAGATATTCAGGAAAAGAGTTAGTGGAAAAAGTAGTGAGAATGAGGGAAAAAACTGCTCAAAACTGCCAATTAACTGTTCCCGCCAAAACTCGTTCGAACAACATATTCGTTCGAATGAAGTCTTGTTCTACCAGGATTATAACAAAGTTCCAGTGTGAACTCTTTATAAATATCGTTGAAAATAATGTTCATTAGAATGACATTCTAGTGGCCTTTTGGGGAAGTCGTTGGCAAACTCGTTCGAACGACATTATGGTTTGAATGACAAACTCCTTCGAACGACATTTCGAACGAACTTCCATAAAGTCAAAAAGATTTATTTTAGACCAGAAACTTTATTTACTTTATTTTAAAGTTTTAATATAATCTTTTTAAAATAAACAACATTTTTAAAATCAAAGTAGACCCAATATAAATTGTTCCAAGCTCCTATATATATATTAAAATGAATTCATACCTTAGGAGTAAACGGAACATTGTTGATGACGTAGAAACAAGTCACAATAAACATGGAATTTGATGAAGCTTTATGAACTTGGCCTCTACGTCTTCAACTTTAGTATGTCATAGGCTTGAAGGATAATCAATAACTCTATCCTATGACTCAAACGTTTTTGTCCGGAATTGAGCCAAAACTCCAAAGGACTCAATTGGAAATTTGTGTCCTTACAAAACCTTAGTACATATATCCAAGGAGCAATCATGAGTTCACTTGCTTATCCATAATGCTAATCCAAGATCAAACTCATCATAGCCTATCATTTAACCTCAGTGACTATTCAGCCACGACAACTAACATGCCTCACTACATAGCCATCACACCCATTTTCTAGATTACAAATTATCACCCCTATAAAACTTTGGGTTGGATACGGGGCATCAAGTAATACCTATAAAACTTTTAGGCGAATACCTTTGATGACATAAGAGATTCTATTCCCCAATACCACCTCATTTTTTTAAAATCATAATTCAACACCAGCATTTCTAACACTAAGTTCCAAGGACTATATAGATTTGTTCTTAAATCACTTGAAATCATCAAGGTTAACTAAACCTAAAACAAAATCAAGTTACTTAGTAATTTTGATTTCCATAGAATTATTTATTCACAAGTTATACTACTTAGTCACCTAGTCCCACAAATGAAACTACAAGCATACAAGCTAAGATGCAACAAAAATCATTAAGACCTTCTAATTATCAAACTTACACATGATACATCTCACACAAGCGTAGGATGCCACCACCTAACGACCTACACCAAAATCTGATAGTTGCTAGCTAACACTACAAGAAAAAATGCAGTGAATTAAGAATGGCTAATAACTTAGCCGATCACCAACTCAAAAAGTAGGGCACAACATACTCAAGCCTTTGACTTTACCATCGAGGTACAAATCAAAACTGTCATCACGAAAGCGTGATCGGAACTAACTAACAACAACACCGAAATATCCACTACCGATCTCACCACGTCACACACGAATAGAACATTGAACCTAAAGCTCTGATACCAAATTATAATTCCTCGACCTAGATTTAAAGGTTATAAAAGGACTAACCTGATCCGGTTCGCACATTAATATCGGAGTGCAATGTAACACCCTATATAATGTTTATAATCTAATTTTAATAGTATTTCATGTTACACTTATTAACATGCGAGTTAAATTTATAATTACTACGTGATGTGACCCAAGGGGAGTGCCCCCAAGGTCAAGTAAACATAGCTACTAATCATAAAGCAAGTAACTACTTACTTGTACAGTGCTCTCAAAATATGGAATGACATGCAACCTACCATAACAAAGGAGGGATGTGAGCCAAGTGCTCAATGGGAACATATACAAATGCAGTATATAAACGAACGACAGAAAGAAATACTCATACGCTACACTATATGCATGTGAAAATACGTATATATCTACATATATACCTTCAAAAAATACATTTTTCCAACGTATTTAATCATTTTTATTAGAAAGACGTTATTTGGTTTCATTTGGCCTCCATGGGCTTACAAAATATTCATTTTGTATTATCATGCTTCGAAAACTAGCACTTATTCTCATTAACTTAGGCACAATCAACAAATAACCTTTGTTTGGGAAACCTTTCATTTTCATTAAGACCATTTATTTATCTACATTCAATTAACTCATGCCATAGTTATTTAACCATATCATAAGACTTTCATCAACACACGCACACATCGTGTTAGAAAACTACTATTTTTTCCTCTAGAAAGCCTCATGTAACACACGCTTGTGTTTATTATGGTTTCAACCTCATTAGGTAGCTTCAGTATCATTAAGTCACTTTATTTAACCATCCCATGTTATCACATGAACCTTAAACATTTATTGTGTTATTCTTGAATTAATAAATTAATGGATCAATGCCACCCATTTATGCCTCTTTCATGAATATTCATTCATTTACTAAGCATTATCTTTAGGGATTAGGCCAACAAATACTCACGGACGTCGTGGCCTCACACCACCGGTGTTCACCGCCATATACTACTACAGTTGGTTCGGGGTCTTTCACAACTACGGACAGCATAGCCCTGCTTAACTATTTATTCGGGCATCATCCAATCTAATTATCTTACCAATGTGTTCAAAATTTTCATAATGTTCACATTAATTTACCTTTTTTGATCCAAGGTTGATGCCTTGGACTTAACCGTCCATTTTTCCATTATTCATTTAGGAAAAATCATTATATTCCATTAGAGTCCTTTTTCTCACGCACGCATTGATTTTTATCCCGAAAATCATTTTTGCTTTAAGGACTTCAATTATTCTTTCTATATTAGTGCCAAAACACTCTTTAGTATTTTATTTCATAAAAATGTCACACTTTAAGTAAATTACCAGTTTACCTTTTTTCTTTACCAAAACTTGCAACCTTATCCTTTTTCAAGTGTTATTCAGAAAATACCCCTTTCAAGTTCTAAGCTCAACACTTAGGCATTTTTGTCATCAGCACACTTGTTCAACTTCTCACTTTGCCAAAATAATACATTTTGTATTTTAACCCTTTTTAATTTATAAAATCACATTTTTTACATATTAAGGTCTTATTTCTCATATTTAATCCTACACACTTTAATTATATCATTTCACAACTTAAAATCCATTTCGTAAATTTTCAAACATATGACATATTTACACTTTCAAACTTAGTGTTACACACTTTAAATTTGAATTTTTGTATAAAGACCCATACTTTGTCATTTTATTCACACTAAGTCTTCTAGACTTTTATTATTTATATTTTCACCCAAAATTTGCAAGAAGACTACACTTTCACATATTTACACTTTTAGCCCAAAAACTTAGTTTAGCAAACTAAATAGTACACTTTGTAAATGAAACTCCATTTGCTCATTTCATAATGATTCATCAACATTAAAATTACTATATTAATCTCATAAAAAGGGCATATATACCAAGTGTTCTTCACATCAAATAAATCATTTATTCACCTTAAAACATGAGTTTAAAATATTTTATTTCATGAAATGTTTGTGAATATTGGGCTGAAAATTATCAATTTATTAAACCCATTCAATCCTTCATTTTAAGTGCCCATTTTCATAGAAAAGAGTAAGAATAATACTTATAAGTCTATTAGTGCATTTATAACCTCAATCAACGTATTTTAAGCTCTAAATATGTAGAAAAATCAAGTTAAATATAGATTTACTACAAGGCCCATTTCCAGGATAGAAAATCTCATTTTCTTCTAAACTATATCTTAAAATCATGTAGTATTTAATAGTTAATCGTGGATGACTATTTCTACACACCTAATATCAACAAGATGAAAAATACTCATACAAATATCATCATCAACTTAACTTTTCAAGAGATAAGAATTTCCCACCTTAAAATGTCTCCAAATGGTGTTGAAAATTTTTGTGTAGGAGGAGTAACCCCCACCTCCAAGGTGGACTTGATGGGTTACAAGAAATCCCTCCATGGAAGCTACCTCCAAACATACCTTCTTCTCCTCCGAAAACACTTCTTCAAGCTTCTATAAACCTCAACAAACCTCCAAGACTAACATCTCTAACAACCCAAAATCATTCTTACGGTTACACATGGTGAAATAAGGTGTTTCTATGCCATAAAATGGTGGTTCTGGGGTGGCTCAATGGTAGCAACAAATTTTGGGAATGTCTAATGGTTTAAGGGAGTTCAAGGGGAGAGAGTGATGATAAATCTTATTGGAATTGATTGATAGAGAATATGCACCCACCTCTCTCCCTCTTATAAGCTATTTTGAGAAGTACACACCTTATGACCCAAATAGCAAGTGTTGGTGTGTTTAAATATGTGTAAAACACTTACAATATCTGCAAACCAATGTAGGAAAGTGACAACCCAATGCACCAATATGTGAACCCAAAACTCATTTGAAAAATGCCTAAAAATACCATTAAAATATGATTTGCGTCACTTTCACTCTCTAAAAATATTTTTTTTGTTGCAATTTTTAACTTGAGATTCATATTCCTTGCATTGTTTTGGCTAAAAAATCATATTTACAATTGTCGTTTTGCCTCCCGGATTGTCCTGTATAAGGCGCGCAAGAATCGGGACCTCCGTACAAACATATTTCTTTTTATTTTTCTTTTCATAATAATATTCCTTATATTTTTTTGAGTTAAAAAAATATTCACAATATTTGTATACCTTTCGAGACTACCTAAACAATTTGCGCCAGATTTGACTTTCGTTGTGTCATGCGTCATAAGACAATTAGTACACATGCTTGCGTAGCATTCGTTGCTTGTCCGAATCGCACGAAACTTAACCAAAGTGATTAAAATAATTATATCAACTTAAAATAATACTCGTGTGAATCGTTCAACGTAAAACTTTCTCGTTTAATCAATATTGAGATACTTTGCTTTTCGTATCATTTAAATGTCGCGTCGTATTAGCCTTGTCCGTGTCACATTCGTTCCTTGATATTTTCCCTCAAGCTTAATGGAAATCCTAGCCAATACTATTAGAGATTAAATGCGCATTCATGAGACACATGCATCGTGGGATTTTTGCCGTTTAAATTATTTACGTAATACGCCACCTTATGTATTACTTGACGTGTTACACTTGGATTATTTATTCCTCAAATTTTCCTTTGGTCAAAACACTTCAAGTTACGTTAAATACCTATTTTCTAAGGTGGGGTATTATAGTATTCCCATGGTTGCTTTTCTCTTGGTCCGCCACATCCCGTCAAGTTCAGTTATCACTTTGAGTTTGGAATCGATGACTTACCCCTAGAAGATGTTTCATTCGATGTCCAATTTTGAGTCGCACACCCCTGGTTTTAGGCCTAGGCCTAATGGTGTTTCATGCAATAAGGTGTTTAGTTGGTTCATTTAGAGTCTCTAGTTTGTCTTATATAAATATAAACAAATAATTTAGGTTATCCCTTTTCAGGCTAATCCCAAGGCGGGCTTAAGTCTGTCATTTCTAGATATTCTTGTTATGCGAATTTAGGAATCAAGTTATGATTGGGGAAGGTATTAGGCACCCCACGTATTCTTTATGCTTACTTGGAAACCCAGTTAGGTACAGCTCAAAGATATTACCACAACTTCTACGGAAGGATGGTCTTTATATACCCAGTTAGGTACAACTAAGGATGGAATTGGCAAAGACTCATCAACTGTTTGAGTTGGTTCATTTAAAATGTTTGTTCCTAATTCTTTCTCAACAGGTGGGTCTTTACTAATTTCTTCTACTATGATATCAAGTACAAGTACATTAATGGACTTAATTATGCCTTTCGTTCCCAAATTATATACAATATATGCCCTACTATTTTGAGAGTAGCCAAGAAAAATGGCTTTATCTCCTTTGGCTTCAAATTTTGATAAATTTTCACGATCATTACAAACATAGCAAGTTCCACCATAGGTCCGAAAATATTTCAAGTTGGATTTTTTGTTAAACCATAATTCATAAGAAGTGGTTTTGACATTAGTCCTAATGTATATGTAGTTTATTATGAGAACAGCAGTACTACAAGCTTCTTTTTAAAAATATAAAGGTAGATTTTAACATGTATAAGAACACGTACTGTTACTTGAATAGTCCTATTTTTATGTTCAACTACCCCATTTTGTTGAGGGGTTTTTGGAGCAGTAAACTAATGAGAGTAACCATTTGCATCACAATACTCAATGATTACAGTTTCTTTAAACCCACCTCCTCTATCAATTATAATACGAGTTACTTGGGCATCTTTCTCATTTCTAATTCTTATTATAATTTTCAAGTAATGTTGAAATTTTTTTTATTTTTTTTCATGAAGGTTACCCATGTAAATCGTGTAAAATCATCCACAATGACTATAATATCATAATTTCCATTCAAACTACCAATCCTTGTGGGGCCTATTAAATCCATGCAAAGAAGTTCCAGGGAGCAGTGGTGTTTATACCTTTAACCTTTTTGTGAGGAGACTTAGTAATTTTCCCAATTTGGCATGGACCACAAATAGTAGTTTAACATTTCTTTAATTCGGTAAGTCTCTAACAAGTTATTTCAAGACAACCAATTTAATGTGTTAAAATTAATATGATATAGGATATTCTGCCATAAGTCAAATTCATCACAAATAATTAATCAATAAGAAAGAGCACCGGTTTCTTTATAGCTATTTTCTATGGTGAAATTACCTTTTATATAATCTTCTCCTATTTTGGTTAAAACATCACAGAGTTTTTAGAAAATTTAACTTGGCAACCATCATCATAGACACTACACCAAAATGGGTGATTGGTCACAGATTTTTTCCCTGACCAATGATGTGGGTCATGGATTTGGTCCATAACCAAATTGGGCATGACCATTTCCCGTGGTCACGACCCATTTCCATGATCATCTGATGGACGCGGATATTAGTGGGCCATAGAACCTGGTTGCGGATGAAGACATGACCCATTTATCATGCTGGTCAAAGTCTTAGGCCGTGACCCAGCCTTAAATTTAGTTGGATGGTCACATCTCTGGGAACGGCCCTAGGCCGTGACCTAAACTTAATTATAGTTAGATGGTCACATCACTGGTCACAACCCAAGGCTGTGACCCCCTCTTATATTATGTTGGACGGGCACACCACTGGTCACGGCTATAATTCATGACCTTTATTTGTGCGACATGAAAATATATATAGTCACGGCCTTTAGTCGTGACCAGTTATATCTATATTAAAAATACTTGGCAGGATTTTTTGCATTTTCTCTATTTGGTATGTTCTCTCAAATCGAGGGTTCCGTGACCACACGGTCGGCTCCTACGAGTTGCATTGTACGTGTGCGAGGTGTTGGTGCCACTCATGGGGCCGTGGGTGCTAAGGGATTTCGCCACCCCAACAGCCCGTTTTCAAGCCTAAGTGTGGATTTTCTCTAATTTGGGTCATGCTCTCAAATCGAGGGTCCCATGACCACGCGTTACATTGGACCCGTGAGAGGTGCTAGCGCCGCTCACGGCGCCGTTTAGGAGGCGCTAATGGGTTTCGCCCCCCAACGTCACGTTTTCAAACCTAAGTGTGGATTTCTCTATTTTGGGTCGTCCTATAAAACCATGGGTCTCGTTCCCACGCGATTGGATCCTACGAGTTACATTGTACCCGTGCAAGGTGTTGGCACTGCTCATGGGGCCTTTTGGGGGGGGGCACTAAGGGATTCTCCCCCAACGCACATTTTCAAGCCTAAGGGTGGATTTTCTCTATTTGGAGTCATGCTCTAATATCGAGGATCACATGTCCACGCGATCTGCTCCTACGAGTTACATTGGACCTCCACGAGGTGTTGGAGTCACTCATGGGGTCGTGTGGGGGGGCGTTAAGTGGTCCCCCCCGCAACGGCACGTTTTCAAGCTTGTGTGTATTTTCTTTATTTTGGGTCGTTCTCTCAAATTGAGGGTCTCGTGAGCACGCAGTTTGCTCTAACGAGTTACATTAGACCCATGCGAGGTGTTGGCACCGCTCACGAGTCCATTTGGGTGGCGCTAATGGATTTCGCCCCCCCCAATAGCACGTTTTCAAGCCTAAGTGTGGATTTTCTCTGTTTTGGGTCGTGCTATCAAACCGTGGGTCCCGTTCCCACACGGACAGATCCTATATGTTACATTGGACCCATGTGAGGTGTTGGCATCGATCATGAGGCCGTTTGGGTGGAGCTAAGGGGTTTCACCCCCAACGGCACATTTTCAAGCCTAAGTGTGGATTTTCTCTATTTTGGGTCGTGCTCTCGAATCGAGGGTCCCATGCCCACGCGGTCATCTCCTATGAGTTACATTGGACCTGTAAGAGGTGTAGGCATCATTCACGGGGCCATGTGGGAGACGCTAAGGAGTTTCACCCCTCAACAACACGTATTTAAGCATAAGCGTGGATTTTCTCTGTTTTGGGTCGTGATCTCAAACTGAGGGTCCCGTGACCATGCGGTCAGATCCTACGAGTTACATTGGACCCATGAGAGGTGTTTCCACTACTCACAGGGCCGTTGGGTGGTGCTAAGGGGGGTTTTCCCCCAACAGCACGTTTTCAAGCCTAAGTGTGGATTTTCTCTGTTTGGGGTCGTGCTCTCAAAACGAGGGTCCCGTGACCATGTGGTCAACTCCTATGGGTTACATTGACCCGCAAGGTATTAGCTACGCTCACTGGGCCGTGTGGGGGGCGCTAAGGGGTTTCTCCCCCCAACGGTAGGTTATCAAGCCTAAGTGTAGATTTTCTCTATTTTGGGTCGTGCTCTCAAATCGAGGGTCCCGTGCCCATGCAAGTCGGATCCTATGAGTTACATTAGACCCATGTGAGGTGTTGGTGTTTGGGGGCGCTAAGGGGTTTTCACCCTCTAATGGCTTGTTTGGCAAGAAGATTTGTCTTTTTTGGCCTGGCCAAATGCGACATGTTGTAGAGCTCATTGAAATTGTTTAGGAAAGGTGTCCCGGATAATATGATTCTCTTACCGGTTTGGAGTTTGATATAGTATTCCAAATTTGAATCCTCTAAAGGCATGTTTAGTGGATCTTGATGAAGGCCACAATCCCCGTAATTGTAGATATTATCATTACGGAGAGTGTGTCCTTCATCAAGATCCACCAATCCAGGACACTCCAATAGAGAATTTGTATTTGAAATACTCTATCAAACTTCAAATGGGAAAACACATCATATTATTCGGAACTCCTTTCCAGAACAATTTCAATGAGCTATACAACACGCAGGAACCGACCGCGTGGTCACGGGGCTGTTAGAGGGGCGCTAAGTGGTTTTGCCCCCCCCCCCCCCCCAAAGGCACATTTTCAAGCCTAAGTGTGGAGATTCACAAATGTGTTCCTTGCCCTTAAACCGGGGGTCCCGTGACAACGCGATCGGCTCCTACTAGCTACATTGGACCCGTGCACAGTTATCACTCCCCTAAAAGGGCCATTTGGGGGGCGCTAAGGGATTTCCCATCTTACGGTACGTTTTCAAGCTTAAGTGTGGATTTTCTCAAATTATCATCATATTCTCAAATCGGGGGTTCCGTGACCATGCGATCGGTTCCTACGAGTTACATTGGTCCCATGCATGGTGATCGTTTCCCTAAAGGGACCGCTTGGGGGGTGCTAAGGGTTTTTTCCTCTAACGGCACGTTTTCAAGCCTAAGTGTGGATTTTCTCATAATATTGTCATATTCTCAAATCTGGGGTCCCGTGACCACCCGATCAGTTCCTGCGAGTTACATTAGTCCCGTGCGAGGCGTTCGTGCCTCTCACAGGGCCATTTGGGAGGTGCTTAGGGTTTTCACCCTCAAAAGGTGTGTTTGGAAAGGATTACTTCCTTTTCTGGCCTTGCCAAATCCAGCGGGTTATAGAGCTCATTGAAATTGTTCTGGAAAGGAGTCCCGGATAATATAATACATTTTCCCTTTTGGAGTTTGATAGAGTATTGCAAATACGAATCCTCTCATTACAAGGAGTGTGGCCTTCATCAAGAACCACTAATATAGTTGTTAAAAGGTATTGGCACCATTAGGAACATGCAAATTATGTTGCTAATGTTAGAAATATGTTGCTAAAAGGTATTGACAACATATTTTTCTATGTTTCCAGCTTGTTGCCTATTGTCTGTCTAGGAAACCCTTTGGAAACACAGCAGGCTTATGTTGCTGAAGGTATACTTTTGGCAACACGCAATTGTGTTGCCAAAAGTATTTTATAATTTGTCAAATTTATAATGAAAAATATTATTTGTGTTGCCAGAAGTCACTCAACAACGACAAAAATAGTTGTGTTGCCAAAATGTATAGCTTTTGGCAACATAAGAGTTGTGTTGCCAAAAGGCTATACATTTGGCAACACAGATCTTATGTTTCCAAAAGCAATATCTTTGGCAACACAAGAGTTGTGTTTCCAAAAGGTATAGCGTTTGGCAACATAAGAGTTGTGTTGCCAAAAGGCTATACATTTGGCAACACAGCTCTTGTGTTGCCAAAAGCAATACCTTTGGCAACACAAGAGCTGTGTTGCCAAAGGTATAACCTTTTGGCAACACAGCTCTTGCGTTGTCAAAAGCTATACCTTCTGCAACATAGCTCTTGTGTTGCCAAAAGTTATATTTTTGCAACCAAATATGTGTTACCATATCCAAAGTGATAGATGTAGATGATAACTTTTGGAGACAAAAAATTGTGTTGCCAAAAGTACTATATTTTTATTTATTACCTGTTATTTTTTTCACAATTGGAAGCAATTTTAAACCTGCACTTTTTTTTACCAAACGTGCAACCTTATAATCCAAAATAACATTACGCATTTTTCATACAATCATAAGTAATACAAAGTTCCACAATTTTCAACCAAATCTCATAAATATGAATTACAAAATAATATTCCATCACAATCCAAGTATAAAGGTAAAAAAGATGTTAAAAAA
This sequence comes from Sambucus nigra, assembly GCA_949130495.1. NCBI lineage: Eukaryota > Viridiplantae > Streptophyta > Magnoliopsida > Dipsacales > Adoxaceae > Sambucus > Sambucus nigra. The sequence goes on along the minus strand of OX422218.1, from coordinate 488,602,957 downwards.
ATCCACGTAAACTAAAATGACAACGATAATATCGCTCCCCGACACTATAAGAAACTGCAGCTCCAAGCCACCACGAACATAATAACTCCAAGTAAAATCCATCATCAACCTGCACAAGATACAAAAATAAATGACTACATGGGTTTGTATAACTTCAAATGCATGTATGTTTGACTTGATTAATTTAAAATACTATTTATTTTTAGAAAATTTCGAAAGAGTTTCCTTCGTTTATTCATGAAATCTAACCTATTTTAACATTAAAATAAACCCAACAACAACAAAAACCGCAGCTTAACCACCAAAAAATCCCTTCAACCAATTTAACGTCTAAAAATAGTATATATGAGCCCGCACGACCATAGTATCCGAGTAGCTATGTATCTCAACCCTCCGTATCCATAGACTTTTCCATGTGTCACAAATCCATTTTCATTCTACACAAAATAAATTATAATCTATACGACTTTAAAAGATAATACACATCAAGAAAATGACCCAATAAAAATTAATACTAAACAAACCCCACCTTAAATGGGCATAATAATTATGTCATACAAAAAAATTGTAATCAAAACGTCAATTGAAGCTACTGCAATTAGGATGATGGCTTTTCTTCATCTTAAATGTTTCGTGTACCATAAATACTACCCAAAGTGATGTCGGGGTTGACATGTGTGCATATGAGTGCTAAGAAGAGTAAGGAGGCATGTGAGGCTGTGACTGGGGAAACCTCACCCACCATAAATACTACCCAAAGTGATGATGCAAGACATTTGTGAAACCTACTTGATATACTCGGTCAAAAGTTATGGTTGGATTAAATGTGCAGTCATCAACCGTAAGCAATAAGTAAAAACTTCCTCCGAGAACTTTCTTCATCAAAACACCCAACGAAAAAGAAATTGTCTTTAAAAATCACACAATTAAGCACAACAAATAACGCTAAATCAAAAAAAGTTAACAATGTATGAACATAAGAGATATCAATGGGGAAAAATATCGCACATTGACGCGACTCAAAAAGTGTCTCTAATGTGTGTTCACTCTAGGCTCAAGTGCAAGCCTGTCGCGTTAGTAATAAACCCGGTAAGTCGGGATCGTATCCAGAAGGAAATAGGACAACATAATTGTGACGACGTTGGTTGATAAGGAAATACTAACTCTGACTCTAAAGGAAAGGAACAATGATTTGGTTTTGGAATGACTAAACTAGATGCAATTATGAAAGTATGAAAAGGTGCAATTATACTAATTTACCTAAAATACTGATCAATACTGATTTAAAACTTTAAACTATCTGATGAGAAAAACAGGACGGGAATACAATCCCCCAACCCTAGTGTATTGTAGGTATAATACTAATCGTAAATTTAACTAATTAATTAGACCCAGAATTTAGTACTCCCAAGCATTACGTATATGAGGTTCAAGCCCGCATCATACTTAATCTGGGGATGAGTAAATCGGTATCGCAATAGTTACACTCGAATTGCATTCTAAACTATCCCAGTTACCCGGAAGCAAACGAGATTCAAAGATCTACAATTATTGTGTTCCTACACGATATGGTCATAATAAATCACTAAATTCAGAGGGTTAATGTTATACACATGCAACTATCACATCAGGATGGGTTCATGTATCCCGGCCTTAGAAAATCTAGCCTAGCATGCTGAAAGTAATGAAAACAATTTTTGAATTGTAGAAAGCCATAATTAAACTAAGGAAAATTTGAGGAATGATGTAGAAAGGAATTAAACAGAGGAAATAACTCACTAATCTTACCAAAGCATTAACAACAGCAATTAAGAATGCAGAATTCTGAATAAGCTTCAATCTTGAAATTAAAATTGCAAAATATTTCTAAACTAGGGTTTTTTTGCAAAGAAAGGAAAATTATACGAATTCTCCATGTTAAAAATGATAATAACTCGGGTTATATACCCTAAAAAATTTTAGGAGTTTTAGTTACACTAGGACTCTTCATAGGAGAAGGATAAGATTACAAAATCTCGACAGCCAGACCGGTTCTTTTATTTCTGGGGCTGATCAGTCCGGGGCAGACCGGTTCTTTTATTTTTCCTCCCTCTTCGATTTGCTTTCGATTCGGGGTTCTCTGGAATATGCACTGCAGACCGGTCCGGGTCTACTGCGGATCGGTCTACTTCTTTGACTTTTTTCTCCAACTTTGACAGCTCATAACTTTTGTTCTGGGACTCTGATTGAGGTGTCGTTTCTTCCTATGTGCTCATGAACTTGATATCTTCAACTTCTCTTTAGGCACCTCATCCAAATTTTGGGTAGAAATTATACTTTTTCCCTTTTGACTCTCCTTCTTTCTTTCTTCTTTCTTCCGATTTCTTTCTTCCTTTAGTTGACATCAAATACCTATAAAATTAATACGAAATACCAGAAACTCGGTGTACTCGTTAGGATGGGTCAATGGAGAGATTATGAGATAAAGTCAAATAGACTATGTTGTTCGAGGTGCTAAAAGTAACTAAATTAAGGGATAAACTAGGAAGAATTTTTGCTTAATCAAACCCCCCTAACTTAGAACTTTGCGCGTACCGAGCAATGTAAAAGAATCTTAGCGCGACTTAACTCTTGAAAAACATTTTATTGGGATAGAATACCTTTTTTGCGGGCAAGCGATTGTATTTAGCATATGCAACAAGCCTTTAAACCCCTAGGTCACCCTAGTAGGACGAGTTGTGTCTCGTGAGGGTTTGCAGAGAATATACCCACAAAATTCGACTCAAAGAAAATTCAAAATATGCAAAAATTGTGTAATTCAAACTTTCCCAGAAAATAGTCATCATCAAGTCATATTTACGAGTCTCAACCCGTAGTGTGTGTGTGCGAAGACGAAAATATTACCGCTAATTTCCACCGATTGATCATCACGTTACTTACCCGAAAATTCGTTGTGATTTTAATTTCTCATAGAATGCTCTCACAAACGAATCTCTCAGATTATGGGTATTCTCTCGATATGTGTGATATCAAGAGTAAATTTAATGGACGAAAAGTCGCTCATACAAGAAGAATGATGGAAATTTTATAGTAATAGGATCTTATCAACGGATTACGATTTTAAAAACAGGAATATTGCCTCTTTTTCGCGCATTCAATCTCTTTTATTATCTTTTGGTGTCATAGATCTCCACGTGGTAATCAATTTCGCAATTTGGACTCGGTTAGGACTTTTTCGAGTTTTAAGGTGTATTGGGTAAAATGAAAATGGTAGGGAAGGTTGGAATTGGAAAAGTCATTTATGATGTCCATTTGTGCTTTTTTCCGGTCTATTGCTCATTTTTTTCTTCTTTTTCTCTATTTTTTCTGTTTTTCACTTCTTTTCTTTTCTTGTTATTTTTGTTGAGCATATCTATTTTTTTCTTGCCCCTTTTTATGCATTGTTCGGACTTTATTGAATATTATATTTTCACAATTCCGGGCTACTTGGGTTTTTTGGGTTGTTAAACGAAAGGATAAATTGAATTCGTCTCAATTGGGTTATCAAAGGGATAATTTTTCACATCTTTTTATCGCTAATATTTTTGGGTGACAAACGAGGGCCTACTTCATTGTCTAAAATACTAATTGCATAACCATATGTGTCTTGAGATTAATTTAATTTAGAGATCACTTTTGGCACATTTTTCAAAGCAATATCACACACGTTTTTCATAATCGATCAAAATGAAAGGGTTGAGATCCTCGATGACTTTTTAGGCGCTGAAAAGAACTTTGAGTTAATAATTAACTCGGATTGATTTAAAAACTCGCAAAAAGTAATAGGCTCGAATCTCACCGGGTTTGTTAATCTCCACACTTATTCGCTAAGTCGTCAATTTTCGCTCAATTTCTATCTTTACTCAATTTCGGCTTTGTGTATGTTGAATTTTACAACTTGAGACTTCAATCCGACTTTTAATGATATTTTTGAAAAATTTGAACTCCAATTTTTATTTATTTTGAACAAAAATATTTTTGGGTTTTTCAAAATTTTATGATTTTTTTGGAAATTTCTGGGCATTTTTGAAGATTTGTGAAGTTTTAGAAATGCCGAATCGCATCTCGAGCGCCACCATACGGTTCGTGAGGTCGCTACCCGCCCATTCAAAATCAGGGTCATCTTCCTCGTCCGCCGACTCTTCGTCCGCACCTACATCCCCTATTTTTACATCAGCATCGGCCGCTTCTTCTTCCTCTTCTTCGCTCTCACTCAAGGAAGCTTCTTCCTCGCTATCACTACCCCTCCTCGCCCAAAGGATGGATAGCTATTTGGTGCTCTTAGTGCGGGTTCCCTGTCTAAAAGGATCGGGAAGGTGAGTACGATCGAGCGGCGAAGCAATGCCAGCATCCTTGAGGATGGAGGTAATCAATCGTGCATATGGAAGTGGGGTGACACCTTTCTCATCCAAGGTCGCGGTGATGATGTTGGCATATAGGGTTCAGGCCAAGTGGATGGAAGTGTGTGGATCAAATAGGTGATAGGTCAATGTGGCCTGACAGGGTCGCATCGCGGAGTCATTGGATGTTTACAAAATATTGGCGCACATAATTTGAAAAGTGAGGCGCGCCTTCTCATTAAGGCATCCAACGGTGATAGTTTACCCCGTCTATGCAACATTTGGGGCAATGAGATCCATGATGATTTCTTTGGCGACCGGTGCGACGTTCATTGGATAGGTGAATTCTTGGACATCGGGAACATCATATTCGGCCGACTTAGCCGTGAGAAGGGACAATAAAAAAGGGATGATGGTACCATCCACGTAAGCTTGAGCCTCGAATTGGCCCGTCCGAACAAGGGTGCTATAAAGGATCGGACCTCGGCTGCCCAAACCGCTTTATATGGTTCATTGAGGGATCGGCACCAACCTCTAGACATGAATAAAGCAGTGACGGACTTGGGAAGACTGGTCCATTGGACATCGCACACCATATGGAATTTATGATCTGGACCGAAGAACTGATGGCACTAACGTTCCTCTTGGTGGGAGCGGAATTCTCTATGGACGGAGGGGAGGATGTCGATGGATTCTTACTTGGTGGGGTATGGTCGTTGGGCCATGATATCAGGGAGAGGGGGATGGAAATATAGGGAGAGGGAAGAGAGGAGTGATTTGGTTGATGGTGTGAAGAGAAATGGATGGTGAAGGTAGGTATTTATAGGTGAAAGGGTTGGGTAGAGTTGGGAATTAGAGGGAAAAGGTTTGGAGGGAAAAGGGGGTGTATTTGGGAGGGAAAGGGAAGGGTTGGAAGTGGTGTGGACGAGTTTGGAGGGAATGAATGGTATTGGGGAGAAGGGGGGTGAACCTAGGGAAAGGGGCAAAATAGATCTGCAGAAAGCGGACCCGGTCCTTTAATATGCAGGCCAATTCGACTACCGGGCCGGTCCGGCTCAAAATTAAAGGAACCGGTCCGGGGAGGACCAATCCGGCCCTAAAAAAAAGGAACCAGTCCGGCTCTTATTTTTGAGTTGGATTTTCCCCCTAACTGAATTTCGATCTCTCTTCTCTGAAAATTTTCACTTTCAAAACAAACTCCCTATCAATTTTGGATTAAAAACCTCTCGATACCAATGGTCAACGCAGCTTGACTCAATGTTCCTGAAACATGTGAATGCTTTCTCCCGAATGTACCCTAATCCTATCGACGCTCACTACACACACGACTCTCACCCCATACGCATCGGGGGTACGAAGACCTCGCTGTAACAGCTCACTCGACCCCATAAATGGGGTCCGATAACCAAACGGTGTCGACTTCTTCCACACACGCCTCTAGATATGGCTTTAGGCGTTGTCCATTTACTTTGAATGTATTTCCCCCTTTTAAATCGTCTAATTCAATAGATCCATGAGGGAAAACATTCTTCACAACGAACGGGCCAGACCATCGTGACCGCAACTTGCCCGAAAAGAGATGAAGCTGAGAGTTATAGAGAAGAACTTTTTGCCCGAGAAGAAACTCTTTGTGTAGAATGATACTATCATGAGCGAGTTTCATCCTTTCTTTGGAGATTTTAGCATTCTCATACACATCATTGCGTATCTCTTCTAACTCATTTAATTGAAGCTTACGAGCTTCACCGGGCTTATCCATGGCATAGTCTAACTCCTTAATCGCCCAATACGCCTTGTGTTCTAATTCCACGGGAAGATGGCAAGGTTTGCCATACACAAAGCGAAACGAGGACATACCGAGTGGATTTTTGTATGTGGTACGATAGGCCCATAGCGAATCGTTCAATCTAAGTGACTAATATTTTCGGGTAGGATTGACAGTCTTTTCAAGAATGTCCTTGATTTCCCAATTTGCTAGTTTGGCCTGCCCATTCGTTTGTGGGTGATAAGTCGTTCCAACCTTGTGAACGACACCATGCTTTCTCATGAGCTTCGCGAATGGCCTATTGCAAAAGTGCTTGCCACTATCACTATTATCGCTTTCGGAGCACCAAAGCGAGAAAGTATGTGTTCCTACAGGAACTTAATCACCACTTTGTTGTCATTTGTCTTGGTAACTATAGCTTCCACCCATTTAGAAACGTAGTCTACCGCAACAAGGATGTATAGGAAACCAACGGATGGGGGAAAGGACCCATGAAGTCAATACCCAAATAATCGAAGATCTCAATAATGAGTATGGGGGTAAGAGGAATCATGTCTCGTCGAGTAATGGCTCCCATCCGTTGGCACCTATTGCAAGATTTACAAGAAGCGTTCACATCCTAAAATATTATGGGCCAATAGAGGCCACATTGCAAAATTTTGGCAACCGTCTTTTTCGTCGAAAAGTGGCCTCCACAAACTTTTGGATGACAAAATTGGATGACTTTCGGGATCTCGTCATACGGTACACATCTTCGGATGATTTGGTCAGAGAAATATTTAAAAAGGAAGGGATCGTCATAGAAAAACATGCGCGATCAAGTAATAAATCTCTTATTATCTTACGGTGTCCAATCGGGAGGGACGACTCCCGTAACAAGGTAATTCACTATATCCGCAAACCAGGGCAAAGAAGTGGTAGCAAAAAGTTGCTCATCCGAAAAGTATTCGTCTATAGGTATGGGATCACTAGGTACGTCGGACGAAAGCCGTGATAAGTGGTAGACAACGATGTTTTCTACCCCTTTCTTATCTTTAATGGAGATATTAAACTCTTGTAGGAGTAGGATCCACCTTATGATATGCGGCTTTGCATCTTTCTTTACAAGTAGGTATTTCAATGCCGCGTGGTCGGTGAAGCAAGTAATGGGAGAACCGATAAGATATGACTAGAATTTATCAAGGGCAAAGACTACCGCTAGAAACTCTTTCTCTGTGGTATAGTAGTTGAGTTATGGTTCGGTAAGAGTCCGACTAGCATAGTAGATGACATGAGCTTGCTTATCTTTTCTTTGGCCCAAAACAATCCCTATCGCATAATCACTAGCATCACACATAAGTTCGAATGGTAAAGACCAATCCGAAACTTGCATGATGGGAGTGGACACAAACATGGTTTTCATTTTTTCAAAAGAGCTTTGTCATGATTTCATCCACTCAAATGGGGTGTCCTTTATGAGTAGGTTTCTTAAGGGTCTAGCGATGGCGCTAAAGTCCTTAATGAACCTTCGATAAAACCCCGCGTGGCCCAAGAAAGAGCGCACGTCCTTGAGCAATTTTGGTGGGCGAAGATCAGCTATGTCATCTATTTTTTCCCTATCAACTTCTATTCCCTTAGATGATACTATGTGGCCAAGAACTAATCCCTCGGTGACCATGAAATGGCATTTCTCCCAATTCAGCACTAAGTTCTTTTCCACACACCGGGCAAGTACTTGTTCCAGTTTTTCTAGACAAAGGTGGAAGGATGTGCCAAAAACGCTGAAATTGTCCATGAACACTTCGAGTCCTCTCTCGACCATGTCGCTAAATAAACTCAGCATGCACCTTTGAAAGGTCACGGATGAATTACACAAGCCCAATGGCATACGTTTGTAGGCAAACGTACCAAAAGGGTAAGTGAAAGTCGTTTTCTCTTGGTCAAGTACATCTACCTCAATTTGGTTATATCCAGAATAACCATCAAGGAAGCAATAGTAAGGGTGGCCCGCTACTCTCTCAAGCATTTGATCAATAAATGGCAAGGGGAAATAGTCTTTCCTAGTTCCCGCATTGAGTTTCTGATAATCAATGCAAATGCGCCACCCAGTGGTGGTACGTTGGGGAACTATCTCTCCCTTAGCATTCTCAATCATTGTCATGCCCAACTTATTCGGGACGAATTGAATAGGGTTGACCCACTTACTATCCGAGATTGGGTAGATAATCCCGGCATCCAATAACTTCATAATTTCAGTTCTCACAACTTCTTTCATATTGGGATTTAGTCTTCTTTGCATTTCTCTTGAGGGCTTGACATCCTCTTCGAGATGGATCTTGTGAGTGAAAATCAAAGGACTTATCCCCTTCAAATCAACAATGCACCAACCAAAATCACTTTGGTGCTTTCTCAGAATTTTCAACAGTTTACCCTCTTGCTCTTCATCTAGGCTAGAGGAGACAACAACAGGAAATGTCTCATCCTCTCCTAGGTATGCATATTTAATATGGGAGGGAAGTTTCTTCAATTCGAGGGTTAGAAATTTTTCGCTGGATGGAACCATGCGTGTATCCCTCGGAGGTAATTCCTCTAATCTAGAAACCCAATTTACATCTCTCGCGTCCTCATCCGATGCTCTCTCATCGAGTAACTCTCTCAACTCCTCAACCTCCCTCTCGAAGTCAGTGTACGTCCCCTCACTCTCGTGTCTCGACACTAAATAGGACCCTAAGGCGTCTCCATAATAATTCTCCTCAAAGTACTCCTCTACTATCTCATCTATGAAGCTCACTGCGTGAAGATCATCTTCTTCTCCCGTATGTTGGGCTATGTGGAAGATGTTGGTCTCTAAGGTCATGTTCCCAAAGGTGAGTTGCATTCGCCCATTTCGATTATTTATGATTGCGTTAGCCATATCTAAGAACGGGCGCCCAAGGATGATGGGAATATGGTTGCTCGAGGTGAAGGAGGGCTCCGTGTCCCAAATGACAAAGTCTACCGAGAAGTAGAAAGTGTCAACTTGGACGATCACCTCCTCGACTATTCCTCTTGGGATCTTCACGGTTCGATCCGCTAATTGGAGAGTGACCTTTATGGGCTTGAGGTTTCCCAAATCAAGTTGCCTATAGATGGAGTAGGGGAGGATATTGAAACTTTCTCCCAAATCAAGTAAGGCTTTTTCGATTTTGTTTTCTCCAATGATGCAGGAAATGGTGGGTGCACCGGGATCTTTGAATTTAGGCGAGAAATCATTAAGTAGAATGGAGCTCACGTTCTGTGCTAGAAAAATATTTTTTTTACCTTCATCTTTCTCTTTACCGTCAACAAGTCTTTGATGACTTTTTCATAAGCTGGAATTTACTTAATAGCATCGAGGAAAGGTAAGTTCAGCTTTACTTGCTTTAGCACGTCTAGTGCGTCCTCACGTGGGTTTCCTTTATGGGAAGTAATCAACCTTTGAGGAAACGGTGCCGCAGAGGGTGGTTTCACTACTAACTCGGGCTCACTAGTGTCTTCTTTGTCACTCTCATTCAAGGGGACATCTTCAGCCTCTTTCGTGCCGGGCGAAATCTCTGTCTTTCGTTGTGTCGTGTGGGGGAGGTGATAAATCAATGACTCTCCCACTACAAAGAGTGGTCACAGTTTGACATTGCTCCTGATGTTCAGTAGAGGTGGAGCTAACACTAGTTTGACCGTAGGGAGGTCTTTGGCATTTGGTAGGAAACTTGCCCTTCTCTTGAACACTCAACGAGGACTGTATCTTTGACAGACTTGTATTTATGTCGCTAATCAGGCGATCATATCTAGCATTGGTTGCAGTCTGGCTAGTGATAAATTGATTCATAGTATCATCGAGAGTTCTTCGGGGTGGTGGTGCTTGCACATGTCCTTGCATGCGTGGATCTTGTTGAAAGTGTTGTGGTGGAGGAGGGGAAACATGGGAAATAGGGTTCATCACAGCATGTTGTTGCCCATAACTAAAACCAGGATGGTTTTTCCATGAAGGGTTGTAAGAATTACCGTGTGGTGCACCGAAATTACCCTTAAATCCTCCTATACCACTAACTTACTCTTGAAGCATCACTTTGTAGGCGGGTATAGTCGGGCATTCCTCAGTTGAATGACCCTCCTCACAAATCGTGCACACCTTTTTGACGGGGTTTGGTATGGATCTAGTTGGTCCTCTTCCATATACCTCACATAGGTCTCAAAATCCTTTCTCAAGGGTATCCAATCGACTGTCCATCATAAAATTCTTTTCTACGTGAAATAGCCTGGATGCCGCTGGAGTGGTGGTCACTTGGCGATTTTGATTTTGAGCATTAGGATCAGATGTATCCCAGGATTGGGTAGTCTCGGCGACATACCTCATGTGAAGCTCAGCATCATGGGCATCTAAGTTGACAAACGGACCACTACCCATGGTCTCAATGAGTTGCTTGGAGTTAAGATTCAGCCCATTATAGAGAAAGGAAATGATTTGCACTGTATCAAATCCATGATTGGGGCACGAAGAAACTAACTCATTAAAACACTCGTAACATCGATGAAATGGCTCATTTTTTTATTGTTTGAACGCTTGAATTTGAGCCTTTATGGAGATTGTTCGATGTGGTGGGAAGAATTTCTTGAGAAATCTAGATTGCAACTCATTCCAAGATGGAATCGAGCTTGGAGGTAAAGAGCATAGCCAGGTCTTAGTTTTATCTTTTAGCGAAAAGGGGAAGAGTTTGAGACGGATCACCTCTTGTGTGCAAGTTTGATCATTAAGAGTATCGCACACATCCTCAAATTCCCTAATGTGAAGATATGGCTTTGCCGAATCCATACCATGGTAATTGGGTAACATCTGGATCATCCCGTTTTTAAAACAAAATTGCCCGGCATTATACGGGAGTATAATGCATCCCGGAGTGATAGTGCGCTCAGGAAATAAGATATTCAGTGGGGGGTATGGGGCCTCTTCCTCATCGGCGGCTGCACTACCATGTTGCGACATTTCTCTCTCTCTTAAAGACTCTATGTCCTCACTTGGTGTGCTCTAAGTGTGCTCGGAGGCTCGGAGGTGTCTCCTAAGAAGGATTGAGATTGAGTGTGACGGTGTGGGAGGTGGAATCCAGAATTGGGGCGCATTAGGAGTGTGAGGGCTATCGGGGTCATGCTCACTGATTGGATTTTCATGAATGCTGGTTGGAGTATTATGGGGTGTGGGAGTGAGTTCCGAATTTCGCATTAACAACTTGTGAGAGATGGTGATGAATCTTTTTGTGCTTTTTGAAATTTTTATATGTTTTTTGGATTTTTGAAATTTTTTGGTCAAAGCTTTAGATTGACTCGATCTAATCCTATGCCTACCTAAATCCCCGGCAATGGCGCCAAAAACTTGACGTGACTCAAAAAGTGTCTCTAATGTGCGTTCACTCTAGACTCAAGTGCAAGCCTATCGCGTTAATAATAAATCCAGTAAGTCGGGATCGTATCCACGGAGAAATAGGACAACAGAGTTGTGACGATGTTGGACAGATAAGGAAATCCTAACTCTGACTCTAAAGGAAAGGAAAAATGATTTGGTTTTGGAATGACTAAACTAGATGCAATTATGAAATTATGAAAAGGTGAAATTATACTAATTTACCTAAAATACTGATGAATACTGATTTAAAACTTTAAACTATCTGATTAGAAAAATAGGACGGGAATACAATCCCCCAACCCTAGTGTATTGCAGGTATAATACTAATCGTAAATTTAACTGATTAATTAGACCTAGAATTTAGTACTCCCAAGCATTACGTATATGAGGTTCAAGCCCGCATCATACTTAATCTAAGGACGAGTAAATCGTTATCGCAATAGTTACACTCGAATTGCATTCTAAAGCATCCCGGTTACTCGGAAGCAAACGAGATCCAAAGATCTACAATTGTTGTGTTCCTACGCGATACGGTCGTAATAAATGATTAAATTCAGAGGATTAATGTTATACACATGCAACTATCACATTAGGCTGGGTTCATGTATCTGGATTTAGAAAATCTAGCCTAGCATGCTGAAAGTAATGAAAACAATTTTTGAATTGTAGAAAGCCATAATTAAACTAAGGAAAATTTGAGGAATGATGTAGAAAGGAATTAAACAGAGGAAATAACTCACTAATCTTACCAAAGCATTAACAACAGCAATTAAGAAAATGGAATATTGAATAACCGTCAATCTTGAAATTAAAATTGAAAACTATTTCTAAACTAGGGTTTTCTTGAAAGAAATGAAAATTATACTAATTCTCTGTGTTAAAAACCCTACAAAATTTCAGGAGTTTTAGTTACACTAGGACTCTTCATAGGAGAAGGATAAGATTAGAAAATCTGGACAGTCGGACCGGTTCTTTTATTTCTGGGGTGGATCGGTCTGAGGTGGACCGGTTCATTTATTTTTCCTCCCTCTTCGGTTTGCTTTCGGTCTGGGGTTATATGGAATATGCACTGCGGACTGGTCCAGGTCTACTGCGGATCGGTCTGCCTCTTTGACTTTTTTCTCCAACTTTGACTGCTCATAACTTTTGTTTCGAGACTCCGATTGAGGTTCCGTTTCTTCCTATGTGCTCATGAACTTGATATCTTCAACTTCTCTTTAGGCACCTCATCCGAATTCCAGGTAGAAATTAAACTTTTTCCCTTTTGACTCTTCTTCTTTTCTTTCTCAATTCTTCCGGTTTCTTTCTTCCTTTAGGTGATATCAAATACCTTTAAAATCAATCCGAAATACCAGAAACTCGGTGTACTCGTTAGGATAAGTCGGTAGCGAGATTATAAGATAAAGTCAAATCGATTACGTTGTTCGAGGTGCTAAAAGTAACTAAATTAAGGGATAAATTGGGAAGGATTTATGCCTAATCACACATAGAATACATTGACTTGTATCAAACTCCAAAAACAATTGAGAAACATGCAGCTTCAATTTCTATATTTCCATCACAAATCCCCTTACATTTTACCGACAAAGCATTAAGATCATATGCAGCATTTTGCTGATGATATTTCCTTTCACAATTGACAACTTCTTGATCTTCCATGAAACAGAATACATATGTATATATGTGTATGTACACTGTATGCATACATACATATATATATATATATATGTATATATGTATACATAAATGTACTTATATACATATATGTATACATATATATATGTATACAATGTACCATATAGTATCATATAGTAAACACACACACACACACACACACACACACACACACACACACACACACACACACACACATATATATATATATATATATATATATATATATATATATATATATATATATATATACACACACTAGCGGAATGCCCGTGCCTGAATGCACGGCGAAAATTTCCAAAATACATAACTGCAAAATGGCAAAAATTTCATTCCCGAACAAAACAAAGTGTAATTTTAAAAAAATTGGCCACAATATTATTTATTTATAGGACTATCTACCCTATTTAAAAAATAATAAATATTCCAACGACTTATGATAAAAGTTGAATCAACTACCACGGGACGCAATCAGAATAGGTACAAAATTGACGAAAACCCTTACGCGAACCAAATCCAGCAAGAAAAATAAGAAACTTCCGACTTTAAATTCTATTTTGACCACTTTAACAAAGCTAAAAGTAACCCAAAACGTGATTAGCTAGCCACGGGCAATACGAATCCAATGGCGCCAGAATCGCCTCATTCCGATTTACGGTTAAAAAGTTGAGGCATTTCTCCTAAAACATACTATTTTCACTTGAAACAGAATAGTATTAAGGCACTTCAACTACTGCTTATGGCAACTAAGAAGTAATGATTGAGATTTTAATGAGCGCATAAAGATCTATCTACTTAAGACATCGTTGTCAACATTCACATAGCATATTACTATAAGGGTTCTTCAATCACCATAAGGTATAAAAGAGAATACTACAACTATATTATGTAACAATATTGCAAAATAACTCTATCTAACAGTATGAATAGTACTAAAATGTAACCATTAATTAAAAAATAAGATTCAGATATTAGATGTATGAATTCATAGCTAAAATTGAAAATTATTTAAATTCACATCACCAAATATAAGTGACAGCCTTATAAAACACAAATGTAGACATGTTCGTACCTCTATATTAAGTCATTTAAACCTAAATGAATACACATGATCTCAACTATTGGGCGACCCCCTCCTCGGCAGCTGCTTCAAAGGTCTGACCAGACACATTTTTGGAGACCTCATCATCGTCATCGACATCGTGCTATGTTATTGTAGCAATGGCTGGTATGTTGTTAGAGCAGTGACTGATGTGTTGTTGTAGTAGCCGCAGCGTCATGGACATCGTCATCGGCATCCATACTTAACTTCTACTACATTAAAGGAATAATGTTTTTGAATTAATGTGGAACCGCAATAACTCGACAGAGGCCATTCGGGCTTTTGAATAAACAAATGAAGTAAAAAAACAGACTAAGAAAACATAACATAACCAAACAAAACATATTAAGAAAACAAAACATAACCGAACACAACATATTAAGAAAACAGAACATAAGCGAATAAAACATATCCGAAGGGAACAGGTTAAGTAAACATAACATGACCGAACAGAGCATGTAAAATGTGAACTGAAAACTGAACCGAATAGATCCTCACACGAACAGGTATCGTGTCAATGGAAAACTGAACCACAATAACTTGACAGAGGCCATTCGAGCATTTGACTAAAATGAAAAACATAAATCCTTATTTGAATCCTATATTTACATCCAATAACATAATTAAAGAAGAAAAAATTAACACAGGTAGAAATAGTTTATCCAATCAAAATAACAAATAAGAATCACTAAATAGAATAAATTTATGATATCACCCCTGTCATGGCCTCTCATTTTATCCAAATCCATAAGAATGTCGTTTTATTAGTATATGATATTCTTACCTTTAAAACAAAGAGAAAAACTTGAGATTATGTGCCCAACATCGAGACAGGTAATAGGGATCAAATCACATTTGCTTTTTCTTAGTTTTTTCCTTTCCACTTTCATTTAATTAGTGACAGGATGAGCATAATATAAATGAAGCATCCAGAAGGTAGGAAGCATAAATTCTTTCATTCGCAGTTTGCTGCAAAAGACGAATTACTTCTTTTTTAGGGTAATCCATCTCCATAAACATATCCTATTGATTTTCCCTGGTCGTTACAACTTGTTGACACATCTGATTTCTTCTTTCATCGTATGTAAATGGTCTGGATAGTCATTAAATGTATGAGAGATATGGTGTTACCTAGAGATATTTGTTACATATCAAGATCTGTAGTTACAAATTTTATGAGAAGTTTCTCGAAAAATGTCGAAAGGAGACACCCTATTTGAATGGTAACCAAAGGGCAAAAAATTCTACAAAAGAAAAGATCATATAAGAAAATATAGTGTGAATCCGCTTGTGGACATCAAGAATAGCTGAGAAAATATAGTGTGATTAAACCTTGAACCAAAGAAAATTTAAAAAAAAAATCACTTCAGTACCAAAACAAAAACACTACCTTATAAAACGAAATCATTATTTCATCTGATCGTCACCAAAGTCGAGAAAGTTGCAATATTAATACCAAATTAAATGTAATGATCAAACTCGAATGTCAAATGGTTCTTGTTTGTGAAAGCTCGGTCTCACAGTTTTGAAATTCAAAAGTAATTAGATTTTTAGTCAATACAACAGTAGTAATGTAAACATAGACAATCTTCATCACAAATGCTATAGAACAGTAAACTTAAGGTGGAACTAATGCTTATAAATTTCCAGAAAATAATTTAACTGTTTTACCAAATATCACTTGATCAGTTATGCGATGAAGGGAAATTGAGTATGAGGGGGAAATGTAATTGCCGCATTCTCTTACTATTTATAATAATATCCAAAATAACAACAAACAAATATTAAGTTGAGCACCAAATTTACATTCAATCAACAATTAACATAACAGCAGCTAACAATAGTAAATCATCTTCATAAAGTTAAATCTCCTAAAAACATTGCAATATTAATGTGATGTTGCTACCTAAATGAGCAGTAGAAAACTTTCTAAAAGAAAAATCGATACCTACTATACTTATGTACTAACGTGATGTTAAAAAAACATGAAGTATCCTCAGACAGACCTTCCTGCATCCAAATATTGTGAATTTGTGCGCTGACTTTTTAAGAATAAACATATTTCCAATGATCCATGATAGAGTTAACAGTGGATATTTAATTTTGAAAGTTGAGAAGATCTAAGACCAGATGTATATTTTTGATGAATAGACAAAACCTGATTTATACTATACTTGATGAATAATATTCTTTGCAACCATCTTAACATCTTGAAAAGAACAATTATTTATGGATCTGCATACATCCCAAACGATACCAGTAGGTACAATAGAGAAAAAAAATTTGAGGTAATATTGTTTAGGAAGTCATAACCACCATATGAATAGATGACTAAGAGATTTTCATTCTAAGAAGGTGAGAAAAATATTTCAAGACCGATTCAGAATTATTAGAGCAACAGTGGAATATAGATATTTTGTGAGGAATATCTTAGTTCCAAATGAATTTAAACAATATAGATATTGGTTTAGCATACCTGATGAGGTTCTGAGCAGTTTTAGTTAAAAAATTACCATCTAGAGTTGGAATCCAATATCTTGTACCTCTGATTACTATAGAGTACTGATCCGAAAGGCTATCCATACATTTTATTCTTCCATGAGAAATTGAATCAATTATAGCAGAACCTCCTTTGTATTTAACTCTATAAAAATCTTACCTCTTCATATACTCGAGCAGTTCTGCAATATTACTCAACAAATGAAGAGCACATAGTATGCCTAAAATAAATGTTTGGTAGCACTATCATCCTTTCATGGGTTCAATTGAGAGATAATGGGTGCAAACAAAAGCTTTATAGAGATTTAGCCATATACATGGGTGCAATAAATTGAGAGATCAAACACTGAAAACCACTAAACGAAAAGTGAACAATCAAACCAATAAATTGAGAGATAATGAGTTTAAAGAGATTTAGCCATATACATGGGTGCAAACAGAAGCTTTATAGATATTTAGCCATATACATGGGTGCAAACATAAGCTTTATAGTCTTGGTAAGATAAAAATGCTTTGGGATGAGTGGTCGTAGAGAAACACCTTCAGTGGGATAGATTAGAATGAGAACCATTTGCAATAGGCCTAAAAAGAGTGGGACAGATTAGAATGCCAAAAATTTAGTAATCACTTTAAGAACAAAGTTAGCTAAAGAAATAGGCCTAAAAAGAGTAAGAGAATCAGCTTTATTGACTTTAGGAATGAGGGTTATATGATAAGAATTGAAGCCAGGAAGAATCCAATTCCCCCAAAAATATCCATTCTATTGGAAAACTTCTTTATTGTGTAATGCAAGACAGGTCTGCATACCAGGGCTACATTATCAGATCATAAGAATCATAAGTTGTTAACGAAAGCATTAACGGATTCAACAAAGCATAAATTGTTTAGAGACAATCATTCCCCCACCTTTTCAGAGCTATTAGCAACTGTATTAAAATTACCAATAACTAATAAAGGATCTTCAGATACCTGAGTAGCATTGATATGAATTTCCTCCTAAAGAAGAAGTCTCTCGCTCCTATTACATTTTTCATAGACCACGTTCACATTCATATCTGTAGAAATCAAAGGGTGATCCATTTCGAGAAGCATTCTTCTCAGCATCTTTAGGAATTTGGCAAGACATACCGAATCTCCAAAACTTCCAAATTTTGTTATTGAAATTTTTCTCCACAGCCTTCAAACTGAAGCACTCTTCTAAGATCTTCCATCTTATTTATATCCACCATTGGCTCTAACAATGCTATAAAAGGAAACTTGTGATTTCTATAAAACTTATTAAGTCTTCCTTTTGTAGCTTTATTCCCCACCCCCATAGCATTCCAAATTAGAGAGTAAATCATTGATGGATAGCAGAATAAAAAAATATTGTCTATCTTTGATCCTAATCCAGTGACTCTCTTAAACATGGGATCTTGGACTCTGACACCTTTTGACAAACCATTTGACTTGACCACTTCATTCTTCCCCTGATTAGCTACTATGTTGGATACATTCAACTCCCCCTCCTTCTTACTTCTCTTCTCAAAAGGAAAATTCAATTATTTTGAGAAAAAATTTAGCTCTTCCATAAATGGAACATGTCTACCTCCATAATCTCCATAATAAGATAAATCCATATTATCATAAAGAGAGTATACTTCCTTCTCCAGTAGATCAGTGAATCTTGGGGATAATTTTAAGTTTTCAATAACCTGAGTATCTTCTTCTGCAATAGTGACTGAATTGATTTCATCAATGTGTTCCTGAATAGTTGTATGTTTCACTCTACCCTTATTGTTAAAAGGAACAACTTTCTTCTTGATTATTGGCTCCTCAACCTCATTGTTAATGAGAAAGTACCTGACACTTACTTATAGAGTCACCATCAAACACCATCAGATTTGTAAAAAGTTAGAAAATGTAATAACAAAGAATAATGAATAAAAATACCTAATCATTGAGTCGTGAAAATATTTTCACCAGTGTATTACACATGGTTTCTAAGTTATCCATCAAACAACTAAAAGATTTTTTTTGGTCATCGAGAAATTATGAACTTAATTTTATTCACCAGTGTATAGTAATATTAAAACTCACTTTGACATTTCTTCGAACAAGTGGGGAACAAACAACATTAGTGACAATTATAACTGCTAGTACTAATGTGCGGAATTTTGATGTCTCCTAATTTATTATAGGATCCAAATTTCTGTGAAAAAACAATAATGAAACCAAGAGGCTTCTAAACTAACATGACAATGAATACTGTTTATTCGCTCTTATAAAATGCGTATACGATGGGAGTAACACTCAAATATCTTACTACTTAATATTCTTCGAACCAATCGAATAATTAATAGTATATATAAAAGTTAGAAACAAAAGGTATTCACCGAGTAATTAATATACCTTTTCTAATCTCACCCACTCTAAACCATCGCAACACCTGTTTCATATGATGTGAAAAACATAACTAAGGGGAGAAAAGTGAAAAAGTCTATTTTAGATTTGTTGTCACTTCAATAAGGCGATGAATGACCTATTTGGATCGTTAGAGTACGCCATTACAAAAGAGTAAATCAATTCTTATTGAAGCGTTAAGAGGAGATAATCTAGTATAGAATTTAATTGCTCCAAACTCCTACTCCAAAGTGATTACCACTTACAAAAATAGTAACATTATACAGAAGCAATGCATCAGATTTTGTCCCGACTAACATATTATAACATGTGATAAGGAAGTAAATAACAAAATGGTATGGATACTTATAGATTTTCTCCCTGATATTGTTATGATGTCTTGAATTTCAAAAATCAATGTAGTAACACTCAATAAATAAGGTAACATATACTGCCATTCATTATAAGGATCCCTAATAATAGACGGTGCTCCTCTTTTTTGTTACTGGGAGCATGGCAGAGTAACGGGTTTGGGAAGGGAGACCTTATACTGTTGGTGATGACCAAGAGTCATTCAGACTATAATATCGATCCAAATATGAATTTCGACACCCATCACAGGGGTAATGTTGGGATTGTTGAAGATTCTGTAATGCTAAGATGGACAGGAGTCATTAAGCCGTGCCCAGATCGTTAGACTAATTTCACACCCCATCAAGATCAAAGATGCATAAACTTTTGAATGTCATCTAGAATTGCACGAACTTTTGAATTTAACACAATCACATTTGGAAACAATTACTATAGTGTTAAAGTTGTCATCCATTATAAGGGTCCCCGGTGAGAAATTATCAAAATGAGCTCCCAAAAATAATTAAGGCAGCCCTGCCTATATACTCATATTGATCATGCCCCGAATAGTATAAAACCTCACCTACAGATCTCCTTTTTCGTATAATGCGCACATTTGGAATGCAATAAAATTACAAATTAATACAATTCAGCAATGGTCATTGTAATTTTCAACACTAAGCTGTATAATTAACACATAATTCAAACCGCTCATAGTGTTCTTAAATGAAAAAGGATCTCATTTACATATTTGCAAACATTGTAAGGATTTCAATCATGTCACATTGTAGACTCAAATTAGTAAATGTAACACATAAATAACTGTTAGAGATGGGATAAAGTATAGTTGTGAAAAAAGAACACTAAATTAGTAAATGTAACACATAAATAGATTAATGGAGAGATGGAACAGAAAAACAAATGGTTAGAACAAATTAAGCCACGAGTTGAACCTAAAAATGGTCAGATCTGGAAATTGTAGACTCAAATTAATTGTCAGATACAAAATATAAATGAAAGTGCCTAAAAAGCTTACTTGGTCATTTTATCGACCACACAAAATACAACATGTAACTAAATAAATAATGAATAGAATAAATTTTTAGGGCTAAAAAACAAATTCAAAAAGGAAAGAAAACCATTGTTTGTTCAAAATAAACGGACTGAGAGAGAGCTCACTATTGAAACCATCCTATTCACGCGGATAAATCCGAAATCCTCGAGAGCTCAATATTGAAACCTCCAACCTACACATTTAAAAACTCAAAAATTAAGTAGATGAAATCACAATACAAATCTCCATTTAAATGAATCACAGTATAAATCTTCATTTAAATGACACTACAAATTTCATTTAAATGACAGTACTCAACTTAGCCAAATCATAGTACAAATCTTCATTTAAATGAATAGTGAAGAAAGATTTCATCAATCTAACACTGAATAAGTGAAAAAACTAAATATTCAAACAGAAAAAGTTAAAACAGAATCATGAGATATTACCCCGTCTACTTCAATAAGGAGAATAAATAAAACCTCCCCAAATTGTCAAACCCACGAAACCATAAAATTGCCAAACCCTAACCTTGAAATGTGAGCACCGAGAAAGAGAAAGCTTATGGTTGTATCCACGGGAGAGAGAGTGTCGTGTGAAAGAGAAAGGATTTGTTGATTTTGTGAGTTATGTCTGAAAGGAGTATCGTGGGTTGTGTGAGCGAAAAAGTGAGATCAAAATGGCATAATACTTGTTTTCCCTTGTTTTTGAATTTTGAAGAAAGGGGGAAATAAAGTGGAGTGTTTTAAAAGAGGGGGAAATCAAATATTTAAGGGAAAAAATGGTAAAAGGGGTATTTTAATTTCAACCATTGGATCGTTGCATTGTTGGCACAATCCTCACCCCTAATTAAGTTATCATCTTATTGAATAGTGCAATTTGTTTACTCCTTATTATATAGATACAATGTTCCATATATGTATATAACAGTACTGTTATATACATATATGTATACATATATATACAGTTTACAGACAGACATATATGTATATAATATGTATGTAAACTGTATATATATATGCAGTTACTGTATATATATATATACTAGCGAAATGCCCGTGCCTGAAGGCACGGCGAAAATTTCGAAAGTACATAATCGTGAAACGATGAAAATTTTCAAAATACGTAATTATAAAACGACAAAAATATCTTTCCCCAACAAAACAAAACAAAAGTGTAATTTTAAAAAAATTAGTCATAATCTCCCTTATTTATAGGACTATCTACCCTTCTTAACAAATAACAAATTGACAAACACCATTCAAATAATCTAAATTCATCAAACAAAGTCATATATAGCATGAAATATATAATATTCATCAACTGAATTCTCATTGTGTCTCAAAAAAATAAAGTGTCAGTTTTAAAAAAATTGGGCAGAATCTCCTTTGTTTATTGGAGGCACGGAGGAAAATTTCCAAAATATTGAATAATGTATAATTGAAGTCCAAAAGTTTATTTCATAACATAAATAAGTGTAATTTGGACAAAATTCCCTTTATTTATATGCCTATCCAACTTGTTTAAGACAAAAAAAAATACTACAACAATACTAATTGTAAGAGGGTAGTAAGACTGGGGTCTATGAATAACTGGAAAGGGTGAGGCGTAACCCACTTCAATGGACGCTGCCTGCAAGGCCTTCAAGGTCTCCTGGTGCAACTTCTGAAGAAAACTTCTCCTTCTTGTAACAATGGAACTCAAGCTTCAACTCACTCCCTGCAAGAAGATGAACTTTCACAGCAAAAATAGCAATTTTCTCAAGGGAAACACCTGAGAGTGATGGTTGTCAGTGGGGAGTGAAGGAACAAGGCATTCGGCACTATGAGAATGAGCAGGGAGAGAATACTAGGTACGTCTGGTGATATTTTAGCAGAGTAATAGTGCAATTTCTATTATTTTCCTTTATGACCTTGCCTAGGGGTCCTATTTATACTTGGGCACTAAGGTTGGGTTGGCACTTTTGGCACCAAAACTTAGAGGGTTGGTGAGGGACAAAGTCTACACTGTACTATTTGTCCCTACCTGCAGGCGGGTCTGCCTGTCCCCTCTGGAAGATGCCCCCTCACGCCGACCAAAGTTCAAAAGCAAATATGTCTTCTAATGGAGACAAAATATCTGATTTGCTAAATATCTTTTGAAACGGTAACTTTGATACAAACTTTGTAAACTTGAGGAGGGGGGGGGGGTCTCGAGGACCACCTCCTCTAAAATATTTGCAAGCTTAAGGGGGGTCTTGAGGACCCCCTTCTAAAATCATTTTTCTTGAGAGGGGTTTAGAGGACCCTCTCCTCTAAAATCATTTTATAAACAGTTATTTTCTTGTCAGCAGCCAGCCCTTTGGCTGCTCACTTCACTTGTGACTAAGTGTGAGGTGTGTGAGGACTGGGTGACCCTAGGGTCTCCTACTAGTATTCTCGCAATCCAATAATGCTAAGTGGTTGAGCTTGCTCAACATACCTTGTCCCTCAGACGCCAAGCCAAAACTCCCGGGAGGTCCCAACTAGCCTGCTTGAGCCATATTTGCTCAACTAGGCAACCTGTACAAGAAAGTAAAGTGTTAATACTATTGTTCATTTAAAGACTGACGTCTCATGATGAGGAGTTGCTCGTGGTAGCTACTCCTTCATCCTGGCCACTCAGGGTGGGTTCCTTCTCAATATGAGTTTCTGCCGAAACCCTTGTAATGGCACTTCTCAAATAACATTTCTGCAGTGACCCTTGAAGTGGCGCTGAGCCTTGCAGTGGCGTTGACCCTCTCGAATGTCATTACTACGGTGACCTTGTAGTGGCGCTGACCCTTGCATTGGCGCTGACCCCTACAGTGGCGCTGACCCTTGCATTGGCACTTCTCAATCTTGTATTTCTGTGGTAAGCCTTACGAGGCACCTCTCGAATGTCATTACTGCAGTGATCCCTGCAATGGCGCTGAGCCTTGAAGTGGCGCTGACCCTCTCGAATGTCATTACTGCAGTGACCCTTGCAGTGGCGCTGACCTCTGCAGCGGCGCTGACCCTTGCAGCGGCGCTGACTCTTGCAATGGAACTTCTCAATCTTGGACTTCTGCGGTGACCCTCGCGGGCACATCTCGAATGTTATTGCTGTAGCGGCGCTGACGCTTGCAGCGGCGCTGACCCTTGTAGCGGCGCTGGGGGTTCCTGCTTAATATGAGTTTATGTCGGGACCCTGAGGTGGTTCCTTCTCAATTATGCGTTTCTGTCGGGACCCTGGGTGGGTTCCTTCTTAATACGAGTTTCTGTCGGGACCCTGGGGTGGTTCCTTCTCAATATGATCTGCCGGGACCCTTGGTGGGTTCCTTCTCAATATTTCCAAAAAAAATGTTTTTATTTATATTTTTTTTTGTAGGTAGACACCCTTCTACACTAATAATATGACCAATATATAGTACACAAATACTACACCTTGATTGCCCGTGCCTGAAAGTATGGATAAAAAATTTCAACGTATTAAATCGAATATTTTTAACGTCAAAAAGTTTTTATGACACAAATAATTGTAAACAATTTTAAAAAATTAGTTATAATTTCATTTGTTTATAATATTATCCATCCTATTTAAGAAATAAAAAATACTCCAACAACGATCGTAATTTTACCCCAGTGCATTCGTGCTAGCAACATATTCATAATTTTAACCCATTGCACATGTGCAACCGACTCTATCCTTACCAATAGATCACTATAAATCAATTGGTTAAGGTGTATTTGTTTCTATTGAAAATAGTTCTTATTCACGTGATATGTGTCGACTTGACACCACATGCCGTGTGTAATCAATGATCTTTTTAACATTTTTTTTTCTTTAAGTTTGAATAAAGGAAAATTTGATGGAAAACTTTATATGTACCGCATAAGGGTACCGTTTGGTGACCGCATTGCACTTTCCTTTTTTTTTGTTAATCTTTGGCTTTTAACAATTAATATAAAAATAATGTTTATATTAAAAAAAACTGTTTTTTTTTCTTTTTATCAGTTTCTTATTCTTATGTTTTTAATAATTAATATAAAAATAGTTTTTTATATAACAAAAAAAAACAGTTTTTCTATTAGTATAAAAAAAATAGTTTTTTTTAAAGTAAACATTTTTTATTAAAATTAAAAAAAAATATTTTTTCATAAATAAAAAAATATATGTTTATTGACATGATATCGAGACTGATTAATGTCGGTGGTGCGAATCCGCATTCCCGAACCCACATCATTTGTTGAATGTGGGTCCGCGCCAGCGGCACTAATTAATCGCGATATTTTTTTAGTAAAATATCGCGATTAATTAGTGTCACTGGCGTGGACCCACATTCTCAGACATAAATTATTTGTTGAATGTCGGTTCGCGCCAGCGACACTAATTAATCGCGATATTATTTTAAATATCGCGATTAATTTGTGCCGCTGACGCGGACCTACATTCCCGGACCAAAATCATTTGTTCAATGTGGGTCCACGCCAGCGGCACTTATTAATCGCAATATTTTATTGAAAAAAATATCGCGATTAATTGTGGGTCTGTGCCAGCGGCACTAATTAAAAAATTTATTTAATATAAAAAATTGTTTATAAATTAAAGTGTTAAAAAATTGTTTTTTTAATATAAAAAACAGTTTTTATAACATCTGTTTATAACAAACGAATAGGAAACAAAAAAAAATGTGAAATGCGGTCGCCAGGCGAGCCATGAAGAACCGCTCAAATTTGATTGCGAATGGAATAATTATCCTTAAAATCTTTTTGCCAGATTATTTTTAGAAAGAAAAATTTGTTTCTAACGTTCACACACACACACACACACACATTGTTATATATTCTTCAACTCCCCATCATTATTATACATATATTTTACTATTATATATACTTCATTTCCTCACGAGTTGGTTTTTTCTTATATATCCATTCAATGATGGTTGTCCTTTTATGTGTATAAGCTGTCATCATAATATCTTGTTTCTCTTGATTATTTATAATGCAAGGACTACTTTTGTCCTTTCTCTGTGACCCACGTTACGTTAGTAAATCTTTAAACAAATCTCTGACGGAATTCACGCCATAGTACAATATCCTTAAATCACATTCGATAATTTCTCGGTACCCAATTTCGGTACATACATCATTTTCCAATCTATATATACCATTTGGGCAGTTGGGTGTAAGCTCCTTGAGCCATGCGCCCCCTGTTGGTGATTTGTCCAGTTTTAACATCTGTGGACAACATTATGTTGAGTCCAATCAGTTCCTTTTTATCCGTACTTATGCAATGGCAACTACAAATTTTTTAAATACTAAAATAAAAATAATAATTTATTAATGTCAAATTTTAGTTTTTTACCAAAAATACAGATTTTGTTTATATATATATATATTTATTTGGTTTTGTTCAACACCTCGGGCCCCACAACTCATCTTGGGCAGTGGCTTGTACCTCGGGCGCCGGACCTAAGTTTGATTTGTCCATTATCTTTTGTTATTTTTTTTGTGCATCAGAGATTTGATTTGTTATAGAATCTTTTATTTGACTTCAACCTTACATTCTACACATCCCTATGTATGTATTAATGTTTCTATTTTTTTTGGTGCAGAAGACCTTAATTGTTAGTGCCTACCCGTATAATTTTCATTTACAAATTACACAGATATTATCACATCCCTTAGACAAAAAAATTTATCCTAAATAAAAAGGATCCATAACTAAATAATGACTCAAATATTTTTTAAAACACATTTAAAAAAAATAATTTGTTTCAAAAGTCCATCAAAAACTCATCTCGTCCGTATTCTCTTGTTTTTAAAGATACACGTTAGTGGCACACATTGAATATTTTTAAGTGGAAAAAAACTTTTTGAAATAAAATAAAAATAATTTGACTAAACGTGTAGTAAAAAAATAATTAAGGAACTATTTAGAATATATCTGAAAAATAAAACTAATTAATTTATATATCATCACAATCCATTTATTGTTATATACAAATTATTTTTATATATAAATTTTTTGGATCTATGAAATTATATGAGTAACTCGAACCCCTAAAATTATTTATAAAAAAATTCCTATAAGAAATTATTTTTCATCAAATTTTTACGTATATGAAAAATATTATAAAAATAACTATTTTTCAACTGTTTAAAATAACTATTTTTCAACTATTTTTCATGTATATAAAAAACAATTTTTGGACTGATAAAAAAATTGTTTTGTATTTTTAAAAAATAGCGAAATTAAAGTGAATAATATGTATGAAGTGGAGTCTCTATAGAACACCTTGACAATACCATATTCAGTTATGAAAAAAAAACTTGAGATGAAACCAAAAAAAAACTTACCAGTTCATCTCCATCTCACTCCTTCTCTACACCGCCCTAGGACCCAAATTATGGAACAACAATGTAACACAAAAAAAAAACACATTATTTCCAAACAATGGCAACAAAAAGACAATAAGTTCCAAACAATGGTAATAATAAAGGGTTCTATCTACTTCATATTTGCTTTTCACCAATAAAAGGGTTCCCATCAACTTTTATTTCTCAACGTT
This sequence comes from Sambucus nigra, assembly GCA_949130495.1. NCBI lineage: Eukaryota > Viridiplantae > Streptophyta > Magnoliopsida > Dipsacales > Adoxaceae > Sambucus > Sambucus nigra. The sequence continues at coordinate 488,575,830 of OX422218.1, read as the reverse complement.
TGTTGGAGTCTTCAAAAGAAACAAAGGTTGGAGACTTCAACAGTTTATTTCTACAAATCCCTTAAAAATGGTTGGAGGCTTTAAAAGAAGCAAAGGTTGGAGAAGGCCATGGCCGGAGACACGATTTTGACTCAGATCAAAGACTTGAGAAACCATATACAGTCTAATGTCATTTTATCATCTCCTCACTTTCTGACCACAGCAAAATACCATCAACACTCGGTTGAAACCCTGCCAAAATTCGACCCTTGGTAAAGAGTAAGCATGGAAACCCTTTTCAGATCTACAAAACAAAATCAAAACATAAGAAATCAATACAAATCCGATTAACATCAGAACTCAGAATAAACTTTAAAAGGTAAACTTCATAACCCAAAAATCTCAAAAATATTTTAAACACCCTCATAGGTAAACGAAGACAGATTCATAATAAAAAAAACTTAAAAACAAACCAGTGCTTTTGCTTCATCTTCTTCTATTTCTTAAAGCAAGATGACGGCCCAGGCTCAGATCTTCCCTATTTCTTGAATACCTTTTTTTGGATTTGCTATACACAAACATAAACAAAAAAAAAATCAAAGCGACCTATATTATGAATAAAGGGGATTATTTTGAAAAAAAAAACACAATGAGACTCGAGGTGTTACCTGGTTGTGATGAGGATAGGAGTGTCTACTTGTGAAGGTGAAGTATCTGATTGAGGTTAGAGAGGGAGATTTACCTCCACAATATTGCAAGAGCGAGAGGAAGAGAAAAAATCGAAAGAGGGAGAGGTGATAGAAGTAATTGTGATAGGTTGAGTGTAAAGGTTGTGGGGGTTTGGTAACATGGTAAGGCCTTGATTGATCATGACATGATTGCTGGGAGAGTATGGCTTTTTACAAAAATACCCACTAAAGTGATAGTGAGAATGGGAAAAGAGGATAAAATCTTGTCATTTTACCTCCAAAAAATGTGAGCCATTGGATTCATTTTTGTCCCATTCAATCCTAGCCTCTAAATAAGTTGTCAACTTATTGAATAGTAAAAACATCCTACTCCTTATTTTATATATATATATATATATATATATATATATATATATATATATATATATATATATAGTTTACATACATGTTATATACTAATATGTATACTATATGTATATAATAGTATACATATTGTTATATACATATATGTATACATACAGTATACATATATATACAGTTATTATACATATATATTTCTGGAAGATTTGTCCTTAATAATGATTTTCATACAGAAGATATGAATAAAAACAGTAAAATAATACATGATTTCTGAAATCTTTATGTCCAACTTTCAATGAGCCACCGAATTATGACTTGTGATTTAAGGAAAGAAAGAAAATCGACTCTCTGTGCTAATTGAATTTTACTATTTCGCAGAACATTATTGGTGAACTTGTATCTTCCTTTTGAGACACTTAGCCCAATACTTTAAACACGACAACCATTAAGACCTAGGATTTGTTCTGCAACACGAAAACCATTAAGACTTCGAACCGTTGTCTACTCAACATTGTATAAAACAGATACATTTTATATGTCTAAATCATGCGAGAGAACCAAAAGAGAAATAACTACGAGTCACATTGGTCCCGTGCGAGGCGTTTGTGGCTCTTACGGGATCGCTATGTGGCTGTTTTACGTTCTCACCATTCGATGGCATGTTTTAATCCTTAAGTCTACTTTTTTGCAAATTTACGTCGTACACTCAAACTGGGAGACCCGTGACTATTCGATCGGTTCCTACAAGTCATATTAGTCCCGTGCGAGGTGTTCGTGACTCTTACTAGACCGTTTTGTGGCTATTTTATGTTTTCACCCTTCGATGGCATGTTTTTATGCTTATGTCTTATTTTTTCAAATTGACGTTGTACACTCAAATCGAGAGCCCCGTGACTACGCTGTCGATTCCTACGAGTCGCATTGTTCCCGTGCGAGATGTTTGTGCCTCCTACCGGATTGTTTTACGGTTATTTTACATTTTCACCCTTCGATGGCATGATTGTATGCTTAATCCTAATTTTTTTAGATTGACATCGTACACTCAAACTGGGAGACCCGTGACTACGCGATCGGTTCCTACGAGTCACATTGGTCCAGTGCGAGGTGTTCGTGATGATTACCGGACCGTTTTGTGTTTGTTTTATATTTTCACCATTCGATGGCATGTTTTTATGCTTAATTCTAAATGTTTTCAAATTTACGTCATACACTCAAATAGGGATGCCCGTGACTACGCGGTCGGTTCGTACGAGTCATATTGGTCCTGTGCAAGGCGTTCCTGCCTCCTACGGGAATGTTTTGTAACTGTTTTACGTTCTCACCATTCGATGGCATGTTTTTATGCTTAAGTCTAATGTTTTGCTAATTGACGCCGTACACTCAAATCGGGAAACTCGTGACTACGCGATCGGTTCCTACGAGTCACATTGCTCCCGTGAGAGGTGTTCGTGACTCTTACCGGACCTTTTTGTGGTTGTTTTACGTTCTCACCATTCGATGGCATGCTTTTATTCTTAAGTCTAAATTTTTTCACATTTACGTCGTACACTCAAATCGGGAGGTCCTTGACTACGGGATCAGTTCCTACGAGTCACATTGGTCCCGTGTGAGGTGTTCGTGACTCTAACTAGACCATTTTACGGTTGTTTAACGTTCTCACCATTCGATGGCATGTTTTTTTGATTCTGTCTATTTTTTAGCAATTTTATGCCGTACACTAAAATCGGGAGACCCGTGACTACGCGATCGGTTTCTACAAGTCATACTGGTCCCGTGCGAGGTGTTCTTGACTCTTACCGGGCCGTTTTGTGGCTGTTTTTTGCTTTCACCCTTCGATGGCATGTTTTTATGCTTATGTCTATTTTTTTTCAAATTTACGTCATACGCTCAAACCGGGAGACCCGTGACTACGCGGTCGGTTCCTACTAGACACATTGGTCCCCTGCAAGCTGTTCGTAACTCTTACCGAATCGTTTTGTGGTTTTTTTACGTTTTCACCCTTCGATGGCATTTTTTATTCTTAAGTCTATTTTTTTCAAATTTACGTCGTACACTCAAACCGGGAGCACTGTGACTACGCGGTCGGTTTCTACGAGTCACATTGATCCCGTGTGAGGTGTTCGTGCCTCTTACAAGACCGTTTTGTGGTTGTTTTACGTTTTCACCATTCGATGGCATGCTTTTATGCTTAAGTCTAATTTTTTGCAATTTTACGTCGTACACTCAAATCGGGAGCCCCGTGCGGTCGGTTCCTACGAGTCACATTGGTCCCGTGCGAGGTGTTCGTGACTCTTATCGGACCGTTTTGTGATTGTTTTACGTTTTCACCATTCGATAGCATGATTTTATGATTAAGTCTAATTTTTTGCAAATTTACGTTGTACACACAAACCGGAATCCCCGTGCGGTTAGTTTCGACGAGCCACATTGGTCCCGTGAGTGGCGTTCGTGCCTCTTACGGGATCATTTTGTGGCTATTTTATGTTCACACCATTCGATGGCATGTTTTTATGCTTAAGTTTATTTTTTTGCAAATTGACGTCATACACTCAAATCGGGAGGCCCGTGACTACATGGTCAGTTCCTACGAGTCATATTGGTCCCGCGCGAGGTGTTCGTGACTCTTACCGGACCGTTTTGTGTTTGTTTTACATTTTCACCCTTCGATGGCAAGTTTTTATGGTTAAGTCTAAGTTTTTAAAGAATGACGTCGTACACTCAAATCGGGTGCCCCGTGACTACGCGGTCGGTTCCTACGAGTCACATTGGTCTCGTGCGAGGCGTTCGTGCCTCTTACGGGACCGTTTTGTGGTTGTTTTATGTTGTCACCATTCGATGGCATGTTTTTATGCTTAAGTGTAATTTTTTTAAATTGACGTCGTACACTCAAACCGGGAGGCCCGTGACTACGTGGTCGTTTCCTACGAGACACATTGTTGCCGTGCGAGGCGTTCGTGCCTCTTACGGGACCATTTTGTTGTTGTTTTACATTCTCACCATTAGATGGCATATGTTTATGCTTAACTTTAATTTTTTTTTAAATTGATGTCGTACAATCAAACTAGGATCCCCGTGACTACGCCGTCGGTTCCTATGAATCACATTGATCTTGTGCGAGGCGTTCATGCCTGTTACGGGGACATTTTGTGGCTGATTTACATTTTCACCCTTCGATGCCATGTTTTTATGCTTAAGTCTAATTTTTTTAAAATGACGTCGTACACTCAAACCGGAAGCCCCGTGACTACGTGGTTGGTTCCTACGAGACACGTTGGTCCCGTGCGAGGCGTTCGTGCCTCTTACGGGACCATTTTTTGGTTGTTCTACGTTCTCACCATTTTATGGCATGCTTTTATGCTTAAGTCTAATTTTTTGCAAATTTAAGTCGCACACTCAACTCGGGAGTCGCGTAACTACGCGGTCAGTTCATACGAGTCATATTAGTCCCGTGCGAGGTGTTCATGACTCTTACTGGACCATTTTGTGTTGGTTTTACATTTTCACCATTCGATGGCATCTTTTTATGCTTAATTCTAATTGTTTTCAAATCTACGTCGTACACTCAAACCAGGATCCCCGTGATTACTCGGTCGGTTCTTACGAGTCACATTGGTCCCGTGCGAGGTGTTCGTGACTCTTATCGGACCGTTTTGTGATTGTTTTACGTTTTCACCATTCGATAGCATGATTTTATGATTAAGTCTAATTTTTTGCAAATTTACGTCGTACACACAAACCGGGAGGCCCGTGACTACGCGGTCGGTTCCTACGAGTCACATTGGTCCCATGCGAGGTGTTAGTGCCTCTTACAAGACCATTTTGTGGTTGTTTTACGTTTTCACCCTACGATGGCATGTCTTTATGCTTAAGTCTAATTTTTTTCAAATTTACGTCATACAATCAAATCGGGATCCCCATGACTATACGGTCGATTCCTACGAGTCAAATTGGTCCCATGCGAGGCGTTCGTGCCTCTTACGTCACCGTTTTGTGGTTGTTTCATGTTCTCACCATTTGATGGCATGTTTTTATGATTAAGTCTAATATTTGGTAAATTGACGTCGTACACTCAAATGGGGAGGCCCATGATTACGAGGTCGATTTCTATGAGTCACATTGGTCCCGTTCGAGGCATTCGTGCCTCTTACGGGACTGTTTTATGGTTGTTTTACATTCTCAACATTCGATGGCATGCTTTTATGCTTAAGTCCAATTTTTTGTAAATTTACGTCGTACACTCAAACCGAGTGCCCCGTGACTACACGATCTATTCCTACGAGTCACATTGGTCATGTGCGAGGTGTTCGTGACTCTTACCGGACCGTTTTGTGGCTATTTTATGCTTACACCCTTCGTTGGCATGTTCTTATGCTTAACTTTAGTTTTTTCAGATTGACGTCATACACTCAAACCGGGTGCCCCGTGACTACGCGGTCGGTTCCTACGAGTCACATTGGTCCCGTGCGAGGTGTTTGTGACTCTTTTGGGACTGTTTTGTGGTTATTTTACGTTTTCACCCTTCGATGGAATGTTTTTATTCTTAAGTCTAACGTTTTGCAAATTTACGCCATACACTCAAACCGAGAGCGCCATGACTACGCGGTCGGTTCCTACGAGTCACATTTATCTCGTTCGAGGCGTTCGAGGCATTCATACCTCGTACGGGACCGTTTTGTTGTTTTTTTACGTTCTCACCATTAAATGGCATGTTTTTATGCTTAAGTCAAATTGTTTTCAAATTTATGTCGTACACTTAAATCGGGAGGGCCGTGACTACGCGGTCAGTTCCTACGAGTCACATTGGTCCCGTGCGAGGTGTTCGTGACCCTTACCAGACCGTTTTGCATTTGTTTTATGTTTTCATTATTCGATGGCATGTGTTTTTGGGTAATTTTAATTGTTTTCAAATTTATGTCGTACACTTAAATTGGGAGCTGCGTGACTATGCGATCGGTTCCTACGAGTCACATTGGTCCCGTATGAGGCGTTCGTGCCTCTTACATCACCGTTTTGTGGCTGTTTTATGTTCTCACCATTCGATGGCACGTTTTTATGCTTAAGTCTAATGTTTTGCAAATTGACATCGTACACGCAAACCGAGAGGCCCGTGACTACACGGTCGATTCCTATGAGTCACATTGGTCCCGTTCGAGGCGTTTGTGCCTCTTACAGGACCGTTTGGTGGTTGTTTTACGTTCTCAACATTCGATGGCATGTTTTTACGCTTAAGTCTAATTTTTTTATAAATATATGTCGTACACTCATCCCGGGTGCCCCATGACTACACGATCAGTTCCTACGAGTCACATTGGTCCCGTGCGAGGTGTTCGTGACACTTATCGGACCGTTTTATGGTTATTTTATTCTTTTACCCTTCGATGGCATGTTTTTATGCTTAAGTCTAACTTTTTGCAAATTTATATCGTACACTCAAATCGGAAGACCCGTGACTACGCGGTCAGTTCCTACAAGTCACATTGGTCTCGTGCGAGGTGTTCTTAATACTTACCGAACCGTTTTGTGGTTGTTTTACGTTTTCACCCTTCGATGGCATTTTTTTATTCTTATGTATATTTTTTTCAAATTTACGTCGTACACTCAAACCGAGAGACCTGTGACTACGCGGTTGGTTCCTACTAGTCACATTGGTCCCGTACGAGGTGTTCATGAGTTTTACCTGATCGTTTTGCGTTAATTTTACATTTTCACCATTCCATTGCATATTTTTATGTTTAATTCTAATTGTTTTCAAATTTATTCCTTACAATCAAATCGGGAGTCCTACGAGTCACATCGGTCCCGTGCGAGACGTTCGTGCCTCTTATGGGACCATTTTGGAACTGTTTTACGTTCTCACCATTCAATGGCATGTTTTCATGCTTAAGTCTAATGTTTTGCAAATTGACGTCGTACAGTCAAACTAGGAGGCCCGTGACTACGCGGCCAGTTCCTACTAGTCACATTGGTCCAGTGCGAGGTGTTCCTGACTCTTACCAGACCGTTTTGTGTTTGTTTTACGTTTTCACCCTTCGATGGCATGTTTTGATGCATAAGTCTATTTTTTTCAGATTGATGTCATACACTCAAATCGAGTGCCCCGTGACTAAGCGATCGGTTCCTACGAGTCACATTGGTCCCATGTCAGGCATCTATGCCTCTTACGGGCCCGTTTTGTGGTTGTTTTATGTTGTCACCATTCGATGGCATGTTTTTATGCCTAAGTGTATTTTTTTTCAAATTGACATCGTACACTCAAACCGGGAGTCCCATGACTACGCGGTCGGTTCCTACGGGACACATTTGTCCCATGCGAGGCGTCCGTGCCTCTTACGGGATCGTTTTGTGGTTGTTTTACGTTGTCACCATTTAATGGCTTGTTTTATGCTTAAGTCTAATGTTTTTTCAATTGACGTCGTACACTCAAACCGGGAGCCCTGTGACTACGCGGTCGGTTCCTACGAGTCACACTGGTCCCGTGCGAGGTGTTCCTGCCTCTTACAAGACCGTTTTGTGGTTGTTTTACGTTTTCACCATTCGATGGCATGCTTTTATGCTTAAGTCTAATTTTTTGCAAATTTATGTCGTACACTCAAACCGGGAGCCCCGTGACTATGCGGTCGGTTCCTACGAGTCGCATTGGTCCCGTGCGAGGTGTTCGTGACTCTTATCGGACCGTTTTGTGATTATTTTACGTTTTCACCATTCGATAGCATGATTTTATGATTAAGTCTAATTTTTTGCAAATTTATGTCGTACACACAAACTGGAATCCCCGTGCAGTCATTTTCGACGAGCCACATTGGTCCCGTGAGTGGCGTTCGTGCCTCTTACGGGATCATTTTGTGGCTGTTTTATGTTCACACCATTCGATGGCATGTTTTTATGCTTAAGTTTATTTTTTTTCAAATTGACGTCGTACACTCAAATCGGGAGGCCCGTGACTACATGGTCAGTTCCTACGAGTCACATTGGTCCCGTGCGAGGTGTTCTTGACTCTTACCGGACCGTTTTTTGTTTATTTTACGTGTTCACCCTTCGATGGAAAGTTTTTATGGTTAAGTCTAAGTTTTTAAATAATGACGTCGTACACTCAAACCGGGTGCCCCGTGACTATGCGGTCGGTTCCTACCAGTCATATTGGTCCCGTGATAGGCATTCGTGCCTCTAATGAGACTGTTTTATGGATATTTTATGTTCTCACCATTCGATGGCATGTTTTTATGCTTAAGTCTAATTTTTTACAAATTTACGTCCTACACTAAAATCGGGAGACCCGTGACTACGCGATCGGTTCCTACAAATCACATTGGTCCCGTACGAGGTGTTCTTGACTCTTGCCAGACCGTTTTGTGGTTGTTTTACGTTTTCATCCTTCGATGGCATGTTTTTATGCTTATGTATTTTTTTTTGCAAATTTACGTCGTACACTCAAATCGGGAGACCCGTGACTATGCGGTTGGTTCCTACTAGTCACACTGGTTCCGTGTGAGGTGTTCATGACTCTTACCGGACCGTTTTGCGTTTGTTTTATGTTTTCACCATGCGATGACATATTTTTATGCTTAATTTTAATTGTTTTCAAAATTTTGCCTTACACTCAAATCGGGAGCCGCGTCACAACGCGGTCAGTTCCTACGAGTCACATTGATCCCGTGTGAGGCGTTCGTGCCTCTTACGGGACAATTTTATTATTGTTTTACGTTCTCACCATTCGATGGCATGTTTTTATGCTTGAGTCTAATGTTTTGCAAATTGACGCTGTACCGTCAAACTGGGAGGCCCGTGACTACACGGTCGGTTCCTACGAGTCACATTGGTCCCGTGCGAGGTGTTCGTGACTCTTACCGGACTGTTTTGTGTTTATTTTACGTTTTCACCCTTCGATGGCATGTTTTTATGCTTAAGTCTAATTTTTTTTAGATTGACGGCATACACTCAAACCGGGTGCCCCGTGACTACGCGGTCGGTTCCAACGAGTTAAATTGGTCCCGTGCAAGGCGTTCGTACCTCTTACGGGACCATTTTGTGTCTCTTTTATGTTCCCACCATTCGATGGAATGTTTTTATGCTTAAGTCTAATATTTTGCAAATTGACGTCGTACAGTCAAACCGAGAGGCCCGTGACTACGCGGTCGGTTCCTACGAGTGACATTGGTCCCGTGCGAGGTCTTCGTGCCTCTTACCAGACCGTTTTGTGGCTATTTTACGTTTTTACCCTTCAACGGCATGTTTTTATGCTTAAGTCTATTTTTTTTCAAATTGACGTCGTACTCTCAAATCGGGAGACCCATGACTACGCGATCAGTTTCTACGAGTCATATTGGTCCCGTGCGAGCTATTCCTGACTCTTACCGGACCGTTTTGTGGATGTTTTTTGTTTTCACCATTCGAGGGCATGTTTTTATGCTTAATTCCATTTTTTTCAAATTGACATCGTACACTCAAATCGGGAGCCCCGTGACTATGCAGTCGGTTCCTACGAGTCACATTGGTCTCATGCGAGGTGTTCGTGCCTCTTACGGGACCGTTTTGTGGCTGTTTTATGTTCTCACCATTCGATGGCATATTTTTATGCTTAAGTCTAATGTTTTGCAAATTGACGTCGTACACTAAAACCGTGAGGCTCGTGACTACCCGGTCGATTCCTATGAGTTACATTGGTCCCGTGCGAGGTCTTCGTGCATCTTACCAGACCATTTTGTGCCTGTTTTACATTTTCACCCTTCGATGGCTTGTTTTTATGCTTAAGTCTAATTTTTTTCAAATTTACGTCATACAATCAAACCGGGAGCCCCATGACTATGCAGTCGGTTCCTACGAGTCACATTGGTCCCGTGCGAGGCGTTTGTGACTTTTACATCACCATTTTGTGGTTGTTTTAAGTTATCACCATTCGATGGCATGTTCTTATGCTTAAGTGTAATTTTTTGCAAATTGACGTCGTACACTCAAACCAAGAGGCCCGTGATTACGCGATCGATTCCTATGAGTCTCATTGGTTCCGTTTGAGGCGTTTGTGCCTCTTACAGGACAATTTGGTGGTTTTTTTATGTTCTCAACATTCAATGGCATGCTTTTATGCTTAATCTATTTTTTTATAAATTTACATCGTACACTCAAACTGGATGCCCCGTGACTACACGGTCAGTTCCTACGAGTCACATTGGTCCCGTACGAGGTGTTCGTGACTCTTATCGGACCGTTTTGTGGTTGTTCTACGCTTTCACCCTTCGATGGCATGTTTTTATCCCTAACTTTAATTTTTTTCAGATTGACGACGTACACTCAAACCGGGTGTCCCGTGACTATGCCATCTGTTCCTACGAGTTACATTGGTCTCGTGCGAGGTGTTTGTGACTCTTCTGGGACCGTTTTGTGGTTGTTTTATGTTTTCACCCTTTGATGGAATGTTTTTATTCTTCAGTATAACTTTTTACAAATTTACGTCGTACACTCAAATCGGGAGCTCCGTGACTACGCGGTTGGTTCCTACGAGTCACATTTATCTCGTTCGAGGCGTTCATGCCTCTTATGAGACCGTTTTGTGGTCATTTTACATTCTCACCATTAGATGGAATGTTTTTATGCTTAACTCTAATTGTTTTCAAATTTATGTCGTACACTCAAATCGGGAGGCCCGTGACTACGCGGTCGCTTCCTACGAGTCACATTGGTCCCGTGCAAGGCGTTCGTGACTCTTACCGGACCATTTTGTGGCTGTTTTACGTTCTCATCATTCCATGGCATGTTTTTATTCTTAAGTCCAAAGTTTTGCAAATTGATGTTGTACAGTCAAACTGGGAGGCCCGTGACTACGCGGTCGGTTCCTACGAGTCACATTTGTCCCGTACGAGGTGTGCGTGACTCTTACGGGACTGTTTTGTGTTTGTTTTATGTTTTCACCCTTCAATGGCATGTTTTTATGGTTAAGTCTAATTTTTTCAGATTGATGTCGTACACTCAAACTGGGTGCCCCGTGACTATGGGGTCGATTCCTACGAGTCACATTGGTCCCATGAGAGGCGTTTATGCCTCTAATGAGACCGTTTTACGGTTGTTTTACGTTATCACAATTCGATGGCATGTTTTTATGCTTAAGTCTAATTTTTTATAAATTTACATCGTACACTCAAATCGGGAGACCCGTGACTTCGTGGTCGGTTCCTACAAATCACATTGGTCCCGTGCGAGGCGTTCTTAACTCTTACCGGACCGTTTTGTGGTTGTTTTACATTTTCACCCCTCGATGGCATGTTGTTATGCTTATGTGTAATTTTTTACAAATTTAGGTCGTACACATAAACTGGAAGACCCGTGACTACGCGATCAGTTCCTACGAGTCACAATGGTCCCGTGCGAGTTATTCGTGACTCTAACCGGACCGTTTTGTGGCTGTTTTACATTTTCACCATTCGAGGGCATGTTTTTTGCTTAATTCTATTTTTTTCAAATTGACGTCGTACACTCAAACTAGGGGACCCGTGACCACGCGGTTGGTTTCTACGAGTCACATTGGTCCCGTGAGAGGCGTTCGTGCCTCTTACGGGACCATTTTGTGGTTGTTTTACGTTCTCACCATTCGATGGCATGTTTTTAGGCTTAAGTCTAATGTTTTATAAATTGACGTCGTATAGTCAAACTGGGAGCCCCGTGACTGCACCGTCGGTTCCTATGAGTCAAATTGATCTCGTGTGAGGCGTTCATGCCTGTTACGAAAACATTTTGTTGCTGATTTATGTTTTCACCCTTCGATGCCATGTTTATGCCTAAGTCTAATTTTTTTCAAATTTACGCCATACAATCAAACTGGTAGCCCCATGACTATGCGGCCGGTTCCTACGAGTCATATTGGTCCCGTGCGAGGCGTTCATGCCTCTTACGGGACTATTTTGTGGTTGTTTTCCGTTCTCACCATTCGATGGCATGATTTTATGCTTAAGTTTAATTTTTTACAAATTTAAGTCGTACACTCAAATCGGGAGTCGCGTGACTACGCGGTCCGTTCATATGAGTCACATTGGTCCTGTGCGAGGTGTTCGTGACTCTTACCGGACCATTTTATGTTAGTTTTACGTTTTCACCCTTCGATGGCATCTTTTTATGCTAAATTCTAATTGTATTCAAATTTACATCGTACACTCAAACTAGGAGCCCCGTGACTACGCGTTCGGTTCCTACGAGTCGCATTGGTCTCGTGCGAAGTGTTCGTGCCTCTTACGGGAACGTTTTGTGCCTGTTTTACGTTAGCACCATTCAATGACTTGTTTTTATGCTTAAGTCTAAAGTTTTGTAAATTGACGTTGTACACTCAAACCGGGAGGCCCGTGACTACGCGGTCGGTTCGTACGAGTCACATTGGTCCTGTGCTAGGTTTTTGTGACTCTTACCGGACCTTTTTGCATTTATTTTACATTTTCACCCCTCGATGGCATGTTTTTAAACTTAAGTCTAATTTTTTCATATTGATGTCGTACACTCAAACTGGGTGCCCCATGACTACGTGGTCGGTTCCTAAGAGTCACCTCGTCCCATGCAAAGCGTTCCTGCCTCTTACGGGACCGTTTTGTGGCTGTTTTATGTTCTCACCATTCGATGGCATGTTTTTATGCTTAAGTCTAATGTTTTGAAAATTGACGTCGTACACTCAAACCGGGAGGCCCGTGACTACCCGATCGATTCCAACGAGTCACATTGGTACCGTGCGAGGTTTTCGTGCCTCTTACCAGACCATTTTGTGGTTTTTTTACGTTTTCACCCTTCGATGTCATGTTTTTATGCTTAAGTCTAAGTGTTTTCAAATTTATGTCATATAATCAAATCGGGATCCCATTACTATACGGCCGGTTCCTACGAGTAAAATTGGTCCCGTGCGAGGCGTTCGTGCCTCTTACATCACCGTTTTGTGGCTGTTTCGTGTTCTCACCATTCGATGGCACGTTTTTATGATTAAGTCTAATGTTTTACAAATTGACGTCGTACACTCAAATCGGGAGTCCCATGACTACGCGGTCGATTTCTATGAGTCAGATTGGTCCCGTTAGAGGCATTCGTGCCTCTTACGGAATCATTTTGTGGTTGTTTTACGTTCTCAACATTCGATGGAATGCTTTTATCCTTAAGTCTAATTTTGTTCAGATTGACGTCGTACACTCAAACCGGGTGCCCCGTGACTATGCGGTCGGTTCCTACGAGTCACATTGGTCCCGTGCGAGGTGTTTGTGAGTTTTCTGGGACTATTTTGTGGTTGTTTTACGTTTTCACGCTTTGATGGAATGTTTTTATTCTTAAGTCTACTTTTTTGCAAATTTACGTCGTACACTCAAACCGGGAGCACTGTGACTACGCGGTCGGTTACTACAAGTCACATTTATCCCGTTCGTGCCTCGTACGGGACCGTTTTGATGTTGTTTTACGTTCTCACCATTAATTGGCATGTTTTTATGCTTAAGTCTAATGATTTTCAAATTTATGTCGTACACTCAAACCAGGAGGCTCGTAACAACGCGGTCAGTTCCTACGAGTCACATTGGTCGTGTCCGAGGTGTTCGTGACCCTTACCGGACCGTTTTGCATTTGTTTTATGTTTTCATTATTTGATGGCATGTTTTATGCGTAATTCTAATTTTTTTCAAATTTACGCCGTACACTCAAACTGGGAGCCGCGTGACTACGCGGTCGGTTCCTACGAGTCACATTGGTCCTATGCGAAGCGTTCGTGCCTCTTATGGGACCATTTTGCGGATGTTTTACGTTCTCACCATTCCATGGAATGTTTTTATTCTTAAGTCTAATATTTTACAAATTGACGTCGTATAGTCAAATCGGGAGTCCCGTGACTACGCGGTCGGTTCCTACGAGTCACATTGGTCCCGTGCGAGGTGTTCGTGACTCTTACCGGACCGTTTTGTGTTTGTTTTACGTTTTCACCCTTCGATGGAATGTTTTTATGGTTAAGTCTAATTTTTTTCAGATTGATGTTGTACACTCAAATCGGGTGTCCCGTGACTACGCGGTCGGTTCCTACCAGTCACATTGGTCCCGTGAGAGGCGTTCGTGCCTCTAACGAGACCGTTTTATGGTTTTTTTACGTTCTCACCATTCGATGGCATGTTTTTATGCTTAAGTATTTTTTTTTTACAAATTTACATCGTACACTCAAACCGGGAGACCCGTGACTATGCGGTCGGTTCCTACAAGTCACATTGGTCCCGTGCGAGGTGTTCTTAACTCTTACCGGACCGTTTTGTGGTTGTTTTACATTTTCACCCTTGGATGGCATGTTTTTATTCTTATGTATATTTTTTTGCAATTTTACGTTGCACACTAAAATTGGGAGACCCGAGACTACGCGATTGGTTTCTACTAGTCACATTGGTCCCATGCGAGGTGCTCATGAGTCTTATCGGACCGTTTTGCGTTTGTTTTACCTTTTCACCATTCCATTGCATGTTTTTATGCTTAATTGTAATTTTTTTTCAAATTTACGCCTTACAATCAAACCAGGAGCCGCGTGACTACGCGATCAGTTCCTACGAGTCACATTGGTCCCGTGTGAGGCGTTCGTGCCTCTTACGGGACCATTTTGTGACTGTTTTACGTTCTCACCATTCGATGGCATGTTATTTGCTTAATTCTAGTGTTTTCTAAATTGACGTTGTACAGTCAAACTGGGAGGCCCGTGACTACGCGATCAGTTCCTACGAGTCACATTGGTTCCGTGCGAGGTGTTCGTGACTCTTACCAGACTGTTTTGTGTTTGTTTTACGTTTTCACCATTCGATGACATGTTTTTATGCTTAAGTCTATTTTTTTCAGATTGATGTCACACAGTCAAATCGGGTGCCCCGTGACTACGCGGTCGGTTCCTACGAGTCACATTAGTCCCGTGCGAGGCATTCGTGCCTCTTACGGGCCCATTTTGTGGTTGTTTTATATTGTCACCATTCGATGGCATGTTTTTATGCCTAAGTGTATTTTTTTTAAATTGACGGCATACACTCAAACCGGGTGCCCCGTGACTACACGGTTTGTTCCTACGAGACACATTGGTCCCGTGAGAGGCATTCGTGCCTTTTACGGGACCGTTTTGTGGTTGTTTTACATTCTCACCATTTGATAGAATGTTTTTATGCTTAAGTCGAATGTTTTTAAATTGACGTCGTACATTCAAATCGGGAGCTCAGTGACTACGCCATCGGTTCCTATGAGTCACATTGATACCGTGCAGGGCGTTCATGCCTGTTACGGGACCGTTTTCTGGCTCATTTATGTTTTCACCCTTCGATGCCATATTTTTATGCTTAAGTCTAATTTTTTTCAAATTTACGTCATACAATCAAACCGGGAGCCCCGTGACTATGCGACCGGTTCTTATGAGTCATATTGGTCCCGTGCAAGGCGTTTGTGCCTCTTACAAGACCATTTTGTGGTTGTTTTACGTTTTCACCATTCGATGGCATGCTTTTATTCTTAAATCTAATTTTTTGAAAATTTAAATCGTACACTCAAATTGAGAGTCGCGTGACTACGCGGTCAGTTCATACGAGTCACATTGGTCCCGTGCGAGGTGTTCGTGACTCTTACCAGACCATTTTGTGTTGGTTTTACGCTTTCACCCTTCGATGGCATATTTTTATGCTTAATTCTAATTGTTTTTAAATTTATGTCTTACACACAAACCAGGAGCCCCGTGACTACGCAGTCGGTTCCTACGAGTCACATTGGTCTCGTGCGAGGCGTTCGTACCTCTTACGGGACCGTTTTGAGGTTTTTTTACGTTCGCACCATTCAATGGCATGTTTTTATGCTTAAGTCTAATGTTTTGCAAATTGACGTCGTACACTCAAACCGGGAGGCCCGTGACTACGCAGTCGGTTCTTATGAGTCATATTGGTCCTGTGCGAGGTTTTCATGACTCTTATCGGATCGTTTAGCTTTTGTTTTACGTTTTCACCCCTCGACAGCATGTTTTTATGCTTAAGTCTGATTTTTAAGATTGATGACGTACACTCAAACCGGGTGCCCCGTGACTACGTGGTCAGTTCCTAAGAGTCACGGTGGTCCCGTGCGAGGCGTTCGTGCCTCTTAAGGGACCGTTTTCTGGTTATTTTAGGTTCTCATCATTCCATGGCATTCTTTTATGCTTAAGTCTAATTTTTTGCATATTTATGTCGTAAACTCAAACTGGGAGCCCCGTGACTACGCGATCGGTTCCTATGTGTCACATTGGTCCCGTGTGGGGTCTTCGTGCCTCTTACTAGATCGTTTTGTGGCTGTTTTACGTTTTCACCATTCGAGGGCATGTTTTTATGATTAAATCCATTTTTTTCAAATTGACGTCGTACACTCAAATCGGGAGCCCCGTGACTACGCGGTCGGTTCCTACGAGTCACATTGGTCTCGTGCGAGGCGTTCGTGCCTCTTACGGGACTGTTTTGTGGGTGTTTTATGTTCTCACCATTCTATGGCATGTTTTTATGCTTAAGTCTAATGTTTTGCAAATTGACGTTGTACACTCAAACCATGAGGCCCGTGACTACCCAGTCGATTCCTATGAGTTACATTGGTCTCGTGCGAGGTCTTCGTGCCTCTTACCAGACCATTTTGTGGTTGTTTTACGTTTTCACCCTTCGATGGCATTTTTTATGCTTAAGTCTAATTTTTTTCAAATTTGCGTCATACAATCAAATCGGGAGCCCTATGACTATGCGGGTGGTTCCTACGAGTCACATTGGTCTCGTGCGAGGTGTTCGTGCCTCTTACATCACCGTTTTGTGGCTATTTTATGTTCTCACCATTCGATGGCACGTTTTTATGCGTAAGTCTAATGCTTTGCAAATTGACATCTTACACTCAAACCGAGAGGCCAGTGATTACGCGGTCGATTCCTATGAGTCACATTGGTCTCGTTCGAGGTGTTTATGCCTCTTACAGGACCGTTTGGTGGTTATTTTACGTTCTCAATATTCGATGGCATGTTTTTACCCTTAAATCTAATTTTTTTATAAATTTACGTCGTACACTCAACCCGGGTGCGCCATGACTACACGATCAGTTCCTACGAGTCACATTGGTCCCGTGCGAGGTGTTCGTGACTCTTATCGGACCGTTTTGTGGTTGTTTTATGCTTTCACCCTTCGATGGCATGTTTTTATGCTTAAGTCTAACTTTTTGCAAATTTACGTCGTACACTCTAATCGGAAGCGGTTCCTACGAGTCACATTTATCCCGTTCGAGGCGTTCGTGCCTCTTACGGACCATTTTGTGGTTGTTTTATGTTCTAACCATTAGATGGCATCTTTTTATTCTTAAGACTCATTGTTTTCAAATTTATGTCGTACACTCAAACCGGGAGGCCCGTGACTACGCGGTCAGTTCCTACGAGTCAAATTGGTCCCGTGCGAGGTGTTCGTGACTCTTACCAAACCGTTTTTCATTTGATTTACGTTTTCATTATTCGATGGCATGTTTTTATTCTTAATTCTAATTATTTTCAAATTTACATCATACACTCAAATCGGGAGCCGCATGATTACGCAATCACTTCTACGAGTCCCATTGGTCCCGTCCAAGGCGTTTGTGCCTCTTATAAGACCTTTTTGTGGCTATTTATGTTCTCTCCATTCCATGGCATGTTTTTATTCTTAAGTCTAAAGTTTTGCAAGTTGACGTCATACAGTCAAACCGGGAGGCCCGTGACTACGCGGTCGGTTCCTACGAGTCACATTAGTCCCGTGCGAGGTGTTCGTGAGTCTTATCGGACTGTTTTGTGTTTGTTTTATGTTTTCACCCTTCGATGGCATATTTTTATGGTTAAATCTATTTTTTTCAGATTGACGTCGTACACTCAAACCGGGTGCCTCGTGACTACGTGATCGGTTCCTACGAGCCACATTTATCTTGTTCGAGGCATTCATGCCTCTTACGAGACCGTTTTTTGGTTGTTTTATGTTATCACCATTCGATGGCATGTTTTTATGCTTAAGTCTATTTTTTTATAAATTTACGTCGTACACTCAAATCGGGATACTCGTGACTTCGTGGTCGGTTCCTACAAGTCACATTGGTCCCGTGCGAGGCCTTCTTGACTCTTACCGAACTGTTTTGTGGTTGTTTTACATTTTCACCCTTCGATGGCATGTTTTTATGCTTATGTAATTTTTTTTGCAAATTTAGGTCGAACATTCAAACCGGGAGACCCGTGACTATGCGGTTGGTTTCTACTAGTCACATTGGTCCCGTGCGAGGTGTTCATGACTCTTATCGGACCATTTTGCATTTGTTTTACATTTTCACCATTCGATGGCATGTTTTTATGCTTAATTCTAATTGTTTTCAAATTTACGCCATACACTCAAATCGAGAGCCGCGTGACTATGCAGTCAGTTTCTACAAGTCACGTTCGTCCCGTACGAGGCATTTGTGCCTCTTACGGGACCATTTTGTGGCTGTGTTACGTTCTCACCATTCGATGACATGTTTTTATGCTTAAGTCTAATGTTTTATCAATTAACGTCGTACAGTCAAACTGGGAGGCCCGTGACTACGCGGTTGGTTCCTACGAGTCACATTGGACCCGTGTGTGGTGTTCGTGACTCTTACCGGACCGTTTTGTGTTTGTTTTATGTTTTCACCCTTCGATGGCATGTTTTTATGCTTAAGTCTAATTTTTTTCAGATTTACGTCGTACACTCAAACCGGGTGCCCCGTGACTACGCGGTCGGTTCCTACGAGTCACATTCGTCCTATGCGAGGCGTTGGTGCCTCTTGCGAGACAATTTTGTGGTTTTTTTATGATTCCACCATTCGATGGCATGTTTTTATCCGTAAGTGTAATTTTTATCAAATTGACGTTGTACACTCAAATCGGGAGGCCTGTGACTACGCGGTCGGTTCCTAAGAGACATATTGGTCCCGTGCGAGGCGTTCGTGCCTCTTACGGGACCGTTTTGTGGTTGTTTTACATTCTCACCATTAAATGGCATATTTTTATGCTTAAGTCTAATTTTTTTCAAATTGTCGTCGTACATTCAAATTGGGAGCCCCGTGACTACGTCGTCAGTTCCTATGAATCAAATTGATCTCGTGTGAGGCGTTTATGCCTGTTATGGGAACGTTTTGTGGATGATTTATGTTTTCACCCTTCGATGCCATGTTTTTATGCTTAAGTGTAATTTTTTTCAAATTTACGTCATACAATCAAATTGGGAGCCCCATGACTATGCGGTCGGTTCCTACGAGTCATATTGGTCTTGTCTAAGGCGTTCATGCCATTTACGGGACTATTTTGTGGTTGTTTTACGCTATCACCATTCGATGGCATGCTTTATGCTTAAGTCTATTTTTTTACAAATTTAAGTCGTACACTCAAATCGGGAGTCGCGTGACTACGCGTTCAGTTCATACGAGTCACATTGGTCCCGTGCGAGGAGTTCGTGACTCTTACCGGACCATTTTGTGTTGGTTTTACGTTTTCACCCTTCGATGGCATCTTTTTATGCTTAATTCTAATTTTATTCAAATTTATGTCGTACACTCAAGCCAGGAGCCCCGTGACTACGCGGTCGGTTCCTACGAGTCACATTAGTCTCGTGCGAGGCGTTTGTGCGTCTTACGGGACCATTTTATGGATGTTTTACGTTTGCACTATTTAATGGCATGTTTTTATGCTTAATTCTAATGTTTTACAAATTGACGTCGTATACTCAAACTGCGAGGCCCGTGACTACGCTGTCGGTTCTTACGAGTCACATTGGTCCCGTGCGAGGTTTTCGTGACTCTTACCGAACCTTTTTGCATTTGTTTTACATTTTCACCCCTCGATGGCATGTTTTTATGCTTAAGTCTATTTTTTTTAAATTTACGTCATTCAATCAAATCGGGAGCCCAATGACTATACGGCCGGTTCCTACGAGTCAAATTGGTCCCGTGCGAAGCGTTTGTGCCTCTTACGTCACCGTTTTGTGGTTGTTTCATGTTCTCACCATTAGATGGCATGTTTTTATAATTAAGTCTAATATTTTGTAAATTGACGTCGTACACTCAAATGGGGAGGCCCATGATTACGCGGTCGATTTCTATGAGTCACATTGGTCCCGTTCGAGGCATTTGTGCCTCTTACGGGACCGTTTTATGGTTGTTTTACGTTCTCAACATTCGATGGCATGCTTTTATGCTTAAGTCCATTTTTTTGTAAATTTACGTCGTACACTCAAACCGGGTGCCCCGTGATTACGCGATCGGTTCCTACGAGTCACAGTGGTCCCGTGCGAGGTATTCGTGACTCTAACCGGACCGTTTTGTGGCTATTTTACATTTTCACCATTCGAGGGCATTTGTTTTGCTTAATTCTATTTTTTTCAAATTGATATCGTACATTCAAATCGGGAGCCCCGTGACCACACGGTCGGTTCCTACGAGTCACGTTGGTCCCGTGCGAGGCGTTCGTGCCTCTTACGGGACCGTTTTGTGGTTGTCTTAAGTTCTCACCATTCGATAGCATGTTTTTATGCTTAAGTCTAATGTTTTGTAAATTGACGTCATACACTCAAATCGGGAGGCTCGGGACTACGCGGTCGATTCCTATGAGTCACATTGGTCCGGTTCGAGGGTTTCGTACCTCTTATAGGACCGTTTTGTGGTTGTTTTACGTTCTCAACATTCGATGGCATGCTTTTATACTTAAGTCTAATTGTTTGCAAATTTACATCGTACACTCAAATCGGGAGACCCGTGACTATGCGGTCGATTTCTAAGGGTCACAATGGTCCTGTGCGAGGTATTCGTGACTTTTACCGGACCGTTTTGTGGTTGTTTTATGTTTCCACCATTCGAGGGCATGTTTTTATGCTTAATTCTATTTTTTTCCAAATTGACATCGTACACTCAAATCGGAAGCCCCGTGATTATGCGGTCGGTTCCTACGAGTCACAATTTTCCCGTACGATGCGTTCGTGCCTCTTACGTCCCCATTTTGTGGCTATTTTATGTTCTCACCATTCGATGGCACGTTTTTATGCTTAAGTCTAATGTTTTGCAAATTAACATCGTACACTCAAACCGGAAGGCCCGTGACTTCACGGTCGATTCTTACAAGTCACATTGGTCACGTTCGAGGCATTCGTGCCTCTTACGGGACCGTTTTGTGATTTTTTTACGTTCACAACATTCGATGGCATGCTTTTATGCATAAGTTTATTTTTTTATAAATTTACGTCATACACTCAAACCGGGTGCCCCATGACTACGCGGTCAGTTCCTATGAGTCACATTCATCTCGTGCGAGGTGTTCGTGACTCTTACCGGACCGTTTTGTCGTTATTTTATGCTTTCACCCTTCGATGGCATGTTTTTATGCTTAACTTTAGTTTTTTTCATTTTGACGTCGTACACTCAAACCGGGAGCCCCGTGACTACGCGGTCGGTTCCTACGTGTCACATTGGTCCCGTGCGATGTGTTTGTGACTCTTCTGGGACCGTTTTGTGGTTATTTTATGTTTTCACCCTTCGATGGAATGTTTTTATTCTTAAGTCTATCTTTTTGCAAATTTATGTCGTACACACAAACCGGGAGCGCCGTGACTACGCGGTCGGTTCCTACGAGTCACATTTATCCCGTTCGAAGTGTTCGTGCCTCTTACAGGACCATTTTATGGTTGTTTTACGTTCTCACCATTAGATGGCATATTTTTATGCTTCAGTCTAATTGTTTTCAAATTTATGCCGTACACTCAAACTGGGAGGCCTGTGACTACGCGGTCAGTTCCTACGAGTCACATTGGTCTCGTGCTAGCTGTCCGTGACTCTTATCGGACCATTTTTCCTTGTTTTTACGTTTTCATTATTCGATGGCATCTTCTTATGCTTAATTCTAATTGTTTTCAAATTTACGTCGTACACTCAAACTGGGAGCCGCGTGACTACGCGATCGCTTCCTACGAGTCACATTGGTCCCGTGCAAGGCGTCCGTCCCTCTTACGAGACCGTTTTGTGGCTGTTTTACATTCTCACCATTGCATGGCATGTTTTTATTCTTAAGTCTAAATATTACAAATTGACGTCGTACAGTCAAACTGGGAGGCCCGTCTACACGGTTGGTTCCTACGAGTCACATTTGTCCCGTGCGAGGTGTTCATGACTCTTACCGGACCGTTTTGTGTTTGTTTTACGCTTTCACCCATCGATGGCATTTTTTTATAGTTAAGTCTAATTTTTTTCAGATTGATGCCGAAATCAAATCGGGTGCCCCATGACTACGCGGTCAGTTCCTACGAGTCACATTGGTCCCGTGAGAGGCGTTCTTGCCTCTAATGAGACCGTTTTACGGATGTTTTACGTTATCACCATTCGATGGCATGTTTTTATGTTTAAGTCTATTTTTTTGCAAATTTAAGTCATACACTCAAATCGGGAGCCTCGTGACTACGCGGTCGGTTTATATGAGTCACATTGGTCCCGTGCGAGGCCTTCGTGTCTCTTACATGAATGTTTTGTGGCTGCTTTACGTTCTCACCATTCGACGACATGTTTTTATGCATAAGTCTAATGTTTTATAAATTGACCTCGTACAGTCAAACTAGGAGGCCCGTGACTACGCTGTTGGTTCCTACGAGTCACATTGGTCCCGTGCAAGGTGTTCGTGACTCTTACCGGACCGTTTTGTGTTTGTTCTACATTTTCACCCTTCGATGACATATTTTTATGCTTAAGTCTAATTTTTTTCAGATTAACGTCGTACACTCAAACCGGGTGACCCATGACTACGCGGTTGGTTCCTACGAGTCACATTCGTCCCATGTGAGGCATTCGTGCCTCTTAAGAGACCGTTTTGTGGTTGTTTTATGTTGTCACCCTTTGATGGCATGTTTTTATGCTTAAGTCTATTTTTTTCAAATTGACGTCGTACACTCAAACCGGGAGCCCCGTGACCTAGCGTACGGTTCCTACGAGACACATTGGTCCCGTGCGAGGCATTCGTGCCTCTTACGGGATCGTTTTGTGGCTATTTTACTTTTTCACCCTTCGATGGCATGTTTTTATGCTTAAGTCTAATGTTTTTCAAATTTTCGTCGTACACTCAAACCGAGAGCCCCGTGACTACGCCGTCGGTTCCTACGAGTCAAATTGATCCCGTGTGAGGCGTTCATACCGGTTACGGGAACATTTTGTGGCTTATTTATGTTTTCACCCTTCGATGCCATGTTTTTATGCTTAAGTCTATTTTTTTCAAATTTACATCATACAATCAAACCGGGAGCCCCATGACTATGCGGCTGGTTCCTACGAGTCATATTGGTCCCGTGCGAGGCGTTCATGCCCCTTACGGGACTATTTTGTGGTTGTTTTACGTTCTCACCATTCAATGGCTTGATTTTATGCCTAAGTCTAATTTTCTTACAAATTTAAGTCGTACACTCAAATCGGGAGTCGCGTGACTACGCGATCAGTTCATACGAGTCACATTGGTCCCGTGCGAGGTGTTCGTGACTCTTACCTAACCATTTTGTGTTGGTTTTATGTTTTCATCCTTCGATGGCATATTTTTATGCTTAATTCTAATTGTATTAAAATTTACATCGTACACTCAAACCAGGAGCCCCGTGACTACACGATCGGTTCCTACGAGTCACATTGGTCCCGTGCGAGGCGTTCGTGCCTCTTACGGGACCATTTTGTTGCTATTTTACGTTCGCACCATTCAATGTCATGTTTTTACGCTTAAGTCTAATGTTTTGCAAATTGACATCGTATACTCAAAGTGGGAGGCCCGTGACTACGCTGTCGGTTCCTACGAGTCAGATTGGTCCCGGGCGAGATTTTCGTGACTCTTACCGGACCGTTTTGCATTTGTTTTACATTTTCACCCCTCGATGGTATGTTTTTATGCTTAAGTCTAATTTTTTCAGATTGACTTCGTATACTCAAACTGGGTGCCCCGTTACTACACGGTCGGTTCCTACGAGTCACACTGGTCCCCTTCGAGGCGTTCATTCCTCTTACGGGACCATTTTGCGGTTGTTTTACGTTCTCACCATTCAATGGCATTCTTTCATGCCTGAGTCTATTTATTTGCAAATTTACGTCGTACACTCAAATCGGGAGGCCCATGATTACGCGGTCGGTTCCTACGAGTCACAATTGTCCCATGCGAGGGTTTCGTGCCTCTTAGCTGACCGTTTTGTGACTATTTTACTTTTTCACCCTTCGATCGCATATTTTTATGCTTAAGTCTATTTTTTTCAAATTGACGTCGTACACTCAAACTGGAAGACCCGTGATTACGCGATCGGTTCCTACGAGTGACATTAGTCCCGTGCGAGGTATTCATGACTCTAACCGGACCGTTTTGTTGCTGTTTTATATTTTCACCATTCGAGGGCATATTTTTTTGCTTAATTCTATTTTTTTCAAATTGACGTCGTTCACTCAAATGGGGAGCCCCGTGACCACGCGATCGGTTCCTACGAGTCACGTTGGTCCTGTTTGAGGGTTTCATGCCTCTTATGGGACCGTTTGTTGTTGTTTTTCGTTCTCAACATTCGATGGCATGCTTTTATACTTAAGTCTAATTTTTTGCAAATTTACGTCGTACACTCAAACCGGGAGACCCGTGACTACGCGGTCGATTTCTAAGGGTCACAATGGTCCCGTGTGAGGTATTCATGACTCTTACCGGACCGTTTTGAGGTTGTTTTACATTTTCACCATTCGAGGCCATGCTTTCATGCTTAATTATATTTTTTTTAAATTGACATCGTACACTCAAATCGGAAGCCCCGTGACTACGCGGTCGGTTTCGAAGAGTCACATTGGTCCCGTGCGAGGCGTTCGTTCCTCTTACGTCCCCATTTTGTGGTTGTTTTATGTTCTCACCATGCGATGGCACATTTTTATGCTTAAATCTAATGTTTTACAAATTAACATCGTACACTCAAACCGGGAGGCCCATGACTTCGCGGTCGATTCTTACAAGTCACATTGGTCCCGTTCGAAGCGTTCATGCCTCTTACGGGACCGTTTTCTGATTGTTTTATATTCTCAACATTCAATGGCATGTTTTTATACTTAATTATAATTTTTTTTATAAATTTACGTCGTACACTCAAACCGGGTGCCCCATGACTACGTGGTCAGTTCCTATGAGTCACATTAGTCCCGTGCGAGGTGTTCGTGACACTTATCGGACCGTTTTGTGGTTATTTTACGCTTTCCCACTTCGATGGTATGTTTTTATGCATAAATTTAATTTTTTTTAGATTGACGTCGTACACTCGAACCGGGTGCCCTGTGACTACGCGGTCGGTTCCTACGAGTCACATTGGTCCCGTGCGAGGTGTTTGTGACTCTTCTGGGACCGTTTTGTGGTTTTTTTATGTTTTCATCCTTCGATGGAATGTTTTTATTCTTAGGTCTACCTTTTTACAAATTTACATCGTACACTCAAACCAGGAGCGTCGTGACTACACGATTGGTTCCTACGAGTCACATTTGTCTCGTTCGAGGCATTCGTGCCTCTTACGGGACCGTTTTGTGGTTGTTTTATGTTGTCACCATTAGATGGCATGTTTTCATGCTTAAGTTTAATTGTTTTCAAATTTAGGTCGTACACTCAAATCGAGAGGCCCGTGACTACGCGGTCAGTTCCTACGAGTCACATTAGTCCCGTACAAAGTGTTCGTGACTCTTACCAGACCGTTTTGCATTTGTTTTATGTCTTCATTATTCCATGGCATGTTTTTATGCTTAATTCTAATTGTTTTCAAATTTACGTCGTACACTCAAATCGGGAGCCGCGTAAGGACGCGATCGGTTCCTACGAGTCACATTGTCCCGTGCGAGGCGTTCGTGCCTCTTACGGGACCGTTTTGTGGCTGTTTTATGTTCTCACCATTCCATGGCATGTTTTTATTCTTATGTCTAATGTTTTGAAAATTGACGTCGTACAGTCAAACCGGGGTGGCCCGTGACTACGCGGTCGATTCCTACGAGTCACATTGGTCCCGTGTGATGTGTTCGTGACTCTTACCGGACCGTTTTGTGTTTATTTTACGTTTTCACCCTTCGATGGCATGTTTTTATGGTTAGGTCTCATTTTTTTCAGATTGACATCGTACACTCAAACCGGATGCCCTGTGACTACGCGATCGGTTCCTACCAGTCACATTGGTCCCGTGACAGGCGTTCGTGCCTCTAACTAGACCGCTTTATGGTTGTGTTATGTTATCACCATTCGATGGCAGGTTTTTATGCTTAAGTCTAATTTTTTGATAATTTACGTCATACTCTCAACCCGAGAGACCCGTGATTATGCGGTCGGTTCCTACAAGTCACATTGGTCCCGTGCGAGGTGTTCTTGACTCTTACCGGACCGTTTTGTGGTTATTAACGTTTTCACCCTTTGATGGCATGTTTTTATGCTTAAGTCTATCTTTTTGCAAATTTACGTCATACACTCAAATCGGGAGACCCGTGACTACGCGGTCCGGTCCTACTATTCACATAAGTTCCGTGCGAGGTGTTCGTGACTCTTATCGGACCATTTTGTGATTTTTTATGTTTTCACCCTTCGATGGCATGTTTTTATGCTTAAGTCTATTTTGTTTCAAATTTACGTCGTACACACAAACCGGGAGCCCCGTGACTACGCGATCGGTTCCTACGAGTCACATTGGTCTCGTGCGAAGTGTTCGTCCCTCTTACAAGACCATTTTGTGGTTGTTTTACATTCTCACCATTCGATGCCATGCTTTTATGATTAAGTCTATTTTTTTGCAAATTTATATAGTACACTCAAACCGGGAGCCGCGTGACTACGCGATCAATTCATACGAGTCACATTGGTCCCATGCGAGGTGATCATCACTTTTACCAGACCGTTTTGTATTTATTATACATTTTCACCCTTCGATGGCATGTTTTTATGCTTAATTCTAATTGTTTTAAAATTTACGTCTTACACTCAAACCGGGAGCCTCGTGACTACGCGGTCGATTTCTACGAGTTACATTGGTCCCATGCGAGGCGTTCATCCCTCTTACGGGTCCGTTTTGTGTTTTTTTTATGTTTTCACCCTTCGATGGCATGTTTTTATGCTTAAGTCTATTTTTTTCGGATTGACATCGTATAGTCAAACCGGGTGTCCCGCGACTACGTAGTTGGTTCCTAAGAGTCACATTGATCCCGTGCGAGGCGTTCGTGCCTCTTACGGGACCGTTTCATGGTTCTTTTATGTTCTCACCATTCGATGGCATGTTTTAATGCTTAAGCCTAATTTTTTTTCAACTTGACGTCCTGAACTCAAACCGGGAGCCCCGTGGCTACGTCGTGGTTTCCTACGAGTCACATTGGTCCCGTGCGAGGCATTCGTGCGTTTTACCAGACAGTTTTATGGCAGTTTTATGTTTTCACCCTTCGATGGAAAGTTTTTATGCTTCAGTTTATTTTTTTTCAAATTGACGTCATACACTCAAATCGGGAGACCCGTTACTACGCGGTCGGTTCCCACGAGTCACATTGGTCCCTTTCGAAGTGTTTGTCAATCTTACAAGACCATTTTGTGGTTGTTTTACGTTCTCACCATTCGATGCCATGCTTTTATGATTAAGTCTATGTTTTTGCAAATTTATATAGTACACTCAAACCGGGAGCCGCGTGACTATGCGATTAATTCATACGAGTCACATTGGTCCCGTGCGAGGTGATCATGACTTTTACCAGACCGTTTTGTATTTATTATACATTTTCATCCTTCGATGGCATGTTTTTATTCTTAATTCTAATTGTTTTAAAATTTACGTCTTACACTCAAACCGGGAGCCTCGTGACTACGCGGTCGATTTCTACGAGTTACATTGGTCCCATGCGAGGCGTTCGTCCCTCTTACGAGTCCGTTTTGTGTTTGTTTTATGTTTTCACCCTTCGATGGCATGTTTTTATGCTTAAGTCTAATTTTTTCGGATTGACATCGTACAATCAAACCGGGTGTCCCGCGACCACGTAGTCGGTTCCTAAGAGTCACATTGGTCCCGTGCGAGGCGTTCGTGCCTCTTACGGGACCGTTTTGTGGTTGTTTTATGTTCTCACCATTCGATGGCATGTTTTAATGCTTAAGCCTAATTTTTTTTCAACTTGACGTCCTGCACTCAAACCGGGAGCCCCGTGGCTACGTCGTCGGTTCCTACGAGTCACATTGGTCCCGTGCGAGGCATTCGTGCGTCTTACCAGACAGTTTTGTGGCAGTTTTATGTTTTCACCCTTCGATGGAAAGTTTTTATGCTTAAGTTTATTTTTTTTCAAATTGACGTCGTACACTCAAATCGGGAGACCCGTGACTACGCGGTCGGTTCCCACGAGTCACATTGGTCCCTTGCGAGGTATTCGTGACTTTTACCGGACCGTTTTGTGGCTATTTTACGTTTTCACCATTCTAGGGCAAGTTTTTATGCTTAATTCTAGTTTTTTCAAATTGACATCGTACACTCAAATCGAGAGCCCCGTGACTATGCGATCGATTCCTACGAGTCACATTGGTCCCGTGCGAGGCGTTAGTGCCTCTTATGGGATCGTTTTGTGGCTGTTTTATGTTCTCCCCATTCGACGGCATGTTTTTATGCTCAAGTCTAATGTTTTGCAAATTGACGTCGTACACTCAAACTGGGAGGCGCATGACTGCGCAGTCGATTCCTACGAGTCACCTTCGTCCTATTCGAGGTGTACGTGCCTTTTATGGGACCATTTTGTGGTTGTTTTATTTTCTAAACATTCGATGGCATGCTTTTATGCTTTGGTCTAATTTTTTACAAATTTACGTCGTACACTTAAATTGGGAGACCCGTGACTACGCGGTCAGTTCCTACGAGTCACATTGGTCCCGTGCGAGGTGTTCGTGACTCTTACCGAACCGTTTTGTGTTTGTTTTATTTTTTCACCCTTCGATGGCATGTTTTTATGCTTAAGTCTAATTGTTTTCAGATTGACATTGTACAGTCACACCGAGTGTCCCACGACTACGTAGTCGCTTCCTACGAGTCACATTGGTCCTGTAGAAGGCGTTCGTGCCTCTTACGGGACCGTTTTGTGGCTGGTTTAGGTTATCACCATTCAATGGCATGTTTTTATTCTTAAGTCTAAAGTTTTGCAAATTGACGTCGTACACTCAAACGGGGAGGCCCGTGACTACGTGGTCGGTTCCTACGAGTCACATTTGTCCCGTGTGAGGTCTTCGTGACTCTTATCGGACCGTTTTTTGTTTGTTTTACGTTTTCACCCTTCGATGGCATGTTTGTATGGTTAAGTCTATTTTTTTTAGATTGACGTAGTACACTCAAACCGGGTGCCAGTGATAACGCGGTCGGTTCCTACCAGTCACATTGGTCCCGTTAGAGGCGTTCGTGCCTCTAACGAGACCATTTTATGGTTGTTTTACGTTCTAACTGTTCGATGGAATGTTTTTATGCTTAAGTCTAATTTTTTGCAAAGTTTCGTCATACACTCAAACCGAGAGACCCTCGACTTCGCGGTCGGTTCCTACAAGTCACATTGGTCTTGTGCGAGGTGTTCTTGACTCTTACCGGACCATTTTGTGCTTGTTTTACGTTTTCATCCTTCGATGGCCTATTTTTATGCTTATGTATATTTTTTTGCAAATTAAGGTCGTACATTCAAACCGGGAGACCCGTGACTACGCGGTTGGTTCCTACTAGTCACATTGGTCTCGTGCGAGGTGATCATGACTCTTACTGGACCGTTTCGTGTTTGTTGTATGTTTTCAACCTTTGATGGCATGTTTTTATGCTTAAGTCTATTTTTTTCAAATTGACGTCGTACACTCAAATCGGGTGCCCTGTGACTACGTGGTCGATTCCTATGAGTCACATTCGTCCCATGCGAGGTGTTCATGCCTCTTACGAAACAGTTTTGTTGTTGTTTTATGTTGTCACCATTCGATGGCATGTTTTCATGCTTAAGTCTATTTTTTTTCAAACTGACGTCGTACACTCAAATCAGGAGCCCCGTGACTACGCGATCGGTTCCTACGAGACACATTGGTCCCGTGCGAGGCGTTCGTGCCTCTTACGGGACCGTTTTGTGATTATTTTATATTATCACCATTAGATGGCATGTTTTTATGCTTAAGTCTAATTTTTTCTCGAATTTTCGTCGTACACTCAAACGGGGAGCCCCGTGACTACGTCGTCGGTTCCTACGAGTCAAATTGATCTCGTGTGAGGCGTTCATACCTGTTACGGGAACGTTTTGTGGATGATTTATGTTTCGACCCTTCGATGCCACGTTTTTATGCTTAAGTCTATTTTTTTTCAAATTTATGTCATGCAATCAAACCGAGATCCCCATGACTATGCGGTCGGTTCCTACGAGTAATATTGGTCCCGTGCGAGGCGTTCATGTCTCTTATGGGACTATTTTGTGGTTGTTTTACGTTCTCACCATTCGATGGCATGCTTTTATGCTTAAGTCTATTTTTTTACAAATTTAAGTCATACACTCAAATCGGGAGTTGCGTGACTACGCGGTCAGTTCATACGAGTCACACTGGTCCCGTGCGAGATGTTCGTGTTTCTTACCGAACCGTTTTGTGACTATTTTACGTTCGCACCATTCAGTGGCATGTTTTTATGCTTAAGTCTTATGTTTTGCGAATGGATGTCGTATACTCAAACCGGGAGGCCCGTGACTACACTGTCAGTTCCTACGAGTCACATTGGTCCCGTGCGAGGCATTCGTGCCTCTTATGGGACCATTTTGTGGTTGTTTTACATTCTCACCATTCGATTGCATTCTTTTATGCTTAAGTTTAATTTTTTGTAAATTAACGTTGTACACTCAAACTGGGAGCCCCGTGACTACGCGATCAATTCCTACGAGTCACATTGGTCCTGTGCGAGGTGTTCGTGCCTCTTACGGGACCGTTTTGTGGTTGTTTTATGTTCTCACCATTCGATGGCATTCTTTTATGCTTAAGTCTAATTTTTGCAAATTTATGTTGTACACTCAAACCGGGAGGCCCGTGACTATGCGATCGGTACCTACGAGTCACATTGGTCCCGTGCGAGGTCTGTGTGCCTCTTACTTGACAGTTTGTGGTTGTTTTACGTTTTCACCCTTCGATGGCATGTTTTTATGGTTAAGTCTAATTTTTTTCAAATTGACGTCATACACTCAAATCGGGAGACCCATGACTACGTGTTCGGTTCCTACGAGTCACATTGGTCCCATGCAAATTATTCGTGACTCTTATCGAACCGTTTTGTGGGTGTTTTTCGTTTTCACCATTCGAGGGCATGTTTTTATGCTTAATTCTATTTTTTTCGAATTGACGCCGTACACTCAAATCGGGAGTCCCGTGACTAAGCGATCGGTTCCTATGAGTGACATTGGTTCCGTACGAGGCGTTCGTGCCTCTTACGGGGCCGTTTTGTGGTTGTTTTATATTCTCACCATTTGATGGCATGTTTTCATTCTTAAGTCCAATGTTTTGCAAATTGTCGCCGTACACTCAAATCGGGAGGCCCGTGACTATCCGGTCGATTCCTATAAGTCACATTGGTCCCGTGCGAGGTTTTCGTGCCTCTTACGAGACCATTTTGTGGTTGTTTTACGTTTTCACCCTTCGATGGCATGTTTTTATTCTTAAGCCTAATTTTACTCAAATTGACGTCGTACACTCAAATCGGGAGATACGTGACTACGCAGTCGGTTTCTAAGGGTCACATTGCTCCCGTTCGAGGTATTCAATACTCTGACTAGACCGTTTTGTGGTTGTTTTATGTGTTCACCATTCGAGGGCGTGTTTTTATGCTTAATTCTATTTTTTTCAAATTGAAATCATACACTCAAATCGAAAGCCCCGTGACTACGCGGTCGGTTCCTACGAGTCACATTGGTCCCGTGCGAGGCATTCGTGCCTCTTACGTCCCCATTTTATGGCTGTTTTATGTTCTCACCATTCGATGGAACATTTTTATGCTTCAGTTTAATGTTTTGAAAATTGACATCGTACATTCAAACCGGGAGTCCCGTGACTTCGCGGTCGATTCTTACAAGTCACATTGGTCCCGTTCGAGCCATTCATGTCTCTTACAGGACCGTTTTGTGGTTGTTTTACGTTCCCAATATTCCATGGCATGATTTTATGCTGAAGTCTAATTTTTTGTAAATTTACTTCGTACACTCAAACCGGGTGCCCCATGACTACGCGGTCAGTTCCTATGAGTCACATTGGTCCCGTGCGAGGTGTACGTGACTCTTACTGGACTGTTTTGTGGTTTTTTTTCCACCCTTTGTTGGCATGTTTTTGTGCTTAACTTTATTTTTTTTCAAATTGACGTCGTACACTCAAACCGGGTGCCCCGAGACTACGCAGTTGGTTCTTACGAGTCACATTGGTCCCGTGCGAGGTGTTTGTGACTCTTCTGGGACCATTTTGTGGTTGTTTTATGTTTTCACCCTTCGATGGAATGTTTTTATTCTTAAGTCCAACTTTTTGCAAATTTACATCGTACACTCAAATCGAGAGTGCTGTGACTACGTGGTTGGTTCCTACGAGTCACATTTGTCCCGTTCGAGGCGTTCGTGCCTCTTACGGTACCGTTTTGTGGTTGTTTTACGTTCTCACCATAAATGGCATGTTTTCATGCTTAAGTTTAATTGTTTTCAAATTTATGTCGTACACTAAAACCAGGAGGCTCGTGACTATGCGGTCAGTTCCTACGAGTCACATTGGTCCCGTACGAGGTATTCGTAACTCTTACCGGACCATTTTTTATTTTTTTTATGTCTTCATTATTCCATGCCGTGTTTTTATGCTTAATTCTAATTATTTTCAAATTTACGTCGTACACTCAAATCTGGAGCCGTGTGACGATTCGATCGATTCCTACGAGTCACATTATCCTGTGCGAGGCGTTCGTGCCTCTTACGGGACCGTTTTGTAGCTATTTTATGTTCTCACCATTCCATGACATGTTTGTATTCTTATGTCTACTTTTTTGCAAATTAATGGCGTACAGTCAAACCGGGAGGCCCGTGACTACGCGGTCAGTTCCTACGAGTCACATTTGTCCCGTGCGAGGTGTTCGTGACTCTTATCGGACTGTTTTGTGTTTGTTTTACGTTTTCACCCTTCGATGGCAAGTTTTTATGGTTAAGTCCAATTTTTTTTCAGATTGACATCGTACACTCAAACCGGGTGCCTCTTGACTACGCGATCAGTTCCTACCAGTCACATTGGTCCCGTGAGAGGCGTTCTTGCCTCTAACTAGACCGTTTTCTCGTTGTTTTATGTTCTCACCATTCGATGGCATGTTTTTATGTTTAAGTCTAATTTTTTGCAAATTTACGTCGTACACTCAAACTGGGAGACCCGGGACTATGCGGTCGGTTCCTACAAGTCACATTGGTCCCGTACAAGGTGTTATTGACTCTTACCGGACCGTTTTGGGGTTATTTTATGTTTTCACCCTTCGATGTCATGTTTTTATGATTAATTCTATTTTTTGCAAATTTACGTCGTACACTCAAACTGGGAGGTCGGCGACTACGCGGTCGGTTCCTACTAGTCACATTGGTCCTGTGAGAGGTGTTCGTGACTCTTACCGGACCATTTTGTGGTTTTATATATTTTCACCCTTCGATGACATATTTTTATGCTTAAGTTTATTTTTTTTCAAATTTACGTCGTACACTCAAACCAGGAGCCCCATGACTACGCGGTCGGTCCCTACGAGTCACATTGGTCCCGTTCGAAGTGTTCGTCCCTCTTACAAGACCGTTTTGTGGTTGATTTACGTTCTCACCATTCGATGGCATGCTTTTATGCTTAAGTCTATGTTTTTTGCAAATTTACATCGTACACTCAAATCGGGAGCCGCGTAACTATGCGGTCAATTCATACGAGTTACATTGGTCCCGTCCGAGGTGTTCGTGACTCTTATAGGACCGTTTTGTGTTTATTTTACATTTTCACCCTTCTATGGCATGTTTTTCTGCTTAAGTCTAACGTTCTGCACATTTACGTCGTACACTCAAATCAGGAGGCCCGTGACTATGCGATCGGTTCCTACGTATCACATTGGCCCCGTTCGAGGCATTCGTGCCTCTTACGGGACCATTTTGTGGTTGTTTTACGTTCTCACCATTCGATTGCATTCTTTTATGCTTAAGTCTATTTTTTTTTTGCAAATTAACGTTGTACACTCAAACTGGGAGCCCCGTGACTACGCGATCAATTCCTACGAGTCACATTGGTCCTGTGTGAGGTGTTCGTGACTCTTACCGGACCGTTTTGTGGTTGTTTTACGTTTTCACCCTTCGATGGCATGTTTTTATGCTTTAGTCTATTTTTTTTTAGATTGACGTCGTACTCTCAAACCGAGAGACCCGTGACTACACGGTCGGTTCCAACAAGTCACATTGGTCCCGTGCGAGGTGTTCGTGCCTCTTATGGGGCCATTTTGTGGCTAATTTACGTTCTCACCATTCGATGGCATGTTTTTATGCTTAAGTCTTTTTTTTCAAATTTACGTCATACACTCAAATTGGGATCCCCGTGACTATGCGGTCGGTTCCTAAGAGTCATATTGGTCCCGTGCGAGGCGTTCATGCCTGTTACAGGACCATTTTGGGACTGTGTTATGTTCTCACCATTCAATGGCATGTTTTTACGCTTAAGTCAAATATTTTGCAAATTGACGTTGTACACTCAAACCGGGAGCTCCGTGAGTACGCGATCGATTCCTATGAGTCACATTGGTCCCGTGCGAGGTGTCGTGACTCTTATCGGACCGTTTTGTGTTGGTTTTACATTTTCACCATTCGATGGCATGTATTTATGCTTAAGTCTAACTTTTTTTCAGATTGACGCCATACACCGGGGGTTGCGTACAACTGGTGTGGTGATTACAGGATATTGTGTGGGAGTTTGAGAATTAGGTTGATAAGCAATTTGATCTAAATTAGGCTTATCAGAGTTTAATAAAATGGTTTGAAGGTTTAGAACTTTCACCACTGATAAGGAAAGGGTTGGATGGCTTTGGGACATCAACTTTTTGGATGGAGCAGTGCTGAAAGGAAGCAGACGTAAGTTTATAAATTAACACCCTTGGTGTATATCATCATAAACTAACAAACTAAATAAAAACAACCAAATTAAATCATATGAATAACAAATTATAAGACACATCACTTTAGTAAATTGGAAAAAAATGTCTCAAAAGCATCATGTTCCATAAAAAGAATGAATCAATTTTACATTACCGGTTACGATATCTTAACTCGAAGGTTGTGACAATATTTAGGTACGCTCAAGTTTAGAGTTGATTCTTTCTCCTCTAGTCCATGTGGTATGGTTTATGATTGAAAAAGTTTCAACTATATGTCAAACTAAAACATTGGTCAAACATTTCATCAAACAATTGTCATGCAACATTGAGAATGTAAACCTTAAAGTAATAAATCTTTCTTAACATTTGAGATTGTTCATTGTAAACTCACATTAAGAATAAAACCTCCAAATTTAACTAAAATTTTGAATCAAAAACAAGAGCACCTGTGTACCTATAGTACATAGAAGAAAGTCTAATTTAAACATTATATATGTATTGCATACAAACACACAAATCAAACCCCGCATAACCTTATTTTGAAAAAAACTCTTATAATATATATATATATATATATATATATATATATATATATATAT
Organism: Sambucus nigra; assembly: GCA_949130495.1. NCBI lineage: Eukaryota > Viridiplantae > Streptophyta > Magnoliopsida > Dipsacales > Adoxaceae > Sambucus > Sambucus nigra. The sequence continues at coordinate 488,540,085 of OX422218.1, read as the reverse complement.
ATATATATATATATATATATATATATATATAGTAGCACACACATCTACAAACCTGATTTAGAAAAAAATGAAAAAAAATAGAGATTATACCTGGTGCCCAAAATTGAACCAACCATCGAACCAAAATAGGTCAGATTTTGAACAAGAATCGAACCAAAACTCCCAAAGAAGCATTTTTTCGAAAGAGAGCAGCACCGGATTACACGAATAAGGTGATTCGCACAGCACCGAATTATTAGAGGACTACCACTGGAAACTCTACGTTGGTTCCTGTAGAGTTTCACGATGGGGATGGGGCAGTAGAAATTGGACGTGGAGGGAGATGGAGGATTGGGCGGTAGAAATCGACAAGGAGGGAGTTGGGGATGGGGCGGTAGAAATAGACGCAATGGAGAGTTTGGGCAATAGGTCTGCCGTTTTGTTTCGATAGAAAAATTAAGTATTTAGTTTTCTCTGATAAAAGATAAAAAAAATACTTTTTTGCATCACAATTTTTGTTGTTGCCAAAAGTCTTCTATTTTTCTCAACACACTCTCGTGTTGCCAAAAGTCACCACATATTTGGCAACAAACAATTATTATGCTAAAAGTTAAAATTCTCCCCCCTTTTATTTTGCTACCTTCCTGCTTAAAATTTTAACCTTTGGTAACAAAGTTTATTTTATGCTGCCAAAAGTACCCTCTAAAATAGTCTTTGGCAACATAAATAAGATTTTGTTGCCAAAAGGGTATCTTTGTCAACAAAAATAGTTTGTGTTGTTAAAATGTTGTTGCTAATGGTGCATATTCTTGTAGTGTCAAACCTAAGTGTGGATTTTCTCTTTTTTGGGTTGTGCTCACAAATCGAGGGTCCCATGAACACGCGTTACATTGGACCCGTGTGAGGTGTTAGCTCCCCTCACGGGGCCATTTAGGAGGCACTAATGGGTTTCGCCGTCCGACGGCATGTTTTCAAGCCTAAGTATGGATTCCTCTACTTTAGGTCGTGCTATTAAACCATGGGTCTCGTGCCCACGCGATCGGCTCCTACGAGTTACATTGGACCCATGCAAGGTGTTGGCACCGCTCACGGGGCCAGTTGGGGGCACTAAACGATTTCCCCCCAACGCACGTTTTCAAGCCTAAGTGTGAATTTTCTCTGTTTTGAGTCGTGCTCTCAAATCGAGGATACCGTACCCACGCGGTCAGTTCCTACGTGTTACATTGGAACCCTGCGAGGTGTTGTCATCACTCATGGGGCCGTGTGGGGGAGCGTTAAGGGGTCCCCTCCCGCAATGACACATTTTCAAGTCTAAGTGTGGATTTTCTTTATTTTGGATTGTGCTCTCAAATCAAGGGTCTCGTGACCACGCAGTTTAGTCATACAAGTTACATGGAACCCGTGCGAGGTGTTGGCACCGCTCACGTGGCCGTTTGGTTGGGGCTAATGGATTTCGTCCCCTAACGACACGTTTTCATGCCTAAGTTTGGATTTTCTCTGTTTTGGGTCGTGCTATCAAACCGTGGGTCCCATTCTCATACGGTCGGATACTATGAGTTACATTGGACCCGTGAGAGGTGTTGACGCTGCTCACGAGGCCGTTTGGGTGGAGCTAAGGGGTTTCACCCCCCAACGGCACATTTTCAAGCCTAAGTGTGGATTTTCTCTGTTCTGGATCGTGCTCTCGAACCAAGGGTCCCGTTCCCACACGGTCATCTCTTACGAGTTACATTGGACCCGTACGAGGTGTAGGCATCGCTCATGGGGCCGTGTGGGAGACTCTAAGGGGTTTCTCCCTTCAACAACACGTTTTCAAGCCTAAGCATGGATTTTCTCTGTTTTTGGCCGTGCTCTCAAACTGAGGGTCCCGTGACCACGCGGTCGACTCCTACGATTTACATTGGACCCGTGTGAGGTGTTGCCACTACTCACGGGGCCATTGGGGTGGTGCTAAGGGGTTTTTCCCCCCAACGGCGCGTTTTTAAGCCTAAGTGTGGATTTTCTATGTTTGGGGTCGATCTCTCAAACCGAGGGTCCCGTGACCATGCGGTCGACTCCTACGAGTTACATTGACCCACAAGGTGTTAGCTCCACTCACTAGGCCGTTTGGGGGGTGCTAAGGGGTTTCACCCCCCCACAGCACGTTATCAAGCATAAGTGTAGATTTTCTCTATTTTGGGTCATGCTCTCAAATCGAGGGTCCCATGCCCACGCGATCGTCTCCTATGAGTTACATTGGACCCATGCGAGGTGTTAGCGCAGTTCAAAGGTCCGTATGAGGGCGCTAAAGGGTTTTGCCCCCCAATGGTACATTTTCAAGATTAAGTGTGGATTTTTTCTGTTTTATGTCGTGATCTCAAACCAAGGGTCCCGTGACCACGCAGTTGGATCTTATGAATTACATTAGACCCATCTGAGGTGTTGGAGTTTGTGGGCGCTAAGGGGTTTTCACCCTCTAAAGGCTTGTTTGGCAAGAAGATTTGTCTTTTTTGGCCTGGCCAAATGCGGCATGTTGTGAACTCATTGAAATTAGTTAGGAACGGTGTCCCGGATAATATGATTCTCTTCCCGATTTGGAGTTTGATAGAGTATTCCAAATATGAATCCTCTAAAGGCATGTTTAGTGGATCTTGATGAAGGCCACAATCCCCGTAATGGTAGATATTATCATTACAGGGAGTGTTGCCTTCATCAAGATCCACCAATCCAGGACACTCCAATAGAAAATTCATATTTGGAATACTCTATCAAACTTCAAATGGGAAAATGCATCATATTATCTGGGACTCCTATCCAGAGCAATTTCATTGAGCTCTACAACACGCAGGAATCAACCACGTGGTCACGGGGCTGTTAGGGGGCGCTGAGTGGTTTTACCCCCAAAGGCACATCTTCAAGCCTAAGTGTGGAGATTCACAAATGTGTTCCGTACCCTTAAATCGGGGGTCCCGTGACCGTACGATCGGCTAGTACTAGATATATTAGACCCGTGCACGGTGATCGCTCCCCTAAAAGGTCCATTTGGGGGGCGCTAAGGGGTTTCCCATATAATGGCACATTTTCAAGCCTAAGTGTGGATTTTCTCAAATTATCATTATATTCTCAAACTGAGGGTCCTGTGACCATGCGATCAGTTCCTGCGAGTTACATTGGTCCCGTGCGTTGTGATCGTTTCCCTAAAGGGACCACTTAGGGGGCGCTAAGGGTTTTTCCCTCTAACGACACGTTTTCAAGCCTAAGTGTGAATTTTTCATAATATCATCATATTCTCAAACTGGGGGTCCCATGACCACGCGATCAAAACCTGTGAGTTACATTGGTCCCGTACGAGGCGTTTGCACCTCTCACGGGGTCGTTTGGGAGGTGATTTGGGTTTTCACCCTCAAAATGCGTGTTTGGAAAAAAATCTTCCTTTTCTGGCCTTGCCAAATGCAGCGTGTTTTCCCATTTTGAGTTTGATAGAGTATTCCAAATACGACTCCTCTCAATACGGGGAGTGTGGCCTTCATCAAGAACAACCAATATAGGACACTCCAGGGAACTCAAGGTGGCCTAACAGGGAACTCCACTTATGCTCAGGAGATGAAGGATAGGGAAGTAGTTTCTGCTGAGCTAGCTCGATAATAGCCCTTACGTTTTGAACAATTTGTAGTAGCAGCCTGACTTCACCCTTATGAACAAAAGAGGTGGCCTCATAGGAAGATTAAGATCTTGACAACCCTCATTGAAGGTTGTCAAGCTGTTACTCTTCCTGTGAGGCTACCTTATAATGTTGAGTTCTCTTCACCTTGAAATTAATCCCTTACAAATGTTATCACTCACTCTACTCAACAAAATCGAACTCCACCTTTTAAAATAAAAAATGGTAACACTTTATATAGTTGTGAAAATCCAGGGATTTACTCGTGGGAGACTACGTGGCTCCGTTGGTCCAAAGACTGTCCAGACAAAACTCCAAAGAAACCAGCACAACCACGTAGTCTCCCAAACACCTCGCACGAGACCAATGTAACTCGAAGGAACCGATCACGTGATCACGGGACCCCCAGTTTGAGAATATGATGATAATTTAAGAAAATCCACACTTAGTCTTGAAAACGTGCCGTTAAAGGGACAAACCCCTTAGTTCCCCAAAGTCGCCACTTTAAGGGATCAATCACCGTGCACGGGACCAAAGTAACTTGCAGGAACCGATCACGTGGTCACGGGACCCCCAATTTGAGTATATGACGATAATTTGAGAAAATATACACTTAGGCTTGAAAATGTGCCATTAGATGGCGAAAATACAAAACACCCACCCTACAACCCCTAAAGAAGTTTGAACACCTCGCACGGGACCAACATAACCCGCAAGAACTGATTGTGTAGTCACAGGACCCTCGGTTTGTGAATATGATAATAATTTGAAAATATCTAGAATTAGGTTTAAAAACATGTCGTTAGAGGGTGAAAACCTAAAGCACCACCCCAAACGGCCCCGTGAGAGGTGTTAGTGCGGGGTGTTGGTGCCTCTTATGGGGCTGTTTGGGGGGTGTTTTGAGGTTTCTCCCCCTAACGGCATGTTTTTAAGCCTAAGTCTACATATTTTGAAATTACCATTGTGTTCTCAAACCAGGGGTCCCGTGATTATCCAAAACCTAAAAAGTAACAACAAGACAACAACCAATAATTATCTCGTACTCCTTTTAACATACTATCCAATAGGAAGCCAACCAATAATTATACAATGGCCAAACCAAACAAAACCAATAATTATCCCATACTCCTTCTAACATACTATCCAACAACAAGCCGATAACCAATAATTATCCAACAGCCAAACCAAATAAAACCAATAATTATCCCTTACTCCTTCTATCATCTAAATTTTTTTAAAGATAATGCCTATCAATTATATAACTACAACAGTTAGTGTTAAGAGTACCTGATTCCTGCTCTCCAAAAGGCCATTAAATAGAGTCTTCTGAATGTGTGATTGGACTAAATTGATCCTAGAGCCCCCAAAGTATTCTTTTACATGTACATTTGTTGACTAGTTTATTTAATACAATCTTCATAAAATCAAGTTAATTTAACTTCATTTTATGAAAACTACATCAATGAAATTGATCAAAAAATGTATATGTTTAGGAACATGAGGAAATTGAGTTGGGTCAATTTGATCCAATCACAAACTAAAATGACTCTATTCTCAAACCGGACGTCTTGTGAAAGTAACTAAATATTCGACTGAGCATATTATATTATCGAAAGTTAACTTATATAAATCATATCAAACATTCGTAAAAGTAACTAAACATCCATACATCAAAGTAAAGCATGAATATAATGTCAATATCAAAATAGGATACAAATAACATTGACAAGGTTAACATAATATTTTGATACTCAATCTTCCTCTAAATAAACTAAAAGATCCTTCAAATTAGGGTTGTCATCAAGAGCTGACTGGAACTCTTTTGTAGCCTTTAATGCATCCACTTCAGTAGTCATATCCTTGAGTGTCTTCTTTATTTCCATATCATGTAGATCTAGGTGGGCGGCCCGCTCTCCATCTTTCGAATGAGATCCACCCAGACATGTTCCTATCCGATTTTATGCAACATTCTTCTCTTTGTGCATCACATCAACTACATGCCTTACACGATGATCTTTCCAATACGGCAAATTAAAAAATATTAATCGCCCAGACCACGACTTTACTTTACTAGGGTCGTTCGGATCCCCCTAGCTTTACGCTTCAGGTTATAAACTGGGGGTGTTTGCCTACATACCTATTTTCTACAGTCGTAGCCATCACCTTCTCCTTGATCTACTGACCAGAAAGTCGGGCAAGTGGCGTTCTGCATTCGTAACCGATAGACAAAAAGTTAGACTTGTCGTTCCTAAAAGGGTGACTGGTCGGCAGAAATTTACGATGACCCGTGTAACTCATCTTACCATAATATTTTAACCAACAGGCTTTAATTCCTTCCCACATATGGGACATCCATAATAACCATGAACATTACATCGGATAAGGTCCCATAAGATGGAAGGTCGTGGATTGCCCACATCACCATTGCTTTAAGTGTGAACTCTTCACCCTTATGCGAGTCGAATGTTGTCACGCATATATCCCACAAATCTTTAAGTTCTTCGATTAACGGTGCTAAGAATATATCAATATCATCACTGGTAGCCTTCGAGCCGAGTATCAACAAAGACAATTATATGAACTCCTTTCTCATTCAAAGTGTCGGAGGGAGACTTAAAGGCGCCTTAAGAACTGGACAATAACTCTGACTAGTATGTAAATTACCGAAAGGGTTAAACCCATCGGTTGAGATTGCAAGACGAATGTTGCGCGGTTCCTTTGCAAACTCATGATGTTGTGCATTTAAAATTTTCCAGATGGGTGAATCAACTGGATCACGCATCAAATTCCCACCCGCCTCGCATTGAGAGTGCCATGTCATTGCCTCCGCTATCCACGGTACAGTAAATAACTGTTTTAACCATGGACCAAGAGGAAAATACTTCAAAACCTTTTGTGGGACTTGTGAGCACTTGTAATTTTTTCCAGATTTATTTTTTCCATTCTTATATCTAGGCTCACTACATACAGGACATTCTTCCTTCTCTTCGTGCTCGTTATGGTACAATATGCAATCATACTTTCATGCATGAATAGATTTGTATTTCAAACCCAAACCCTTCAAGCTCTTCTTCATGGTAGGATAATTGTCCTGTAACGTGTTCTCTTTTGGGATAATTTCTTTAACCCACTTAAGAATTCTAGTTATGCTGTTTCCAAACAAACTAAATTGACTCTTCAAATTATGCAAACCAATCATTACATATAATACTGAGTGATCTTCATCACAATCTTTATACAATGGTCTAGCTACATCGGCTTTCAAGCGTATGTATTCCCGATCTCCTACAAGTTCAACATGAGAATTTTCATTTAGTTGGCCATAATCTGCATTATCCGTATCCATTGGTTGGTAGTTTTGATAGTTGTGGAGTACATAAGCATCATCAATTAAGTCGATCAATGGACGATGTGTTGGTGAATCATGTGCCACTTTCACTCGTTGGGGTTCCATTATGAGGTCGGGTACCGACAATTCTTATGGAACATAAGGTATATTTTTTTCCCCATGACATGTCCATATTTTATAGTCTTTACAGATTCCCCACTGTATTAAATACAACTCAACGTATTCCAATGACTTACATTTTTCATTCTCACAACGGGTGCACGGAAATGAAATCTTGTCATTTTTAAGATTTTTTAAAGCATATTTAATAATTTCTTAAACATCCTTTACATAATTATTTGAAATTCGGTCAGTCTCTCCCATCCACTCTTTGTATAGTGGGAAATTCATGTAATAATCTACAACTTCCAGTCATGTGGATATAGGTTAAAACTAAAATCCATGTAATAATCTACAACTGAAGCAATAAAAAAATATTATTGAAACTAAAACAAAACCAATATTTTTAAACAAAAAGAAAACCAATATTCTTTAACTGAAACAAAACCAAAATTCTTACAACAGAAACAAAAAAACATTATTACAATTGAAACAAAACAAAATATTCATCAAACTTTCCAATAGATAAATTGGCTAAGCAAGAAAAGAGACTTTATAATTCCTCAATTCCAACCCATCCCCGCCTGCAACGAACACAGGTATATCTTTGTAGTCGTTGTATATTTCATCGACCAGTAATTGAGCCTCACCCGTCCCTAATGATCGGCTGTGTAATTTAGTTCCAACAAGCTTGGAGATTAGTGTGCATATCCCAATAATCCTCTTATTATTCAAGTCTTTGAAATAGTACTTTCTGTCATAGTCACCATGAGTTGTTGATGATAATCTAAGTCCCATGACAGGAAGCATTTGGGAGGGGAATGTTGGATGAGATTGCATTGGGGAGGGGAATGTTGGATGAGGCAGAATTTGGGAGGAGAATGGTGGATGAGGCGGAATTTGGGAAGGGAAACTTGAGGGGGAGGATAGGTAAAGCCTTGAGTAGGAGGGTGGGGGTAAGGGTAACCTTGAGGAGTAGGAGGAGACCGAATTGGGGTCCCATAATTTTGGAAAAGGGACACAAGTTGCCCAATTTGATTCATCAACATTCCCAGGTTATTTTTTATAATCTGGACATCCCCATAAGTCTTGGCATGTCATTTGTCATTGGACAAGAAACGATTATTGATCAAAGAGAACTTGTCCACGAGAAGTGCGATCTACTGAAATTTTATTTTTGGCATATGTGAGCCAATACCTCTCGTCCTCCACCTTTTGTCCTTTCCAAAGGTCTGAGTCAGCGCATCATTATTAAGGTCAAAGTTATTAGTAGGGCTCAAAACTGACTATTGATGGTCTCTATTGATTCTAGCGTCTCAGCCAAGCGCAGTCGAAATGTATTATCTTTACCCCGTCGAGCATGAACGAAAATGTTGGACCGATTTGGTGTTTTACTTGCATCTGGACCATCATTTGTCCTACTCTCCCATTCATTCTTTACATCCTCATAGGATTTGGATGCCAACTTGTGGATATCAGTTTTTTGTGCTCGATTTTTTTCCTCCCTTTGGACTAACTTTTTTTTCGTCGCCTCATTCTCTAAAAACTTCTTCCACTGCTCCACCAAAATTTCAAGATTTGGAGGCACTCTCTCTTTCAAAGATAAAATATAGAAGCTAGCTGCCTCCTTCAGTAAATGTTTCTTACAAACATTTCTCTTATACGTTATCAATGATTCAGTAACCTGATATAGAACCTTATTCTTGGAATGATTGGGAAATGAGAAATACTTGGAGAGTTAATTGTATTTATCATCCTTGATGGCTTGATCAACCTGGTTCCATTTGTCTGGTCCACTAACCCACGCATTCATTTTTCTTGAATCCAAACACCGGGCTTTAAAGTTCATCATGTCATTCCTATCATCCGTCGGGTTATTCGCGAGAAGAGAGAACCAATGAGCTTCTTTTGGGTTGAGCAGAAGTCATCGACATCGTTGGATGGGAGTGGTGGAGCAACGGGCGTGATGGATGAGGGTGTCGAAGTAATTGGACTTGGTGAGGAAGCAACCATTGGTGGAGTTGTGTATTGCTCACCAATTGGTGTTGAGAATTCGGGTAGCGCACAAGATGGTGAACCTCGTTGCGGTGTTCCCTCGGCACTTTATTTCCTTGGGTTGTTTCCTCCCTATATTATCTACAAAAATGAAAAATCATAAGTGACTAAAAAATTATAATAAGAAATTATAATTAATTAATCAAGCTTACGACTATATATATATAGTCGTTCCAGTTTCCCACTGAGAGGGTGATTTAACCCCAACTTAATGGTTTTATAATTCAAGTATCCCCCCTGTCTTTCTTGAGGGTAAATGAGGGGTCATCCTCACCATTTACCCTCATCATAGCCGAGGGTGATTTCCCACCAACTTAATGGTTTTATAATTCAAGTCCCCCCTCTTCTTTCTTGAGGGTAAATGAGGGTTCGTCCCCACCATTTACCCTCATCATAGCCGAGGGTGATTTACCACCAACTTAATGGTTTTATAATTCTAGTCCCCCCTCGTCTTTCTTGAGGGTAAATGGGGGTCGGCCCCACCATTTACCCTCATCATAGACGAGGGTGGTTTCCCACCAACTTAATGGTTTTATAATTCAAGTCCCCCCTCATCTTTCTTAAGGGTAAATGAGGGGTCGTCCCCACCATTTACCCTCATCATAGCCGAGGGTGATTTACCACCAACTTAATGATGTTTTAAATTTCAAGTCCCCCCTCATCTTTCTTGAGGGTAAATGAGGGATCTTCCCCACCATTTGCCCTCATCATAGCCGAGGGTGGTTTCCCACCAACTTAATGGTTTCATAATTTCTCCCCCTCGTCTTTCTTGAGGGTAAATGAGGGGTCATCCCCACCATTTTCCCTCATCATAGTTGAGGGTGGTTTCCCAAGAATGACCCCAATCATACTAGAACTGACAAACACAAGATGAGGGGCCAATATGATATTCTTATTAACATTCCAAGTGTTCTATTGGAGCAACACCCATTATAGTTGTGGTCCGATAGGACGTTACAACACTACTGATAGTATTTCTTCAAATGATCTGCGTTCCAGGGGTTGGAAAAGGGTTCCCCCTCAAGGTTCTCTAGTCTATACGTTCTAGGGACAACTTCATCAATGACCCTATATGGTCCATGCCAATTTGGGTGGAGCTTGTTAGGCTTTTGCCAAGTCTTTTTTAGGACTAAGTCCCCCACTGCGATTGGCCTTTGCTTCACCCTCTGGTTGTAAAATATGGAAATCCTCTGCTGGTAAGCAGCTTGCCTTATCTCGGCGTCCTCCCTCCTTTCCTCGATCAGGTCCAAGTCAAGTTTCCTCTCTTCCATATTTCTATAGGGGTCATACATTTGGACTCTATGGGTAGTAATACCAATCTCGGTGGGAATGGCAACTTCTGAGCCATATGCTAGCATAAACGGGATTTCACCGGTAGGAGTCTTCGTCGTCGTCCTGTAGGCCCAAAATACAGTGTACAACTCTTCAACCCATCTTCCTTTTGCCTCCTCGAGTATTTTTTTATCCCGTCTAGGATTGTTCTATTTGTTACTTCAGTTTGCCCATTGGCCTGAGGTCGACCTGGTGTAGAGAAGAATTGTTTGATACTCACCCTTTCACAGTACTTCTCTAAAGATGTATTCTTGAATTGAGTATCATTATCTGAGATGAGGGTGTTGGGGAGACCATATATGCATATAATGTTTTTCTAGATGAACTGGAAGTTCTTCTGCTTTGTAATCATGACCATCAGCTCCACCTCCACCCATTTTGTAAAATACTCAATTGCTACGATGAGGAACCGATAGTTACTGACGGCCCTAGTCAAGGGTCCTACCAGGTCGATCCCCCACACTGAAAATGGCCATAAGGATGTAATGGAGGTAAGAGGCCGATGGGGTTGGTGAGGGATGGTGGCAAATCTTTAATATTTATCATAATTTTTTACATATGCCGTGGCATTTTTCCGCAAGGTCGGCCACCAGTACCCCTGGGTTACTATCCTCTTTGCCAAATACCTTCCCCCAATGTGGCTTGAACATGACCCCTCATGCACATCCTGTAAGATGTGTGGGACTTCAGGCAGGTGCACACACCTAAGTAATGGGATCAATAACTCCTTTTTGTACAAGGTGTCTCCGATGACAGTGAATTTCGCAGCTCTGTATCTCAACTTCTTCCTTTCTTGCCTTGCTTTTGGCATCTCCCCATATTTAATGTATTTGATTAGAGGGTCCATCCACGAAACTTACCTGTCGATATTTAAGCAAGAGCCAAGTGTTCCCTTCTCATCCTCAATCGTTGGTCGAAGCAAAATTTCCATTGGGACTGTCCTCCCGATATCTGTCCTAGTTGCTGAGGCCAGCCTAGCAAGTTCATCAGCCCAGCCATTATCAAGCCTAGGTATCCTCTTCAATTTCACTTCTCTGAAGCTCTTCAGTAATGCCTTTTCCCTTTCTAGATATTTAGCCATTCTCTCATCCTTAGCCTCGTAGGCTCCTAGTATCTGATTCACCACTAGTCTTGAATCACTATGGACCATGATATGGTCAACACTAAGAGACTTAGCCAAGGAGAGACCTGATATTAGGGCCTTATATTCAGACTCATTGTTGGAGTCTTTAAATTTGAAACTTAGGGCATCCTAAATGTTCGTTCCATCAGGTGCTATTACAATTAATCCAGCCCCACTTTCGCTTTCGCAAGAGGACCCGTTAACGAAGAGGTTCCACACGGTCTTTTCCTCTGAGAAAATTCCCTCGGTGAGGGACCCCTGTTTAAGGAGATATCTTCCCTCTTTATTTTTTGCCACTTTTTCTCTAGCGGTGCTTGTCTCAGCCTTTTCTGTGGGTTAGTCAACAACTCTGTCTTGCCGTGTATCTCTCTCTTTGAGGATCTCATCTTCAGCCTCATCATCATCCCAAGTAAATTAAACCACAAAATCTACTAATGCTTGCCCCTTGATGGCCGTCCTAGGTTGATACACAATGTCAAACTCTCCCAACTCTATAACCCAGACCATTAGCCTCCCCGATTTTTCTGGCTTGTGTAAAACCTGCCTAAGAGGAGAGTCAGTGAGGATAACCATTGTATGGGACTGGAAGTACGGATTCATCTTTCTTGATGCATGGATCAAGGCAGGGCCCAACTTTTCCATCCTTGGGTATCTTTGCTCTGCCCCCTGGAGTGCCTTACTGTTGAAATATACGGGCTTTTATACCCCATCCTCTTCTCTCACAATAGTTCATATAGTCGTTCACCCTGTACTGGCCTTGACAATAGCAAGGGAGACCCTAAGTATGTCTTTAGCTCCTTAAAATCCTCATCACACTCCTCGCTCCATTCAAAAGCCTTTTTGAGAAGTTTGAATAATGGTAAGCACCTGTACGTAGCTTTGGACACAAACCTATTCAAAGCATCCACTCACTTTGTGAGCCTTTGTTCGTCTTTGATGGTCTTCGGGGCCTTCATTTCTACGAGGGCCTTTATCTTTTCAGGGTTGGCCTCGATGCCTCTTTGGTTGATAATGAACCCTAAAAACTTCCCTGCCCCAACCCCGAAGACACATTTGGTCGGGTTGAGCTTCATTCGGTACTTGTCCATTGTGTTTAAGGTCCTCTCGAGGTTGGCCACATGATCCTTGGCCTTTAAGCTTTTGGTCAGCATGTCATCTATATAAAACTCCATAGACTTCCTAATTTGGTCTTCAAACATTTTATTCACAAGGAGCTGATACGTTGCCCCCGTATTTTTTAGGCGAAAGGGCATGACCCTGTAACAGTATGTCCCCTCGTCGGTGATGAATGTTGTTTTCTTCGAGTCTTCAGGGTTCATGAAGATCTGGTTGTACCCTAAATAGGAATCCATGAAGCTCATGAGCTCATGGCCTGGGGTAGCATCTACCATCTGATTAATGCGGGGGAGAGGGAAGTTGTCCTTAGGACAATGTTTATTGAGGTCTGTGAAGTCTACGCACATCCTTCACTTGTCATTGGCTTTTGGGACTATGACTGCATTAGACAGCCATTCGTGATAAATGACCTCCTTGGTGAACTCTACATCCTCTAGCTTCTTGACCTCATCCATAATGACCTCATACTTCTCTCGAGAATAAATCATCCTCTTCTTCTTTACAGGATTTGCATCCTCTATCACGTTGAGCTTGTGGCTCATAATTTTGGGGTCGATTCCGGACATATCTGCATGACTCCATGCAAAGATACTCTGTCTTCTCCGTAACATCTTAATGAGGTCTTCTTTTATGTCTATCTTCAGAGCTTTACCAATTTGGATGGGTTTTTTCAGCTCATCCTCGTTGAGGATGATAGATTATACCTCTTATGCGGCTTCTCCTTTCTTGAGTTTTTTCTCATCCCTAGGGTCAAGGGTGTCAATATTGTAAGTGGTTGTTGCCTTCTTATCCACCTCTCTTTCTTCGGCAAAGTTAAAGTAACATTCTCGTGTCGTCTTCTGGTCTCCCTGAACTTCCTTTACCCCATAAGGGGTCGGGAATTTAATCATCTAATGAACCGTGGACGGCACATCCTCAAACTCCTTGAGGGATACTCTCCCCAGTATAATGTTATAAGCCGAGAAGACATATTCGTCCATCACGAAGAAGCTGACCCTCTTGGTAAGCCATCTCATCCATTCGTCCCCCATCCTGACATCAACCTCATACACTCTTAGAGGATGAACTTTTTCCCCACTGAACCCAATCAATAGGTGATGGTATGGAATGAGTCTAGCATGGCTGAGGCCTAAGGCTTTGAAGCACGACCAAAACATCACATCTGTAAAGCTACCTCCATCGACCAGGATCCTCAGTACCTCGCACCCGTGTACCCTAGTAGTGATGATGAGAGGGTCGTCATATGGGGCTAAGAGTCCTTTGAAGTCCATCCTTAAAAACCCACAATCAAGGTATCCATGTCAACTTTCTTTCTCTTCTATGACTTTACTTCCAGAGAGGTTGAGTGCACTATTTTTGTCACGGCCTTTGCCTTTGCTACATGGGCCTTCCTATTTGCAACCTCCGACCCTCCTCCTGCTAGTCCCCCGGAGATCACCCCAATACCGAGTGATATCATATTAAGTCTCTTTATAGGGCCGTGGTCGTCTCTCGGAGGGAGGTCAGGGTCGTCCTCGTCCTCAGAACGGTCGTCCTTCCTATTTAGAGGATCTTCTCGGCATGCATCACCTCTCTTCTTTTTGGGGTCGTCCCCTTGGCCCCTCTTGAAGGCACCTTTGTCGATGTACCTCTTAAGCTTCCCTTATTTTAGCATTTTCTCGATTTCATCTTTCAGAGCAAAACACTTATCGGTGACATAGCCATGGTCTTGGTGAAATTCACACCACAGATTCTTGTTCCTCTTGTGGGGGGCTGCCCTCAGCTTCTCAGGCCACTTCAAGGACCAGTCACTTTTTATCTCATTCAGAATATGCTCGCAGCTGACCGTCAAAGGGGTGTAATCAGCAAATTTGTCATCTGTAGACCTCTTCTTCCCCTATTTGTTCTTTTTCTGTTACTTTCCCCCACTAGTGCCTCCTTTTTTGTCTTCGTATTTTGCTTCCATCGCCTCTTCGGCGTTCATCACCTTTCCTGCTGTTGACAGCAATTCAGCCATCGTCCTAGGAGGGTCTTCAGCAAGCTTCCATAGTAGCTTCCCCTTCTGGAGTCCTCCAATGAGGGCTGTCATGGCTATGCTTTCCTCATAGTCTTTGACCTTTAACTTTTCTTTGTTAAATCTGGCTATGTAGTATCTCAGACTCTCATTCTTCCCCTGCTTAAGATAGAGCAGGTGTGTGGTCTTCTTTTGTGGCCTCACTCCAAAGCAAAAGTTATGGATAAATCGGTCTACTAACTACTTAAAGTTTTTAATGGAGTTCTTTAGAAGATACATATACCAGACGTGTGCAACCCCAGTTAGAGTGCCAAAAAAGGCACGATAGCTCATCTCATCTGAGATAGAGTATATATTTGTCGCTGATTGGTACATCTCAATATGGTGGACAGGGCTTGTAATCCCGTCATACCTTGGGGTGACCACAGGTGGCTTAAACTTGGATGGCATTGGGAAGTTGACTATCTTCGCCATAAAGGGTGAGCCTATGGAGTATCCTCTCTGAAGAGGGTCTCGGCTCTTCAGAATATCGCCAATCTTATCCTTCGGTTGCTGGATCGAGTCATTTCAGGGCCTCGTAGGGTCGGCTTGGCCGATGTTATCCCCCGCCGCCTTTTTGAGGTGGATTGAGGGTTCTGCTGCGATAGGCCTGTGTCGGCTGTTTACTTTCCCTTGACCGTCGTCCCGTCCATGGGGTCGGCCCCCATGGGTTCGTCCATCTGCTTCCTCCCTTTTGAACCTTACAACACTTCTCGACCGGGATAATTTTTCTAGCAAGTCATTTACTGGGCCTAGCCTCTCAAAGCCGACCCTCTGCTCAGACGATCCCCTCAGGCGATCTTCGAGATTTTGCCTTCCACACTTCTCTCTACTCTCCTAGAGAGGCCGCACAGTATTGTTGGAGACCTCATACGGCTACCAGCACTCTATGGGGGCCTCATCCCCCTCCAGATCATCATACATGTCTTCTGGGCAAGGGTTTCCTTGCCTCCCCAGGCGTAGACTCCGGGGTTCAGCAACACCCCTCCGCCACTGGGGAGGCAACAAATCTTTGCGTGGTTCTTGGTGTGGTCCCCTAGCCTCATGCTTCCCTCGAGCTGCCGCTGGAGTAATCATCTCCGATGAGACTCCCGGTGGTTTTAGTATGTTTTGGCTAAGAGCTGTAAACTGCTCCTGCATAATCCGCTGGCTTGCAGCTAGAGACTTAAAGGAGGCCGCCACATCAGCCATCTATGACTGAGGTAGTGGTTGGCTGGAATTGGGTCCTACTCCGCCATCTGGTGGAGGAAGAGGTGGTGGTGGCATCTCCGGTGCCATGTGTTTGAGCTATGAAGAGCTGAACTGAGGAAAATATTAGTGAGCTTGAGAACCCTAATGGGTCTCTTTCAATGATGAAATAGCTCCTCAAAGGAGGAGAGCTGGTTCACCACTAGAGTTCCCGGTAAGGTCAAGCTGTGTAAAGGAAGAGATATCTTCCCGTTCCCACAGGCGGCGCCAAACTGATGATGCTAATATTCAGCACCACCAGATAAGTGATGATGAGCTCAAACAGTAGTAACAATGGCAGCCATAGAGATGTGAGCGTGTATGTTTGTAGAAGGGGATGACTATTAGAGGAATAAGATAATGATGTATAGT
Organism: Sambucus nigra; assembly: GCA_949130495.1. Classification (NCBI taxonomy): domain Eukaryota; kingdom Viridiplantae; phylum Streptophyta; class Magnoliopsida; order Dipsacales; family Adoxaceae; genus Sambucus; species Sambucus nigra. The sequence goes on along the minus strand of OX422218.1, from coordinate 488,523,761 downwards.
GGTTAGGACAATTAGGCCTACATCCACTGTGAGTGTGTGTGATCCGCTAATATGGGCACTAATGGCCTTGGATACAATGCACATAAGCTCTCTCTCTCTCTTCTGTGTACAAGAAGAGTTTTTGCTAGGGTTACAATTATCGATCCCCTTGCAGGATTGTAGGTGACATGTATATATAGGTCTTAGGGGGTGTAGTCCCCCCCCCCCCTAAGTATGCATGGTGCATGTGAATGATGATCTAGCCAATCCCTTGCTGACACTTGAGGTGCCACCTGTGATTAATGACGATATAATATTCCCTCACGTGAGGAGGTGATATTGTTATAACGGTCTTCCACGTGCCACATGAGCCCCAGACGCATTATTCCACGCGTCGCCCAAATCACGCGTTGTGATGATGTCACCCTCGACCGATGATGCGAGGTCGAGGGTAAAGTCCCCGCTGGCAATGAGACGACTATATTCGGGCCTCGTACTGTAGTACCCTCATAGGGTCGTCCAGACCCCGACGAGGGGTCGTCCTCCTGAAGGGTCGTCTGAGCCTGATGAGGGGTCGGCCCCTTGAAGGGTCGTTCGGGCCTGATGGGGGGTCGGCCTCTTGAAGGTTTGTCTGGGCCTGATGGGGGGTCATCCCCTTAAAGGGTCATTCGGGCCTCATGAGGGGTTATCCCCTTGAAGGGTCGTCCGGGCCTGATGGAGGGTCGGCCCCTTGAAGGGTCGTCTAGGCCTGATGGGGGGTCGTCTGATATTAGTTGACAGATCATCTTGGCCTCGTCCAGGTGGAGGACGTCCTCGGCCCGACCGAGGGGATATATCAATATATATATATATATATATATATATATATACACACACTAGGGTATGCCCGTGACTGAAGGCACGCTGATAATTTCCAAATTAAAACGGCAAAAATTTCCAAAGAACATATTGCAAAACGGAAAAAAAAAATTATTTTAAAAAAGTTAGGCAAAATTTCCATTGTTTATCAGACAATCCATCATGTTTAAGAACAAAAATGCCAACTATACTATTATTATTGTTGAATTATAGAAAAATTCGCCCAGTTTAAGAACTAAAATATCAACTATACTGTTATTAAGTCATGTATAATTTAAGTTAAAAACAATTATAGCATGTTCTTTTTTATACCAGTTGAGACAATACTACCAAATCATCAATATGGACTCAACAATTTGAAATAAAGTCATGGAGAAAAGATCATGAGAATGAAAGCACCAAGTATAAACAAAAATAAAACAACTCATATCAGCATTAAATAATTTTTTTCTTTTTAAAAAAAAAAAATTAGTTTCTTAATAGAATTCTCAAAATACACATCATTTTTCTACGAACAAAGATGCATACATAGTTTAGCTTCTCTCCTATATATAATATGAATGTTCTCTCTCGGGACCAACAAAAAAAACTACCCATATAATAAAAGAAAGAAAAAGACTCGGGCATACCCTCGTCATTTATTCCCTTTAAAAAATTTCCCATAAAATAATATGAATATAAAAACTCCCCTTTACGAACGGTCTTTGGTATATGGGCATACCCTCGTCATTTATTCCCCTAAATTGATTAGGCTGAAGACTTCCCCCGGGTTCAACTTAATATGGAGCTTCCTGCCATCCAAATGAGTCAGTATGAATTGAAATCCACATAGAGCCTCGGTGAGAGACAACGTGTGCACTACAAACAGGTCATCCCCCTTTTGCTTAAACTTTGGATGCTCCTTTTGCTGGATGACAAAAACTATATCGCCTGTCATAGTATCAGACTCTTCATCAGCCGCTCCTGGAAATGTGACCTTCTGCCCATTATGCATACACTTATCAACATGGACTTTCAACAACTTTCTCTCCTGGTCCCCTTTGCACTGAGAAAGGGAAAAACGGAGAACAAAATTTACTTATTGACCTGCAAATATCATAATCGTCCTTGTGTAAAATTTGTGTTTGACAATCTACAATTTGTATTGAATTAGTCAAATGAGATATGGGAAGACTTATTGAAACAAAAGAAATAAGTTCATAACATAAATATGTTTAAAAAAAATCATCAACTATATTTTGGAAAGAAATGTGTCCATAAATGAATTTGTTCCTTATTATCTCTCAAATCATTCGAGAAATCAACAAACTAATGAACATTTCAAGTATACTTTGTCAACAAAACAACTGGATATAGGCTGGAGTCCCAGGTTGAGGAACATCAGCAGTATCATGCCCATGCCTTCAAGACAACACTGTGTAGATATCAAAAACATAGTCTATAGGTGTTTGTATCTCCACATAATAAACAGGTTCCAAGAGTCGTGGAGACTCCATAAGGAATGCAGAATACGACATCACTGATCCCTGAAATTTTTACCTAAGTACAATTTCGTATTCAGCTGGTGTTGGGTTATCAATCCATCATCGCCCCAGTTCAAATGGATCCACTTTGTTACGCTTAAACAAAGAGCTGTGTCATAGGACTTATCCTCTGCTGAATGTCAAACTCTGTACAAAATTTTCTTTTCGGAAAGTAACTTTATCAAAAAGAATAGAAAATGGTAGATCCTCAGAAATATCTATTATCCCTTCGCTTAGAGGTTCAGTTGCATCGAAGGTATTTGGACACACCTTAAGATAACTCATCTTCGTAAGTTTTCTTAGGTTCCAATATTCATCCTCAATTTGAGCAGAATCAATGTTAACTCCAAGGATGATCTGGCAACAAAACTTCTTTGCAATGGTAATAGTGATCAACCCATTATTGCATCCAATGTCGAGACAATTCTTGCCTTCAAACCATTCCTTCTTCATGTCTTCATGTCCTGATCAATGCAATAGCCATAGTAATTTCTATAGTTCCCAAAGATGGCAACCTCTTTCTATTTTCTCTTCTTGGTTGATTGCTGGCCCGGTGTATCAAGCTTTACATTCTTCTCAATTTTATCCTCGATGTCCATTATTTGGGGCTTCAGCGCTTTAGTTGCAATGAATCAATTGATTGCTTCCGGGTGTGTCATTGTATGCTTTCGACGCCCGGGACCATGGGTGTGTTGTCCTGTTGCCAGCGGCTGAGAGAAGGTGAGAATCCAATTATATTTCTAACCACCCGTGTCAGGCTAAAATCACACAGGCTCAGTTAGTGGAACAAACCAATCTTCTCATCTCAGATTCAGATATCAACAAATTCATTTTTTAATTGCTTCTAACTTTTCAAGCTTTATCCAAAGGTTGAATCTTTTCATTGTTTCACAAAGATTCCAAATCGTAATGCAACTGTCATTCTTTATTACTATTAAATAAGTAATCGCAATTTCATGTATAAAAAGTAATGGGGTTTAATACTGGATAAAATAAGTCAGAAGTTCGATCCTTGCAAGTGTTGTTGTCATTGATCTCAAAATCTCCAACATCCCATGAAGTTTTCCAAACCTACACAGAATTAATTGAAAGTAAATGAAATTGAATGCAACTCTCGCCAACCCAAAATCACAAACTGAGTTTACAATTTACATTGGCCAATACATTTTCTGCAGCAAAATAGTTAATTGTCAAGTCTGTTCCACATTCAATGAAAGCCCAACTCGATACAACCCATACAATGTTAACAAAAAAATAATTAAAATATATAAAAAAGAGCATGGCCTCCACTAGTGGCAACAAATTTTAAACAATAAATATAGTTTTATCAGAAGTTCACTCCCATTAAGCCTAGAAGATATATTTTCATAAAACAATAAATATAGTGATTTTATATTATGGCAGTGGATTATCTCTAAATACTCTAGCTTTAATGATGGACCAAAAAATTTCAGAGATATCACGCATGTAGAGCATGACACCCGTCAAATTTCAAGAAAGGGTCAATTGCCTAATAGGTTCTCGAGATTTTGTCCAGCCACATCTACACAATTCAAGTGGAGGGAAGTTAGGTAACTCGTGTTGGGATTTCGATGAAACAACTCGGCAGGAAAGGGGTAGCAGTCATTCCAATTGACACTTGGGCGTTGTAAGTTTAGCTCAAGCTGTCGCACTCTTTTTTGTAGAGCAGAGTTAATCCAGTCATCAATATAGGATTTAAAATGTACATCTAAACTGAAATTAACTCGGAATGCGTTAATGGTCACACCCTTATGTGAGCTCCATATTTGGTCACGCCATTAAACATCAAAGATTATGTTTGTGATTAGAAAATAATTTGGACTAATAATGATTTTCTTTCATCCTTTCATTATATAATTTATTTGATTTCTGAATTGTGTTATGGCATTGTAAGAAGATGGTTTTCGAATGCAGAACAGTTTCTAGAAACATAAGAAGGGGAAGCAGGCCAAAAAATCAAACTCATCAACCAAACCTGCCAATACCATTTGTACTAACTTCTTAACAGTGTAAACCTTGTTTTAATAGTACAAACCCAATTAGTTAAAAGCATACATAAAAAGAAAAAATATATCAATTTAAAAATCAAAATGCGTATAAAAACATAACCATGCATAAAAAGAAAAAATATATCAATTGAATGTTCATACTTGAGAACTTAAGGGTTATAAAAAAGCGTTTCAGAACATAAAATTTCTGAATGGGTCTTTTTCTCTAATTTTCATTACAAAGTAATCAATGTAGATTATTGACCAATTTCTCAACTAAGGAGTCTATTATGAAAAGCAATGAACCTGATTTGAACTAACAACACAGTATACTAATTGCAATATCTTTTATTTGTATTCTCGTATTATATTCATTTTTTCTTTTTTATTATTTATTTTGGTGAATATAAACATACATGGGCAAAAGTTTGAAAAGATAAAAAAGCTAATACATACTTGAATTTGTATCAAATTATACTCGAATCAATTACTAATCGTGTTTTTGATTTTTTTAGAAAATTTGTAGCAAATACATACTCAAATTTGTAGCAAATACATACCTATAATCAACCTAAGGCCTTCTAAGTGAGATGTTTTCAGAACTGGAGAAAAGAACACACTTCGATAGAAATACTTGATGAAAATACTAATACAAAGTCAGTCAATAAAACACAAAAGGTGTGATAATCCCATAAATGTAATAGTATTGTTTGTAAATAAAGAATAATGGATATTGGTTAAAATTAAGAAAATACTCACTTTGGTAGAGCTCCTTTGAATGTTATTTTGAATGTGATGATCCCAGGTATGACCTTGAAGCTCATTTGAGTGTGAATCATGAAAAATAAAAGTAAGAAATAAGTATTTTTTACAAATATGTTTTATGAAATTAAAACTCAGGAACCTTTACTTTAAAAAAATTATACTCTGTTGCATTCGATTAAGGAATTTACTAAAGTCAAACTTTCTTAGAACTGATATCAAGAACAACTAAGAGGTCATGTCTTAAGCCTTATCCACATCTAACTACAATGTCACATTTGAGCCATGAGTTTCTTTCCCATAAACCAATCAATATTTACAAAAAATCAAAAATTACAGATCGTAGAAAAAGAAGGGGCAGATGGTGTTGATGAATATACCTGATGGTGTTGATGAATAAAAAAAATGGTGTAAAAATGTAATGAAACCCCAAAATTCTAACATCTGCGATACATAAATCAAGAAACGATGTCAAACTAACACAAATTTAAAACCCTAACCCTTAAATTTAAAACAATGCCTAAAAGTCTAAAAACACGAATTAAAGAGTTCACCTGAGAGATATTAAAGCCATTGTGTCCAGAGGAATAGAGAGGGGAAACCTCATTTGCGTGGGTGAGAATAGCATACATACATGTGCATGATTCATGGAAGCTCCGACGATAGGCCAGCAAAAGAAAAAATAAACAACAAAACAGAAAAACTAATTAGATCCCAACACAACACATAAATCGAAATAGATCTTAAGAAAAATCAAAATGAAGAAAGCCCTAACATGAAGAAATACACATAAAAAATATGTTAAAAACACAAATCCCTAGGATGACTATTTTTCATAGAGAGATACACGCAATGAAGATGAGTACTTGATGGATGAGGAGGCACGGGTAGCAGGGGTGGACGGGAGGAGACAGAGGTGGGCGGAGAGTAGGGTTTTTAGAATGTGTGTACGCGGTATTGACAAAATGAGAGAAGTTTTGGAGAGTTGAATAAATTTACATTCTTACCCATGTTTTTGAATTTTGAATAAGGGGGAAATGAATTAGCAAGTGTTAAAAGAGGGGGAATTCAAAATTTTCAAGGGAAAAATAGGAAATGCAAAAAAAAACTCAAAAGATGACTTCATCATTTAATCTTATGACATACATAAGTTTTCTACTTTATTAAATATATATATATATATATATATATATATATATATATATATATATATATACCTTTTCAAAGTAAGACTTTAGAATAAGTTCAATGTGCCTGATATCCATCCATTTGGTATTAGTTTTTAAGAACCAATGAATTTTTGCATGTAGCCAACTAGGAGGAAGGGTATCTATGATTGATGTGTAGATATTAGTGACATGAACTCAAAATCCCATCATTTTTAACTTCTTAGCAAGATTCAATTTAGCATGCATATGGCGCAATACAGTACAATCCATGTTAATGCTCTCTGTAAGCAGTTGTATCCATAACAGGTGGGTTTTTTTTTCGCCTTCTCCAACAACGTAACCAAGGTCAGGGCTACTTCAGGATTATGCATGTGACATATACTTTCTATAACATCATCCCAATTTTCTGATAGGGAAAATGGAATATGATCAAACAAGTAATCTTATAGGAAATTAACTCCACAGTTTTGAAGGTAGTTAAATTGTTCAATCTTTTTATATCCATACCTATAAATAAGAGTACCCTCTATATGACGCTCAGTAATAAAAGAGTTACATGTGTGGTCCAATTGCAACCTCTCCGACTCTTATTGCCAGTGATTATCATCGTGGCTCATTTTTCCTGAGAAAAATGTACGAGGGCATGTATATTAGGGTATATTAGTTTGTTTAATGTTTTGATAATAAATAAAGGATTTTGAGTATATTAGTTTGATTAGGGTGCGGAACCTAAAATACTCAATTAGTTTCAAACTCTATAATATAATTTATCTTATTCCCTAGGTAACCATATTCAGTCAATACTAATAACACTCAATTAATTTCAAACTCTAAATAAATTTCAAGCCCTAAATGATAATACCCAAAAATTTCGCAATTTCTTTTAATCTCTAAGTAACCACATTCAGTCAATACTAACAATACCCAATAAATACCCTTAAATAATGCAATTAATTTCAACCACTAAATAACAATTTCCAATCAATGTTAACAATACTCAATAAATAATGGAATAAATTTCAACTCCTAAATTTAACATCCCTTTTCTTGAAAAAAAATATACACACATATATAGATATACACACACATAAACCGGGGATACACACACATACACAGATATACACACACATGTATAGATGTACTCACACATACATATAAATTCGCATAAATATACACACACATACATAGATATATACACACCTAAACACACATACATATACAAACACACACATACACAGAAATACACACGTTTTCACACACTAGGGTTTAAATCAGAAACACAAAAACTAGGGTTTACCTTTGAGATCGAAAGAGATAAGGGCCCAAATTAAGGTTTGAGAGAGAGAAATTGTAAATAGCCAAAATTAGGGTTGAAGAGAGAGAGAGATTGACACGGGAAGAAATGAAAACGAGGGAGAATGGTTTTAGTATAAGGACACTGGTCACGGCCTAGAGTCGTGACCCACTATAATGACCCTTAATTTTTTTTCCACATCAGCGCGTAGTCAACCATGTGGTCACGGCCCTAAGTCGTGACCCATGCCCGTGAAAAGATTGAGATGGTCATGGCCTAAAATCCTGACCCATGTAGTGTGCATTGTAGAATTGGTCACGGACATAGGTCGTGACCCATCCGTGATGAAACTTGGAGGGAACTTTGGCGCGAGATTGGCGCCATGATGGTCACGACTTGGTCATGGCTTAAGGCCGTTACCCACACTGGTCTGGGATTTGGGTGGTGGCCGCTTCCAATAGCATCCATGACCACAGCGGGTCATGGTTATGGTCACCCCAAATTTGATGTGGTCATGGCCATTCACAGGATTTGGTGTAGTGATAAGTGACTAATATAAAGAAAATTCTCCCTTAAACCTTAAACTAATAGAACACAACTAACATCACGTAATCCATCTCCATTAAGGATACCTTTGCCAGTGATTTGAGAAGTCTTACCATCCCCAAAGGTTATGTTACCGCCTTAATAATGAATAACACAATTAAGTTTAATAATATCCCCAGTCATATGGTGAGAACATCCACTTACTAAGTACTAACCAACATATTGTAATCTAACTACAAACCAATATATTGTATTCACAATATAGTGTTATTAACACTATAAAAGTGTTTATTTTCAAAGAGTTCAGTTGGGGTCTTAGATCACTACTCCTGATACAAATATGCATAGTTTTAAAATTATTCTGTGCCTTTTGAGATCAAGGAGGGGATTTTCCTTTTGTTACTAATTTTTTTATTAATCCCAAGTCTCGGCTTATTAAAAGAATGAGTCCAAACACTATTAGTGGTACGCCTTCAAAAATGATTAAATCTTTTCACTACTGAGTTAAAGAATTTTAAATGAGCATTTTTCTTGTGATAATTCAGGCGCTCACAGTTTTTGTGTCCAAAAACATCACATAAACTACAATAGTTGTTTGTAGAAGGTCTTTTAAAATATTTATGCTTGATTATTATACTTCAGCCTAATTAATCCACCTAAGATAGATTTTGGAGCTACTTTATTACTTTTAGGGGGTGGACACTATTTAGTGGAGCCATCATACATAATAAGAGGGTACTTGACATCAATTTCCTTTTTAGAAACCTTTTCATTTAAGACTTGTTTACCCTTATTAACTGTTGGACTACCCAGATTTTGTTCCATTTGGTAACTATCTCTTACAAACACAGTGGGTCTAATACGAGGATTATTTGTATAATATTCTTTATAACCCAGTCCGTCTTTATTACAATCACATTTCTTAGAGTCCAAAAGTTTATCTAAATTGAAATCTTCTCTATCTCTTTCTCTTAATTTTTTGAAAGCATTCTCAAACATTTCTTTGGATTTTTCAAGTTCTAATAATGTGGCCTTATATTTTTGCTCAAAAATATATATATTTTCAGTAAGAGTAGAGATTTCAAATTTAAAATTAGATTTTGTTTTTCAAAGTCAAGTCTTAATTTTCAAATTTGGATTTGATGTCTTCCACCTCAGACTTAGTTTGCTTAACTATAATATATTATTTTTCTAAGATCTCACTAAGTGACTTAACTAGATTAGATAAATCTTGCCTAATTTTAAAAGTTCTAACATACAGTTCAGCTTAGTCCTCATAACGAATAAAAATTTTATCCTTATTTTTTCTGTGACAGTGTGTGGAGTGTCATCAGTGTTATTTGACTCAGAAGTAATATCACCAATGCATGCATAACATTTAGCATCAAAGGGATCAGTTAATTCAGACATGGTTGTTTGACTAGATAATGAAGCTTTGCACATTCAATCAAATTGTACACTTCATCACACTTATCTTAATTTTCACAATTAGTCAGACCAGCAAAGTATATGTCACGATAAGTGCCATAAACGTTTGCAAACAAATACAAGGCATTTGGTTTCAGAAACATCTTGGTCTTCCTCTAATTCAGATTTAGAAGAGTCGTCCCAAGTTTTTTTAAATGAGCCTTGTAAAAAAAAATTGTTTAGACTTTTGTTTAAACCTGAACTCAGTAATAAAGTGACTAAGTTTACTATAATTATTACACCTTATTTTGGATTTTTCAATCTTGTTGTTACTACTACAATAATTAATTGTCTGGTTAGTGTTTCTGTTGTGAGGTCTAGTGGACTAATTAGATTGATAATCGTCTTGCACTTTTCTCTTAGAAATATTATTTCCATGTTTCAACAGTCTTTCAAACTGTGTAGACATTAGTGCAAACTCACTTTCAATCTTATATAGTTCATTAACTTCAGCATAAGACTCACTGTCAGACTCAGGATGCATTTAATAGATTTATTTTTTCCCTTTTCAGCACGAATAGATTCCAAAGCAACCTTAGAACTGGAAACATAATCATTTTTTGAAAAATTATTCAAAGTTTTTCTAAATGAAGATTCTAATTCCATAGTCATTAATTTAGAACTCAAAAGTTCAGGGGTGAGAGATGAATCATTAATTTCTTCAATGATATATCGTTTGTGATCAAACCTAGAAGCAAGAGATCTAAGAATTTTTGCACCAATTTCTTTATCGCTAAAAACAATTCCATTTGCATGCAGTTGGGATATTATATCAGTCAGTATCATGTAAAAGTCATCAAAAGGTTCATTATCTTTTGTAACTAACATATTATACTGTTGAACAAGCATTTCAGTTTTACATTCTTTAACTCTAGTATCTCCTTTATATGCAACAACTAAAGTGTCCCAAGCTTCATTACTAGTAGTGCAGTGATAATTTTGTTTAAGTTCATTTTCACGAACACTCATAAAAATAGAATTCTTGCCTTTGTTGTTGAAATTACTAATCTTTTTCTGTTCTCCACTTAGTTAAGTTATTTTCAAATTCTAAGAGTTATAAAAGGGGTAAAATTGCTCTGACACCACTTGTAAGAGTGGAAGGCTATAATACCACTTTGTGAATGCGGAAATAAACGTGGTCGACAAGGATGGTCATAAATAAAGATTCTATTTTTGTATTTTTCAATTTAAACCCAATTGAACCTTTCGTGCTGAAATCCAGTTTACCAAATTTTATCTTTTTATCCAAAACATGCATCTAGATGATGAAACAGATAAATAAAACAAGCAATCACATGAAAAATAAGGAAAAATCCCTTTATAGGGCAAAACCTATATTTCATCACTTTAGAGAGTTTTACAAAACTACTTGATATCACTCATGAGTATAACGTGCAGTGTCTTCAAAACTTCTAAAGAAAATGCCTTAGTCCAGAGTCATCCACATGTAGCGGTCCACCCTCGGTATCCATTGATCAGACTTTGACCTTCTTCTGCCGTGATTACTCAGGATACAAGGTTCATCCATAGAGTGTCCTCTCCACAAAGATGTATGCAAGATATGAATTTTTAGGGTTTTAAAAAGATTCAAAACTATTTGGGGATGTAAAATGTGAATCAAAAAGTGTTTTGGTAACACAAAAAGTGAAAACATTTGAAAAAGATATGCAGGAAACATTTTGGAAAAAGTCTTCTAAAATTTTGAATGAAAACAGATATTTATAGATACGACACAAATTTTGAGGCGATAAATTTGTTCAAATGAATTTTTAAGTCGTTCGAGAGAGAAAGCCATTTTGTTTGAATGAAAACACAGTTCGTTTGAATGAGAAAGCAATCTCGTTAGTCAAAGATTCTAACGCAATTCTAACGAATTCAAATAGAATTCCTTTGTTGGATGTTCGTTAGATGTAAGATCTAACAACCCTTCTAAAAAATGGGCCATTTCATTCCAATGAGAAGTTGATCTAGTTTGAACGAGGTTAAAAAAATTTTTGTTTAAAAAGACATTAAAAAATCCAGCCTTATTTTTTCATAAAAATAACATCCCAACTAAATTTATGAATAATGTCAAACTCCAAAAGATTTATACCTTCTTGACATGTAAAGGAGTCTTAAACATGGAAATGTTGGAGTTTGGTTCGACGTGTCGGCACTTGTCGTTTTATAACGGGATACGCCAATATGCCAAAGCGCAAATAAAATAAATAAAAAGCCTAAGATAAAATATATGCACTTACACATCTCCCCCTTTGGATATTTTGGTACGAAACTAATCAAATACCAAATTACAAAAAATACCCCTCAATGACAAACAATCTTAATACCCTTCCCAAACCCTAGAAAGGGAACGTAATAGAGAAACTTTATCTTCAATCTCATTTTGTTCTCCCATTGGGCATATTTGTCTTCATGCGGTGTAATATGTTCGTCCTTTAGATACCTAAATAGATGAAATAAACAAAATACTCCCTGATGAATTGAGCTTAAAATAGGTAGGGAATAAAATCAAAAACTCATAATGCTATCTACCCCATAAGTCAAACTCATCAAATCTCCCTCATAACTTGTTCTCCCCCTTTTTGTCCCAAATAGGCAAAGGTGTAGAAATAAAGCATGTAGTATAAAGAATCACATAGAATAAGTAATATATCACATAGAAGAAGTAAGATATCATCACAAAGATATGTAAACAACGCACAAGCAATGATAATATCATGGCCCATCAAAACCAAATATTTTTGAAAATCTTCAAATTTTTCAAAAATGTGTAAATATTACAAATACAACACAACAACTCAGCAAAAATAATACAAACGAACCAGCATATGATAAATATGGACTTAATGATAACCGCAATGCGTCAAAACACGATACCATATATAATATATGCAAAATATACCAAAGAAAATCCGACACACATAAATAGGTTTAAACAACCACAAAACTTTACACAAAACACATAAGCTTTAGACACTAGCATAGTATCGATGTGTGTAAACATGTTGGATGAATGAATGGGTGTGAACTAGATACAAATAGATTATAATCCAAACACTCAAATATGTTCAAGAAGTTCTAATTGACTGCAAAACTTTATCAAACTATGTTATAGCCTCAAGTGACAAAATAAAGTGAACTTAATGAACAAACAAGCGCAATGCACACAAGCCTAGAATATTGATGGTTCTATAAATCAAAAGCATCATGACAAATAAACATAACTAGGATTCATTGTGCAAACCCATTGGTCTTCAACTAAACATCCTCCAAATATAAACACATATCATATTTTCTTTTCTTTTTTTCTCAATTCTTTTGAAGTTATTTCTTTTGAATGATCAAACATTAAAACTAAATTGTCCCCTATTTGGCTCTTTTTATGTTTTGACTTTAACTTTTATTGGGGTCTTTTCAACGGTGGCTTTCACGCAAAGGAGATTTTCTCCTTTCCTAGCCCTTTCCCGTGCACACTCGTATTTTTTAATACTAATAAAAATAGCTCACAGTCAGTGGTTCTCACATGCACAAATCCCCCATAGTCATAAAAACATGTGGATGACAAAATTGATGAGAGAACATCTCACAAAGATCAAATATACATGTGAAGTTAAGGTTAAAAAATTTCATACATGTGTGTAGAGGCATATACAAAGTTGAATCCATCAAGAAAATCAAGTTCAAAACAACTCTATGTAAACATGACGAAGAACAATCTAAGTATCTACAATCATAACCAAATGTCCTATCCATATGAAAAGTATGGAGTGAATTGGATCCAAACACACTAAAATGCCACGCCAAATGCGTAAAACTAAAATACTCATAACCAAAAATATTTTTGTATTTTTTCAAAAAAAATATCAAAATAAAATCTTTTTGTATTTTTTCAATATGACTCGGTAAAAGAAAAATACAATACAAAAGATACACATGTCATAACACTAGTAAATATATATCATGAAGCATAACTAGAGTGTGGCAAATTAAATCATGCAAGCAATCATCCATAAGATATAGCATGTGATGAATCACGTGCAAGCATGCGGGAATCAACAAGTCTAAAATCTAGCGCCTCCAAAATGAATTTCCTAACCCAAATAGATGTATACTTAATTCTTCGGGTTTTAGGAACCAAAGGGACACTAGACTTCAACTTCCTAGGACGTCTTCCAAGATCATAACAAAAATGCCTAAGGTGATATTTCTTGCCACAATGCGAATATTTGTAAACACTAGAAATGTTACCTATGGGTTGACCTTTTCTAATATCTTTGGATGTGGTTTACCCTCTAAAACAAACTATGATCTTGGCTTTAGCACCGGAAGCGTTATAAACATGGGATCTAGTACCATCACTATCGACACTACTAGAGTCTTTTAAATCATTTTTTATCTTCAAAATTTTAGCCTCGAGAAAAGAATTAAAATCTTCAAGTTTTAGGGACACCTTGTTCATATATTCAATCATTTTTATAAGGTTATCTCGCTCCCTCTCAATGCTAGCAAGCTTATCCCTAAGAGTCTTCTCACGTGCTCTCAACTCATTAATCAATTTATCATTATCCTCATTAGCACGTAAACTCACCCAAGAAATTTTAGATTATTTTAATTCTTTCATTAAAAATCGGACTCTGTCATCACTCTCTTTTTTGAACAATTCTAATTTTCTAAAATCACGGTCCATGTCCACAAGCTTCTCATGATGAAAATAGTTTTGAATGTGAACGGTTTGCAAAAGTTACATTGCAGCATTAAAATGAAAATTTTCTTTTTCAAGAAATTGAATTCTTTTAGAAAATTTCAAATTAAAATGAGAAAATTTTTTAGTATGTCTATCCATAGAGAGAAACTTAATCAAACCCAAGAGATAAGGATAAATAACCACCCTAAATGGCACAAAAAAATGATGTACACAATAACTTAGTGCAACCTACTCTGATACCAATTTGTGAAAGGGGTAAAAATTCTCTGACACTACTTCTAAGAGTGGAAGGTTCTAATACCACTTTATGAATGCAGAAATAAATGTGCTCGGTAAGGATGGTGACAAATAAAAATTCTATTTTTGTATTTTTCAATTTAAAACCCAATTAAACCTTTCTTGTGGAAAACTGATTTATAGATTTTTTTTTCTTTTTATCCTAAACATACATCTAGGTAATAAAACAGATAAATAAAACAAGAAATCACACGACAAATAAGAAAAAATCCCTTTTTAGGGCAAAACCTATATTTCAGCACTAGTTTTAAAACTATCGACTTATAGACCACTTGATCTCACCGACGAGTATAGAGCGTGGTGTCTTCAAAACTTTTAAAGAAAATACCTCAGCCCATAATCATCCACAGATAACAGTTCCCCCTTAGTATCCACCGATCAACCTTCAACCTTTTTCAGTCTTCTTCTATCGCGATCACTCGAGTCACAAGGTTTAGTTGTAGAAAATCCTCTCCACAAAGATGTATGTAAGATATGAAACTTTTAGGGTTTCAAAAATATTCACAAAACTATTTGGGGATGTAAAGAGTGAATCATAAGGTTTTTGGTAACACAAAAAGTGAAAACTTTTGCAACATATGTGCAGGAAACGTTTTGACAGAAGTCTTACAAAATTTAGAGTCAAAATAGGTATTTATAGACTCGGCACAAATTTTGAGGTGATGACTTCATTCAAATTAAATAAAATTCATTCGAATAATAATGGCATCTCATTAGAAAGAAAATAGGTTTCATTTAAACGAAACTCTAATCTCGTTAGAACAAGCTTCTAACGAGCTTCAAACGAATTCTAATAGAACGCCCTTGTTAGATGTTCCTTTGATAAAATAATCAAACGAGATGATCCAGCGAAAACCCTTTTCATTAGAACGATATTAGCATCTCGTTTTAACGAGGTTAAGTAAAAAAATAAATTTTAACGCTAAAAAAAATTTCCTCGATGTTAATAAAAACTTTTATAAATTATCTCCCAATTATAAATGCAAGTAAATTTAAAATCCTAAATGATTGGTACCTTCATAATGTGGAGAGGTCAAGAACTTGGAGATGTTGGAGTTCAGTTCGACGTGTCAGCGTGTGTCAATTTGTAATGGGATACACCAAATATGTCAAAGCGCAAATAAAACATATAAAAATCCTAGGCTAATATATTTGCACTGACAAGAGTGGTGCTACCCTATGCTGTAGGGACAGAGAGGTGTGTGTAACCATTTTCTATTAGGTCCCATACATCATCACCTAAGGTTCCTTGAATAAAAGCTACAACACACACTTTCTAGTAGCAAAAGTTGTAACCATCAAGCATAGGGGGTCTACTAAAATTATTAAGCTTGATTAACTGACCCGTATACTTTCTTGACACAAAGTAACTAGAGTTTAAAAGAAGAGTTTTTAAAAAGGGTCTTTAAAAAGTCAAGCTCTGATACCACTTGAGCAGGGGTAAATGAGCTTTAAAATATTTTGTGCAAGTGACTATTGTTTATTAAACTCTAAACACTTACAAATTTAAACTAAGGATTTAAGAGGGATCAGTTTAAACTTTTTACTTAAACTTCTAACCTTATCAACAACCTAATTAGGTTCAGTTAGTTAGTTTTAGTCCCCTTATACTATCTTGGTTGAACAAGAAATTAACAGACAATAAAGATACTAGTTTAGTTAAGGTCGTTTCTAATCTTTTTACCCTACTTTTTCATATGAGATGTTATGATAGAAATTTACAGCAAGCAGGATTTATTTGACATGGCAAAAACCCTTACCTTGGGAAAAACCACGTATTCATTAGTATCACTTAAACTTCTAAAGTTCACTAAAACCAAATAAAAATGATTTTACAACAAACTAGAAGTTGGCAAAGTTTAGCCAAGTTACCTATACCATAACCCTCTTCCTGGTCTAACTCACTTCTACTTTATTAAACTATCTCCTCTTCACTTCTTGCAGAAAATGGCTCAGTGCTTAAGTGTAATAGTTTGACTTAACTAACATGCAAGATAGGAACAATATGATGCGTGTGTGTATTTTGGACAAACAGTCAAACAAAATTGATCTTCCTTTTATTAAAAATACTTTAAGGCAAAGTATAAGATTTTAAGAAAAATATATACAAGTGTGTGTGTGTGTATATATATATCAATTTTTCAAATAACACAATCATGGCAAACAAACAATGTTTTAAGTAGAGATTTAAAAAATACTCTTTATTGATAGTATGTATAAGATTGTTTTAGCAAAATGATATATTTTGTTATGTTTAGGCTCTAACCAATTTTTTTTAGATATTACACAAGGTTTTAACATAAAACCTAAATATGTTTGTACTAAGTCAAGAGTCTCAATCACTCCTCAGTTCTAGGTCCAATTAAAATATAAGACATGTCTATTCCAACTTTGTCCTGGTCTACAGGAAGTATTCATAATAGGTATAAAAGTTCACTTTCAAGTTTAAGAAGCAAGTATTAGCACGTTTTTATTACCTTAGACAGATATATCGCTTTTTAGTTAACACAAGATTAACTCAGATGTATAAATGTGTTGGCGTGTAAGATTTGTAAAATAGGAACAAGTTGAGAAGATAGATTTTGTGTTTATGTTAATGACAAAAAATATTAATGAGCTAATCACACCAACATTACACATGAATTTAGTGTGTGATTGTGTGTGTAACACTTTCTCTTTTTTTCTCTTTTTAAAATTTATTTTTCCCGATTTTTTTTACTTCTCTCGTGTGTTTTAAATGAGAACACGGATGGTTTATTTATAGCTAAACATGTGTGAGATGATTTGATAAACAATAAGACACACAGACTGTAAAACTGCAAACTTAGCCCTTGATAACTAGATGATCCAATAGTTATTGAAGAAACACAAACTAATGGGCAAAATGAACAACATGTGGATGAAAACTAGGATGCATTAGAACAGTCTAGGATTCTCTACACAATATGACCATTTGAATGAATGTGTACCGTATGCTTGTTGTATAATACAACATATAGGGTGTGTACAAACCGTGTATAGTCCGTGTAGTCATATTCAATTAATCCATCTTTATTTCTAAGAGATTTTAAATGAAATTTTAACTCAAAATAAATTCATTTTAATGTCAAAAAATTCTAGAAAATTCAAGAATAAATTTAGAATAAATATTTGCATCAGAAATGAACATAAAAATTATATTTTCATGTTTTGATATTAAAATAAGCTTATGAATTAATTAAATAAATTAGAAATTAATTTTGTTTTAATTAGATTCGGATTTTTTTAAATCACAGAATAATCAATCAACTACCAACACATACACATAAAAATAATATGTAACAAATTAGTGTGCATAATGTTTTTGTGTAATTTGGTGACCTTATTTGAGGTTTTCTTTGAGAATAATAAAAATGTGAGGGACTACCTTCCTTGGGCCTTGGGCTTTGAAGACTTGACTAGAGCAAACAAAATGGGTCATTAAAATAGAAAGTTTTGGCAACCAACCTAGATACTAATTATAAAAAATATCTTGTCAAAACTTAATCCAACTAGATGAAGGCTTATGTAGCTCTACACTATCAAACAAATAAGCCCTAAACCAATTAGTGTGTACATAACGGCCTTTCATATGCTTAAGTTTTGAAAGATCATAGTTACTTCAATGTTTACGCTCGCACTTCAGGTTAGTCTTAAACATGCAATGTATGAGCCTTACATGAATGGTGGACCGCTTAATCATCCGAGTGTTAACACTATGAATATGTTTTTTCATCCGACATATCAATGGAGAATACAATTTTCAAGTGGGTGGATAAATAATTTGTGGATTGCATTTTAGTTGTGAATAATATTTATGCTTTTTAGCATTTTTATGGGGTTGTGTAAGAGATCACGGCTTTGAGATAATTTAATATCTCGTTTGTAGTATGCATGAAAAATGGTGTAAGAAAGGTGGGAGATGGGTGCATCTCGATTGGGATAATTCATCATGAGATGCATTATCGAGGATGTTAGGAAAAATAACTTGGGATTGATATTTAAATACGAAAACATTTCAGCAATAAATATCTTTGATGAATTATGAATAAAAAAGAAAATAAGAACTATATTAAAAACTTAAACCTAGGGTTTCAATAATTCATGCCATAGCGATTCATGTTGTGATTCATATGAGAAGAAATTATTTAATGGAGAACTTGATACGGTTTCCCATCAAAGGTCTCCGAAAACCTTTCTTAACCTTATATAAAGCTTGAATCTTCTACTGTATGATCCTTCCCAAAGCTAGGTAGTTGTGTGAACATCGTTTGAGATGAAAACCTTCCTTATGAGTGCGATATGGTCCTCTTCTAGACCTCTTCATAAAAATGTGAATAGTATTTCTTCTCACCCCTCTCAAACCCTAATGAACCATAATTAATATAAAATCTCTTTCCTACACCTTTATATATAAGTACAAAAAGTGGGCTTGTGACAAACTAAGTTTCTAGAGAGTTTGGGCCGAACTACTTGGGTATAATGACTACTTTAGGGACCCAAGACAAATAATTAAATTAGCTCCAAATAAATACTGAGAAATGCCATTACATTACCGTAATTATTTCCTTTCTTTATTTAATCATGAATTAACTCCACTATATAATCACGATTACAGTCCAATTTAATTATCTCAAAAATCACTCGGATAGAATGAGGTATTATTTGCAAAGATGATTATGGTAGACAGTATGATTCACCACGTTAAGAGTCCAATACTCTCTTGGTGAAATTAATTTACTGTTTATCGATTTTAACCAACATCTAATCAGTTCCTTGATTCTCAGACTTAACTTATTTTCAACTCCACCAAGATTATAAAATAATCCACCGATTGAGTTTTACTTGGTGGAAACAAAGCATATAAGGCTATCAGGGGGTATCACAATCCACAGCATCTCCTGGATATGGATTCCTCCGTGATATGATCTCAAACCTACTTACACAACTATTAGCCAATATGTGGAGATCATTTGAACTGATATAAATCATATCGTAGCCATAGCAATCTAAGTAACATTTTTGCAAGCAGTCCAATCCTCATAATTCTCGAGATTAAGTATCGATGCACCCTTTTCAATTAGTATGAGATTTTTTAGTTAAATCAAGATAACCTAACTCAAATCTCACGAATGTCCATATTCAAAAGGGCCAAAATAGTATACCCGGGTGTACTGTTTGGGTCCCGGGGTAATTTTTGACCAACCCAGAACTATTTAAGGGAGTTTCGGTCATTTGGAAGTTTGCGGTTTAGAGAACTCTGAAAAATAAAAGAGAATATCATCCCCTTGGAGTTATAGGCTAGGGTAAACACAAATTAGAGAAGATGGAGGCCACAAGGGAGGAGGAGAAGAGAGTTTTTGGAGGTGCAACACTTGTTCTCCCCACTAAAGTTTTCGAAATCGTAATCGGAGCGAGGAGGGATTGACTCCATCATCTTAGAATCAAAATCAGACATTCATATCTTACGACAAGTGTTTATCTTGATTTTTTTTAAAAGGTTATAATACCCATGTGGTGTAGGGTTTATTATTTGATGATTTTAAATGAGGTTCTTAAAAAATTGATGGTTTAAACACATGATCTTGGGTAGGATTGCATGTAGATTGAACCTATGTATGTGAGAAATACAAAATCAAAATATATGTGATGATAATAATGGGAGAAATCTGGGTTTCTAATTGAAAGAGATGAAAAATAATGAAA
Organism: Sambucus nigra; assembly: GCA_949130495.1. Lineage (NCBI taxonomy): Eukaryota > Viridiplantae > Streptophyta > Magnoliopsida > Dipsacales > Adoxaceae > Sambucus > Sambucus nigra. The sequence continues at coordinate 488,503,428 of OX422218.1, read as the reverse complement.
ACTAGGGTTTTAAGGATTTTTGAAAGAAAATCGGTTCTTGGATTGAATCCTTGATGATTTAATGATATATTTTCATTGGAAAGCATTCATATACACTTATATGATGTTAAGAACTGTTGGTTTGAAATTTGGTTAAGTTTCATGAAGAATTGAGGAAGTTGGAATAGTGGTAAAATCGCAAAAACGGAAGGAAGAAGAGAACTGACACTTTTCGAATCGATTCGAATTCCCAGATTTTGGCAGTTTTTTGTTTTTAAGCCTAAAACTTGTGTGAAATTCTCGAGGGACTTTGGAGATTCCTTTAAATTATAGTGAGGGATATAATAATCATCAATAGGCCAATTTTAAGGTTGGGGCTTAGTCAGAAGTGAGGGAAATTAAGACTAAGGTTAATCGGGCATAAGTTACAATGTAAGTGAATTCGGGAGAATGAGAACGGATCACGGAGAGATGAGTGAACCTATGATTTCGACCAGTAGAGTAGGAGTGTATTTTCTACTGATATTAAATCAAAGGGTAACTATAGACCTTCGGGTAGAGAATAACACTCAGGAAAATGAGATAGAGGGTTATATTTGTATGTGTATTAGTACGTTGAGTATTTGAAAGACATATTACGTACGGGTTATATTATAGGTTGAGTGTATATCTATGAGGATTATATTATAGGTTGAGTATATACCTATGAGGATTATATTATAGGTTGAGGGTATACCTATACGAATTATGTCTATAGGTTGAGTGTATGCCTATACAGATTATATTTATGGGTTATGTGTATGCCTATATGTGGCATATGGATTACGTTGTGTGTATACCTATTATGTGCTTTCTTATGTGTGGACGTACCTATGTTTTTTGCTTTCACGAAGGTCCCGCGTAGAGGGCAATCCCACCTTGACGATTCCAATGAGGTCTAGATTTGTGCCCTAAAACATAGAACATAGGGTGGCTCACTATGTGTGTGTAATAATGGGACTGACAGGTCATTTGGGTACGTTAGGTATGTGCGTAGCCCAAAGGCTTAGAACTATGTTCACCTCCATTATGTATATTTGAATGAGGGTTCGAGGAGACATTCTGAACCAATAGTCCTTGATTTGGTATGAGAGGTACATGAACTTGATAGCAGAGTATGCCGCATCACGAGGGGCCATTTCGGAGATGATAAAGTTGTATATATTATATGTGTGATAAATATATAGAAATGTGATTAACCTACTTGTGTGTGATCTAGGAAAGATAGATAGTGTATATCTAAAAGTGACTTAATTATGAGATACTCTACTCGGTGTGTGATTATAGTAAAGTTAGATAGCGTATATCTAAATATGAATTAAGTAGAGCAACTTAATGAAATTTTTTAATGATAACATACGTGAGATGTTAATTATCAGTTAATGATAACATATGTGAGATGTTTATTATGGGTTAATGATAACATACGTGAAAATGTTAATTATGGTTGCATAATAACATACGGGTAACGTTAAGTATTAGTATTGCGATAGCATGCTGTATGGGCGGTACGGGGGAGTTAAAGATAAATTTAACTATGGAATTAATGAGAATTAAGGGTATACTGTGGCGTACTGTATGGGCGGTATAGGGGGCTAAACCTGTTAGAGTTAAATAGTTATTGATGAGACCTATTTGGGTTGCGTAGCATAGCTAGGTAGATGACGTTAGGTGTGCACATTAGTTGAGAGGTGAGGAACTCAAGGGAGTGTACGTTGAAATAATATGTGTAATCAAAAACTGATTTTAAACTGTGATTTAAATGCTTGCAAAATATTTTTAACAGATTTTCTTAGGCTCTGACCCATGTGCAAAATATTTTCAAAACCTTTTAGGTGTCGGGCCACAGGGATGCCCAGCTTGATGATCTATCCAGGGATGCGTAGCTGCAAAACTTGTGGATGCTTGTAGGATTTGGATTAGATGCTTCAGTCACTTTATTCCTAAAGTAGGATGCTTTTCAGTTATTTCAGTTGGGTGTGTTTCCCCCTTCAGTTATATTCTATTATTTCAGTTCAGACTTTGTACTCGGGTTTTTATTTTCTTGGACTTTATAATAGACTGGGAACTAATGATTTATTCGGTATTATTTCATTTATTATATATCTTATGATTGATGCATATTACTACTGCATTGATGGTTTGGTGATTGTGTTTATTTATGCGTGTTGTTGTTTGATGAAAGATAAAATTTGACACCCGTTTATTTATAACGTAGGTGGTTAGTAATTTAAAAAGGTTTTCGACATTGACACTAAGAATGAACCAAATGAGATTCCAGTTTTTTTTATGAAGGACTGATCACCCGGTATTTAAATAGGTAGGGTGTCACACTTAACTACCCATTTAGTCACTTCAATTTACCATTCCCTACTTTATGGACATTAATCAAATTTCACATTTCTTATCCATTGTATCCTTTACCGTAACATTTATTGATTTATTCAAGTTAGGTTGTCTTTCCTCATATTCATCCTACAACCCATTTCTTGACTTGTTCCAATTTTTATTTTCTACTTCTCGGAATCTTTCAATATCCGCATACTTTAACGGGCTCCACACCACTGGCTATTCTACCATATGCTTTGTCCAGTGATTTTAGGTCTTTCACCCTAGGGATCCAGATCCTCGTTAATTATTCCGATCTCATCTGAATCCATATTAATGTATTTTAACATTTAACGAATGTCCACATTATTCCACTTTATTTTATCGGCCGAAGCCAAAACTCGAGGTCTCACCCCAACTTGTGTTACACTTTAAAATAATCATTTCATGTCCTTTATACCCTTATAGTGATTTTTATTCAAAAAATCGTGTTCATTTAGGACCATTTTACGTAATAATGTTCCACTTTACGTAAAATTACCCTTTTACCCATTTGTTTCCAAACTTGTCTTTTGCTCTATTTTCAGAAGTGTTATTTACCAAGACATTATTAAGTTACCCGAACTAACTTCTTAAATGTCTTTAACTCGTTAACACTTGTGTAACACTTTGGAGTAACATATTTCTCAAGGTTGAAATCTCCTTAGTTTAATACTTTCTTTGTCAAAGACAGCTTCTGGTATTTATGGAGACTACTTTACAAGAAAACAATGCTTTTCTTTATTTCCACATGTAGTCTTGAACTATCCATTTATCACAATTTCTACACCATTTAACACATATTAAAGGCCAAATTTTCTATTTTCTTCATTTCATGTTTAAGCGCAATAAAACCTTCATTAAACTTGTTTATATGTTCGTCCTCAAAATACTACAAGTTTATATAGATGAAAAGATGGATTTTAAGTTCAAAAATCCTATTAAATGGGTCTAATATAAGATTTATTATAGAAATTTCATAATGTTTGCATTGTGCATATTTTTTCAAGTCAAAAGACATTTTTGTTTCTTCAAAACTTAAATATATGTTTATTTATCTAAAAATCCCAATTTTTCACAAGAAAATGTTTAGGCATTTTCCCATAAAATATTTTCAACAAACAAATATTATTTAAAACATTTTATCCCAGTAAATGTTTAGGTGTCAAGATTTTTTTAAATAGAACTTTTTCTCAAAACTCTTAGGATCTTTTATAAATCATCCTTTTTCTTTCTCTAACATATTTTTCCACAAAATCATTAGAAATGTCCTCTTTAAACCCTATATACTTCCTACTCTTACAAACTCAACCATGAGATTAATACTATGTTAAAATAGAGTTTTAAGCTAAAAGTAGACTTTTTCCCACCTCAAATGAAGCTTCAACAATGGTGGATGAAGAAAAAGGTGATGTCAACCCCCCACGTCCTAAGGTGATCTCGAGGAGGTTGCCTAGATCCACAAAGCTTGACTCCATAAAATCACAAATTAAAACCCCTTTCAAGCTCCATTAATCTTCTATTCTTCTTCAATTAAAAACCCAAATAATAACTCCAAATTCGTAGCTCTACTAATCAATGGAGGAAATGGGTGTATAACTCTGATATATGGTGTAATACTTGTAAAATACGGTGGTGTGAGGAGGAGAGATGGTGGTGTAGGGTGGTTTGTGCTGGTGGTGGTAAATGGGAAGCTCCCAAGAGCTAGAGAGGAAGAGAAAAATGTTGATGGTTTTTGGTGGGGGAAGAAGCTACCCTACCCCTTTCTCATATTTCTACCCAAATAAACCAACATAACCCTCTTAAAAATAACACCAAACACTTACATCCCATTTTTTTACCATCAGGGTTCACCAGGTGGTGACACATCATCAACCCGATGGTAAAAAATATGACAGCATGCGAGGGAAACCAAATTTAAAAGATTTATGGGTAGGTTGTTCGAACGATAATGGGACCTTGTTCAAACGAGATTATGATTACATTCGATCACCCAGCAAACAACCTTCAAATGAGGTAAGGAAACCTTATATAGGTACATCTCATTAGATCCTTGTTAGAACCTAACTTTAGAGGACATTAAATTTTTGTTTGAACCAACAGTCTTTTCATTCGAATGAAATGGAGACCTTGTTCGAACGACTTCCATTTTCATTTTATCCATAGAATTTTTCCTAAATTTTTCATTTCTCCCAATGGCTTCCATAATTACCGTTGTATGTCCCCTTTATTTCTAATGAGGAACGTATTTTAAGGATGATAAAACAATTTTCTTTTTATGAAAAAAACTTTTTCCAATTTTTAATTCGCACCAAGTTTTGAACCAATTTTAACTTAACCAAATTTTATCTTGATTAATCCTAAACATTCATCTAGTGATTAAAGCAAGTATAAAAAAGTAAAGAATACCCACAACGCATGATGTACGAGGAAACCACTAAGGGAAAAAACCTCGAACGACCCAAACCAGAAAATCACTATGAGTGTGGATTTATAACAAATAGACACGAGTCTTACTCAACGACTCTATCCCCACCAGACTTGACGCTGTTTTGATATTCAACCACTCCTCTCAAAGTGACCATGCATGAAGTCCTTCTTTCGATACTTGCCCACAGCACACACGTCCACCTATGTCTCGGTGTTCACCGATATGGCTTGTAACGTCTATGGAATCGGAACACTAACTCCTTCTCTTCTTCTCCACAAAACAAGCAATGTTCTTCATAGTAAACCTTCTTCTTGGTTCAAACAATATCACTATTGCATATACTAATTAAAACTAGAATATTGTAAACTCTAAGGATGTGTTTAGCTTTAGAAAACATGTGTATGTCACTCGAACGATATGGACATCTTGCTCGAATGACTGGTCAGGTCGTTTGAATGACGCCTCAAATTAGAGTCATAATTAAACACTTCTCTAATCGTTCCTTCCTTATCAGAATAAAATGAAGTGTAAACCATTTCAAACATTTTAAATCATTTAATTAATAAAATAACATCCTTAAGGAATTTAAAATTAATTTCGAGTCCCATTAACATTACGCATTCATACCTGAGTGATCTCAGAATGCAATTAAACTTAAAGACGAATAAACTTTCACCAGTTAAATCTTAGACATAAATAATTCCTTGAATCTTTGCCTCAACGTCTTTATTTAACGTCAACGCGTCATAGTCTCTGTGGGATCATGACAATATAAATCTCCCTATGACTCAAACGTGTTTTGTTCCGGGAATAAGTCAAATAAATATACGACAGACTCAATTGAAATTTTTGTCCTTATAACCATTAAGTCCCAAAGCATAATCAATTATAGAGATAAAAGTCCATGCATTAATGATCCAAACCTCAACAATTTTATATAGTCATAAATTACACTAGAAAAACAATAAAATATTGGGCGCGGGTATTATAATGCTGAGATCGACTAAGTTTACTTGGTATTACTTGAGTTTCCTTCCATAAAAAAAATTTGCAAACAAGAAAAATAGATTTACCAGATAATGAACTAGTCAATCATAGCATAAAATAATGAATGTAGTACTACCAGATGAGACAGCCCTTAGAGGCATGATGGAACCACTATAGTCCACTCCCTACTCATTTAAGGACTGGAGGAACATAAGACTACCATTTTTAGTGTTCTTATGGGAACTCAAAATTCACTCAACCAAATTATAAGCAATAGAACGATATATAAAGTGGACGAAATCAAATTATTTGCTAGATTCAATATCATAGAAATATGTGATTGAATCCAGTACGATATTGGGGCAATAAATTCGATTGATGGCCATTATTACCATGACATTGCAAAGAAAACTTCCATTATTTTTAAAAGACGTAAGTCCAAGAAAAAGGATATCTTCCATTAGAAACAGGTGGAAGGGGAAAGACACTCCAACTTCAAATACTATGATGGTGAACATTACAATATTGTCAGGATTGAGGGCTGAGATATCCTCACTCCCAGAGGGGACCTTGATCTTTATGTTTTTAGGGATATTTTACATAGTATAAAAATCCTAGAAGTCTTTTTTAAAGGATACCTCTTATTTTGGTGTGTTTATTCTTAAAATCATGTTTATGGCATTTATTGTTTATAAATAAAAGATTGTCTAGGTTCTTTTTAAAATATAAATCATGTTTTGGGGAATACCTTATATTTCTTTATAAACATATTGTATATGTCTGTCAATTGTACAAATTAAGAGTTATGGTGAGTTGTTTTGGGTCGATCACAGAAGATCACAATTTAGTTACTACTATAATTAAACAATTCATAACCTAGATTAGGATTTGGCATCCAATCGATGAAGTTGTGTGTACAATATTAATAGTCTTCTTGACTATTAGAACATGTATGATGGTTCGAGAACTTTCAAATAATTCAAAAAATATTTTAATGGTACATCAAGAATGTATTAAACATGATCAAGGGTGATATTCGAGTCAAGGCATTGAATAAATTACACTTGCACAATATCACAGTTTGCAATGGGTGCATATATTCTTAATCCTGAGCGATATGAGGATTGAAATGTTTACATAATCATTGCTTCAATTTTCTATGGGTGAAATCCAATTTATTGGTTAAATTATCTCTATAGGTTGGGCAATAATTGTGTGAGCATGTATAAGATTATGTATTATAGGAATCCTCATTTGGGAGATATTCTGGATTGTGATACCCCATTGATAGACTATTAAGTTTTGATTCTACAAGTAAGCAAGACTAGTGGATCATTATCCAATAGAGTATCAAATAAGTTAAGTTTGAGATCAATGAATAATAAGACATTAGTGGAAATCGATCTGCAAAAAGATTCAATTTCACCAAGCAAGTAATGAATTCTTATCGTCGAGAATCACATTATGTGTTATTTAACTTTTCAAATAAGTCCTCTTTATTTAAGTAATTTTGAGAAAATCAAATTACAGTGTAGTTATTATTATTTATTGATATTAATTACAATCAAGCAGAAAAGGAAATAAATTATGAGGGCTAATTTCGAATTTACATATTTCTGTTTGAAAGATTATTTAATTATTTTCCTTAGGTCTTCCGTACAATTATAATTATATTAAAAAGTCCTTATTTTTATTTATCCTTAAAATCCTTTATATGCCCTCATGTTCTTAGATAAAGGAGGAGAAGGAGGACTTTCTCAACACATATAGCAACATACAATCGTGGGAAGAAGTTAAAGAGAGAGTGGGTGAGGGAGGCTAGGTTTTAGAGGAGAGGGTGTGAAATAAATATTTGCCTTACGGGCCCAAATTAATTAATTGATCAACCCGAAAATCAAATTAAGATCCTTTTTTTTCTAAAACAAATTATAATTTTACACACAAAGATTTTAGTGTGGAAACCATTCTGAAAAAAATCACTGTCACATGCAAACCACACAAAATCCACTAGTAATGAATGAATTATTACATGATTTAACAAGTACTAAAACACGACTTATGTATACGATAATGATACATGCCATAATGTCGCTCCCATGCTTTATGCTCTTCATCTTCTACATGTACTATTGATAGCCGCTTCAGTCCAAAAAATAGATTCACAACCTTTAAGGTGTCCATATCCACTGATCTCGATTGGTGAATGATTAGCCCACACATAATTCAGTGATATCCTCTTCAATATAGAAGATATCAATGGGTTCACAAACTTAGAGTTTGCATTAGTTTTGTAGAGTTGACAAGCTCTTAGAAGAAAATAGACTCCATAAAAACCAATTTTAGACTTTAAAACATGGACTTCATCAATTGGAATACGCATCTAAAGGTGTTTAAAAAAATTTACAATGAAAGAGATCCAATTAAACACACTTTCCATGACAAAGGTCCTCTTCGAGCTAGGGAGCCCTCATTCAAATGAGATATTTTGATCGAGGGATAACTGAATTATAAATTGACATGAATTATAAAACGTAATGCATGCACTAAGCTACCCCCTAAATAAATAATCCCCCATGAATCCCAAAATTTGTACTCCTTTTTGTCTTGGATAGACAAGTAAAGAAATAAAATAAAAGCCTATCATCAATAAATCATATTATGCATATAAAATAATCAATTAAAACATTTGCTCAGTGAGATAAGTGCCAAATATGCATGGAAATATGAACATTATAAATAATATATTAATAAGAAGAATCTTATCCATATTGTAAGGGAAAAAATTCCAATTGAGTCCATATGTTTGTATTTGACTTATTTCTGGAAAAAACGTCGTTGAGTCATAATTAGATTTTTATATTGTCACGATTCCCATAAAGTCTATGACGTATTTGATTAGAAGACATAACGGATAAGATTTAAAGATAGATCATGCCGAGTTTAATTGGTGCACGTTTCATGTCTTTAGTCAATTGCATTCCGAGATACTCTCAGGTATAAATGCATTATGTTTATGGAGTTCGAAAAGAGTTTTAAAGGATGGAAATTTGTTTATAAATGTTTTAAAATGTTTGAAATGAGTTTAAATAGTTTTATCTTTGTTTATTCTGAGATAATTACAGTTTAGAGTCGTATGAAACCACATCTTGAGTTTTAGTGGTTCAAACGACAAGTGATATCGTTCAAACGACATCTCACAGTCATTAGAATGACTTAAGGATCTCGTTAAAATGACATGACGATTGAAGTTTTTTATTTAAAGAATTTTTCTCTCAGGATTTTGGGGGGTGTGCAGAACCATATTCCATAAAAGAACTCATACGTTTTCCAACATAAGTTTTCTAAGGTTTTCAAAGTTAAAAACTATCCTTTAGAGTTTCAATGATCCGAGCTTTCATATTTTATAGCTATAGAGATCATGTTTTCACCATCTGGGTTTGTTCATCCTTATTGAATAAAAGGTTTTGTTGGGTTTTGCATTGAAGAAGCGAAGGAGTCTGTGTCCCTAGTTGTAGACGAATGCCAAAGCTACATTTGTGGAAATCGAGGCATTCTTGGACACGTGTGATGTGGATGAATATCGTAGAAAGGATTTATGCATGGCCACTTTGGAGGAGCGATTAAAGTGAAGAAGAGCATCAAGGCTTGTGGGGATTGAGTTGTTATGCATGTCTGTTTGTCTTCCTTTTGTAAAACCGTATCATAGTAATTGTCTGTCTTAGGTCGTCCAAGGTTTTTTCCCTTTGTGGTTTTCTCGTACATCCGGCATTGTGAACTTTACTTTATTTTACTTTATTTAATCACATAGATGCATGTTTAGGATTAAACAAGATCAAATTGGACTTAATAGACATTGGTTCACAAACTTGGTGCATGTTAAAATTTGGAAAAAGAATTTTTGAAAGAATAATTATTTTTGTCATCCTTAAAGAACATTTGAGAAAAAAGGGTCAACAATTTGGTATCAACACTAGAATCACTTCTTTATTGTGTATATCCTTGTTTTGTGCTTTATGGTAATTATTTGTTTATCACTCTTGGTGTGATTTTTCTCTCAATAAATTCTCAAAATATTAACGAATTCAATCTTTTGAATTTGAAGTTTGCATAACGAATTGAAATTCTTGAAGAAAAAAATTCTTGTTTTAGACATATGATTGAATATTTGCAAATGTTTCAAACTCAAAAAGATATCATTCGTGCAAAGTTTGCATCTTTGTATGATAACTTTAAATATTTAATTTTGGCCAAGTAAGAGAGTGATAATTGAGTCCTTGCTTTATAAAAAGAGTTGGAGGACTTAAGAAATTCTAGGGCTTGTGTCATTGATGAAAATAGTTTGATTAATGATTTTGTGGCACATGAGAAGACTCTTCGGGATAGATTTTCTCACATTGAGGGGGAGCGCGATAACCTTCTTAGGGTAATTGAAAATTTAAAGGAGTTCCTAAAAATTGAGGAGACTAATTCTTTGCTTGAGTCCAAATTTTGAAGTTGAAAAATGATTTAAGTAATTAAAGTAGTGATGGTAGCGGCTTATCTTGTTCTAGTGCTTCAAATGTTAAAGCCAAAACCATAGTTTATTTTAGAGCGTCAACCACATTCAAGGGTGTTAGGAAAGATCAACCTAAAGGTCTCGTTCCTCGTCGAGTTCTCATATGTCCGCTTTGTGGTAGGAAAGGTCACCTTAGGAGTTTTTGCTATGATCTTAGACAAGACCCTAATAAGTTTAAGCATAGTGTCCCGTATATTCCCAAAACCTGTTTTGTTAGGTATACATATGTTTGGGTTAGCAAAAATCTATTTTGGAGATACTAAATGCTTCGTTGGTTGATTCTTACATGCTAACACATGATGCTTCACATGTTATTTCTTATGGATGATTGTGGTAGTGATGTTTGTTATCCGCTAGTCTTCGCATCATGATATATATATATATAGATATATATATATATATATATATATATATATATATATATATATAGATATATATATATTGCTAGTGTTATGACATGTTTATATCTTTTTATTATATTTTTCATTTATTTGAGTCTTATTTGAAAAATACAAAAAGATTTTATTTTGATAAAAATTTTGAAAATACTAAAAGATTTTGTTTTCTGAGTCAATTTTTTTTTTTAAAACACATAAAAATTTTCCTTTTTATTTTATGTCATGAGTTTTTATATTTGATGTGGCATATTGGTGTGCTTGGACCCCCATCATTTCATTATCCATATGTCTAGGACATTTGGTCATAATTATGTATGCTTAGAATAATCTTAACCATTGACTAATGGGATTGTTTTGAAGTTGATTTGAATTTGGATTCGACTGTGTATATATGCCATCATTGTAAACATGCACGATTTTATATGAATGTTTGACTTCTCATGTGTATTTGATTTTGGTGACACCTTCTTTTCTCAATTTTGTCATGTATGCATAATAAAACTTAGGACGAGGTGTGCATGTAAGAACCGTTTGCCGTGAGGAAAGGGATTCGAGAGAATAATAATATCTTCATGAAATCCACCATTCAAAAGAGCCCAAGAAAAAATTAAGGCAATAAAAAAATCATATGGCAAAATAGGGCCAATAGGATTTCTCTAAGTTGATAAAAATAGAAACCTCAAAAGAGCTTGAAAAATTAAATATGTATATATGAGGGTGTTTGGATGGAAAATAACAACAGGTTTGCACCACGAATCCTAATGTTGAAAAATCGTGTTATGACGCTATTATTTGTTGAATCATCAAAATTCTGGAATTGTCTGCATGTTGTTCGTTTAGTTCATTAAGCTCAATATATTAATTGTCACATATGGCTAAAACTAAGTTTGATGACATTTAGCTATCAATTAGAACTTCTTGATCATTTCAATCTACTGAAGTTGTGATTCATTTGTTGTAGTACATGACCATTCATTCCATATCCATATTTGAGCACATTGATACTATGTTAGCATGAAACTCACATTGTTTTACTTGTTTTTTTTTCTGTTTTGCTACTGTTTTGTATCTCTAGTACATGTTTTCATGAAAAACTTTCACTACGCAAAACTTTAACATTTTTGGAACTGAGATACAAATTTGGTGAAGTCATTCAAACGACTTTTGCGTGTCGTTCGAATGGCATCTGTAATTCGTTTGAAGTCTTCTTCTCGCGATACATTTTTTGAGGTGGTAATTGTGTTAGATATGGTCGTAAGAAGGATCATTTTTAAGGTCGTTAGATTGGTTCTTTAAACGAGACCTTACTATTTTAGGTCATTTCTGACCTCATTCAAATGACATGCCAATGTCGTTCAAACAACATGGATTAGTCATTTGAACAACCTGCGTGGTTATTTCAGCCCTGTTATGTTTTTGTACTTGCTTCATATATTACATCTTACTATTTTGGTACTTCTAGGTTCATTTCGATAGTTTACATGCCGTCTATATTGATTAGTCATCTGTTTGATTCTTATGCTGCATTGATTCGTTTAGTCACATCTTTGCTTAGATTGATGATTCATTTTATGTGACTGTTTGCTAGCTACGATTTGGTGTCTTCTGATTATTTTTAGCTGGCATTTCATGTTTATCTAGATATGCGTCATTAATTATTTCACTCTAAATATTTGACTGTTTGATTATTTTTTCACTTATGGTCTATTCGAGACAAAGGGGGGGAGAGATATATGTGATGTAGGGGGAATATTGAGCACACATTTTTGGCTTTACAAATTGGTACCATGATCATATGTTTATATTTTATTGGTATCATGTTGTATTGCACATATTCGTATTGCTCAAATGTTTAACAAATGATTCTTTTTACATATTGGTATTTTTATATCATCTGTTCCTCCATACTTCACTGGGTATTTGTCTGTTTCATGTGTGTAGGAATTCTTTAGAGATGCAAGATTTCAAGACTACATCACATTCAGACAGCTCATGCTTGTCGGACCTGCATATACTAGTCCTTGTCCTATAATTTTTTATTTGGGGTTTTATAGGATGGGATTTAGGTGTCATACGGCTTGACGACCAAGCTTAGGAATTTCACGGTTTGGGTTTCGTCCCGCAATAGTCAAAGAGGGAGATTTGTAAGGGAAACAATTTCAATTGAGTCCATTTTTATGTATTTGACTTATTCCCGAAACAAAACATGTTTGAGTCATAGATAGATTTTTATATTGTCACGCTTCTTATAAATTCTATGACGTGTTTCATTAGACGACATAGCAGCTAAGCTTTACAGATTGATCATGTCGAGTTTTATTAGTGTACATTTCACGTCTTTAATCAATTGCATTCTGAGATACTCTTAGGTATGAATGCATTATGTTTATGGAGTTCGTAAAGAGTATTAAAGGATGGAAATATGTTTATAAATGTTTTAAAATATTTGAAATGATTTTAAATAATTTTATTTTCGTTTATTCTGAGATAATTACAGTTGAGATTCGTATGAAACAACATCTTGAGTTCTAGTGGTTCAAACAACATGTGATGTTGTTCAAACGACATCTCACAGTCGTTAGAACGACATATGGATACCGTTAGAACGACATACCGACTTGAGTTTTTCATTTAAAGAATTTTTCTCTCAGAATTTTGAGGTGTGTGCAGAATCATATTCCAGAAAAATAACTCATACGCTTTCTGCATAAGTTTTCTAAGGTTTTCAAAGTTAAAAACCATCCTTGGAGTTTAAAATATCCCATATTTTATAATCTATTGCTATAGAGATCTTGTTTGCACCATCTAGGTTTGTTCATCCTTATTGAACAAAAGGTTTCATTGGGTTTTGCAGTGAAGAAGTGGAGGATTATGTGTTTCTAATCGTATATGGTTGTCAAAGCTACATCGGTGGACACCGAGGCATTCATGGACGCGTGTGCTATAGACGAGTATTGCATAAAGTATTTATGTGTGGTCACTGTGGCGGAGAGGTTAATGTGAATAAGAGTGTTAAGTCTTGTGTGGATCAAGTCGTTGTGTAAGTATGTATGTCTTCCTTTTGTAAAATTATATCGTAGTGATTGTTTGGCTTGGATCATCCGATGTTTTTTCTCTTTGTGGTTTCCTCGTACATATGGCATTGTGAACTTTACTTTATTTTACTTGATTTAATCACCTAGATGCATGTTTAGGATTAAACAATATAAAATTGGACCTAATTGAAATTGGTTCACAAATTTGGTGCGTGTTAAAATTTGAAAAAAGAAATTTTGAAAGAAAAATTATTTTTTCCATCCTTAAAGAACATTTGAGAAAAAAGGGTCTTACACATATCTCAACAGGACATGTAACATCATCACTATCACATAAAACTAGCAAGTTTCCATAATAAGCATGTAAATATTAATAATAGAATAAGAGACATACCATAATGTAAAAATGATGAGTATAAAATTTTCATAACTATGTCATACATGATAATATCCAAAGCAATAAATACATGTCCACCAAGCATGAATCAAAATAAATTATAAGAGTAGTAAAAGATACAACATGATAAATCAAATGTATCTCTCTTTCTGAACAGTGAATCATCAAATAAAATATCCTCAATCAGGCATCAGCACCATCGTCACATCTCTGGCTCGTAACGATCCAACTCTATCTTTCCTTTCTCATCCTTGCTTCTCCCTCATCTATCGCTGATACTATTCATCCTCTTGGATTTCTCTAGTAGTTGTGGTGTAGGTGAGGTGGTTCTCGAGACTGGCGCCTAAGGTGTTGGGATGTGTATGAACTCAGCATACATAGTATCATCTTCATTTAAAGTTGTACGAGGACAAACTCTAGCATCATCCGATACATGAGACTCAGATAAATGAGATGTAGCGTAATTAATCCTAGAAAGAAAGATAATATAAAGTCCACTCTCCGGGATCGAGAGGTAGATAATTTTTCATCATAATAATGGTGAGTAGCATCTTATAGGTTAGGAACATATTAAACCTAGAGTCTCCATCATTCCAAATGGATGCCATGTGCCTCCAAATTACGTAAGTAAGATTGATGATCATGACTGTACCGATGGCATGCACGGACCGGATGTTCTCGAGGATATAGACATTATGATTCCTTATCAATCGAAGATTAAAACTAACTAAATTATACATATGGATACTCTGATATGGCTTACTATTATCCAAATCTATGGTCGTAAAATGAACGGTGCTATAAATGGTGTGGTAGGGAGTAAAATGGTTAGGATGCTTATGGTATTGAGGTAACGAAACACTAGGAATATCTAAGAGCTCAGTTATGGTACTGGGTTAGATGACTATATTGACGCCTCTAACCGTGGATACTATAAAGTCCTCTTCCATCCTATCATGAAAGTAAAACTCCCTAGCCACATCTATGTATGAAGAAACACTCATTTGGAGTATAGGATCCCCTCACATCTAATCAAGAAGTAACTAATGTACCCTTAAGGTACGATAGAAAAATATGACTCTCTACCACCACTCTCATCCGGTAGTACTAGGTGGAGATTAATCTCTCATACTCCCCACGCGAAGCCTACCAAAGTGAACTAAAATGTAGGCGGGGTTGAGGTGGGGCATCTTTTTCTCTCTTTTCCACTAATAAAGATAACAATTAACAAATGGCGAGAAGAGACAATGGGTTACCTAAGGTAATATAGGAACCTAAAATGGATCTCAATAACAACCCAACCACAACACTAATCCACAAACATTGACAAAATAATCCAACCACCAAAGATAATTTTCATAAAAACCAATTACCAACATTTATGAATAATAAGATTTCCTATCACTAGTATATGCCCAAAAAATCCCTTTTTAAAAAATAAAAATCCACCTATACATATACATATATATAGCAAATAAAAGAAAATGTAGGTTTTTCACACATAATAATTTGTATAACCCATAACAAATGTTATGTTTATGTAATAAGGGAATAAAAGGCACGAGCGCACACACACACACAGACACAAACATATATATATATAAGTAAGTAAAGAATGAGAAAGAGCCACAAGTTTACCTAAAGACCGGAAACTCTAAAATGGATCCCAAAAAAGTGATATACATAGTCCAAAGCATTAAATCCAAGGCTTGTGTTGAAGGAGTGAAGAAATGAGGGTTTGTAGGTGTAGGCTATTATAACTAGGAATAAATAGGGTTTTGAGTGGTTTGTGATGAAAATGACATTATTTGGTCTTGTTAAAGATACGTTAATGTATGTATAGCATCCAATTACCCTTTTAGCTCCCAAAACACAAGCACCAAATCTCAAGCTAGCATCACACTTTCTCTAGGTCCAAAGGGATCCAGTGCCTAACTACTAACTCCACCAAAAATTATATTTATAGATAATTTCACATTATAATAAATCTTTATCTATTTTTTTATTTTATTTTAATGGATCACCAACAACAGTCAAACAAGTGCGGAATGTTGGGTTGGGTAGAGATGGATATAAGCATCGGCTAGGTAAGCGTCTTGTAATCAATGGATTAATTATGAATCCTATAGACCATCCTCATGGGGGTGGTCAAGGGGGGCCCAATAAATAGAATAACTTTTCTTTACTCCTCTATATCCTTAAAAATCCACTCACCACAATAGCCATTTTCAAAGAATTGGCATTACGAGTCTTTGACCTCACTTACCTCTTAAGGGTCCCTAACGTCCCTCACTCACAAGCAAAGAGGAAACTCTCAAATATACCATCCCATAGCATTGGTCCTTGTGGTTTTCTATTTTTATGTCCCGTTTAATCTTCTTTTCTACGATGAAAATGTCATATTTCACCACCTCTATCTACCCAGATCGGTGAAGACGAATCTCTATTAAACTTACCCTTACTTTCAACAAGAATGGACCTTGTTTGAACCAAAGCAGAACATATTCTTATCAACAAAAATAAAATTCAAGAAAATAAAATAAAATTTCGAAACAAAAAATAAATTACCTAAAATAAAATGAAATGAAAACACTAATGGCGCCATGCAGTAAAACAATTTAAACGTCCTAAACCCACACGTGCAACATAAAGGAAAGGGAATGGTCTAAAGAACCCAAAAAAGAAATGACTCTTATTCAAACTCCACACAAACCCTATAACAAACCTAATTGAACAATCTATGACACGAGTTGAAAGTGTAAGATATACAAAATGGTCTAAACAAAAGCCAATTTTTAATTTTTTTCAAATTAAATATTAAACTTAAAAAATTTAACCCAAAGTATCCAATTTATGACACCAAGTTATGATTGAACAAATTAATAAATTTTACCTTAACCTAAATATGCATCTAGGTGATAGGAGGATAAAGTAAAATAAACCATCACACAACGCCCGATGTATGAGGAAACCCAAAATGGGAAGAACCTCGCACGGCCTAGCCACGTAGATGCACTAGGTATGGAATTACAAAGGACATGAAAAAAGACTTGCAACACAGACTCGACTGCCTCGCAAGTCTAGATGCTCTTTGTTACTCAAACACTACCCAGTGTCACGCAAGAGTCCACTAGTGCACTACCACACACATACCTCGATATCCACCGAACAGCTCAACAACCGTCTATGGATTGTAATATGGAATCCACCGCTTCGTCGATACACCACAATGTCTGTGTGTAAATAAAAAATGTGGATTCCACTGCATGAAATGATTCTTAATAAGATGAAGAGAATAAACTAATGGTTCCCACAAACTAGATCTCAAAGCATAATATGATGAATCTTTGATCTAAAATTATTTAGGTATAAACTAGGATTTGGGTAAAATCAAAGAAATTTTTGGAGATTTTGGGAACTCAAAAATAATGAAAACGTCTCAAAGAAAACTGTTTCTCCGCACTCCTATTTATAGGGAATTTTTCAACAAAGAGATTAGGATGAAACACTTAAAAAAATCTCGAAATCTTAAAAAATACGCCATCTCGTTCGAACGAGGTAAATCTCATCCGAATGACTCCCCTTATCTCGTTCGAAGACACTTCTAAGGAAACATCCAATGAGATTCCAGTGAAGGTAAAGAAAACACTCGCTCGAATTCCATTGGAACCATGTTCTAACGATTTAAGGTAAATCTTTCGAACGACATACCAAGTCATTTTAACAATCTCACTTAAAAAATCTTATAAAATAATTTTTAAAAAGATAAAATCATTTTAAAATGAATTTTATAAAAACCTCACAGCCAAGTAATATATATCCAAGGCTCAAAATAAATATGCATTCATAACTGAGAGATCCTTGGAAGTGAAGATGGAAATGAGCACGAAACATGGCATGATGATGTAAATATTCTAACTTGGTTGCTACATCTTCAAGAAACGGCATCATATGCTTGAAAGGTCAACATACTCATATCTTAATTTATGACTAAAACAGTCTTGTCCAAACACGAATTAAGCCAAAACATACGAACTGGCTCTATTCGGAAATTTATCCTTACAAATCTCCCCATTTGTATATTCGAGGACAAAACCAAAAATGAAAACACATATGGGTTGCCATTCTTATCTAAGACTCAATCCCTAAACCTAAAATGAAAAAGTAAAACCTGGCTGACTCATAAACCTTTAGTTGTTTTACTTGTTTATAGCTTTGCCATGTGTTGTAAACATGCACACTTAAACACACCTTTAATGCAAAGAGAAATTAACAATATATAACATCTTTATAAAACTAAACTCCCCTATGTCTAACGATTCCCACCTACATCAGACATCTCCTCTAATATAAAGATCTCTTCCTAAAACTAAAGTGAAAAATGCCATATCTCCCCTTACTTGTTGAGGAATAGATAAAAAAAATGATGATTAATATACCATTTCTCCCCCAAAATATGAGAAAATGTGATATCAACTTTAAATAGAGAGGAAATAATAGTATCACACAATGGCGTAAAGTGCAACAAAAATAACATCTCAATAGTAGTACAAATAATTCAAATAATGATCAATCAATACCAATTTTGATGCAAATATGATACCAACTAGAATACACAATGAAGAATGAGATACCAATGTAAACAAGCAACAAGAGATACCAATATGATCATATAACATGCCAATTTGATTAAAAAAAGCATATGTAAAATGAGGATTAAAAGCAAACACAAAGGCTCAAAACAAACAATACCATATATATAAATATAAAAAAGATACCAACGTCACACAGGCACATATATATAGGGGTATAAACACCAAAAACACGACACAAAACACAATACGCTTTACACACTAGCATAGTATCGATGTGTATAAACAAACATGTGGTAAAAAAATGAAGGGGCATGAAAAGGAAATAAAAGAATTATTACCCAATGACTCAAAATTATCCAAGAAGTTCTACTTGACCACATTAACTTTATCAGACAAAGATTTAGCCTTATAGTGACAGATAAAGTGAACTCGAAATGGAAAACAAGCACAATGCACACTAGCCTAAAAATATTGATAATTCTCAAACCAATAGCATTAAACATGAAATAATTAGGACTCATTATACAAAACCATTGATCTTCAACTATTAACACCCTCATTATATATATATATATATATATATATATATATATATATATATATGTGTGTGTGTGTGTGTGTGTGTGTGTGTGTGTGTGTGTCATTTTTTCACTCTCATTTTAAAGATACCAATTTAATTAAAGAATCAAAAGAAATAAAAATTAGCCTTGGAAATATTTTATTTTCTTTTGCCTCTTAATTTTTTAGGATCTTACCAATGGTGGTCTTTCACACAAGGAAGATTTCTTCCTTCATAGACCTTTCCCGTGAACACTCATATTTTTAATAAAATTACTAATGTAATACCCCGCATTTTTATCGATATTTATTTATGGGATTAATTAAATTAAATGTGAATTAATTGAGAATTAATCTGGATAAAATACTAACGAGATGTGAGTTGGTATTTGATTATAATGTGTATATATGGCAATATATGAATATTGAAAATATTGAAATTGTCGCGAGGCTGAAATACGGCAATTTGGAAAATTTTGTCGGGACGCGCGTGACAGTCGCGTCAGGAATGTAATTATTTGAATTAAAAAGTGAATTTTATTTTTATCAACTGTATGGTCATTTTGAGTGCGCCAACGAGTCCGGAAGAGTCGAAATAGTCAGAAAATACTAGCCGGGGGTTTAGTTTGGGTCTCGAGGCATTTTTAGGCCAAATCGGCAACCCAAAAGGGTAGTTTGGTAATTTCGGAAATTTGGTAATTAAAACCCACGAAAATTAGAGTTTAATTATGATTTATCATTAAACCCACCAACCCATTATCAACACTAAACTAAGTAGTGGGCAACGGGAGAAGTTTAGAAAAGAAGTTAAAAGTCCAAAAAATAAACCTCCACCTCCATTGTCATCTTGTGAGAAGAACTTGTAGAGAGGGGGAGAGAGAGAGAGAGAGAGAGAGAGAGAGAGAGAGGAGAATTCTGCAGAGAGAGAGAGAGAGAAATTCAACCATCTCCAACCAACAACAAATCTGAAGAACATAAGGCAAGTGATTTAGTTACAATTAATTCCATGAATGTGTTCTTCCATGTTTAGGTAATTATCGAATTTTGTCTTGGAAGATTGATATAGACCCATGAATTTGAGGATTAATACTATGAACTATGTTAGGAATTGCATGTAGACATATTCTGAACGAATTATGAATTCAAAATATAACCCTTGATGATCTAAAAACGGATTTAAGAAGAGATTTATTAATGTTCATGAAAGAAATAGAAAACTAGGTTTCTTGATGAAGTTTTGATCCAAATAAAGCCCTTGGTTGATGATTTATTGGTTTTAGAACGTTAACAATGTTGTAGGATGGTTGTATGATGATATTATAACGTTATATTAGAATTTCATGCATTATAATGGAGTTTTGGGACGATTTGAGGACTACATAACGAAGCAGTCCATAGCCTACCTGGTGTGATCGATCGATCGGCATTCATCAGTCGATCGATCGACCACCATCGATCGATCGAGGTTCAAGGTCGATCAATCGACCTTCCCAGAATGAGTAAAATTTCCCCTAGTTAAATTTTAATGATGTTAACCCTTAGAAAATATTATTGGAGACTTTATGAATATCCTTAGACTTAAGGAAGACCAGTAGGTATGGTTATAAAATTTGGACCTTAATTAGAATTCAATTTGAGGAATTATTCTAAAAGCAAATGAAACTCGATGAGTGAGATAATATTAGGGTTAAAAGAGTAAATTTGAATAAATTGATGAAATGAGGTTTGGGGCAGAAGTAAGGACCTTAAGAATAACGATGTTATATGTGGAAATAATAGGAAACTTAATAATCCCTTTGAGATAGGTTTTAAGTACAAGAAACTATGACGTGAGATGTGTCGACAGTCTACATTTTATATTATCGGAAGACTTAAAATGTATAAAATTGGAATAATGGTATAAGGATGTAGAATGTACCTTTATTAATATTGAGACATCTAAGATGTGTGAATGCTTAGTATATGATTTTATGTGTATGACATACCTACCATACTTGCTATCACGGGAGGTTTACGTTCGCTTAGGGACATCTAATCTTTGTGTGCCCGGATTTAGATTGGTACCTCGAGGACATAGTTCAAGAGAATGACTTATTTGTGAGTTAATAAGACAGCTGACTATGGAGCGTAGGTATGTACATGACCATGGATATGTTGAATTATGTTCGCCTCCATTTTTGTGTGTTGTGCATATTCTAACAATTCCTGAGAGATTCGGAATTTGTAATCCTTATGTACGTGATGTACCAGGATGGATAGCAGAGTATGTGTGCATCGCAACTTAGCCTCGGGGTGCTTATATTGTATATTTATGATGTGAATAATATACGGTTAAATGAAAAGGAATTGTTATGTTTAATTATGAGAATAATTTATAGTAACTCCTTGAGGAGATAAATAAGGGGATAACCTCCAGTAAACGGTAATGCTAATAATTGAGAATCCGAGTTTAAGTAAAGCTATCTATTTAAGTGATAACATTGGGAATTCATATTGTGAATCGAGTAGTTGGGTTAGAACTTATGACGGTTTAGTTAGATATAAATAACACATGAATGGGTACAGGAACGTTAGGAGTGCACAGTTAGACGAGAGGTGAGTATTTCATGTGAGAGCACGTCCTAACATGTATTTTGCATTCATTATTTTTAAATGTTATTAAAGCACTTATTGTTTTTAAAATACTCTCCACTTTCGGGCTCTGGCCCGTTTGCTTTCAAATCTATTTTGTAAAAACCTTTTTAGGTGCCCAGCCACAAGGACACCATGCATAGGATCTTTATTCAGGTGACGAGTTGTAGCTGTTGTGGAAGTTATAGGGCTTTGCTAGTAGACGCCTCTTTTCTAGTCTTGACTCCATATTCAGCTTCATCATTATAGGGCATGTCGCCCATTTCTTTAGAGACACTTTATATTTCAGTTATTCAGACTTTGGTTTGTATTTAATTCAGGATGCAGACTTGTTTTATTTATTTCCATTTTGGGATTGTTGTGAGGAGTATTTCCTCGAGACTTATTATTATTTGTTGGTTATTCTGTTGCTTCTTTATGGTGAATGGTTATGTTATTCTTTCATAATTCTTTTATTGCATGTTAATCGGATTTAATTTAAAATTTGACAACTTACTTTTTAAATACTAGGTGGTTAGAAATCATTAAAATGTTTTCGACAGTGATGCTATTAACTGAACCAACTTGGCATTTTATATTAATTTAATAAAGGAGTAGCTACCCGGTATTTAATTAGTCGAGGTGTCACAGGTGGTATCAGATCATCAGGTTCTAGTGTCCTTTAGGATCTGTACGGCTTATTATGTTTTCGCTGAGCTTTCTTTGATGTAGAGCCCTATATTTAAGGACTGTTGTATTCTTTTTATATGCTTCGCTCTTCAGCTATTTTGGGTTTATAACTACAAACTTATAGACCTTACTCTTATTTCAGATGCCTCCACGACGTGCGCAGGGAGTTCCTAGGGATGCACAGCCAGAGCCACAGCCAGCACCAGTACAGGGCACAATGAATGCCGGCGAGGTTGCAGCTATTGTAGCCCAAGCGATAAATGCCGCCCTAGCCGTTGTATAGCAGGCACCACCCCAGGCGCCGGTAGCCGCGCCAGTTCAGGCACATGCATTCCCGTCTGCTTGGGAACGCGTTCGTGATGCTTTTCAGAAAGCACACCCTCTGGAGTTCGCAGGTAGCTCCGATGTTGTGGTATCTAGTCAGTGGAGGAAAGATATTCAGAGGCACTTGAGGATGTATGAGTGCACCGATGTTCAGAGGCAGATACTAGCTACTTTCAATCTAGTGGGATTTGCATTGCAGTGGTGGGAGTCTATTACCACCATGGAGGAGAGAGATACTCTCACGATACATGAGTTTTGGGTGCGGTTCGACCACAAATATTTTTCGTCAGCTGTTCACACGGAAATGAGGAGGAAGTTGATGAACCTTAGACAGGAGGGTAAGACTGTGGCCGAGTATGAGGCCGAATTCACAAATTTGCTGAATATTATCCCGGATGAGATACCGACAGAAGAGAAGAAGATTCAGAAGTTTACAGATGGATTGACTTGGAGGATCCGTCAGCATTTATTGGGGAACCTCTCGTTGGCCACTTATTCTGACGTGGTTAATGTTGCACTTCTCCATTGCCAGGACCACCTCTTTCACTTGACAGAGGGGAAGCGATCAGGAGAGTCCAGCCATCAGGGCAGGACAGGGGGAAATGGTGCCAGCGGGGCACAATCAGCTCAGGGTCAGTATAGGCAGGGTGATCAGGGTTCCCAGCAGGGGGATTCTAAGAGATTCCGATCAGGGGGTTTTAGAAACGGTCAGGGAGGATTCCGGAATGGCCAACAGGGTCCGAACAGCCATCAGGACCAGTAGGGTCAAAATGGTCAACAGCAGCAGTTTCACCAGGGCCAGCAAGGCCAGGGCAGAAATGATAATGGTCACCAGGGCCGTAGTCAGTAGGGACAGCGAGGGGGAAACTTCCAGGGGAAGTGTTTCATTTGTGGTAAGATTGTCCACAAACGTCACGAGTGTCCTGATAAGGGCAAGGCCCCACAGCAGCAGCAACAGGGTGCTCGACACGAGCCACAGAGGCCTATGTTTCCCGCCGCCCTCCCAGCACCACAGATGGAACCATTACCACCCATTCCAGCAGTCCCAGTTCAGCAGGGACAACTTCAGTATGGGAGAGTGTATCAGCTCCAGCAGGTCATAGCCCCACAAAATCCACCGGACATTGAGGGTATGTTCTCTATTCAGGGGACTATGGGGCGCATTTTATTTGACACGGGGGCTACACACTATTTTATTTCTATGAGATTTGCACGCACCATTGGGTTGTTAGACACCGCAGAGAGCACCGCTACTTGTGTAGACTCACCGTTGAGTAGGGGTTCCATGATTTCGCTTATGTGTAGAGGTGTGGGTATAGATATCGGTAGGTTTACTTTACCCGCTGATATGTTAGTGTTAGATATGACCGAGTATGATGCCATTATTGGTATGGATTGGCTAGTTGCGTACCGATCCATGATTGACTATTTTAGTAGGAGTATGATCTTTGCCATTCCCGGGCAGGAGATGTTTTTAGTGGCGATGCCTCATCCTGAGGGAGGATCGTCCACTCATTTGTACTACATAGAGGAGGAGACCTCTAAGGAAGTGGTGATACCACTTGATTCGATACCCGTTGTTAGTGAGTTCGCCGATGTATTTCAGGATATACCTGGACTACCTCCGAGTAGGGAGATAGATTTTGTGATTGATTTGACATCGGGCACTCGGCCTATTGCCCGCACACCTTATCGTATGGCTCCAACTGAGATGAGAGAGTTACGGGATCAGATTGAGCAGTTGTTGGGTCAGGGTTTTATCCGGAGGAGTACTTCGCCGTGGGGTGCCCCTGTGTTATTCGTAAAGAAGAGGGATGGATCGTTGAGGTTGTGTGTGGATTACCGGGAGTTGAATAAGGTCACGATATGGAATAAGTATCCGTTGCCCCGAATCGATGACTTATTCGACCAGTTGAGAGGAGCTTCTTTCTTCTCGAAGATTGATTTGCGATCGGGATACCATCAGTTGCGTATCAGGGAAGAGGACGTCTCGAAGACTGTTTTCTTAACGAGATATGGTTCCTACGAGTTTCGGGTTATGCCTTTTGGTTTGACCAATGCTCCAGTCGTGTTTATGGACTTGATGAATAGGGTGTTCAGAGAGTTCCTAGATCAGTTCATCATTGTCTTCATTGATGACATTCTGGTCTACTCCCAGACAGAGGAGGACCACGCCGAGCATTTGAGGCAGGTTTTGCAGACGCTACGTCAGAACGAGCTGTATGCAAAGTATGAGAAGTGAGGGTTTTGGCTGAAGGAGGTTCAGTTTTTGGGATATATTATTTCGGACCGAGGGATATCTATTGTTTCGGGGAAGGTATCCGCGGTGAGGGAGTGGGGACAGCCCACGACACCGACTGAGATCCGTAGTTTCTTGGGCTTAACAGGATACTACAGGAGGTTTTTTTGGGGTTTCTCCAAGATAGCGGGTCCCATAACACATCTGACTCGTAAGGGTGTGCCATTCATCTGGAGTGATGCCTGTCAGTTGGCATTCGATTAGTTGAAGGACAAATTGACCTCAGCACCTATGTTAGCATTGCCGAGACCGGGAGTTGAGTATCTAGTTTACACCGATGCGTCCTTACAAGGACTTGGAGGTGTATTGCAGCAGGAGAGTCAGGCCATAGCTTATGCTTCCCGTAAGCTTAAGCCTCACGAGAAGAATTACCCCACTCATGACTTGGAGTTAGCGGCAGTGGTATTTGCCCTTCGGATTTGGAGACACTATCTTTTGGGGGAGAAGTTTCGATTGTTCACAGACCACAAGTCCCTACGGTACCTATTCACGCAAAAGGAGTTGAATATGTGACAACGAAGGTGGCTTGAGTTTGTGAAGGATTATCAGTTTGATATCCACTATCACCCGGGAAAGGCTAACGTGGTAGCAGACGCGTTGAGTCGTAGGCCAGTAGATGAAGTGGCAGGGGTGTGGAAGGAAAAGTGGAAGGAGTTGGGACACCAGGATGCAGTGGCCCGATCATTCATGTCTGTGATGACTGTTACACCGCAGATTGTCACGAGAGTGGTGAAGGCACAAGCAAATGACTCATTCTGTCAGGAGCAGATAGTTCGATTACTAGCAGAGGGAGCCGAGTCCTACACCGTTAGTTCAGACGGGGGATTACGCTTCAATGGGAGATTGGTAGTTCCGGAAGGGGAGGAATTGCGACACGAGGTGATGGCAGAGTCGCACGGCTCACGGTTTGCGGTACATCCCGGTGGGGACAAAATGTACCAAGACATGAGACGTCAGTATTGGTGGAGCGGGATGAAAAGAGATATTGTCGTGTTTGTTTCTAAATGCGCCACTTGTCAGCTGGTAAAAGTGGATCATCAGAGACCGGTAGGACTCCTACATCCATTAGAGGTCCCGATGTGGATGTGGGAGAGCATATCCATGGACTTTATCACAGGGTTACCTACGTCACAGAGGGGTCACGACTCCATTTGGGTAATTGTGGACAGGTTGACCAAAGTTGCTCATTTTCTACCCGTAAGGATAGACTACACTACGGGATAGTATGCCCAGCTTTTTATTGCAGAAATAGTGAGACTTCACGGTGTACCCCTAAATATCGTGTCTGACCGAGACAAGATATTTGTTTCACGGTTTTGGGAGAGTTTTCAGGAAGCCATGGGCACAGAATTACAGTTGAGTACGGCTTATCATCCGCAGACCGATAGGCAAATCGAGCGTACAAACCAGATGTTGGAGGACATGTTGCGTATGTGCATCGTTGATTTTGGGGGTGGATGGGAGCAGTATCTTCCACTGGTGGAGTTTGCTTACAACAACTCCTACCAGTTCACCATTGGCATGGCTCCATTTGAGGCGTTGTACGGTAGACCTTGTCATTCCCCAGCATGTTGGTTGGAGGTGGGGGACAACAAACTACTTGGGCCGGAAGTGATTCAGGATACTTCGGCAAGGATAGAATTGATACAGAGTCGCATTCGGGTAGCTCAGGATCGGCAGAAGAGCTACGCTGATGCGAAGAGGTTCTTCAGGGAGTTCCAAGTGGGGGACCAGGTTTTACTCAGAGTATCTCCTTTGAAGGGGATTATGCAATTTGGGAAGAAGGGGAAGATGGCACTGAGATACGTGGGACCATTTCCTATCATCGAGCGGATTGGGTCAGTTGCGTATAGACTTGGGTTACCGGAGCATTTACAAAGGATTCATGATGTGTTTCATATTTCCTCACTAAGGAAATATCTTAGAGATGATTTGGCTCATTCTCACTTTGCCTTGAAGGACATCGATCTCCAGCCCGATAGCTCCTACGAGGAGGGGCCGATTGCTATTTTGGACCGAAGTGAGCGGAAACTGCGGTCAAAGGTAGTTCCGTTAGTACGTGTTCAGTGGCGGCATCATAATGCCGAGGAGTCCACATGGGAGCGCGAGGATGAGATGCGCGAACGCTATCCAGAGTTGTTTTTACCAGGTACTTTTTAGTTCCGAATTTCGAGACAAAATTCAGTTATTAGGGGGGAAGTATGTAATACCCCACATTTTTATCGATATTTATTTATAGCATTAATTAAATTAAATGTGAATTAATTGAGAATTAATTCGGATAAAATACTAACGAGATGTGAGTTGGTATTTGATTATAATGTGTATATATGGCAATATATGAATATTGAAAATATTGAAATTTTCGCGAGGCTGAAATACGGCAATTTGGAAAATTT
This sequence comes from Sambucus nigra, assembly GCA_949130495.1. Taxonomy (NCBI): domain Eukaryota; kingdom Viridiplantae; phylum Streptophyta; class Magnoliopsida; order Dipsacales; family Adoxaceae; genus Sambucus; species Sambucus nigra. The sequence goes on along the minus strand of OX422218.1, from coordinate 488,475,765 downwards.
TGTCGGGACGCGTGTGACAGTCGCGTCAGGAATGTAATTATTTGAATTATAAAGTGAATTTAATTTTTATCAACCGTATGGTCATTTTGAGTGCGCCAACGAGTCCGGAAGGGTCGAAATAGTCAGAAAACACTAGCCGGGGGTTTAGTTTGGGTCAGGGGGCATTTTTAGGCCAAACCGGCAACCCAAAAGGGTAGTTTGGTAATTTCGGAAATTTGGTAATTAAAACCCACGAAAATTAGAGTTTAATTATGATTTATCATTAAACCCACCAACCCATTATCAGCACTAAACTAAGTAGTGGGCTACGGGAGAAGTTTAGAAAAGAAGTTAAAAGTCCAAAAAATAAACCTCCACCTCCATTGTCATCTTGTGAGAAGAACTTGTAGAGAGAGAGAGAGAGAGAGGAGAATTCTGTAGAGAGAGAGAGAGAAATTCAACCATCTCCAACCAACAACAAATCTGAAGAACATAAGGCAAGTGATTTAGTTACAATTAGTTCCATGAATGTGTTCTTCCATGTTTAGGTAATTATCGAATTTTGTCTTGGAAGATTGATATAGACCCATGAATTTGAGGATTAAAACTATGAACTATGTTAGGAATTGCATGTAGACATATTTTGGACGAATTATGAATTCAAAATATAACCCTTGATGATCTAAAAACGGATTTAAGAAGAGATTTATTAATGTTCTTGAAAGAAATAGAAAAATAGGGTTCTTGATGAAGTTTTGATCCAAATAAAGCCCTTGGTTGATGATTTATTGGTTTTAGAACGTTAACAATGTTGTAGGATGGTTGTATGATGATATTATAGCGTTATATTAGAGTTTCATGCATTATAATGGAGTTTTGGGACGATTTGAGGACTGCATAACGAAGCAGTCTGTAGCCTACCTGGTGCGATCGATCGATCGACATTCATCAGTCGATCGATCGACCACCATCGATCGATCGAGGTTCAAGGTCGATCGATCGACCTTCCCAGAATGAGTAAAATTTCCCCTAGTTAAATTTTAATGATGTTAACCCTTAGAAAATATTATTGGAGACTTTATGAATATCCTTAGACTTAAGGAAGACCAGTAGGTATGGTTATAAAATTTGGACCTTAATTAGAATTCAATTTGAGGAATTATTCTAAAAGCTAATGAAACTCGATGAGTGAGATAATATTAGGGTTAGAAGAGTAAATTTGAATAAATTGATGAAATGAGGTTTGGGGCAGAAGTAAGGACCTTAAGAATAATGATGTTATATGTGGGAATAATAGGAAACTTAATAATCCCTTTGAGATAGGTTTTAAGTACAAGAAACTATGACGTGAGATGTGTCGACAGTCTACATTTTATATTATCGGAAGACTTAAAATGTATAAAATTGGAATAATGGTATAAGGATGTAGAATGTACCTTTATTAATATTGAGACATCTAGGATGTGTGAATGCTTAGTATATGATTTTATGTGTATGACATACGTACCATACTTGCTATCACGGGAGGTTTACGTTCGCTTAGGGCCATCTAATCTTTGTGTGCCCGGATTTAGATTGGTACCTCGAGGACATAGTTCAAGAGAATGACTTATTTGTGAGTCAATAAGATAGCTGACTATGGAGCATAGGTATGTACGTGACCATGGATATGTTGAATTATGTTTGCCTCCATTTTTGTGTGTTGTGCATATTCTAACAATTCCTGAGAGATTCGGAATTTGTAATCCTTATGTACGTGATGTACCGGGATGGATATCAGAGTATGTGTGCATCGCAGCTTAGCCTCGGGGGGCTTATATTGTATATTTATGATGTGAATAATATACGGTTAAATGAAAAGGAATTGTTATGTTTAATTATGAGAATAATTTATAGTAACTCCTTGAGGAGATAAATAAGGGGATAACCTCCAGTAAACGGTAATGCTAATAATTGAGAATCCGAGTTTAAGTAAAGCTATCTATTTAAGTGATAACATTTGGAATTCATATTGTGAATCGAGTAGTTGGGTTAGAACTTATGACGGTTTAGTTAGATATAAATAACACATGAATGGGTACAGGAACGTTAGGAGTGCACACTTAGACGAGAGGTGAGTATTTCATGTGAGAGCACGTCCTAACATGTATTTTGCATTCATTATTTTAAATGTTATTAAAGCACTTGCTGTTTTAAAAATACTCTCCACTTTCGGGCTCTGACCCGTTTGCTTTCAAATCTATTTTGTAAAAACCTTTTTAGGTGCCCAGCCACAAGGACACCATGCATAGGATCTTTATTCAGGTGACGAGCTGTAGCTGTTGTGGAAGTTACAGGGCTTTGCTAGTAGACGCCTCTTTTCTAGTCTTGACTCCATATTCAGCTTCATCATTATAGGGCATGTCGCCCATTTCTTTAGAGACACTTTATATTTCAGTTATTCAGACTTTGGTTTGTATTTAATTCAGGACGCAGACTTGTTTTATTTATTTCCATTTTGGGATTGTTGTGAGGAGTATTTCCTCCGGACTTATTATTATTTGTTGGTTATTCTATTGATTCTTTATGGTGAATGGTTATGTTATTCTTTCATAATTCTTTTATTGCATGTTAATCAGATTTAATTTAAAATTTGACAACTTACTTTTTAAATACTAGGTGGTTAGAAATCATTAAAATGTTTTCGACAGTGATGCTATTAACTGAACCAACTTGGCATTTTGTATTAATTTAATAAAGGAGTAGCTACCCGGTATTTAATTAGTCGGGGTGTCACAACAAACTCGCGGACAATGGTTCTTACATGTACAAATCCCCCAATCAAATATATATGTATATGATAATATCGTTAGGATAACACCTCACTTATCACATGTAATATATGAAGTTAAAATCCAATAGAGCTCATTCATGTGTGTAAGGAGGCATATGCAAAGTGAATCTGTTAAGCAATTCAAAGTCAAACTACTCTATACAAGTATGATTAAGAATAATCTAAACATTAAAAATAATAATACAATGTCCTGGACGCATCGAAACATGGAAAGAAGTGGATCCAAACACACCGATATGCCACACTCAATGAGTAAAACTAAACTACACAAACAAACATCTTTTTGAGTTTTTAACAATTTTTCAAAGGAACCACCTGAAAAAAACTCAAAAGATAAACAAAATCTTTTTATATCTATCACAATAAGACTCAAAAGAGAAAATAAAAAAAAATACTCAAACAACATACACCTACAAAACACATATATCAAACATGCAAACACAATCAACCATTAGATTTAGCATGGTAAGTATCATGTGCAAGCACTCGAGAATCAATAAGTCTTTCATTAAAGGCTACAAATATGATTTTCTAACCCATGTAAGTGTGACATGGAACTCTTGGGTTTTGTGAACCTCAGTGACTCTAGACTTACACTTTTTAGGACCATTTCTAAGTTCAAAGCAAAAATGTCTTAGGTGATCTTTCTTACCGCAATGTGTGCACGTGTAGATAGGAGGAATTTACCCTTGGGTTAACCTATTCTAAAGTTCCTAGCAATGGTTGACTCTCTCAAAAGCATGGTTTTTTCTTTTATAATAGAAGAATTTGGAATATCAAAGCCAATACCACAACTTTCATCTTTGATTCGGACGATGCCCAACATTTTATCCAACTTTTCAAACCTATACTCCAAATCAAATTTGCTATTACTCGAGTGTGACAACCCGCGATTCTCCACGCTCAATTGATTAGCCCTAACATGAAATACTGGGGATGCCTAGATAATTTATATCATTCTCAGCATCCACGTAAACTAAAATCAATAGTAAATTAAAACCAAGACAACAAAGTATTCATAAGAGATAATGAATAGAAATACTAAACTGTGAAGACGGAATCCACTATATAAAAACTTGTAAGTACAATTGTTCAATTTTATAAAAGAGAACAAATGAAACTTCCTCTAACTACCAAATACCAACTTAAATACAAATAAAGTACAAAGGTAACCCTTTTACGTAACTTTGAATATGATGACTGTTATAATGAACCAACGACTCCAACTCTACGAATATCAAGCTGGATTGCCAGTCTCGCAAGTCTAACTACTTAGTCATATTAACCTGTTTATACAATAATAATACCTGGGGAGGAACATTTAATAATTTGGATCAACACTTTAAAGTTGTAAGAATTAACTTTCAATAACAATAAATAATGATGCAGTCAATTCAAAATATATTCCACCCATCAGCTCTCACATGCAATGAATATCTCATATGTCACCTATGTACAATACTACGCGCATGTCCCAACCCAAGGCCTAACTATTATAGAAGTCTCTATATGTAGACAATTAAGCATTATCACATAATGAGCAACTACTATGGAACGTTACAAATAACCTAAATAGGATTTCACTCCAATGCCCACACATATATTTTTATTAATGTATTCTTAGCCTCATAGATATCTTTTAATTAAACAAAAGTTATCCAACTACTATAAGGGATAGGTCGCAAAAACATACCCTGGACAAATGATGTAACTAGATGATTGAGGAAAAAACAAAGCGTCCATGTAATATGTTAATCGTTGTTTTTGGCTTCCGACCGCAATACAAAAAAACTAGACTTTAACTACACTCTTATGGAGTATAATGGATAGTCTGGGTATCGAATCCACAGGGAATGTTTGATAGATTTTAATTGATTTATTATTTCTAAAATAAAAGGTGAAAAAGATGATGATGGGGTGAGAAAGGAAAAAGGGGGAAATAAATAAGTTAACTAAAACTAATAAAAACTTAAGCAAAGAATAAGAAAACGGGATTAGGATCACATCCCTGCCATTGGCTAAACAACCCGTATAAAGGATTTTGGTCCAAAAATAATTAGTCGGGCATAATCAATTGATTATAAACATCAAACATGATGAAATTTAATTCAACAATGAAAGATTAAACTTTCACTCGAATATGGTCATAAGTGGATTAATCTCGGAATATCGCTATAAACACTAACGTTGCATGATCAAAAAAGTTAAACGCATAATATTTCAACTTTCACACATGAGCTTTCAATTAATTATATATATACCCAAAACCTAACTTTCAAAACTCAACACCTATTAATGGCGGAAATATGATCCCGACCCTTGAACTAGCTAGACATGGTGGTATTAACTACGCAAAAATCCATTAACAAGCATGTGAAAATAAGGGAAGAATAATATAAATGTTGGAATTTAAGGTTACCATGGTTCAAGAACATAAGAATGTAGGAAGAAATCAAAGCTTGAAGAAAAACTGAAAAAGCTCTTTAATTAAAGTGCAAAACTTTTAAATTGTTCTTCTAGATGTTCCTCCTTGATTAGGATCTTTTACATGGATGAAATCTCAATTAAAAGAACCCTAATGGCTAAATATAGGTTAGAAGTCATTTAGAAGAGTCCTCAAAAGATAAAACTCTTTTGACTAAACGATAAGGACAAAATAAAAAATCTTCTTCTAGAAATTTGTAACGGTTTTGAAGCATGACTAATATTTGTCACGGTTCTGGAACGTGACTAAAGGCGAGCCGGTTCGGGGTTCGGTTTGATTTTTCTTGCTGCCTTGGCTAGTTTCTTCCCTTTTCTTTAGATTTCTTTCTAAACTTCAAACGAGCATAACTTCTTCACCGTAGCTCGGATTGGGGTTTCATTTTTTCCAGTATTTTTGTTACTTCAAGATCTTTAACTTATTAGTTGGACCCACCTCCAGACTAAGGCTGCAAAATTGCAATAATTTCCTTTAACTTCCAATTTCTTGGTTTCTTTCACTATTTTGAGTTCTCTCTCGCACTATCTTATATGAAATACCTGTGAAATGCAAAAGAGATATACAAACCACGAAATACTTGCCAAAAGGTGTTAGTATCATAAATATGAGATAAAACCAAGTGAAATACCATCCATGGGATCATAAAAAGATCGAAATTAAGGGGGTAGATATGGAGTATTTATGACTAATCAAATCCCCCTAACTTAGAACTTTGCGTATCCCCAAAATATAAAAGAATAAGAGGATGAGTTAAGGACCCTTCAAAAACTTTATTGGGATAGAATACCATTTTCGTGGGCAAGCGATTTTATTTAGCGTATGCAACAAGGCGTTAAACCCTTAGTTTACTCTAGTAGGACGAGTTGTGTCTCGTGAGGGTTTGTAGTGAATATACCCACAAAATTCATTTTCGAATCAAAGAAAAATATCAAAATACTTAAAAATTATAAAATTTAAACTCCCCAAAAATAGTCACTGTAAATTCATATTCAATAGTCTCAACTTGCAGTGTGTGTGTGTGTGTGCGCGCACGAAGCTGGCAATTTAATCGTTAACTTTCACTGATTGATCATTGCGTTATTTTCCCAAAAATTCATTTTGATTCAGTTTCTCAGGGATGCATTCACAAATGAATCACTCAGAATGTGGCTATTTCTCTTGGTATGCGTGATATAAAAGAGTAAATATAATGGAACACAGATTCACACACACAGTTTTGAAAGAAGGAATTATTTGAGGTGAAAAGATCTCATCATCAGAATACGGTTATTGAAAAACAGGAAACATCGCCTCTTATCTACATCAATTAATCTCTCATCTTATATTCTCGTGTCTTATCTCTCTACATGGTAAGTAATTTCATTATTCGAACTCGGTTAGTACTTTCTCGGGGTTCTTTGGTGTATTGGAAAAAAGTGGGAATGGTTTGGAAATTCGAAATTGGAAAATTTTACTTACGATGTCCGTTAGTTCTTTCTCGAGCTATTGCTCATTTTTCTCTTCTTTTTTTTCATTTTTTCTATCTTTCGCATTTTTCTTTTATTTTTTTTCTTGCCATTTTTATTGCACCATTTGGACTTTATTGATGAATTTTTCACAATTCGGGGCCAATTCGATTTTTTGGGTTACAAACAAAATTGGACAAATTTATTCAGCTCAATTGGTCTTACAAAAGGGTATTCTTTTTCACAACTTTTTATGGCTAATATTTTTGGGTAAACAAACGATGGCCTAACTTCATTTAACCGAATTATTCATTATTTTACCACATGCGTCTCGAGATGAATTTAGCTCAGAGATATTTTAGCGCGCTTTCAAGACAACATCTCACACATTTCCCGTAACCGATCAAAACAAAGGAATTGAGATCCTCAACGACTTATTTTAAATGCTGAATTGAACTTTGATTAACCATTAACTCGGATTGATTTAATTACTCACAAAAATTGATAGGCTCAAAATCTCACCAGGTTGATTATTCTCCACACTTATTCGTAAAGTCGTTAATTTTCACTCCATTTCCATCTTTGGTCAATTTTAGCTTAGTGCATTTTGAAGTTTTACAAATTGACACTTCAAATAAATTTTTGTGACATTTTTTAAGTTTTTAAATTTTTATTTATTTTGAAGAAAAATATTTTTGGCTTTTTCTAATTTTTCAATTTTTTTTGAAATTTTTGAATTTTTCTTTGTTTTTTTTAAATTATGGGCATTTTGAGCTTTGTGAAATTTTTAAAGCGCATACGTACCCCCCCCCCCCCCCCCCCCACACACACACACACACACCACTTAGACTTTTGCAAAGTCCCTATGCAAAAGGACTAAAATCCAAACAAAAGGAGAGTGCCTAAAATTGAACAAAGGCTAAAATGCAAAGTTTTTATCTTGATAGAAAAACAAATATGAGCCATAAAAAGATTACATAGTTCCTTGTTAACAAGATATAGAATAATGTGCCAAAACAACAAATAACTACATAAAACACGCCAAAAGAACTAACACAAAACATCGGGCCTATTGCGGCAGTGGTTGAGATGTTCTGGGAGTGGTGGGGTCATATGGATCATAGAAATATGTCGGGAGAGCAACATTGGACCCAACGTGGAGCTTATACATTTTTCCTTGTAAGCAGACCATCACGCTAGTGTCTCAACGGTAAGCTTCTTGGTCTGCCCGATAGTCCGTCAACAGCCATTGAAACTCGCCTCTAGATTCTCATTGCGGTGAGTGAGATCCTCTCCCACCAGTTCATAGTCCGAGTCATCATATTCATTGTACTCAACCTCCTCCTCTTTCATATTTACATCCTCGTTCGTCGGGGCAGCATGTAGAACATCCCTTTTTAGCTCACTCCTTATTTAGGATTCCTACCCAAGGGGCTTCAGAAGGCGGGGAAGCGCTCGGGGGGGATCAATATCGGCATCTCGTAGTATGAACGTGATGATATGGGGGTATGGGAGGGAATCCTTGCCCTTACGTTCTATAGAATCATGAAGAATGACAGCGTAAAAAATGCAGACAAGGTGGATAGTGGTGCCCGGATCGACGAGTTGGAACAAAAGGTTGGCTTGGCGAGGGCGCATCGCCGAGTCATTTGAGGTTTGAAGGATATTGGCACAAATGATATAGAAGGCGATGTGGTCCCTTTCATTAAGATTCCCCATGGGAAAAGTGAATAGATCCTAATCATTTCTAGGGGCAATTCGGAGGATGCACCCACTTTTCGAGATCGTCACGGCATTGGTGGGGTAATCGTAATGGTTGGGGCTTGGAACCCCCATAACTCGCAACTTTTGGATTATGATTTCAAGAGAGAAGGGAATTATAGTCTCATCCACATATGCTTCGGCCTCTAAATCGTCCGTGCGGATGAGGGTGCCATAGAAAAAATGCACTTCGTCCTCCCAAACTACCGGATGTGGCTCCTCGAAGTACCATCACCACCCCTCGGGTAAAAAATATTTATTATGGAGGGAGGGATTTCATCCCAATTAACTTATCAATCAATATGCATAAAGAGGGCTGAAGTGGAAAAAGTCTTGCACCATATGCGCTCTTAGCGAAAGCAAAATCACTGTCCCCATCAGGAAGGATTTTAGTGGATTCATATTTTTCTGGGCGTGCTCTATTTGCCATTGGAAAATGATAGTATGAGATTTAGAAGAAGAGTTTGGAGGTGTGAAGCGAAAAGGGGAGGTGATATGAATTTATATGTGAAGATGTGGTGTGGGGGGTAGGATTTAGAGAGAAATGAAATGGAGGGAAAGGGGGGTGAATAAGGCGGGAAAGAGAGTGGGTAATGGAGGGAAAATGGATTTTGAGGGAAGAATGTGGAGGGGAAAGAGTTGAAGGGAAAAGGGGGATGAATCATTAGGAAATGGAAAAATCTGCAGACAACCGAACCAGTTCAGGGTCTGGGCGAACTGGTTCTCCCCCATTTTATTTTAATCAATTTATGTTGTGAACCGATTCGAACCCTTAGTGAAAAAAAGGGCGGACCGGTTCGATAGACTGTAATGGCCTCCTACTTTATTGTCATAAACAAACTAAGTGTGGACTTTTTTTAAACTTGATTTTCCAAAAAATTCCCAAAATGTTCCCACGCCTAATTTAACTCTGAAATTCGTGATAACTCCCCTCAAAATAGTGTACAATCTCTCGTGTCGTTCCTTGTTGTTCATATCTCTACGAACTTGCCTCCTAAAATACCTCTAATGACCCTAACCTACTTACTAACTAATGTACACAAGACTCACCCCATACGCATCAGGGGGGTGTGACGACCTCTCATAGCACTCTCAATTAACCCCGTAAACGAGGTCCGACAAACAAATTGTGTTGGCTTCTTCAAATCACGCCTCTAAATATGGCTTTAGGCATTGTCCGTTAACCTTGAATGTGTCTCCCCCTTTGTATCTTCTAACTCTATAGCTCTATGGGGGAACACCTCTTTCACTACGAATGGGCCTGTCCACCGCAAACATAATTTATTGGGAAATAAATGTAGATGGGATTTGTAGAGAAGCACTTTTTGTTCTGAATGAAACTCCTTGCCTCGGATAATTATATCATGTGCGAGTTTCATCCTATCTTTGGATATTTGTTCATTCTCATACGCATCATTGCGCATCTCTCCCAACTCGTTCAATTGAATCTTGTGTGCATCACCGGCTTTGTCCAAATTGTAGTTCATCCTCTTGATTGCTCAATATATCTTATGTTCTAGCTCCACGAGGAGATGGCATGGATTTCCATACACAAAATGAAATGGGGATATCCCAAGGGGGTTCTTATATGCGGTTCTACAATCCCATAGCACATCGTTCAATCAGAGGAACCAATATTTTCGATTAGGATCGACGATCTTTTTGAGAATGTTCTTGATTTCACGATTTGCTAACTCGGCTTTCCCACTCGTTTGGGGGTGATAAGTCAACCCAACCTTGTGGACGACTCCATACTTTCTCACAAGTTTTTCAAATGGTCTATTTCAAATGTGTTTGTCGTTGTCATTAATAATTTCCTTCGGAGCTCCGAAGCAAGAAAGTATGTGTTCTTGCAAGAACTTAATCACCACCTTATTCTCATTAGTCTTTGTAGCTATGGACTCAAACCATTTTAACACATATTCTACCATGATTAGGATGTATACAAAACAAAAGGAGGGGGGAAAAGGTCCCATAATGTCAATACCCTAACAATCAAATATCTCAATGACAAGTATGGGGGTTAATGGCATCAAGTCTCGTCGAGTAATGGTTGTCATCCTTTGACACCTATCACAAGATTTGCAATAAGCATTCATAACCCGAAAAATTGTGGGCCAATAGAGGCCTATTTAAAGGATCTTAGAGGCCATCATATTCATTAAAAAATGTCCCCCACATGCTTTCGTACGATAAAAGAAAATGACGCTAGGAATCTCGTCATTCGATACACATCGTCGGATGATTTGGTCCGTGTAATACTTGAATAAATATGGATCATCATCAAAGAACATGTGCGACCAAGTAAGGAACTTATTTCTCACCTGCAGTGTCCAATCGGAATGAACGGCTCTCGTAACAAGGTAGTTAATTATGTTCGCAAGCCTGGGGAGAGAAGAAGTCGCAAATAACTACTCATCCAGAAAATATTCGTCTATGGGTATAGGATCACTAGGTACAACAGACGAAAGCAAGTGTGACACCCCGACTAATTAAATACCGGGTAGCTACTCCTTTATTCAAATTAATACAAAATGTCAAGTTGGTTCAGTTCATAGCATCACTGTCGAAAACATTTTAAACAATTACTAGCCACCTAATATTTAAAAAGTGAGTTGTCGAATTTTATTAAATTAAATTAACATGCAACCAATTAAATTATAAGCTAACTATATCAGATTCACATCATAACCACAATAGAATAATAATGGAATAAATAAAAATGAGTCTGGAGTAACACTCCCTTGAATAATCTAAATACTGAATAAATTCCAATACAAAAGTCTGAATAAATAAATAATTCCAAAACTGAAATGAAACTGGAAGTCTAAGAGTGTTATCTCTAAATGGAAATGGGCGACATGCCCTAACAGATGAGTAACCCTGAATAGAATCAAACGCATAATGTGGAGGCGTCTAATACCGAGATCCTATAACTTCCACAATAGCACCATCACGTCAATGTGATGGAACTCCTATGCTTGGCGTCCCTGTGCCTGAGCACCTAAAAAGGTTTTACAAGAAAATAGATTTGAAAGCAAACGGGTCAGAGCCCGAGGTGAAAACAATTTAAAAATATAAGAAGTGTTTAATTGCATTAAATAGTAAATATTATATACATGTTCGTTACGTGCTCTCACATGAGTTCCTCACCCCTCAACTAATGTGCACGCCTAACGTATACCCTTAATTTGTCCTAGTTATACCACTAACTAACTAGTATGTACCACTTCATGTCTTCACGTTACAATATAGGGTCTATTCATATCATTCTAATGTATCCTACGTGTAACTGACCTTTACATTAATCATATTAATTTATATCAATTATGATATGGGTTCTCATATTTTTAATCCCATTCAAATATCTCAATAATTCATATTCACCAATTAATAATGAGTCAGTTATAAGTACAAGTATATCATTCTCCGCATAAATATACAAATATGGCACCCCTAGGCCAAGCTGCGGTGCATGCATACTCTGGTATCGAATCCTGGTACATCACGTACATAAGGACTACGTATTCCAAATCACTCAAGAACCGTATCAATGAAAAAAATCACACATATTGGAGGCGGACATAGTTCACATACCCATGGGTTACGCACATACCTATGAACCCATGGTCAGCTGACTTATCAACTCACAAATAACCCATTCACAGCCCTATGTCCCTAAGGTACCAATGTAAATCCCCCCGTAGGCACACAAAGATCAGATGTTTCCCTCTATGTTCTCCTCTACTATCTCCTCGATAAGATCTACCACGTGAAAGTCATCCTCTTCACCCACTTGCCTAGAGATATTGAAAATATTCGTCTCAAGGGTCATGTTTTTGAATGTTAGTTGCATTTGCCCATTCGATTGTTGATTAATGCGTTAGTCGTAGCTAAGAATGGGCAGCCTAGGATGACGAGAACATGATTGGGCAAGGGGATTGAGGGATCCCATGTCCCAAATAACAACCGGGAAGTAGAATGTGGCCACTTGGACTATCACGTCCTCGACAATCCCTCGAGGAATTTTCATAGTACGATCCGCGAGTTAGAGAGTGATTAATGTGGGCTTAAGATCCCACAAATCTAGTTGCTTATATATCGAATAAGGGAGAATGTTAACACTCGCTCATAAATCAAGGTTTTTTCCATTTGGTTCTCTCCAATGATGCACGAGATGGTAAGTGCACCCGAATATTTAAACTTGGGTCGAAGGTCATTAAGTAGAACGGAGCTCACATTTCGTGCTAAGAAAATGTTATTTTTCGCCTTTATCCATCTTTTCACTGTCAATAAATACTTAAGGACTTTGGCATAGGTGGTAATTTACTTTATGGAATCGAGGAAAGCGAAATTCATCTTTACTTTCTTAAAGACATCTAGCACATCATCGTGGGAGGCCCCTTTTTGAGGTGGAACCAACCGCTGAGGGAAAGGCATAGCAGTGGGTGGTTTCACTACGACTTGGGGCCCACTAGTGTTTTCTTCATTGTCACTTTCATTTAAGGGGGCATCTTCGGCCTCTTTCATGCCGGGTGAAACCTCTTTAGCTTTTGATTCATCGTGTGGGGGAGGTGATAAATCGACAACTCTCATACTATTTAAAATGGTGAATTCTTAACAATGCTATTAATGGCCATTGTATGTAGATCTAACACTACGTTAACCTTGGGGAGATCTTTAGCCTAGGGTCGGAAACTTAACTTTTTCTTGGATACTGGGAGATCTTTAGCCTAGGGTCGGAAACTTAACTTTTTCTTGGATACTCAAAGATGATTACAACTTTGAAATGTTCATATTTATCTCAGCAAACATTTGGGTACTTTGAGCATTGGTTGCTTATTGGGCTTGAATGAGTTGATTTATCGTATTCTCAAAATTTTGCCTCGGTGGGGTGATATACAGAATGGGAGGTGGTGCTTACATATGTGGAGATTGTTGCAAGTGTGGAGGCGGTGGTGGAGGAGGGGCAACGCGTGAATTAGTTTTCAGCACAATTTTGTTGCCCATAACTAAACCTAATATGGTTCTTGCAAGAAGGGTTGTAAGAATTCTCATAAGGGGAATATAAATTTCCCTTAAATCCCCGGACTGATTCAACTTGCTCTTGGAGAATGACTTTGTAGGAGGTTATCGTTGGGCATTCATCTGTTGAATATCGCACACACTCTCTATCTCATTGCTCGATTGGATTTGGGTATCTCTCCTGTATGTAAGTCGACCACGTCGTCCACTTTTTTAGTAAGTTGGTTTATCTGAAGTTTAATCTCGATTTCTTTATCCAAATGATAAAGTTCGAACACAGAAGGAGTTGTGGGTGCTTGTCGAGCTCGGGTTTGGGCATTAAGATTGGATGTGTCCCACGTTTGTGTAGTCTTATCAACATACCTAAGGCGGGCCTCGGCATTGTTTGCATCTAATTACTAAAACTCTCCTTCACACGTAGTTTCCATGAGTTGTTTGGAAGATACACTTATCCCTTGGTGGAAGAAAGAGATAAGGCGATACTTCTCGAAACCATGATGTGGGAATTTGTCAACTAACTCTTGGAAGAGTTCCTAACATCAATCAAATGGCTCATTTTCTTGTTGTCTAAAAGTCTGAATTTGATCCTTACTGGAATTCGTTCTATGTTGGGGGAAGAATTTCATAGGAAACTTGGATTACATTTCTATCCATGATCCAATTGAGTTCGGTGATAAAGACCAAAACCAAGTCTTAGCTTTATCCTCTAAGGAAAAAGGAAAAATTTTAGGCGAACGACATATTGAGTGCAAGCTTGATCTCTAAACGTGCCGCATGTCTCTTTGAACTCACGGATGTGGAGGTATGGTTTCTCCGAATCCAAACTGTGAAAGGTGGGAAGAATCTGGATCATCCCATTTCAGAAATGAAATTTTCCCCCATTGTATGGAAGTAGAATGCATCCTGGAGTGACGATTTGCTCGGGATATAAGAGCTCTCTCATGGGACGATACGGCATCTCACCATCACTCGTAATAAAAACTAAAGTTATCCAACATGACTCTCTCTCTCCAAATGACTCTAAGTCCTCACTCGGTGTCCTAAAAGTGTGACTCGTAATGGAATTGGGCGATGTAGGAGGTAGAACCCAAAACTGTGGAACACGAGGCGTATGTGGGATATCGGGATCGTACTCAACTATAGGATTTTTTTCGATGCGGATTAGAGTAGATTAAGGAGTGGGTTGAGGATTTTTCATGAAAGGACTAGAGAAATGTTATATTTTTGCTTTCTATTTTTCTAATTTTTTTGGATTTTTGATTTTGTGATTTTTTTTTTGCTTTTTAAGTATTTGTGTCAAATTTTGAATTAATCGACCTAACCTAAATGTCTATCTATTCCCCGGTAATGACGTCATTTTGATGGAGGCAAAAATTGAGCATCCGTGTAATAGGCTAATAATTATTATCGGCTTCCGACCGCAATACAAAAAAAAAACTAAACTTTAACTACACTCTTATGGAGTATAGTGTCTAGTCTGGGTATCGAATCCATAGGGAATGTCTGATAGATTTTAATTGATTTATATTTCTAAAATATAAGGTGAAAAATATAATGATGGGGTGAGAAAGGAAAAAGGAGAAAAATAAAGAAGTTAACTAAAACTAATTAAAACTTAAGCAGAGAATAAGAAAATGGAATTAGGATCCTATCCCCGCCATTGTCTAAACAACCCGTATAAAGGATTTTGGTTCGAAAATAATTAATCGAGCATATTCAATTGATTATAAACTTCAAACAGGATGAAATTTAATTCAGCAATGAAAGATTAAACTTTCTCTCGAATATGGTCACAAGTTGATTAATTTCGGAATATCGCTATAAACGCTAACATTGATGAAAAAAAAAAGTTAAACGCATAATATTTCAACTTTAATACATGAGGTTTCAATTAATTGTATTTCCACCCAAAACCTAACTTTCAAAACTCAACATCCATTAATAGCGGAAACATGATCCCAACCCTCGAACTAGGTAGACATGGTGGTATTAACTACGCAAGAATCCATTAACAAGCTTGTGAAATTAAGGAAAGAATAATATAAGTGATGGAATTTAAGGTTACCAAGGTTGAAGAACATAATCATACAAGAAGAAATCAAAGCCTGAAGAAAAACCGGAAAAGCTCTTGAATTAAAAATGCAAAACTTGTAAATTGTTCTCCTAGATGTTCCTCCTTGATTAGGAGATTTTACATGAATGAAATCTCAATTAAAAGAACCCTAATGTCTAAATATATATATATATATATGCATATATATCGGTTAGAATTCATTTAGAAGAGTCCCCAAAACATAAAACTCTTTTGGCTAAAAGATAAGGACAAAATAAAAATCCCGCTTCTCCAAATTAGTAACGATTTTTAAGCATGACTAATATTTGTCAAGGTTCTAGAGCGTGACTAAAGGAGAGCCAGTTCGGGGTTCGATTCGATTTTTCTTGTTGCTTGGCTAGTTTCTTCTCTTTTCTTTGGATTTCTTTCTCAACTTCAAATGAGCATAACCTCTTCACCGTAGCTCGGATTGGGGTGCCGTTTTTTCCAGTATTCTTATGACTTCAAACTCTTCAACTTTTTAGTTGTCCCCGACTTCTGGACTAAGACTAAAAAATTATGAAAATTCCCTTTAACTTCCAATTTCTTGGTTTCTGTCACTATTTTGAGTTCTCTATGGCACTATCTTGCATGAAATACCTGTAAAACGGATAAGAGATATACAAAACACAAAATTCTTGCCAAAAAGGGTTAGTAGCATAAATATGAGATAAAATAAAGTGAAATACCATGCATGGGATCATAAAAAGACCTAAATTAAGGAGGTAAATATGGAGTATTTATGCCTAATCACTAACCACACATGTAAAAATACAACCCACATACCTACCCTCGCACTCTCACTCATAAGGGACATATAAGTGAACCACATAAAGTACCTAACATTCCATAAGGTTCATTATTATAGTCTATCATTAGACTACATTAATTCTTACATAATATATATATATATATATATATATATATATATATATATATATATATATATATATATATATATATATATATATATATAATATGAAGGCATCTACCTTCGGTGCCCACCTCGTGCTTCCATCAGCAAGTCCGGAAGAGACCCTCACCTAACATACTTAAATAAAATACACATAAAAGGGGGTGGTCACAAGGAAGCACCACAACCTGCTTGCCCATACCCAGACAAAGTAGATGGAACAAGTCATCCTACTTCTACCATCATAAAGCAGTGACCCCTTAATAAATGATATAAAATAATGACCTACACTGCATCATAGCACATCTCAGTTGGAGCGTGGTACCCATTCTTAATGTCGAACATGACCCCTAATCGACAAATTCAACACGAATATGGGTATGTCCACATAATCATACACACACACATACACAGTATATATATATATATATATATATATATATATAATATAGCCATAGGATAACGCATGCACTTAAGCATACCCAACCGTCTAGATCCCCTCATCATTGGGTCCTTATTTAAAATTTAGGTTTATAATCTCTAAAACTAAGGTTAAACATATATAAACAAGTAGGATAACGTGCATATAATCAAGTGTACCCCAAATCACTTTAAATTCCGAAACATTGAATTATTTTTTATGTTCGTAAGTTTATCAACTCTTGACCTTATTAATTCACCTACTTGTTTATTATATATCTAAACTATGAGTACACATATCTCTTTATGTATACACACCCTCTCATAATGTGTGTGTGTGTGTGTGTGTGTGTGTGTGTGTGTATATATACATATATAAAGATATTGCAAGAAAACTCTTGCCTTAGAAGATGAATGACGGCTTCTCCCTTGATATTATCCTCTATTACTCCTCTATTACTCATCTCCCAACTTATTAACTTCTCCCAGAAGGTCTGTGGTTTCTAGGTTTAATTAGAAATGGATAGGAAACCGAATTAGGGTGGTTTATATTATAATTAAACTCCCTATTTTTGTATCTCTCCATAAGGCCTAATTTCGTCGCTTAAAAGAACCCAGAATGCTATCTAGAATAGCCTAAAATCTCTCCTAAGTGTATACTACCCCCGGGACCAATTTAAAGTGATAAAAACACATAAACGGACATCCTTGTTATTTCAGAGTCCAATCTAAACGATATTTCCCATAAATTACAGTAATTTCTCATGGCGTGAATAATTTATTCACTTAATTATACTATGCGTACACATTTTCAATCATCATCTAAATTGTGCCAATTTATTATTACTAACCCATACAAGTAATAATTAATTATATTTATTAATTTATTAATCATTCAATAAATAATAATTATAGCCCATGAAAATACGGGGAATTACGTCGAGTCTCTCAAGCTCTTCTCTAACTCCATAATTCGAGACTCGAGAAAATGGTGAGACTCAACAAAAACTAGGGGATCCTTCTGCAAAATCTCCATTAATTCCCGAAGGCTATCCCCCCCCCCCCCAAACAAACGTGACCTTATCCCTATGAGTCTTCTCACGTCCCCTAAGTTCCTCAATCAATTTACTCTCAACATTACCTATGGCACATTCTTTAAACCTAGATTCCAACTTCAAGTTAACCTTTTTCAATTTCATCGTTTCCGCATACAACTCACGAAAGGCAACTTCAAGTTCACTCTCCTCCTATTCTTCATCATCTTATTCTTCTCCACTATCACTCACTTCGGAGTTACAAATAATGACCTCGGAAGTCTTATGCTCAGAATTATCTTCGTTGAAATATTTTTCATCAAGGTTCACATGAGTAGCCATGGACGCGGTGTTTGCATTCAATGGGGGAATCAGGTTCTTCTTTCGGATCACTATCACTAAGGGTGGAATTATAGACCTTTGATTTCTTTCCCTCCTTGCTGACATTAATGGTACACTCAGTTTCCCTATGTCCATAACCCTCACACCCAAAGCATCTATTTTACTCATCCCTCTTAAAACTATTATTAAGATTTTTAGGTAATTTTATATCCTTGTTAAAGTTGTTTTTCTCAAACTTCTTTTCATTTTTCGATTGTTTTTTAAACTTTAGAAATTTTTAAACTACTTAGAACACATGGACATATCATCATAATCAATTTCAGACTAATCATCGAAATCACGTGTTTCCTTGTTCCAAGTTTTTAAAGTAATTCCCTTATCTTTCTTCAACTTTTTAGAAGAAAACATGCCAAGCTCATAAGTTTGAAGATCACCTACCAGATCTTCAAATTTTGTAGAGTCCAAAGTAGGCAAGGAATTCAAAATTGTCACTTTTGAATTCAATTTTTCATATGGACCTTGACATTTTCTTGACTACACGGGTCTTGGGTATTCTCTATCCCAAGTTAAATGATGAGTTCATAATATCTAACAATCTAGCATAGAACTCATCAAAGAATTCACTCTCCTCCATCCTAGTCTTTTCAAAATGAATGGTAAGGTTTTAGAGTGGAATCCTTAACATCACTAGTACCCTCATGAGTGAGTTGGAGTACGTCTCAAGCCTCTTTATACGTTTCACCTGCCATAATGCGACGGAACTCCTCCAGTGTGATCGCACAAAATAAAAGTATCTAAACCATGGGAGTTATAATTATGTAACATATGTAAATCCTCACCCCAGGTTTTTACAAGATTAGGAACACGAGCATCTCCTACTAAAGTTATGGGTGGGGTCCACCCCTTAATAACCGCTTGCCATACCCACTCACCTATCGACTTAAGGGTTGATTTCATATGTTCTTTCTATTATGCATAATTAGACCCATCAAACAAAGGTGGTCTAGAAAATAATTTACCCTATATATAAAAACCACTAGGATTCATGCCTAAACATGTATCTAACACAATAACTTAGTGTTCTACCTATGTTACACAAATGAAACTATGGGGTATATGAAATGGTCAAAGCAAAAGCCAATTTTTTATTTTTTTCAAATTAAATATTAAAATTAAATAATTTAACATAAAGTAAAATGTTGTATCAATTTTAAACAAGTTGCTGTAACAACCCGCGTAATTTTGGGCTATTTTAATTATTTTTTCTGGAAAATGGAGGAAAATAAAGTTTTTGATAAAATTATTTTTATTGCTCAAATATGTTGGTTATTAATTTTAAAGGCGAGAATTTAAAACAGTTTCGAAAACGGAGTTAAAACGTATTTTTAAATGATTTTTAAATGTTTTTAACTCTTGGAGTTGTTTTGACTTCCAACTCTTCATTTCTTTGCCTTATTAAAAGGAGTCTTTTGAATTCCAACTCTTGATTTCTTTGCATTATAAAAGGAAGTCGTGGGCAACACTTTTAACATACTTTTGGCACAAATTTTGGCAGCAAATATATTTTATATTCCTCTTCTTTTTATATACACATTGGCCCTTGAGATTTGTGAGTTCTAACCTTAGATTAGAGGTGTTATTGGGGCTATATTGTTGGAGGTTCTTGGAGAAGCTTTTGTAGATCTTTTGAGTGATCTTGAGGATGTGATCGTTGGTTTCTTATCATGGTTTTGAGGTATGGGGTTTTACACAATATGCTCCTTAAATCTCGCGATTGTCATTCTCTTTGAATTCTTGTTTAATTGAACTCATATTTGAATTGATAAATTCATTGAAATCTGGAAAATAATTGTTGAAATTATTTTGATTCATGTGGTATCATTATATTGTTGATGATCATGTTGTCATGAGATTTTAATATGGCACGGATGTTGGGCACCCATCAAAATTCCTGTTTCCCGGGCTATGGCTTGATAAAGCATATACGGATGTGGTGAGGCCTGGTGACCCGGTTAAAGTGTTGTTGAGAAATTTATTGATAAAATGCTATTGAGATTTGCATTTTGGTTTGAATATTCGTACTCGTGTTGTTACGTTTTATTCAATGCTAATTCATATTTGTTGAGCATAATTCCTGTCGTATTGTGTACTTCCCCATATTTTCTTTTAGTGGCAGGTTAGCGCGAATTTTGGGGCACTATGGAGATTGATTTTAGAGAGGATTGTTTGAGAAAGATTTGTATTATTTTGATGTATAGAGCTTTGAAGATTTGTATTTTTATTCGAGTTAGATAGTTGTAATATTAATTCGAGAGACTTGTTGTATTTGAAGAGATTGAGACTTGTTGTTTCTCTTTTGTTGTTGTGGGACTTAGATGCTCTATACCTTGTGTATTGTGGATTTAGATTTATTTTATCGTATTAGCGCTCCGTTCGCTCTCCCCGGGCGGGCGGGCGGGGTGTTACAAATGGTATCAGAGCTTAGGTAAACGGCAACCCTCGGGGCTTGGGTTTTGGGTTCATTGCGTGGTTAGCAATTTTTGGAGATAGCAAATTTTAGGTGATATTCGTGATAGGTTTCGAGATTAGAGGTGAGGAATTTATTTTTGGAAGATGTGATTTATTTTTGGAGATTGTTAGCCTGATTTTTTTAGAGTTAGGCATTCGGCGAATTTCGAGGGCGAAATTCCATTGTTAGTGGGGAAGTGTAACAACCCGCGTAATTTTTGGCTATTTTAATCTTTTTTTCTGGAAAATGGAGGAAAATAAAGTTTTTGATAAAATTATTTTTATTGCTCAAATATGTTGGTTATTAATTTTAAAGGCGAGAATTTCAAACGGTTTCGAAAACGGAGTTAAAACGGATTTTAAAATGTTTTTAACTCTTGGAGTTGTTTTGACTTCCAACTCTTCATTTCTTTGCCTTATTAAAAGTAGTCTTTTGGATTCCAACTCTTGATTTCTTTGCATTATAAAAGAAAGTCGTGGGAAACACTTTTAACATACTTTTGGCACAAATTTTGGCAGCAAATATATTTTCCTCTTCTTTTTATATAAACATTGGCCCTTGAGATTTGTGAGTTCCAACCTTAGATTAGAGGTGTTACTGGGGCTATTTTGTTGGAGGTTCTTGGAGGAGCTTTTGTAGATCTTTTGAGTTGATCTTGACGATGTGATCGTTGGTTTGTGAAAAAGCTGGATCCCCGGGATGGTGATTTTCTCAATTAAAATCAAAGTTAATAATTTCCTTTGTATGTAAAACACGAGATGCGGAAGCGTATGTAAGTGTGATGGTTCAACTTTCAAAAATTAACATAAACAAAAGTGAATAATTAATGAAACACACCAAATTAATTATTACTCACTTAAACCGTTTAAGTCCAATAAATTAGATCCAAGTCCTAGAATTTGCCTAAGTCATAATTTTCAATTATCCAAAGTTAGGCGAAACCAATTTTAGCAAAAGACTTGAATAAACCAAATTTACCCAATATTTAATTTAGTCCCAAATTAAATGAGTGTGATAATTAAACCAACTTTTATCTTGAATTTATTCTAAGCATGTGTTCTAAATTATGATGCAAGATAAAATAAACAATATCACACTACGCCGAGATGTACGAGGAAAAATCCAAGACGGGAAACAACCTCGGACGGCCCTAGCCACAAGTCCACTAGATATGGAATTACAATTACAAGACAAAAGACTTACATCCTCGACTCAAACCCTCTCAAGCCTTGTTGCTCCTTCTCGTAGAAACCTCTTCCTAGCGGACAACCTCGGAACACCACCGCGGTCTCGGAATCCACCGATGGGACTGTATATGGTCACCGTCACCCAAGCATGGAGCCTTTCTCCGTGTGGGTAGAATCTCAACAAAAAGTCTTCTTTGTGATGGGGTGTAGAAGCAAACCCGAAACGTCTCTTCTTGAATTCGGTAGAGAAAACCGGTGCCAAAAACTCCAAGTAAAGATATGTATATATAGAGCTTGGATAAACAACTATTAGGTGTAAACACTAGAGTGGTATATGAATTTTTCTTTGAAAAACAACACTCAAAACTTGAACATTTTCCTAAACTATTTTTTTCTCTCAAACTCTCTCTAGGAGATAAACAAGGTTGGAAAAGTTGATTAGAAAAATGTGTTTCCCGTCCTTAATAAGTCTTGAAAAAGTTGGTTAAAACCCAAGTGGGGAAAGTGGGTGAAAACTGCCAAAAACTGCTCAAAACTGTTCCCGCCCTGGCGTCTCGTTCGAACGAACTTGACTCTCGTTCGAACGAGACTTCTAACGAGCGACCAGCCTGGACTCGTTAGAAGCTCGTTAGATATCTCGTTAGAATGACCAAACTCGTTCGAACGACATATCGAACGACTGACCAGTTTAGGGTCGTTGGAAAACTCGTTCGAACGAAAACTGGTTCGAACGAAAAACTCGTTCGAACGAAACTTGGTTCGAACGAAAAAAACTCGTTCGAACGACATTTCTAACGAACGACCAGAAAGTTTGTAAAATTCGATTTTGGCCCAGAAACTTTTATATACTTATTTTAAAGTTCTAATTGATTCTTTCTGAAAATAAAATGCAGTTTTTATTACACCTAACACCCAATAAATATTGTTCCAATCTCCTATATAAATATAATTACATTCATACCTTGGGAGCATGGAACCTTAGTTGATTACGTAGAAACGAGGCAGAGGCACACAAACCGGCATTTTGATGAAGCTTTATATTCTTTGCCGCTACATCTTCAACACACACTTCATAGGCTTGAGAATATTATAATTAAATACTATCCTATGAATAAATGTTTTTGTCCGGAATTGAGCCAAAACTATATATGGACTCGATTGGAAATTTGTGTCCTTACAAATCTCCCCCTTTGGCTATTCCGGGACAAAAACCAAACAAAAATCCTAAAGGGCCGTCAAGCTCACTATACTCAAAACATAACCCACCCAAACTTGACTCAACCCAAGGATCAAACGCTTTGCCATAGAAAGATGCCACTTTAGAATAATTCCTGCACACTTAAACAAACTCATCAAATGCATAGGGAATATCAAAATATTAAATGCAATTAATTAATTATTCCCCTTTATCAAACACATGACCTACTTAGAAAGACGTCTCCCCCTAAGATAAATCTCCCCCAAACTAAGATACGATAATAATAGGATTAGATACCATTTCTCCCCCTATCATCATTCTCCCCCTTTTTGTTCGGGAATAGGCAAAGGATAAAGAACTAATAACTAGCATGTTGAAGCTTAAAGTGTTAAGACATGAAAGTATATGAGCAATTAAAGCAAGACAAAGACAAACAAATATCATATATATATATATACTATAAATATACCAATAAGTACGAGCATATATAGATAGATATAAACACACACATGACACAAAATACAATAAGTTTGCACACTCATATGGCAAAAATGTGTCATATGGAAACGGAAGTGTAGGAGTGTGAACTAGCAACAATTAAATTTAGACCCAAACACTTAAGAAACGTTCACGGAGTTCTCATTTGATTGCAAACTTCATCACAGTTAAATATAACCTCATGTGACAATATAAAGATTGAACTCAATGAACAAACATACACAATGCATACAAGCCTAGCATGATGATGATTCTACAAACCAAATAGAGTCATGACATTAAAGACAACTAGGATAAATGGACATTGTGCAAACCGTTGATATACCATCCAATTCTCCCTCATTAAGCATATATATTCTTTTGTTATTGAATGAATATATCAAACAAACATAGGCCTTGGCAATTGATTTCTTTTTAATGCCAAATATTCTGTTTTTAGGCCTTTGGATCACGTATTTCTTTTAGATCCAATCAACGGTGGCTTACTATCGCAAAGGATTTAATTCATCCTTTCGGAGCCCTTCCCCGTGCATATATTAATTTATCATGTTTTCATTTTTCACACAAATCTCACATGCAACGGATTTTGACATGCACTAGTCCTCCTAGGTCATAGATATGTAGATGACTAGATTGATAGGCGAACACCTCAAAAAGCTCAAATATAACATGTGACATTAAGATTTCAAAAGAGCTCGTGTATGTGTGAAAAGAGGCATATAGAAATAGAATCCATTTAAACAATACAAAATCCAACTACTCCATAGAAAACATGG
This sequence comes from Sambucus nigra, assembly GCA_949130495.1. NCBI lineage: Eukaryota > Viridiplantae > Streptophyta > Magnoliopsida > Dipsacales > Adoxaceae > Sambucus > Sambucus nigra. Next base: position 488,451,271 of record OX422218.1, on the reverse strand, counting down.
CAAAGAACATTTTAAGGATTGAAAATCTAAACCAAAAGTTCTAGCCACGTGGGAGCGTAAATGATGGGATTCAAACACAAGTATATGCCACATAAAGTGTGTCAAACTAAAATACACACAAAACAAAATCTTTTTGAGTTTTTAACATTTTTAATCAAAAATAAAGATATATACTCAAAAGACTAAACAAAAATCATTTGTATTTTTCATTAAGCTTAAATGAAATAAATAAAAACACAAATGATAAACAAAAATCTTTTTATATTTTTTTAGTTAAATCAAACACAAAATATAATACAAAAAGTTAAACAAGTCATGATTTCTAGCATGTGATATGAAATAAAGCAATGACTAGAAAATGACTAAACAAGCATACATTTAGCATATGAATATGACATGAAGTACAAACGCTAAAGTATGCAAACACTAACACATTTATCCTTTAGATTTAGTAAGGGAGGAAGCATGTGAAAGTAAATGAGAATCAAAATCCCAATTTTGTAAGGCAACCAAGTCGGATTTCCTAACCCAAATTAATGAAGCATGACTATCTTGGGGTGTAGGAACGTTAGCTAACGTGGTTACTTTACGATGGGATTCTCTAGGAATTCGTTTAAGATCTAAACAAAATTTCCTAAGATGACCTTTTCGACCACAATGTGTACAAGTAAGAACATGTCGAAAAGATTTTCTTAAGGAGTGATCTCTAAAATCTTTCCTAGACGATTCTCCTAAAACAGTGGTTTTGGCATTATAAGAAAATTCATTACAAGTATTGAAGCCTAAACCACAAGTGTCATTTTTAATTTGGACCGTTCCTAACATTTTATCTAGTTTTTCCGAACGACACTCCAAATCAAATTTGACATTACTAGAATCTTTTAATTTCTTTTCCAATTCTAAAATTTTAGATTCTAGTAAAACATTTCGCTCTTCAAAAGCAAGAAGCTCCTTTTTCAACGATTCCATTAAACCCCTAAGGCTATCCCTTTCGCCTTCTACATAGTTAAGCTTCTCTTGAAGAGTCCTCTCATGTGTCCTAAGGTCTTCTATTAAAGCATTTTCATCAACGACCTTGACACTCTCTCTTAAACTAGCTTCTAACTTCAAATTAGCTCTTTTCAATTTAATAGATTCGGTATAAAGTTCTTGAAAAGCATTTTGAAGTTCACTCATATCAACCTCATCTTCATTTTCACTCTCTCTTTCTTCTTCACTCTCACTATCATCAAAAATAAGAGAATCATGTACAATGACCTTGGAAGTGGCATGTTCTATCGTTTCATCATTCGATGAGTTCTCACTATCACTCACTTGTCTAGCCATAAAAGCCACAAAATTTTTCTTAGTAGGGGACTCGGGCTTCTCTTCCTTATCACTATCACTAAGGGTCGCATTATAAGCAGTGGATCGTTTACCCTCTTTCCTTAGTTTAGTGGGGCACTCATAAGCCCTATGTCCATAACCTTCACAACCAAAACACTTATTAGACTCGTCCCTATCTAAATTATCATTACTAGTTTTAGGGATCTTCTCGGCTTTAGAAACCTTCTCGCTTTTATCATGTTTAGAAGTGTCAAATTTCTTAAAATTATTTTTATATTTATCTTTGTTAAATTTAAGAAATTTTCTAAATTTACGAGCAAACAAAGCCATATCTTCCGAGTCACTATCACTATCGCTCTCTACTACTTGTTTGACCTCTTTTCGGGCTTTTAAAGCAACGCCCTTTACAATTTTCTTTTCATTTTTAGAGGGAAACATATCAAGTTCATAGGTTTGTAAATCACCTACAAGCTCTTCTAATTTCGTAGAGGCTAAAGTGGGTAAAGAATTTAAAACGGTCACCTTTGGAATAAATCTATCGGGTAGGGACCTTAAAATTTTCTTTACTACACGGTCGTCAGGTATTTTCTCTCCCAAGTTAAAAGATGAATTAACAATATCAGAAAGTCTAGCATAAAATTTATCAAAAGTTTCTAATTCATCCAATTTGATAGTTTCAAATTGAGTGGTAAGGTTTTGGAGTTTTGAAGCTTTAACGACACTAGTTCCTTCATGAGTTAATTGTAAAATATCCCAAGCTTCTTTAGCGGTCTCACACGTCATAATGCGTCGGAATTCATCTGGTGTGACAGCGCTAAAAAGGCATTTAAACCTCGGGAATTAAAGTTAGCAAGTTTAAACTCATTTTCAGTCCATCTATCGGCGGGTTTGATAACACGTTCATTTTCAACTAAATAAGTTGGTGGGGAGTATCCGGTAACAACAGACATCCAAACTCTCTCGTCGATAGATTTTAGTGCCGATCTCATTCGCACTTTCCAATACGCGTAGTTTGAACCATCGAAAATAGGAAATTTTGAAAATGGGGAAAAATCCATTTTAGCCAAAAAAAAATCAAAAAGATCTTAACGAAATAATTTATCGTTTTTGGCTCTGATACCAATTTGAAAAAGCTGGATCCCCGGGATGGTGATTTTCTCAATTAAAATCAAAGTTAATAATTTCCTTTGTATGTAAAACACGAGATGCGGAAGCGTATATAAGTGTGATGGTTCAACTTTCAAAAATTAACATAAACAAAAATGAATAATTAATGAAACACACCAAATTAATTATTACTCACTTAAACCGTTTAAGTCCAATAAATTAGATCCAAGTCCTAGAATTTGCCTAAGTCATAATTTTCAATTATCCAAAGTTAGGCGAAACCAATTTTAGCAAAAGACTTGAATAAACCAAATTTACCCAATATTTAATTTAGTCCCAAATTAAATGAGTGTGATAATTAAACCAACTTTTATCTTGAATTTATTCAAAGCATGCGTTCTAAATTATGATGCAAGATAAAATAAACAATATCACACTACGGCGAGATGTACGAGGAAAAACCCAAGACGGGAAACAACCTCGGACGGCCCTAGCCACAAGTCCACTAGATATGGAATTACAATTACAAGACAAAAGACTTACATCCTCGACTCAAACCCTCTCAAGCCTTGTTGCTCCTTCTCGTAGAAACCTCTTCCTAGCGGACAACCTCGGAACACCACCGCGGTCTCGGAATCCACCGATGGGACTGTATATGGTCACCGTCACCCAAGCATGGAGCCTTTCTCCGTGTGGGTAGAATCTCAACAAAAAGTCTTCTTTGTGATGGGGTGTAGAAGCAAACCCGAAACATCTCTTCTTGAATTCGGTAGAGAAAACCGGTGCCAAAAACTCCAAGTAAAGATATGTATATATAGAGCTTGGATAAACAACTATTGGGTGTAAACACTAGAGTGGTATATGAATTTTTCTTTGAAAAACAACACTCAAAACTTGAACATTTTCCTAAACTATTTTTTCTCTCAAACTCTCTCTAGGAGATAAACAAGGTTGGAAAAGTTGATTAGAAAAATGTGTTTCCCGTCCTTAATAAGTCTTGAAAAAGTTGGTTAAAAACCAAGTGGGGAAAGTGGGTGAAAACTGCCAAAAACTGCTCAAAACTGTTCCCGCCCTGGCGTCTCGTTCGAACGAGACTTCTAACGAGCGACCAGCCTGGGCTCGTTAGAAACTCGTTAGATATCTCGTTAGAACGACCAAACTCGTTCGAACGACATATCGAACGACTGACCAGTTTAGGGTCGTTGGAAAACTCGTTCGAATGAAAACTGGTTCGAACGAAAAACTCGTTCGAACGAAACTTGGTTCGAACGAAAAAAACTCGTTCGAACGACATTTCTAATGAACGACCAGAAAGTTTGTAAAATTTGATTTTGGCCCAGAAACTTTTATATACTTATTTTAAAGTTCTAATTGATTCTTTCTGAAAATAAAATGCAGTTTTTATTACACCTAACACCCAATAAATATTGTTCCAAGCTCCTATATAAATATAATTACATTCATACCTTGGGAGCATGGAACTTTAGTTGATTACGTAGAAACGAGGTAGAGGCACACAAACCGGCATTTTGATAAAGCTTTATATTCTTTGCCGCTACGTCTTCAACACACACTTCATAGGCTTGAGAATATTATAATTAAATACTATCCTATGAATAAATGTTTTTGTCCGGAATTGAGCCAAAACTATATATGGACTCAATTGGAAATTTGTGTCCTTACATTTTGTTATCTTGGTTTTGAGGTATGGGGTTTTACACAATATGCTCCTTAAATCTCGCGAGTGTCATTCTCTTTGAATTCTTGTTTAATTGAACTCATATTTGAATTGATAAATTCATTGAAATCTGGAAAATAATGGTTGAAATTATTTTGATTCATGTGGTATCATTATATTATTGATGTGCACGTTGTCATGAGATTTTAATATGACACGGATGTTGGGCACCCGCTAAAATTCTTATTTCCCGGGCTATGGCTTGATAAAGCATATACGGATGTGGTGAGGCCTGGTGACCCGGTTAAAGTGTTGTTGAGAAATTTATTGATAAAATGCTATTGAGATTTGCATTTTGATTTGAATATTCGTACTCGTGTTGTTACGTTTTATTCAATGCTAATTCATATTTGTTGAGCATAATTCCTGTCGTCTTGTGTACTTCCCCATATTTTCTTTTAGTGGCAGGTTAGCGCGGATTTTGGGGCGCTATGGAGATTGATTTTAGTGAGGATTGTTGGGGAAAGATTTGTATTATTTTGATGTATAGAGCTTTGGAGATTTGTATTTTTATTCGAGTTAGATAGTTGTAATATTTATTCGAGAGACTTGTTGTATTTGAAGAGATTGAGATTTGTAGTTTCTCTTTTGTTGTTGTGGGTCTTAGATGCTCTATACCTTGTGTATTGTGGATTTAGATTTATTTTATCATATTAGCGCTCCGTTCGCTCTCCCCGGGCGGGCGGGGTGTTACAGTTGCGACTAAATTGATTAACCAATTTTATTTTAACCTAAACATGCATCTAGGTGATAACATGATAAAGTAAAATAAACAATCACACAATGCCCTATGTACAAGGAAAACCTAGATGGGAAAAATCTCGGACGGTCCATCCATGAAAATCTACTAAGTATGGAATACAAAGGACACGATAGGAGACTTACAATATAGACTCGAATCCCCTGCAAGCCTTGACACTCTTCGTTACTCAACCTCCGCCTAGTGTTATGCAAGATCCCACTCGTGCATTTACATAATGTGTAAGTACACACACGCATCAGTATTGATTAAATAGATTGGAATACATAATCCATCATTTCTTCGTCACTACACCACTTCAAGGATTCTACCATATGTAAATAGCAAATATGGATTTCATTACAAGAAATGATTCTTAACAAGATGAAGAGAATAAACTAATAGTACCCTTAAACTAGATCTCAAAGCATAATATGATGAAACTTGGATCTAAAACTATTTAGGTGTAAACTAGGGTTGAGGTAAAACTAGAAAGGTTTTTTGGAGGGTTTGGGAACTCAAAAATAATGAAAAAGTCTCAAAGAAATTCGCTTCTCCTCACTCCTATCTATACGAGGTTTCCGTTTAAGATGGAACACTTTGAACAAAATCTCAATATTTTAAAAAAAAAAGGTCAGCTTTTTCGAATGATGTACATCTCATTTGCAAACCCATTGATCTTCGACTTATATCTCCCTCAATTTTATGTGATTTTAAAATTTAGCATTTTCGATTCTTTTGAGAGATTTCTCTTCCATAATATTTTATTATTTTTCATCTTAATTTTACAAAAATATTTTATTTTTAAGTCTTTTGCTAATAGTAGCTATCACCCTCTATCGATAGCTCTTACCAATGCTTCCCTCATATTTTTTTTATAATTAACTCAAATGCAATTATTCTTACAAGAACAACTAAAAATGTAGCAAAGAAATATTGACCAAATTAAGTGAAAATGCGTGGCATGAAAGATTTTTGAATCAGTATCTATGATACAACATATTATAACTTGTGTCAATTGTATGCGATATGGTAAAGACTACAACATGATCACGATACGTTGTTTCCCAGAGAATCCAAAGATAATTATTAAGTTAAGTCTATAATAAGCTCACATTATCCTCCAAAATTCTAAAAATCTAGAAAAATGGAAATAGGTTACAAGGCTTTGTTCCTATATCCCCTATTATTTAATGCATAAACGCGACAAAAATCACAAAATAATTATCTTTGGGGGGTTTAGGATTTTCATAAAACAAAACAAATTCCTTTTGTTTTTCTAAAAAAATTCAAAACGGACATATTTTAGTATTTTTCAAAAATATCAAACCAAAAACAAAAAAAAATATATGACACACTTTAAGGATGATCACACAAAATAAAAGAGAAAAATGTAATCCTTACATAGAGGTGATACAGAAGACTCGCTCAAAAGTGTGACATGGACAAGAATCGTCACCCTCATCCACTACTCTAGAAACCTTATTATTGTTCTTGTTATTATTCTTCTTATTCTTATTCTATCTTTTCTTTTTTCCTTAAGAAACAGGAAGGGAACCCGTTATCCATTTGGATTCTCCCATAGTCAATTGTGATCTTTGAACCATCTACTCAACACTTCTTTGGAGTTCGTAGAAATCTTCGTTAAAACGTACAGGAACATACCCATTTTGCCCAAGCCGCTAGCAATAGTCTTTCAGTCGACTCTTTTTCTTTTGCAATAGATTAAAGAGTATGATTGTGGAGGACCCACCTTCTTCGACTTAGGATAAATTCTTAGAGGAGCGTTAAAAGGTGCTTTTATTGACCCTTTGAAAAATGTGATACCTTTCACTGGCTTAGATACTTGCACATCGTCATATCGAAGACCCATTTTTTTATTCAAGGATTGATTTGGTGCAAGGAGAATCTTATATAGCTTCTCAAAATGCACTTCAAGCTTGACTTTCACCTTCTTATAATCTTAATAGTCTTTATTAAGCTTCACGCATTGTGCCTCTAATACATCATGTGCATTTGATGAGGGATCCTTCTTCAAGGTATTTATAACACCCCGTAAAATCCATAAATAAATTTATCGGTTCTAAAATAAAAATCATAGGATTTAAATAATCAATAACATTATAAGCATAAACGAGATAAATGGAAATTATGGTGATAAATAATAAAATGTTGAATTATCAAAACATATATGGTACCATCGAAATACCAATATAATATGATTTCATCATTGAAATATAATAAATCTCAGCAGTCCAAAATCCAACTCTGAATAAGTACACGCCAATATAAATAAGTGTATCTCGTACAAATCTGTGACTCAGGAAAACTAAATTTATACAACTGTCTAAAAAGTTAATATATGAAAGAAGACAAGAATGTAAATGAGCTACATGCTCAACACCTACATCTTAGGAAATGATAAATATAACCGATGCTTGAGATGTAATATCCCGTATTGTTTATGGCATTAATTAAATTGTTAAATTAATTACTTTCTAGTTATGAGTTGTTCTTTCATGTGACATTCGATATGTCATTTTCTTGTGTGAGATATTGTACAGTTGTTATTATATTTTGATTGAAATGTCATATATGTATTACGTTTTGATTGGAATGACATTGTTATAGATATTGACGAAGTCATAATAATTCAGTAAGATAGATATTTAAGTGACTTAGTATTATGGGCGGTTATGGAATGGTCTGGGGCTAGGTGTCGAGGGTTTCCTTATTTTGATTATTCCCTCAGCACTGGGTTCCACCAACTGTTAAGTAGGTTATTATAACACCAAGTCATAATTTAATTAAGTAATAATTAAGATTTAAACTTGAGCGATGTGTTTTCGCTAATTCATTAATGTAACAAAATAATTAATTAATTTAATAAGATGATTGACTTATAGAACATGTTAACTTTATGGTTGATTATCGTGACATTTAGAGAGTTCAGTTTGAGTTTAAATTAGTAAAAAAAAATTCTATTGGGTTAGTATATGGGTTGGGCCAAGTTTTAGTCAATTTGGGGCTTATTTTAGGCCCTTATGGTTGAGTCTATTTTGGGACTTAATCCTAATTTTGGGTTTGATGAGTTTATTAACCTAATTAACATAACCTAAAAAACTTACAACATATTAGGAGAACCCTAGCTTTGAAGAATTGGGGGAATTAGGGACTCATTCTACAATCATCCTAAGACAAGTCTATTTCTTATAAGCCTATAATTAGATGTGTGTTGTAGTAATACTAATATGTTGTAATATGGTAATGAAATCATATAATCAAATTTGTATTAATTATAAAATGTAATTTCGTGATTAAAATTAATCATTTAATGAACCCTAGTTTATGTATTGAATAACTCATGAAGCTTTATTAATTGATCAACTAATTAGCCCATGAATCGATGTAATCTGTCTTTAAAATCATTAAATATGAATCATATAAATTTTAATATGTAAAATCCCTCATTTTATTATGATAATTGATTATAAATCAAATATTAATTGGATCATTCTTATGTACAAGATAAAGCTGGGGTTACTTTTATAAATTTTGTGATTAGACCTTTAAATCAGTTATTAATCATCTAAAACTTGTAGAATTGGGTTACTTGTATTTATTTGTTGTTTGCCTATGGATGAGATGGGATAATTTTAGGGTATAGAGGTCGTAGGAGTTGGAGGTTCTTGGCTATGGCTGCAAGGGAAGAAAATAAGAACTAAATTAAAGCGTTGGGCCTGTCAAATCGTTCTAGCCCAAGACCGAATCGATCCTTACCTGAGTGTTGTTCGGGTAGGGTGAGGCTAATGGCATCTTAATCCGCATTTGGAGTTGGGTTTAGTTTTGGGAATCTAAATCAATTTTAATAAATGTAAGGGCGATAGTTTTGGGGAATAATACCTAGTTTAAAAATTGTTTGGTCGGGTAGATGTAAGGACATTTTTCTCATGTCCGAAATGTTTCATTTATTTATGTCGTACGCCGCTACATTTGGCACGTCACCTCACGATCTCACATGACGGCCTCTATCCGAATTTCGGGAATCAAGCATGCATTATCGCCACTAATATGTCCCTCATCTGCATCAACGACTTCACGTTCCTTGATTATAGGCTCGTAATGCAAGTGGAACGCAAGAGAAGTCAAATCAGTGAAACAAGGCATGATAGGGATGTTCAAGGGCATATTGGTAATTTTACAGCCACCTTCTGGAGGACCGGTCAACTGGAAAGTTGAAGATCTTGCCGCAACAAAGATACTGGAAGAAACGGCACCTCAATCCGAGCTACGGTGAACAAGTTATGGCCCGTTGAAAATGGAGATATGTTCATTGAAAAGTCTGGAAATGTTTTTAAGTGTTTAAAGCCTTGTTCCAGCACACTTTCCCGAACCCAGACCCAAACCGGTTCGGGGGGCGAACCGATTCGCAGGGGTACCCGAACCGGTTCGGGGTACCTGTACGCTGGATAGAATTTCAGCATTTTAAGATCGTGGGTCTCTTCATGTATTTCCCTATAAATACCAACTTCGGGAGAGTTGTTTTGCAAGACTTTAGGAGACGAATTTGAGAGTCTAAATACACCTAGTCTTCATATTTTTGAGTCCCAAGACTCATGTTTTTATTCACACATCATTGCCAAATATTTGTGAATCATTTTGCAACCCAAGAACACAACTTTGGTTTGTTCAACCCTTGTGGAGGAGACCGTTCTTCTTCTTCATTGCAGCCCTACTGGAAAGGGATAGTTCCAGCCACGACTACAGAATCCGATACCCGAGGGTAATTCTTAGTCATCTGGTATTTTCATTGTAATCCGATTGTAAGCCGTTTTCTTACAAATTATAGTGAAAATAAATGGTTTTGCCCCTGTGGGGGATTTTTCCTGAATTGCATGTGTTTGAATGTTCTTGCGTAGATTATCAATTTATTCAATCACATACTACTGCATGTTTGGGGTTTGTTTGTGTTAAAAGGGTTTTATATATAACTTGATCATTTGAACGCGAACACACACTCTTCAAATTGGTATCAGAGCAGGTTACGCTAATCTATCGCGTGTTCCTTTTTCCTCAAAATTTTTCTAAGATATCAATTTTCTGAAAAAATTGACTTTTGAAAAAGTGCGTGTTCAAATGGAGAAGTCATATTATAAAATGCCTATTTTTGACGGGACAAATTATGTTTATTGGAAAGCCCGTATGAGGTCGGCTTTAAAAACCATTGATGAACGTGTCTGGATTTTGGTTGAACGAGGGTGGACTCCTCCCACCGTGACTATTGATAATGTGACCAACTTGAAACCTGACACTTCTTGGACTGATGAAGAATTTAAATGGTCATCTTTTAATTCTAAGGGTCTAAGTGCTATTTATGGGTCTGTCACACCTGATGAGTTCAAACGCATAATGACGTGTACCACGTCAAAAGAGGCATGGGATATTTTGTAACTTACCCATGAGGGTACGAACGCTGTTAAAGAGTCTAAATTACAAAATTTGGCCACCCAATTTGAGACTATCACCATGTCTGAGTCCGAATGCTTTGATGAGTTTTTTGCACGCTTATCGGACATTGTTAACACTAGTTTTAATTTGGGTGAGGTAATTGATAACACGCGTGTCGTTAAAAAGATTTTGAGATCTCTCCCAAAACGCTTTATTCCTAAAGTCACTGTTTTGAACTCTTTGGGAAATTTGAAATCACTTAAGTTGGAAGAACTTGTAGGAGATCTTCAAACCTATGAGATTGACATGTTTCCCAAAACCATTAAGGCTAAGGATAATGCGATTGCTTTAAAGACTCATTTTCAGAAAAAGAAAGAAAAAGTTTTTGAGTCCAAGTCTCAATGTGATTTTGACTTAGATGACTTGGCCCTGTTTGCAAAAAATTTCAAAAGAATTCTCAAATTCAAGAAGAGTGGAAATTTCAATGATAAAAGGAATGTTGAGAAAAATATTTTTGAAAAGGAAAATGAGAAAGATTTCAAAGACCCTCCTAAGAAAGATAGTGAGCGATGTTTTGAATGCAATGGTAAGGGTCATAGAGCGTTTGAGTGTGCCACCCGTCTGAATAGAGAAAAGGGTAAAACTGTCCTGAATACTACCCTTAGTGACGACAATGAGGTCGAGTCGGTGGACTCGAGAGATGAGTCACCGCATGAGCGTAACTTCACCGCGTTCATGGCAAGTCATGTGAGCACCTCCAATGCTTCTCACGACGATGAGGATGCTACGTCACAAGTACACCTCGACAGTAAGAGCGATGAGAGTGAAGGGGAGGATGAGGCAAGTGAGAGCGAGTGTGATCTCCCACTCGCTTACGCCGAGTTATATTCTGAGTTTTTTGAAACCAAGAAGCGTAATAATGCTTTAGTCCTTAGGATCACCTCTTTAGAGAATGATTTAAGATTGTTTGGAGAAAGAGAGAGTTGTGGTGAGAATGAGAAAAATAAAAAACTTGAGAAGATAAGATGTTTTAAGTGCGATGGGACAGGGCACAAGAAATTTGAGTGTCCCACTAGACTTAAGAGAGAGGGCAAGAAAGTTGATATGCCCACTTCTCTAAGTGATAGTGAGGATGATAATGGTGATGATAGTTTGATCCAAAAATCCTTTAGAAAGTTGTTTATCGAGACCATGGAAATAAAAAGGACTAATAGGATCCTAGGTCTTCGGATTGGTGTGTTGAAGGGAGAGAATGATGAGCTTAAAAGGGAAAAAGGTGACTTGACCAACACGGTGTCTAGTCTGACGACACGTGTATCCCATCTCGAGGATGACCTCAAACAAGCACGGTAGGTTCAAGTCACATTAGAGAATTCACCCGAGCCTATATCCACCATTGTGAGTGAGTCCCATGGGTGTCCGTCTAGGATTGTTCATCCCAAAATTGTTGATAAATTACTTCCTAGACCGGTTTATGTTTTCTCCCACTGCAAGAAGCGAGGACATCTTAGGGAATTTTGTTCTAAGTTGGGTTTTGTGCCATATCATGCCACTTCACACATTCATGCACATGCACCCACTCATGATACTTTGCCTGCTCATTTTGATAGAGAGTTTGCACATATTCGCGAGCAAGTGAAGTTTTTTATCAAGACTATACATGATCTTGTGGAGTTGGCTCAAAAGATGTCACCATCTTTAGAAAACTCCACCGTTACTCCCGGTTGAGATCTAGTCTTGATTGCTAGCATAGGTTGTTTATCATATTTTTTTTACCTATTGCTAGCATGTATCATTAGTTAATTTTTCATTTTTTTTTTAAAAAAAAAATACAAAAAGATTTTCCTTTAAGAAAAATTTTGAGAAAAAGCACAAAAAGATTTTATTTTGATAATATTTTTTGAAAAAGGCCAAAAAGATTTTTCTGTTTTTGCACCTTTTATGGATGAGCATTTAAATTAGCCAAGTCACAACTTCATTCCATATATCCATGTGACTGTTTGATAGAGATTTGAGAGGCTACATCATTTCATCCATGTGCTTTATATTTATTGGAGTCTTTGAGATGTAATTAGTGATATCTTCCTACATGTTTGACTCTTATATCCTTTATTGCACACATGCACGACTATATTTGATTATTGCACTTATCTATCTCATGTTGGCTTGCGTGTTTTCATCTCAATCCTGTCTATACAATGTACAATATGCGATAAAACTTGACAAGATTGGAATGCATGTAAAAACCGTTTTGGTGAGAATGTGTGTTTTTGTATAACGGGGAGGGGCTGCGAAATGTAATCATCTATCCTTTGCACAAAAGCCAGCATTAAAAAGGACCTAAAAATGGAGGAATTTTAATATCCGAGGTCCAAAGAGGTTAAAAGAGCCCGAAAAAATTTACAGGCAATAAAAAGCAATTCATGCCAAATATGGGCCACTTAGGTTTCACCATCAATTCTCCAAAGTTTGAGAATTTAGAATGCCTCTATTCAAAATTATATCTGAGGGAGTTTGGTTGGAGAATCTTTAAACGGGTTTGCACTTCCTTGAAAGTCCTGAAAAAGCATAAAATCATTTTGGACGTTTTTGGTGTGAAAATCATTTTGAGCTTTGATTTGTTGATTTGATTGAGTCAATATCTTATACTGTCACTCTTTTACACCAAAGGAAGCATTTGAGTTCATTCGCTAGGAATATCCAATATTCATCGTGCACATATGTCATGTTTGTATGCATTGATTTTCCTATCGAATTTGATCACACCACTTCATTTACGCTATCATCGACTTGGGTGCTTTCTGTTTATTCATGGTGTGCTTTTATCCTAGTGACACCCCGCACTTGCTTATTTGATTTATTTCTCTAATTTGTCTATTTGGGGACATCATAAAAAGGGGGAGAAAGAATTATCATATTATGGGTGAGTTTGAATTTTGGGGGAGTTTTTGAGATGTTGCTTATGTTTTTATCATATATTGATATCCATGTTATCTCATTTCAAACTCGATATGTCACGTGGTATTTGCTTTGTCTCATGTGTGTAGGTATGAAGATTGCAGATCTATATATTGCACACCCTGATGAGAAAAGTTTTGAGATTCCTGAAGAATTGAAGAACAAACGATGAAGACTATTCATTTGTACCTTTTCCAGTTTTGGTTTCATGGGAGGGTAGATTTGTATAGGCAATTTCATATTTGATAATTCGGATTTTTTATATATGTACCGGCATAGACATAGGTGGAGATTTGTAAGGACATTTTTCTCATGTCCGAAATGTTTCAATTATTTATGTCGTATGCCGCTACATTTGGCCCCTCACCTCACGATCTCACATGACGGCCTCTATCCGAATTCCGGGAATCAAGCATGCATTATCTCCACTAATATGTCCCTCATCTGCATCAACGACTTCACGTTCCTTGATTATAGGCTCGTAATGCAAGTGGAACGCAAGAGAAGTCAAATCAGTGAAACAAGGCATGATAGGGTTGTTCAAGGGCATATTGGTAATTTTACAGCCACCGTCCGGAGGACCGGTCAACTGTAAAGTTGAAGAGCTTGCCGCAACAAAGATACTGGAAGAAACAGCACCTCAATCCGAGCTACGGTGAACAAGTTATGGCTCGTTGAAAATGGAGATATGTTCATTGAAAAGTCTAGAAATTTTTCTAAGTGTTTAAAGCCTTGTTCTAGCACACTTTCCCGAACCCAGACCCAAACCGGTTCGGGGGGGCGAACCGGTTCGCAGGGGTACCCGAACCGGTTCGGGGTACCTGTACGCTGGATAGAATTTCAGCATTTTAAGATCGTGGGTCTCTTCATGTATTTCCCTATAAATACCAACTTCGGGAGAGTTGTTTTGCAAGACTTTAGGAGACGAATTTGAGAGTCCAAATACACCTAGTCTTCATATTTTTGAGTCCCAAGACTCATTTTTGATTCACACATCCTTGCCAAATATTTTTGAATCCTTTTGCAACCCAAGAACACAACTTTGGTTTGTTCAACCCTTGTGGAGGAGACCGTTCTTCTTCTTCATTGCAGCCCTACTGGAAAGGGATAGTTCCAGCTGCGACTACAGAATCCGATACCCGAGGGTAATTCTTAGTCATCTTGTATTTTCATTGTAATCCGATTGTAAGCCGTTTTCTTACAAATTATAGTGAAAATAAATGGTTTTGCCCCTGTGGGGGATTTTTCCTGAAATTGTTTGTTTTTATCCTGCATGCTATATTTTATTTGATAAATCATCTAGATGCATGTCTTAGGGTTTTAACTAAAATTTGGGATTAATTAAAATTAGTTTTTTATTTGAGAAGTCGCAATATTTCCGCTGTAGCTGCACTCTCAGTAGAAATATGTAATATCGGTTATCATTTTTCTATTGTGTAGATCCTATAATAAGCAAGAACATATTTTTAACCCATCGAGTATGGATGTCACTAATATAGATTGTTTATACAAACGATAGGTATGGTATGATACTTAAACTTACGAACCTTGGATTTCAAACTAAAATTTATTTAAACGATTAAGTTTAAGTATCAGTAATAACATGAAATAAAAGAGATTATTTGTGTAACCCACTTGATGTGGTCTTGATAGTTAATTTTCTTTGATTATATGAATCATACCTAGGGTGAATATGTACCCATGGGTAGCCTATTAGTTAGGATTTAATAGGGTGCATACGACATTGATTGTGTGTGATATTCCCGGTGTTATACCATAAATATTGGATAATTCGCGGACCAACCATAAGAAGACAGCAGGACTCGAATAACAGCTGGAAATGAAGTTAATCACGGAGGAGGTCCTGTTCAACTCGTATTAACATCATCCCTAGTAAAGAGACTGCCGTCTTGAAGTTGACTCCATTAATTAACATTATTGCTTAACACTGTTAGCTGAGTCCATTATAGTAAACATGTACTTCATGGTTGGATGACATAAAAAATCTTTATTGCACAAGCACATTGAGGAGATATACAAATATTCTCTCACATGTGCCAATAATTAACTTGTGATTATTCTCTCACTAGGCATGTAAAACATATACTCACTTAATATATAAACATGACCCACATATATCTCCATTTTTGGTTGAACCATGTAAATTTGATTCTTATTCTCTTCCTATCATCTCTCTATAACTATGTAATGTGTTAATATTTTAGTATATCAATCTTTTATCTATTATTTTCTCGTAGTTAGTATATTTTAGCTAAGACAATCAGTATACCAATTATAGGCGATAACAAATTAGCGTCATCTGTGGGAAATGGCTTGCCATTTTTTCTTTCCAGAATTTTCCATTGCTATGACTTAAGGGTGAACTAGCAAGTTGTGAGGGAATTTAGCTCGGCTACACTGGGTTAGCGCTCTCTAATAAGAAATTTCAGTTTGATTCTTATTAATTCCTTAAATCCTCATCAAGATCTCTATATTTCTTCTTTAGATTTACATTTCTAGTAATTCGATTTATCTATTGTTGTGCTACTCTATTTTCTGCATAAATTCCATTTAAAATGTCTGAAAGTCTCAAAATAGTAGGGCTGGAGATAGAATCCCAACATCTACACCTGTTGGATTAGGAGAAATACAAGGAATCTTATAAAGTCTAGCTAAGAGTCAAATACAAGAGAATATGAAATAATTATTGCCTATCATCTTGACTAGATAAAATCAAATAGAAATGAACTCAAATAACCCTTCCATTGGGAAAACTCATATCAAAGGCACGAGATTCCACCTCTAGAGCCATACAAGGACAAGAGGCAGACACACCATGAAAAAGTAATGGAAAACCCTAGATTAGAAATAGGTTCACATCGTGGAGGAAGCTGGTCAAGGAAGAGATCTGAGACTGATTGAAGTGATTAGTCTTATAGACTAGCGAAAACATTCACCATTCGATCAATAGGATACGATAATGATCATACTTACTCAATAGAACGTCCTAGTTTGCTAGAGAAATTGAGCATGGACTCTACTTTTAATTAATCCGACCCCAGGGTAGCATGAGGACATACGTGCAAGGGCCTCAAGGAGCACAAAAAAAGTCCGAGAGATCTGAGTCGAGTAAATTCACATGCCCAACCTTGTCTAGGAATAGTGAGAGAGAATCATCCAGGTTCGAGCACACTTTAAGAAGGGAAGAAAGTTTAACTGAGGAATGAGTTGAGAAGAATGTTCAAAATCGAACAAGATGAGAAGCATCAGCCTTATAAGGGATAAATTTAACATTTGGAGGATCAATTAGGGGATTTAATAAGGATAAAGAACACTTTACAAAGGGCTTACATTCCGGGATCACCATTCGCAGTGTCGGTTGTCCATTATCTGAGCCCATCTAAGTTCAAACCCTAGTCATAACATCGAGATATTATACAAATATTGATCTAGTTCTTTATGTGGAATAATACCAAGATGACTTTCCAGTACTCTTATTGGATCAACCCAGATATGGTACAATGGGCTACCTAGGGATAGATAAATAATTTCAAACAGCTAATTGACTTCTTTGTAAACATTTCTATTTTGACACCTAGAAAGGGAAAAGGGTGGCTCACTTATTAAGCGTTCGCGAAAAGAATGATGAAATGATAAAAGAGTACATCACCCAGCTCAACACAAAGAAGTTGGAGGTGATATTCTGTAATGAGAATATAAAGATCACTATAATTATGAGTGATTTTCTACCTAAGAAGATCTATTGGATATTGGGGAAAGATCCACTGAACACTATGGATGAGCTCCTGGATAAGGCGAGAAAAATCATGAAAGCTAAGGAGGCAAAGGCTACAAAAAAGTATGGCCATACGAAGTTCGACCCTGGTGGGAGTTCAGACAAAAAGATAAGTCCAAGGAGCCCAAGAAGTCAAAGTCAAAAAAGATCAGGTAGCGGGAAAACTTGAAAATGCCTCAGTGCAGGAGAGATAAAAGCAAGTTTTATGATTTCTACAAAGACCATGGACATATTACTAAAAGGTATTTAGTTTTGAAACATGATATCGAAGCCTTGATCCGAAGGGGTAAGCTGACGAAGTGTGTGGATAATTCTTTCCAAGTAGCCAAACCCAGAGGTGATACGAAGCTGAGAAGATGATGAAAGTCTCTTTTTAAGGCCAGGTATGACAATGGCAATGATCCCCTAGTAGTAAGCATGTTGATCCATGAAAAATCTGTCACAAGAATTCTTATAAATAATGGCAGTTCTACAAATGTGTTATTTTGTAACTATTTTAAAAGGCTCAAATTTTTAAAAAGATATAGGAGTACCACAATCCACTGATTAGATTTTAAGGGGAAAAGGTGTATCTCCTGAGGACCATTGAGCTTATAATTACGGTGGGAACATTACCAACCTACCGAACAGAGGTGATGCCCTTATTCATCTTGGATAAGAATGTAGCCTAGGCTAGCAATATTATCTTTAGTAGTGTTAGTATAAAGAAGTTTAAAGTGGTACCTGTAGACACCTCATTCTGTTACCCCTAACTCTCCTGAGGTCCCTAGTACCTCCACTCATCACTGTAAACCCTGGTCACGTCCCGAGTACTGACCTGAAAGCCATCGGGCACTCCCCGACTCAGTTTGACCCAAAAGTTAAACTCCTCGTCTCTATCGAGACTCAATGAATCTTCGAAGGGCATTGAATACCCTTTCCAACGGTCCTCCCCGTGCAAGATTCCGATTTACCATGCGGACGAACGATCCGTTTGCGTCCGAAACCCGACCTAGAGGCCAACGAGCACTCCCGGCCTCTGTTCAACCTAAGTCAACTCTTCATCTCGACCGAGGCTAAATGAATCTTCGAAGGGCACTGAAAACCCTTTCCAACGGTCCATCCCATGTGCAATTCTGACTTTCCATGCGGACGAACGATCCGTTTGACACCGAGAGGTCACCGAAGGCTTCTCGGGTCCGATTGACCAAAGTCAACTCCCCAAATTGGGTCAAACTCTTTGGAATGTCGAAATACATCTCCTAAACTTTCTAACGGTCCACCCCATGCGCCATTCGGACTTACCATGGGGACGAACGATCCATTTGCGTCCGAACGATTCCCCGTCCAACGGATCGACAAACGCTTCCGAGCCACATTTTACCCAAAGTAAACTCCTGAACTCGGGAGAGGTCTAAAGAACTTTCAAAGGTCTCTGAAATACCTTTCCAATGATATGTCCCGTGCGCAATTCTGACCAACGGTTTTCCCTAAGCGGCCAATTTTCCGAAAAAGCCTGAAGCGCACTGCCAAATGGCAGGTCCCAGACCCTGCCTATCGGCACCTGCCGATAGGTAGTGTCATGGCAATGCCGATCGGCATACCCCTGGGCCTATAAAAGGATGCCTTGGCCTCATTTGCAAGGGGAGCTGAGATCAGAAGCAAATCACTCTCAACGAATCCCTAGAAACCTCTCTCGAAGGCAGCGTGATTTCAACTTCCAAATCCTTTTTTACTTCCACTTTTCATCATCCCTTTTATCAAACTTGATGAATTAACCACTCTCCATCATCATCCAAGTGCAAGGGCTGCTTTTCAACATTCAAGATCAAGCTCAAAGTCTCCAAGAAGGTCCATCTTTCTCACCTTTCTCTTCAAATCTTCTTAAATTTGCAATAACTTGTTTTATCACTTAAGCACTTTTATTATCTTATTTCACATATCCTAACATACTTTTTATTTAGTATTCTTACACATCTCCTATTTTCATATAAATAAAACCCAAGAAAAACAAGAAAAAGGGGGTTTGCTCATAAATTCCAAATAGGGATTCTCACACTTTTCTCACAACTAAAACACTTTTTTACACACACACACACACAGTCACAAATAAGAGAGTTCTCCATTTGGATTTATGGGTTAAACCCAACCCCTCATTTTACATGCAAACTACGTGGACTTTGATACCTTTATAGGCTACGTAGGCATCTCGGGGTAAAACCCGAGACTCGAGTCCTTTTTTTACTTTTTCTCTTATTTTCTATCTCCTCTTTATCTCATTTTCTATCATATTCTATATATTCGTTCTTAGTGGCGTATTATTCCATACACGTTATCGTTCCCTTATAACGATCAACGCAAGGGTAATCGCGCAAATCCTATTTTCTACACTAATCTCACATTCCAACGGATGACTCGCTTTATCTTTTCCATGATACAAGTTGAGGATTCCTACCTCCATTCTATATATACACATGCACACATATCACAGGGGGAAATATAAAGGAAAATAGCAAATATCCATGAGAGACCGATAGGGCGGAATGGGTGCCTAACACCTTCCCATTTCGTAACTAAGCCTCCGAACCCTTCTCGAATCATTTTGGTTTTGCACGCACCAGTATGTCTTTGGATGCCATCCTTCGGGGTGGCTTCCCCTTTTTCTTTTGTCTGTTTTGAGTAAAATAGACTGGAGACTCTAAATCTCTCTACATTTTCACACCTCACAAATCGACGCCGGCCGAAGCGCTCTCCCGAGAGGGGACGCGCGGGACCCGAAGGATCCTTTCTCCCTCCGCGGTGGGGATCGGGGATGGCCACAGTGGCGACTCTGCTGGGGATATGTGTGATCATTTTGAGGGTTTGACTCTATTTACATGGATGCTATATTTGTTTATATTTCCCCCATATCTTCCTATCCCCTTTTCTCACATGTGTATCCCATGCTTATGCTTGTATTCACACACTTGTAGAAAATTCTCCATGTGCACTTCACACCACGTGCACCTAGGATCACATGTATATCCCCATGTTGCACGCATCACCCATCCATACTTGGTGTACCTTTTGGGGTACTTGTACTTGGCTCCCTGTTTTGGCATAATCAAGAAAGGCATTCTCAGCATAAGATACTCATAAAGAGAATTATGCATGATTCACACGATATCACCAAAGAGCATTGCTATTTACCAAATTTTACCCAGTAACTGGAGGGTCACTTCGTGATGGGCGCTGGTCCAGCAGGTCACAGTTAGCCTAAGCGATATGACTCTCACTTTCCATTGGCCAAGTACCTTCGACGTATATCGAATGGTTCACCCGCATCGTACCGCTTGACCGAAGTCATGACAGGAGGTATATCGTAGAGAATTCGTTCACGTACGCTGAGTATATCGAATTCACTCTCCAACGTACCGTCCCCATGAGGTATATGGTGAGGCAATTCAAGTACACTCAGGTATATCAAATGGCTTATCCACACGTATCGATTGCCCGCAAGAGTAAGACGTATATCGTGGAAGTCACGCCAAAGAGAGGAACCCATGCCGATTCACCCAACCAACTGCATACCCGCATATATAGGTGTCAAACCTAGGACATGCACTCTATATTATCGGTTTCAACCCGAAACTCTGCCGAAATTTCGGGTCGTCCTGCCGCCTAATTTTGGCGCATTTTTAAAAACGGGACCCTGTCCGCGAGCCTGGTTACAAGTCTAAACGTAGCTTTGCATATATTAAGACCCCCACTTTTCCAGGCTCGGGTCCCGTCCGGCATTGCATTTAGGAGAATTAAATACAAGTGTGAATATAATAATCTTAATAATCATGCTGAGTTCCGTCTCCAACAATCCAAAAACATTTCTCCCTTCTTTATTAAAAAAAATCCAAAAACATTTCTCCCTTCTTTGTTAAAAATCCAAAAACATTTCTCCCTTCTTTATCAAAAATCCAAAAATAGTTCTTCCCTTTTTTCTCAAAAATGAATCTCATCCTACGCCTTCTCAGGTCGATCGCACGCCCTTGGCCTAACTCCTTATTAGCTTAGGTCTTCAGTCAAATCACCCTGGAGTTTCATCCGCTCCTCTACTACTTCTTTTGAGTCCGGAATTCATCCATCTTCCATGGAGAATGCAGATCAACCACCAGTCATACAATCGGATCTGCCGACAGTCCTAGCTCAGCTCATGGCCAAGATTAACAACCTTCAAGCTGAAGTCCGAGAAATGCAGCAAAACCAAGTTCCTATTCCACAAGAGCCCAAGGCCCTATTCCCTCGTGCTATGGGTCAACCCGAGCCTATCTGGGTCCCGAAAGAATATCATCACGCTCCACGTGCCCCTCCTGCCAATGGGCCGCTGCCTGCCCAGCTTCCAATGCCAAACATTGCCCAGCCTATGGCTAACCTGCCTGTGGTCATTGATCCAAAAGAGGAGGAGTTGAATAAAGTCAAAGAGGATCTCAAGATGCTCACTAAGAAGTTCAACCAAGTCCGAATCTCTGGGAATTACATGGACTACACCCATATGTCTCCTTATCCTAAAGCAAGGTTACCCGAGAAGTTCAAGATGCCAAATATCGAGAAGTTCGGAGGGAGTGGCCCCCCAATTGTTCATCTTCGCAGTTATCATCGTTCCATGACTCTACTAGGGGCTTCTGAAGAAGTAATGGCCCAATTATTTCAGCAAACTTTGAAGGACAGTGCCCTCCGATGGTTTTTATCTCTTGAGGAATCCAGAATTCATAGCTAGGAGGATGTGGCCCGAGAATTCATGTCGCAGTTCAAATACAACGAAGAGCTCGAGGTCACCCGCTGTGATTTAGAGCTGCTCAAACAAAACTCTGGAGAATTAGTCAGTAACTATATAGTCCGATGGAGGAAAAAAGCAGCTACCATGACCAATCGACCATCTGAGAAAGACCAAGTCAACATAGTGAAGAAGAATTTCTTGCCCCATGTCCGAGCAACCATGGGAGGACAGTACTAACCCCACTTTCGAGCTCTCAGAGAAGCAGGCATAGATATCGAGGAAAGTCTTGCCAAAATAGAAGTTGAACCGAAGAAGGTGTCCGGATAGTTCACCCCTAGAAAGTATGACAAGCCTGCCAATACTACAGTCTCAATCATCAACAACATCTCTCAACCAACCGCATCATGGGCACCAGAAAGTCGCCCTACCCCCATCCGAAGGGAATACACTGAGCTTCATGCTCCCCTCTCCAAAGTTTACCAAACCCTGTTAAGCCGAAACCTTATCAAACCCTTGGATCCACGTCCATTGCCAAATCCACTCCCAAGAAATTTCAAGACCAATGCTCATTGCGCCTTTCACCAAACAGTTGGTCATACCACCGACCAATGCTTCCACCTTCGAAACATAATCCAAGATCTCATTGATCGGGGTACCATCGCCCAACCAGCCAATCCTAAGCCAAACACTACTCATAACCCCCTCCCGAATCACACCAATGCCATCTTCTTGGAAGAAAACCCGAATTTAGATCCGTCAACCCAAATCACACCCTTATACCCTCCTAAACCTCTTCAACTTTGCCCATATTTCCTCCTACACCCTACCAACCCCGCTGATCAGGCACTGTCACTCCTTACCAGAGCGTGCATCACTGTCCGAACCCGTTCTGAAAGTGGAAGTATGGAATTGTCAGAGGTATTGAATCAACTCCTAGAGTTCGGGATAAAATTGCCCTCACAGATGATTATCGATTGCCAGAGGTTCGGCGTTTTTATTTTTGGAAACACGAAAATGGGCTCGAGAATCAGATAGTTAGGTGGTACCAACCGATGAATTCAGCATAGAGGATGTTGTCCAGATCATGGCGGAAGCATTCAGCAAACTGACAACATTTGCAGTATCACCGGGTTACTTAACACTTTGAAGCTACAAGGGCGCTTGGTCCCTTCAATCACACATATCCCCACAGAATGGGAAGGCCGATATGAGGAAGACGTTGAAGTTGTGGAATGCATTGACTTCACGGGGGAAAACAGAATTGTTGCCACCGGATGGGGGGAAGAATTTAAAGATTCAAATAAAGAAAGGGCTTTAGGAAGAACTGGCCCAGTAGCCGACCTATGTGGGATCATATCATTTGAAGAACTCCTCGGAGAAATAGACAGGGCAGCAGAACAACCTGAGATTGATGAGGAAACAGGATTTAAGTTTTTCCCTTATTCAGTAAATCACATGACCAGATCTGGGAGACATTACCAAGTTCCAAGCTCGCTACCAGCAAATGACAAGGGGAAGGGTGTTGAAAACCTTCCTATGCCAGAAATGACCATCGAGGAGAGCAAGATCCTGATCAACTGAAAAAAACTCAAGCTAACATCACTCTATGGGGGCTTTTCATGTCTTCCCAGCTGCACAGAAATTCTTTAATCAAGTTGCTCATAGGACCCATAGTTCCTCCTTCTACCACACCAGAAGAAGCGGTAAATTTGGTCGGGTCCTTGACCTCCACCCGAATGCTGTCATTTTCTGAAGAGGAAATCCCCAAAATTAGGCCAAATCACAATCATGCACTCAACATCTCCATCGAAGTTATGGGAAAGGTTATACCGCTTTCTCTCGTTGATAACGGGTCCGCTTTGAATGTCTACCCACTGAGAACCTTCAAATGTTTAGGCCTAAAAGAAAGTGACCTCACTCCAACCTTCGCTGCCGTGCGTGCCTACGATAATACCCATCGGGAGGTGATGGGATCCATAAAACTTGCAATAGGGGTTAGACCTATAAACCCTGTCGTCAAATTCCAAGTCAGTGATATCTCGGCCTGTTTCAACCTATTGCTCAGACGACCCTGGCTCCACAGTATAAAGGGTGTCTCTTCCTCATTCCATCAGAAATTGAAGTTCTTCGCTGATGGGCGAGTCATCACCATCTTGGGTGACGACGATAATGCCGAGGGTGCAAGCACCAGCAGTCTAATTCTCGAGATACAGCATGGGTCAAATGATATGCTCCTATGAGGATTTTGAGTTGAGACACCTCTACTCCCGGCAGGGGACGGTTTTAAAAAAAGGGTTTGTCCAGAATACGACCCTCATGGCAATGTCAATGTGATTCAGATGTTCAGAAATATGCACTTCATGCTCGGACTGGGGCTAGGACAAAGGCAGCAGGGGATACTTGAGCCCATCCAACTGAAGAAAGCTTTCCCTCCTTCCGGCATCCTCCAGACTCGATCAAAGAAAGGGTTAGACTGCGTCCAAACTATCTCGAGCGATTATTTAAATGGACGATTCATCAAAGAGGGTGAAGACTTCCCCTTTTGTAATTTTCCAGAACCGTGGTATGACCATACAGATAAGAAGATGAAGCCTGGAATGGAGATCTTTTTCCAAGATAGCTACCCATGGGCCGAAAGTTTCCCACACCGCGAACAACCGCTCATCAAAAATATCGAAGAGACTAAGGAAAGTGACTCCGAAGATTCCTTCAACTTGCAGACACTGGAGCTAGCACCCTGCATGGACCCCTCTCATCGATCAAAGCTGATGATACACCTATCCTCAACTGGCATGCTGCGCCAGTTCTACCTCTTGAAATCTCCCCTAACCCCAATGTTTACCCTATTTCTTCTTCTGTTGTCTATCCTGGCTCAAATGTAATCGAGACCTCTTTCGATGAGGTTCTCAATGTTGTTTTCCCTATCAATGAAATAAACGAAGATTTTGAGTATCTTGTTGTGCCTTACATTAATTGTTTAAATTCTAATCAAACTTTTGATGATGATGATTTTAAAAATGAACAATTCTTAACTGATTTAAATAAGGTTAATAACAAACAACATAACCGCGTTTAAGTTAATGAAGAAGTGACTGTTTTTATTAATCTCGGTTCTAGTAGCCAACTGCGCGAGATTAGGATAGGGGCCACCCTTGACAAGCATGAGCGCGCACAACTCGAAGAATTGCTAAAGGAGTTCGTGGATGTCTTCGCATGGTCCTACGACGATATGCCCAGTATTGATCCTGAAATAGCTCAGCATGAGATCCACACTCTCCCAGATTACAAGTCGGTTAAACAAAAGTTAAGAAAGCTCCGTACCAAATGGTCGCTCAAAGTCAAGTGGTCAAACAGTTGAACGTGGGTTTCATTCGATTAATCGAATATCCCACGTGGCTAGCCAACATTGTACCTGTACCAAAATCAGGAGGAAAGGTTCGAATGTGTGTGGATTACCGAGATTTAAACAAACCCTCTCCGAAGGATGATTATTCGCTACCCAATATCGACATGATCGTGGACAACATAGTCAGTCACGCTCTAAAGTCATTCGTCGATGGGTTTTCCGCATACAACCAAATAAAGATGCACCCCAACCACCAAGAGAAAACCGCATTCATCACCCCTTGCTACACCGTTATGCCATTCGGTCTAAAGAACGTTGGGGATACCTACCAAAGGGCCGCCACAACCATCCTGCACGATTTGATTCACAAAGAGGTCGAGGTTTACGTGGATGATATGATTATCAAGTCCAAAACTAGAGAAGGTCATGCTCCTACTCTCCGAAAGTTCTTCGAACGACTGCAGCAGTATCAGATGAGGCTCAATCCATAGAAATGTATCTTCGGCGTTACAAAGGGAAAACTCTTAGGACTCATGGTCAGTGAGAAGGGGATAGAAGCATATCCCGCCAAGTTGAAAGCCATACTTGAGATGCAACCTCCCCGAACAGAGAAAGAAGTCTGAGGTTTCCTTGGGAAATTACAATATATCAGCCGGTTCATCAGCCAGCTAACCTCCATCTGTGAACCAATCTTCAAGCTCCTTCGAAAGGATTCAACCAAGGTTTGGAACGAGGCTTGCCAAGAAGCTTTTGACCGAATCAAATAATATCTGACCCAACCTCCAGTTCTCATGCCACCACAGCCTGGTCTCCCTTTGCTCCTATACCTAACCATAACCGACACTGCAGCTGGGGATTTGCTAGCCCAATACCTCAAACACTCCCGCAAAGAAAGAGCCATCTATTATGCCAGTCGTAAATTGGTCGGGTATGAGGTCAACTACACTGCTTTAGAAAAGGCATGTGTCGCCCTTATCTGGGTCACCCAAAAGTTGCGGCACTACATGCTCGCCTTCCCCATTAAGTTTGTATCCCGAATGGATCCCATCAAATACCTGCTCGACAAACCCGCCTTATCCAGCCGAATGGCCTGATGGTTGATGCTCCTAACCGAGTTCAATATCGTGTACGTCACACAAAAATCCGTTAAAGGAAGAGCCATATTTGACTACCTCGCTGACTACCCTGTAGAAGAAACAGATGTCTGGGTCTCCGAATTCCCAGATGAAAATGTCCTCTGCACCACTCAAGACTGCCTCCGATGGAAAATGTTCTTCGATGGCGCTGCCAACAAAAAAGGATATGGCATTGGGATACATCTGGTCGCCCCATATGACTCCCACACTCCTATCGCCATAAAATTGGATTTCCCTTGCACCAACAACATGACAGAATACGAAGCAAGCACAGTGGGCCTCAAGGTCGATCTCAAGAAAAGTATTCAATACCTTTATATATTTGGGGATTCTGCCCTCATCATCGGTCAAGTGCTCAGAAAGTGGAAAGATAAGGACGAAAAGCTCCAACCCTTGCATGCCCAATTAGAAGAGTTAGCCTCCCAAATTCGAGATATCACCTTCCATTACCTGCCCCGAGCAAAGAATAACCTAGTCGATGCCCTCGCTACCTTGGCCTCCAAGGTCGACATGCCCGAGGGAATAATAATGACCCCCTTCCTAGTTCAGAAGCAAGATGAGCCGACCCATTGCTACCATATTGAGCTTGTCTCCACAGAAGACCCCGAACTAGCCGATTGCTGGTACTATGATATATGGTGCCTCCTCAAACATGGTAGGTATCCCTAGGGTTCTAACAAGAATGACCGAGCTACCCTCCGAAGGCTGACCGCTCAGTACATCATCTGTCATAAAGCACTACTCAAGAGGAATTTCGATGGAACTCATTTGCACTGTATCGCAGGGGCTGTCATTGAAAAGATAATGCAGAAAATTCATAGCGGGGAATGCGGGCCCCACATGAACGCTCACATGCTTGCCAAGAAGATCATCCGACAGGGATACTATTGGACCACCATGGCCCAGGATTGCACCACCTATGTTCGGAGATGCCCTAAATGCCAACAGTTATCCAACCTCCAACACCTACCTCCGTGGGAATTATATAACATCACTTCTCCCTGGTCGTTCTCCACCTAGGTTACCGACATCATAGGGAAGGTTATGACAAAGGCATCAAACGGGAATGATTTCATCCTGGTTTCCATCGATTACTTCACCAAATGGGTTGAAGCGGAGTCATATGCAGTATTAAACGCCAAAAAGGTGGCCAAATTCGTTATGAAAAATATCATCTGCCGATATGGGGTCCCGCACGAGCTAGTGTCAGATAATGGGATACACTTCGAGGCAGAAGTCACAGAAATTTTCAATGAGTATGGGATTAAGAGACACAAATCTTCTCCCTACTAACCTCAGACCAATGGTGCAGTTGAAGCCGCCAACAAAAACCTCAAAGCCATCATCAGCAAGATGACCAAAAGTTGTAGGGATTGGGCCGATCGGATCCCGTACGCCCTCTGGGGCTATCAAACCTCAATCCGAACCTCTACTAGGGCTACCCCTTACTCCCTAGTCTACGGCATGGAAGCAGTCCTACCTGTGGAGCTGGAAATACCCTCGCTACGCGTCATGCTCAGAAGCAAGGTTAGTGAAGAAGACTGGTGCCAAAGCCGTCTTGATGAGCTAGCCCTTCTAGATGAAAGAAGATTAAAAGCTCTTTATTATATACAGGGATACCATCACCGAATAACGCGATCATTCAACAAGAGAGTCAAGGACCGCGGTGTTCGGGAGGGGTATTTAGCCCTCAAGGAGATGATAGAACCCATCTGGGACCCCAGAGGAAAATTCAAGCCCAATTGGAGCGGCCCTTACATTGTGAAGAAGATCTCGTCTGGCGGTGTCGCCATGCTCACTGACCTGGATGGGGAAGAGATGTCTCGTCCAGTCAATCTGGACCGCCTCAAGAAATTCTACCCCTAGTCCGAAATCTTGACGCGCTATGACTCTTCTCATCCCCTTTCTATTCTAAAAAAAACTCTTCATTTCCCTCTACCCAGAACTACGTGGGCCTGATCCTCTACAAAAACCATTTAAAAAAAAAACTTTTTCAAAAAAAACAGAGGTACGTAGGCAGCTCATACTCCTCACATGAGTGCGGACCTTTTCTTTTTCACAAAATACTATTCGTTTCTTATCTCCGAGAATGAGAGTTCATTCTAAACATCTACTTGAACAAAAGGATTATGTATGCCTTAGCAATCGGTATAGATAATTCAAAACATAAAATTCATCGAAAGGCACAGGTGGATGATCCGAAACCTATTTATTTCATTAATAAGAAACTACAGTACAGATTACATAAGAAAAAGGAACGGATAACTCCCTTCCCCCTACTACCATAAAAGCCAGATAAAATCCTCCACATATGTTACATAAATAAACTCCCTAGGAGTCCTACCCACAGCTACCCGAAGAGCCTGCACCCTCATCATCTACATCCTGAGGACCCCAAGTTTCCCCTGCCTGAATGGAGTGTCGCAAATATTCCATGGATCGATGAGCCTTAACGATTCTTCGAAAAGACCACAACACCTCCTTTCATGGAGTCAGATAAAATAAACCACCTTTGACCAGTCTCTACTGCCAACATCTTATTGACTACTTTCCTTCACAACCACCTCATATAATCTTTGGGAACATGGCAAACCTTCCCGACAGACTGAGAGGGACGGGTCGATGGACGCCGATTCTCCCACAAATATCCAAGCAACAGACTCAAGCGCTCAGTCAAATCTTCTACCAGAAAGAAATTTGAGGTCCGAGGGGGCACGACCTGCGCCCAGCCAAATTGGCGTAAAATCCGCCAAGGGAAATAAAAAGAGGTCTGTCTAAGACCAACCAGTCGCACATATGAATACTCTCCTAGCTCCAGAACAGGCTGCAACTGTCCCCACCAGGGCACTGACCAATATAGCCCACGAGCCCCATACTCCACAAACCAATTCTCCCAGTTCTCAACATACAGGCCAATGCAGATGAAGTAGCGTGAAAGAAGTTGGGTACAGCCGACAAAGGATATTCTGGAGGAGTCGACAAGCAGAATCTTTCAGACAACCACATGAACAGCATCACAGGGCTACCGTTCAAAAAATCAGAACGACCTTCTCTCCAGGTATCCAGGCCATTCAGAGTCTCCGCCAATATAACCGCCGCAGGATTGCGACGGTATGACATCCATGAAGTAATGGCTGCAAGTTGTGGGTCCACTCACACCTCCCTAGTCACCAACAGTAATTTTGAAACCAGGACCAAAATAACGGCTCCAGCATAACCAGCATCACCTACTTCCCGCAAATGCACGTACTGTAACACCGCCGAGAGGGAGATCATTCCTCCAGAAACTAATGATCCGGCCATCGAAGGCGAGATATGAAGAAGCCCGGCCAACAAACCCCTAAGAAGGAGGGAAAATTCTGGTAAAGCCGCAGCAACACTAGGATTCACACCTATTATGGCGGAAAATTCCTCGTAGGTAGGACAAGCTTCTTCCAACCCAAAGTGGAATACATGGTCTTCGGGGTACCAGAATTGTACCCCTGCTGTCAGTATATTCCACTCAAAAGGCCGATTGCGCCACAAGGAAACTCGGCGCATATTGAAAGCATCATAGTCGACATTATAAGAGCACATAGCTTCCAAGGCTTCGAGGTAGTTGACAAACTCGGTGCTACCAGGGAGAGCCATCTTGTAGGGCAAAGAAATAGTGGGCAAGTAGATGAGGATGCAAAGGTGTGATGAAAACACTCCACCCTTACCCCCTTTTTATACTTGAGAACTCTCACAAAAGGCCTAATCCCTGCAGAAATCGGAGGGAATCCTAACCCACGAGGTACTAAACGCTGAAGAGGGTACCAATCAAAGCTTTCAATTGATAGGACTGGACTGAACTGTCGATAGGCGGGCCAGGGTGCTTGCCGATCGGCAACCCCCCATTTTTGGAAATTTCCTCCTTTCCTCTTTTGCCAAATCAAAAAACTCAATAAAAATAAATTGATATTCTCAAAAGAATTTCAAGAATCATGTTTTCTCCTTATGAGATTCCCCTTTCTGAATAAAACAACTTTCCTTTGAAAAATTCCAAAAATATTCCCTTTTATGGTCTCAGCAGCAAAGTAAAAAGCGCATGTGCATTACATTCATCATTAATAAGAGATAATAAAAAACTCCATTACATTGCATATATTTGTGTTCTGTGTTACATCATTTTGCAGGAAATAGAAAGAAAAGCCAAAAACAACGGGACTCAGCCCGAACCCACTCTCTCTCTCTCTCTCTCAAGAGCTTCCACCCCTGCGACGCGCTCTCTTTCCCCTACGACGAGACGACGCGCCCCCACTACCCGAGCCAGAGTCTTCCCCGGACAAGGCTGACGGCACCAAGTAAGAAGGAACAGGGACAGCATCCCAAATATGGGCTATCGACGATGATATCCAGTCTCTCAGCCAAGTGGTCGACACCCGAATTTGCTGCAAGGAAAAGGCAGAACCAATATCAAGAAAAATAAAATCAAAAAGAGGAAAAGGACCGAAAGGTTTACCGCAGGACGAAGGACCTCCTCTGTCAAACCCATCTCCTCCGGATCCATCGTAAGGGGACGGTGCAACATCGGCACTATCCCTCCATCAGCCCGCCGGATGTTGTACGAAAGAGTGTGCAGCCGAACAAAAGGGACCTCCAAGGTCGCCGCCGCTGCAGGTGCTGACGAACCACCACCACTGTGGGAAGACCCCACCGCCCGACTCGAACCACCAGGAGGGAAAGGCAAGGCATCATGTATGCTGGGTGCCATCAACCAGCTCGTCACAAAGTCCATATAGTCATACGGAGCAGCCGTATCAGTGTACAAAGCATAGGACTAGCTAATCATCGCCACGATCCTCTCATCCTCCAACAGTTATCGCTCCCGCCTCATTGACATAGGAGGATGAGCGGGTGGTACCACCACCTCCTCCTCAGCAATCTGACGAATCACCCTGTCCCCGAGGTACCAGTAATGGCCGAACTCATGTGCCAACAAATGCCTCATCTGCACGTTCACCCCAGTCATCCCCATATCCTGAATGGTTGTCTCCCAAGGATAAAAGGTCACCTGAAAATCCCCAAGCAGGCATGAGTCAACACAAGATCAAAAGGTGCAAAAACTAATACTGAAAAGGAAAGGGTCTTACCCGACCACTGGTCAGGTCATTTAAGACCTGACGCACCGCCTCCAGGGAAAGAGATCCCTTCGACTGCCGGTTGGCCTTACGCCATCAATACAGTCGGCAAACGTCCCCAACGGTGTCGTCCTTCAGAGAAATCAGCGGGGTGTTGCACCCAATCACCTCGTAGAACCACGTCTGAATTCACAAGCAAAAAGAGACGCATAAGGAAAATGCGAATGCATGAAAGGAAAATGCGAATGCATGAAATGAAAATGCGCAAAGTAAAGAATACCTCAAGGAGATAAGTGGCTCCAGTAAAAGTCTACCGGCAGCACCGGCTTAATGCATCCATAGAAGAGTAAAGGGTCGCCAAGGTCAGACTCCCCCAGTCATAAAAAGGGATGTTCAAAAACATCCTCAGGTACGGCAGAAACCACAAATGGACGATGTCACCGCTCGACGCCACCATGAAACCTCCCAATACCAATAAGATGAATAATCGGGCCATCTGCCTCACTTGCAGCCCATCCTCCACATCAACCACCCTGCTCGGCAAAACATCCTTTAGCAAGGGCAGCCGGATAGAATCTCCAGAAAGTATCCTCCTCACATCACCAAGTGCCGCATGCACCGCCTCCAGTCTCACCCGCAAGGAGCGATCCACCTCTATCTGTTACCTATCATAATTCAGCCCCAGTAGTTGCTGCACATCTATGGGAGTCACCGTCATCTCCCCGAAGACAAAATGAAAGGTGTGGATAGTGTCCCACCACCTCTCCCCCAAGGCACACAAAACTGCTGTTGAACGAGGCGTCTCATCCAGTGCAGCCGCCAACCTCCCAAAACCCGTTGAGGATACCATCCAGCACACCACGGGTGGAAGATGCTCCCAAACATCCTTAAGCCCCGTCGTCCCATGAGCACGCATGTTCTTCAAAGAAATATCCGACTGGCAAAAGGAAAAATTCAATCAAAAGTCAAGAAAGAAAGAAAAATCACCCGAAAAGAAAGGAATGCCAAAGGTCAGGTTACTTACATAACCGTCGAGAATCACTCTCGAAGAGCGATGATGCGACGGCTCCCGCAGCAAGGTTCGCTCATCCGCAATCGACTCGAATGCATCGAAGGCATTCTCGTTCCCCAAAGCAAGGGGCACCCTGTCCCTCTAATCCACATTCTCCCAGTCATCAACGGTCAACCACTCCTGGTGGACAGTGGTGCTCACAAAGGCGGCCATTTCTTGAAGATCGAAACTTTAGAACAATTTGCAGAGGGAAATCGCAGAAAGAGAGAAGGCAAGAAGCTGTGAAAAATGAAGGGGATTCTCCCCCTTTATATAGGAGGCCAAGCGCCATGCCGATTGGCACTAACTCCTCACCTTCCCGAGGCAGTCCAAAAGTCCGTGCCACTGCCGAATGGCACCCCTCAGTCTATGCCGGCCGGCACCCCCCTTAAAATTTGGTACAGAAATTCCCAAAAAAATACCAGAAAGCCTAGAAAAATCCCCGAAAAATTCCTAAAAATCCCAAGAGGGATTTAGAACATTTTCATCAAGAAAATTTCGCACTCCTTCAGGCAAAACCTCTTTTTCCCTAGTGGAACCCTCAAAATCCAAGCGAATGACCTCTCGAGCACTGTGCCCGGACCATCTCGTTAGATGTTCGTTAGAAGTCCATTCTAATGAAATTAACACTTCGTTCCAACGGCCTTACACCTCATTCGAATGAAGAAAAAGTCTTATTTTAATGAGGTTAGAATCTCGTTCTAACAAACTAAAAAAATATTTTTCAAACAATGCCTTTTATAGAATTGCCTCAATTTAAAAAATAAATATCCCAGAATATATTTGATTGAGAAATATCAAAACCAAAAAATCTATATACCTCCATAAAGTGTTCATGACAATTTCAATGTCTTGAAATTCGAAAACTATGCTCGGTCCATATCAAGTCTCCAAATGACCATGGCAAAAAATGTGAATGTAGTGTTCATCTTGTAACTCCAGTTTATAAAGAGATACGCCTAAATAACTAAGCTATGAGCAATTATAAAATCTTTCTCTTACAAATCTGCCCCTGTGACTATTCCAGTGAAAAATAAAAACTAAAATCCAAATTACAATTAAAAAAAAAAAACTAAGAGAATGTATCATAATGTCCTCACCAACCCAAAGCGGAATACCATTCAAGACTTTTTCCTCAACAAAAATTCTTCACCTTGTGTGGTCCATGAGATCATCATTAAAATCAGAAGATACCTACACACATAATACAAAATAATACCATGATGCGTACGAGTTTTAAAGAAAGAAAAAACTCCCCCTTAATTTCTTCTCCCCAACTTTCCATATTACACAAAGAGTAAGAAACTAAGCACTAATAATAAGCATCACATGAATCTAAAAGATATATCATCACAAATATAATCAATTAAGCACATATGATGAATTTTCAATAGGCAAACCAACTATTTTTTAAATTTATTGTCAAAAATATTAAGTATAAAAAATATAAAAGGTATGTATAAGTACAAAATACATAATACAATGGAATGGCATGAAAATATTCTAATCATGAAAGCAAAATGTAATTGTGTGAACAATTTCTATAGGCAATAAACATAAGCATTCATAACAAAAGTGCACAATGTCATTGAGATACATCAAAAAAAATCAACCTTAAATGAAATTGACTCGATTTATGCAACATGCCATGAATTTAAATGTTTATCAAATCAATAACGCCAAACTATTTAATGATTTTAAAGAGAGTCTGTTGTACATGCCCATTGATCTTTTACTTTATAACTCTCTCAAAATCTCACATATATATGAATTCACTCTCAAATACTGAAGATATCATAATGCTCATATGTATCCAAGCATCAATGAAAATAAAATTGGCTTTGGCACTTTTGTTTTTGTGTGTCGTTAATCTTCTAGGGTCTTTTTGCAAATGGTGGTTTTTAATGCAAAGAGAATTTTGCTCTTTCGTAACACCTTTCCATTGCTCGACATATTATAATTTTTTCGGGAAACAAATTTGGGCAATGGTTCTTACAAGCACAACTTATCTATAGTACATTTCGCAAAAGAAAAATATATAATTGCTCATATTTTATTTTTTGTTGGTTTGGCATATCCCGTTACATAAACACGGCACCTGTAGACACCTCATTTTGTTACCCCACAACTCTCCTTAGGTCCCTAGTACCTCCACTCATCACCGCAAACCTAGGTCATGTCCCGAGCACTAACCTAGAAGCCATCGGGCACTCCCCGGCTCGATTTGACCAAAAGTCAAGCTCTTCATCTTGACTGAGACTCAATGAATCTTCGAAGGGTACTGAAATACCTTTCCAATGGTATGCCCCGTGCGCGATTCTGACTTACCATGCGGACGAACGATCCGTTTGCATTCGAAACCCGACCTAAAGGCCACCGGGTGCTCCCGGGATCTGTTTGACCTAAGTCAACTCTTCATCTCGACCGAGGCTGAATGAATCTTTGAAGGGAACTTGAGAACGTATGTGCTTGCATTCAAATGATTAAATTATATATTAAACACCTTTTAACCCAAACAAACCCTAAGCATGCAACAATATGTGATTGAATAAGATGATAATCTAAGCAAGAACATTCAAACACATGCAATTGAGGAAAAATCCCCCAAAGGGGCAAAACCATTTATTTTCATTATAATATTGTAAGCTATACAATTTCGGATTACAATGAAAATACAGTGACTAAGAATTACCCTCAGGTGTCGGATTCTGTAGTCGCGGCTGGAACTATCCCTTTCCAGTAGGGCTGCAGTGGAGAAGAGAAATGACTTCTCCACAAGGGTTGAACACCAAAAGTGCGTTCCTGGGTTGCAAAGTGATTCACAAAGGATTGGCAATTTGTGTGAATCAAATACCTAGAGTCTAGATGCTCAATAGGTGAAGACTTAGGGCTTTCTTTACTCTGGAAATCGTGTCTCTGAGTCTTGGAAAACCACTTCCCGTAGTGGGATTAAATAAGAAGTCTCGGGCCTTAAAAATCTGAACACGATCTGTTGAAGTTTATCCCAGGCGGACCGGTTCGGGTCTGAGGCGGATCGGTCCGATTGACCGGATCGGTTCTTTTATTCTGAGGCGGATCGGTCCATTGATGATTGGATCGGTTCGCTTCCAGGCTTCATCTGTTCGCTTGCGGTCCGGGGTATACTGGCCTTCAGCAGTCGGATCGGTCCGGGTCTGAGGCGGATCGGTCCGGTTGACCGGATATGTTCTTTTATTCCAGGCGGACCGGTCCGGTTCTGTCAGACTTGATTCCTCTTCTTCTTTTGATATTCGGATCCGTTGATGAATGTATGAATCTTGAATTTCTTCAACAGTGTAACGGCGTGCGACATAATAAATTGTTAATGGACAAAAATGTCCTAGCAAATCTCCCCCTATGTCTATGCCGGTACATACATAAAAACAAACATCCGAATTACCAAACAACTAAAAATGCCTATACAAATCTACCCTTCCATGAACCCAAAACTGGAAAGATACAATTGAATAAGACTAGAGCGTTTGCTCTTCAATTCTTCAGGAATCATCAAATCTCAAAGCTTTTCTCATCAGGGTATGCAATCCAACGATAATCCATGTAGTACCTACACACATGGGAAAAAGCAAAATACCAAGTGACATATCGAGTTTGAAATGAGATAATATATGATAAAAACATAAGCAACATCTCAAAAACTCCCCCAAAATTCAAACTCCCCCATAATATGATAATTCTTTCTCCCCCTTTTTTATGATGTCCCCAAATAGACAAATGAGAAGAATGAATCAAATAAGCAAAATCAGGGTGTCACAGGTATAAAATCACACCATGAATAAACACAAAGCAACCAAGTCGATGATAGCGTAAATGAGGTGGTGTGATTAAATTCGATAGGAAAATCAATGCATACAAACATGACATATGTGCACGATGAATATTGGATATTCCTAGCGAATCAACTCAAATGCTTCCTTTGGTGTAAAATAATGACAATATAAGATATTGACTCAATCAAATCAACAAATCAAAGCTCAAAGTGATTTTCACACCAATAACGTCCAAAACGATTTTATGCTTTTTTAGGACTTTCAAGAAAGTGCAAACCCGTTTAAAAATACTCCAACAAAACTCCCTCAGATATAATTTTGAATAGAGGCATTCTAAATTCTCAAACTTTGGAGAATTAATGGTGAAACCTAACTGGCCCATATTTGGCATGAAGTGATTTTTATTGCCTTTAAATTTTTTTCGGGCTCTTTTAACCTCTTTGGACCTCGGATATTAAAATTCCTCCATTTTTTAGGTCTTTTTTAACGGTGGCTTTTGCGCAAAGGATAGATGATTACCTTTCGCAGCCCTCCCCGTTATACAAAAACACACAGTCTCACCAAAACGGATTTTACATGCATTCCAATCTTGTCAAGTTTTATCGCATATTGAACATTGTATAGACAGAATTGAGATGGAAACACTCAAGCCAATATGAGATAGACAAGTGCAATAATCAAATATAGCCATGCATGTGTGCAATAAAGGATATAGGAGTCAAACATGTAGGAAGATATCACTAATTACATCTCAAAGACTCCAGACAATGTAAAGCACATGGATGAAATGATGTAGCCTCTCAAATCTCTATCAAACAGTCACATGGATAAATGGAATGAAGTTGTGAATTGGCTATCTTAAATGCTCATCCATAAAAAAAAGAAATCTTTTTGGATTTTTCAAAAATTTATCAAAATAAAATCTTTTTGTGCTTTTCTTGAAATTTTTCTTAAAGGAAAATCTTTTTGTATTTTTCAAAAGAAATATGAAAAACAAAAAGAATAAATAAAAGCTGTACAACTAAGCAATGGTACATATAAAATAGACTAGCAATAGGAAGCATATGATATGAACATGAAGAAGCAACCTATTCTAGACATAGACCAACCCTTCAGTCAATTGTACAAATCCCCAAAGACTTCCTAAGACTCTCAAATCTAAGGGCATCTAAAGGTTTCGTGAAAATGTCGGCTAACTGACGGTCGGTGGGAACAAAACTCAGGGATACAGTGTTCTCCTCAACTAACTGACGAATAAAGTGCTCACGTATCCTGATGTGTTTTGTGCGCAAATGTTGGACGGGATTACAGGATATGTGTATCGCGCTCGTGTTATCACAAGAAATGATCATGGTGTCTTATGAAATCCCATAATCCTCCAACATTTGCTTCATCCATAAGAGTTGTGTGCAATAACTCCCGACGGCTATGTACTCAGCCTCCATAGTGGACAAAGAGATGGAATTTTGCTTCTTGCTCAGCCAGGAGAGAAGAGCATAACCAAAATAGAAACACCCACCAGAAGTGCTCCTACAACCATCTACATCCCCAGCCCAGTCGGCATCCGAATAGGGGGATAAACGGTCATCGGTATCAAAGGAATACCAAATACTGTATGAGAAAGTCCCACTTACATATTTAATAATACGTTTTAGAGCAAGTAAGTGTGACTCTTTAGGGGACGCCTGATATCGCGCACAGACTCCAACACTAAAGGTGATGTCGGGACGACTGGCAGTCAAGTAGAGAAGACTACCTATCATACTCCGATATAAGGTTTGCTCTATGTCCTTGCCTAAAGTATCCTTACTAAGCTTGGTAGTGGTACTCATAGGTGTACGTGCATGCTTAGCGGAGTCTAAACCAAATTTCTTCACTAGGTCTCTAGCATACTTGGATTGGGAGATGAACATCCCATCCTCTAGCTGACGAACCTGGAGACCAAGGAAGAATGTAAGCTCACCAACCATGCTCATCTCAAACTCACTTTTCATCTCCTCCTCAAAGTGGTGAGCATGCTGGGAGCATGTGAATCCAAAGACTATGTCGTCCACATAGACCTGTCCAACCAAAATTGCACCGTCATCTCTCCTGACGAACAACGTCATATCAACTCCCCCTCTCTTGAAGCCACGGTCTAAGAGATAGGAAGTAAGCTTCTCGTACCAAGCACGAGGTACTTACTTCAAACCATACAAGGCTTTCCTCAGATAGTAGACGTGCTCTGGGTGCTGAGGGTCTTTAAACCCTTTTGGTTCTCCCACGTAAACCTCCTCCTGTAGAATGCCATTCAGAAAGGCACTCTTGACATCCATCTGATATACCTTGAAGCGCAGATGACATGCGATGGCGAGTAGAAGACGGACGGACTCAAGCCTCGCAACTGGAGCAAATGTCTCCCCAAAGTCTACACCCTCTATCTGTGTGTAGCCTTGAGCGACCAACCTAGCCTTATATCTGATTATGGTACCATTTTCATCCATTTTGTTCTTGAAAATCCACCGGGTACCTATCACGTTAGTCTCACTAGGTCGGGGGACAAGTTTCCAGACATTATTCTTTTTAAACTGAAGCAACTAATCCTGCATAGCAGATATCCAGTGTTCATCCTTGAGTGCTTCTTTATGATTCTTGGGCTCGACTTTGGACATGTAGCAAAGATGGCTAACAACGTTCTCTAGCTGAGCACGAGTCTTGACCCCTAGAGTGGGATCACCAACAATGGCAGAAGGTTCATGACTCTTGCGAACCCAAGCAGGTGTGTCCCCTAGCGCAGGAGTAGGGTCCACAGAGTGTGAGAGAGGAACAGGTAAATCACTGTCAGAACAATTCTCATCCTCACGCTGAAGGTTAGGATCAATAACCGTCGGAGGTTCGTCATCTTGCACGGTGAGGTTTATTGATTCCATAACCTTAGATCTCTTCAAGTTAAAAACTTGGTACGCTCTGCTATTCGATGAATATCCTAGAAATATTCCCTCGGCGCTCCGGGAGTCGAACTTTCCTAATTGCTCTCTATCCCGTAGGATGTAGCATTTACTCCCAAAAACACAGAAATATACCAGGTTGGGCTTCTTGCCAGTCCATAACTCATAAGGAGTCTGAAGTGTGTGTGGACGCAAATAAACCCTATTCACCGTGTGGCATGCAGTAGACACTGCCTCTGCCCAAAATCT
Organism: Sambucus nigra; assembly: GCA_949130495.1. Lineage (NCBI taxonomy): Eukaryota > Viridiplantae > Streptophyta > Magnoliopsida > Dipsacales > Adoxaceae > Sambucus > Sambucus nigra. The sequence goes on along the minus strand of OX422218.1, from coordinate 488,411,813 downwards.
CCTAGAAACTTTACGACCTAGAAGCATAGATTTATCCATCTCTTGGATCGTTCTATTCTTTCTCTCAACAATCCCATTTTGCTGAGGAGTCCTCAAAGCAGAAAACTCATGTTTGATCCCGAGGCTATCACAGTAAAGGTCTACCTTTGCTTCTGTGAATTCAGTGCCATTGTCACTACGCATCCTATTAATAGTGACACCGTGTTGATTTTGCAGGACACGGAACTTGGTCGTTAAAAATTCTACAGCATCGGATTTCTCTCTCAGAAAACCTACAATGGAGTATCTGGAGAAATCATCTACCATCACGAGGATGTACCTCTTACCACCTAGACTCTCAGTACGAGTGGGACCCATAAGATCCATGTGAATCAACTCAAGAACACGAGAAGTGGTAATGGAATTCAACTTCCTATGAGGACTACGAATTTGTTTTCCCAACTGACAGGGTCCACAAATGGTCGAAGTTGACTTTCCAAGATGGTAAGCCACGTACTAGGTCCTTTTTCGCTAAGCGATTTAGATCTCTAACGTTCATGTGACCTAGACGTTGATGCCACAGATCCATAGGAGTGATCATGGCGCTGTTGCAGACAAGTGAGGACGTGGGCTCAGTCCCATAGCAATTATCCTCGGTCCTCACCCCTTGCATCAAAAGTTTATCGGCTTGATTATAGACTTTACACGCGTCCCGGTCAAACTTTACTGCAAAGTCAGTGTCGCACAGCTGGCTAATGCTGAGAAGGTTTGCTTTCAAACCTTTGACGTACAAAACATTTTCTAGCTTAGGAAATCCAGGTAACTCGACAGTACCACGTCCTATAATGCTAGACTTGCTCCCATCTCCAAAGGTGACTCTGCCATCCTGATAGTCCTCAAGAGTCGTAAAAAATGAGGCATCACCTTTCATGTGTTTGGAGCACCCACTATCAAAATACCACTGTGAGGTATTATGTGCTTTGAGAGCAACATGAACAACAAAGGCCTTTTTATCTTTCTTAGGTACCCAAGTCGGGATGACCTTTTGTTTGCCTTTATTGTTGTGGGTTTTAGCTGGAATGTGAGAAGCATTCACTAACGGCATAGACATTCATCGGAATTCTTCCATTAAACTCTGGGTCGTGGAAGCTAAGAACTCAACTCGCTCTCTCAGACTAGAAAACTCATCAGTATGACGTGGTGGAGAAAAAGTACGTCGTGTCCGACCACTGCTATAGCAAGAATCCCTAAGGTGGCCTTTTCTTTTGCAATAAGTACAAAAGAGCACAGTCAAAGGCGGACCTTGGTTTGCTTTTCTTGGTTGAACTCTCCTTCGAGGTTTTTGACGACGGCCATAAGGATTCGTAGTAAACTCAGGAACTGGTCCAGGTGCAATTTGGGACGTGGAGGCACCATCATATCCAATTCCTTACTGATCACCAAAACCTAAAGCGGGGCCGAGGAGCATCTTTCCCATCTTCCCAGATCTGTCCTCGATTTGTACCTTGACTTCCCGTGCTTTCTCAAGATCATGAGTCAGCTGGGCAACAAGGGCTTCAAGTTTCTTCCGAGTCTCCATGGAGGAATGGAGCTAACTCGTAAGACTAGCCACTTGTTTAGTCAAGTCCCCTCTCTCTTTCTCTAAAGCACTCTCTCTCTAAACAGAATCGCTTTCTCGACACAGGCAGATTCTCTCTCTCAAGGCGGTGACGGTGGAGGACTCTCTTTCTCTCGTCTTTCTTAAATCATACTCTAAGCCGGTGATCTTAAGAACTAGCACTTTGTTACGTTTTTTAGTTTTAAAAGACTTAGAATATAACTCAGCGTAGGCGCGTTGAATATCACTCTCGCTCTCACTTGAGTCATCCTCCCCCTCACTCACATCGATCTCACTGTCGAGGTGTCCTTGTGAAGAATCATCTTCATCGTCGTGAAGAGAACTAGGAGTGCTCACTTGACTGACCATGAATGCGGTGAAGTTACACTCATGCGGTGACTCATCTCCTGAATCCACCGTCTCGACCTCACTGTCGTCACTAAGGGTAGCATTAAGGACAGCTTTTCCTTTTTCTCTATTCAGACGATTGGCACACTCAAAGGCTCTATGACCCCTACCATCGCACTCAAAACATCTCTCACTTTCTTTCTTAGGAAGATTTTTGGAGTCTTTTTCATTTTTCTTTTCAAACTTATTTTTCTCAAATTTCTTTTTATCTTTAAAATTGCCATTTTTCTTAAATTTGAGAATCCTCTTGAAAATTTTTGCAAAAAGAGCCAAATCATCTAGGTCAAAATCACACTCAAAATCTGACGTGTCAGTCTCTCTCTTTCTAGACGACTCTACCCTCTTTCTAGCCGACCCCTCACTCCTTCTCTCTTGGGCTTTAAGTGCAATTCCCTTATCTTTAGATTTAGCAGTTTTAGGGAACATATCAATTTCATAAGTTTGCAAATCTCCTACAAGTTCTTCCAATTTTAGCGTATTTAAATTACCCATAGAATTTAGCACAGTGACTTTAGGGATAAAACGCTTAGGTAAAGAACGAAGAATATTTTTAACAACTCTAGCATTAGGAATATGTTCACCAAGATTAAAGCTAGTATTCACAATGTCAGAAAGTCTAGCATAAAATTCATCAAAGCATTCAGATTCATGCATGGTGATGGTTTCAAATTGAGTTGTCAAATTTTGCAACTTAGATTCTTTCACAGCATTAGTTCCTTCATGGGTGAGTTGTAAAACATCCCATGCCTCTTTTGACGTGGTGCACGTCATTATGCGTTTGAATTCATCAGGTGTGACAGACCCAGAAATAGCACTTAGACCTTTAGAATTAAAAGATGACCATTTAAATTCTTCATCAGTCCAAGAAGTGTCAGGTTTTAAGTTGGTCACATTATCAACAGTCACGGAAGGAGGAGTCCACCCTCTTTCAACTAAGATCCAGACACGTTCATCAATGGCTTTTAAAGCCGACCTCATTTGGGCTTTCCAACAAGCATAATTTGTCCCGTCAAAAACAGGCATTTTATTATATAACTTCTCCATTTGAACACGCACTTTTTCAAAAATCAATTTTTTCAGAAAATTGATATCTTAGAAAAATTTTGCGGAAAATAGGAATACGCGATAGATTAGCATAACCTGCTCTGATACCAATTTGAGAACGTATGTGCTTGCGTTCAAATGATTAAATTATATATTAAACACCTTTTAACCCAAACAAACCCTAAACATGCAACAATATGTGATTGAATAAGATGATAATCTAAGCAAGAACATTCAAACACATGCAATTGAGGAAAAATCCCCCAAAGGGGAAAAACCATTTATTTTCATTATAATATTGTAGGCTATACAATTTCGGATTACAATGAAAATGCAGTGACTAAGAATTACCCTCAGGTGTCGGATTCTGTAGTCGCGGCTGGAACTATCCCTTTCCAGTAGGGCTGCAATGGAGAAGAGAAACGGCTTCTCCACAAGGGTTGAATAGCAAAAGTGCGTTCCTGGGTTGCAAAGTGATTCACAAAGGATTGGAAATTTGTGTGAATCAAATATCTAGAGTCTAGATGCTCAATAGGTGAAGACTTAGGGCTTTCTTTACTCTAGAAATCGTGTCTCTGAGTCTTGGAAAACCACTTCCTGTAGTGGGATTAAATAAGAAGTCTCGGGCCTTAAAAATCTGAACACGATCTGTTGAAGTTTATCCCAGGCGGACCGGTCCGGGTCTGAGGCGGATCGGTCCAATTGACCGAATCGGTTCTTTTATTCTGAGGCGGATCGGTCCGTTGATGATCGGATCGGTTCTCTTCCAGGCTTCATCGGTTCGCTTGAGGTCCAAGGTATACTGGCCTTCAGCAGTCGGATCGGTCCGGGTCTGAGGCGGATCGGTCCGGTTAACCGGATCGGTTCTTTTATTCCAAGCGGACCGGTCCGGTTCTGTCAGACTTGATTCCTCTTCTTCTTTTGATATTCGGATCCGTTGATGAATGTATGAATATTGAATTTCTTCAACGGTGTAACGGCGTGCGACATAATAAATTGTTAATGGACAAAAATGTCCTTACAGCACTGAATACCCTTTCCAACGGTCCATCCCGTGCACAATTCTAACTTTCCATGCGGAAAATTGATCTGATTGACTCCGAGAGGTCATCGAATGCTTCTCGGGCCCGGTTGACCAAAGTCAACTCCTCGAACCGGATCAAACTCTTTGGAATGTCTAAGTACATCTCCTAACCTTTCTAACGATCCATCCCGTGCGCGATTCGGACTTACCATGCGGACCAACGATCCATTTGCGTCCGAACGATTCCCCGTCCGCGGACTGACAAACGCTTCCGAGCCACATTTGACCCAAAGTCAACTCCTGAACTAGGGTGCGGTCCAAAGTACTTTCTAAGGTCCCTGAAATAACTTTCCAACGGTATGCCCCGTGCGCGATTCTGACCAACGGTTTTCCCTCGGCGATCGATTTTCTGAAAAAGCCTGAAGCACACTACCAAATGGCAGGTCCCAGACCCTGCCTATCGGCACCTGCCGATAGGTAGTGCCATGGCAATGCTGATCGGCAGACCCCTGGGGCTATAAAAGGAGGCCTTGGCCTCATTTTTAAGAGGAGCCCAGATCAAAAGCAAATCACTCTCAACGAATCCCAAAAACCTCGCTCGAAGGCTGCGTGATTTGAACTTCCAAATCCTCCTTTTACTCCCACTTTCCATCATCCCTTTCATCAAACTTGGTGAATTAACCACTCTCCACCATCATCCAAGTGAAAGGGATGCTTTTCAACATTCAAGATCAAGCTCAAGATCTTCAAGAAGGTCCAACTTTCTTAAACTCTCTCCTAAATTCTCTTGAATTCCCAATAACTTGTTTTCTTACTTAACACTTTTATCATCTCATCTCACACATCCTAATATACTTTTTATTTAGTATTATTGCACATCTCTTATTTTCATATAAATAAAAATCCAAAAAAAATAAGAAAAAGGTAGTTTGCTCATAAATTCCAAATGGGGATTCTCACACTTTTTTCACACTCTTCTCATAACTAAAACACTTTTTCTACACACACACACTCACAAATAAGAGATTCTCATTTGGATTTATGGGATAAACCCCACCCCTCGTTTTGTATGCGAACTACGTGGATTTTGATTCCTTTATAGGCTATGTAGGTGTCTCGGGGCAAAACCCGAGACTCGAGTCATTTTCTCACTTTTTCTCTTATTTTCTATCTTCTCTTTATCTCATTTTCTATTATATTCTATATATTCGTTCTTAGTGGCGTATTATTCCACATGCGTTATCGTTCCCTTATAACGATCAACGCAAGGGTAATCGCGCAAATCCTATTTTCTACATTAATCTCACATTCCTACGGATGACTCGCTTTGTCTTTTCCATGATACAAGTCGAGGATTCCTACCTCCATTCTATATATACACATGCACACATATCACGGGGGGAAATATAAAGGAAAATAGAAAATATTCATGAGAGACCGAAAGGGCGGAATGGGTGCCTAACACCTTCCCATTTCGTAACTAAGCCTCCAAACCCTTCTCGAACCATTTTGGTTTTGCACGCACCAGTATGTCTTTGTATGCCATCCTTCGGGGTGGCTTCCCCTTTTTCTTTTGTCTATTTTGAGTAAAATAGACTGGCGACTCTTAATCTCTCTACATTTTCACACCTCACAAATCGACGCCGGCCGAAGCGCTCTCCCGAGAGGGGACGCGCGGGACCCGAAAGATCCTTTTACTCCACGACGGGGATCGAGGATGGCCACAGTGGCGACTCCGCTGGGGACTTTATTATTTTGAGGGCTTGAATCTATTTACATGAATTCTATATTTTCTTATGTTTCCCCCCATATCTGCATGTTCCCCTTTCTCATATGTAACCCATGCTTATGTTTATATTCACACACTTGTAGAAAAGTCTCCATGTACACTTCACACCACGTGCACCTAGGATCACATGTATATCCCCATGTTGCACGCATCACCCATCCATACTTGGGGTACCTTTTGAGGTACTTGTACTTTGTTCCCTGTTTGGCATAATCAATAAAGGCATCCTCTTCATAAGATACTAATAAGAGAATCATGCATGATTCATATGATATCACCAAATAGCATTGCTATTTACCAAATTTTACCTAGTAACTGGAGGGTCACTTCGTGATGGGCGCTGGTCCGGCAGGTCGCAGTTAGCCTAGGCAATATGACTCTCACCTTCCATTGGCCAAGTACCTTCGACGTATATCGAACGGTTCCCCCGCATCGTACCACTTGACCGAAGTCATGACGGGAGGTATATCGCAGGGAATTCGTTCACGTGCGCCGAGTATATCGAATTCTCTCTCATACGTACCGTCCCCATGAGGTATATGGTGAGGCAATTCAAGTACACTCAGGTATATCAAATGGCTTGTCCACACGTACCGATTGCCCGCAAGAGCAAAACGTATATCATGGAAGTCACGCCAAAGGGGGGAACCCATGCCGATTCACCCAACCGACTGCATACCCGCATATAGGTGTCAAACTTAGGACACGCACTTTAGATTGCCGATTTCAACCCAAAACTATTCCGAAATTCTGGGTCGGCCTGCCGCCCAATTTTTGCGCATTTTTTAAAAAGCGGGAGCCTGTCCGTGAGCCTGGTTACAAGTCCAAACGTAGCTTTGCATATATTAAGACCCCCACTTTTCCAGGTTCGGGTCCCGTCCGGCATTGCATTTAGGAGAATTAAATACAAGTGAGAACATAATAATCATAATAATCATGTTGAGTTCCGTCTCCAAAAACATTTCTCCCTTTTTTATCAAAAATCCAAAAACATTTCTCCCTTCTTTATGAAAAATCCAAAAACATTTCTCCCTTTTTATCAAAAATCCAAAAATAGTTTCTTTCATTTTTTCTCAAAAATAAATCTCATCCTACGCCTTCTCAGGTCTATCGCACGCCCTTAGCCTGGCTCCTTATTGGCTTCGGTCTTCAGTCAAATCACCCCGGAGTTCCATCTGTTCCTCTATTACTTCTTCAGAGTCCAGAATCCATCCATCTTCCATGGAGAATGCAGATCAAGCACCAGTCATATAACCAGATCTGCCAACAGTCCTAGCTCAGCTCGTGGCCAAGATTGACAACCTCCAAGCTGAGGTCCGAGAAATGCAACGAAACCAAGTCCCTATTCCTCAAGAGCCCGAGGCCCTGTTCCCTCGTGTTATGGGTCCACCCGAGCCTATCAGGGTCCCGAAAGAATATCAGCACGCTCCACGTGCCCCTCCTGCTAATGGGCCATCGCCTGCCCAGCTTCCGATGACAAATATTTCCCAGCCTATGGCTAACATGCCTGTGGTCTCTGATTCAAAAGAGAAGGAGTTGAATAAAGTCAAAGAATATCTTAAGATGCTCACTAAGAAGTTCGACCAAGTCTGGATCTCTGGGAATTACATGGACTACACCCACATGTCTCCTTATCCTAAAGCGAGGTTACCCGAGAAGTTCAAGATGCTAAATATCGAGAAGTTCGAGGGGAGTGGGCCCCCGATTGTCGATCTTCGCAGTTATCACCGTTCCATGACTCTCCTAGGGGCTTCCGAAGAAGTAAGGGCCCAACTATTTCAACAAACTTTGAAGGATAGCGCTCTCCGATGGTTTTTATCCCTTGAGGAATCCAGCATCCGTAACTGGGAGGATGTAGCCCGAGAATTCATGTCACAGTACAAATACAATGAAGAGCTCGAGGTCACCCACCGTGATTTAGAGCTGCTCAAATAAAACTCTAGAGAATCAGTTAGTAACTTTATAGCCCGATGGAGGGAAAAAGCAGCTACCATGACCAATCGGCCATCTGAGGAAGAACAAGTCAACATAGTGAAGAAGAATTTCTTTCCCCATGTCCGAGCAACCATGGAAGGATAGTACTACCCCCACTTTCGAGCTCTCAGAGAAGCAGGAGTAGAAATCGAGGAAGGTCTTGCCAAAACAGAAGTTGAACCAAAGAAGGTTTTCGGACAGTTCACCCCTAGAAAGTTGACAAGCCTGTCAGTGCCGCAGTCTCAGCCATCAACAACATCTCTCAACCAAACACATCATGGGCACCAGAAATTCGCCCCCCCCCCCGAAGGGAATACACTGAGCTCCATGCACCCCTCTCTAAAGTCTACCAAGCCCTGTTAAGCCAAAACCTTATCAAACCCTTGGATCCACGTCCATTGACAAATCCACTCCCAAGAAACTTCAAGACTGATGCTCATTGCGCCTTTCACCAAACAGCTGGCCATACCACCGACCAATGCTTCCACCTTCGAAACATAATACAAGATCTCATTGACCGGGGTACTATCGCCCCACCAGCCAATCCTAAGCCAAACACTACTCACAATCCACTCCCAAATCACACAAATGCCATCTTCTTGGAAGAAAACCCGAATTTCGATCCATCAACCCAAATCACACCCCTATACCCTCCTAAACCTCTTCAAATTTGCCCATATTTCCTCCTACACCCTACTAGCCCCACTGATCAGGCACTATCACTCCTTACTAGAGCATGCATCGTTGTCTGTACCTATTCCAAAAATAGAAGAATGGAATTTTCAGAAGTCTTAAATCAACTCCTAGAGTTCGGGCTGAAATTGCCCTCACAGATGATTATCGATTGCCAGAGGTTCAGTGCGCTATTTTTGGAAGCTCAAAAATGGGCCCGAGAATCAGATAATTGGGTGGTACCAATCGACGAAGTCAGCTTAGATGATGTTGTCCAGATCATGGCGGAAGCATTCAGACAAACCAACAATATTTGCAGTATCATGGAGTTATTTAGTGCTTTAAAGCTACAAGGGCACCTGGTCCCTTCACCTTTACACATCCCCACAGAATGGGAAGACCTATATGAGGAAGCCGTTGAAGTTGTGGAATGCATTGACTTCATGGGGGAAAACAGAGTTGTTGCCACCGGATGGGGGGAAGAATTAGAAGATTCAAATGAAGAATAAGATTCAGGGAGAACTGCCCCAGTAGCCGACTTATATGGGATGATATCATTTGAAGAACTCCTCGGAGAAATAGACAGGGCGGCAGAGTAACCTGAGATTGACGAGGAAATAGGATTTAAGTTTTTCCCTTATTCAGTAAATCACATAACCAGATCTGGGAGACATTACCAAGTTCCAAGCTCGCTACCAGCAAATGACAAAGGGAATGGTGTTGAAAACCTTCCTATGCCAGAAATGACCATTGAGGAGAGCAAGATCCTTGATCAACTGAAGAAAACTCAAGCTAACATCACTCTATGGGGGCTTTTCATGTCCTCCCAGCTACACAGAAATGCTTTAATCAAGTTGCTCACAGGACCCACAGTTCCTCCTTCTACCACACTAGAAGAAGCGGTAAATTTTCTTTGATCCTTGACCTCCACCCGAATGATGTCCTTTTCTGAAGAAGAAATCCCTAAAATTGGGCCAAACCACAATCACGCACTCAATATCTCCATCGAAGTTATGGGAAAGGTTGTAGCACTTTCTCTCGTTGATAATGGATTAGCCTTGAATGTTTGCACGTTGAGAACCTTCAAATGTTTAGGTCTGAAAGAAAGTGACCTCGCTCCAACCTCCGCTGTCGTGCGTGCCTACGATAATACCCGTCGGGAAGTGATGGGATCCATAAAACTTATAATAGGGGTTGTCCCTATAAACCCTGTCGTCGAATTCCAAGTCATTGATATCCCGACCTGTTTCAACCTGTTGCTCGGACGACCCTAGCTCCATAGTATAAAGAGTGTCTCTTCCTCATTCCATCAGAAATTGAAGTTCTTCGCCGATGGGCGAGTCATCACCATCTTGGGGACGACGACAATGCCGAGGGTGCAAGCACCAGTAGTCCAATTCTTGAGATACAGCATGGGTTAAATGATATGCTTCTATCAGGATTTCAAGTTGAGCCACTCCTACTCCCGGCAGGGGATGATTTCAAAGAAAGGGTTTATCCAGAATACGACCCTCGTGGAAACGTCAATGTGATTCAGATGTTCAGAAACATGCACTTCATGTCCGGACTGGGGCTAGGACAAAGGCAGCAAGGGATACTTGAGCCCATCGAACTGAAGAAATATTGCCCTCCTTGTGGCTTGGGATATCAACCATCAGAACAAGAGCTCAGAATGATCCGCCAATCTCGACCAAAGAGGAGACTAGACTATTTCCAGACTATCCCAGGAGACTCCTTGAATGGACGATTTATCAAAAAGGGCAAAGACTTCCCCTTTTGCAGCTTTCCAGAATCGTAGTATGACCATACAGATAAGAAGATGAAACCTGGAATGGAGATCTTTTTCCAAGATAGCTACCCATGGGTCGAAAGTTCTCCGCACCGCTTACAACCGCTCATCAAAGATACCGAAAAGGTTGAGGAAACTGATTCCGAAGATTCCTTCAACTTGCAGACACTGGGGCTAGCACTCTGCATGATTCATTCAGGCACTACATCACTGGACCCATCCCATCTAATTAAAGTTGTTGATTCTCCTCTCCTCAACTGGCATGATGTGCCAGTTCTACCTCTTGTAATCTCCCTTAACCCCAATGTTTACCCTATTTATTCTTCTATTGTCTATCCTTGCTCAAATGTAATCGAGACCTATTTTGATGAGGTTCTCAATGCTATTTTTCCTATCAATGAAATAATTAAAGATTTTGAGTATCTTGTTGTGCCTTACATTAACTACTTGGATTCTAATCAAACTTTTAATGATGATGATTTTGCAAATGAACAATTCTTAACTGATCTAAATAAGGTTAATAATAAACAACATAATCGTGTTCAAGTTAATGAAGAAGAGACTGTTGTTATTAATCTTGGTTCTAGTAGCCAACTGCGCAAGATTAGGATAGGGGCCACCCTTGACGAGCATGAGCGTACAAAACTTGAAGAATTACTGAAGGAGTTCGTGGATGTCTTCGCATGGTCCTATGATGATATGCCCGGCATTGATCCTGAAATAGCTCAGCACAAGATCCCCACTCTCTCAAATTACAAGCCGGTTAAACAAAAATTGAGAAAGCTCCACACCGAATGGTCGCTCAAGGTCAAAGAAGAGGTGGTCAAACAGTTGAACGTAGGTTTCATTCGAGTAATCGAATATCCCACGTTGCTAGCCAACATTGTACCTGTACCGAAATCCGGAGGAAAGGTTCGAATGTGTGTGGATTACCAAGATTTAAACAAAGCTTCTCCAAAGGATGATTATCCTCTACCCAATATCGACATGATCGTGGACAACACTGCCAGTCATGCTCTCAAGTCATTCATCGACGGGTTTACCGGATACAACCTAATCAAGATGCACCCCGACCACCAAGAAAAAACCTCATTCATCACCCCATGGGGAACCTTTTGCTACACCGTTATGCCATTCGGTCTTAAGAATGCTGGGGCTACCTACCAAAGGGCTGTCACAACCATCCTGCATAACTTGATTCACAAGGAGGTAGGGGTTTATGTGGATGATATGATTATCAAGTCCAAAACTAGAGAAGGTCATGCTCCTGCTCTCCGAAAGTTCTTCAAACGATTGCGGTATTATCGGATGAGACTCAATCCACAGAAATGCGTCTTCGGAGTTACAAAAGGAAAACTCTTAGGATTCATGGTCAGTGAGAAGGGGATAGAAGAAGATCCCGCCAAGCTGAAGGCCATACTTGAGATTCCACCTCCCCGAACAGAGAAGGAAGTCCGAGGTTTCCTTGGGAAATTACAATACATCAGCTGGTTCATCAGCCAGCTAACCCCCATCTGTGAACCAATCTTCAAGCTCCTCCGAAAGGATTCAACCAAGGTTTGGAACGAGGCCTATCAAGAAGCTTTTGATCGAATCAAATAATATCTGACCCACACTCCAGTTCTCATGCCACCACAGCCTGGTCTCCCTTTTATCCTATACCTCACCATAACCGACACTGCAGCTGGGGCTTTGCTAGCCCAATACCTTGAAGACTCCCGCAAAGAAAGAGCCATCTATTATGCCAGTCGTAAATTGGTCGGGTACGAGGTCAACTACACTGCTTTAGAAAAGGCATGTGTCGCACTTGTCTTGGTCATCCAAAAGTTACGACACTACATGCTCGCCTTACTCATCAAACTTATATCCCGAATGGATCCCATCAAATACCTGCTTGAGAAAACCGCCTTATCTAGCCGAATGGCCCGATGGTTGATGCTCCTAATCGAGTTCGATATCGTGTACGTCACATAAAAATCCATTAAAGGAAGAGCCATTTCTGACTACCTCGCGGATTACCCAGTAAAAGAAGCTAATATCTGGATCTCTGAATTCCAAGATGAGAATATCCTTTGCACTGCCCAAGACAACCTTCGATGGCAAATGTTCTTTGACGGTGCTGCCAATAAAAAGGGATATGGCATTGGGATACTCCTGGTTGCCCCAGATGACTCTCATACTCCCATCGCCATCAAGTTGAATTTCCCCTGCACCAATAACAAGACAAGATACGAAGCATGCACAGTGGGCCTCAAGGTCGGTCTCAAGAAAGGTATTCAATACCTTGATGTATATGGGGATTCTGCCCTCATCATCGGTCAAGTGCTCAAAAAGTGGAAAGTCAAGGATGAAAAGCTCCAAGCCTTTCATTCCCAATTAGAAGAGTTAGCCTCCCAATTTCGAGATATCACCTTCCATTACCTACCCTGAGCAAAGAATAACCTAGCTGATGCTCTCGCCACCTTGGCCTCCTTGGTCGACATGCCCGAGGGAATAACAATGACCCCCTTCCAAGTTCAAAAGCAAGACAAACCAACCCATTGCTACCACATTGAGCTTGTCTCCACCAAAGACCTCGAACTAGCCAATTGTTGGTACTATGATATATGGTGCCTCCTCAAACATGGTAGGTATCCTGAGGGTTCCAATAAGAATAACCGAGCTACCCTCCGAAGGCTGTCCGCCCAGTACATCATCTGTCATGAAGCTCTACTTAAGAGGAATTTCGATGGAACTCATCTACACTATATCGCAGGGGCTGACATTGAAAAGATAATGTAGAAAATCCACAATGGGGAATGCGGGACCCACATGGACGGTCACATGCTTGCCAAGAAGATCATCTGACAGGGATACTACTGGACCACTATGGCCCAGGATTGCACCGCCTATGTTCAGAGATGCCATAAATGCCAACACTTCTCCAATCTCCAACATCTACCTCCACGGGAATTATATAACATGACTTCTCCCTGGCCGTTCTCCACCTGGGGTATCGACATCATAGGGAAGGTTACACCAAAGGCATCGAATGGGCACGAGTTCATCCTAGTTGCCATTGATTACTTAACCAAATGGGTCGAAGCTGAGTCATACGCAGTATTAAATGCCAAGAAGGTGGACAAATTCATCAAGAAAAATATCATCTGCCGATATGGGGTCCCGCACAAGCTAGTGTCAGATAACGGTTTACACTTCGAGGCAGAAGTCACAGAAATAGTTAATGAGTATGGGATTCAGAGACACAAATCTTATCCCTACCGACCTCAGACCAATGGTGCAGTTGAAGCCGCTAACAAGAACCTCAAATCCATCATCAGCAAGATGACTGAAAGTTGTAGGGATTGGGCCGACCGAATCTCGTACGCCCTCTGGGGCTATCGAACCTCAATCCGAACCTCTACTGGGGCTACCCCTTACTCCCTGGTCTACGGCATGGAAGAAGTCCTACCTATGGAGCTGTAAATACCCTCGATACGCGTCATGCTCGAAAGCAAGGTTAGTGAAGATGACTTGTGCCAAAGCCATATTGATGAGCTAGCCCTCCTAGATAAAAGAAGATTAAAAGCTCTTTATCACATACAGGGATAACATCGCCGAATAGCGTGATCATTCAATAAGAGAGTCAAGGACCGCGGTCTCCGGGAGGGGGATTTAGCCCTCAAGGAGATGATAGAACCCATCTGGGACCCCAGAGGAAAATTCAAGCCCAATTAGAGCGGTCCTTACATTGTGAAGAAAATCTTGTCTGGTGGTGACGCCATTCTCACTGACCTGGATGGGGAAGAGATGCTTCGTCCAGTCAATCTGGACCGTCTCAAGAAATTCTACCCCTAGTCCGAAATATTGGCGCGCTACAACTCTTCTCATCCCCCTTCTATGCTAAAAGAAAAAAAAACTCTTCATTTATCTCTACCCAGAACTACGTGGGCTTGATCCTCTACAAAAAACCATTTTTAAACACAAAAAAATTCAAAAAAAACCCAAAGGTACGTAGGCAGCTCATACATCCCACATGAGCACGGCCCCTTCTTTTTCACAAAAATATATTCTTTTCTTATCTTCGAGAACGACAGTTCATTCTAAACATCTACTTGAACAAAAGTATTATGTATGCCTTAGCGATCGGTATAGATAATTCAAAATACAAAATTCATTGAAAGGCAGAGCTGGATGATCAGAAACTTGTTTATTTCATTAATAAGAAATTACAGTACGGATTACATAAGAAAAAGGAATGGATAACTCCCTTCCCCCTATTACCATAAAAAGCCAGATAAAATCCCCCACATCTGTTACACAAATAAACTCCCCAGGAGTCCTACCCACAGCTACCAGAAGAGCCTGCACCCTCATCATCTACATCCTGAGGACCCCAAGTTTCCCCTGCTTGAATAGAGTGTCGCAAACATTCCATGGATCGATGGGCCTTAAACATCTTCGAAAAGACCACAACACCCCCTTCTATGGAGTCAAATAAAATAAGCCACCTTTGACCAGTCTCTACTGCCAACATCTTACTGAATACTTTCCTCCACAACCACTTCATATAATCTTTGGGGACATGGCAAAAGTTCCCGAAAATCTAAGAGGGACGGGTCGACGGACGTCGATTTTCCCATAGAGATCCAAGAAACAGACACAAGAGCTCAGTCAAATATTCTACCGGAAAGAAATTTGAGGTTCGAGGGGGCACGACCTGCGCCCAGCCAAATTGGCGCCGAAGCCGCCAAGGGAAATAAAAAGAGGTCTGTCTGAGACCAACCAATCGCACATATGAATAATCTCCTAGCTCTAGAACTTGATGCAACTGTCCCCACCAAGGCACTGACCAATACAGCCCACGAGCCCCATACTCCACAAGCCAATTCTCCTAATTCTCAACATGCAGGGCAACGCGGATGAAGTAGCGCAAAAAGAAGTTGGGTACAGCCGACAAGGGATACTCTGGAGGAGTCACCAAACGGAATCTTTCAGACAACCACATGAACAGCATCACAGGGCTACCCCTCAAAACGTCAGAACGACCTTCTCTCCAAGCATCTAGCCCATTCAGAGTCTCCGCCAATATCACTGCCGTAGGATTACGACTGTATGACATCCATAAAGTAATGGCTGTTAGTTGTGGGTCCACTTGCACCCCCCAGTCACCAACAGAAATTTTGAAATCAGGCCCAGAACAACGGCTCCAGCATAGCCAGCATCACCTACTTCCCGCAAACGCACGGACTGCAACAGCACCGGAAGGGAGATCATTCCTCCAGCAACCAATGATCTTGCCGTCGAAGGAGAAATACGAAGAAGACCGGCCAACAAATCCCTGGGAGAACTTGAAAATTCGGGCAAAGCCGCAGCAACACTGGGATTTACACCCAGCATGGCAAAAAATTCCTCGTAGGTAGGACAAACTTCTTCCAACCCAAAGCGGAATACATGGTCTTCGGGGTACCAGAATTGTACCGCCGCTATCAGCATATTCCACTCAAAAGACCGATTGCGCCATAAGGAGACTCGACGCATGTTGAAGGCATCATAGTCAACATTATAAGAACACGGAGCTTCCAAGGCTTCGAGGTAATTGGCAAACTCAACGCTACCAGGGAGAGCCATCTTGCAATACTAAAAGATAATGGGTAGGCAGGTGAGGATGCAAAGGTGTGATGAAAATACTCCACCCTTCCCCCCTTTTTTATACTTGGGAACTCTCACAAAAGACATAATCCCTGCAGAAATCGGAAGGAATCCTACCCCACAAAGTACTAAAGGATGAAGAGGGTACCAATCAAAGCTTTCAATAGATAGGACTGGACTGAACTGTCGATAGGTAGGTCGGGGTGCTTGCTGATCGGCAACCCCCTATTTTTGTAAATTTTCCTTTTTTCCTCTTTTGTCAAATCAGGAAACTCAATAAAAATAAATTGATATTCTCAACAGAATTTTAAAATCCCTTTTCCTCCCTATATAATTTCCCTTTTTAATTAAAACTTTCCTTCGAAAAATTCCAAAAATATTCGTTTTTATGGTCTCAGCAGTAAAGTAAAAAACGCATATGCATCCATTCATTCATCATTAATAAAAGAAAATAAAAAATGCCATTGCATTGCATATATTTGTGTTCTGCGTTACATCAATTTTGCAGGAAATAAAGAAAAAACAAAAAACAACGGGACTCAGCCCGAACCCACATTCTCTCTCTCTCTCTCTCAAGAGCTTCCACCCCTGCGACGCGCTATCTTTCCCCTATGACGAGACGATGTGCCCCCACTACCCGAGCCAGAGTCTTCCCCGGATGAGGCTGACGGCACCAAGCAAGAAGGAACAGGGACAGCATCCCGAATGTGGGCAGTCGCCGATGATATCCAATCTCTAATGTCCCTGAGTCAAGTGGTCGACACCCGAACTTGCTGCAAAGAAAAGGCAGAATCAGTATCAATCAAAAGAAATCAAAAAGAGGAAAAGGAACGAAAGGTTTACTGCAGGATGAAGGACCTCCTCTGTCAAACCCAACTCCTCCGGATCCATCGCAAGAGGACGGTGTAGCATCAGCACTATACCTTCATCAGCCCGCCGAATGTTGTATGAAGGAGTGTACAACCGCACGAAAGGAACTTCTGAAGTCGCCGCCAAAGATGTCGACGGATCATCGCCGCTATGGGAGGACCCCACTGGTCAACTTGAACCCGCAGGAGGGAAAGGCAAGGCGTCATGTATGCTGGGCGCCATCAAACAGCTCATCACAAAGTCCATGTAGTCATACGGAGCAGCCGTATCAATGTACAACGAGTAGGACTCGCCGATCATCACTGGGATCCTCTCATCCTCCAACAGCTGTCGCTCCCGCCTCATAGACGTAGGAGGCTGCGCGAGTGCCACTACCACCTCCTCTTCAGCAATTTGGCGAACCACCCTCTCCCCGAGATACCAGGAATGGCCGAACTCATGCGCCAATAAACGCATCATCTGCGCGTTCACCCCAGTCATCCCCGTATCCTGAATGGCTGTCCCTCAAGGATAAAAGGTCACCTAAAAATCCCCAAGCAGGCCTGAGTCAATACAAGATCAGAAGGTGCAAAAACCAAGACTGAAAAGGAAAGGACCTTACCCGACCACTGGTTAAGGTCATTCAAGACCTGGCGCACCGCCTCCAGGGAGAGAGATCCCTTCGATTGCCGGTTAGCCTTACGCCATCGATACAATCGGAAGAAGTCCCCAACAGTGTCGTCCTTCAGAGCAATCAGCGGAGTGTTGCACCCGATTACCTCATAGAACCACGTCTGAATTCACAAGAAAAAATAGACGCGTAAGGAAAATGCGAATGCATGAAAGGAAAATGCGAATGCATGAAATGAAAATGCGCAAAGTCAAGAATACCTCAAGGAGATACACGACTCCAGTAAATGTCTACCGGCAGCACCGGCTGAATGCATCCAAAGAAGAGTAAAGGGTCGCCAAGGTCACACTCCCCCAATCATAGAAAGGGTTGTTCGAAAACATCCTCAAGTACGTTAGAAACCACAAATTGACGACGTCGCCGCTCAACGCCACCATGAAAACTCCCAGCACCAACAAGATGAATAATCGGGCCATCTGCCTCACTTGCAGCCCATCCTCCATATCAATCACCCTGCTCAGCAAAACATCCTTCAGCAGGGACAGCCGGATAGAATCTCCAGAAACTATCCACCCCACGTCACCAAGTGCCGCATGCACTGCCTCCGGCCTCACAACCAAGAAGCGATTCGGCTCTATCTGCTCCCCGTCACAATCCAGCTCCAACAGTTGTTGCACATCTATGGGAGTTGAAGAGTGTGTGTGCTCGCGTTCAAATGATCAAGTTATATATAAAACCCTTTTAACACAAACAAACCCTAAACATGCAGCAGTATGTGATTGAATAAATTAATAATCTACGCAAGAACATTCAAACACATGCAATTAAGGAAAAATACCCCTCAAGGGCAAAACCATTTATTTTCACTATAATTTGTAAGAAAACGGCTTATAATCGGATTACAATGAAAATACAAGTTGACTAAGAATTACCCTCGGGTATCGAATTCTGTAGTCGCGGCTGGAATTATCCCTTTCCAGTAGGGCTGCAATGAAGAAGAAGAACGGTTTCCTCCACAAGGGTTGAACAAACCAAAGTTGTGTTCTTGGGTTGCAAAAGGATTCACAAAGGTTTGGCAATGATGTGTGAATCAAAACATGAGTCTTGGGACTCAAGAATATGAAGAATAGATGTATTTGGACTCTCAAATTCGTCTCCTAAAGTCTTGCAAAACAACTCTCCCGAAGTTGGTATTTATAGGGAAAACCATGAAGAGACCCACGATTTTAAACTGCTGAAATTCTATCCAGCGTACAGGTACCCCGAACCGGTTCGGGTACCCATGCGAACCGGTTCTCCCCCCCGAACCGGTTTGGGTCTGGGTTCGGGAAAGTGTGCTGGAAAAAGGCTTTAAACACTTAGAAAAATTTCCAGACTTTTCAATGAACATATCTCCATTTTCAACGGGCCATAACTTGTTCACCGTAGCTTGGATTGAGGTGTCGTTTCTTCCAGTATCTTTGTTGCGGCAAGCTCTTCAACTTTCCAGTTGACCGGTCCTCCGGACGGTGGCTGTAAAATTACCAATATGCCCTTGAACATTCCTATCATGCCTTGTTTCACTGATTTGACTTCTCTTGCGTTCCACTTGCATTACAAGCCTACAATCAAGGAACGTGAAGTCGTTGATGCAGATGAGGGACATATTAGTGGAGATAATGCATGCTTGATTCCCGAAATTCGGATATAGGCCGTCATGTGAGATCGTGAGGTGACGTGCCAAATGTAGCGGCGTACGACATAAATAAATGAAACATTTCGGACATGAGAAAAATGTCCTTACAAATCTCCCCCTATGTCTATGACGGTACATACATAAAAAATCTGAATTATCAAATATGAAATTGCCTATACAAATCTACCCTCCCATGAACCCAAAACTGGAAAAGGTACAAATGAATAGTCTTCATCGTTTGTTCTTTAATTCTTCAGGAATCTCAAAACTTTTCTCATCAGGGTGTGCAACATATAGATCTGCAATCTTCATACCTACACACATGAGACAAAGCAAATACCACGTGACATATCGAGTTTGAAATGAGATAACATGGATATCAATATATGATAAAAACATAAGCAACATCTCAAAAACTCCCCCAAAATTCAAACTCCCCCATAATATGATAATTCTTTCTCCCCCTTTTTATGATGTCCCCAAATAGACAAATTAGAGAAATAAATAAAATAAGCAAGTGCGGGGTGTCACTAGGATAAAAGCACACCATGAATAAACAAAAAGCAACCAAGTCGATGATAGCGTAAATGAAGTGGTGTGATCAAATTCGATAGAAAAATCAATGCATACAAACGTGACATATGTGCACGATGAATATTGGATATTCCTAGCGAATGAACTCAAATGCTTCCTTTGGTGTAAAAGAGTGACAGTATAAGATATTGACTCAATCAAATCAACAAATCAAAGCTCAAAATGATTTTCACACCAATAACGTCCAAAATGATTTTATGCTTTTTCAGGACTTTCAAGGAAGTGCAAACCCGTTTAAAGATTCTCCAACCAAACTCCCTCAGATATAATTTTGAATAGAGGCATTCTAAATTCTCAAACTTTGGAGAATTGATGGTGAAACCTAAGTGGCCCATATTTGGCATGAATTGCTTTTTATTGCCTGTAAATTTTTTCGGGCACTTTTAACCTCTTTGGACCTCGGATATTAAAATTCCTCCATTTTTTAGGTCCTTTTTAACGGTGGCTTTTGCGCAAAGGATAGATGATTACCTTTCGCAGCCCCTCCCCGTTATACAAAAACACACAGTCTCACCAAAATGGTTTTTACATGCATTCCAATCTTGTCAAGTTTTATCGCATATTGTACATTGTATAGACAGGATTGAGATGAAAACACGCAAGCCAACATGAGATAGACAAGTACAATAATCAAATATAGCCGTGCATGTGTGCAATAAAGGATATAGGAGTCAAACATGTAGGAAGATATCACTAATTACATCTCAAAGACTCCAATCAATGTAAAGCACATGGATGAAAGGATGTAGCCTCTCAAATCTCTATCAAACAGTCACATGGATATATGGAATGAAGTTGTGACTTGGCTAACTTAAATGCCCATCCATAAAAGGTGCAAAACCAGAAAAATCTTTTTGGCCTTTTTCAAAAAAATTATTATCAAAATAAAATCTTTTTGTGCTTTTTCTCAAAATTTTTCTTAAAGGAAAATCTTTTTGTATTTTTTCAAAAAAAATGAAAAACTAACTAATGATACAAGCTAGCAATAGGTAAAAAAATATGATAAACAACCTGTGCTAGCAATCAAGACTAGATCTCAACCGGGAGTAACGGTGGAGTTTTCTAAAGATGGTGACATCTTTTGAATCAACTCCACTAGATCATGTGTGGTCTTGATCAAAAACTTCACTTGCTCGCGAATATGTGCAAACTCTCTATCAACATGAGCAGGCAAAGTATCATGAGTGGGTGCATGTGCATGAATGTGTGAAGTAGCATGATATGGCACAAAACCCAACTTAGAACAAAATTCCCTAAGATTTCCTTGCTTCTTACAGTGGGATCAAACATAAACCGGTCTAGGAAGTAATTTATCAACAATTTTGGGATGAACATTCCTAGACGGACACCCATGGGACTCACTCACAATGGTGGATATAGACTCGGGTGAATTCTCTAATGTGACTTGAACCTCTCGTGCTTGTTTGAGGTCATCCTCGAGATGGGATACACGTGTCATCAGACTAGACACCGTGTTGGTCAAGTCACCTTTTTCCCTTTTAAGCTCATCATTGTCTCCCTTCAACACACCAATCCGAAGACCTAGGATCCTATTAGTCCTTTTTATTTCCATGGTCTCGATAAACACCTTTCTAAAGGCATTTTGGATCAAACTATCATCACCATTATCATCCTCACCATCACTTAGAGAAGTGGGCATATCAACTTTCTTGCCCTCTCTCTTAAGTCTAGTGGGACACTCAAATTTCTTGTGCCCTGTCCCATCGCACTCAAAACATCTTATCTTCTCAAGTTTTTTATTTCTCTTATTCTCACCACAACTCTCTCTTTCTCCAAGCAATCTTAAATCATTCTATAAAGCGGTGATCCTAAGGGCTAAAGCATTATTACGCTTCTTGGTTTCAAAAAACTCAGAATATAACTCGGCGTAAGCGCGTGGGAGATCACACTCGCTCTCACTTGCCTCATCCTCCCCTTCACTCTCATCGCTCTTACTGTCGAGGTGTCCTTGTGACGTAGCATCCTCATCATCGTGAGAAGCATTGGAGGTACTCACATGACTAGCCATGAACGCGGTGAAGTTACGCTCATGCGGTGACTCATCTCCCGAGTCCACCGACTCGACCTCACTTTCTCCCTCACTTGAAGCGCTCAAACCATCACTATCATTTTCGTGTGCACTATTGTGGGACAAGGTGGGAGTGCTCACACGACTAGAAAAAGCTACAAACTTCTCACCACTAGTCTCATCACCTTCACCTTCACTACTATCACTAAGTGTGGCGGGCATAGCTACTTTCTTTCCTTTCTTTCTAAGCCACGTAGGACATTCAAACGACTAATGTCCCTTACCCCCACATTCAAAACAAGTGACGTTCTCAAAATCTTCCTCACACTCCTCATCGGATTTATTCTCTTTTTCCCTCTCACCACTTTCTTTGGCCTTTCCTTTCTTTTTATTTTTCTTTTCAAAAATATTTTTCTCAACATTCCTTTTATCATTGAAATTTCCACTTTTCTTGAATTTGAGAATTCTTTTGAAATTTTTTGCAAACAGGGCCAAGTCATCTAAGTCAAAATCACATTCAAACTTGGACTCAAAAACTTTTTCTTTCTTTTTTGTGAAAATGAGTCTTTAAAGCAATCCCATTATCCTTATCCTTAATGGTTTTGGGAAACCTATCAATCTCATAGGTTTGAAGATCTCCTACAAGTTCTTCCAACTTAAGTGATTTCAAATTTCCCAAAGAGTTCAAAACAGTGACTTTAGGAATAAAGTGTTTTGGGAGAGATCTCAAAATCTTTTTAACGACACGCGTGTTATCAATTACCTCACCCAAATTAAAACTAGTGTTAACAATGTCCGACAAGCGTGCAAAAAACTCATCAAAGAATTCGGACTCAGACATGGTGATAGTCTCAAATTGGGTGGCCAAATTTTGTAATTTAGACTCTTTAACAGCGTTCGTACCCTCATGGGTAAGTTGCAAAACATCCCATGCCTCCTTTGACGTGGTGCACGTCATTATACGTTTGAACTCATCAGGTGTGACAGACCCAGAAATAGCACTTAGACCCTTAGAATTAAAAGATGACCATTTAATTTCTTCATCAGTCCAAGAAATGTCAGGTTTCAAGTTGGTCACATTATCAACAGTCACGGTGGGAGGACTCCACCCTCGTTCAACCAAAATCCAGACACGTTCATCAATGGCTTTTAAAGCCGACCTCATACGGGCTTTCTAGACCTGTCAAAATACACGATAACCCGTTAACACGACACGACCCGACACGAAATTATAAGTTAATGGGTTTACCCTTATTGGGTTTGGGTCATTAACGGGTTGACACGGTAGACCCGTTAACACTAACGGTTCGGGTTTGGAAATTTACCTGTACCCGTTTTAACCCGTTTCTACCCATTAACACTAACGGGTACTATAGGGTCACCCAACCCGTACCCAATAACAATAACCATTAAAACCCATTATTTATAAATCTTTAAAGACTAACGGGTGCTATAGGGTCACCCAATCTATACCCAATAAAAATTACAATTAAAATCCATTATTTTTTAAGTATTGAAGACTAACGGGTATTATAGGGTCACCCAACCCGTTACCCATTTCGACCCAAAATGATTCGTTAATATTAATGGGTGTTAACGGTTTGGGTCGTGTACCCGTTAATATTAACGGGTCGTGTTTGGGTATTGTTATTAGACCCGTTAGGCTTAACGGGTCGTGTACGGGTTAAGGGTGTTTTCACCCGTTAACCCAACCCGTACACGACCAAAACCGACCCGTTGACAGGTCTAGGGCTTTCCAATAATCATAATTTGTCCCGTCAAAAACAGGCATTTTATAATATGACTTCTCCATTTGAACACGCACTTTTTCAAAAATCAATTTTTTCAGAAAATTGATATCTTAGAAAAAAAAATCGGAAAATAGGAATACGCGATAGATTAGCGTAACCTGCTCTAATACCAATTTGAAGAGTGTGTGTGCTCGCGTTCAAATGATCAAGTTATATATAAAACCCTTTTAACACAAACAAAACCTAAACATGCAGCAGTATGTGATTGAATAAATTAATAATCTACGCAAGAACATTCAAACACATGCAATTAAGGAAAAATCCCCCTCAAGGGCAAAACTATTTATTTTCACTATAATTTGTAAGAAAACGGCTTATAATCGGATTACAATGAAAATACAAGTTGACTAAGAATTACCCTCGGGTATCGGATTCTGTAGTCGAGCCTGGAATTATCCCTTTCCAATAGGGCTGCAATGAAGAAGAAGAACGATCTCCTCCACAAGGGTTGAACAAACCAAAGTTGTGTTCTTGGGTTGCAAAAGGATTCACAAAGGTTTGGCAATGATGTGTGAATCAAAACATGAGTCTTGGGACTCAAGAATATGAAGACTAGATGTATTTGGACTCTCAAATTCGTCTCCTAAAGTCTTGCAAAACAACTCTCCCGAAGTTGGTATTTATAGGGAAAACCATGAAGAGACCCACGATTTTAAACTGCTGAAATTCTATCCAGCGTACAGGTACCCCGAACCGGTTCGGGTACCCATGCGAACCGGTTCTCCCCCCCGAACCGGTTTGGGTGTGGGTTCGGGAAAGTGTGCTGGAAAAAGGCTTTAAACACTTAGAAAAATTTCCAGACTTTTCAATGAACATATCTCCATTTTTAACGGGCCATAACTTGTTCACCGTAGCTCGGATTGAGGTGCCGTTTCTTCCAGTATCTTTGTTGCAGCAAGCTCTTCAACTTTCCAGTTGACCGATCCTCCGGATGGTGGCTATAAAATTACCAATATGCCCTTGAACATCCCTATCATGCCTTGTTTCACTGATTTGACTTCTCTTGCGTTCCACTTGCATTACGAGCCTACAATCAAGGAACGTGAAGTCGTTGATGCAGATGAGGGACATATTAATGGAGATAATGCATGCTTAATTCCCGGAATTTGGATAGAGGCCGTCATGTGAGATCGTGAGGTGACGTGCCAAATGTAGCGGCGTACGATATAAATAAATGAAACATTTCGGACATGAGAAAAATGTCCTTACAGGAGTCACCGTTATCTCCCCAAAGCCAAAATGGAAAGTGTGGGTAGTGTCCCACCACCTCTCTCCCAAAGCGCACAGGAACGCTGTTGAACAAGGCGTCTCATCCAGCACAGCCGCCAACCTCCCAAAACTCGCTGATGATACCATCCATCACACCACGGGTGTAAGATGCTCCTAAACATCCTTAAGCCTCGTCGTCCCATGAGAACGCATGTTCTTCAAAGAGATATTAGACTGGCAAAAAGAAAAGCCTCATCAAAAGTCAAACAAGAAAAACTACCAAAAAGAGAAGAATGCCAAAGGTCGGGTTACTTACATAACCGTCGGGAATCACTCTCGAAGAGCGATGATGCGATGGCTCCCGCAGTAAGGTTCGCTCATTCGCAACCGGCTCGAATGCATCGAAAGCATTATCGTTCCCCAAAGCAAGGGGCACCCTGTCCCTCCAATCCACATTCGCCCAGTCATCAACGGTCAACCACTCCCAATGGACAGCGGTGCTCAAAAAGGTGGTCATTTCCTGAAGATCGAAACGTTAGAACAATTCGTAGAGAGAAATCGCAGAAAGAGAGAAGGCAAGAAGCTGTAAAAAATAAAGCGGATTCGCCCCCTTTATATAGGATGCCAAGTGCCATGCCGATCGGCACCTCCCCCTTCCATACCGATCAGCACTGACTCCTCACCTTCCCGAGGCAGTCCAAAAGTTTGTGCCACTGCCGAATGGCACCGCTCAGTCTATGCCGACCGGCAGCCCCCTTTAAATTTCGTACAGAAATTCCTGGAAAGTGCAAGAAAACCCTGAAAAATCCTTAGAAAATTCCTAAAAATCCCAAGAAGGATTTAGAAGTTTTCATCAAGAAAATTCCGCACTCCTTCAGGCAAAACCTCTTTCTCCCCAACGGAACCCTCAAAATCCAAGCGAATGACCTCTTGGGCAATGCGCCCAGACCACCTAATCACCTCCTCAGCAGAGTTTACAACCTCAAACCGATTATCTCCCCAACAATTAGCCCCTCCGCTCAAATCAAAGACACAAAGCCTCCCCAGCCATCGGCTACCCAGTGCAAAATAATATCGCATGGTATTTTTCCCAGCGAAATTCAGAAGAATCACTCGCCCCAGGCGATCTCTCCCAAAGGACAATCCAAATCTTCCCCAGCTCATCCATCGTTCCCCAGCGGAACCTCAAATCCAATTCTTATCCCCAGTGGAACCTCAAATCCAATTCTTACCCCCAGTGGAACTCTTTTCTTTTCCCAAGGAAATGCAATCACTCTTAGGTCAGAATTGACCTCGGTCCTCGATCGTCACCACTCTTGGGTCAGAATTGACCCCAATCTTAGATCGTCACGTGAGTTAGGTCAGAATTGACCACGGTCCTCGGTCATCACTACTCTTGGGTCAGAATTGACCCCGGTCTTGGATCGTCACCTGAGTTAGGTCAGAATTGGCCTCGGTCTTGGATCATCACCTGAGTTAGGTCAGAATTGACTCCAGTCTTAGATCGTTACCTGAGTTAGGTCAGAATTGACCTCAGTCCTCGGTCGTCACCACTCTTGGGTTAAAATTGACCCCGGACTCGGATCGTCACCTGAGTTAGGTCAGAATTGACCTCGGTCCTCGTTCGTCACCACTCTTGGATCAGAATTGACCCCGGTCTTGGATCGTCACTTGATTTTGGTTAGAATTAACCTCGGTCTTCGGTCGTCACCACTCTTAGGTTAGAATTGACCCCGGTCTTGGATCGTTACCTGAGTTAGGTCAGAATTGACCTCGGTCCTCAGTCGTTACCACTCTTAGGTCAGAATTGACCCCGGTCTTGGATCATCACCTAAGTTAGGTCAGAATTGACCTCGGTCCTCAGTCATCACCACTCTTAGGTCCTCAGAACTGACATCGACCCTCTGAATTGGTCACCATCGCTCCTTAGGAACTCGGAATCGACCTTGAGCTCTGATTTGGTCATCCCCAGCACGCTCCTTAGGTCCGTAGAATTGACCTCGACCCTATGAATCGGTCATCCTCGCTTCCTTAGGTCCTTAGAATCAGCCTCGATCCTCTAAATTGGCCATACTCTCTCGAAAGCATCATGCGGTGCTAATCGACGGCTATCATTTGTTCTAAACTCACCCATCGAGGGGCTTTATAGACACCTCATTCTTTTACCCCCCAACTCTCCTTAGGTCCCTAGTACCTACACTCATCACCACAAACCTAGGTCATATCCCGAGCACTGACCTGGAAGCCATAGGGCACTCCCCGGCTCGATTTGACCAAAAGTCAAACTCTTTGTCTCGACTGAGACTTAATGAATCTTCGAAGGGCACTAAAATACCTTTCCAACGGTATGCCCCGTGCGCGATTCTGACTTACCATGCGGACGAACGATCCGTTTACGTTCGAAACCCGACCAAAAGGCCACCAGGTGCTCCCGGGCTCTGTTTGACCTAAGTCAACTCTTCAGCTCAACCGAGGCTGAATGAATCTTTGAAGGTCACTAAATACCCTTTCCAACGGTCCATCCCGTGCACAATTCTGACTTTCCATGCGGACGAACGATCCGTTTGACTTCGAGAGGTCACTGAATGTTTCTATTGCCCGATTGACCAAAGTTAACTCCCCGAACCGGGTCAAACTCTTTGGAATGTCGAAGTACATCTCCTAAACTTTCTAACGGTCCATCCCATGCACGATTCGTACTTACCATGCGGACGATCGATCCATTTGCGTCCGAACGATTCCCCGTTCAGCGGACTAACAAACGCTTTCGAGCCACATTTGACCCAAAGTCAACTCCCAAACTCAGGAGAGATCCAAAGGACTTTCTAAGGTCCCTGAAATACCTTTCCAACGGTATGCTCCGTGCGCGATTCTGACCAACGATTTTCCCTCGGCGGTCAATTTTCTGAAAAAGCCTGAAGCGCGCTGCCAAATGTCATGTCCCAGACCCTGCCTATCGGCACCTGCCGATAGGTAGTGCCATGGAAATGCCGATCGGTAGACCCCTGGGCCTATAAAAGGAGGCCTTGGCCTCATTTGCAAGAGGAGCCCAGATCAGAAGCAAATCACTCTCAACGAATCCCAGAAACCTCTCTCGAAGGCAGCGTGATTTCAACTTCCAAATCCTCCTTTTACTCCCACTTTCCATCATCCCTTTCATCAAACTTGGTGAATTAACCACTCTCCACCATCATCCAAGTGCAAGGGCTGCTTCTCAACATTCAAGATCAAGCTCAAGATCTTCAAGAAGGTCCAACTTTCTTAAACTCTCTCCTAAATTCTCTGGAATTTCCAATAACTTGTTTTCTTACTTAGCACTTTTATCATCTCATCTCACACATCGTAATATACTTTTTATTTAGTATTATTGCACATCTCTTATTTTCATATAAATAAAAACCCAAAAAAAACAAGAAAAAGAGGGTTTGCTCATAAATTCCAAATGGGGATTCTCACACTTTTTTCACACTCTTCTCATAACTAAAACACTTTCTACACACACACACACACTCACTCGCAAATAAGAGATTCTCATTTGGATTTATGGGATAAATCCCACCCCTCATTTTGTAGGTGAACTACGTAGACTTTGATGCCTTTATAGGCTATGTAGGCGTCTCGGGGTAAAACCCGAGACTCGAGTCATTTGCTCACTTTTTCTCTTATTTTCTATCTTCTCTTTATCTCATTTTCTATTATATTCTATATATTCGTTCTTAGTGGCGTATTATTCCACATGCGTTATCTCTCCCTTATAACGATCAACGCAAGGGTAATCGCGCAAATCCTATTTTCTACATTAATCTCACATTCCTACGGATGACTCGCTTTGTCTTTTCCATGATACAAGTCGAGGATTCCTACCTCCATTCTATATATACACATGCACACATATCACGGGGGGAAATATAAAGGAAAATAGCAAATATTCATGAGAGACCGAAAGGGCAGAATGGGTGCCTAACACCTTCCCATTTCGTAACTAAGCCTCCGAACCCTTCTCGAACCATTTTGGTTTCGCACTCACCAGTATGTCTTTGGATGCCATCCTTCGGGGTGGCTTCCCCTTTTTCTTTTGTCTGTTTTGAGTAAAATAGACTGGCGACTCTGAATCTATCTACATTTTCACACCTCACAAATCGACGCCGGCCGAAGCGCTCTCCCGAGAGGGGACGCGCGGGACCCGAAAGATCCTTTTCCTCCGCGGCGGGGATCGGGGATGGCCACAGTACCTACACAACTTCTCGGTACTCGAAGATATTGTTGAAGATCGTTAAATATTGGAAGATTCATACGTCTCAACATGCAAGGAAGAAGATTGTGATCATGATTGATAAAATGATTTTTAATATTTTATGGGTTTCAATATTTGTAAGAAATGTTTTTTATTTAAAGGTGTTTGAATTTTTATAGAAAAATATCTAGAAAAATGATGCCTCGTTTGAACGAGTTTTATTATCGTTCGAACGAAAGTATACATGCCGTTCGAACAAGATTCAAGCGAGGCATTTTCCTTCGTTCTCTGAAATTTCGTTCGAAGACCTCGTTCGAAGTCATTCTAATGAGTTACAGTGTGTCGTTTGAACGACATCTTTGTTCGTTCGAACGACATCTTTGTTCGTTCGAACGAATGGGCGTAATTTTGTTTTTTAAAGATAATCAATTCCAAATCTTTTATATTTTTCCTTTTATCCAACCTTTTTATAAAATGGATGAATGGGATTAGATAGAAAAAAAAAACTCTTTTCACAAAGAAAAACACCTTTTTGAGTTCTCCTTTTGTGATCAAAAACCTCCAATCATATTCCAAACCTCCTGGAATTATTAGAGATCACTTTACCACATCACAATAAGAACTCTTGCTAAATTACCTTTGTATGGATATTTCTCTACCTCTGATTGTGAAATCGGGTTTCACTGTAGAAGAAGAAGAAGAAGAAGAAGAAGAAGAAAACACGAAAACACGATTGATTTGTAAATACTGAGGGTAGACCGCTACTTGTTGTCAGCTCTGGAGCTGAGTTGTATTTATTGACATTTTGAAGGCACTGCGCATCTCACTTAGTGTATCTAAGTATGTTTTAAGTCGATTTGTATTAAAAACTCTCAGTATTGCTGAAATAAAAGGTTTTTCCCTTTTTAGGTACTTTTCCTCATATCATGTTTATTTGCATACTAGGCTTGGAAATTAAAATTTAAAATCATCTCGTATGCACACAATTAATTGAAGATAAATTTTGATAAAATTAAATTATTTGTGTGGCATTTAATTATATAAATTATTCCATTAGCTCATGTGCACTTTTAAATTGGTATCAGAACAGGTTGCACTAATTTACCATGTGATCCTTTTTGCAAAAGAAATTTCATATCAATTTTTTTTTTAACTTTGATCTTCAAATATTTGGGATTTAATGGATAATTTGTATAATAGAATGCCCATTTTTTATGGTACAAACTATGCATATTATAAAGCTAAGATGAGATCAACATTAAAATCTATTGATGAAGGTGTCTGGTTTCTTTGTGAAAGAGGGTGGCCACCATCCACTGTGATTGTTGATAATGTCGTTGGCCCAAAACATGTCTCTTCATTGACAGAGGATGACTTTAAGTGGAGTAATTTTAACTCGCGTAGTTTGAGTGCCATCTCGAGATATGTCACCCCTAACGAGTTCCGCCTCATTATGACACGCACCACGTCTAAAGAAGCTTGGGATACCCTCTAGCTCACTCATAAGGGAAGCAATATTGTTAAAGCTTTTAAGCTGCAAAATCTCACTACACAACTTGAAACTATCACTATGCTTGAGTTTGAATCCTTTAATGATTTGTATGCATGTCTGTCTGATATAGTAAACTTGAGTTACAATTTAGGTGAGAAAATCCTTGAGACGCATGTAGTTAAGAATAATTTAAGATCTCTTTCAGACCGCTTTATTTCTAAAGTTATCGTGCTAAATTCGTTAGCGATACTAGATACTCTTAGGTTAGAATACTTGTAGAAGACCTTCAAATGTATGAGATAGATATGTTTTGCAAAACTGTTAAACCTGAGGAAAAGAGAATTGCACTAAAAGTTAAATCTAAAAAGAAATAGGAATTGTTATCTGACTCCGAGTATGATTTTGACTTGCATGATTTATCCCTTTTTGCAAAAAAAAATCATAAATTTTCTGCAAAATGCTTCTAAAGAAAATAAAAGTTTAGAGAAAGATGAAAAAAATATAAATGAGTCAAGAAAAATTTTAAAAACGAAAAAAAAAGATTCCCCAAAAAAATACAAGAAGAGATGCTATGAGTGTGAGGGAAAGGGGCACAAAACTCACGAGTGTCCGATAAAATTAAAGAGAGAAGGCAAAGGCAAAGTTGCCTTAAATGCCACCCTTAGTGATAGCGAGGTCGAGTCGGTGAGTTCTGGGGAGACGAATAATCGCATGGATGTAACTTCACTGCATTCGTGGCTAGTCATGTTAGTACATCTAGTGAACCTCACGCCAATAAGGAATTCACAAAACATAAACACCTAGACAGTGTGTCTAGTCATTCCAGTGAGAGTGGGGGAGAGGATGCTTTAAGAGAGAGTGGGAGTGACCTTCAACGTATCTATGTCAAAATTTATGCTGAGTCCTTTAAAATGAAGAAACAAAATAAAGGTTTAGTGATTAGAGTTTTAGCCTTAGAGAAAGAGTTAAGAGAGGCGAGAGGCGAGAGAAGATTTGGGAGAGTGGGTTGTTTTAGTTGAGAGGGAAAATAGTGACTTGACCAACAAGGTGGCTAGTCTTACGAGAGATCTTCAAGCATCCGTTGAGACTCTTGAGAAACTTGAATCCCTTATATCCCAACTCGAGAAAAATATCAAATATGCCGGGGAGGTCAAGGTTACCATAGAGGATACATCGAAGAAGGTAGGAAAGGTGCTTCTCGATCCCGCTTTAGTTTTTGGTGAGAGGCGAGGAATAGGTTATGATGGTGCATCCACTTCCCATGCCACACTAAAACTAGTTCCTAAATTTATGGTTAACCCTTATGGGCCTCAACATGAACCATAAAGGAGAGTTAAACCTAAGAAAGAGAACCAAGGTAGACTCAAAAAATTCTATTATTACACTTTTTGCAATAGGAGAGGTCATCTTAAAGAGTTTTTCTATAAGCTAAGTAGAACTAGGCGTACACATACTCTCACGCGCCACTCTAGTGACTTTCTTAGTCTTGGAGAGCAAGTCAATTTCCTAGTCGTGACTTCACAAAGCTTGATAGAAGAATTTAACGGATGTCTTTGCCATTAGAGAATTCTTACAACGCTATAATTACATCCAGCCACAACAAGGATAAACAAAAGGTTACCTACACTTAGGTACATAAGCAAAACGTCAAATTCCTTATAGTGCATGTCCCTCTCAAGTTTCAAAATACTTCCCAATGGTATTTTGATAGTGGGTGCTTTAGGCACATAACTAGTGACATTTGGCGTGGATGTGTTGAGATAATCGGTTTCCCTAAACTAGACAATGTGTTGTACGTGAAAGGGTTGAAACCGAACTTAATTAGCATAAATTGACTGTGCGATGCAAACTTTGTAGTAATATTTGATCGGCCCGAATGTAACAGGTGTAAGGACCGAAGATAATTACTATGGGATTGTGACCAATTCCTCCTTTGTGTGCAACGGTGCCACGATCTCCACTATGGACCTTTGGCATTAACGACTAGGTCACCTGAATTTTAGATATCTTGAGAGATTAGTGAAAAAGGACCTATTTCGTGGCTTGCCGTCACTTGGGAAACCAACTTCCTCGATTTATGGACCTTGCCAACAAGGAAAACAAATTAAGGTCCCCATCAAAAGTTGAATACCATTACCACATACCGTATTTTTGAGTTTATTCACATAGATCTTATGGGTTCTACTCACTCGGAGAGCTTGGGTGGTAAGATATACATTCTCGTGATGGTCGATGAATTTTCTAAATATTCTATCGTAGGATTCCTTAAAGAAAAGTCCGATGCAATTCAATTCCTAAGAACTAAGTGTCGTGTCCTAAAAAACCAACATGGTGTGACTACTAATCGGATGCGTAGTGACAATGACACTGAATAGTGGATAGTTATTGTGATGAAGTGGGGATCAAACATGATTTTTTAGTCGTTCATACTCCTCAACAAAATGGGATTATTGAAAGGAAGAACCGAACGATACAAGAAATGGCTAGATCCATTCTTCTTGGAAGAATCGTGCCTAGACATTTTCGACAGAGGCAATGAGTATCGCATGACATACGGTGAATAGGGTATATTTTTGTCTTCATATGCTTCACAAGCCTTGTGAGCTTTGGACAGGGAAAAAGCCCAACCTATCATATTTTCGTGTCTTTGAGAGTACTTGCTACATCTTGAGAGGTAGAGAGCACATAGGAAAGTTTTACTCCCAGAGTGACAAGGGGATATTTTTAGGATTTCATCAATGAGTTGGACTTATAGGGTGTTTAACCTTGAAAGCTCAAAGGTTACAAAGTCTATAAACATCACGATTAGAGGTGACGAGCCGTCGGAGTGTATTGCTCCTAGCCCCGAATGTGAAGATGATGCAATCGTGATGACGATCCCATCCTTCCTTATACTACTTTAGTAGACCCCACTCCTGATTTAGAGGATCCACTTTCTTGGGTTCAAAAGAGTCATGACCCTTCCACTATACTTGGTGATCCCACACTAGGTTTCAAGACTCGTGCTCAACTCGAGAACGTGGTAAGCTATATGTGCTACTCCTTCTTAATCGACCCCAATAATATAGAAGAAGCACTCAAGGAAAATAACAAGAACGATGTTTGGGAGTTAGTTTCCCTACCTAGCGAGACTAATGTGATACTTACCAAGTTAATTTCCAAGAATAAAATAGATGAGAATAGTACCATTAAGGCTAGGTTGGTTGCTTAAGGCTACACATAGATCGAGGGTGTAGACTGTGATGAGACATTCGCTCTTGTGGCTAGGATTGAGATCGTTCGCTTACTATTCACCATAGCGTCTTATATGTGCTTCAAGTTATATAAAATGGATGTTAGTATTGCCTTTTTAAATGTCATTCTATAGGAGGAGGGTTACGTGGAACAACCAAAAGGGTTCGTAGACCCTAAGCACCCGGTATAACACCCGCCCCCATGACTTTGATCGTACCCATTTGACTTGGTAACTTGGTAGGTCCCAATTGGGCCTTAGACCTAGTAATATGGACCTTAAATCAGATTTGGGTAACT
Source organism: Sambucus nigra (assembly GCA_949130495.1). Lineage (NCBI taxonomy): Eukaryota > Viridiplantae > Streptophyta > Magnoliopsida > Dipsacales > Adoxaceae > Sambucus > Sambucus nigra. The sequence continues at coordinate 488,377,851 of OX422218.1, read as the reverse complement.
TCATGACTTTCGTGTTTGTCAAATCAGAGATTTATAACCTAAATTTTATACAGAGAAAAACTGAAGTCATTTGAATTAAGTGACATGTCGTTCGAACGACCTGCAAAATGATCGATTTTTGTCATTCTCTAGAATTTTATTGGAAGCTGGTGTTCGAAACAAGTCTCTCATCATTTGAATGAGGTGTTTCTCATGTCCATTTAACCCTTGATTTTGGCCTCGTTAGTAACTCGCTCGAAGTCTCGTTCTAATGAGAGAGGATCTCTTTTAAACGAGGGTAAAGGTCATTCATACGACCGGATCTATTCTTGAAAGTATTGTCCTTTTTGATGTTATCCCACAATATAGGACGTTGGACTGGATGACATGTCGGTCTCTCAGCAGTTCACATAAAAAAGTAAGACAAAATATTTAATTGACCTTAGGGTAAAGGGTCAAGTATAGGGCCATTTAGGGAATTTATTCCTTATGGGTTTCTGAGTATTTAAATGAGGCTTTGGCTCATTTGAGATATTTATCATTAGATTTTTTCTCTCTCTCTCTAACTCTTGAGAGTTTCTCCACCACACACTACCCTATAACCACCATATCTCTGATCAAAATAACCATAGTTTAACCATATCTTATTATATTTAAGCCAACTAAAGTCATCTATGCTGCGAATTTTTTAGATATTATTGGGGGGTTTTGAAGAAGAAGTGTAGAGAATTAATGGAGTTTGAAGGGGGATTTCATGGAGGCAAGTTTAGTGGAGCTAGACAACCTCTTTAAGGCCGCCTTAGGAGGTGTGAGGTTTCTATATTCTTCTACATTCATTTTACCATTTTTGGATCTTTGTTTGAGGTGGAAAGACTCTACTCTTACCTTAAAACTCTGTTTTTCCATAGTATTGGTCATGTAGTTGAGTTTTTAAGAGTAGGATGCATATATGGTTTACAGAGGATATTTTTCATGGTTTTGTGTAAATGGGTTAAAAAGAGATTTCAAGAATGTTGAGTGAATGATATATTTCAAGAAATTTTGGTGTTAAACATTTTATGGAATAAAATGTTTTGAAAATAATGTTTACCTTGTTAAAGATATTTTGTGAACAAATGTTCTAAAGTTTTCTTGTAAAATTTGGGGTTTTCATAAAAATAGGCATTTATTCAAGATTGGATGATCAAAAACATGTCTTTAGTCTTGAAAAGAATGTTGTTGTAAACATAATGAAACTTCTTGAATAAATCATGTGTTAAGCTTATTATATTAGATTTTTGGACTTAGAATACCTCTCCTTGAGTATATAAACTTGTAGTATTTTAATGATAAGCATAAAAACAAGTTTAATTGAGGTTTTAATGAGTGTTAACTTGAAATAAAGAAAATAGAAATTCCATACCTTAAAGTTTATGGTCTTAAGGCTACTTGTGTTAATAAAGGAAATGGTGTTTTCCTTATAAAGTAGTCTTCAAAATGTTCAATGGTCTCTTAGAGAAAGAAGGTAGTCAAATAAAGAGATTTTCAATTTGAGAAGTACGTCATTTTAAAGTCTTAAATAAGTGTTAATGAGTTAAAACACTTAAGAAGTTAGTGTATGTAACTTATCAATGTTTTTGGGAAATGACACTTATGAAAATGGGGGAAATGCTAAGTTTGAAAACAAATTGGTAAAAAAGTAATTTTATGTAAAGAGGAAAGTTTTTATGAAATAAAAATATTGAAAAATGTGTTACACAAAATGTACAAATTGAAAGTGATTTTTGGGATAAAATCAATGCAAGTGAATAAAGGACAAAAAATGGTAATTTTAAAGTGAATCACAAGTTGGAATGAACCCCGGGTTTCGACATCGGTCGGTAATGGAAAGTGTGATAATGTGGACATTAGAAAACTATTAAAAACACATAAATACGGACTCCAATGACACTGGGAATAATTAAGGAATGCCCGGAGCCCTAAGGTGAAAGATCCAAAATCACTGGCCAGATCATATGGTAGCATAGTCGAAGGTGTGGAGCCCGTTAAAGTATGCGAATAATGTAAGATTTTGAGAAAAAGATAATGAAAAGTGGAATACGTCAAGAAATGGGTTGTGTGGTGAATATGAAAAAAGACAACTTAACTTGAATGAATTAATAAATGTTCTGGTAAAAGGGCAACATGGACAAGTAATGTAAGAAAATTGATTATTGTCCATGAAATAAAAGGAATGGTAAAGTGAAGTCACTAAATGGGTAATTAAGCAACCTTAATAGGTATAACCCATAATTAACACAAGAGTGTGTTTATAAAAGTCTTTCAAAGAAAAATGAGTATTTTTTAACACAATGCTTATGTGTCTTTAAAGGTGATTTTCAATGAAAATACAAAGGTAAATTTGGTATGAGCAAAAGGGTAATTTCGGTGACAAAAATGATTTTCCTTAACCAAAGGGTATTTGTTTAAAGTATTTAACTAGGTGTGTTAAATCAAGAAATAAATGTCAAGTCAAGTAAGAAGAGGTTCTTTACTAGATTAAGGCGAATTAATTGGAATAAGTAACATTTTTTGAATAAAAACTATTTCATGCATTAAAGTATATGTATGTATGTATGTATTTATATACATATATATATATATATAATATACTTGCATGTGCACGTAGATATAATGTCTTCGAGTCTCTTTTCCGCCGTTCAATTCTATATTGTGTTGTTGCATATCCCCACTGGGCATTCTGCTCATTCCCTCGTCTTTGCTATGGTAGGTTGGGTGCGATTCCGTATTTTAAGAGCGTTGCACGGGTAAATATCTTTTTGTTTAACGTTAGTAGCTCTGTATGCTTGGATTTTGGGTATGCTTCCCATGGGTCCCTCACGTTGTTTGATTTAAATGAAAATCACTTGCCAAATAAGTGAAATGTTAATTAAATAAAACTGAACTAGCAATATTATTTAGGTTGTCTCACTACACTTCACACCTAACGCTCGGGTCGAATCTATTTAACCACATGTAACTCATAAATCCGGGTCAGGGCATTACAAATGGTATCAGAGATATAGGTTCAAGCTTCCTTTAGAGAGTGACGTGGTGAGGTCGGTAGTGGATCTTTCGATGTAGGTGTTAGTTTTGGGTCTGTCACGCTAGATTGGTAAAGGTCTCATTTCGTGTTCTCGACGGTGGAGTCAAGGAGATTAGCACGACAGGTAATTCATTGCCAAGTGGCATGGAACCTAGTTAGTTATCATTTATCACTTTCGCGCTTTTGATTTAGAAATGTTAGAGATATACGAGTGTCTCTGCGAGCCAGTAGTGGCGACACCACGATTTTTAGTGTAAGTTGCTTATTTGTCAACCCTCAATGATATGAGAGGTCTATTGAGATGCTAATAGAGCTAAATGACATCCATTGAGTTAAATATATGAATCATGCAAGCCTAACCATAGAGACTAGGTGACTAGAGTGTCATGCCTAAGAGGTGTTGATTTGTGATGAGAATGAATTAAGTTCCTTAGTAAGGTACTTTCGGGTAGTTAATAATGATGATTTAATTAGGCGGACTTGATCCCTGGGGTAGTATCAAGTCTTAAGCATTTTAGTTCGTTGAGCATGTAGAACTGTGTCGATTATTACTTGAGGATGTGTACTCAGCCTGAGTCGGTAGAATTCTATCGTTGTAAGAAAGTTCCTTGATAATTTTCGATTAAAAATTGTATCTCCCAAGCTATGTTAAGAGTTACTGGCAATTTGCGGTAAGTGTGTTACATATTAATAATGATGGTTAAAGTTACGTAGGAATTAACCCTGCATAGTCTTCCATGACAGAGTTTTAGAGAATATGATGCAACTTTAGAGGAATAAGATCCCTAATGAAGTTGGTGATGTAGACCTAGAGGCTTATAGGTTGTATACGACATCATATACCCTGCCAGAATCCTTAGTAGTGCCAGTCCATGGTTTGATATGTGGTTTAGAGCCTTAGTTAATTGGAAGAAGGTTTTCGGACGTTTATTGGATCTCGAGAAAAGAGTCGTAGGTTAGACTTATGTCGTAGTTTCGATCAAAAAGGGACATAAGATTCTTATCTCGATGTCGTAGTCCACCCTAGCAGCTTAAGTGATGATGGAATGCAAGGCGATTTTAGTATGGAAATTATTTAAGGAAGTCCTTAGAGTATCATTGGCACTGATTGCTTGTGGCATCATTCAGGAATAAAAATTGACTTATTGTTACTCCCTATGGTGTTCAATAGTTAAAGCGCACCATGTGTGGAGACCTTTAGGCTAGTATCTTTATGAGTACCTAATGGCCACAATGTCGATATTAGGAAATCGGTAAAGCGTACCTGCAGTGGGGAAATCTTGGGAGATGAAATCTTGTCAAGTCCTTAGTGACAATTATAGTGGGTATGCTCGACGCCCTTAGGGAACCAGTTAAGTTCGACTTCATGGAGTGTTATCATTCTAAGAATGGTCGTGTTGGGATTCATGCGATGATCCCAAGTTACTGGTCAAATTTTAAAGAGTCAACTACTGTACACCCTGGTACTATCGTTTGCATTGTCCTAGATGGGTAATGTAACTTTCTAAGAAAAATTATAAGCTTGTGTCATGATTGGGTGTGATGTTCGGTTGCCATAGGATGACTAGTGTGGGAAGTGTAGTACTTGATTTTAAGGACTACTAAGAAATGAATTTGGGACTTAAATTGATAATGTCATGTTTGAGACTTGAAAATAGCACCCCAAAAGGGATATCGAAACATGATTAGGATATCGATATATGTCGACAGTATAAGTTAGAATAACCTTTGCAGGGAAGAGACTAATTACTGGAACTTCTTACAAAACTGGTATGTATTAAGAGATGTAAACCTATATGATACTTAGTACCCTCAGAGTTCTAATGGCAATCGTTGTGGTCGTCATGTAAATCTAGTTTAGGTAGAACCTGGAGATAGGCGCAGTGATGACCTTGTGTCATTAGACGTTATAATAAGGAGAATATTTTGCTTGACTGGGCACGGCCTAAGAGGATGTTTGGAACTCGATTATGGTATGATAATGTAGACAATGACCTAGGTATGTAGGTTGGTCATGGCGTCATGATGACTAGAGATATGGACAAGATCGACATTGACAAGGGCGTTGGACATTTATCAATTGGAGTGGTTCACGTTTATCAAGGATGTAAGGAAGAAGTCGTACTATTAAGGAGGGAAGTCCAGCATTTGAATTCCCAAAGGATAATTGGTTCCCATGTTTCTATTGTCTTGTGGGGATGAATGTTTTGTTATCTGATTCGTCATGGTTGGTGACTTGAGCTAGGGTGTGTGGCTAGAATAATATCCAGTCAGAACATCTGGTAGGAGTCATAGACTTCAAAGAATGTGATGTAGGTTCGTCTTTCGTAAACCGTAGTCCGTTGCATGCGAATGGGATTTTCTTAGAATAGTTGTTTATTCATTCTCACTCGTTGTGTTCTTTCGATTTCGGTAGATGATGATTGTATTCCTTCAATTCTAATGGTTGAGGATGGTGTCCCTTCAATTTCAGCAGTCTGGCATTCTTCCATGTTGACGGTTTAGTCATAGCATGGCTTGGATTAGTATGAGTGCTAATGGACCTTGTGTGGTCATTGCATCTCAAAAACTCGGCGCACTCTTGTTCAAAATATTCCTTTATTTTCACAAGTTCTATGTACGTGTGGTTGCACTTTCTGCAGCATGATTTGCTCACAGTATTTATTTTCCTTAAGATTAACGACCTTATGGATAAGTCGGTATGGAATTTAACAGCTCTGGTTGTAAAGAGCAAGATGATGATTCGAAGGCAGCGTATAGCGCTTGAACTCGAGGAAACATAGCACACGGTGTTATTTTGCCTCAGTGAGTGGATTGGTGTAATACTCGGGTGAGTGTTCCATAATTAGATGCCTATAATGATCTTAGTTCCATAAAAGGATCTTGTAGAAGGCATTAGTCAAACGAACAATTCGTAACTTAATTGGTATGTCACTCCATGGAGCGGATAACTAATTAGGCAAGGATAGTATTAGGATTAAGTGAATTTATGTGGTCGGGAAGACCTGAGGATTTGAGGGGACTCAAGATATGTGGTCCTATGAATTGAAAAACGATTTAGGACAATGGATTGGGTGGTTAGTTGTATGTCACTTTCTCTTGGTGAGTGTCGATCACTAGAGAGTTTTTCCCCGGTAAAGGCGTCGATGTACTTTGGGTGTTAGCAAAGAAACCTTAGGACTTGATTAAGTGTGATTACCGAGTACTTGGAGACTCAAAGACTATTATGTAATTTATATGGCTAGCCTAATGGTGAGCATTAGAACATATTGCATGTCGAGTTCTTATGTGGAAGCCCCTTGTGAAAGGGAATATGTTGACTTTGGTGATTGAAGACTTCGATGACTTAGCCTTGAAAGATTTTTATAACCTATAGTAAGGATTGATAATCTCAAGAATTTATGGAGTTGATGGATTAATAATTTTAAGGACAAATTCCTTAAGGAGGGAAGAATGAAACACTCGGCCCTCCAACTTTGACCGTACCCATGTGATTTGGTAACTTGGTAGGACCCAATTGGGCTTTAAACCTAGTAAGATAGACCTTGAATCAAATTTGGGTAGATTCATGGCTTTCGTGCTTGTCGAATTGGAGATTTATGACCTAAAGTTTATATAGAGAAAAATTAAGATTGTATGAACGAAGTGACCCTATCATTCGAACGAGTCATTCGAGTGACTATCGAACGAACTTCGAACAACCTAGAAAATAGTCAATTTCTCTCGTTCTTTGGAATCTCGTTGGAATTCAGCGTTCGAACAAAGTCTCTTGTCATTCGAACGAGGGGTCTTTTCCTGTTTGAACGAAATGCTTCTCACATCCCATCTAACCCTATATTTTGGCCTCATTTGAAGTCTTATTTAAATGAGGGAAAAGGTCGTTTGAACGACTGGAGATGATCTTGAAAGTTTTATCCTTTTTAATATGCTGTCATGACGGGACGTCAGATTGGATGACGTGTCGAGCTCTCAGCGACTCAGATCAAAACGTGGAAAAAAGACTTAATTGACCTTAGGGTAAAGGGTTAAGTGTAGGGGCATTTGAGGAATTTAACCCTTAGAGGTTTTGGAGTATTTAAATGAGGCTTAGGCTCATTTGATGTATTTTCCATAAAATGTGTTCTCTCTCTCTCTCTCTAGCTCTTGAGAGCTTCTCCTCCACCAACCACCACACACCACCGTAGCACCACTATCTCTCTACCCCAAACCCCCATATTCTAACCTTTGTCTACCATATTTAAGCTTTATAAACCCATATACACCATTGTTGGGCAAACCTACGAATTTTGGAGATATTTTTTAGGGTTTTGAAGAAGAAATGTAGAGGGTTAATGGAGTTTGAAGGGGGTTTTCATGTAGGCATGTTTTCTCATGGTTGGTGTAATTGGGTTAAAAAACGATTTCAAGAGTGTTGAGTGAATGATATATTTCAAGAAAACTTGGTGTTAAACATTTTATGGAATAAAATATTTTAAAAATAATGTTCATCTTGTTAAAGATATTATGTGAACAAATGTTCAAAAGTTTTCTTATAAATTTGAGATTTTCATAAAAATAGGCATTTATTCAAGATTAAATGATAAAAAAATGTCTTTAGTCTTAAAAAGCATGTTGTTGCAAACATTATGATTTTTTTTTTAAAAATCATGTATTAGACTCATTATTTTGAATTTTTGGACTTAAAATCCCTCTCCCTCTGTATATAAACTTGTAGAATTTTGATGATAAGCATGAAAACAAGTTTAATGAAGGTTTTGATGAGTGTTAAATTGAAATAAAGAAAATAAAATTTCCAGCCCTTAAAGTTTATGGTCTTAAGACTACTTGTGTTAATAAAGGAAATGGCATTTTTCTTATAAAGTATTCTTCAAAATGTTTAGTGATCTCTTAGAGAAAGAAAGTAGTGAAATAAAGAGGTTTTCAGCTTGAGAACTATGTCACTCCAAAGTGTTAAGTAAGTGTTAATGACTTGAAAACACTTAAGAAGTTAGGGCGTGTTTGATAATACTAATTTTCCATGAAAAATACAATATATGGAGTCATTTTCCATCTTTTGAATGTTTGGTAAACAAAATTTTCCAGGGAAATTATTTTCTTAAAACATCTCACATAACCACTTTTTTCCAAAAAAAAGGTGGAATTAAAAAACCTCCTCCCACTTTGTTATTCATTTTTCAGGAAAAAGAATTGCCACGCCAAAAAATTGATAAAAATCCAGAAAATGAGTAAAAATCCAAAAATAATGAAAAATTTTCAAAATGTGAATAAAAACCCAAAAATAATGAAAAAAAATCCAGAAAGTGAATAACCTCCCAAAAAAATAAAAATATTCAGAAACTGAATTAAAACCTAAAAAATTGAAATAAATCCAGAAAATGAATAAAACCCCAAAAATAATTAAGAAAATCCAGAAAGTGAATAAAACCACCAAAAACAATGAAAAAAATACATAAAGTGAATAAAATCCCAAAAAATGAAAAAAAAATCCATAAAATGAATAAAATCCAAAAATAATGACAAAAATCCAGAAAGTGAATAAAACCCTCAAAATAATGAAAAAAATTCAGAAACTGATTAAAACCCAAAAAATAATGAAACAATACAAAAAGTGAATAAACCCCCCCAAAAATGAAAAAATTTCAGAAAGTGAATAACAACCCAAAAACAATGAAAAATTTCTAGAAAATGAATAAAATCCCAAAAATAATGAACAAAATTCAGAAAGTGAATATAACCCCCAAAATTCAAAAACGTGAATAAAACACCCCCAAAAATGGAAAAAAATTCAAGAAAGTGAATAAAAAACCAAAAATGTCAAAAAAAAATCCAAAAAGTGAATAAATCCCCAAAAAAAATTAAAAAATACAGAATGTGAAATAAAACCAAAAAAATAATGAAAAAAAAATCCAGAAAGTGAATAAAACCCCAAAAATAATGAAAAAAAATTTATAAAGTGAATAAAACCCCAAAAATAATGAAAAAATACTGAAAGTGAATAAACCCCCCAAAATAATGAAAAAAATTCAGAAAGTGAATAAACCCCCAAAAAATAATAATAAATCCAAAAAGTAAATAAAAAACACCCAAAAATTTATTAAAAAGTCCGAAACTTATTAATTAAGAAAATAAATAACAGAAAATTTGAAAAAATACAGAAAATGATAAAAATACATAAAATGAATATTAGTCCCCTAACTAATTTAAAAAAACACCAAAAAATAAAAAAAAATGAGAAAAAAAGAGAGAAATCAATAAAACACAAAAATAATGAAAAAAATACATATATGAATAAAAAATAGAAAACAACTATTAACCCCTGGATTAATTTTAAAAAACTCCCAAAATTTTATTAAAAAGTGAGAAATTTATTAATTCAAAAAAAAATAAAAGAAAATAAAAAAGCGATTAAAAATTTTAAAAATGAAAATGAATAAATATCCTAGAAAACTGATAAAAATGAAAATATTAGAAAAAAAATTAAAAAAAAAACAAGAGAATTAAAAAAAAGAATAAACGAGGCGACATTGGGGGATGAAATAAGTGGGGTTGGGATGGGGGTGGCATGGTGGATTTGGTTTTTATTCATTTTTTATTTTTTCTTAGTACTCCGAATACATTTCTTACGTTTTTTATATTTAATACCGGGTTAATATCCATTTTCTGGTCTTTTATTCATTTTTTGTGTGTTTTTTTAAAAAATTTGGTTATTTTTTATTAATATTCTGAAATTTTTATTAATTTTCTACTATTTTTATTAATTTTCAGGAATTTTTATTAATTTTCTATTTTTATATATATTTTGTACTATTTTTTCATGTAAAATATTGGAAATCAAACACACAAAAGATGAAAAATAGAACATTTTCCACCTGGAAAATAATTGCAATCAAACAACACCAACAAAATTTTTTCATGGAAAATATTTCCAAGTTTTCAATTCCATGAAAATTGACTCTTAGGGTCCGTTTGATAGAAAACTGGGAAAATGCAAGTGATTCTAGGTCATTTGATTCCAGGGCAAACAATTCCAAGACAAATGAATATTTTCCAACTTGTGTCTGTTTGATACAAGTTGGAAAATCATCAATTTTCCACATTTTCTATCAAATGCAAAAGTTGGAAAATAGATATAAAAGTGGAAAATTTGTTTACGAAATATATATATATAATAAATATATATTATTAAATATACAAAATATATGAATATATAGTATATTATTTGCGGAATATATATATATTCCATATATACAAAATATATGAATATATATTATATTATTTGCGGAATATATATATATTCCGAAAATTAATATAATTTGCGGAATATATACATTCCGTAAATTATTATTAATTTTCGGAATATTCATATATTTTGTATATTTTTTCGGAAATTAATAATAATTTACAAAATATATATATATTCCGCAAATAATATAATAATTTAATAATATATTTAATATATGAATATATTTCGTAAATAAAATATTATATTTTCATATATTTTGTACATTTAATAATATAAAAATCTATTATATTATTAAATATAATAGATTTTTATATTATTAAATGTACAAAATCTATTAAATATAAAAAATCTATGAAAATTTAATATATTATTTACGAAATATATGAATATATATTATATTATATACTGAATATACTAAATATATATTATTTACAGAATATATACATAATATTATATTCTGTATATATGTAAATTATATATATACTAAATATATATTATTTACAAAATATATACATATATATTATGTATTTATGAATATATGCATATATATAATATACGTATACAATATAATCTGTATATATCCATATATATAATATACATATACAATATAATATACACATATATATTATACATATACATATACAATATAATATACACATATATAATATACATATACAATATGAATATATATACAGAATAATGTATATATACACATATATAATATACAGAATAATGTATATATACACATATATAATATACATTATAATATACATATATAATATACAGAATAATGTATATTATATATGTGTATATATACATTATTCTGTATATATATTCATATTGTATATGTATATTATATATGTGTATTGTATATGTATATTATATATATGTATATATACAGACATATTATATTGTATACGTATATTATATATATGTATATATACAGAATATAATATACATATACATAATATATATGTATATATTTTGTAAATAATATATATTAAATATAAGGAATATATGAAATATACAAAATTTACGAAATATATAAATATATGAAATATATATAAATATACGCAATATACATATATGTGCTCAAATATATAAAATATACGAATATATATTAAAATATACGAAATATATATATTTATATATTTATTAACAATATATATTTATATATTTATGAAATATATAGAGTTATAAAAAAAATTGGTTTCAAGTGATTTGCCACCCAGAGGTGGCAAACAAAAACCTGACCCCCCCCCCCCCCCCAAAGAATTGAATTCCACCCTAAGGTGGCAAATTGTGCTTAAGGGGTGTTGTATATAGAAAACAAATTCCAGGGCAAATTAAAGCTATCAAACAGCCTAAAAGCTGGAAAATGCCAGAATTTTTCAACTTTTGAGAATTGGCCTTGGAATTTTTGTGCTATCAAACGGACCCTTAGGAGTTATTTTCCATCTTATCTATCAAGCACACCCTTAATGTATTTAACTTAACGATATTTTTGGAAAATGACACTTGTGAAAATGTAATAAATGACAAGTTTGGAATCAAATGAGTAAAACGATAATTTTACATAAAGCATAACATTTTATGAAATAAAATGGTTGAAAAAATTGTTACACAAAATGGTCCTAATTGAAAGTGATTTTTGGGATAAAATCAATGAAAGTGTATAAAGGACACTAAATGATGATTATAACGTGAAACACAAGTTGGGGTGAAATCCCGAATTTTGGCTTCGACCAACAAAGGAAAGTGTGATAATGTGGATATTTGAAAAGTGTTAAAAACACATTAATATGGACTCGGATGACACCAAGAATAATTAAGGAGGGCCCAAAGCCCTTGAGTGAAATACCCAAAATCACTGGCCAGAGTCTATGGTAGCATAGCCGGCGATGTGGAGCCCTTTAAAGTGTGCGGATAATGGAAGATTATGAGAAAAAAGAATGAAAATTGAAATGCGTTAAGAAATGGGTTGTGTGGTGAATATGAGAAAAGACAACTTAACTTGAATGAATTAATAAATATTCCAGTAAAAAGGCAATGTGGATAAGTAATGCAAAAGAATTGATTAATGTCCATGATGTAAAATGAATGGTAAAGTGAAGTGGTTAAATGTGAAATTAAGTATCCTAAAGATGTTTAACCCATAAATAACACAAGAGTGTGTTTATGAAAGGCTTTCAAAGAAAATGAGTATTTTTTAACACGGTACTTATGTGTGTTGAAAGGTGATTTTTTTGTGAAAATACTGAGGTAAATTTGGTATGAGCTAAAGGGTAGTTTTGGTGACAGAAATCTTTTTTCTTAAACAAAGGGTATTTATTTAAAGTATTTAGCCGGGTGTGTTAAATCAAGAAATAAATGTCAATTCAAGTAATAAGAGGTTCTTTATACGATTGAGGAGAATTAATCGAAATAAGTAACGTTTCTGGAAGTGTGTGTGTGAGTGTGTGTGTGTAAGGTAATTGTATGTGCACGTAGATATAGCGTGTTAGAGTCTCTTTTCTGCCATTCGATTTGATATTACGTTGTTGTATTTTCCCATTGGGCATTCGATGCATTACCTCGTCTTTATTACGATAGTTAGGTGTAGTTCCATATTTTGAGAGCATTGTAAGAGTAAGTGTTATTTTTATTTTACATTAGTAGCTCTGTATGATTCGATTTTGGGGACAGTTCCCTGGCGTTATTTGATTTCGCATGCTAAACAAGTGACTTGATAATTAAATGAAACTGAACTAGCAACATTATTTAGGTTGTCTCACTACACTTCACACTTAACATTCGGGTCGAACCGGGTTGACCATAGGTAACTCATAAATTTGGGATGGGGCATTACACCTGGGACACGTCTATTATCTTAAAAAGGCCTTGTATGATTTAAAATCAAGCACCCCGTTCTTAGTGAAAGAGGCTCACTTCTTCTCTCAGCTCGTGGCTTCAAAGGAGGGAGAGTGGATAAGACGTTGTTTATGAGGGGAGAGAGTGGTGTTATTTTGGTTGCCCAAGTCTATTTGGATGACATAGTATTAGGATCCACCTTCTCCAACCATGCTCACACTTATGAGGAGTAGATAAAGAGTGAATTTGAGATGAGCATGATAGTTGAGCTTTCATTCATCCTAGGTCTCCAAGTTTTTTAGCTTGAGGATGGGATATTCATATCTCGATCTAAATATACAAGGGACCTAATGAAGAAGTTTGGTTTAAACTCAACTAATACATTGAGAAAGCTTATCAAAGATGCTTTAGGACGTAGAGGAAACCCTTTTATTACATTATGAAAGGTGGTCTTCTCTACTTGACCGCCATTTGTCCCGATATTTCCTTTAGAGTTGGAGTCTGTGCACGATACCAAGCTTCCCCGAAAGAGTCACACTTACTAGAACTTAAATGTATCATCAAATATGTGAGGGTAACTCTTTCATACAGCATTGGGTATTCCTTTGATACCGATGACCGTTTGTTCGCCTATTAGCATGTCGTTTGGGTCGGGGATGTTGACGGTTGTAGGATAACTTCGGGTGCGTGTTCCCATTTTGGGAGTGCTCTTATCTCTTATTTGAGAAAGAAGTAAAACTCCATATCTTTGCACACATCGAAGGATGATTATATTACCGATGGGAGTTGATGCACGCAACTCTTATGGATGAAACAAATATTGAAAGATTATGGGATTTCACACGGCACGATGACTATTTCTTATTATAATACTAGTACTATCCATTCATGTATAAAACACATTAGGATACGAGAGCAATTTATATGTGACCAAGTTGAAGAGAAGGTCGTGCCCTTAAGATTTGTGTGCACCGGTTGTCAGTTAGTCGATATATTCACGAAACCTTTAGATGCACTTTGATTTGAAGATATTAGTAAATCTTTAGGTATTTGCACTGTTGACCGAGTTTTGGTACTTTATCGAGCATAGGATGCTCATCATATTTATATCCTATATTCCTATTGCTAAATTTTATTATCATTGTATACTGATATGTTTTTTTGAAAATCCAAAAAGGGTTTTATTTTTTCGAAAAAGTTTTAAAAATACAAAAATATTTTAAGTTTTTTTTAGAAAAATAAGAAAAAGTGAAAAATATTTTATTTTGATAAAATTTTTGAAAAGGCGGAAAGAATTTTGTAATTTTTTCACCGTATATGTACTTTTAAGATATTCGAATCACCCCATCATTTCATCCATTTATGTGACTTTTTCGTAGTGTTTTGAGACATGACTTTTTTTCAATATTGTTCTTAATAATGTGTGGATATCATTACGTTGATCTTTAATTACTACTATCTACATGTTAGACTCATTGTCTCCTTTATTGCACACGTGTATGAGTTTATGAACATTGTGCTTACTTGTCATTTATCGAATACGATGTTATTATCTCAATTCTACTTAATAACGAACCAAATGTAAAAAGAGATAAGTTGTGCATGTAAGAACCATTGCCTGAATTTCCTTTATTTTTTTCGAAAAGTGTTGTTATATGTTAAGCAATGGAAATGGGCTATGAAATATCAAAATGTTATTTGAGTTAAAAGTCGCCATTTGCATAAAAGAGCCAAAAAAGATTAGAGGCACATAAAAATAGAAGTGCCAGGACAATTTTGTTTAGATTCAATGATGTTTTACTACATATGGGCACTATAATTTCTTCAAAATAATAGAGAGTGAATTCATAATATACGAGACATTTTGAGGGAGTTAAAGCTGAAGATCAATGGGTTTGCACAATGAACTTTCTTGAAAAACATTAAAAAAATTTGGCGTTATTGGTGTGGGAATTATTTATGTTCATAACAGTTGATTAAGTTGAGTCGATTTCATATGAGTTCATAATCTTTACACCTACGACATACTTTGAGTTCTTTCGTTAGGATTGTCTTATGACTTCATGCACCTATGTTATGACTGTCTATGTTGATTTACCTATGAAAATTGTTCACACCCCTATATTTCACATTCATCATTCGAATATTTTAGTGTTATTCCATCGTGTGTAGTATTTGTACAGTTTCTACGTTTTACTCGAAAAAAATAAAAATTTTATAAAATAGTTATTTGATATATGCCTTTGAGATTATCATTACTTGTACGTACTTGAATATTTTTGTGATGATATCTTACTTCTTCATGTGATTCGTATATTTCACAGTTAGTTTTGACTCATTTGTCTATAATGAACAAAAAGGGGGAGAACAAATTGAGGGAGAATTTTATTTTTCAGTTTAAAACTCGCATGCGTCACGATATTTTGTTTGTCTCATGTGTAGGAAGTACCGCTTGGATGATCATCATTTGGACCCATACAAGATGAAGACAAAGCTAGCCAAAGGAAAGATTTAGGTCATGTCGAAGACTTACAAAAATTACATTCCATTTTTTCTTTTGTAATTTGGGAGGGTAGTTATTGTATTAAGTCATTAGGATTCAATTTGGCATAGGTTTGTGTTTTGTACCGAAATATCCAAAAGGGGAGATTTGTAAGAGAAAAATTTACAATTGCTCATTTTTTTTTTGGTTTGGCATATCTCGTTACATAAACACGGCACCTACAGCACTCCTCGGTACTCGAAGATATTATTGAAGACCATTAAATATTAGAAGATTCATAAGTCATGTAAGACTCGTATAGAACAACGCGTCTAGATCAAACTATCTCTACCCATATATTTAAAGAATAAGTAATCTTACCTTTTTAAAGAATAAGTAATTAGTATAGTAAAAACTTTTGGGTTATTACCACCATGAACCTTAGGAAAATATATATTCCAATGTTACCTTTAAGTTTCAATAATTACAAAACAAATCTTAAATTTTTCAATTGACTTTTAAACCATCAAAATTATAATATGTTTTAAAATTTCATTACAAACAACTTCATTACCATCAAATGTTACAGATTAGACCCTCACAATACTTTCCTAAGTTTTTAAAATTACATAAAGACCCCAAAAGTTTGAAAATAAAGAAAAAAGTACTTAAACCTTAAATAAAACCCTTAGGGACTAAACCTAAACCTTTTAACATCTTCCTTATCAGCTGGATTGATAAGAATGCCAGTAAAAACCCATGGGAACTAATAAAAAACCAAGGTAAACCAACACCCTTTTATATACCAAATTTTCTTCACAAAGTTCTCTCGTTAGACCAGCCTAATTCCTACCCCAAATGCATAATGCAGTGGCATTAGATATAAATATCAAATCAGTTGGTATTAAGATTGCATCTAGATGCCATTGTTGTTCTAAATCTGAAGAATCCATTCCTCATCTTTTCTTCAATGGTCCTATTGCCTCTCAAATTTGGATCTTCTTTGAATCAATGTTAGGGATTCACCCTCCTGGGAACTATAATTCTAAGATCATGATTTGGTGGTTGAATTCAAGCTCTGACTTACTTCTAAAATGGTTGTGCAAAATGCTATTCTACTGTATATTATGGGAGATTTGGTTATCTCGAAATAAAGCCAGATTTGACAATGCTACAATGCTTCCTGATAATATAATCCAGAAGGTTATCCAAAGATCTCATGATATTGTTTCTTCCTTTCGGATCAGTCCCCCCTCCTCTAATAGAAGTATTGAGGCTTGTAAAAGTTTTCAAATAGAATTTAAAAATAGGGTGTATCCTACTTTTATAGCAGTTTCTTGGGCTAGACCTGAGCCTATGAACTATAAACTAAATACAGATGGTGCATGTGATCCTCTAGGCAGAATGGGCATGGGAGCTATATTGAGAGACTCTACTGGAGCTTTTATCTGGCCATATGCAGATTATGGAGATAATGGTTCTAATAATTTGTCAGAGGCTAGGGAAATCAAAGAGAGTTTGGAGCACTGTATTTCTCAGAGAAGACAAATCTAGTAGTGGAATCTGATTCTAAACTTCTAGTAAGTTGCATAAATGATAAGCTCAAAATTCCATGGCAGATCAAAGAACTGGTTCTTCAAATTCAAGATTTAATCAAGAGCTTTGATATCAAAGTTACTCATTGTTTCAGAAAGTCCAACTCCACAGCTGATCTTCTATCCAAATATGGCCTGCAATCTCAAGTTAAATCAAATTTCTCTACAATTCTAGATCTTCCTAGAAATATTAAAGGTTCAATTAGACTCGATAGGATTAGTTATCCTTATTTGAGGAAAATATCTAAAGATGTATAGGCATTTTTTGGTTCTCTACTGCTTTGTAATGGCCATGGGAGAGGCTATTTCTCTCTTAATAAATAAAGTTCTAGTTTCTTTAATAAAAATAAATAAAATAAAATAAAATAAAAATTCCCTTATATAAAGCCTCTCTCACTTCAGAGAATTTTGTACAAACAGTAGCTCAAATACCAAGCTTATATTTTGGCATTTTCGGGTATACTATTATTTTATGTATATAGCTTGATTCTTTCAATTCACTCAAGTTTCTGTAGTAGAGTAGGATCCATTTATGCAGTTACATGAAAGTTTTTTACGTAGAAATCATCAGTTAAGGGTCAAATTTTAGAAAACACCTTAGAAGCTTGAGCTCCATTGGTGCATTCTGAGTTAATGACATTAAACCAATTTTGAAGTAGGAATATTTGTCCTTAGACTTCTAGGATTATAACCATATAGTTTAATTTCATTATATTATTCATATATATTCATAGTTCATGTTTTTTAGTTTTGGCAATTGAAATTTGAAACTCAAAATTCTCCATGCACGGTATGAATTAAACCTTAAAACCAACACTATTATGTTCTAAATTCACATAGAAACCAAACTATAACACTACCATGATTTTAATTTTAGTATAAATTCATGAATATCAAACTAAAATTTTCAATATTTTACTTTATCTAGATATGAGGCTACAGTCAACTTTAATCTTTAAAAGTTATATTTTTTAAATCTTGTGAAAATTAGGAAGAATGGCTTCGAAATTATCTTAATTAGTATTATGTAGAAGATTTAATTGAAGTTCAAAGTTTTTGAACCGTAAGTAAAAATTCTAAAGGTTGAAGACGAAGTGAAACACACGTGCGCGAGTACGGTCAAACCCAGCGCGTGAAAATTTTGACTAAGCGCGTGACCAATCAGAAAATTTTGAAAAAAATTCCAAAAATTTTATTTTATTTTCTGGTCAAAATGTCATATTATAGCACCCTATTTGGATAACTAGAAACCTAATTTGACATAACCCTAAAGTGGAAATTTAAACTTTAAAATTATTTTTACACATAAACCCCTAAAGTTTTTTAACTTCTCTATTTTCACCCCAAACATTTTCTATAACTTTTTGACATTAATAGGAACAAAAAAGTCTCTTTGTACCAATCTTAAAATTTAAGTAACTTGAGTAATAAAATTAGACTTTATTTCTATTTTAGACCACAATATTTTATTTTTAACGCAATTTTGTAACTTTACCGCACTTTTAAATATTTCGCAAACCTTATTCTTACACCAAAATATATTTTTCTTTGTCAGACTTATACGGACTACCACCTTGACCTAAACCAACTCCACTAAACTTTTCAAAAACCCTAACAACAAGTAGGTAATTTCTTATTCAGTATGATTTTCACATAATTCTTTTGATTATGCCTTTTGTTGATATCACTATATGATAGACCCACTATATCATATTTTCATTGATGAACTCACTTGAGTAATTAAACTATTTACGTATAATTACTTCAAATTTTAACGGTGATTATACAATCGTAGTAAATCATATGATGCAATTTTACCCGGTTCTATTATAGCATACATTATGACCACGAAATAATCTTTCGTTATATTCGCGACTTTATTATTTGGCCTGTAGGACTCAGATGATTGAGGACCTAGTTATTTCTACCATATGGAATGTCTGTAATTGACTTAGCACGATTACTTTTATCTCTAGTATCTGAATTGATTATCTCCAATTTTATTAGATAGACATTGTTATAGATATGACCATTATCCCCAAACCTCTAAACGGATAATTATGAGTTATTTGTTTAGAAAGCATTCCTAAATATTATCAGTTCTAGCCAGATATTTCTATATTTTTAGATATATCATTCCAAGAACGAACATGTTATCTTATCCTAACGTTGAATCCATTTCATATTGAATTTCTTGTATTGACTCATTAAAAATCATTTTTTAAAATGTATAAAATAAGAATTATCTACTTGGTAATTTTCCTTATGTTTTTAAAATTTAGGATGGACCCAGGCAATAGATAAGTCAACATATCCCCGATCTTGAACATATCTAATGCATCACCTCATGTTACTCTAGAAATTATATATGCCTGGCAAATCAGTCGTAGCACCAAAGATCCCATTATAATTTCCTATGCTACTACGTATAAATGGATGTAATTGATATTGTATCAAGGCACATGTAGTACTTTTTAATTTTCTTTTATGGGCTATGTATTAAGAAATAGTGCCTTTATTTAGGATTAGTGTAAGGAATAATGTATTTCAATACTCTACCTCATGTTAAAGATTATTAGGATTGTTTAGCTCATTATTATCATTATTATTTATACTTTCGCTATTTGATTTATTTCCCCATTTACACCTATAAACAGAAACCCTTATTAGGCTTAATTATTCGGGACGTGACAATATGGTATCAAAGTATATTAATTAAAAGAACTAGGTTTATTACTCCTATGCAGGACACATTTAGGAATATAATTAATTTACGCTTTCGTAACTTCTTTAGGTTAAATTTGATACTAACTATCAATCTTACTGTAATGGATCTTTGGGACAACATTTACTTGAACACCGATGGTATCGATCAAGAACAATTTATCCAGAAAATCAGAGAAGAGGGGTATAGTAAGTTATGTAAGGCAATTGGGGACATCGATAAAAAATGTGCGATCACAACACCAAATATTAAGCATCATCTATTGGCATATTGGTTATTGTGGGAGGAGCGGGCAATGAAACAAACTTGACGATTTGTCAAAGATGAAGAGTTTCTAATGAGATAATATAGTTTTACATTACTAATATAGGGGACTAAAAACTAATAAAAAAATTAGGATGTTTTAACACCAGTTTTTATGTTATTTATATGCTTAAGTTTCCTTATAACAGTTTAAGGATCTTTTAAGTTAACTCATTATGTTTTATGAATTATCTTACGATTATGTGTGCTTTAATTATTCATTACTTCTATAGGGTGGTCATTAATTGCAACCTTAACGTAACACCTCGATTAGAATCAACGTCAACTATTCCATCTAAGGCCATGGATACATAGCCAAATGCTTACAAGAACTCACTGGATTGTCATAAGAACGTCAAAATCCTATACTCGGGATTGAAGTATCTACAGATGTTCGACGAATGAATGTTCTAAAATAATTTATAAGGAAACGACCCCTTGCTTTTTAGGGGAAACCTAGAGCATCAGAAGCTGAACGCTGGTTTAGGCAAACTTTAAAGGTTCTGGACGGAGTAGGAATAGTACCTGAACTCTAAGTTGATTTAGCCAATTATTTATTTCAAAGCGAGGTCGATCACTGGTGGCAATCGGTGAAATGTACACAGAATGTGGAAAATTTGATATGGCCACAATTTGAAGAAATATTTTTCAAAAAGTATTCTTCTGAATCTTTATGTTATCAACTGACAGTGGAATTTTGGTGACTCCAACAAAATACCATGATGATAGCACAATACGAGGCTCGGTTCACATAATTTTCCCATTACGCTTAGGAATATATCGACACTGATATTAAGAAATGTAAATGATGATATGATAAATCGGACACGTGTCTCTCTCGAACATCATATCACGTGTAGAATGAATGTAAAGCAAGTAATAAAGGAAAGAACACAAGATATAGAGTGGTTCAGCTATAAATATGAGCCTACGTCCACTTTAGTGCTTCACTCTCGTTATGTATGTAGTGTAATACAAGCTTACAATGCTATGTAAGGCATATAAAATGGAGAATAGAGGAGAATACATGTAATTGGCTAGATTAATGACTGGAGATGAGGCCTGCCTGAGATAGATCCAGTTGTGGCTGCGGTAATAGGGTAAGCCCCCAAGTATGGTGATCTCTAGAGAAATATGAGAGTTTGGCAGGGCTTCTCCAAGTATTTACTCCTTTGGTCCTCCAATTATGAGGTAAGCATATCTATTTATATGAAATATAAAGGTGGTGTCACGTGTTTAGGACACGTGATATATGGATAAGTCTGAAGAATGTGTGATCCTTACAGAAGTTGGACAGTTGTTAAGTGTCCTGTATATGAGTAGGGGTCGCGACCTGTTTAAACCCAGGCGATATCCAGTCTAGAGGGTGTCGCGACCTGTTTGAGACCAGGTAGCGGCCAAGTATTGAAAAAGGTGTCGCGACCTATTTGTGCCCAGGCAACGGCTAAGTATCCAAGGCTTTTGCGTACAAGGCCTAATAAATATACTAGACCGCGACATGTCTATTCCTAGGAAGCGTCCCATTTTTAATACTTTCGGGTTGTAGTGACTATTTTGTGCATATCAATAATCCCCCAAGTCGTAGTGCCAAGAGGTGGCGATTTGGGGTTGCGGTTGAATTATATGACTGTCACGAAGATAGTTCGGAAATATTTCACCTTCTCGTGACCTTTTATATAAATGGGATCTGTCTGTGGCCTTCATTATGTTTTCCAAACTTTTGAGAGCAAATCGAAAGCTAACCTCTATCATTTTACCCTTTGAGCTTTTAGGCGAGCTGTTTATGGTGGTTCAAGGCGGTGTTGAGGTTGTTTGAGGTAGAGTTGAGGCCGAACAACTAGTGATTCTTCATTTCTAGGTAATCTTTCAAACCAATTCATCATTTTATTCAATGTTTTTCGAAAGTTTGTCATTAATTCATTTCTGCAAAGCCATGTTTGACTAAATCTGTTTGGATGAAGAATTGCTATAAATCTGATTCGGTCAACTAAATCTGTTTCGAACCAATAGGGTTAACTAAATATATTTGAAGAAAATATGTTTGAATCAATGAAATGAATTAAATACAAACTTAGGTGTTTGAATGAGATTTAAATCTGCAAACTTAGGTGTTTAAATCAGACAAACTTAGGGTCAAACTTAGGTGTCTGTAGAAATGGCTTCGCATATTTAAACAGAAATGGTTTTACAAATTGGGTCAAATGGATCTAGTTTAGGTGTTTGAATCAAATTTAGTTGACCCTATTGGTTCGAAAATAATTTTCTTCAGCGAAACAGATTTATCTAAATATGTTTAAATCAGATTGGGTCAAACAGTTTTCTTCAATCAAATAAAGCCTTTGGAATCTATCGGGCCTTGTCTGCTCAAAGATTACCCTAATTGCGTAATCCTTGATTCTGAATCCGCTTACTCCTTAAATTGTAGGAATACAAGGGTGGCTTTAGAGGCCATGGAGGAAGATAAACATTCTAGCATAAATCCTCCTATTAAAAGCATGGTTGCATCAGTTACTGCAATCTCTACCGCCCCCTCAGATCCAAGGAATACACCCGTAGAGCCTTCAAGCCAAGCTACTGAAAAAATCCCCGCAGCTATAGAGTATAAGTGCTTAATGAACGAGGAGTGGATTGCCCAACTTCCTGCGGCATTTTAATTCCCTTTGTCCATAATCCGCTCCCTTCCATCTGAAGATAAAAGGTCATGCTCCGCAGTCCCCAATGATGGGATCTGTTTTCCCTTGCATGCCTTCCTCCTAGGGCTACGACTCCCAATTCCTAACCCAATTAGGAGAATTCTTAAAGTCATGAACTTGTCCCCCTCCTAGTTAGACCCCAATGGTTGGATGGCCACTCTTGCTGCATTGGTGCTTTGGTAGAAGAGATTCGACAGAGATATTACTCTCGAGGAATTTTTTCACTTTTACAAACCAAAGGAGAATTTCGTGGACCTTCCATAGTACTACTACTTTACTCTGCAGAATAATAAAGAATACTTGTATACTGAGAAGCCTTTCTAGTGTTAAAAAATGGAAAGGAAAATTCTTTTATATCTCTGGGGACAGTTGGAGATTCATCCCCAAGAGTGTGAGAGAGAGAGAGCATATAGAATGTCGCAAAAATGGGGGAGTCCCTCCAAAGAAGGTAATTCTCAACCATTACTGCAACCTTTTAATTTTGTCAATCATATTTTATTTGCTGCGACTCATACTGATCTTGATATCTTTATGCAGATAATCTCAAGCTCAATAACAAGGCCAAGAAAAGAGTTGAGGACGCGGCAGGCTTCAGCAAAGCCTTCAAAAAATTTAGAAAGCTGGTCACTTCCACAACAATCTTTGAGTGAGGGTATTTTTCTAATAAAGACATACCAAAGAAAATGACGATGGCCGGTAACCAACCTTTCCTTATAAATACCATATTCATTGTCTGCAGCTAATACATTGCTGCAGCCTATATCTTAACTTGCCTTTTTTTATTTTAAGAGAGGAGATTGGTTGTGAGATTTTGACCGCACAACTTGCTGAGATGGATGAGGATATGGTTGTCCTCAACCAACCTCCTAAGGGGAAGAAGAGAAAAAGTTCCCAAAAAAGGAAAATTGTTGTGTTAGATCTTCCTTTTAACTAAGTTGCTACGGCAGGATTTGGGGTGTTATCCCTTATACAGAGAGGGTTGCAACTCCTGATAATTCTATTATGGTCTATGATGAAATATCTGATGCACTTGTCGCGGTAGGATTATTGCTCACTGATGGGGATTTACAAGGTAGACACAGCCATATCCGCATCTCACCCACTACATATCACCCTCTACGAAGAGTAATGGTTGTTAATGCAACCTTAACACATCATCAAAGCAGGAAAAAGGTGGGTCCTAATGGTCGTTTGTGGCCTCAACTAAGGCAACCTGATCCTAACTCTTCATGGGATAAAACTACTAGGGCGGTCAACAAAATAAGAAAGGTAGCAGATAATATTGACATGGATCGCCTTGTAGAAGAAGGCTATGAAGACACGGGGGAATATGGCCTCCACAGTCTATTGCGAGTAAGCATTTCACAATTATTTTATGCTCAGTTATATTTCTTTATACTAACCGTGTCAAATTTCAGGCTACGGATGTTGTAATGTCGCAGAGGATGAAGTATGAAGGACTCTTGAAGCTCTATAGGGTTGTAGATTCCACACATAAAACCGACTTGGAGATGGCCAGGAGCACTTCATTTGAAATCAGTAAACAATCATCTGATGCGGCCCTTGAGGTGGCCAAAATGGATGCAGAGTCTAAAGTACAGGCCGCAGCTGAAGCCCATAAAAATGCTGAAAATAATTTTACACAAGCTGCGGAGGCCTTAAAAATTATTGACGCAAAGGCGTTGGATTCTACTCAACATGTTGCAGCCTCTAATCAAAAGCTTAAGAAGAAGTATGAAGAATTGGAGCAAATTCATACTGCTTCTCTTAAACGGAAGGATAATAAGCATGCCGCAGCCCTTCAACAGAAAGATAATGAGCATGCCACAATGATGCATAAAGTTGTGTACATTACTGTAGAGGCTTACTAAAAATCAAAGGATCTCTTCCTCACAAATAATAAATCCTATCTCCGCGGACTCCAAGAGTTTAGGCACAGGGTGGTGAAGAACATCCCTAAGATAAAATAAAAGTGATGTGTTGGACGCTTAAGGGCCCGAGCACGAGGAATGTGTGGCTGACTTGAAAGCAACCGCGAAGGAGAGAGCTAGGAAGATGGCTGAGGATGCTGCAGCAGCTGAGGAGACAGAGACCGCGATTGAAGATGACGAAGATCATTCAGAATCTAAGTTGATCATACTTGGGGTTATTGATAGGAAGGGTTTTGCAGCGGCGTGAGAGTCACCTACGCGTCGGTCATTTTGAATTCGGCTCACCTGAACTATACAAAAACCTAAATTACGACTACACTCAACGGGTGAGTATAGCCGTAAGTCGGGTGTCAAAAATCCACAGAGACGAGTTGCTAGAATTTAAAGGATTTAATATTCCTAAATAGAAGTGTAAAAGATGATTATGCACAATATGGGAAAAGATGCATAAAAGGGAAATATTAATCTAGGCGAGGGAAAATAAAGCTAGATTAAGAAAGCGAGTAAAAACTATAGGTTGCGTCGAACATCCCTCATCCGAGTTAATTAGTATAAAATGGTTACATGGGTCGATGAGTTATTACAAATACGTCTCGTTTCGACAGTTAATTGAACCAAGGGTTGTCATGCTCCTAAATTCGCATAAAAGCCTAATACGATTTTGGTGTCAACAAATACTGTGAAAATTACGCACGCAAGGTCATAAGCACGGAACATACATGATATGCACCGTTAAATCCCCTAGGTGTAATAACTAGGACAACGCACCCGAAATAGACCCGTAAACTCCATCACCAAAGCCAAGCAACATATCAACCCGGAATGAGTTCAATCTGGCACAACCTAGACTAATTTAGCTAGAAAGCATATTTAAAACATGGTAAAGGAAAGCGGTAAATAAACGAGATAAAACTACACTAAAAAGCAAGGAAAGAAAGCATGTAAACCTAATTATGAAAGCATGTAAATCTAATTAACAAAGCAAGAATTAAGGAAATACAACTATATTAAATGGAGAGGATGATGAATCGTTCACTTACAAGCCCAAATGGGTGTCAAACCAAGGAAATACAACTATATTAAATGGAGAGGATGATGAATAGTTCACTTACAAGCCCAAATGGGTGTCAAACCAAGAAGCAATGAAGAAGAACTCTCCAAAAACCTCAAACCCTAAGCTATTCTAACCTAAAATGAATTATATTTGTTCTTTACAGCAAAATTCCTTTATATAGTAAAAGGAATTAAATTAGAAAAGAAAAGAAAAGCCAAAATATCAGCTGAAAACAGGGGATCGATCGATCGATCAAAAGGATCGATCGGTCGATGGTAAATATCATAGCCCACTATCTCAGCTCGAGGGAAAAAGCTAAAGGATCGATCGATCGATGGCTACAGGTCTGCACTTCTTCCTCCTGTTTTGGTTGGTTTGGTTTTCCTTTCCGCTAGAAATGTCGTAACTTCTTCGTTCTGACTCAGAATTGCGCACCGTTCACGGCCACGCGAAGCTTGTGAGGAGGGATACAACTTACATATAGATGTTGGGCCAGGTACCTAAGATGTGAATTGATCGAATTGCCCTTGAACGTGCGATCGAGTAAGAAACTTGAGCGGAATGCATCCGAACTCCATACTTAGTACATAAATACCTGCAAAAGCCCAATTATACCTCATATAGCATGTTAACAATATAAACCGAGGTTTTTTGGTTAACGGTCTTAAATATAGAGATTAAGGCACCCGAGGGGGTTAAAATGCATAGGACCGAGGTATGAAATATGCAATATTTGCGTCGTATCAGTTATAATTTTGTATTCTTAGGTAATCTCGTATTTTCTGAATTACTAGCTCATACAGGGCTATGTACATTTCTCACAATTTAATTTTTAAACTTGAATTCTTAAATAGGGTTGCGCCCTTTTTTGAAAGTTGTAGCCCTAATCAATATATTTAACTTTTGCCTGCATCTCTTGGCAATATCTGAACACCAAATTTTCTGCGGACTTTAATGAATGTCGTGCTCTTTTCATAATCTTAAAACGTACTGCGTCCTTGTATTATTTGTATGCCTCTACCATGATCTTGATAGAGAATAGTATTGTCTCCAATGAGGTTGCCGCCACATTAAACTTCATATGACATTGGCTGCGGTCGCTTTTGAGAGGCTACGGAAATATTTTCTTGCACGCTTCTATTGTGATCTTGAGAATAGGCTGAAGCCATCTTGAATTCTTAATAAACTACTTTCAACACTGCTTCAAACTATAGCCATCTTAAATGCTTCAGCCTTTGATCCAGGAAGTTGTGGCCATAGGGTTCTTTGCGGCACTGTTGGATTTACTGTAGACAATTAAGTCCTTGACCCCTTTGAGAAATGTTACTGCAGAAATGTAGGGTTTTCCATAAACGGTTAAGTCTTTAGCCCCTTTGAATAATCACACTGTAGAAATGGGTTATTTTCAGGCCTCCCCCGACTAGGTATTATGAAGCTTCCCCAAGCTATAATTGAATATACATCTAGCCATCCTTGGTTGGGTATTATGGGCCCCCACGACCAATTGACACATATCAAGAGCTAAGAACGGGCATTAGTAGCTCTCGTGGCTAATTAACGCATCTCAAGAGCTGAAAACGGGCCTTATAAGCCCTCGTGGCTTAATAAAGCTTCCCAAAAGTTGGGAACGGGCTTTGTAAGCCCCCCATGGCTAAGTTGAAGAATCCCAAAAGTTGAGATTGGGCATTATGAACCCCGTGGCCTTACGTTGAGAGGGGTATGACTGCTAACCAAGGCAATCTCCTCAATAAACCTTTCCTCCCGAAATAAGCAAATGGTCTACAGGATAATTGGTCAACATGTTCCATTAAATCTGTTTGAGAGGAAAGCCTTTCATTATATTTCTAAATAGGATAGTAAGAATATATATATCTTTTTATTTTAATAAAATACAAGTGTCTTAGATGTATAGCTACAAAGAGCTTTATAGATAGGGTTTAAAAAGAGCTAAATATGAAAAAATAGACACTAAGGTTGGAATCTCACAAGAAGCCTCCCAGATATCGGTTGCACCCCCTAAGCATCCTTCATGAATTATTTAAACGCTCCCTTACTAACCCTTTCAATTTCATTCTTCAGGGCATGGCAATTATTTTTTTCGTGGCTATGATCGCTGTGAAAATTGCACAATTTGGTCCGGTCCCTCTTGTGAGGAGGGGACCTTAGCTTCTTAAGACAACGGAGAAATTTATCTTCTCTGATGAGATTCAAAATGTCTTTGATTTGGTAAATCAGCGGGGTGTAGGTCTCATAGCCCTTTTCTGGTTTAAGCTGCTCCAGCTTCCTCTTTTGAACTTTGGCAATAGTCATTGCTTCTTCCACTGTAGCCTTTTTTATGAATGTGAAGGTTGCAGCTTCTGATGGGCCTATGCAAAGGTGAAGGATTCAGCCTCTAACGCCAACACCCTCTACGTGAGAAATTTAACCTGGTCTTGGAATGCTGATTGACAGTCGTACAAGTGATCAATAAAGCTCAGCAACAGGAGAACTTTTTCACTCCGCTTTTTGCTTGCCTTTCAGGTTTCCTCAATGGTCTATGATGTGTTAGTCTTTTAGAAATCTATACTCTGAGATGAACTAGATAGTGGTGAGAAAACTAAGGAATGCAGAGAACAAGGTAAGTATAATAACAGGGATGCAGAGTTTGTAATCTGAAAAGTTGCACTGTTGTGGCCGCAGCACATTGCATGCATGAGATGGTTGCCATGGATTTCTCAAGGGAAAATTCACCATATTTTCTTTTCCTCTGGTTAGTGAACTGTTGTGGAGATGTAATGTAGTGGAAAGGCTGTAGCCAGTAGGCAATTACTCTACCTGGCCGCATCCTACCTGAAACAGTGCAAATGAATGCATAAAAATGGTCCTACAATTTGAGTTCTACCCATAAGAAGTGACCAAAAAAGGCCAACTAGGAGTCTACAAAAGATAAAAACAGTCCTTGAGTGCAAAATAGCACTAATTTGTAAAAACCTAGATTATAGGCGCAAAATAGCAGAACCGGGTAAACAAAACTCATCCCTAATTACCCAACTTTAGAAGGCTATGGCCTTTGATGCCTTTCAACATTATTTTGGTAGGGCAACATCACAGGGGTATAGAAATATAGATTTAAGGTCATAAAAAGGATACCAATTAATAGATATATATTAATTAACGATCCCTAAAGAGGGGTACATATAAAAAAAATATGAGTTCTATAACCTAAATTTCACTCAAGAGATAGTGGCTCGGGAGCCCTCATGGATGAAATAAGGTATTAAGAACCCTAATAGGTAAAGGAAATAATATTCTAATACCTCGATTCCCACAGACGATGCCAGATTGATGATACGAGAAATCGAACACATATCGCTCTCGAACATCATATAAAGTGTAGAATGAATGTAAAGAAAGTAATATAGGAAAGATCACAAGATATAGAGTGTTTCGGCTATAAAAATGAGCCTACGTCCACTTTGGTGCTTCACTCTCATTATGTTTGCAGTGTAATACAGGTTTACAATGCCATGTGAGGCATACAAAAGGGAGAATAGAGGAGAATACATGTAACTAGCTAGATAAATGACTGGAAATGAGTCATGTCTGAGATAGATCCAGTTATGGCAGGGACAATGGGGTAAGCCCCCAAGTATGGTGATCTCTAAAGAGAGATGAGAGTTCGGCAGGGCTTCGCCAAGTATTTCCTCCTTCCGTCCTCCAATTATGAGGTGAGCATCTCTATTTTTAGGAAATACAAAGGTGGTGTCACGTGTTTAGGACACGTAATATATGGATAAGTCTGAAAAATACAGGATCCTTACAGAAGTTGGACAGATGTCAAGTGCCCAGTATATGACTAAGGAGCACGACCTGTTTGAACCCAGACGGCAGTCAGTCTAAAGGGTGTCGCGGCCTATTTGATACCAGGCAGCGGTCAAGTATTGAAGAAGGTGTTGCGGCCTGTTTATCCCCAGGAAACGGACAAGTATCCAAGGCTTGTGCGTACAAGGCCTAATAAACATAGAGGTCCACGACTAGTCTGTTCTCAGGTAGCGTCCTGTTGTTAATACTTTTGCGGCTGTAGTGGCTATATTGTGAATATCAGTAAACATTTCGAATGAGAATTCAAAGCCAATGTCAAGACTTCCCTTATTCATTTGCAAATTCGTGAGTTCAGTAAAATGGTCGAAGTAGACTACCTTATTGAAAATAATTCATCTCCCAGTGGGACATCTTGTAGTAATTTACCCTTCCTCAAAATAATTCTAATAATCATTCACTCAATCTTTCCATCATAAATTGCCCTAATTATAAACCAAATGAATGACGATCATTCATCCAGATTCAATACCGAAATAGTGGTGCTACCATTCATTGTCATGAATGCAATACTCCTAGACACATCAGACCTCAGTGTCCCAAGTTTCGTAAACCCAATTATAATCTCACAACCGTTACAAATACCAGCAAAAATCTCAAACCACAACAAACCGTCGGAAGACCTCCAGCTATGCCAGGAAAATCTGTTCCTAAACCTCCTCCAGGAAATTCCAATAATCATGGATCTACGAGCAACAATGCAACTCAAGGTCGATCTTTTTCACTATTAACACAAACAGGCAGTCATGATGTTATTGAAGGTATTGTTTACTTCACAACCTTACGAGACATGTATTAATTGATACAGGTTCATCTCACTCATTTGTTAACCCGACGTTTATGACTTAATAAATCTTATTCCTATTTCTTTAGATCATTCATTTACCATAAATATGCCCACGGGTACCATTGCCAAAACACGATAGGTTTTTAAAACTTATGAGGTAAAACTTGAGGTAGGAACTATTATCATTGATCGAGTTGTCTTAGAAAGACTAAGATTTGATGTCATTATTAAAATATCTGTTTTATCTCCTAACAACGCATATATCAATTACTCATCGAAAAAGGTGATTTTTTAAAGCTCTACCACCCGACATAGCAAATTTTAGGAACAATGTTCTCAGACTTTCTTAAATTTATTCTCTTATTCTTTAAACTTCTTGACGATTATGAGGATATATATCCTGAAGAATTACCTAGAATTCCTCCATCTAGAGAAATTGAATTTGTAATCAATATTTTTCCCAATACCGCTCCCAATTCTATACTACCCTACCTAATGGCACCTCTAAAACTATGAGAAATTTGAACCTAACTTGATGAATTATTTGCAAAAGGGTTTATTCGACCAAGTTCATCTCCCTGGGGTGCTTCAGTACTATTTGTAAAGAAGAAATCTTGTTCATTCCGATTATGTATCAATTACCGTATATTAAACCAGGTCAATGTTAAGAATAAATATCCTTTACTTACAATAGGTGATTTTTTTAATCAATTAGGAGGAGCCAAGGTATTTTCAAAAATCAATTTACGTTTCAGATATCATTAATTAAGGGTAAAGGAAAAAGACGTACCAAAAATAGTTTTTAGAATTCGATATGGACAATTTGAAATTTCAGTAATGTCCTTTGGACTTACTATTGCCCTAGATGCTTTTATGGACCTAATGCATCGTGTATTTTAACCATTCCTAGATTAATTTGTGATGGTATATATCAACAACATCTTAATATATTCACAAAATGGAAGGGATCACAAACATCATATACCAATCATATTAGATACCTTATGACGTCACCAGTTGTATGCAAAGAAGAGAAAATGTGACTTCTTAATGAAAGAGGTGACATTTTTAGGAAATGTTATTTCAGAATTAGGAATCCAAGTAGATCCAGCAAAAATCGCTGCAGTTAGGGAATGGCCCCAAACCACTATCGTAATCGAAGTTTGAAGCTTTTTAGGATTAACTGTTATTATCGAATATTCATATAAGGATTTTCAACTATTGCTCTACCTCTTATAAAATTAACCCAAAAGGATATATGATTTGAATGGAATCCATAATGTACTCAAGCCATTTGTATCCTGAAAGAACATTTGACTACCACCCTTGTACTCACGATACCTTTTAGTACTTTAAGCTACGATGTATACACGGATGCCTCCTTACAAGGGCTAGGATGTGTAATCGTGAAATCAGGCAATGTAGTAGAGTATGGGTCATGAAAATTGAAAATCCACGAACACAATTATCCAGTTCATGATCTAGAATTAACTGCTATCATTTTTTCCTTGAAAATGTGGCTGTGTTATTTATAAGGAGTAGAATTTCAATTACTCGTTAAGAGTGCGCCAGTAATCAATGGACGAACTTGTTTAATTAAATTTCAATTTTAGTCCTAAAATTCTTAGTCTTGCAATTAATTATGATTGACGAATTAAATAAATTCAAGAATGAAAAAAATCACACAAATGAGGAAAAATTCCCTAAAGGGGCAAATTCTTTTTTATTTCACCATATCTTGTAACACTTACAAAAACAGAGAAATACAGCTTGACACACGAATACCTGCAAGCATCGATTTATTGTCTTCGGCAAGAGATCCCCTAAGAACTCCAATCATCAACAATGGAAAATCAGATTTCTTCTCCACAAGTGTACTCCAAATGAGTAGAATAAGTTATATAAGGTATAAATGATTCACATATGAATTTGGGATACTTTGGTGAATCAAAAGGTGCTTAAAACTCTCAAAAACGAAGTCTTAATTTGTAGTTGTTTCCGCAACAAACGAAGTTGTGAAGACTTAAAAAACGTGAGTGCATAAAACTGGTATTCATAAGAAAATTAAGGCGTCATTGTCGCTCAAACGAAATAGGACGTCGCTCGAACAATAGTTGATGTCGTTTGAACAACTCGCACGAGATGCATATGTCGTTTGAACGACAGCGATCTCGTTTAAATGACACGAACATCAAATCATGTCCGCCTCAACACTTCGAAAAAATTCTATCACATTGGAAAACATTTCAAGTATTGAAAAGAGTTTATAAAAAATTCCCAAATAAATATATAAACCTTACAAACTCCAAATTAAATATTTTACCATAATCGCTAGTGGAGTAGTGGGAATGTTGAAGACGCAAGTTACACGTGGCTCAATGAAAATTAACTACGCATGTTTGAAGATGAGGGTGCGTGAAGCTTCAGATTTGAATCTAGGTCATCATGAAGTATCGTGTTGCATGTCGAATGTAGCGGGATAAGACATATATGATGTGATCTAAGACACTTAAAAAAATTTGTAGATACTAAAATGGACATTTATAAAATCATGTCCTTACAAATCTCCCCCTATGTCTATACCGGTACATACATTAAAACTATCTCAATTATGCTACCCAAACTTAAAACAAATGACATACAATTTAATATCATCATAAACCCAAAAACTACAAATACTATATGACATGTCTTAAATATAACTTCAACATCTTCAATTCTTCAACTTCTTCAATCTTTCTTTATTATCATCAGGCTGTGCAAAATAATCCTCAATTTTGTTCCTACACACATGAGACGAGACACAATACTCGTGACGTGCAACAGTTTGAAAAATAATGATAAGCTAAAATCAATATCAATTAATCTTAAACAAATCATTATCAAATAAAATAGGCAAAGCAAAAACAAAATCTCCCCGATAATTCGTTCTCCACATATTTATGATGTCCCCAAATAGATAAATATGAAGAACACAAAGCAAAGCAAATGGAAAATGTCACAAGGTAACAAAACTTTCTCTTTTTCAATTTTTAATTTTTTTTAAATAAAATTTTACAACAAAATATCACACCATGAAAGAATACGAAAATAACTAAGTCGGTGGTAGCGAAAATGTGGGAATGTGAACAAATTCGATAGGAAAATCAATGCATACAAACATAGGATATGTACACGGTGAATTTTGGATATTCCTAACGAATGAACTCAAAATCGTCCTTAGGTGTCAAAAATGTGAATTCATATGACATCGACTCAATTTAATCGACACATCAAAGTCTAAAATGATTTCCACACCAATAATGTCTAAAACTATGTAATGCTTTTTCAGGACTTTGTCAGAATGTCCAAACCTGTTTTTTACTTATTCATCCGAACACCCTCATAAATAATAAATCTTTTATTTTTTTTTTCTTAAGGTGATCTATTTTTCTCTCCTTAGAGAAATCCTGTTGGCCCCATTTTTGGCATATGATTATTTTTATTTCCTTAATTTTTTTTCTTGGGCTCTTTTAAACGGTGGCTTTCATGACGAGTTAATTTTGTATTCTCCCAGCCCTTTCCCGTGAACACTCATCACTTTTTGCAATTTAATTACTCACGGTTAATGGCTCTTACATGCACTACTTTCATTGTCAAGTTTTATCACATTTGGTTCATTTTAAAGACAGAATTAAGATGAAAATACTTCGACCAACATGTGATTTGACAACCACAATAATCAAACAAATTTGTGCATTAAAGGAGATAAGGAGTCAAACATGTAGAAGATATCACTAATCACATCTTAATGACTCCATGTGTTATAAAGCACATGAATGAAATAATGTAGCATCTCAAATCACTATCAAACAGTCACGTTGAATATGGACTGAAGTTGTGACTATGGCTATCTTAAGTTTTCATCCATAAATGGTGTAAGCAAAATACAAAACTATTTTTGAATTTTTCAAAAAAAATTATAAAAAAAAATCTTTTTGTCTTTTTCAAAAATTTATCAAAAATAAAATCTTTTTAGATTTTTCAAAAAAAATAGAAAATCTTTTTGTAATTTTCAAAAAACAAGAAGGAAAAAATAAAACCAAAAAAATAATGTTACAAATGATACAATGTAGAGATAGGAATCACATGATATGAACATGAAAAATGCATCCTACTCTAGATTTGGTGACCACCCTTCAGTCAACTGTGAAAATTCCTAAAGACTTCCTAAAACTCTCGAATCTAATGACGTGTAAAGGCTTTGTCAAAATATCTGCTAACTAGAGGTCGGTAGACACAAAACTCGAGGATACTACCTTCTCTTCTACCAGCTCACAGATAAAGTGCTCGCATATCCTAATGTGCTTTGTACTCAAATACTGGATAGGATTACGGGATATGTGTATCGCGCTCATGTTAGCACAAGGAAATAGTCATAGTGTCTTATGATATCCCATAATCCTCCAGCATCTTGAAAACCCCCGGATTCTGATTTTCGCAATTAAAATCAAAGTTGTAATTTCCTTTTATATAAATTCGAGAGATGATGCGGAAGCGATA
Organism: Sambucus nigra; assembly: GCA_949130495.1. Lineage (NCBI taxonomy): Eukaryota > Viridiplantae > Streptophyta > Magnoliopsida > Dipsacales > Adoxaceae > Sambucus > Sambucus nigra. Next base: position 488,342,745 of record OX422218.1, on the reverse strand, counting down.
GGGGATGGTTCAACTTAAAACAACAACAAATTTTAATTCCTTAAACAAATTAAAATTACACCAAGTGAAGTAAAAATAATCAATTAATATATTCACTTAAACCAATTAATTAATCCAAGTCCTAGAATTTGCCTAAGTCATATTTATCAATATTAGCAAATTAGGCGAAACCAAATTTTAGCAAATGACTTGAATTAAATAAACTTTACCCAATATTTAATTTAGCACCAAATTAAATGAGTGTGATGATTTAAACCAAATTTTATCTTGAATTATTCTAAGCATGCGTTCTACGTTATTTTGCAAGATAAAATAAATCGATCACACTACGCCGCGATGTACGAGGAAAAACCCAAGACGGGAAACAACCTCGGACGGCCCTAGCCACAAATCCACTAGATACGGAATTACAAGTACAAGACAGATAGACTTACAACGCACGACTCGATCCCTCTCAAGCCTCGACGCTTCTTCTTGTAGACACCTCTTCCTAGCGGATAACCTTGGAACACCACCGCGGTCTCGGAATCCACCGATAGGACTTTGTATGGTCACCGTCACCCGAGTAAGGAGCCTTTCTCCAAGTGGGTAGAATCGCAACAAAACTCTTCTTCTTTGATTGATGTAGAAGCAAACCAAAACTTCTCTTCAATTCGGTGTAGAGATAAACCGGTGCCAAACTCCAAGCAATTGATATGTATATGTGAACTTGGATAAACAATATGGGTGTAAAACTAGAGTGATAAAATATTTTCTCTTGAAAAATAGCACTCAAAACTTGAACATTTTCCTAAAAACAATTTTGCTCTCAAACTCTCTCTAAGAGATAAACTAGGATGGAAAAGTTAGATTGGAAAATGTTATTCCCGCTATTGATAAATTCTGAAAAAGTTGGTTAAAAACTTAGTGGGAAGTGGGTGCAAAACTGCCAAAAAACTGCCAAAAACTGTTCCCGCCTGGCATCTCGTTCGAACGACATTTCGTTCGAACGAAATCTCGTTCGAACGAGACTTCTAACGACGTTCCAGATTGAACTCATTTGAATCTCGTTGGATATCTCGTTCGAACAAAAGGTTCGTTCGAATGACATATCGAACGACATTCCAGTGGCCTAATATGGGAACTCGTTGGCAGGTTCGTTCGAACGACATTTTCGTTCGAACGACAATCTCGTTCGAACGACTCTATCGAACGAAAAAACAGAAAGTTTGAATATTCTTGTTTAAGCCCAAAAAACTTTATAAACATTTATTTAAAGTTTTAATTAATTCTTTCTTAAAACAAAATGCAGTTTTTATAAAACCTAACACCCAATAAACTTGTTCCAAGCTCCTATATATATAATATTGCATTCATACCTTGGGAGCATGGAACTATGGTTGATGACGTAGAAACGAGGCACGCAAATCGGCATATTTGATGAGGCTTTATACTCTTTGCCGCTACGTCTTCAACAAACACTTCATAGGCTTGAGAATATTACAATTAAATACTATCCTATGAATAAATCTTTTTATCCGGAATTGAGCCAAAACTATATATGGACTCAATTAGAAATTTGTGTCCTTACACATCTGATTCATCCACAGAAGTTGCGTGCAACAACACCCAACGACTATGTACTCATCCTCCACAGTGAATAAAGAGATGGAGTTTTACTTCTTTCTCAACCAAGAGACGAGAGCATACCCAAAGAAGAAACATCCACTAGAAGTGCTCCTATATCCATCTGCATCCCTGTCCCAATCGGTATTCGAATAGGCGTATAAACGGTTATCGGTATCAAAGGAATACCAAATGCCAAATGAGAGAGTCCCACTCACTTATTTGATAATACATTTAAGAGCGAGTAAGTATGACTCTTTAGGGATGCCTGATATCGTGCACAAACTCTAACATTAAAGGTTATGTCAGGATGACTGGCAGTCATGTAGAGAAGACGACCTATTTTACTCCAATACAAGGTTTTCTCTATGTCCTTACCTGAAGTGTCCTTACTAAGTTTTATTGAGGTACTCATCGAGGTATATACATGCTTAGCGTAGTCTAAACCAAATTTCTTCACAAGGTCTAACATACTTGGATTGGGAGATAAACATACCATCCTCTAGCTGATGAACCTAGAGACCAAGGAAGAATGTAAGCTCACCAACCATTCTCATCTCAAACTCACTCTTCATCTCCTCCTCAAAGTCATGAGCATGTCAGGAGTACATGGAACCAAAGACTATGTCGTCCTCATAGACCTGGGTAACTAAAATATCATTATCTCATCTCCTAACAAGCAACGTCTTATCAACTCCCCCTCTCATGAAGCCATGGGATAAGAGATAAGAAGTAAGCCTCTCGTACCAAGCATAGGGTGCTTTCTCCAAAAAAAACAAGGATTTTCTTAGAAAATCTACGTGATCAGGGTGCTTAGGGTCTTCAAACCCTTTTAGTTGTTCCACGTAAACTTCCCCCGATAAAATGCCATTCAGAAAGGTACTCTTGACATCTCTCTAGTATAACTTGAAGTGCATATGGCATGTGATGGCGAGTAGTAAGCATACGTACTCAAGCCTCGCAATAGGAGAAAATATCTCATCAAAGTCTACACCCTATATCTATGTGTAGCCTTGAGCAACCAAACTAGCCTTATTTAGGATAATGGTACTATTCTCATCCATCTTATTCTTGTAGATCCACTTGTTACCTATAATATTTTTCTCACTAGGTCAGGGGCCAAGATATAGACATCATTCTTTCTAAACTGAACCAACTCATCATGCATAGCAGATATCCAGTATTCATCCTTGAGTACTTCCTTGACATTCATGGGCTCGACTTTAGACGTGTAGCAAACAAAGCTAACGACATTCTCTAGTTGAGCACGAGTCTTAACCCCTAGGGTGGGATCTCCTAGAATGGAAGTAGGATTATGAATCTTACAAACCCAAGCAGGTGTGTCCCTTAAGACAGGAGTAGGGTCCACCCTGGGTATGGGAGGCACAATGGGATCATTAGTTGGAAGTGCATCCTCCTCACATAAAAGGATAGAATCAAAAAATATCGGTGGTTCATCATCTTGCATATTGATGTTTATTAACTCCATAACCTTAGAGTTGTTCAGGTTAAAAACCTGATATGCTCTACTGGTCGATGAATACCCTAATAATATTCCCTCGTCGCTCCGGGAGTTAAAATTTCCTAATTTCTCTATATCCTGTAGGATATATCATTTTCTCCCAAAGACATAGAAATATGAAAGGTTGGGCTTCTTTTCAGTCCACAATTCGTAGGGAGATTTAAGTGTGTATGGATGAAGGTAAACCCTATTTACCGTAATGCATGCGGTAACCACCGCCTCTAACCAAAATTTCCTAGCAACTCTATAACTTATAAGCATAGATCTAGCCATATCCTGAATCATCTGATTCTTCCTTTTAACAATCCCATTCTGCTGAGGTGTCTTCACGACCAAAAATTTAAGTTTCATACTGAGGCTATTACAGTAAAGATCTACTTTAGCTTCCTTAAACTCGGTGTTGTTGTCACTCTGTATTCTATTAATTGTGACATCATATTGATTTTGCAGGACATGGGACTTAGTCATAAGAAATTCCATAACATCGAATTTCTCTCTCAGAAAACCTACAATCGAGTAACGAGATAAATCATATACCATCACGAGGATATATCTCTTACTACCCAAACTCTCAGTACGAGTAGTAACCATAAGATCCATGTGTGTCAACTCAAGCACTCATGAAGTGGTAATGGAATTCAACTTTCTATGAGGGATACCGACTTGCTTTCCCAAATGACAGGATCCACAAACTGCAAAAGTCGACTTTCCAAGTGATGGAAAGCCACGTACTAGGTCATTTTTAGCTAATCTCTCCAAATCTCTAAAGTTCACATAACCTAGATATTGATGCCACAGATCCATAGGAGTGATCGTGGCACTGTTGCAGATAAATGAGGACTTGGGCACAATCCTATAAAAATTATCTTCAATCCTCACCCCTTGCAATAGAATTTTACCGACTTGATCATAAACATTTCACTCGTTTCGATCAAACTTTAACTACAAAGTCAGTGTCGCACAGCTGACTAATGCTGAGAAGGTTCACTTTCAAAACTTTGATGTATCTCATCCTCTAGCTTAAGAAATCCTGGCATCTTTATTGTACATCATCCTACTATGCTAGACTTGCTCCCATCATTAAATGTGACTTTACCTTCCTTACGATCCTCTAGGTAGGTAAAAAATGAAACGTCACCAGTCATGTGTCTGGAGCACCCCCTATTAAAGTACCACTGAGAGGTATTATATGCTTTAAGATCAACATGAACAACAAGAGCCTTTGCGTCATGCTTAGGTACCCAAGTGGTGGTAACCTTTTGTTTGCCGTTGTCATTATTGGTTCTAATCGGGATTCTGTAAGTATCCGCAGACGGTAAAGAAATTCAGTGAAACTCTTCCATTAAACTCTATGATATGGTGACTTAAAACTCAACCTGCTCTCTAAGGCTCGAAAAATCGCTAGTGGCATGTGGTGGAGCAAATGTACGTCGTGTCCGACCCAAACTATAGCAAACCTCCCTAAGGTGGCCCTTTCTTTTATAATAGGTGCAAAAGCACACAGTCTTAGGCTGACCTTGGTTTGATTTTCTTGGTCGAACTCTTCTTTGGGGTTTTAGTTGGTGACCATATGGATTCATAATAAACTCAAGAATTGGTTTAGGTGTCACATGAGATGTAGAGATGCCATTAAAACCTATTCCCTACCTTTCACCAAACCCTAAAGCAGGGATGAGGAGCATTTTTCCCATATTTTCAGATCTCTCATCTGTCTTTACCTTGACCTCCCGGGCTCTCTCAAGGTCATGAGTGAGTTGGGCTACAAGGGCTTCAAGTTTCTTCCGAGTGTATAGGGAGGAATGGAAATCACTCGTAATACTATCCATTTTCTTGGTCAAGTACCCCTTATCTTTCTCTAAACACTCTCTCTCTCTCTTTCTCTCTCTCCAAATAGTCCTCTCTCTTTAAATCGACTCTCTCTCTCTCTCTACGCAAACAGTCTTTCTCTCTTAAGGCAGTGCTAATGGAGTACTCTATCTCTCTCGTCTCTCCCAAACATTTCTTAAAGGAAACAATCCTAAGATCTAATGCATTGTTATGCTTTTTAGTTTTAAAAGAATCAGCATATAAAGTCGTAGGTCGCTCTCGCTCTCACTTGCAACATCCTCCCCTCACTCATGTCGCTTTCACTGTCGATGTGTCCCTATGAAGTAGAATCCTCATCGTCATGAGGTGCACTGTCAGTACTCACATGACTAGCCATGAATGTAGTGAAGTTACATTTATGCGGTGATTCGTCTCTAGAATCCACCAACTCGACCTCACTGTCGTCACTAAGGGAGGCATTTAAAGCTTCTTTGCCTTCACTTTGACGTTTGAACCTAGTAGAACACTCAAATGCCTTATGACCTCTATCGTCACACTCATAACATCTCTCCTCATCTGTCTTAGGCGTGTCCTTTTTATCTTTATCATTTTTTTCAAACTTATTTTTCTCAAAATTCTCTTTATCTTTGAAATTTCCATTTTTCTTTAATTTGAGATTTTTTTTGAAATTTTTCACAAATAAATCCAAATCATCTAAATCAAACTCCGAATTTGACATTTCTTCCTCGTTTCTCCTAGACAACTCACCTCTCTTTCTTGTTGATCCCTCACTCTTTCTGCCCAGGGCTGTAAGTGCTACCCCTTTATCTTTTGATTTTATTGTGATAGGAAACATATCAATTTCATAAGTCTGGAGGTCTCCTACCGATTCTTTTAATTTCAGACTACTCAATTTTTTTATCGAATTTAGCACGGTGACTTTAGGGATAAAACACTTTGGCAGTGATCTTATAATCTTTTTAACTACTCTAGCATCAGGAATCTGTTCACCTAGATTGAAACTAGTGTTTACAATATCAGATAAGCGTGCATAGAATTCATCAAAATACTCATATTCAAGCATGGTGATTATTTCAAATTGTGTAGTTAAATTTTGCAATTTTGATTCTTTGACTACATTAGTGCTTTCACGGGTAAGTTGTAAAACATCCCATGCTTCTTTAGATGTGGTGCACGTCATAATACGTCTAAACTCCTCAGGCGTGATGGGACCCGAAATTGCACTAAGCCCACGTGAGTTATATGTGCTCCATTTAAATTCATCATCAGTCCATTCAGTCACAGGTTTTAAATTTGTTATGTTTTCTACAATGATAGTGGGAGGATTTCACCATCTTTCACACATAACCCAAACACATTCGTCAATGGCCTTTAAGTGGGATTTCATCCGGGTTTTCCAATGTGCATAATTTTTTTCGTCAAAAATTGGCACTCAATTATACAAGTTTTCCACTGAAATTGCGCTTTTCAAAAATCAAATTTTAGACCAAAATTTATATCCAGAAAAATTTTACGAAAAAAATACACGATATAATTGTGTAATTGGCTCTGATACCAATTTGAGAGTGTGTCAGCAATCAATGGACGAACTTGTTTAATTAAATTCCAAATTTAGTCCCAAAAATCCTAACTCTTACAATTAATTGCGATTGACAAATTAAATAAATTCAAGCGTGCAAAAAATCACACAAATGACGAAAAATCCTCGGAAGGGGCAAAACTTTTTTTTATTTCAGTATATCCTGTAACACTTACAAATACAGAGAAATATAGCTTGACACACGAATACCCGTAGGCATTCATTGTCTTTGACAAGAGATCCCGCAAGAGCTCCAATCGTCAGTAATGGAGAATCAACCTTCTTCTCCACAAGTGTACTCTAGATGAGTAGAATAAGTAATCTAGGGTTTAAATGACTCACATGTGAATTTGGGACAGTTTGGTGAATCAAAAAGTGTTTAAAACTCTCAAAATTGAAGTCTTAATTTTTAGTTGTTTCTGCAGAAAACGGAGTTGTGAAGACTTGAAAAACGTGAGTGCATAAAACTGGTATTTATAAGAAAATTAAGGTGGTGATGTCGCTCGAACGAAACAGGGACTTCGCTCGAACGACATTTGATGTCATTTGAACAAATTCGCGCGAGATGCATATGTCGTTTGAACGACAGTACGATCTCGTTCGAACGACACGAACGTCAAATTTTGTCCGCCTCAACACTTAGAAAAAATTCTATCACGTTGGAAAAGATTTCATGTACTAAAAATAGTTTATAAAAAATTCTCAAATAAATATGTAAACCTTACAAACTCCAAATTAAATATTTTACCATAATCTCTAGTGGAGTATGGGAATATTGAAGACGCACGTTGCACGTTGCTCAATGAAGATTTACTACGCACGTAGCAAGATGGTGGGTGTGTGAAGCTTCAGATTCGGATTGAGGTCGTCATGAATGATCGTGTTGACATGCCAAATGTAACAAAATAAGACATATATGATGTGATCTAGGAAACTTAGAAAATTTCCTAAATACTAAAATGGACATTTATAAAATCATGTCCTTGCATTCTTATGTCACAAAAGTTTAAGATATATCTTTACCCAAAAATATCTGAATTTGTGACAACGCATTATGGCACCCCGCCTAATTAAATACCGAATGATCAGGCCTTTATTAAATTAAAACGGGATTTACGAAATTATTCATTCTTAGCCTCACTGTCGAAAACCAAATTAATTACTAATAACCTATTAGTTAATTAAGCCGGTGCTAAATTTTATCTTGCATTAAACAGATAAATAATAATATGCGAAAAAACTTAATTTCAACATTCACACAATACTAGAGTCCAAAACATCACAAGTAAATAAATAAATAAGGTTTTGCCGAATAAACCTTCAGATAAGTAAAATCCCAAACCAATTAATAAATCCAACTAAAAAGAATATCTGAGTAAAAGTCTGAAACTAAAATATTGAAAGAATAAGTCTCAAATGGGGCCAATATGCCCAAACTGAAATACTGGAATTAACTCCTACGCTAGAAATAAAATGATAGATGCGTTTAATAAAAACTCTTCAAGCCTCCACAGCGTTGTAGCTATATGTCCCTGTAAGGAATCATCAAGTCTGGCGTCCCTATGGCTAGACACCTAAAAGGTTTTGAAAAGATTTTATAGTAAGGGTTAGAACCCAAAATATTTTGAAAATATTTAGCAAGTATTTATCATAATTTAAAATCAGTTATTGATTACACATGCTAGGTTCACATACACTCTCTTGAGTTTTCTCACCTCTCAACTGTTGTGCATGCCTGACGATTCTACTTAGCCCACCTAGATATTTTACCCAAGCTAACTAGACTTAAGTATTTCTGAATATGAACACGTCTCTGTTCCCGTACCGCTCGTAGAGTACTTCACCCGTTAGTTAACGTTTCTCATACATTATAAGATTTGAAATTACCAGTTCACTTATTTTCTCATTATACAATTAATTAAGTTTCACTACTTAATTCAATCTTTAGCTATACACTATTTAACTGTGCTATCACACGTAAGTAGAATACTAACATTGGTAGATATATATTTATTTCGCTAATATATATCTCCTTACGGCGTCTCTCAAAAAGACCATCGTGAAACACAGACATACTCTGCTATCAGTCCAAGTACCTCTCATACTAAGTAGGGACAAATGGTTCGGTATATTTTCTCGAACCCAAAATAAAATAACAAGTAATGGAGGTGAAGATAGTTCTAATCCTTTAGGCTACGCACATACCTATCGTACCTAAACGACATGAAGGACACACTAATACATGACACATAGTGAGTTGCCCTAAATTCTATGTTCTGGAGCACAAATCCAGACCTCCCTGGAATCGATAAGGTGGGATCGCCCACTACGCAGGAACCTCTGTGATAGAAGGTAGCGTAGGTATGTTAACACATATCATCAATCATATACTAGGTAGGCACACAACCTATATATATTCAATAGGTATTCACACAACCTAATTATCATCATTGTACGTAGTATATATCACTCTAATACTCACCGTACATTCAATTTATGATCATTCTCACTATTGCATATAATATAGTATTATTCTCTACTCTAAGGGTCCTAGCTACCCCTTGTTTTATTTCATTAGCTAAGTCTTCCTTACCCTATTGGTCCATACCATAAGCTCACTCACGATTTCCCATAATTACATTCTCATTCTCTTAAATTAATTACATTATTATTTAATCCCGTTTAATCATCATCTTAATTCTCTCGATAAGACTGGATCCCTTAACCTTATCATGTCCTACTGCAATATAGTAAATTCCTCATTATATTCTAACAATGTCCCAAAAGTTTTCTCGACAACAATTTATGAGTTCTAGGCTTAAAATGGAAATTTTCTTGTTTTATGGGAAACCGAATCGATTCGCCAGGAGGCCGAATCGATTCGAAAACTTGTTGTGCCATCTTCTTCCTTACACAAGTGCATTTTTACCATTTTTACTCCCATAACTTACCTGTTTCTTCACCAAACTTGAAACCAATTATCTCTAACCATTTCTACACGTATTAGGATAATTTCTAACATAAATACAACATCAAAACCTTATAATTTTCATTCAAGAATAGATTGAATCGCCAAAACCTCAAAACCCTAGGTTTCCATATTCTCCATTAATATTCAACATGAACCCAAATTTAATTCATGGATAATAACACACAATCTGTAATTTATTATCCTCTACAGATATCCAATCCTTATACATGTAATTCCTACCCAAACATGCAATTAAATTATTCTTTTCTTCCAAGAATCTCAATTAAATCAAAATATAATGAAACCTTAACAACATGGGTATTATAACCTAAAAAGGATTGCACGTAAAACACTTACCATTGATTAGTAGGGTCTGATTCCGTGGCTTGTAGTTGGGTTTGATTGTTTCCTCATCCAATCTTCCTTCCCAAGAGGTTTGTGGTGAAAGAACAAGATGAAAGCTCCAAGAACTCTCTCCTTTTGTTCTCAAATGGACTCCTGTTCTATTTTGAGTTTTTAACCCTAGACCCTCTTATCTAACGTTTGATAACGGAGTTAGAAATTCGTAGGTCTCCTGACCCTCATTTCCCAAATGACTAAAACGCCCATTTACGATGCCAATTTAGCTTAAAAATCCCCCGGGACCCAATCGACACCCCCGAGTATACTATTTTAACTATTTCGACCCTTCCGGAGTCATCCCTGACCTCGAAATCTTCATCTGAGTCACTTTATTTAATCATCCCATCTCTACCTCAAATTAGTCAACATGCGACTCCCGCTTAAAATAAATCAAGTTACGCCAATATCACTCGCTATTACACGTAATAATTTCCCTACATTATTTACTATTAACTTAGTAAATTAAATTCATAATATTAATCATTATCTCACTCTCGATTAATATTTAATAAGCACATTATTACTCAATTAAATTAAATTACTTCTTTCGTGTAATTTAAAATAAAGTTAATTGATTACCGAATTAATTAAATTCAAATACGCAGAAATACGGGGTATTACACGCGTATGTGGATGGAATATTTAGAAGGCTACAACTTTCAATTACAATATCACCCAGGGTAGTGAACGCCTTAAGTCACTAGTTAACACTCGCATATCAAATAATGCTTACAATTAAAGATTATAATCTACAAAGTAAAACCTCCACTGTTCTTAATAACATCATAGCATACCCATCTCTTCAGAAAAGGATAATTGAGCAATAAGCCACAGATAAATTCCTCACCACTCAACGCAGAAAGATTCCACTTTGAAAAGACAACACAAAATGGACATATCACCCTAACAATGAAATGCGATTTTATAACCGAATATGGGTACCTTTGGATTCCAAGTTAAAGGAAGGTCATAATTCCAAATTTATTATCCATCCAGGCAACAACAAAATGTATCGTGCACTCAAAAGGCATTTTTAGTGGGAAGGAATGAATTGAGACATTCGAACCTTTATTGCCAAATATTTAACCTGTCAGCAAGTCAAGATCGAGCACCAACACCAAGGTGGACTCTTGCAACCTCTTCCCATACCAACCTAGAAATGGGATCATATAATTTTGGAATTTGTTAGTGGATTAACTCTTACAGCCCAAGGATATAATTCGATTTGGTTAACCATTAATCGACTGATTAAGTCACTTTCTTAAAGTACATACCACCAATTCATTTCAGCGACTAAGCAACTTATATCTTCAAGAAATCGTTAGATTATATGGAACTCCTTTATCTATTACATTTGACCGAGATCCTCGATTTGCAAGACATTTTTGGTAATCTTTACAAAAATCCATGGGAACTAAATTACTTTTTAGTACCACATATCATCCTCAAATCTATGGACAATACGAATGATTAATTTTAACCTTAAAAGAAATATTACGAGCATGCGCATTAGATCTAGTAAGAAATTGGAGCGATCACTTAGCATTGGTAGAATTTTCTTAGAACAACAATTATCAAGCTAATATTCAAGCCGCTTCATATGAAGCTCTCTATGAAAGACCTTGTCTCTCTCCACTTTGTTAAAATGAATTTGAAAAAAATCAAGTCTTTGGTCTAGAGATTATAGAATAAACCACCGAGAAAGTACATCTAATTATGGAAAGGTTAAAAAATGCTCAAAGTCGACAAAAAAACTATACCGATAATCATTGATGACCCCTTAAATTTTGAGAAAAATACCAAGTTTTCTTAAAATTATCACCTCAAAAATGAATTATTAGATTTAAGACAAAAGGAAAACTCACACCACGATACATCGGACCTTTCCCCATTACAGAACGTATTGGCTCAGTAGCCTATCGACTAATATTACCCCCTGAATTAGCCCAAATTCACAACCTATTTCATGTGTCTCAATTGAGAAAGTATATTACAAATCCAAACAACGTCATCACATGGAACGGACTATCAATACAACCTAACCACGACTTTGAAGAAAGAATGCTTAAGATCTTAGACACAAAACATCGAATACTTCGTATAAAGACTATTCCTTTATTGAAAGTTCTTTGGAAACATCACGGTCACGAAGAAGCTTGGGAACTTAGAGATGTCGTATATTAACAATATTTTGAACTATTCGAAGATAATTTCGAGGGTGAATTTTTTTTTTGGTAGGATAATTGTAAGACCCGTATAGTTCAGATCAAACTATCTCTACCTATATATTTCAAGAATAAGTAATATTACCTTAACATATAATCAATATAGTAAAAATTTTTGGGTCATTTCCACCATGAACCTTAAGAAAATACAAATTCCAAAGTTACCTTTAAGTTTTAATAATTATAAAACCCCGCTAAAGTTTTCAGTTGAGTTTTAAACCATCTACATGATATGTGTCTTTTAAAATTTCTTTACAAATAACTTCATTACCATCTAATGTTACAAATCATCCCCTCATAATAATTTCCTAAGTTTTGGAAATTATAGAAAGACCTCAAAAGTTTGACGATAAAGAAAAAATGACTTAAACATTAAATAAAAAACCTTAGGGACTAAACCTAAACCTTTTAATAACTTCCTTATCAGTTGGACCGATAAGAATTCCAGCGAAAACCCATGGGAACCAATGAAAAACCAAGGTAAACCAACACCCTTTTATACACCAAACTTTCTTCACAAAGTTCTCTCGTTATACCATCCTAATTACCACCCCAATTTGACCAATAGACTCTGAATAACTTCCCTTACATAAAACCTCTCTCAGTTCAGAGAATTCAGTACAAATAGTAGCTCAAATACAAAGATTATATTTTGGCACTTTCGGGTATACTAGTATTTTATGTATATAGCTTGATTATTTTAATTCATTCATGTTTCTACAGTAAATTAGGATCCATTTATGCAGTTATAGGAAAGCAATTATGTAAAATAATCAGCTAATGGTTAAATTTTAGAAAATACCATGGAAGCTTGAGCTCCAATGGTGAATTCTGAGTTCTAACTTTAAACCAGTTTTGAAGTGGGAATATTTGTTCTTAAACTTGTTGGATTACAACCATATAGCTTAATTTCATTATATTATTCATAGTTCAAGTTTTTCAGTTTCGGCAGTTGAAATTTAAAACTCAAAATTCTCCATGCACAATATGTATCAAACCTTAAAACCAAAAATATTATGTTCTAAATTCACATAGAAACCAAACTATAATACTTCCATACTTTAAATTTTACTATAAATCCACAAATATCAAACTGAAATTTTTAATATTTTACAGTATCTGGATATGAGGCTAGACTCAACCTCAATCTTTAAAAGTTATATTTTGAAATACTTATGAAAAAGCATGAAGAATGGCTTCGGAATCATCACAATTGGTATTCTATAGAAGATTTAATTGAAGGTCCAAGTTTTCAAACCCTAATTCGAAATTTGAAAGGTTCAAAATGAAGTGAAACACACGCGCGATAGTATGGGTAAACCCAAATTTTGACTAAGCGCGTGACCAATAAGAAAATTTTGAAAAAATTTCCAACAATTTTATTTTATTTTTCTCGTCAAAATGGTATATTATAACACCCTGTTTGGATAACCATAAACCTAATTCGACATAACCCCTAAAGTGGTAATTTAAACTTTAAAATTATTTTTGCATATAAACCCTTGAAGTTTTTCAACTTCTGTATTTTCACCCCAAACGTTTTCTATAACTTTTTGACATTATTGGGAACAAAAAAGTCTCCTGGAACCGATCTTAAAAAGTTAAGGAACTTGAGTAAATAAATTAAACTTTATTTCTATTTTAGATCCCCAATAATTATTTTTCTTCGCAATTTTGTAACTTTACCGCACTTTTAAATATTTCACAGACCTTATTCTTACACCAAAATACATTTTTCTTTGTCAGATTTACATGGACTACCACCTTGACTTAAACCAACTGCAGAAACTTTTCAAAAACCCTAATAAGAAGTATGTAATTTCTTATTCAGTATTATTTTCACGCAAAGCTTTTGATTATGCCTTTTGTTGATATCACTATGTGATAGACCCAGTGTATCATATTCGCATTGATGAACTCATTTAATTAGTTCAACTGTTTACGTATTATTCATTCAAATTTGAACGATGATTATACAATCATAGTAATTTATATGATGCAATTTAACCCAGTTGTATTGTAGCACACATTATGACGAGGGAACAATCTTTCATTATACCCATGACTGTATTATCTGGCATGTAGGACTCCGATCATTGAGGACCTAATGGTTTCTACCATATGGAATGTCTGTAATTGACTTAGCACTGTTACATTTATCTCAAGTATCTGAATTGATTGTCTCCAATTTTAATGAACTGATGTTGTTATATGTATAGCTATTACCCCAAAACCTCTAAATGGATAATTGGGGTTTATTTGTTTAGAAACCATTCCTAACCATTATTAGTTCTAGCCAGATGTTTCTATGATTTTAAATATATCATTCCAAGAACGAATATGGTATCTTATCCTAACGTTGAATCCATTTCATACTGAATTTCATATACTGACTCATCAAAATCAGGTTTTAAATTGTATAGAATAAGAATTATCTACTTAGTAATTTTGCTTACGTTTTTTAAATTCCAAATGAAACCAGGCAATAGAGAAGGTAGCATCTCCCTGACCCCGAACAAATCTAATGCATCACCTCGTGTTACTCTATCAATTATATATGCCTGGACAACTAGTCGCGACATCAAAGACTCCATTATAATATCCTATGCTACTACATATAAATGGATGTAATTGATACTGTATTTAACACATGTAGTACTTTTTAATTTTCTTTTGTTTTATTTTCTTTTATGGACTATGTAATAAGAAATAGTGCCTCTATTTAGGATGAGTGTAAGGAATAATGTAATTCAATACTTTGCTTCATGTTAAAGAACATTAATATTATTTAGCTCTTTGTTATAATTATTATTTATACTTCCGTTGTTTGAGTTATTTCCCCAATTACACCTATAAACCCAAGCCCTTACCACTCATGATTTTTCGAGGCATGACACATCTCAACATTCATGGAAGAAGATTATGATTGTGATTGGTAAAATGATTTTTAATATAGTCTGGAGTTTAAATATTTTTAAGAAATGCTTTTTATTTAAAGGTGTTTGAATTTTTATAGAATAAATAACTAGAAAAATGACGCCTCATTCGAACGAGTTTGGTTATCTTTCGAATGAAAGTATACACTTCATTCGAAGTCGTTCGAATGAGATTCAAATGAGGCATTTTACTCCATTCTCTGGAATGTCGTTCGAAGTCGTTCTAATGAGTTACGGGCTATCGTTCTAACGACATCCTTGTTCGATCGAACGATCGGGCCTATTTTTTTTAAAGATAATCAATCCCAAATATTTTGTGGTTATCCTTCTTATCCAACCCTCTTATAAAAATGCTGAACGGGATTAGATAAAAAAAAGAACTCTTTTCACAAAGAAAAACACATTTTTGAGTTCTCCTTTTGTGATCGAAAACCTCGAATCATATTCCAAATCCCCTTGAATTATTCAAGATAACTTTACCACATCACAAGAAGGATTCTTACTAAATTACCATTGTAGAGATATTTCTGTACGACTAATTATGAAATCGGGTTTCACTACTGAAAAAGAAGACAAGGTTGATCGGTGGATACCGAGAGTAAACTACTACCTATGGACGGCTCAGTAGCTAAGTCATATCTATTGATGTTTTGAAGGCTCTCCGCATCTCACTTAGTGTATCTAAGGCTTTATAAGTCGATCGTTGTTTAAAACTCTCAATAGTTCTGAAATAAAAGGTTTTTCCCTTTTTAGGGATTTTTTTCTCATATAGTGTTTTTTTGCATGCTTGGCTTGAAAATTAAAATTTGAAATCATCTCGTATGCACACCTTAATTAATTGGATAAAATTTGATGAAAATTGAATTTCGTGTGTGGAATTTAATTATATAAATTAGTCCATTTGATCACGTGCACTCTTAAATTTGGTTTGTTATTAAGCACGATTGGGATACGAACACCGTATTCGACATATGACAAGCATGTACAATGTTCAAAAAGTCTGTGCACGTGCGAAACAAAGGTGATAAAGAGTTTAGCATGAAGAAAGTAATCATCAATGATCAACAAAAGTTATCCACACATTACTAAGTACACTAAAGAAACAGAGCTATGTCTTAAAACACCATGAAAAAGTCACATGAATTGATGGAATGCAGCGGTGATCCGAATATCTTAAATGCACATCCATATATAGTGAAAAATAAAAATATAAAAATCTTTCTATCTTTTTTTAAAAAAATTATCAAAAATAAAATCTTTTTGGAGTTTTTCAAACTTCTTCTTAAAAAAGTAAATTCTTTTGGATTTTTTAAAATATATCAAAAAAACCAAAAACATAACAATAAAATAATAATACAATCTAGAAATAGGGATAAAAGACATGAATATGATAATCACCCTACACTAGATAAAGTGCCCAAACTCAATCATTGGTCCGGAAGGTAATCTCACGAGGAATAGGCATCCTTTGAAATTCTCCCATCAAACTTTGTGAAGCTTTGACCAAAAACTCTACTTTCTCTCGAAGACTCTCAAAATTTCTACGATCATGTATGGGAGCATGATTGGGAATGCGTGTGGAAACATGTGTGTGAACTCGTGTGGGAGCATATCGGGGAACTCGCATGTGATAAACTCTCCTTATCTTAAAACAAAACTCCCTAAGGTGGCCTCTTTATTTACAATGGGAATAAACATAAATTGGCTTAGGTTTACCTTGATCAAATGCCTACGACGCGCTCTCCTTAGTGGATTCAATCTCCTAGGTAGGTTAGGATGAGGGCTATATAGATCCATAATAAACTTGGGAACCGGCTCAGGTGCATCATTATAAGTGGATGTAAAGTCATAACATATTCCTTGACTCTCGTTAAAACCTAACGCGGGAGAGAGGAACATCTTTCCAACCTTATTAGATGTGTTCTCTAAAGTAACCTTGACCTCGTGATCGAGTTCAAGATCTTTCTCAATTTGGGATACATGGGATTCAAGTTTCTCATGAGTCTCAAATGAATCTTGAAGATCTCTCGTAAGACTAGCCAAAGTGTTGGTAAAATCGATGTTTTCCTTACCAACCACAATCAAGTGCTCACACAAAGAAACTTCCAACTTCTCAAGTTTACTCACCGACGCCTCACACTTTCTCAAAGCTATCACCACCTTTTTTAAATCAAACACCCTAAGAGTAACACTTCTATGTTTGTTTTTGGTTCTTAAATACTCTTTGTAAAGTTTGGTGTACGCTTTTTGAAGACCACTTTGTCCCTCACACAAAATCTCCTTATCACTCTCACTCTCTTCAAAATGGTTCGAAAAGTGTTGAGGCTATCACATTTAGAATTGTCCTCATCACCGTCGGATGAAATAAAATTACTAACATGACTGGCTATGAACGCACATAAATTAGGTTCATGCATTGATTCATTCCTGATATTCGCCGATTTGATGTCGCTATCACTAAGAGTGAATTTGAATGCAAATTTGCCTTTGCCCTTTCTCTTTATCCTAATGGCACGCTCGTAGGATTTATGACCCTTTCACTCGCACTCAAGACATCTCACTTCTTCTTTCTCACAAATGTTCTTGTTCTCATTGCCATTTTTATTTTTTTCAAACCTTTTTTTTTTCTTTGGAAGATTTTTCTTTGTTAAATTTGAGAATTATTTTGAAATTTTTCATAAAGAAATCAAGATCATCAAGCTCAAAATCAAACTTTGACTCAAGATCATAATTTTTTTCCTTTTTCTTAGAAGACTGGGCTTTCACACCAATTCCTATTTCCTTTTTCTTTTAGTCTTGGGGAACATATTGATTTCGTAACCATGAAGGTCTCCTACTAGTTCTTTTAACCTAAGAGTATCTGAAATTCCCAATGAATTAAAGACCGTAACTTTAGGGATAAAACGAGACGACGTGAATCTCAAAATCTTTTTCATGACTCTCATCTCAGGAATTCTCGCACCCAAACTAAAACTGGAGTTGACTATATCCGATAAACGTTCATAAAATTCATCAAAGGTCTCAATCTCTAGCATATTAATAGTTTCAAATTGTGTGGTGATGTTTCAAAGATTAAAAACTTTCACTACATTGGTACCCTCATGAGTGAGTTGGAGAGTATTCCATGCTTACTTAGACATGGTGCCCATCATGATGCGGCAGAACTTTTCAAGGGTGACAACTTCAGAAATTT
Organism: Sambucus nigra; assembly: GCA_949130495.1. NCBI lineage: Eukaryota > Viridiplantae > Streptophyta > Magnoliopsida > Dipsacales > Adoxaceae > Sambucus > Sambucus nigra. The sequence goes on along the minus strand of OX422218.1, from coordinate 488,324,485 downwards.
CACTTAAACTGTGTGATTTAAAATTGCTCCATTTAAATTCATCATTAGTCAAACAGGTGATGGGTTTAGGAAATATGACTTCGCCATTAGTCACAGTGGGTGGTATCCACCCTCTTTCACACACAAGCCAAACCCTCTTATTAATAGATTTTAGAATAAACCTCATTCTAGCTTTCCAGTATGTATAATTTGGCCAATCAAAAATAGGAAGCCTATTATACAAATTATCCATAAATGCCTAAATATAAGAAATTAGTGCAACTGACTCTGATACCAATTTGAAATAATTGGTGTCCAAAAAAATTCGTAAAAATTAGGATCACGGGATATTTTTGTGCAACCCACTTTGATACCAATTTGAAAACACAAATGCAACACGGGCTATATGGAATTATTTGTATATTAGGACACACACATAAAGATCCATTTTTATCAAATTTTATCTTGATTAATAATTAGGTTAGCATGCAAAATAAAGTCCAAAATAACTTATATACAATCGCAAAATCAAACCAAACAAACAGCAGACGAATGTGAGGAAATATCCCTTTCGGGGAAAACCTAGATTTCAACACTGTTAAAGAGTTTGACAGAGTCGATGACTTACAAAATACTTAGAACTCCACTAAGTATAATGCACAAGTCTTCAAATCTTCAACAGATATGGCACAGTCCAGCACCATTCACAGGAAAAAGCTTCTCCCTCGGTATCCACCGATCAGCCTCAGGATGTTATATCCTTTCTTTTTCAGTCGTACGGTCATAACTCTAGAATTCAATAGTAGAGTAAACTATACAAGGGTTTGATATAATGTATGGAAATTGATACATTATATCAAACCCTTGTATAGTTTCAAAGCCCTAAAAATTGAACGAAAAGGGGAAAAATCATATTTGGAGTTTCAAACGACTCATAAACCCGTTAAAACCAGATTATAAACGCTGAGAAAGATGATCTCTTAGTGGCGACTAATATAACAGACAAGAAATTAGTCAAAAATAGAAGAAAACATTGAAGAAAATGCCAGGAAAAAGAAGAGTTAAAGTGCGAGGGGTTTACTCGATATCTCTAGGTTGCGTATGAAAGGGTTGAAATAACTAAGGGGATCCTTTTATAGGTTCTAGGTGGTAGTGATTTCCTTTCTAAAAAAGGCACGACATCATACCTTGAAAAGACAAACTAGCGCTTTGAAACTATGTGTGCACTACCATAGGTTACGACCTACCACCACTACCAGTGTATGATACGTGGCAACACTAAGTCTAAACATAATTAAAAAAATCACAAGTAAATGTTCTTGATTAATAACGAGACAAGGAGATCTCATGCTGATGAGATCACGAGCTGGCGATATCTTATAATTAAAATTTTACTCGCTTAATTCGCCTAGAACTTACCCAAAAGATGCAACACTTTAAGGAATATGCTACAAGATACACTCGTGAGTAAAGTCTTGGGGGTTATTTTTATACCAAAAATATGTGATGACCTGTGGAGTAACCAAAAGAACACACCTTGACTCGAATACCAGCTCAAAATGAGGTCGTCCTCAGAGGAACATATAGTCGGATCGTATTAATATCGGACCCAATAAAGAGCTTGGTCATCTCATACTTGATAAAGAATTTGACTCCATTATTTAAAATTTTCAGTTAACACTGTTACTTGACTCCGTTATATTACTCATGACTGGGTGACATCATCAACCTTTATCGAACGTACACATTGAAGAGATATACAAATTGTCACACCCTATTTTTTGGTATGAATAAACAAGAAGTACACATAAAGCAATGAATTAAAGTTAAGGCGGAATAGCATAACCTTTTATTCATTATTAATATGTTACATAAAGTGGTACCACCGCAGGGGTGAATTACACGTTTCTACTGCACACGATAACATAGAAAATTAAAAAGCGCTACTCCTTTCTCCCATCTAGTTTAATCTCTACCCATATGATCACATATGCGAATGGGTGACAGGTGTCTGTCTCTAATAGGGAAGAGATACTATTTCCTTTATCCTGGCACATCAGGATAAGGAAGGAATAAGTAGGTTCTACCAGTTCTAGAACAATGATATAGATATAAATGAGAGTTGGAGTGTGTATATAATCAGTGTTTAAAAAGGTTGGCAATAATAAGCTGATAATTCCATATTTATTAGGTTGTAAACATAAAAAATAAGGAAATTTCATAATTCCATAGTGTGGTGACAATTATTTTGCAACACAAATAAATATGAAAGAAGTAATAACCAAGAAAAGATAAATAAAATGTCAATCACACAACAACGGGTATACGTGGTTCAGCAAAGATGTGCCTACGTCCACGGTGGTGCAGTCAGTGTTATTTCTCTATATTATGAAGATTAAGTACAGAGAATACAGCTTGTCCTTTGCCCCGGACTTAGGGTTTAATTTATACATGTATATGTTGGAGTAGTGGGGGTAATGGGTTCCTCCTTATTAGCCATCTCCCCTACATGGGATCGCGCTCCCCCACAACTTCTCTTCATGGGATCGTGGGGTAATCGGATCAATACAAAAGGTGATGGGACTGGGCTTTGGGCCGCTAAGGAGAGGCTACTCGTCCAGGCCTATGATGCTAAATTCAGGGTACCCACAATTGCCCCTAAATTTGTTGGGCCATTTTTACAGGTCCAATGAATTTAAATAATCAGCTATTATGGTTGATTTCTTTGAAAACTGTGAAGTTGCTTTGGCGGCACCCGCTTTGCTATCCGTGCGCTATGATTAGACTTGAAGGCTCGTTGGAATAAGACACATTTTCTCTTCGTCGCTTCAGCTTTTCCAACAATCTTCTATCTTCTGAGAACTCTTACGCTTTGTACCTTTTGTTTTCGATCTCTACTCTCGTTGCTTCTTCGCCATTTGACCTGATCTTCTGTCTTGTAAGTCTTTCGTGCCCTTTTCATTTTCTCTTGAGTTTATAGTTTTTCTTGTGTTTTTCCAATGGCGAAGATTGGGAATAGGTCGGTCATTGAGTTTAGAAAATTCTACAACGTTCCTGAGTGGGTAGAGATTGATTGTTGCGCCTCGCCTCCTAGGAACGTTAGGGATATAGAGGATGCGCATTGGATTCACGTTTTGTTGCTCTCCCAGGGGGGCCTTACCTTTCCCCCTAACGATCTGTTTCTTCATTTTTTTAGCTATTTTAGTATTGTGCCTGCACAATGTTCGCCCAACGTATGGAAAATAGTGAACGACGTGCATAGGATAAATCAATTATACGGCACAAGGTTAGGGCTTGCCGAGGTCTGCTTTTATTACTCCTTTTCTCGTACGAGTTCAGGTGTTTTGTACCTTAAGGCTAGGAGTCCTGATAGGGTATTGGTAGTAAATCTACCTGATTCCCATAAGGACTACTGGCAAGAAGGTTTTCTTGTTAGGAATTGGCAATTCTCCCCCCATTCTGAAGGGTCGAGGTCTGAGAGGTTCGCTGTTCCCTTTTATGGGGAAGAATATATAGGTAGATGTTATATTATCGCTTCAATATTTGCTGACTTGTGATTTTTCTAACATCTCTTTGCTTTTTCTTTCACAGCGAGGACAAAGAATTTGGAGCCTGCTCTCAGCGAGGTCCGTATCTCAGAGCTGGTGAAAGCTTGGAATATTAGGGAGCCTTTGGTTGACGGCGAGCATCCTAGGGCTGCTACTTTTTTGCTTGAGTACAAGAACACAGGCTCCAGCTTCATAGCTCGACCTGTGGATAGTGTTCCAGACTTTGATTCTTCCGTAGAGACTTCGGTTGAGCCCATCCAGTTGGACGAAGAAGAGAGCAGCTCAGAAAGTGAACCTGCAGGCGTTGTGAGTAATTTGGGTGCAGGAAGTGCTGGCAGTAGCAGTTCTTCTGAAGGAGATTCTGAGGCTCAAGACTCGTCGAGCACTACCAGCAGTTCTTTTGAAGAGATGCCTCCCAGGAAGAATTTGATCAGAGATGACGATGATGATGATGATGTGCTCCTCGCACAGAGGTCCAAGAAAATGAAGATTGCCTCTGGGGCCATAGCTACTGGTTCCCGGCCTTCTTCTCAGGAGCAAGAAAAGAAGAGGAGAGAGGAGGAGCAGGTGAGAGAGAGAGAGAGGAAAAAGGAGGAGGAGAGGAAGAAAGTGGAGGAGAAAAAGAAAGTGGAGGAGAGAAAGAGAAGAGAGAGAGAAAAATAGGAGGAGAGGAGGAGGGTGGAATCGAGGACCAAGACGGGTCAAGCCCTGGTCCCAGTGTCTGCTTTGCCCGAGGGGGCTTCGGTGGTCGCCTCTCCTCAGCTTGCCCCTGCGCTGCTCGAGAGATCAGTTCTCCCTGCAGATCGCGAGAGGGCGTTGGGGTCCGATCAGTTGGCTCTGCAGGCTAGCCAGAGGCTCGCCTTAGTAAAGTTCTCTTCTAATTCTTCATTTCTTTTAACCAGTTTTGATGGTCCCTTTTTTCTGATCCTTTCCTTGTTTTTTGCAGTTCGTGACCGACTTCGTTGTGCTCTATCGCTCTCGCGACGAGCTGGTGAGAAGGAACGGTGAGCTGGAGCAGCAGAAATCTACTCTGGTAGCCAGGGGTTCTCAGCTGGAGGCCGATCTGAAGGCTGCTGATGCAGCTCGAGCTTCATCTGCCTCGGCCATTGCTAATTCTGCTCACGAGAGAGATGACGCTGTCAGGGAGCTTGGCGAGCTGAGGAAGGCGTACGACCTGGTGTGCTCGAGCAAGCTAGACCTTGCAGAGAAGAACAGGGTTCTGGCCGAGCAGCTGGAGGCGGAGAAAGCCCAGGCTGCCACTCTTAAGGAAGATTCGTACAACTCTGGCTGGGCTGCTGCGTATGAGGACGCTGAGGTTCATATAGGCTATATCAGCCGTCTGAACTTCAAGAAAGGGTGGAATAAGGCTCTCGTGGCTGCTGGGGTGGACGTTGCATCCCCCCTCTTTGACGAGCACGACCCAGGGCCAAAGCCAGTCGTAGATGAAGACCCAGCCCCAACTGTTGAAGGCACCAACCCTGTCTCTCGGGTGACCTCTACTGACGCTCTGTTGGTCGAGAGGACAGAGGACGTCCCTGCAGAGGGTAATGCCCCCGCTGATGCTGACAAGGACAAGGGACCATCCGAGGTTGCTAATTGATAGGGCTTCTTTGTAATTTTTTTCTTTTTTGATCTGATGTAACCTCGCTCATTATTAATGAAAAGACTTCATTTTTGTTTATGCTGATCTCTTTCTTTTCTCTTTCTTTTACTTGTAGTTGGTTGATGTGGATGACTATATTCCTGTTACCTCCCAACTAGGTAGGACTCTTGGTCCTAATGCAAGCCCTGCAGTTCGCCAGGCCTTCGCTAGGCTTTGCAGGTTTGCTAAGTCACGGAACCAGAAATATAAGGACCAGTCCGAGCTGGTGGCCAAGTTGAAGGACAGGCTCCAGGAAATGGAAGAGATCGGTGCTTCAGTGCAAGAAGAAGTTAGCGAGCTGAGAGCGAAGTTACTGGAGGCCACCGAGGTCAACCAAGTTGGGGAGTTTCTGCAGCGGGAGAATGAAGACCTGAGGCAGGAGGTTTCGAAGCTTAAGGAGCATTCTCCGAGCACCGTTTTGGAAGTCCTACAAGGCTCTTCTTCGTCGCTAGCTGCTCGGCCTCCCCTCCCGCGTGCTGGTAGGAGTGCCAGGGGTAGGAATAGGGAAGTCGAGGAACAGCGTGAGAGGGAAATGGAGGAGCTGCGCAGTGATGTTCGGCGAGCATACGTGATTGCTGCTGGGCTCCAGAGGGACGTCACCCATCTCCGGCATTTGTTCAAGAACGGTCCTCGATAAGTGTGGTCCGATGGCTACGATCAAGGCTGGCTGGATGCTCCGACGAGACTGTCAGAGTTTGAAGAGTTATCCTTCATCAGGGGGTGGTTGAGCGCCCTCAAAGAGCTGCAGGTCCCAAGGAACTCGACGCTGTGGTATCGACACGAGATGTCCTCCTCTACTTTGATGCCCAATCCATTCCGGCGGGATGATCGATGGATACCCATTGATGCTATTCCCCGGCGATTATTGGAATTGGATGCAAATGAGGTCGTGGAGGAGCTCGCCCCTGCTCCTGATGATGGAAGGAGAGCCAAAGTTGCTGACTATCTTGCTCGGAGGCTTCCACCTTCTTGAGATTTTTTAATTATTGTAAATGCTTTGGGCGAGCTTCGCCGACTAAACATGTACTGTTACTGTTTGTAAATGTAAAAGATTAATGAGAAGTTCGAGTTTTGGGCAATTTTGCCGACTAAACGTGTTCATCAATCCTTTTGTATTCTTGTATTGTAAATGCTTTGGGCGAGCTTCGTCGACTAAACATGTACTATTACTGTTTGTAAATATAAAAGATTAATGAGAAGTTCGAGTTTTGGGCAATTTTGCCGACTAAACGTGTTCATCAATCCTTTTATATTCTTGTAGCTTTTGTCATGTGAGTGTTCGCCCAGTCCAGTATAAGAATACCATTGTGCCCCCCCTTTACCTTTTAGGTCGTGTCGTCACACTCCCTTAGGCCTAAGTAGGGCAATTGGCGAGGACACACCTGGTATTGGATGTCTTTATCCGGTCAGGATTTTGTTTAACCAAAGTAGGTTTGTTGCCTAAGAATACTCTGTAGGGCTTCATATATTGCCATGGGCAATGCTAAGAAGTCTATCGTGCTTTATGACGATGACCTGAGGAGGGGTGCTCCCCTGCTATGTCAACCATTATGCCTGTGATTTGAAAAGGATGTGTGATAAGATAAAATTGTTACTTTTTAGAGAGTGATCAACTGAGAGATTTTCATTGGCGAATGAGGAATGAACTTTCCTTTCACAAGATGAGTACAATAAAAAGATCTAACAATATAACTCCTAAAAATATAATTTCTTGAGATTAGTCGCGTTCCATGCTCGTGGTATCTCTCTGCCCTCTATTGTTTTCAAATGATAGGCACCTCGCAGGTCATCTCTAATTATCTCATAAGGTCCTTCCCAGTTCGGGCCCAGTTTACCGTCTGATGACTTTGCTGTGTTGCCCAGGACCTTTCTTAGGACGTAGTCCCCAACTTTGAATTTCCTCGGATTGACCCTTTTGCTGTAGTGCTTCGCGAGCTGTTGCTGATAGCTTGCTAGTTTCACCAAGGCAAGTTCCCTGCGCTCGTCGGCCAGGTCGAGTTCAGCGAGCAAGGCCTGATCGTTCTGGCCTTGCTCGACTAGGTTGGATCTCATTGTAGGTAATCCTGCTTCGAGTGGGATGACCGCCTCCATTCCATATGCTAGTGAGAATGGCGTTTCTCCTGTGGCTCGCCTAGTAGTCGTTCTTAGGGCTGTGTTTCGGCCGGATCGGATCGAAAAATGCCTATTCGGAAAAAATTCCGATTTTTTCGGAAATAAAATAACTATTCCGATTTCCGATCCGATTTTTTCGGAAAATTAAAAAAATTTCCGAATTCGGAAAAATCGGAAAATCGGCAAAAATCGGAAATTCACAAAATATATTAAAAATCCAGAAATTTCGGAAATTCCAAAATTTCAAAAAAATAAATTATGGATTTTCGATTACTCGAAATTCTCATTTTAAAGAAACAATGAAAATAGCTTAACCCAACATGTAAACACATGAGGATTTGGCTCATTTTTCATTTGTGTAGAAGTTAGGAGGATATTCTCCTTTTATAGAGCATATTTTGGAGCCCTCTCCCTCTCCCAACCGATGTGGGATATGAGAAACTTTCAAAAAATCGGAAAAGAAATCGGAAAAATCGGAAATCGGAAAATAATTCCGAAAAAATCGGAAATAATTCGGAAAAAAATCGGAAAAATCGGATCGGCATAGTTTCGGAAAAATCGGATCGGAAAAATCGGAAAATCGGAAATTCAGAATTATTTCCGATTTCCGATCCGATTTTTTTCGAAAAAATCGGAAATCGGAAAATCGGAAATCGGCAAACTAAAATTTCATTCCAAATTCGGAAAAAATCGGATCGAAAATCGGAAAAATCGAAAAGTTCGGAAAAAAAACACAGCCCTAGTCGTTCTATACGCCCATAGGATATGTGGTAACTCGGTTGTCCACGCGCCTTTGGCTCGCTCTAACCGTTTCTTTAATCCAGCGATCACCGTCTTGTTGGAAGCTTCAGCTTGTCCGTTGCTTTGAGGGTAGGCCACCGAGCTGAAGTGATGCCTGATCCCGTGTTTGTTACAGAAGTCCTGAAAAGGGCCACTCTCGAACTGTGTTCCATTGTCAGTGATGATGGTTCTGGGGATTCCGAATCGAGTGATTATATTTCTCCATATGAACTTCATCATGTCAGCATCTCGGATGTTTGCCAGTGGTTCTGCCTCGATCCACTTGGTAAAGTAATAGGTTGCAACCAACAGGTATTTGCGATTGCCGGCAGCGGTGGGCAGTGGTCCCACGATGTCCATTCCCCACTGGGCGAAGGGCCAGGGACTGGTCAGAGATTTTAATTCGCTAGCGGGCTGGTGGACCATGGGAGCGTGAAGTTGGCATTTTAGGCATTTTCGGACATATACCGCGGAGTCCTTTTGCATGTATGGCCACCAATAACCTTCCTTCATTGCTCGGAAGGCTAGAGACCTTCCTCCGACGTGGCTTCCGCAGATTCCTTCGTGAAGCTCGTGAAGCTCGTGAAGCACGGCACGGCCTTGACATCGCCTAGGTGGACGCACCTAAGGTAGGGGCCGGAGAAAGATCTTTTATACAGGTCGCCTCCTGTGGATAAGTGAAAGCGAGCAGCTTTGACTCTTATCTGGTGGGCAGTTCTCTTATCCTCTGGGAGCGTTCCGTTCTTCAAATAGTCTCTCAAGGGATCCATCCAGCTGGGGGCTGGTTCCAATTGGAGTATTGGTTTCGCTTTGGTCAGCTCGCAGTTGGGGTAGATGCTGGGGCAGCTGAGGAAATCGATAGGGATGATCCTTTTAAGGCTGGAATCAACTTCCGAGCTCAGGGCTGCTAAGGCGTCAGCGTGGCTGTTTTGCCCCCTGGGAAACTGTTGGATGTTGATGTCTTCAAAGCTCGTCATTAATTTTCTTACCAAGGAGAGGTAGGCTGCCATCCTCTCATCCTTTGCGTTATAGTCTCCACTTATCTGATTGGAAACTAGTTGCGAATCTCCGAATACCTGTAAATGCTTTGCTCCTAGAGTTTGCGCCCTTTGGAGACCTGCTATTAAGGCTTCGTATTCTGCTTCGTTGTTGGAGGCTGCAAATCCTAGCCTGATTCCTTGCTCGAGGACTGTATTTTCTGGAGTGATGAGAACAATTCCTACTCCTTCCCCCTTTGAGTTGGAGGCTCCATCAACGAATAGTTTCCAGCTTCCCCCTGTAGCCTGGTTGTTTTGTTCTGTTGGCTTAGGCTGGTCGATGCGTTCTTCGCCTGTGAATTCAGCTATGAAGTCAGCAAGGATTTGACCCTTGATAGTTGTCCTTGGTTGAAATTGGATGTCAAATCGGCCGAGCTTGACTGACCATTTAGACAGTCTGCCCGACAAATCCACCTTCCTTAGGATAGCCTTGAGGGGGTATGATGTAAGGACGATGATCGTATGAGCTTCGAAGTAATGTTTCAGTTTCCTCTAGGCCATTACTAGGGCGAATGCGAGCTTTTCCAATGGTAGGTAGCACTGCTCGACATCTAATAGGGTTTTGCTCGCGTAATAGACTGGATGTTGAATCCCTGTAACTTCACACATTAGCGCTGAGCTGACAGTATGGCTGGATACAGAGAGGTAGAGGTATAAAGAGTCCATTTGCTGTGGTATGACAAGCAATGGTGGGGAGCTCAGGTAGGACTTGAGCTCGTCTAATGCTCATGAGCAACCTGGGGTCCATTCTACTGTTTTGCTACCTTTTAGGAGTTGGAAGAAAGGCTTGCATCTCTCGGAGGATTTAGAGATGAAACGATTTAGAGCAGCGAGCATTCCAGTGAGCTTTTGTACATCGCGGATTGTTCGAGGAGGTTGCACTCGTTTGATTGCATCAATCTGGTCCGGATTTGCCTCTATGCCTCGCTTGCTGACCAAATACCCAAGAAACTTTCCTGACTGGACACCGAAGGAACACTTGCTCGCGTTGAGTTTCATTCGGTACTTCCTGAGGATTTTGAAGGTACTTGATAAGTCCGAGAGGTGTTTTTCCTTCTCCTTGCTCTTGACGAGCATGTCGTCGATGTAGACCTCCATCGTGTCTCCCATTTGATTCTTGAACATTTTAGTAACTAGCCGCTGATAGGTTGCCCCTGTATTTTTTAGCCCAAAAGGCATGACCTTGTAACAGTATAAACCAATCGTTGTGATAAACGCCGTTTTGTCCTGATTTGGGGTATACAGGGGAATCTGGTGATATCCTGAGTATGCGTCCAGGAAACTCATTCGTTCGTGAGCTGCGGTGGCGTCTACTAGTTGGTTTATTTTCGGAAGAGGGAAGCTATCCTTGGGGCAGGCTTTGTTGAGGTCAGTGAAGCCTATGCAAACCCTCCACTTCCCGTTGCTTTTTGGGACTACCACTGGGTTGGATAACCATTTGGGAAATTGCACTTCCCGTATGGACCCTGCATCCAGTAGTTTTTCGACTTCTTTCTCTATTGCTCTGGCCTTCTCGGGGGCAGTTCGTCGTGCCTTCTGCGCTATCGGCTTGAATGTGGGATCGACGTGCAACTGATGGCAGACCATATTGGGGTCGATTCCTGGCAGCTCATAGAGTTCCCAAGCGAAAACGTCTATGTTGCTTCTGAGTAAGGTTGATAAGTCCTTTTGCTCTTGGTCAGTGAGTGAGGTTCCGATCAGGAAGACTCTGTTATTATCACCCTCTTTAGCCGACACTTCTACCAGGTCCTCGACGACGCGCTCGGAGGAGAGGAGCCTAGTCTCTTCCACCCCGGGCCTTCCATATTTTAATTGTTATTTGGAAGGAATTTCACCTTCCTCCACCTTCTCGCTGGTTTGAATGGCTCTTTTCTCTGGCTTTGGTCGGATGGCCGCTATGAAGCACTTTCTCGCCATCGCCTGGTCGCCATGTATCTCCATCACTCCCCGCTCGGTGACATATTTGAGTTTCTGGTGGTAGGTCGAGGAGACTACCTTCATTGCATGAAGCCATCCCCTGCCAAGGATGGCTTGATACGGTGAATCGATGTCGACCACCAAGAATTCGATCATCTTTGAAACATTTCCAGCGAGCACTGGCAGTACTATCTTGCCCAGAGGCATGGTCATCTTCCCAGCGAAGCCGACCAGAGGAACAGTGGTTCCCTTTAGGTCGGCGATGTTCAACTTCAATTTTTTGAACAGGTCGATGTACATTACTTCGGATGAGCTCCCTTGATCGACGAGCAGCCTGTCGATATCAAAGTTGGCTATCCTAAGTGTAATGACTAAGGCATCGTGATGTGGGGTCCTTACTCCCACAAGATCTTCATCCGTGAAAACAATATGCTTGTTGTAGTTGATGTCCTCTGCTCGCCGACGTTTTCCTGCCTGTGATTTTGCTGGATCAATCTGAAAAGCTTGCATCACCGCTGTCAGCTTCTTTATCTCCATTCGAGCTGAGTTACCCTGGATTTTCTTAACATCGGATACTCCGTGGATTACTGCGAATTCGTGTCCGGCGTCGTCTTCCAATACGTTGTCGGGTTTTGCCTCCTTGTGGACGGTCACCCTCTCTACCTTCTTTTCCACAAAGTCCTTCAAATGTCCGGATTGGGCCAACTCCTCGAGGTGGGACTTAAGAGCCTTGCAGTGCTCGGTCTTATGCCCTCCCTCTTTGTGGAAGGTGCATCTCAGTGCATTGTTTCTTTTCGAGGGGTCTCCTCCCATTTTTCGGGGCCATTTGATGAACGGCTCATCCTTGATCTTTGCGAGAATTTTGTAAATTGGTTCTTTGAAGACGGTGTTGACCGCCTGGAACGACTTTGCAACGTCAGGGTTCCTTCCGTTTTTGGAGCCATTCTTGCTCCCATTCTTTCCTCCTTTTTTCTGGTTATCAACTTTCTCACTTCCCCTGGTAGCGAGCTTGGCTCGGCCATTTTCTCCTACGTTAAGGCGGGTGACATCTTCCACCTTTGCGTATTTCTCAATCCGGGCCATCAGGTCATCAATGGTCGTAGCTTCCTTCTTTGTCAAGGACTGGTAAAGGAGGGAAGAGCTAGGTAGCCCAATTTTGAATGAAGCCACTGCCACTTCTTCCGCGCAGTCCTCGACTTCGTTGAATAACTCCCAGTACCTCTTTGCATAGTCTCGGAGTGTCTCCTGAGGCATTTTTTTCATTGTTAATAGAGCATCCATCCTTTTGGGATGGGAGCTGCTGGTGATGAACCGGGCCGTAAAGAGCTCGGCCAGGGATTTGAAATTTCTGATGGATTAGTGAGGGAGTTTCTCGAACCATTTCTAGGCCACGTCATGAAGGCTCGAGGGAAAAATACGGCACATCAGTGCATCTCGGTGATTCCAGAGGGTCATAGCCTGCCGGTACTGCCTGACATGATCAATGGGATCAGTCTTCCCGTCGTAAATCTTGAACCTTGGAATAGAAAATTTTTTGGGAGCTTCTTCTTCTTCAATTTCCCTCGTGAAGGGTGATTTCATCTGGGTCTTGAGGGCTCTCCTGGCGAGTTCTCTGGTCGACCTGGTGCCGCGGTGAGCTGGATGTTGGTCCATCTCTCTGCGGACCAGGTTCCGTATGTTGTCGTCGCTGCAAGCAGGGCTCTGGTAGCGGTGAGCTTTTCTTAGTTGTTCACGGAGGTCGTCGTCTGAGTCGCCACCTTCGTCCTGTTGATATTGCCGCCTAGGGCTCCTTCCTCGGCTGTGAGATTTGCTCGTCAGAGGGCTAGGAGTGCGATAGGGGCGTCTCCTGGTATCAGGACGTAGTTCCTTCTCCAGTTTTTCCAATCTTCTTTTCAAGCGAGCATTCTCAGCCTCATATCTGCGAGAAGACTCCCTCTGCTCGTGGAGCCTTGCTTCGTATGCATCGATCAATCTGGATATCTGAGTGGACCTTGCTAGTCCTTGACTTTCTTCTGAGGCTGGCCTTTCTAAGCGAGCCCCTTGATTTGAACGTCGGACATCAGACCTAATCCTGCGAGGAGTGGGTGGCTCCTGAATATCTCCTGCTTGAGGAGCGTTGCTGCTGTGACCAGACATCTTAGATTTTTACTTGGTGTGGGCTCTTCTCAGGGAAAGATGAACGCTTCCCACAGACGGCGCCAATTGTGGTGAAAATTATTTTGCAACACAAATAAATATGAAAGAGGTAATAACCAAGAAAAGATAAATAAAATGTCAATCACACAACAACGGGTATACGTGGTTCAGCAAAGATGTGCCTACGTCCACGGTGGTGCAGTCAGTGTTATTTCTCTATATTATGAAGAATAAGTACAGAGAATACAGCTTGTCCTTTGCCCCGGACTTAGGGTTTAATTTATACATGTATATGTTGGAGTAGTGGGGGTAATGGGTTTCTCCTTATTAACCATCTCCCCTACATGGGATCGCGCTCCCCCACAACTTCTCTTCATGGGATCGTGGGGTAATCGGATCAATACAAAAGGTGATGGGCCTGGGCTTTCGGCCACTAAGGAGAGGCTACTCGTCCAGGCCTATGATGCTAAATTCAGGGTACCCACACATAGTGATTAATCCGTTTAAGAATTTAAGACATATGACCATTTTAATTAGAATCCAGGTTAAAGAAAATCAAGGATCTTTAAACTAATAATCCCATAATTACCCATTTACGATGGCGCATAGAGGTAATTAAGTCATCAATGTAACTTTATCATAAATAATCCCAAAACCTTTGGGGAAAAGTAACATGTTATGCTCACAATTAAAGGGGCACTCATACGTATGTAGCAATAATTAAAGCTCTCAATCATCTAAGATCAATAGGGCAAGTAGAAAGTTTTGTGGGACAACACGCCAATATACTTCCTAGTTAATACTGATGGTTATAGTAAAAATGGCACAAAAGTGAAAAGGTGAACCGAATCAATATGTCACATGATCTCAGTTATTAGGAGAGAAGGGGTTAAAATTGATTCTAAATTAAATACTTGTGATAATTCTAAAATAGACGATGATTAACAAAATACATGGTATGGAACTATAATAACAAGCACATACTCATAGTCAATGTGGCTATCACAGAGTGATATTAATAGCAGTATTTCAAATATGCAAAGTATAATACTAAAAAAGTAGGAAAAAACCTACTTGCTTGGGTATTCTGTTGAATTGCGGTCACACTGGTGTAACAACCCTCACTTTTGAGAAATTTATTTTATATTAATTTATTGTGTGAAGTAATTATATAAAATAATGAATGATGGAGTAAATATCAATTAAGTGAGTTAATAAAGAATAATTACTAGATTGTTGCATATTTACTGTTACGTGTATGTAAATATCATCATGTTACGTTTTATAGTGTCATGTGGTTTTAACGACAATTATGGTGTAGATGCAACCGTGACTTAAAATGATTTAAATATTTCCGAATGCTAATTTAGAGGGCGTAGTTAGTCCCGAAATAGTCGAGATGGTCAAAATAAGTGCCATATTGTATTTTTGGGTTTCGGGCACTTTTGACCTGTTATGACTCAGATATGTAGTTAAGAGTCATTTTAATGTGGTATTTACATTTAGAGATGGGAATTAAGGATAGAGGCACGTTTAAATCTTGCACCTCATTTTATTTTCTTAAGTGAGTATTTACTAAACCTAGAGAGAAAGAGAGAAGAAAAGAATTGTGGAGAAAAGAAGATAAAGGAGAAGAATTGAAGATTTGGGATTTGATCTTGCATTCATCTTCTAAGAATCTGAGATTTCAACCTCAAGGCAAGTTTCTTACTTGCTAATATATGATTTGAGATTAATAAATTGCATTGATAGTTATGTATTGGGATCAATTGAACAAATATGAAATTAATGGATTTTGTGGTGTTTTAGCCCCTAATCATAGTTTAAATAGATGTTGTGTGGAGAATGGGAGTGAGTGCCCATGTAGGATGGTTTTGGTTAGATTAATGGTGGTTAATGTGTGTAGAAATGGAGGAGAAATGGGGTTTGGGAAAAAACTAGGGTTCATAACCCGTAGCCCCATTCTTGGCAGATTTTCCAGGGCGAATCGATTCGCTAAGGGGTGAGGCAACAGGTCTAGGAACCCCAATCGATTCGGGTTAAGGCTGAATCGATTTGGCCTGAGGTAAAATATTGGTTTCTCCATCCGAATCGATTCACTTTTGGGCGAATCGATTCGCTGCTTGGGGCGAATTGATTCGGCCCTAGGGCGAATCGATTCGAAATCCTGCTGTTTTGAGTTATTTTTCTAACTCAATTTTTACCCTTTTCTTTTAGGCTTAGGAGTTAGGAACCTTCTTGTATGAAGTAAACTTAGTTTTTTAGAGTCTTATATTACTTAGGCAACTACCTTATGTTAGAAGGGGATAGTTGGGACTTATTTTGGGGATTAGTAAATAGATGATTAGGTATTTCTTTTCCTTAACAAGTTAGTTTGATATTAAGAGATGTATAAATAAATAATTGCAGAGTTTTTGACACGTTATCGGGATATGCTAGACTTGGTGGTTTATAGTAACACCAAAAATTCTTGGAGAATGAATTAGGAGTCTATCAATCATTGAGGATATAATGATGGTATAAATTACTTATGGCTCCGGATAAAATGTGATGTATATTTTAAAAATGGAATTTAAAACGATAAATGATAATTTACTTAAACAAACCTCTCTAAATACTATCATATGGGAAGTACACGCATGAGGTGAAGTCCCCTGGCTAGTGAATGCGGGGTGAATATAGTCCTTATCCATAGGACTGGTTATTATGTATTGTGTATTTATTGTTCAAAGTGAGGTAATTCCGGGTGTGGTTATGACTCACTGTCGAAGGTATATGTCCAGTTCTCGATGTTGCATTGTAGGATGCCCAGGTTGTCTTGTTTGATAGGCCCTGGAAGATGATATCTATTTAGGGGCGCGTCCAGTGGGGAAACTCGGAAGGACGGTCTTAGAATCGTTATACATGATTGAATATAACTATTCTGATTCAAGTGGGACTTGGTTTATGATAAAATGCTCTGGAAAGCAAATAACTTTGATTACATTTCCTAATGATATATGGAATGGTTCATTGAAACTATATATAAAGGATGGTGATTTTTCGTTAATAATAATTGTTCATATCCTCTGGTTTAATTAAATTAAAAATTTGTCATTATAATTGTTTTAGTTCATGTTCTCAGATTGAGTAATTAGATTCTTATCATTATCAATTATGATTAACTGTTCATAACTTTCATACTCTTTATTCATCTGGTGATCATATAAAATCGGGCCCTGACCCGTTCATATTTCTTATTGTGTATGAATCTTATGTTCGCCCAGGTGCTCCGTCGCAAGGACGCCCGTATTGACTTCCCCCTTTTCTGTGTCTTGGAAATGCAACACCTTGTGGATGTTGCGGGATATTTTGTTATAGACGTCTTTACTTTTGTACTCTAGTTATGGTCGGGTTATTTATTCGGGCGTGTGGCCCAAGCTTTTATACTTGCCTACTGTAATGTATTATGTAACTTAATCTAATTGCTAAAAATACGTTGTAAGAGATTGTTAACCGACAGCTTATTCAGTTATTGTGTTATATATGTACTGTTCAGTTTAATTCTTGTAGATTATATCCACCTTCTTTTCAAATTAGGTTGTTTAAATTCTTTCTTTAACTTATAAAATAAAATTTTGGCAACCCGTTTTCTAAAATATAGGGTGGTTATCCCATATACTTATTATATTATTGTGATGCTGAGAATGGTCCATCTATGATTCCTGTTATTATTGGAGTATCGGATTGGCCACCTCTTATTTTGATAAGCAGGTTGTCACAAATGGTATCAGAGCATCAGGTTCTAGAGTCTTTAGGATCTATGCGGACTTGTCTTGATCTACCGTAGCGTTCTTTGATGTAGAGCTTAATGTTAGGACTGTTTTGTTGCCTATGTTTACGATCTTCTCCAAAATAAATTATTCTAAAATAGTATTCTAATTCTATTATTCCTTTATCTCAGATGCCGCCTAAAGGTGGTCGCCCCACTAGAAGGAATATAGTTGTAGAAGAGGAAGTAGGTCCTCCCCCGCCACAGCAAGGAACTATAAATGCTGCTGAAGTAGCAAATATTGTGACCCAAGCGATCAACGCAACGATGACTGTTGTGGTTCAGCAATTGCCACAAGCTCAACAATAACGAGCTCAAGAGGTACAAGCTCCTGCGGGACCTTCTCCGTGGGAGAGAATTAGAGAATACTTTTTAAAGGGCCATCCCCCATAATTCTAAGGAGGTTCTGACGTCATAGTAGCTAATCAGTGGAAAAAGGATATGCAGAGCCATCTGCGCATGGTGGAGTGTAGTGAGGAAAGGAAATAAATCCTTGCTACTTTTAAATTAGTTGGAGCTGCACTACATTGGTGGGAGTCGACGACTACGCCGGAACAGAGAGATACAATGACTATCAATGATTTTTGGGTTCTGTTTGATCAGAAGTATTTTCCTCCCGCAGTTCAAAGGGAGATGAGAAGAAAACTTTAAGATGTGGTGCAAGGAGAGCACTCAGTTGCGAAGTATGAAAAGGAATTCACTCGGTTAGCTAGTTTTGTTCCGAATGAGGTGACCCCGGAGGAGAGGAGGATATCCAAATTTATTAGAGGTTTACACTGGAGGATACGGCAAAATTTGCTGGGCAATCCAGCTTTGCAGACTTTTGGGGATGTGATGAATGCGGCATTACTCCATTCTCAAGAACATCGGTTGTATTTCCAAGGAAGTAAAAAGGCTTCAATTTGGGGGCAAGCAGGTAAACCTAGAGGCAATGGGGAAGGAGGCGGAGTATTAACCTCATCCCAATCTTTGGGAAATAAATAAAAAGAAAGGGACCCCCAGCAAGGGGTCTTGTCTGAACGACAGCGTTTTGGTGGATTCAATGTTGGTAACACTAATATTAGGCACGGTCAGGGTGCCCAACAACAAGCAGGTCGGGGTGGTAATGGGGGTAGAGGCCATCCAGGCCAAGGAGTTGGGTAGTTTAGAAATCATCGAGGCCGAAATCAGGAGAACATGACAGGTCGATGCTTTCAGTGTGGAGAGTCGGGTCATTACAAGAGGGCATGTCCGCAGTTGATTGGGAGACAGCTTCCTAGGGTTCCACAACCTCCACGGTCCCAGTTAGCGCCACAAGTGCCAAATCCAGTTGTCCCTCCACAACAGGAACAACTACAGTATGGTCGTGTTTACCACATTCAGGATGTTATGCTTCCTCCGGCCCAGCCCGCACCGCCAGCTATTGAGGGTAAGTTTATCATTTAGGGGCATATGGGTCGTGTATTATTTAATACAGGTGTGACACATACGTTTATTTCTAGAAGCTTTGCTCGGTCTACAGAGTTGATTAAATCTGCAGAAAGTACCTTCACTAGTGTTGAGTCTTTTATGGGTGATGGTTCACTCATTTTCTTTATTTGTAAACAAGTAGGAATAAATCTTGGTAATTTGTGTTTTGAGGCTGATTTGCTCGTCCTGGATATGGTTGGGTATGATGTAATCCTGGGTATGGATTGGCTAGTGAAGTATCGTGCGATAGTTAATTGATATGGGAAAAGTATAGTTTTTTCCATTCCGGGGCAAGAAATATTTTTAGTGGCTATGCCTCATTCGGAGGGAGGTTCTAGCACTTACTTGTATTGTATCGCGAAGGAGACTTCTAGAGATGTAGTAGTTTCCTTAGATTCGATTCTGGTTGTTAGAGATTTCCAAGATGTTTTTCGGGAAATATCGGGTTTGCCTCCAAGTAGAGAAATTGAGTTCGTAATTGATTTAGCACCGGGAACGCGACCAATTGCTAGAGCCCCATACCATACGGATCCTATTAAAATGAGGGAGTTAAAGGATTAGATTAAAAACTTGTTAGAACAAGGGTTCATTAGGCGAAGCACGTCGTCGTGGGGCGCTCCGGTGTTATTTGTGAAGAAAAGAGAAGGTTCTCTTTCGGTTGTGTGTTGACTACAGAGAGTTAAATAAAGTCACCATCCGGAGAAAATACCCATTACCTTGAATTGATGATTTGTTTGATCAACTTAGGGGAGCGTCGTAATTCTCTAAAATAAATTTGAGGACGGGGTATCACCAGTTGCGAATACGAGAGCAAGATGTGTCCAAAACTGCTTTTCTAACTAGGTATGGGTACTACGAATTTCTGGTTATGCCTTTCGGACATACCAATGCCCCCGCCATGTTTATGGACCTTATGAGTAGAGTGTTTCGAGACTTCCTGTACCAGTTTGTTATCGTGTTCATTGATGACATTCTAGTGTACTCTCAAATAGAAGTCGATCATGTTACTCATTTACGGTTGGTCCTGCAGATATTAAGAGATCATCAACTGTATGCCAAGTTCGAAAAGTGCGGTTTTTAGTTGCAGGAAGTACAATTTCTGGGTCATATTGTGACACCCCAGTGTATTTCAGTAGACCCAAGTAAAGTTATTGCGGTGAGGGAATGGGGTCAGTCCACGTCACTTACCGAGATTCGTAATTTTCTGGGTTTGGCTGGCTATTACCGTCGATTTATCAAGGGTTTTTCTAAAATCGCTAGCCCTTTGATAAATTTAACCCGGAAAGGGGTGAGGTTTGTTTGGTATGATTCTTGTCAGTTAGCTTTTGACGAGATCAAGGATAGGTTGACTTCTGCTCCAGTCCTTGCGTTACCAAGGCCATGATTGGAATATTTGGTCTTCACCGACGCATCTCTACAAGGATTAGGAGGTGTACTACAACAAGAGCAGCGGGCTATTGCTTATGCTTATTGCAAGTTAAAGCCCCATGAAAAGAATTATCTGGTGCATGATTTGGAACTTGCCGTAGTAGTTTTTGCCTTGAAGATTTGGAGGCATTATCTCCTAGGGGAGAAATTTAGTCTTTTCACGGACCACAAATCGTTGTAATATTTGTTTTCCCAGAGAGATTTAAATATGATACAACGCCGGTGGTTAAAGTTTGTGAAAGACTATCAATTTGACATCCACTATCACCCTGGCAAGGTGAATGTGGTGGCGGATGCGTTGAGTTGGAAACCCGAGGGGGAGTTAGCCTCGGTATGGAAGGCTAAATGGAAGGAGCTTAGTCAGGAGGACGCGATTGCTAGGGCATTTATCTCGGTGTTGACCGTTAGCCTACTATTATGGCAAAGGTGGTGGAAGCTGAAGGAAGGGACAAAGGCTGTCAGGACCGTATACGCCAATTGTTAATCGAGGGAGCGGAATCCTACTCTATAAGCTCTGAGGGTGGGGTACGTTTCCACAGGAGACTTATTGTCCCGGACGAAGGGGATTTAAGACAGGCCGTGATGACAGAATCTCATGGATCTAAATTTACAGTGCATCCTGGTGGGGACAAGATGTACCAAGACATGCGTCGTCAGTATTGGTGGCCAGGCATGAAACGGGACATTTCTGAATTTTTTCTCCTAATGTACCACTTGTCAATTGGTGAAAGTAGATCATCAAAGACCAACGAGTTTGTTATAACCATTGGAAATACCGGTATGGAAGTGAGAAAGTATCTCGATGGACTTTATCACGGGATTACCAACGTCGCAGAGAGGTCATGATTCCATTTGGGTTATTGTTGATCGTTTAACTAAGTCAGCTCATTTCCTACCCGTACGCACTAATTATAATGTCGCTCGTTATACCCGGCTATTTATTGCGAAAATTGTTAGGCTCCGCGGGGTGCCCATAAATATAGTCTCCGATAGAGATAAAAATTTTGTTTCCCATTTTTTGGCAAAGTTTCTAAGAAGCTATGGGAACCGAATTGAAGTTGAGAACCTCTTATCACCCTCAAACAGATGGGCAGACAGAAAGAGTCAACCAAATATTGGAGGACATGCTCCGAATGTGTGTGCTCGATTTCAAAGGTGGTTGGGAACAATATCTCCCTTTGGTCGAATTTGCTTATAATAATTCGTACCAATTTACTATTGGGATGGCACCCTATGAAGCACTTTATGGTAGGCCGTGTAGATCACCCACTTGTTGGTTAGAGGTGGGGGATAATAAATTTCTTGGACCTGAAATGATCCAAGATACTTCTTCCAAGATTGAACTCATTCGAAATCGCATCTGAATATCTCAATATCGTCAAAAGAGTTATACCGATGCGAATAGAAGGCATGTAGAGTTGGAGGTTAGAGATCAAGTCTTGGTGCGAGTATCGCCAATGAAAGGTATAAAGCGATTTAGGAAGAAAGAAAAGCTTGTGTCGCGCTATGTTGGACCTTTTACCATTATTGCCAAGGTAGGCCCAGTGGCATATCAACTTGCCTTACCGGAACACTTACAACAAATTCATGATGTGTTTCAAGTTTTCTCTTTGAAAAAGTATAAGAGGTGTGATGGAGCCCATTGGCATATTCCTTTGGAGCATATCGAATTGCAACCCGATATTTCGTATGAGGAACAACCAGTTGCGATCTTAGAGCATGGGGAGCGAAGACTGGGATCTCGAGTGGTGCCCTTGGTTCGGGTTCAGTGGGGTCATCACAATGCCGAGGAATCCACGTGGGAGCGTGAGGATGATATGCAGGAAAAATATCAACATCTCTTCTTGCAAGGTACACCTGAATTTTGTGGGCAAAATTCCCTCATAAGGGGGGGGGGAGTATGTAACAACCCTCACTTTTGAGAAATTTATTTTATATTAATTTATTGTGTGAAATAATTATATAAAATAATGGATGTCGGAGTAAATATCAATTAAGTGAGTTAATAAAGAGTATTTACTAGATTGTTGCATATTTACTCTTACGTGTATGTAAATATCATCATGTTACGTTTTATAGTGTCGTGTTCTTTTAACGACAATTATGGTGTAGATGCAACCGTGACTTGAAATGATTTAAATATTTCTGAATGCTAATTTAGAGGGCGTAGTTAGTCCCGAAATAGTCGAGATAGTCAAAATAAGTGCCATATTTGTATTTTTGGGTTTGGGGCACTTTTGACTGGTTATATGTAGTTACGAGTCATTTTAATGTGATATTTATATTTAGAGATGGGAATTAAGGATAGAGGCACGTTTAAGTCTTGCACCTCATTTTATTTTCTTAAGTGAGTATTTACTAAATCTAGAGAGAAATAGAGAAGAAAAGAATTATGGAGAAAAGAAGATAAAGGAGAAGAATTGAAGATTTGGGATTTGATCTTGCATTCATCTTCCAAGAATCTGAGATTTAAACCTTAAGGCAAGTTTCTTACTTGCAAATATATGATTTGATATCAATAAATTGCATTGATAGTTATGTATTGGGATCAATTGAACAAATATGAAATTTATGGATTTTGTAGTGTTTTAGCCCCTAATCATAGTTTAAATAGATGTTGTGTGGAGAATGGGAGTGAGTGTTCATGTAGGATGGTTTTGGTTAGATTAATGGTGGTTGATGCGTGTAGAAAAGGAGGAGAAATGGGGTTTGGGAAAAAACTAGGGTTCATAACTCGTAGCCCCATACTTGGCAGATTCGCCAGGGCGAATCGATTCGCCTCTTCTGCGAATCGATTCGCTAAGGGGTGAGGCTACAGGTCTGGGAATCCGAATCGATTCGGGTTAAGGCTGAATCGATTAGGCCTGAGGCAGAATGTTAGTTTCTCCATCCGAATCGATTCGCTTTTGGGCAAATCGATTCGCTGCTTGGGGCGAATCAATTCGGCCCTAGGGCGAATCGATTCGAAATCCTGCTGTTTTGAATTATTTTTCTAACTCAATTTTTACCCTTTTCTTTTAGGCTTAGGACTTGGGAACCTTCTTGTATGAAGTAAATTTAGTTTCCTAGAGTCTTATATTACTTAGGCAACTACCTTATGTTAGAAGGGGATAGTTGGGACTTATTTTGGGGATTAGTAAATAGATGATTAGGTATTTCTTTTCCTTAACAAGTTAGTTTGATATTAAGAGATGTAGAAATAAATAATTGAAGAGTTTTCGACATGTTATCGGGATATGCTAGACTTGGTGGTTTATAGTAACACCATAAATTCATGGAAAATGAATTAGGAGTCTAACAATCATTGAAGATATAATGATGGTATAAATTACTTATGGCTCCGGATAAAATGTGATGTATATTTTAAAAATGGGATTTAAAACGGTAAATGATAATTTACTTAAACACATCTCTCTAAATACTATCATAAGGGAAGTATACGCATGAGATGAAGTCCCCTGGCTAGTGAATGCGGGGTGAATATAGTCCTCAGCCATAGGACTGGTTATTATGTATTGTGTATTTATTGTTCGAAGTGAGGTAATTCCGGGTGTGGATATGACTCACTGTCGAAGGTATATGTCCAGTTCTCGATGTTGCATTTTAGGATGCCCAGGTTGTCTTGTTTGATAGGCCCTGGAAGATGATATCTATTTAGGGGCGCGTCCAGTGGGGAAACTCGGAAGGACGGTCTTAGAATCGTTATACATGATTGAATATAACTATTCTGATTCAAGTGGGACTTGGTTTATGATAAAATGCTCTGGAAAGCAAATAACTTTGATTACATTTCCTAATGATATATGGAATGGTGCATTGAAACTGTTTATAAAGGATGGTGATTTTTAGTTAATAATAATTTTTCATATCCTCTGGTTTAATTAAATTAAAAATTGGTCATTATAATTATTTTAGTTCATGTTCTCAGATTGAGTAGTTAGATTCTTATCATTATCAATCATGATTAACTGTTCATAACTGTCATACTCTTTATTCATCTGGTGATCATATAAAATCGGGCCCTGACCCGTTCATATTTCTTGTTGTGCATAAATCTTATGTTCGCCCAGGTGCTCCGCCGCAAGGACGCCCGTATTGACTTCACCCTTTTCTGTGTCTTGGAGCTGCAACACCTTGCGGATGTTGCTGGATATTCTGTTATAGACGCCTTCATTTTTGTACTCTAGTTATGGTCGTGTTATTTATTTGGGCGTGTGGCCCAAGCTTTTGTACTTGCCTACTGTAATGTATTATGTAACTTAATCTAATTGTTAAAAATACGTTGTTAGAGACTTTTAACCGACAGCTTATTCGGTTATTGTGTTATATTTTGTTTTATAAGTTAAAGAAAGCATTTATATGTACTGTTCAGTTTAATTCTTGTAGATTATATCCTCATTGTTTTTAAATTGGGTTGTTTAAATGCTTTCTTTAACTTATAAAACAAAATTTTGGCCACCCATTTTCTGAAATATAGGGTGGTTATCCCGTATACTTATTATATTATTGTGATGCTGAGAATGGTCCATATATGATTCCTGTTATTATTCGAGTATTGGGCCGACCACCTCTTATTTTGATAAGCGGGTTGTCACAAATGGAGTATTTAGAAGATCTGAGACTTGGTTTTCTGTTATACAATGTGTAGCATACGGCTATTAGGGTCTAATCAGTCAGTTTTGTACTTAAAACTGTCTCTAATGAAGTTTCGGGGTATATGTGTAATTTATTTTTGGAATTTAAAATGAGGGTCTTAAGATCATTTTTTAACTTTGGTGCAAGAGAGTTTTTATTTTAAAATAGTTTGATGTGTGTAGGGTCAAAGTTTGGGGTACAAATTCCAAAGTTAGAAAAATTATTAGGGGTGAATTTGTAATTTTAATAAAATTTCTTTAAGAAAAAACCTCATTTATGCATAACTTGAGCTATGAATATCCAAACATGGTCTTATCTTATACCATTTTGATCAGAAAAATTTAATAAAAATTTTGAAAAAAAAAATCAAAGTGTTCTGATTGGCCATGCACCCTCACGCGCAAGGTCAAACTTTTTGGAATTCATCTTCTTCCTCTCGACTTTGACTTCTTAGGGTTTAAAACTTTGAGTGAGTTTTTTTCCTTCTTTGTTATACCATTTGAAATGATTTCTTAACCAACTAAACCTAATTTTTCATGAGGATTTCAAATATATAAGTTTCATGGTTCTAATCTCAATATATTTTGAGTTGTAAAACTGCGTGTTTTCAGGAATTTTTGACTTAACATTCATAGATTTAGAGTACGACAGGGTTTCTTATGAATTAGGTTGCATTTCTACTAGGTATGAGAACATGTTGGTCTGGTTTCAAGAATTTTCATGGATTATATGTCGAGAATTTTGGATTTGCAGGCTTTTAGTTTTAAAAACACTTTTGATCGATTAGCCTTTTGTATGAACTTTCATGGGGATTTACAATTACATTTGACATCCTGAGTTTTAAAGGAGTTTATTCATGGCTTTAAATCGAAGGTTTAGTTACTGTAACGGATTTCACCATTAAAGCTCAAGCTTTAATGGTGTTCCTACTGTTTTCTTCGATTTTATGCATTTCTACACATAAAAGCTTGAATGTTTCTAGTGTTTTACCTATATTAACTATTTAGAATACTACTAGAATTGAATTTAAAGAATAAAATGATGAGTTACTTGAATTGAGGGAAATTTCTAACTTTGAGAATGAACTGTGGGATGAGTTTTATTGTGTCTAACGTAGGGTATTTATACTACTTTAAGGGGAGAGTTGAATGGTGTATAAAAGAGGTGGATGTGTATGAAGTTAGGGTGAGTTTTTAATTGGGTTAAAATGGGTGCACATGGTTGTAGACATAACATTCTAGGACCCCCTAAGTCTCTCCTTAGAATCCTAGCACTTCCCCCTTCCACCGCAAACCTAGATCGTACTCCGAGTACCGATTTAGAGCCCATCGGGGCACCCCCGAGACACATTTGACTCCGGTCAACTCTTTCATCAGAGAAACACTCTTTGAATCTTCGAAGGGTACTAAAACCTCTTTCCAGCGGTCCACCCCGTGCGGGAAACGGCATAACCGTTCGGACGAACGATTAATTTTCCACCGAAAATCGATCCGGAGGCCACCGGGTACTCCCGGACTTCGTTTGACCAAAATTAAATCTTTAGCTCGAACAAGACTGAATGAATCCCCGAAGGGCTCTGAATACCCTTTCTAACGATCCAACCCATGCGCAATTCTGGCCTACGGTACGGACGAACGATCTGTTTTACTCCAAGAGGTCACTGGGCGCTTTCGAGCCCCGTTTGACCAAGGTCAACTTTTCAAACCGAGGGAAACTCTTTGGAATATCGAAGTACATACTCCTCGTGCGTGATTCTAACTTACCATGCTGATGAACGATCAGTTTGCATCCGACGATCTCCAGTCCAAAGGACCGATATGCACTTCCGAGCCACATTTGACCCAAAGTCAACTCCCAGACCCGGGAGCGGTCAAAAGGACTCTCGAAGGCCTCTGAAATATATTTCAAACGGTATGCCCCGTGCGCAATTCGGATCAACAGTTTGTGCTCTGCAGTCATTTTTACAGAAAATTTTGCACGAGACTGCCAATTGGCAGGTCCTGAACCCTGCCTATCGGCACAGTGTCAAGGGTGACCTGCCGATAGGCACCCCCTGGGGTACGCCAATCGGCACCCCCTGGCCCTATAAATAAGGGCCATGACCTCATTCCCAAGAGACAGTAAAAACCCATCAGCATCAGTGATCTCAGCAACATTCGCTCGAAGTCAGCGAAGTTCTTTATGATAAATCCCATTCAAGCCTAAATACCCATCCTTTTCACACCCAATTTGGCAAATATCCTTCTCTGTCATCAACATCCGTCAACATTCAAAGGAGTTCATCCAAGATCCAAGCTCAAGCTCCAAAAGAAGGTCCAATTCCTTCTCCCTCTCTTTCAAATCTCTTATTTTGCATAAATTATTTTAGATTCATAATCTAGTTTCATTTTAGTTCATACATATTAACATCTACACTTTTATTAGTAGATTGCACATACTCTATTTTTCATAAAAAAAAACAAGAATAAATAAAAGAGGGTTACACCCGTAAATTCCGAATGGAATTATCCATCACACTTTTTTTCCAAAACTAGAAACACATTTTCTACACTCACACACTTAATAAAATTTCGTTCAAATCTATGGGATAAACCCCACCCCTATTCTATATTCGAACTACGTGGACTTTGATGCCTTTATAGGCTACGTAGGCATCTTGGATTAAAATCCGAGACTCGAGTCCAACTGTTCAATTTTCCAACTTCTCCAATTTTTACAAATTTCTCAAATCCCTCATTTTTATCATACATATACATATAATATGCTTGTTCGCGCTTTATCCCACGCATATTATCGTTTCCCAATAACCATCAATATCACGATGAACGCTCATATTCTATCTTCTACATTTATTATTATTTTGGAATATTCCTATGGATGACCTCACCCTATCTTCCAATCTCCATTATATCAACACATGCATACAGTTCACAGGGATAAAAAGGAAAATATTAACATTTATCCATGAGAGACCGAAAGGGCAGGTTGGGTGCCTAATAACTTCCCATTTTGTAACTTAGCCTCCGGACCTCCTATCTATTAGTTTTTCATGCATCAGTTTTGTCCTTGATGCTGCTCTCTTGAAGTGGCAACATATTGTTTTGCCTGGTTTGAGCAAAATAGGCTGGCGACTCTATCTCTTTACATTCACCCCACACTGACGACGGTCGAAGCCCCCTTTTCGAAGAGAAGGGAGTGAGACCAAGACGCAGTTTCTTCCCCGGGGGATCCTCTTTCTCCTCCCCCTCCCCCCCCCCCCCCCCCCAGAACGAACATCGCTCCGATCAGGATGGCCACAGTGGCGACTCTGTTGAGGACTATTTTTAAAAGGGCTAGGCTCTATTCACATGGGTGTTTTATTTTCTTTTATATCCCCCTATTCGCATGTTCCCCTTTATTATTCGTGTGTACCTCATGCTTAGGCTACTATTCACACACTTGCAAAAGATTCTCCATGTACACTTCACACCACGTGCACCTAAGATCACGTATATCCACATGTTGCACACACCACTTATCCATGCTTGGTACACTATTGGTACTTGTACTTTGATCCCTATTTGGCATGATCAAGAAAGATACTCTCACCATAAGATACTAATAAGAGAATCATGCATGATTCACACGACATCACCCAACAGCATTGTTATTTACCAAATTTTGTCCCATAACAGGAGAGTCACTTCGTGATGGGCGTTGGTCCGGCAGGGCGCAGTTAGCCTAAACGATATGACTCTCACCTTTCATTGGCCAAGTACCTTCGACGTACATTGAACAGTTCCCCTCGCATCGTACCGCTTGACCGAAGTCATGACGGGACGTATATCACATGGAGCTCGTTCACGTACGTCGAGTATATCGAATTCTCTCTCTCATGTACCGTCCCCACGAGGCATATAGTGAGGTAATTCACATACACTCAGGTATATCAAATGGAATGTCCACACGTACCGATTTCCCTCAAAAGCAAGACGTATATCATGGAAGTCACGCCAAAAGGGGGGAACCTTTTCCAATTCACCCAACCAACTGCATACCCGCATATAGGTGTCAAGCCTAGGACGCACATGTTAGATTACCGATTTTGACCCAAAACTCTATCGAATTTTCGGGTCCTCCTGCCGCCTAAATTTTTGGTCATTTTTTAAAACGGGACCCTGCCCGTGAGCCTGGTTACAAGTCCAACCATAGCTTTACATATGTTGCAAACCCTATTTTTCTAGGCTCGGGTCACGTCCGGCATTTCATTTTTCATTTAGGAGAACTTAATACAAGTGAGAACCTGAGAAACATAATAATCATGTTGCGACCCGTCTCTAATCTTTTCCACTCTATTTTTTCCAAAGAGCATCCAAAAACATTCTCTCTTTTATTAAAAATACCAAAAATATTTTCTTTCTCATCTTTTCTAAAAACATCAAAAATATCTTCCTCCTTTTTTCCCAAAATAACGAATTTCCCTTTTTCTTTTCTAGAAATAAATTCCAAATTTTTCTACTTCTCAGGTTGATCACATACCCTTGGCCTGGCTCCCTATTGGCTTCGATCTTCAGTCGAACCACCCCGAAGTTCTTTCAGTCCCTTTACTTCCTTCGAGTTCGAAACTCACCCGCCTTCCATGGAGAGTACGGATTAAGTGCCGAATGTACAGTCGTATTTGTTAACGGTTCTGGCTCAGCTCACTGCCAAAATTGACAACCTTCAAACCGAAGTTTATGAGATGCAAAGAAACCAGGTCCCTGCCCCCGAAGATCCTGAGGTCATTTTCCCTCGCGCCATGGGTCCGCCTGCACCCGAGATTATCTGGGTTCCTGAAGAATACCATCATGCTCCGCGTGCTCCTCCTGCTAATAGGCCGCCACCAGCCTAGCTTCCGATGCTAAACCTTGCTAAGAATGGGGCTAATTTACCCGTAACTGTTGATCCAAAAGAGGAAGAACTGAACAAGGTCAAGGAAGACCTCAAGATTCTAACCAAGAAATTCGACCAAGTCGTAATCTCTGGGAATTACATAGACCACACCCACATGTCTCCCTATCCTAAAGCCAGGTTACCAAAAAAATTCAAGATGCCCAATATCGAGAAGTTTGGAGGCATTGGGCCCCCGATCATTCATCTCCGTATCTATTACCGAGCCATGACTCTCCTAGGGGATTCCAAAGAAATAATGGCTCAAATGTTCCAGCAAACTTTGAAAGATACGCCCTCCGTTGGTTCCTATTGCTTGAAGAATCCAGAATCCGCAGTTGGGAAGACGTTGCCCGTGAGTTCATGTCGCAGTACAAGTACAATGAGGAGCTAGAGGTTAACCGCCATGACTTAGAAATACTTAAACAGAATCTTGGGGGATCAGTTAGCAACTTCATATCAAGATGGAGAGAAAAAGCAGCTACCATGACCAATCGGCCCTCTGAAGAAGAACAAGTCAGCATTATGAATAAAAACTTCCTACCTCATGTCCGAGAAACCATGGGAGGACAGTATTACCCTCACTTTAGAGCCCTCTCAGAAGAGAGAGTAGAAATCAAAGAAGGTCTTGTCAAGACAGAAGTTGAACTAAAAAATATCTCTAGACAGTTTGCTCCTAGAAAGTTTGAAAAGCCTGCTAGTACCACAGTTTCTACTATCAACAAGATCTCTCAGCCTACCACTTCATGGGACCCAGAAAGTCGCCAAAACCCAATCTGGAAAGAATATACCGAGCTTCACGCTCCTCTCTCCAAAGTCTACCAGGATCTCTTGAATCGAAACCCGCTTCCGAAGAATTTTAAACCTGATGCCCATTGTGACTATCACCAAACTGTTGGCCATACCACTGACCAATGTTTCCAACTCCGAAACACAATTCAAAGTCTGATTGGCCGAGGTATCATCACCCCACCATCTAATCCTAAACCAAACACTACACATAATCCACTCCCAAGTCATACAAACGTCATCTTCCTAGAAGAAAACTCAGAACTCGACCCATCTACCCAAATCACGCCAAGTAAATCACTAATCATGCCCATATACTCTCATAAACCTCTCTAAACATGCCCAAATTTCCTCTTACACCCTACCAACCTTGTTGATCAAACCTTATCACTCCTCACCAGAGTCTGCATCTATGTCTGCACCCGTTATGGAGGTAAAAACATGGAATTATCAGAAGTGCTAAACCAACTCCTAGAGTTTGGGCTGAAATTGACCTCCCAGATGACCATCGACTGTCAGAGATTCAGTGGGATGTTCTTAGACTCTCAAAAATGGGGTCGAGAGTTAGACGACTGGGTAGTGCCAGCCGACAAAGTCAGTCTAGATGACCTGGTCCAGATCATGGTCGATTTGTTTCGACGGACTGGTGATATTTGTAGCATATCCAAGCTGCTCGATGCTTTGAAATTATAAGGGCAACTGGTTCCCTCAGTCTCACATTTCCCTGTCGAATGGGAGGAGTTATACGAAGAGTCCATAGAAATTTTAGAGTGTACTGACTTTGCATGTAAAGACAATATCATTGCAACAGGATGGGGGGAGATTTAGAAGACTCAGATGAAGAGCTAAATTCTTGAAAGACTAGTCTGATAGTCAACCTATACGTAATGATATCATTCGAGGAGCTTCTAAAAGAGATCAACCAAGTAGCTGAGTAACTCGACATCGATAAAGAAACAGGGTTTCTATTTTTCTCCTCTTACATGAACCACATGACCAGTTCGAGGAGATATTACCAGAATCCAAACTTATAACCATCAGCAAGCGATAAAGGGAAAGGTGTTGAGAATCTCCTTATGCCAAAAATGACCCTTAAAGAAAGCAAGGTCCTTGATCAATTGAAGAAAACTCAAGCTAACATCACTCTATGGGGACTTTTCATGTCTTCCTAACTGTATCGAAATGCCCTAATCAAGATATTCACAGGACCCACAGTTCCTCCTTCAACCACACCAGAAGAAGCAGTAAACCTAGTTGAATCCTTGACCTCTACTCGAATGCTCTCATTTTTTGAAGAGGAAATCCCTAAGAATGGTCCTAACCACAATCATGCTCTCAATATCTCTGTCGAAGTCATGGGGAAAATTATTCCCCTCTCACTTGTCAACAACAGATCAGATCTAAATGTTTGCCCATTAAGAACCCTCAATCGTTTGGGACTGAAGGTGAACGACCTTACTCCAACCTCTGCGGACATATGTGCCTACGACAACACACGTCAAGAAGTAATGGGATCTATCAAGCTTATAATAGGGGCTAGCCCTATAAATCATGTTGTTGAATTCTAAGTTATCAACATCCCAGTATATTTCAATCTGCTACTAGGACGATCGTAGCTCCACAACATCAAAGGGGTGTCTTCTTCCCTTCATCAGAAATTGAAGTTCTTTGCCAATTGACAAGTTATCACCATCATGGGAACACAGTGAAGATACTAAGAATGCAAGCAGCAGTTATCATGCTTCCAAGTCAAACCACTCCTACTCCCAGTAGGGGATGACTTTAAAGACAGGGTTTATCTAGAATATGACCCTCATGGAAATGTCAATGTAATCCAAATGTTCAAGAATATGCATTTCATGCCCGGACTAGGGCTAGGGCAAAGACAATAAGGGATAACTGAACATATTATGTTGAAGGAGGCCCTTCCTCCCTGTGGCTTGTGCTATCAACCATCAGAAGAAGAACTCAGATTAATCTCTTAACCTCGACTGAAGAGAAAGTTAGAATGTTCCAAGACTATCCCGAGAGATTCCTTGAACGGAAGATTCATTAGAGAGGATGAAGAATTCCCCTTCTGCGGCTTCCCTGAACCTTGGTATGACCCTGTAGACAAGAAGATGTAACCAAGAATGGAGATCTTTTTCCAAGACAACTACTCGAGGACTGAGAGTTCCCAACACTGTGTACAACCACTCACTGAGAAGACCATAGCTAATATCGGGGATTCTGAGAAGAGCGACTCCGAGGACTCATTCAACTTACAGATATTGGGGCTGACACTCTGCATGATCCACTCAGGGATTACATCATCCAATCCATCCTACCTCATCAAATATGCTGATGCACCTCTTCTTAACTGGCATGTTGCACCTGTGCCACCTGTTGATATTCAACTTAACCTTGATGTTTATCCCCTTTCCCCTGTAGTTGTTTCCTCTCACTCTGATGTAATCGAGACCTCCTTTGATGAGGTTCTCAATGTTATTTTTCCTATCAATGAAATAAATGAAGATTTTGAGTATCTTGTTGTGCCTTACATTAATTTTCTCGATTCTAATCAAAGTCTTGATGATGATGACTTTGCAAATGAACAATTCTTAACTGATCTAAATAAGGTTAATAATAAACAACATAAATCGCGTTGAAGTTAATGAAGATGAAAATGTTATTATTAATCTCGATTCTAGTATCCAATTGCGTGAGATTAGGATAGGGGATACTCTTGATGAGCACGAATGCACGCAACTCGAAGAGATACTGAAGGAGTGCGTGGATGTCTTCGCATGGTCCTACGACGATATGCCCGGTATTGAACCTGAGATAGCACAGTATGAGATTCCAACTCTCCCAAAATGTAAATCAGTCAAACAGAAGCTGCGAAAGCTTTGCACTAAATGGTCACTCAAAGTAAAAAAAAAGTAGTCAAGCAACTGAACGTGGGCTTTATTCATATGATTGAATATCTCACGTGGCTAGCCAATATCGTACATGTGCCAAAATCAGGGGGAAAGGTTTGTATATGTGTCGACTATTGAGACTTGAACAAGGCCTCTCCGAAGGATGATTACTCGTTTCCCAACATCGATATGATTGTGGATAACATAGCCAGTCATGCTCTCAAGGAATTCGTTAACGGATTTTCCGGATATAACTAGATCAAGATGAACCCTGATCATCAAGAGAAAATCTCATTCATCACCCCTTGGGGAACCTTTTGCTATACTATCATGCCATTTTGTCTAAAAAATGCAGGGGCTACCTACCAAAGGGCTGCCACAACCATTCTACATGATCTGATACATAAAGAAGTCGAGGTCTATATGGATGACATGATTATCAAATCCAAGACTAGATAAGGTCATGTTCTCGCTCTTCAGAAATTCTTTGAACAAATGCGACAGTACCAAATGCGGCTTAACTCACAGAAATATGTCTTCACCATTACAAAAGGGAAAATCTTAGGATTCATGGTCAATGAAAAAAGGATAGAAGTAAATCTTGCCAAGCTAAAATCCGTACTTGAGATGCCACCTCCCTGAATAGAGAAAGAAGTCTGAGGATTCCTTGGTAAATTATAGTACATCAGTCGATTCATCAGCCAATTAACTTCCATCTGTGAACCCATCTTTAAACTCCTCCAAAAGGATTCAACTAAGGTTTAGAATAAAGCTTGCCAAGTAGCCTTCGACCAAATTAATAAATACCTAACCCGACCTTCGGTGCTCATGCCACCGCATCCTTATCTTCCCTTACTCCTATACCTAAACGTGATCGATACTGCAGTCGGGGCTTTGTTAGCCCAATACCTTGAAGAAACCCGCAAAGGAAAAACCATCTACTATGCTAGTCAGAAATTGGTCGGTTACGAAGTTAACTACACCGCTTTAGAGAAGGCATGTGTCGCTGTTGTCTTAGTTACCTAAAAGTTATGACACTACATGCTCTCATTCCCCATCAGACTTATATCCCGGATGGATCCCATCAAATACTAACTTGAGAATCCCCCTCTATCCAGCCGAATGGCCCGTTGGTTAATGCTCCTAGCCGAGTTTATATCACTTATGTCAAGCATAAAGCCATGAAAGGAAGAGCCATCTCTGACTACCCTATAGAAGACGATGATGTCTGGATTTCTGAATTCCCAGACGAGAATATCCTTTGTGCCTCCCATGAAGATCTTCAATGGCAAATTTCTTTGACGGCGCTGCCAATAAAAAAGGATATGGCATTGGGATTCTCCTAATTTCCCCTCATGACTTCCATACTCCCATTGCCATCAAATTGGATTTCCCCTGCACTAACAACATGACTAAATACGAGGCATGCATAGTAGGCCTCAAAGTTTCTCTCAAGAAAGGAATTCGATACCTCGATGTCTACAGGGATTCAACCCTCATCATCGGTCGAGTACTCAGGAAATAGAAGGTCAAGGATGAGAAACTCTTACCCTTTCATGCCCACCTTGAAGAACTGGCTTCCCAATTCCAAGAAATCACCTTCCACTACTTGCCCCGAGAAAAGAACAACCTAGCTCATGCCCTTTCCACCTTAGCCTCCATGATTTACATACCCGAAGGAATAACCATGGTCCCCTTCCTTATCCAAAAATAAGATAAACCAACCAACTACTACAATGTCAAGCTATGCACGGAGGAAGAATCCGAAATAGTCGACTGTTGGTACTATGATATTTGGCACCTCCTCAGACACGATAGGTATCCCCAAGGAGCCGATAAGAAAGACCGAGCAACTCTCCACAAACTGGCCACCCAATACATTATCTGTGACAAAGCATTATTTAAGAGAAACTTCGATGGAACCCATTTGGACTGCATCGCAGGGGCTGGCGTTGAAGAGATGATACAGAAAATCCACAACGGGGAATGCGAACCCCACATGAGAGGCCATATACTCGCTAAAACGATCATCCGATAGGTATACTACTGGACTACCATGGTACAGGGTTGCACAGCCTACGTGCAGAGATGTCTCAAATGCCAACAATTCTCTAACTTACAGCATCTGCCTCTACGAGAACTGTACAACATGACTTCTCCCTGGTCATTTTTCACATAGGGCGTTGATATCATAGGGAAAGTCACACCTAAGGCGTCCAATGGGCATGAGTTCATCCTAGTCGCTATTGACTACTTCACCAAATGGGTCGAAGCTGAGTCATACGCAGTTTTGAATGCCAAGAAAGTGGCCAAATTCATCAAGAAAAACATCATCTGCCGATATGGGGTCCCACACGACCTGATATCAGACAATGGATTACATTTTGAGGCAAAGGTTACGGAAGTGATCGACGAATATGGAATTCAGAGACATAAGTCCTCTCCATACCGACCTCAAACCAACGGAGAAGTTGAAGCAGCCAATAAGAATCTCAAAGCCATCATCAGTAAGATGACCGAGAGTTATTGTAATTGGGCCGTTAGGATCCCTTATGCCCTTTGGGGATACCGCATTTCAGTCCAAACCTTTACTGGGGCTACCCCTTACTCTCTAGTCTGGAACTCGTTGCGCATTATGCATGAAAACAAGGTCAGCCAAGAAGACTGGTACCAAAGTCGTCTTGACGAGTTGACCCTTCGAGATGAAAGGAGATTGAAAGCTCTATATCATATACAAGGGTACCATCGCCGTATAGCGCGATCTTTCAATAAAAGAGTCAAGGATCGCGATGTTCGAGAGGGGGACTTATCCCCCCAAAAAATAGTAGAGCCTATCTCATACCCTAGAGGAAAATTTAAGCCTAATTGGAGCGGCCCCTATATTATGAAGAAGATCTTGTCGAGCTACGTCGTTGTGTTCACCGACCTCGATGGGGAAGAAATGACGCAACTAGTCAACTTGGACCATCTCAAGAAATTCTACCCCCAGTCTGAAATCTCGATGCGCTGTGACTCTTATCTCCCTTCTATTCTAAAAAAATAAAATAAATAAACTCTCCATTTTGCCCTACCCAGAACTACGTGGGCCTGATCCTCTAAATATATTTATTGAATTTCAAAAATTTTCAAAACCCTCAGAGGTACGTGGGCAGCTCATTCGCTTCACATGAGCCCGGCCCCCTACTTTTTCACAAAAAGCTATTCTTTTCTTATCCCCGAGAACGACAATTCATTTTAACATATACATAAATAAAAGTATTATGTATGCCTTGGCGATTGGTATAGATAATTCAAAATGTAAAAAAGTCATCAAAAGGCACAACTGGATGATTAAAAACTTATTTATTTCATTATCTGAAATTTTTGTACGATTACATCGACATAAGGAGTCAAATGACTTCCCTGGCAAAAAAACAGATAATAACAAGCCTCCACTACTCCTGAAAATTATCCCAATTATTCCCAAAAAATAACTCCTTTTACAAGAAGCTTCACAAAACCCTACACACAACTGCCAGAGGAACCAGTACCATCATCACCTGCATCCTGGGATCCCCAAACCTCCCCATCCTGAAGGGAGTATCGCAGACGCTCCATAGAGCGATAAGCCCGAACCAACTTAGGGTAGACTATAATGCCTCCCTCCATGGTGTCAGATATGGCATACCACCTCCGACCAGTCTCCACAGCCAGCATTCTGTCCATTACCTCCTTCTATAACCACTTCATATAGTCCCTAGAGATATGCCAGACTCGCCTAGTAAACTGAGAAGGACGGGTTGACGAACGATGATTCTCCCAAAGGGAACCAATCCACATGCGCATACGCTCTGTTAGATCCTCCACAAGAAAGAAGTTTGGTGTTTGCGGTGACACAATTTAATCCCAACCATATTGGCACAGTCGCCTCCAGGGAAAGTAGAAAGAGGTCTCCCTAAGGCCAACCAATCTGACATACTAGTATTCACCAAGCTCTAGAATGGGTAGCAACTTCCCCCACCAAAGCACAGACTAGCATAAGCCTCGTGCCCCGTGCTCTACAAACAAGTTCCCCCAACTCTCAATGTCCAGTCCTACGCTAATGAAATAACGCGATAAGAAGTTTGGCACCGCCAATAAAGGATACTCAGGTGGGATCACCATACAAAACCTCTCTGATATCCATATAAATAGCATTACAGGGCTCCCTCTCATAAAGTCAGAACGACCCTCCCTCCAGGCATCCAGGCCATTCAAGGTCTCCACCAATATCACCGTCGCAGGATTGCGATGGTATGACATCTAAGAAATAATAGCAGACAGTTGGGGATCCATCAGCGTCTCCCCAATCACCAACAGAACTTTAGAAACAATGCCTAAGATGACGGCCCCGACATATCCGACATCACCCATGTCCTGCAAATGCACGGACTGCAATACAACCGATAGGGAAATCATTCCTCCTGCGACTAATGGCTTTGCCACTGAAAGCGAAATATAAAGAAGCCCAACCAACAATTCCCTGGGAGAATGGGAAAACTCAAGCAGAGCCGTAGAAACACTGGGATTTATCCCCAGCATGGCAGAAAATTCCTCGTAGGTAGGACAAATCTAATCTAACCCGAAGAGAAAGACATGATCCTCGAGATACCAAAACTCGGCAGCCGCCATCAGCATGTTACACTCAATGGGCCGGCTGCACCACAAAGAGATGATGCGCATGTAAAGGGTATCATAATAAACATTGTAAGAACACATTACTTCCAAGGATTCGAGGTAGTTAGCAAACTCAATGCTATTAGGGAGAGCCATCTTGCAAGACTAAGAGATCGTAAGCATGTAAGAATGTGGAAAAGAAGAAGTGAAAATGTGAGGAGGAAATCCCCATCCACACACCCTTTTATACTTGGAAACTCCCAAGCCAAGCCAAGAAACCCTGGATAAATCGGAGTAAAACTTTTCCCACCAAGTACCAAGCAATTGAAGAAAGTGCAATCAAAGCCTTGGATTAATTGGACTAGACTGCTATGCCGATAGGCAGGACAGGGTTCATGTGGATCGACAACCTCCTATTTTGGGAAACTTACCTTTTTCCTCCTTTGTCAAAATTAAAAACTCAACAAAAATAATTTTTTTCTTAAGGAAATCCCAAATTTCCTTTATACTTATGCTTTTACTAATCTCATTTTAAATAAAATCCTTACTAAATCAATCTTCCAAAATTCTTTTTATAATCTCTGCAACAAAGTAAAAAGAGCATGTGCATTAATCACTAAACAAAGAAAATTAAAAAAAAATTATTCTTCATTTGCATATATTTTGATGTGTTACATTAACATTTTGCAGTAAAAATAGAAAAAACAATGGGACTCATTTCTAACCCAATCTCTCTCTCTCTCTCTCTCTCTCTCTCTCTCTCTCTCTCTCTTTTTATCTCTAGGAACGCCCTTCCCTATAGCGTTCCCTCTTAACCCTACGGTGAGATGACGTACTGCCAGATCTCAATCCTTCCCCAAACGAGGTAGACGACACCAAGCAAGAA
This sequence comes from Sambucus nigra, assembly GCA_949130495.1. Classification (NCBI taxonomy): domain Eukaryota; kingdom Viridiplantae; phylum Streptophyta; class Magnoliopsida; order Dipsacales; family Adoxaceae; genus Sambucus; species Sambucus nigra. The sequence continues at coordinate 488,285,893 of OX422218.1, read as the reverse complement.
GGAATTAAAATTACCACATGAATATGAGCAGCCGTCGAGGATATCCAGTTCCTGATGTCCTTCATCTAAGTGGTCGAAACACTGATAGGCTGCAAGGAAGAATATAAAAGATCAGATCAGTCAAGCATGAGGAGAGAGAAAGAAATCAAGGAAATCAAAAAAGACGCACCGCGGGTCGAAGGACTTCCTCCGGGTCCATCGCATGAGAGCGATGCTGCAGACGCACGGATCCCCCGTCATCTCACTGAAGGTTGTAACTAGAGGAATGCAGTCGTATGAAAGAAGGCCCTGAAGTCATCGCCACTGCCGCTGACGTAACCACACCACCTACGCTATGATAAGACCCCACCTACCGACTCGAGCCCTCCCTAGGGAGGGGCATCACATCATAAATTCTAGGGGGCATCAGCTAACTCATGACGAAATCCATATAATTATACATCACCACTATGTCAATGTACATAGAGTATGGCTCTCCTATCATCACAGCCACTCGGGCATCATCAAACATCTCTCGCACGTGCCTCATGAACATAGGGGTCTCGTCGGTGGTACAGCAACCTCATCCTCCACAATCTAACGGACTACCCTCTCCCCAAGATACCAGGAGTAGCCGAACTCATACTCCAACAGGCGCCGCATTTGCGCATGTTCCCCAGTCACCCCAGTGTGCTGTATAGTCGCCCCCCAGGGATAAAAGGTCACCTGCAAATGCCTAACAAAAGCGAAGGATCAGTGTCAATAAAATGGCATCAAAGGAAAATAATAGTCTCAAGGACAAAAGAATTCTTACCCCTCGCTCGTCAGGCCATTCAAGACCTGACGCACTGCCTCTAGAAAAAAATTCTTCTTCGATTGTCGATTAAACCTCCGCCATCGGAAAATTCGAAAAAAGTACCCAACGGAGTCATCCTTCAAAGAAATCAATTGGGTGTTCAACCCAATCACCTCATAGAACCACGTCTTCAAAAAACAAGGACCAGCATCCAAGAAATCAAAAGGGAATGCGTGAATGGAAAATGCGAATGCGTAAAGGAAAATGCGTAAAATAAAGAATACCTCCAGAAGATACGTGGCCCCAGTAAAAGTTGGTTGGAAACACCAGCTGAATGCATCCAAAGAATAATAAAGGGTTTGCTAAAGTCAGGCTCCCCCAGTCATAGAGGCGGATGTTCGAAAACATCCTCAGAAATGGCAAAAACCACAAGTGAACGACGTCGCCAATCGTCGCCACCAGAAAACCTCCTAATACCAGCAAGATAAACAGATTGGTCATCTGACGCACCTGCTACCCGTCGTTTTCATCAACCCTCATCCTCGACAAAATCTCCCTCAAAGAAGACAAGAGGAGGGAATCCCCGGAAACCACCCTCTCCACATGACCAATAGCCGTCGTCACCACTTCCGGCATCACCTGCAGCGTCCAGCCCACCTAAATCGGGGCTCCCTCACAGTCCAGCCCCAGTATCTACTGAACGTCAATGGGAGTCACCGTCATCTCCCCAAAGCTAAGATGGAAGGTGTGGGTAGTGTCCCACAACCTCTCTCCCAAAGCACATAGAACCGTAGTGGAGCGAAACGTCTCATCCAATATCGGCACTAGCCTCCCAAAACCCGCAGAGGACACCATTCAGCACACCACAGCAGGAAGGTTCTCCCAAACATCCTTCATCCCTGTCGTACCACGAGCACTAATAGTTGATATGGAGACGTCATACTGTCAAGAAATGAAGAAAATTCTTGTCAAATTCAAGAAATAAATCAATCTCGTCAAGAAAAGAAGAAAGGAATACCAAGAGTCATACAAGACTTACATAGACGCTAGGGTTCACCACCCTTGAAAAGCGATAATGCGAAGGCTCGTGCAGAAGAGTCTGATCATCCGCCACAGGCTCAAATGAGTCGAAAGAATTCTCGCTACCTAATGTGAGGGGAACCCTAGCCCTTCACTCCAACCCTGCCCAGTCATCAACATTGAGCCATGCCATATGGGATACATTGCTTGAGAAGTCAGCCATTTCGAATGTTAGGACAATCTACAGAGGTTTATAGCAGAAGAAAACAAGTCGAAAAGTTGTGCAAAATAAAGAAAACTCGCCCCCTTTTTATGGAGGCTAAGGGTCATGCAGATCGGCACTTAGCCTTTCACCTGCCCGAGGTATCTCAAAAATCTGTGCCAATGCCGATTGGCACACCCATACCCATGCCGATCGGTACACCCCTTAAAATTTTAAACAAAAAGTCCGAAAAAATACCAGAAAATTCCAAAAAAATCCTAAAATTGCCAAATCCGGTCTAGCACCTTGCTCATCAAGGAGAAATTTTTTTCCAGATAATCATTCTCCCCAGTAACGTCTCCAAAAGGCGCACCAAATTTTCCCTAGCTGTAAATGTCTCGGATTATTCACTATTCCCCAACGGAACCTGATATCCAATTCTCATCCCAAATAGAATCCCCAAATTTCCCAAAGGAAAAGTACACCTCTTTTAGGTCAAAATTGACCTCAGTCTTAGATCATCACCTTAGTTAGGTCAGAATTTACCTCGATGGTCCTCTATCGTCACCTCTTTTAGTCAAAATTGACCTCGATCTTGGATCGTCACCTTAGTAAGGTCAGAATTGATCTCGGTCCTCGGTCGTCACCTCTCTTAGGTCAGAAGACCTCGGTCTTAGATCTTCACCTTAGTTAGGTCAGAATTGACCTCAGTCCTCGATTGTCACCTCTCTTAGGTCATAATTGACCTCGATCTTAGATCGTCACCTTAGTCAGGTGAGAATTAACCTCAATCCTCGATCATCACCTCTTTTAGGTCAGAATTGACCTTGGTCTTGAATCGTCACCTTAGTTAAGTTAGAATTGACCTCGATCCTCAGTCATCACCTCTTTTAGGTCATAATTGACCTCGGTCCTGGATAGTCACCTTAGTTAGGTTATAATTAACCTCAGTCTTGGATCGTCACCTTAGTTAGGTCAAAAATGACCTCGGTCCTCGGTCGTCACCCCTCTTAGGTCAGAATTGATCTCAGTCTTGGATCGTCAACTTAGTTAGGTCAGAATTGACCTAGGTCCTTAGTCTTCACCTCTATTAGGTCAGAATTGACCTCGGTCTCAGATCATCACCTTAGTTAGGTCAGAATTGACCTCGGTCTTGAATCGCCACCTTAGTTAGGTCAGAATCAACCTCGGTCCTCGGTCGTCACCTCTTTTAGTTCAGAATTGACCTCGGTCTAGGATCATCACCTTAATTAGGTCAAAATTGATCTTATTCTAGGATCATCACCTTAGTTAGGTCAGAATTGATAACCTCTATCCTCGGTCGTCACCTTTCTTAGGTTAGAATTGACCTAGGTTTTAGATCGTCACCTTAGTTTGGAGGTAATTCACCATGATTCTCGGTCATCACCTTTTTTAGGTCAAAATTAACATCGGTCTTGGTTCGTCACCTTAGTTAGGTCAGAATTGACTTCGGTCCTCGGTCATCACCTCTTTTAGGTCAGAATTAACCTTGATTTTGGATCGTCACCTTAGTTAGGTCAGAATTGATATTAGTCCTCGATTGTCACCTCTTTTAGGTCAAAATTAACGTTGGTCCTTGGTTGTCACCTCTTTTTAGGTCAGAATTGATCCCGGCCCTCTGAATCGGTCATCCGCATCCCTTAAGTCGACAAAACTGACCTCCTTCCATTATGTGGTGTCTATTCGACATACATCACTTGTTCCAAGCTCACCCGTCGATGGGCTCTATAGACACCACACTTTAGTACCCTCTAAGTCTATCCTTAGACTCTTAGCACGTCCTCCTTCCACCGTAAACCTAGGTCTCACTACGAGTACCGATCAAGAGACTATCGGGCACCCCCGAGCCCCATTTGACTCCTATCAACTCTTTTGTCAGAGCAAAATCTCTTTGAATATTTAAAAGGGAACTGAAACACCTTTCTAACGATCCACCTCATGCGAGAAACGGCATAACCGTTCGGACGAACGATCAGTTTTCCCCTAAAAATCAATCTAGAGGCCACCGGGAGCTCCCGAACTCCGTTTGACCAAAGTCAACTCTTTAGATCGAATGAGACTGAATGAATCACTGAAGGGCACTGAATACCCTTTCTAAAAATTTGCCCCATGCACGATTCTGACCTATGGTACGGACGAACGATCCGTTTTACTCTGAGAGGTCACCGGGCACTTTTGGGCCCCATTTGACCAAGGTCAACTTTATAAACCGAGTGAAACTCTTTGGAATGTCAAATTACATCTCCTAATCTTTCTAACGGTCTACCCCATGCGCGCTTTTGACTTACCATGCGGAAAAACGATTCGTTTGCGTCCGACGATCTCCCGTCCAAAGGACCGATATGCGCTTTCGAGCCACATTTGACCCAAAGTCAACTACTGTACTCGGTAGTAGTCCAAAGTATTCTCTAAGTCCTCTGAAATAACTTTCTAACGATATTCCCCGTGCGTAATTAGGATCAACGGTTTGTTCTCTATAGTCATTTTTTCAGAAAAGTCCGCACAAGACTGCCAATTGGTAGGTCCTGAACCCTGCCTATCGGTATAGTGTCAAGGGTGACATGCCGATAGGATCCCCTTGGGGTACGCCGATCGTCACCCCCTTACCCTATAAATAAGGGCCATGACCTCATTCCCAAGAGACAGCAAAAACCCATCAGCATCAGTGATCTCAGCAACATTCTCTCGAAGTCAGCGAAGTTCCCTATGAGAAATTGCATTCAATCCTAAATACCCATCCTTTTCACACACAATTTGGCAAATATTCGTCTCTGTCGTCAACATCCATCAACATTCAAAGGAGTTCATCCAAGATCCACAAAATAAGGTCCAATTCCTTCTCCCTCTCTTTCAAATCTCTTATTTTGCATAAATTATTTTCTATTCGTAATCTAGTTTCATTCTAGTTCATACATATTAACATCTACACTTTTATTAGTATATTGCATATACTCTATTTTTCATAAAAAAACAAAAATAAATAAAAGAGGGTTACACCCATAAATTCCGAACGGAATTATCCATCACATTTTTTTCCAAAACTAGAAACATATTTTCTACACGCAGACACTTAATAAAATTCCGTTCGAATCTATGGGATAAACCCCACCCCTATTCTATATTCGAACTACGTGAACTTTGATGCCTTTATAGGCTACGTAGACGTCTTGGATTATAATCCGAGACTCAAGTCCAGCTTTTCAATTTTCCAACTTCTCCTATTTTTCCAAATTTCTCAAATCCCTCATTTTTATCATACATATACATATAATATGCTTGTTCGTGCTTCATCCCACGCATATTATCGTTTCCCCATAACGATCAATATTGCGATGAACATTCATATTCTATCTTCTACATTTATTATTATTTTGGAATATTCCTATGGATGACCTCACCCTATCTTTTCCATGGTATGGGACGAACGATTCCAATCTCCATTATATAAACACATGCATACACTTCACGGGGATAAAAAGGGAAATATTAACATTTGCCCATGAGAGACCGAAAGGGTGGGATGGGTGCCTAACATCTTCCCATTCCGTAACTTAGCCCTCTGACCTCTGATCTATTAGTTTCACATGCATCAGTTTTTTCCTTGATGCCGCTCTCTTGAAGTGGCAACATATTCTTTTGCCTGTTTTGAGTAAAATAGGCTGATGACTCGATCTTTTTACATTCACCTCACACCGACGACGGTTGAAGCCTCATTTTTGGAGAGAAGGGAGCGAGACAGCAACGCAGTTTTATCCTCGGGGGATCCTTTTTCCCCTCCCCCCCCCCCCCCCCCCCAGAACAAACGCCACACCGACCAGGATGGCCACAAGGGTTTACTAAGATTTACCATATGTTACAATGTGATTTTCAGCTCCTTTGTTAATGTGGTTGTGTGTGTAGGCTAAGGTAACATTAAGGTTTAGATTTGGGTCCTTTATATTTGATGTAATTGAAATTATGTCCATAAAAGTATGTTTTTGGTAAAGTTTAGGGGTATTTTGGTATTTTTAGAAAGTTTCCAGGGTTAAAACTATAATTTCATATTAATTGAGGTCAAATGGTTTGATTTGATATAGGGTTAAGGTTTAGGGGTTCAATGTATCTTATTTCATTTCATTTTGAAAGTTTCAGGGACTCTTTGGTAATAAATAGAAACTTCAAGGGGAGAAAGTTAAAGCAAATTTGTAGGATTTTAAACATAGGTCATTTCTTCTTAGAAGACTTTTGATTTTACTCAACTTATGGGATTCAAAATTGAGGTCGTAGGTTATATTAAGGTTTGAAAATTCTCGATTCTTACAATCTACCTACCTAAAAAAAATTTCGTCCTCGAATCTTACCTTTAAATAAGTCAGGGTATTGATCCTTCATTAATTGTTTTGGTTCCCATGTAGCTTTTTCCTGACTCTGGTGTTCCCAAAGTACTTTAATTGAGGGAATTTATTTATTCCTCAGATACTTCACTTGGCGATCAAGAATTTGAATAGGACGTACCTCAAATTCATAATTAGGTTCAACTGAAACATCTTGCCATGTGACAGTATGGTATGGATCTGATATATACTGACGTAACTATGATACATGAAATACATTATGGATATTGGATAATTCCACATGTAATTCTAATTGATAGGCTAAGGGAGCCAATTTTCTTAGAAATTGTGAAAGGTCCAATACATCGGGGTACTAATTTTCCTTTCTTTTCAAAACGTAAAATTCCATTCCTAGGAGATACTTTCAAAAATACTTACTCATTTTCTTAAAATTCCAATGGTTTGCGGCGATGATCAACATAACTCTTTTGTCGATCTTGGGTGGTCTTCAATTTATCTCGAATCTGTTTATCACCTCGCTGGTTTCTTGAATTATTTCAGGACCAAACTGTTTACTATCTCCGGATTCTATCCAACATATCGAGGATCTACAAGGTCTCCTATATAAAGCTTCAAATGGGGCAACTTTAATACTGGTTTGATAGTTGTTGTTATATGAAAATTCGACAAGGAGTAAATATACATTCTAATGGTTGGACATATCTAATGTACAAATTTGTAACATATCTTCTAAAGTTTGAATTGTGCATTCGGATTGTCCATTCGTTTGGGGGTGGAATGTGGTTCTTAAGTGAAGTTTGCTACCCATTGCAACTTGCCATACTTGTCGAAATTTTTCGATAAAATGGCGATCTCTATTCGATACAATGGATAAAGGGATTCCAAGTAATCGAATAATCTCTCAAATGTATAACTTACTAAGCCATTGGAATGAATCGGTAGTTTGTAATGCCAGAAAATGGGCTAATTTAGTAATTCGGTCTACTATTACCCAAATTGAATCATGTCCTTAGGACATATAAGGTAGTCCATTGACAAAATCCATGGTACTATGATCCTATTTCCATTCGGTAATAGGTAAGGATTGAAGAAGTCCACCAGGGTGTTAGTGTTCTATCTTTACTTTTTGACAAGTAAGACATCTCCTTACCAAGTTCTCGATATCGGATTTTATGTTTGGTTACCAATATTGCTTCTTCAAAGCATGGTACATTTTCGAACTTACTGGGTGTATCATGAATTTCGAATGATGAACTTCGTGTAACACTTCGTCTCGTAGAGATATATTGTTAGGTACTTATAACCTATTTCTAAATCTGAGTCATGTCTCTATATCATAGGAAAAATATAGATTTTTGCCTAAAAAATTCTATATAAACGGATCTTGGGTCTATTGTAATAAGATTTTATTTCTTAATTCGGGATGAGCGATAATATTAAAACATTTGGTACAAGGGGTAAGTAATCGTAGAATATATTGCTCTATGGTAGCTGCAAAATTATAGGAATTTAGAGTATGAAGTCTTCCTATCGGATTTTGACTCAAAGCGTTGGCTACTACATTACCTTTACTTGGATGGTAATTAAGTTGAAATCAGGAATCTTTCAAAAATTCAATCCATCGTCGTTGTCTTAAGTTTATTTCTTTTTGAGTAAAGATATACTTCAAACTTGTATGATCTGAAAAAACTTGAAAACTTACACCATAAAGGTAATAACGCCCATTCTTTAATGGAAAAACTACGGCTGCTAGTTCTAGATCATGCACTAGATAATTACGCTCATGTGTTTTGAGTTGTCGCGGTCCATATTCTACTACTTTTTCATTTTGTATTAAAACACATCCTAATCCTTATAATTAATCATCGATATACACCTCGTAACTTACATCACTAGATTGAATAGTGAGGATAGGAGCAGTCGTCAACTTGTCCTTCCACAATTGGAATGATTGGTTATATTTTTCTGTCCATACAAATGGAACTTCATTCCTAGTTAGTTTTGAAAGGTGTAGAGCAGTATGTGAAAACCCTTCGATGAATCAACGATAATATCCAGTTAATCCGAGAAAACTCTTTATTTTAGTAATGTTAGTAGGATTTTTCCATTCCAAAATGGTTGAAATTTTAGCTGGGTCGACCTGGATTCCATTTTCGGACATCACATGTCCTTGAAATTTGATCTCTTTCATCGAGAAATCACATTTTCTCTTTTTTGCATATAATCGATGAGTTTTAAGAGTACTTAAGACTATTTTCAAATATTGAACATGCTTTACTAATTCTTGAGAATATAGAAGAATATTATCAATGAAAACAATAACGAATTGGTCCAAAAAGGTCTAAAGATTCCGTTCATTGGGTTCATAAAAGATGCTGGGGCATTGGTTAAAACAAATGACATTACGGTAAACTCAAAATGTCTGTAGCGAGTTCGAAAAGCCGTCTTAGGAATATCTTCCTCTCTGACACATAACTGATGATATCCGGACCGTAAATCTATTTTAGAAAGGACCGCTTCTCCTCTAAGTCGATCAAATAAATCTCCTATTCGGGGTAAAGGATACTTATTCTTAATAGTTACAGAATTAAGTTTATGATAATCTATGCACAAGTACGGGTCAGAGCTCAAGTAAAACCATTTAAAAATATTTAGCAAGTATTTAAATTGCAGTTTAAATGAACACTTATTAGATACACATGTTAAGTTGCGTACACTCTCTTGAGTTCCTCACCTCTAATCTATAGTGCGCACCTAACGTCTTCTACTAAGCCCACCTATTCAAGCTACCCAATCTAACTAGGTCCCAAGCCTCTAACTAACTATAAACCAATCTATCTCACCCGTACCGTCCATACAGTTTGCTACGGTATACCCTTAATTATCATTAAGCCTTTAGTTAAGTTTCTCATTAACTTATCTTGTACCGCCCATACAGTACGTTACCAAATAACTAATAATTAACATTACTCTTACGTTATTATTATCCTCATGTTAATTTCTCACACTTACTTTATCTATAGATTCTCACTATCTATCTTTTCTACCATTTATACTTATGTAGATTAATCATTGTTTTAGATACACACTATCTAGTCTCGCTACTATCACACATAAGTAGATTAAATATTGTTTAGATATACACTATCTAGTCTTCTTACTATCACACATAAGTAAGATCAAACATTCATGAGTATATATATAATACCGCATCTCCCTGACCGGTCATAACGGTGTGCACTCGCGTACTCTGCTATCATTCCAAGTACCTCAAGTACTTAATCACGGACTATCGGTTCGGAATGTCTCCTCAAATCATCGATCAAACAACACATATTGGAGGCAAACATCGCACTAAGTCTTTGGGGATGCACACATACCTAACGTTCCCAAATGACTTGTCAACATCACTATTTCTCTCATATAGTTATTCACTATCAGTACTATGCTCTGGGGCACAAATTCAGACCTCACTGGAATCGTTAAGGTGGGATCGCCAACTACGCGGGACCTCCGTGATAGTAGGTAGCGTAGGTACGTTAACATACTCAAAAGCACGTAATATGCATACACACAACCTAATTATATGTATATTCAGTATAGGTACACACACGACCTATAATAATAAATCCGAATAGGTATACACTCAGCCTATAATTATAACTCGTACGTAGTATTTATCTCTTAAATACTCACCGTACAAGTTTTTCACATTTATAACTTTCGATTATATCCATACCAGCATCATTATCTACCTTTAGGGCCCAAAGTTACCCCTTACGCTAATTCAGTAGATACTAGATTTATACCCTACTAGTTATATTCTTAGATTATGGTCTTGTCTTCTCGTAATCCAAATCCTAATTTTCCCGGTGTACAATTCACTCAATTTACAATCATCAGTTAATTATCCCAACTTAACCTTTACCAATATGAATTTCATCTTAATCTCATGCCTACTGACCTCCCCTAATTCTCCATGTAATTACTAAACTATCTCCAAAGTTCCTCGTAATTCAATTCATGGGGATATATAAATAAAAAGGTAAAGTTAGAATTTTCTAGGCAGTCGAATTGATTCGCCAGGAGGCCGAATCGATTCGCCTCTGGGCCAAATCGATTCGAAGTGTAGTAGTTCATCTCCTTCGTTAAGTTCTTGCATTTTTCACCATTTTTACTCCCATAAACCTTCATGTAAATGTTCCAACTCCCAACCAAACTTCAAATAGGGTTGTTTTAACCATTGGTAAATCACCCTTCCGCACCTTCCTCGAATTCGGGCGAATTGTTCTTCTGAAATAAAAATCTTCTTCAATCCTCGCCCCTTATCGTCTACACTTAGGGTTTTAGCTTTACACCATCGTCCTTCACAACGGTTTTTAGGGCAAATACTGCGCCCCAATGGTTACTCCAACTTCAATTGTTCGAACAATAATCATGGTGACTCCTATCGCGTCACTGTTCCCAGAATACTACATGGCTTCTGCTGAGTCCTCCCTCCTTCAATCCTTCTAACGTTCCACACTTATCATTCTATGATGTTCGATCTGCCACACTCAACCGAAATAGTATATGAATCATATCAACTATATTTAATAGCAGGAGGACGTAAGTCACATACGTAAAGGACTATAATAACCCTATAATAAGGCTCTATACCAAAGAATGCTATGCTGAAATATGAAAAGCCACACAGATCCTAAGGACACTAGAACCTGAGGCTTTGATACCATTTGTGACACCCCGCCTAATAAAATACCGGGTGATTAGTCCTATATCAAATTAAACAGGAATCTCATTTCGTTCATTCTTATCATCATTGTCGAAAACTTTTATAAAACTTACTAACCAACTAGTATTAAAAAAGAAACGGTGCCAAATTTTATCTTTTTATTAAACAACAACAACAACATGCAGATGAATATAATTTAAACCATTCACAGAATCACTGAGTCAACCACAAAAATGAATAAATACAATCTTTGCCGAATAAACCATCGGCTACAAAATCCAAATTAAAAAACATAAACCACCAGAAATAACAAACTAAGTACATCATCTGACTAAAACAAATGAAAGAACTAGGGCGACATACCCAAATGAAATACTTACTGCATCCTACTCTAGGAATGAAATAACTGAAGTGGCTAAGACTAAATCTTGCAACATCCACATATGTTGCAACAGCGTAACCCTGGAATAGAAACAATCATGGTGTCCCTATGGTTGGACACATAAAAGATTTTGAAAATATTTTATAACAAGGGTTAGAATCAAAATATTTTGAAAATATTTAGCAAGTGAATTAAATTGCTGTAAATTAAAATGCATGAATACTCTTCATATTTAAGCTAGTGTCGCACTTCCTTAATGATCGACTCACCCCTTAACTATTTTGCACACCTAACGCTAATCTATATAACCCACCTAGTCATCTACTTTGTAACTAGTTCTCGATAATAACCTTCTTGTCATACCACTTTAGTCTGAGTATGTTTAATATATGATTTATAAGTTATTTATCACATTAACTTAATTAACCATTTCTCAATTGGGACCATATAACATTCTTAAGTGTTTTATATAATCAATACAATTCACATCATGTATTTTACCCGTATATAAATATCTGCACCATATATACGTATCATCATATTACAACATTCACACACATACCGTAAATATATAACCATCCTCCCGAGTAGGCACTCACCAGATGTTTCTCTACAATGCTATCAATCCAGGTATACTCATCCACCCGGACACGGTTAGCTCCCCGAATCAGTGAAACAAAATAAACGCCGTGGAGGCAGTTATAGTTTCCTCCGGAAATGAGATCGAATCATACCCAAGACGTCTCACCACTAAATATGGACGCTATGACCTGGGGACTATACTCACCCTGCTCCTCAAGCCAGGGGATTCATCCACATTGCGCAACCTCCCATGATAGCACTAGAGGAGTATGTATTCCTATAAATGTTATTCACACTAATATTTATAAAGAACACAAATATATATATATATATATATATATATATATATATATACATATATATATATATATACATATATATATATACTACACAATCACCGCCTATATATATTTAATTAATCCAGGCTACTCCGTGCACAATTAGCGTAACACTAGCCTAACATTTTCAAGTCTATGTACCGACTTATAATTTAAATAAATCCCATATTTATTTATTTTGTTCACTCAAGTTGTGTCCCCCAACTAAATTACCCAAACTCGCTCCTTCGGTCCGAAATTTCGTCTTATCCTCAAACTCCACTTCTTAAGGTTAACTCCCTTTTTATCTTGAATATTGCATAATTTATTATATAACCCTATAATAAATTAATTTGGCCAAATTCGTGTCTACGCACTCGCAGCACTAGCCCCAAAATATCTGAGTTAATTTCTCCGACTCTAAAGTTTAATTAATTAATTTATTACCTTGACGTCGCTCAATCAATATGTTCGGACTCGTTCACTTGGCCCGAAACTACAATATTTAGAATTTATTATTCAAATTTTCCTTAATAAATTTTGCACACTTATTAATCTAAGGTTTTCAATTTACTCAATTTGAAACTTAATTCCGTTATGGATTATGTGGGTACACGGATTTGGAATAATGGGCCTGGACGAGTAGCCTAGTTAAAACGTCCCAAAGTCCAAACCCTTCGGACCCTAACGTTAATTCAGTTATGACTTAGTCTTCTCCCATGTCCTCGAATAGGGGTGTTCCAGGAGAAGATGGAAAACGTGGGGGTGTCCAACACCCCCACTCCTTAAAGACAGATATGTATATAATAAACCCTAGGTCTGGGGCATAAGACACGCACTGTATTCTTTGTAAACACTCTCTGGAGTACATAGAAATAATACTGACTGCACCACCATGGATGTAGGCATTCTTGCTGAATCACGTACATCTCCTGTTGTGTGATTGGTATTTTATGTTTCTTATTTTACTTGGTGATTGCGCTTCTCTTATCTATTTGTGTTGAGTAATAATTGTCACCACAATTGGAGCCGTCTGTGGGAAACGTTTATCTTTCCTGAGAAAGCCCACACCAACAAAGAAGTTAAAAATATTTGGTCACAGTAGTAATGCTCCTTAGGCAGGAGATCTCCAAGAACAACCTGCTCCTCGTAGGATCATATCTGAAGTTCGGCGTGCAGATCAGAGGGCTCGCCTAGAGAGGCCAGCTTCAAAAGAAATTCAAGGACCAGCGAGGTCCACACAAATATCCAGGCTGATTGATGCATATGAGGCGAGGCCCCAAGAGCATAGGGAGTCTTATCGCAAGCACGAAGTTGAGAATGCTAGCCTCAAAAGAAGATTAGAAATAATGGAGAGAGAAAGCTCCACCGTGGTACCAAAAGACGTCCGTACCGCACTCCTAGCCCTCAGGCGAGCAAGTCTCGCAACCGAGGAAGGAGCCCCTGGTGCGGGTCCCAGGAAGTTGAGGGAAATGAGTTAATGGATGACCTGCTTGAGCCACTGTGACTAGCTCACAATTACAGGAGCCCAGATCGCAGCAACGAGAACAAACGAAGTCTGGTTCGAAATGAGATGGACCAACACCCTGCGCATCACGGTACCAGATCGACCCGAGAAATCGCTAGGCGAGCTCTCAAAACTCATATGAAATCACCTTTCTTAAGGGAAATAGAAGAAGAGGAAGCCCCCAAGAAAATTTCTATTCCAAGGTTCAAGATTTATGATGGTAAAACTGATCCCATTGATCACGTCAGGCAGTACAGGCAGGCCATGGCCCTCTGGAACCATCGAGACGCACTGATGTGTCGAATTGTTCCCTCAAGCCTGCATGACATGGCGCAGAAATGGTTCAAAAGGCTCCCCCACAGGTCCATCAGAAGCTTCAAGTCCCTGGACGAGCTCTTTACGGCCCTCTTCATCACTAGTAGATCCCATCCCAAAAGGATGGATATTTTGCTAACAATGAAAAAGATGCCTCAAGAGACCCTCCGAGACTACGCTAAGAGGTACTGGGAGTTATTCAACGACGTCGAGGACTACTCGAAGCAAGTGGCAGTGGACTCTTTTAAAATTGGGCTACCCAGCTCTTCCCTTCTGTACCAGCCCCTGACAAAGAAATAGGCCATGGCCATCGATGACCTGATGGCTCACATTGAGAAGTATGCCAAGGTGGAGGATGTGACCCACCTCAGTATAGGGGAAAATGGTCGAGCTAAGCTCGTTGCCAAAGGCAATGACAAAATTGAGAACTAAAAGAAAGGAGGAAAGAATGGGGGAAAGAATGGCTCCAAGAACGGAGGCAGCAACGATGTGGCAAAAGCATTTTAGGCGGTCAACACTGTCTTCAGAGAACCAATTTACAAAATTCTCATAAAAATTAAAGACGAGCCATTTTTTAAGTGGCTCAGAAAGATGGGAGGAGATCCCTCAAAGAGAAACAACGCGCTGAGATGCGCTTTTCACAAAGAAGGAGGACTTAAAACTGAGCATTGCAAGGCTCTTAAGTCCCACCTCGAAGAGCTGGCTCAGTCCGGGCATCTGAACGAATTCGTGGAAAAGAAGGCAGAGAAAGTTATTGCCCATAGAGAAGCAAGGCCCGATAACGTACTCGAAGACGATGCTGGCCATGAATTCACAGTAACTCATGGGGCATCTGACGTGAAGCAGATTCAAGGAAATTCATCTCGAATGGAGGTAAAAAAGCTTATAGCCGTGATGCAAGCTTTTCAGATCGATCCAGCAAAGACACAATCAGGAAAGCATCAGCGAGCAGATGACGTCGACTATAATAAGCATATCGTATTTACAGATAAAGATCTTGTGGGAGTGAGAACCCCACATCATGATGCTCTGATCATTACTCTCAGGATAGCTAACTATGACGTCGATAAGTTGCTCGTCGACCAAGGAAGCTCGTCCGAGGTAATGTATCTTGACCTATTCAGAAAATTGAAGTTAAGCATCGTCGACCTAAAGGAAGCTACTGTCCCTTTAGTTGGCTTCGCTGGAAAAGTAACTATGACCTTGGGAAAGATCGTGCTGCTAGTAAGGGCAGGAAATGTCATTAAAATAATTGAGTTGCTAGTCGACATTGACTCTCCATACCAGGCTATCCTCGGCAGAGGATGGCTGCACGCAATGAAGGTAGTCTCCTCAACCTACCACAAGAAGCTAAAGTATATGACCGAGCAAGGAGTAATGGTAATCAAGCGATGGTAAAAAGGTTCTTCATAACAGCCATCCGCCCAAGACCAGAGAAGAAGGCCGACAAGACCAACGAGAAATTTGAAGAACAAGAAGGTCTGATACCTTCGAAATAGCAGTTAAAATACGAAAGGCCCGGAGTGGAGGAGACTAGGCTCCTCTCCTCTGAACGGGTCGTCAAAGACCTGGAGGAAGTCACAATGGAGATAGCGATAATAACAGGATCTTCCTGATCGGAGCTTCTCTCACAGATCAGAAAAATAAGGAGTTGACGATTCTACTGAGGACCAATATAGACGTCTTCGCATGGGAACCATACGAGCTGCCTGGAATTGATCCTAGTATGGTTTGTCATCAGCTGCATGTCGATCCCACCTTCAAACCAATCGTGCAGAAGGCACGATGAACTGCACCCGAGAAGGCAAAAGCCGTGGAAAAAGAAGTTGAAAAAATGCTGGATGCAGGATCCATACGGGAGGTCCAATTCCCCAAATGGTTATCCAACCCAGTAGTAGTTCCAAAGAGAAACGTGAAGTGGAGAGTTCGCATCGACTTCACTGACCTTAACAGGGCGTGCCCTAAAGACAGCTTCCATCTTCCAAAAATTGATCAACTAGTGGACGCCACAGCAGCTCACGAGAGAATGAGTTTTCTGGACGCATATTCAGGGTATCATCAGATCCCCTTGTACTCTCCAGACCAGGACAAGTCAGCATTCATCACCATCGTTGGATTGTACTGTTACAAGGTCATGCCTTTTGGGCTAAAAAATGCAGGGGTAACCTACCAGCGGCTGGTCACCAAGATGTTCAAGGACCAAATGGGAGACATCATGGAAGTCTACATCGACGATATGCTCGTCAAAAGCAGGAAGAAGGAAAACCACCTCTCAGACCTATCAAGAACCTTTAAAATCCTCAGGAAATACCGAATGAAACTTAACGCAAGCAAGTGTTCTTTCGGTGTCCAGTCAGGAAAATTTCTTGGGTACTTGGTCAGTAAGAGAGGCATCGAGGCTAACCCAGACCAGATCGATGTAATAAATAGGGTACAACCTCCTCGCACAATCCGGGATGTACAGAAGCTCACCGATATGCTCGCTGCCTTGAACCTCTTTATCTTTAAGTCCTCCGAGAAGTGCAAGCCTTTCTTACAGCTCCTAAAGGGAAACAAAATAGTAGAATGGAATCGAGATTTCTCGCGGGCATTGGACGAGCTCAAAACTTACCTCAGCTCAGCACCACTGCTCATCATACCCTAGGGGACAGATTCCTTGTACTTATACCTCGCCGTTTCCAACCACACTGTAAGTTCTGCATTGGTGTGCGAAAGAGCAGGAATCCAGCACCCAGCTTATTACGCGAGCAAGACCTTATTAGAGGCCGAGCAGAGGTACCTACCACTGGAAAAGCTCGCATTTGCACTTATAGTAGCTTCGAGGAAATTAAAGCACTACTTTGAAGCTCACACTATCATCGTCCTTACGTCACATCCCCTTAAAGCAATCCTGAGGAAAACAGATTTGTCGGGCAGACTGTCTAAATGGTCAATCGAGCTCGGACGATTTGATATCCAATTTTAACCAAGGAACACAATCAAAGGGCAGATCCTCGCTGATTTCATAGCCGAATTCACAGGCGAGCAGCCTCTCGACCAACTTCAACCCGCGAAGTAAAGAAAAAATCACGCAACGGAGGGGGTCTGGAAGCTATTTGTTGATGGAGCCTCCAATTCAAAGGGGCAGGAGTATGCATTGTGCTTGTCACTCCAGAGGACTCAATCCTCGAATAAGGAATCGGGCTTGGATTTGAAGTCTCCAACAATGAAGCAGAATTTGAGGCTTTAATATCTGGCCTCCAGAAGGCACAGACTTTGGGGGAAATACAGTTACAGGTGTTCGGCGACTCACAATTAGTCTCTAATCAGATAAATGGAGACTACAATGCGAAAGATGAAAGAATGGCAGCCTACCTCGCATTGGCAAAAAATCTAATGGCCAGCTTTGAGGAGGTCCGCGTCCAGCAGTTTCCCAGAGGACAGAACAGCCATGCTGACGCCCTAGTAGCCCTGAGTTCGGCAATTGATTTCGACTTAAAAAGAATAATCCCCAATGATTTGCTCGCTCATTTGAGCATTAACTATAACAACGAGCTACCAAGCGTGGAGCATGTGCTCCCAATTGAGTCAGCACCCAGCTGGATGGACCCTATAAGGGACTATTTGAGGGATGGCGCACTTCCAGATGTTAAGAAGACCGCTCACCAGATAAGAGTCAAAGCTGCTCACTTTCACTTATCTCCTGAGGGCAAGCTATATAAAAAATCGTTTTCTGGTCCCTACCATCAATGCGTTCACCCGAGGGATGTTGAACAAATCCTACATGAACTCCACGAGGGATTATGCGGAGGCTACATTGGTGGAAGGTCATTGTCTTTCCGAGCAATGAAGGAAGGCTATTGGTGGCCATATATGCAAA
This sequence comes from Sambucus nigra, assembly GCA_949130495.1. Lineage (NCBI taxonomy): Eukaryota > Viridiplantae > Streptophyta > Magnoliopsida > Dipsacales > Adoxaceae > Sambucus > Sambucus nigra. The sequence continues at coordinate 488,267,847 of OX422218.1, read as the reverse complement.
GAGACTCTGCAATGTATGCTCGCAAATGAGATAAATTCCAACTTCATGCTCCCATAGTCCATCAACTCGCCAGCGACTTAAAATCACTTTTCAGCCCATGGCCCTTAGCCCAATAAGGAATAGACATCATAGGACCTCTTCCTACCGCTACAGGAAATCGCAAGTATCTGTTGGTCGCAACTGACTACTTCACCAAATGGATAGAGGCGGGGCCACTGGCGAACATCCGAGATCCGGATATGATAATATTCACATGGAAAAATATAATCACCCGTTTTGGGATCCCTAGGACCGTCATCACTGGCAATAGAACGCATTTTGAGAGCGGCTCCTTTTAAAATTTCTGTAATGACCACGGAATCAGACACCATTTCAGCTCGGTGGCCTATCCTCAGAGTAATGGCCAAGGTGAGGCTTCCAATAAAACAATGATCGATGGGCTAAAGAAATGATTAGAATGAGCCAAAGGCGCATGGGTAAATGAACTACTGCATATTCTATAGGCCTACTGTACTCCCCCACGTCGAGCAATGGGGGAAACCCCATTCTCACTGATATATGGAATGGAAGCAGTCATCCCATTGGAAGCAAGCTTACCCACTATGAGGTCCACCCTTGTCGACTAAGGCCAGAATGATGCAGCATTGCTCACTGAGCGTGACTTAACTGACGAACGCCGAGAGCTTGCCTTGGTGAAACTAGTGAGCTATCAGCAACAGCTCGCAAAGCACTATAACAAGAAGGTCAATCCAAGGGCGTTCCGAGTTGGGGACTACGTCCTGAGGAAAGTCCTGGGCAATGCAATAAAACCATCAGATAACAAGTTAGGGCCAAACTGAGAAGGACCATTCAAGATAACAAGAGATAATTTGCGAGGAGCCTATCACCTAGAAACGCCGGAAGGCAGAGAGATACCTCGAGCATGGAATGCAACCAATCTTAAGAAATTCTATTTCTAGATTCTTCTTTTGAGTTATACTTACGAGACTGGAAGCTCGTTTCCTTATCTTTAATAAAAGTTGTTTAGCATTTGAATTCTACGAAGTGTCAGTATATGAACTTTATAACTCACACACCTTTTCCAAGTGACAGGCACATTAATTATTACGCTATAGTAGGGAAATCACCCTCCTCAGGTTTTCGTTATGAAACACGAAAAACCTCATAGCATTGCCCCTGACAATATATGAAGCCTTACAGGAGATCCTTAGGCAATATGGCCAGTTCAAAATTGGCTGCCAAACAATGTTTGGTTAATAAAATCCTGATCGGATGAAGCATCCAACACCAGGTGTGTCCTCGTCAATTGCCACACTTAGGCCTAAGGAAGTGTGACGACATGACCTAAAAGGTAAAGTGGGGCAAAATGGTATCTTATAAGCATACTGGACTGGAGGGACACTTACTCGACAATACAAACTTACAAACCTAGTCGTCCAAGAGAGGCCCAAGGTTATTAAGAAAAATTTAAGAGATGTGGAAAATATAAAACACTTGTTAAGTCTGAAAATTCGCCCAGAACATAAACTTTATATTACTTCATCACATTTACAACAAATACAACCCATGTTTAGTCGGCGAGCTCGCTCAAAACGTCAACATTACATCACTTCATTACAAAATATACAGAGTTACTACTGGCAAAATCTTAATGAGGGTGAGGCCTATGAACAAGATAATCAGCAACTTGGGCTCTTCGACCGTCGTCTGAATGGGGAACTAGCTCCTCCTCGACTTCATTCGCATTCTACTCCAATAGCTACCGAGGGATGGCATCAATAGGGATCCACTGATCATCTCTTCGGAAGGGGTTAGGAAATAGAGTAAAAGGAGAGATCTCATGACGATACCAAAGCATTGAGTTCCTTGGGACTTGCAGCTCCTTCAGGGCACTCAACCATCCCCTGATAAAGGTGAGTTCTTCAAAATCCGTTAGCCTCGTCGGAGCATCTATCTAACCTTGGTCATAACCATCGACCCATACTCGCTGAGGTACTCCATTAAACAGATGCCTCAGCCGAGTGAAATCCCTTTAAAGCCCAGCAGCAATCATATACGCTCGTTGGACATCACCATGGAGCTCTTCCATTTCCCTAGCTGAACCCCTTTTATTTGTGTCAGCTCGTAGAAAAGTCAGCGGGGTAGAAACTCGCAGCACCGGAGGAACATCTCTTGGTCCACCTCCAGCTCATGACGAGGAGGGACCTCGTAATACTCCAGGATCAATGCTCGATGCATTCTCCCTAACTCGCGAGACTTCCCTCCTCAAAGCCTCATTCTCTTGCTGAAGAATTTCCCAACCTGGTTGATCTCAGAAGCATCTAGAAGCTTTGCTCTTAGTGTATTCACCTCTTCTTGGACTGAGGCGCCAACTTCCTCCATCTCTTGGAGCCTGTCTTTCAGTTTAACGACGAGCTCAGTCTTCTCTATGAAAGGCTTGTTCCTCAATCGCAGAGATTTGCAAATCCTCACAAAAGTATGACGAACTTCAGAGCTTACATCAGGACCAAGCATCCTTCCCAATTGAGAAGTGGCTGGTATATAATCATCAACATCAATCAACTATAAGCAATAAAAGAGCAATGAAAGATAGAATTATTCAGTACACTAAAGGAAAAAGTCCTCTCATTTCATTCATACGAAGAAGATCAGAGTACATTGAAGAAGCAGAAAGGGAAATTACAAACAAAAATATAATAATAACCCTAAGGGTAAATTAACTGGCAACCTCAGGCTGCCCAGAAGAAGCTGGTTGCTTACCCTTATCAATAGCAATGGAAGCACCTCCCTCAGTAGGGATAACCTCTATCGCATGAGCAGGAAAGGCATCAGCAGGAACTGTTTGGGAGGCAAGGGCAACACCTTCAATGGCTGGGACAGGGCTTTATTAATAATTGGCTTCGGGCCTAGATCGTGCTCGTCGAACAGCGGAGAAGAAATATCCACACCAGCAGTTAAAAGGGATTTATTCCAGCCCTTTTTAAAGTTTAGATGACTAATATAGTCTATCTGAACCTCAGCGTCTTCATACGCAATAGCCCACCCGAAGTTATATAAATCCTCCTTAACGGTGGCTGCCTGGGACTCCTTCTCCTTCAGCTGCTCAGTCAGCACCTTATTCTCCTCCACAATAGCCATCTTGCTCGAGCAGACCAGATCATAGGCTTGCCGCAGTTCGTTCAGTTCTTTAACTGCTGCCTCCCGTTCGCGATTATCTTTAGCAAGAGCAAGATCGAAAGATGTCCGAGCAGCATCAGCGGCCTTCAAACTGGCCTCGAGCTCTGTACCCTTCACCCTCAAAGCAGCATTCTGCTTATCCAGCTCATCATTATTATTGATTAGATCGTCGCGAGAGCGATAGAGCACAACAAAATCAGTCACAAACTGCCAGTAAGAGAGGATATTAGAAGAAGGAAACAGACAAAAATTAGGAAACATCAGAGAAGGGAAATAAACTTACCAAGGCTAGTCTCTGGCTCTCTTGCAGATCAAACTGGTTAGTCCCCGCCGCCCTTTGGCAGTCAGCAGGAAGGACCGCTCGCTCGAGCAGCGCAGGGGACAACTGGGGAGAAGTAACAACCGAGGTCCCCTTCCGGTAATGCGGACACACGCACTAAGGCCTGCCCAGCCTTTGTTCTCGCCTCCATCTTTCTCCTCTCCTCTTCTTTTTCTTTCTCTTTCTCTATCCTCCTCCTCCTCTCCTCGACCTTCTTCTTCTCCTCAATATTCTTATTCTCTTTTTCCCTATTCATCTCTCTCTCTTCCACCTACTCTTCTCCCTTTCTCTTCTTCTCTTGCTCCTGAGCAGAAGACCGGGAATCAGTAGCAACCGCCCCAGTGCTGGATTTCTACTTCTTCATCCTCGGAGCGAGAAGCACATGATCATCATCATCATCTCGGATCAAATTTTTCCTTAGAGGAACTATTTCCTCACTAGAGCTGTTGGACGTGCTCGAAGGTTCTTGGGCTTCAGAAACCTCTTCTGAATCAGAAGAACTGTCACCACTGGAGCTCCCCTCGCCAAAATTGCCTTCAGCACCGCCTATGATATCACTCTCAGAACTTCTCTCCTCCTCGCCTAACTGAATGGGATCGGCAGCAATCTCTTTAGAGGTATCAAATTCAGGAATACTATCCACAGGCCTCGCTATAAAGCTAGACCCAACGCTTTTGTACTCGAGCAAGAAAGCAGCATACGGAGGATGTTCACCATCGGCTAAGGATTCCCTGATAGTCCAAGCCTTGACCAACTCTGAAAGCCGAACCTCGCTAAGAGCAGGCTCCAAGTTCTTCGAGCTCGCTGACAAAAAAATAGGAAAGTATCAGAGAAATCACACATTAACAAAGAAATCAAAAGGGTAGTGCAAAGACTACCTATGTACTCCTCCCCATAAAAGGGGACAGAGAATCTATCAGACCTCGACCCCTCAATGTGGGGGGAGAACTGCCAATTTCTAGTAAGAAAGCCATCTTCCCAATAATCCTTGTGGGAATCAGGTAGGTTTACTACCAATACCCTATGGCTTTGAGATAAAGAACACCAGAGCTAGTTCGAGAAAAGGAATAGCAAAATCAGACTTCGGCAAGCCCTAGTTTGGTGCCATAAACTTGATTTATTCTATGGACGCCGTTGACTATCTTCCATACATTGGGCGAACACTGTGCAGGGACAATATTGAAATAACCAAAGAAATACAAGAATAAATCGTTTGGAGGAAAATTAAGCCCCCTTGAGAAAGAAACAAAATGTGAATCCAATGAGCACCCTCTATCTCTCTAACATTCCTAGGTAGATAGGCACAGTCAATCTCCACCCACTCTGGGATATTATAAAATTTCCTAAACTCAGACACTGGTCTATTACCTATCTTTACCATTTGTAAACCCTAAACTACAAATTCAAAGAAAACACAGAGAGAAAGCAAAGGAGACTTACGAGATGAGAGTTTGACTTGAAGAAGGCAAAGATCACAATCTCAAACGATGAGGGAGATCAAAAGCAAGGAAAATGAAGACCTGGAGAAGAGGGCACAAATCGCTGTAACTCGAAGAAGATTCGCAGAAGATAGAAGAACACTAAGAAGCTTGAAACGACAACTACGAAACATTACCCAAAGTGACTTTTAAATGTTGTTAATCATCGCGCACAAGACACGAAGCAACTGCCGCCTAATTCAGTCCCCGAACTTTGGGAAGAGTTACAAAAAAGCCATTATGAAAAATCATTTAAATTTATTGAGCCCAACAAATTTAGGGGCAATTGTGGGTACACGGATTTGGAATATGGGCCTGGATGAGTAGCCTAGTTAAAACGGCCCAAAGTCCAAACCCTTCAGACCCTAACGTTAATTCAGTTATGACTTAGTCTTCTCCCATGTCCTCGATAGGGGTGTTCCAGGAGAAGATGAAAAACCTGGGGGAGTCCAACACCCCCACTCCTTGAAGACAGATATGTATATAATAAACTCTAGGTCTGGGGCATAAGACGCGCACTGTATTCTCTGTAAACACTCTTCGGAGTTCATAGAAATAATATTGACTGCACCACCGTGGACGTAGGCATTCTTGTTGAACCACGTACATCTTCTGTTGTGTGATTGGCAGTTTATGTTTCTTATTTTACTTGGTGATTGCGCTTCTCTTATCTATTTGTGTTGAGTAATAATTGTCACCACATATTATTTTCTCAATTATCCCAATACTTACTTATCTCACTTTATGTAAACCTAATCTCCACTTTAGGCGTAATGTCCTTATATATAACAATAATCACAATCAATCAATTTAGGCAACCTCCAATGGAATAACAACTAAAAATAACATTTCTTAAAATTTGCACCACGAATCTGCCCTGATTTTTAAAATACCGTTTGAGGCATTTTGGACCCCTATTTAGAGAAAATATTTGAGAGAGAAAAATGCAGAAAACGGGATTTTCTACGAGGCAAAGCAAATAGAATAGCCATTTTTTAAACCAAAACATCACAAAACAGTTTCTTGAATGACGATTTAATTTGCCCAATTTCATAGACTTCTTCAAATTAAGAAGTTGTTCTACAATTCAATCCTACCCATCAAAACCCAATTTATATATCAACTAACCCAAAAACCATATCCTCTTATCACACCCACTATGATATGAATAGAAATCTGCAATTAATTTAAAAGCAAGTTTAACCACTTGCCATACGGTTCGTAGGGTCTGAATCCGTTGGTGTAGAAGATGATTATTTGATGAAGAACACACACATTTGTTCTTGATTTTGGCTCCCACGATTTCTCTAATTGCACCCACTTTTCTCTCTCTCAATTAGGTTTTCTAAAATGTGTTATAGCTGCCACACCCTCTCATTTTTAAGGTTTAATAACTCAATCCCCTTTTTAGGCTTGTGGGCTTTATAAAAAGAGCTCAAACACTCTTATGTGGGCTTGGTTATGCCTAAAAATGCCCCGAGACCCATTTACTACCCCTGGGTATTCTTTTTAGACTATTTCGACCCATTCGGACTCAACATTACACTCAGAATTGCCATTCGAACTATTTTATTAAAATTTCTTATATGGACCTCAATATAGTCAATGCCCGACTCCCGGTTGAGATAAATAAATATCACGTCACTATCGCTCGTTATGACGTAATTAAATTTTTACTATTCACTTAGTAAAATTTAAGTCCCATAAATATTAATCGTTTACTCACCAGATTAATACATAATAAATATTAAAATAATTAATTAAATTAAATTACGACACACAAGTAATTTAAAATTACTCGAATTAATTAATAAATAAATGCCCAAAAATACGAGGTGTTACATGCCCTCTCTGAATTCTCATTAGATTACTCATTCGAAGGTCGCTCCAATTATATTAGTACCCTCATTTAAACGAACTTCAAATGAGTTACAAGGACATTTTTCAAACTCGTTTGATAGCTCATTAGTTTCCTATTCGAATGAGACAAGGTGCGTCGTTCAAACGAGGTACGATGTCATTCGAATGACCTAACGCCTATTTCAAAAAATTTAGTTTTTTTCCATTACTCCATATTCTCAAATTTCCCACTTTTTTAAGGAGTGTGGGTAAATAATTATAGGTGAGATATTTTCCATGCTTTTGAGTATAAAAACTCTTTCAAAAAGCTCTCCAAGTTTTTTTAATCATTCATGATTAAGTTTTCCAAACTCAAACCCTAATTTACACACAACTAGTTTAAGATTCAAGATTCATCTTATATATGCTTTGAGATTGTGTTTTGTCGCCATTGTTTTTTCTCTACAACTTGTTAAGAATTATTTCTTGCACTGGATTCCATGCCTATCGATTTACATATGGCGAACTTCGTATATGTGACAGTTGTTGACGCTTATGGGTGGATTTCGAGGTGTATGCGGACTCAACACTATATTGCAGTTACGCGGTGTATGCGGACTCAACACTATATCTCACATGCCCTAAGATCCTCAGTAAAAAATGCTCTCATCATTACCTAAGGCAAGTTCCTTCACCTTAGCTTTCAACTTCAAGTTTGCCTTCAAAATCTCCATTTGTTATGAGGGAGTGAGATATCCTTCGGGGATCAATGGAGATTTTGAAAAAGGATTTCCTAATTATTAAAGAGTCTAGTTATTTACTCGAGTCTAGGATAATGGAGCTAGAAAATAGATTGAGAGACTTGAGTCATGTTAAATTTGTTTTGGAATCTAGAATGAAAAAGTTAGATAAGATGTTAGGCTTTGTCTAAATCAAAGATGAAACGTGTGGGATTGATTTTGATAGTCCAAATGCTACTGTTACTAAAGCCAAAACTATGCTTTTGAGAGAGCCAATCGTTTCTAGGAACGTTAGAAAAGGTCAACCCAATGGTAACATTCCTCATGTCTACACGTGTACACATTGCAGTAGGAAAGGTCACCTTAGGCATTTTTGCTTTGAGCTTAGAGTGGTCCTAAAAAGTCTATGTCTGGAGTCACCGAGGTTCCCAAAACCTAGAGGATCACTTCACACCTACGTGGGTTAGAAATTTGGTTAAAGTCTTTACGTGTTAGACTTATTGATTCTCGTTTGCTTGCACATGATACTTTTCATGCTAAATCTAATGATTGATTATGTTCATATGATTACATAAACCAACTTTTGTACTTCATGGTATATATGGTTTCTAATTCTATATGGTTTGAGTCTTTTGTATTCTGATTTTTCATTTATCGAGTCTTATTAAAAAATACAAAAAGATTTTATTTGTCTTTTGATTTGTCTTTGTTTTAAACTAGTTTGAAAAGTTTAAAAACTTAAAAGATTTTTGTTGTTTAGTTTTACATTTTTTGTGTGGCATATCCTTGAGTTTGAATCCACTTCATTCCATGTATATATGTGGCTAGAAATTTTGGTTATGACAACCCAGCAGTATTAATTAAATATAACCAAAAGAAACATGGGACTGCAAACAAAATCCAGGGTCATTTGAATGAGATGCCACGTCGTTCGAATGATAGGCAATCTTGTTAAAACGAGAAAACACAAATTTCCCAGATTACACAGAATGGCATACAGTTTAGTCCAATGGAAATTTTTATAAAAAATAGTTCCTGGAAAGGGCAAACAGTTCCAAATCAATACTAAAATAATACAAAAAATAAGAAAAACAAATGGTACATACTAGCAATAGGCAAAAGTGTCATTATGTAAATCACCCTATGCTAGTAAACATGTCTATACCTCAACCGGGAAATGCGGTGGAGTTCTCCAAAGATGGTGACATCTTTTGAAACAACTCCATTAAATCATGTGAAGTCTTGACCAAAAACTTTACTTTCTCTCGAATATGTGCATACTCTCTATCATTATGTGCAAGCAAAGTATCATGAGTGGGTGCATGTGCATGAACATGTGTCGGAGCAAAGCGTGTAAAACAAAATTCCCTAAGGTGTCTTCTCTTTTTACAATAGGAGCAAACATAAATCGGCCTAGGAATTAATTTTTAAAAATTCTAGGACGTGTTCTCCCAACGGGAATGGGGCGCCTAGGTGGGTTGGGATGAAAAACACGTGAATCAATCACCAAAGTGGGAACCGGCTCGGGTGCAACAAAAGAAGTCGACGCACCATCATGACTTTTTACTACACTCTCATCACCACCCAAAATAGGATTGAGAACCATCTTTTCAACTTTCTTAGATGCGTTCTCTAAAGGGACTTTGACCTCCCGGGCATGTTCGAGATCACTCTCGAATTGGTATACACGTGTCCTCAAACTAGACACCGTGTTGGTCAAGTCACACTTTTCCCTCCTTAAAACTTCCTTCTCTCTCTTCAAATCCAAAACCCGACGACCTAAATCCCTATTGTATTTCTTCATTTTTAAGGTCTCGGTTTACAAGTACCTAAAAGCTTTTTGGAGCTCACTTTCATCTCCACTCTTGAACTCGCTCTCATCTCCACTAGAAACACTCGAGTCATCACCGTTGCTCTCTTGAACACTATCATAGTGGGACAAAGTGGGTATGCTCACACGAATCGAAAAATCTACACACGTCCCATGAGTTAAACCTTCTTAAGACTCGTCTTTCTCATCATCTCCCCCACTATCACTAAGAGTGGCCGGTATGGCTACTTTCTTCCCTTTTCTCCTTAGCCTAGTAGCACATTCAAAAGCCCTATGACATTTGCCTTGACATTCGAAATAAATCATCTCATCTTCCCCACTCTCTTCCTCTTTTTCTATCTCACTCTCTTTTTCATTGCCCTCTATGGCCTTTTCTTTCTTTTAATTTTTCTCAAATGACTTTTTATTGAAAGAATTATTTTTGTTCATTTTGAGAAACTTTCTAATTTTTTTTGCAAATAAGGCCACATCGTCAATGCTAAACTCCTCCTCAGAATCAGACTCATACACTCTCTCTTTCTTTGTCTTTCTAACTTGAGTCTTTAAAGCAACGCCTCTATCCTTAACCTTAATGGTTTGGGGAAATATGTCAATCTCATAAGTTTTTAGGACTCCTATAAGCTCTTCTAACTTAAGTGAATTTAAATTTCCCAATGAATTCAAAACAGTGACTTTAGGAATGAAACACTTTGGAAGAGATCTCAAAATCTTTTTAACGACACGTGTGTTATCAATCGCCTCACCTAAATTAAAACTCGAGTTAACAATGTTCAAAAAATGTGCATAAAACTCATCAAAACATTTGGACTCAGACATAGTAATGGTCTCAAACTGGTTGGCCAAATTTTGTAAGTTTGATTCTTTAACCGCGCTCGTACCCTCATGTGTCAATTGGAGGATATACCATGCCTCTTTAAATGTGGTGCACGTCATAATTCGACGGAACTCGGCAAGGGTGATGGCTCCAGAAATAGCACTCAAACCACGAGAATTAAAATTAGACATTTTAAAGTCATCTTCAGTCCAATCTGACATAGGTTTCAAATAGGTGATGTTATTAGCAGTGATAGTGGGAGGAGTCCACCCTCTTTCACAAAGAATCCAAACACGTTCGTCAATGGATTTCAACTAGGATTTCATACGAGCTTTCTAATAGGTATAATTGGACCCATCAAAAATCGACATTCGATTATATAAGTGCTCGTTTGGAAACATTGCGAAATACTTTTAAAAATCATATTTTTCAAAAAATCAATATCTCACAAGTTTGCGGAAAATAGGAATACGCGATAAATTAGCGTAACCAACTCTGATGCCAATTTGAAAGACCGTGTGCGATAATGATTCAAATATATTCGTAATTTCCAACCTAAACTTATTTAATTGGATGTCTAAATTTGCTAAAACCAAATACCAATTAAATCAGCCCCTAAACATGCATCTACGTGACAATTCAAATCTCAAATTAAATCATGCGATGAAAAAGATGACGAAGACAGATTTCAGGAAATAATCCCCGCAGGGCAAAAAACCTTTTATTTCCACTATAATTTGTAAAGGAACGGTTTACTCTCGGATTACAGTGAAAATACAATTGACTTATGAAATACCCGCATGTGATGGTTCGTAGTCGTCAGACCAGGAACACCGCAGTACTCCCTATGACACGCAGTCTATCAGCCCAGTATCTCCCACAAGTGGCACCTATGGTCAGCCCATTACCTTTCCAAGGCACCTATGATTCAGCAACAAAACTCCCAGCAAAAATATGCTTCTGGTTCCACAACATAACTCACACAAAAAGTCTAGGATTTATGAATTGTAAAACACAGTTTGAACCCTTAAAAATGTGTTGGACAAAAAAAAATACTCAAAACGTATTCTGTTAAAACCAGTGTTTTCTCCACATGAATTACAGAGATCTGACACCCTTTATATAAAACATTTAAGGCGGTGACGTGTCAGGATTTAACTCTGTCGTTCGAACGAAAAACTACGTCGTTCCAACCATATTTGATCTCGTTTGAACGACCAGGCACAAATTTCGAGATTCCTCAGCAGAGATATAAAATCTTTGGAAACCTTTAAAACCAAAACTCTTCCGAATCTGAAAACATTTATCCAAAACATTTATGACTAAAATCAATTAAAATCTTTCAAAAGCTATTTTTCATAAATGGAAAAATAAATTATCTTTTGAAAAAATATCCCAACATTTTTAATGTAAAATGTAAATGGAACTTAAACACATTTTATCAAATTCATCCTTATTGGGCTTGAATGTTGAAGAAGTTGATATTTGGATCCGTCTCGATGCATATTTGATCTTGAACATTCTTCAACGGTATATATCAGTATACGACATACAAAATTAATAATGGACATTTATAAAATCATGTCCTTACACATGCTAGTGTAGGAATTAATCCTCTTATGTCTTCATGAAAATAAAATGTTGTTTGGGAGATTTTTATTGTAAATTTGGAGTAGAAACCATGTTAGGATGGATATCTGTCATATGTAGAATATTATCCATGAAGTTGATGCTCAGTAGAGATAGAAATCTGGAAATTAAATGAATTTTTGAGAAAAATTGGATGAACTAGGGTTAAATGAAAAATTCTTGAATTAATCCCCTTTGATGACGATTATTGATGAATTTGTGAATGTTTTACGTTAGAAATCTTCTATATTGGTTTATATAACGTTCATGATGTTTGGTTGGGAGTTTGGGACATGTTAATGGAGGTTTGAGGATTTATATTGGATGAAACCCGTAGGTTACAATTGCAAAAACTGGGCCAACACCTGCTTGATTGATCGATCGACCCCTCTTCATCGATCGATCGACTCCTCCAAAAAACTGAAACTTCTTCCCCTTTTTATATTAATCCAATTCCAAATGTGTAAGGACCCTTAAATATAATTTAAATATCATAATGGGACATGATAAGGACCAGTAGGATATAAGTAGAGTCTAGGTAAAAGGAGTTTATGTGAAATTTAACCATGGGGTTTCGGGGATATAAATTGAGTGAGAAATCGTGCGTACGTTAAAGTAAATCTTGAAAGAATTTAGAAAGACTTAGACCAGTAGGGTAGTGAGGGTACACCTACTGATTTTATATTTATCGAGAGAGTACACTTTGAGAGTCGAGAAGTACTTACGGAATTACAGTAATTCAGAGAATGAAAAGAATAATTTAATTGTATGTAGAACTCGAGCGTCATATGCTACGCATTGCTAAAACATATTATGGGTCGTGGGCGTACCTAGCTGAATTACGTGAATATATATATATGTGTGTGTGTGTGTGTGTGTGTGTGTGTAATCATACTTGCGCTACTTGCTATCACGGAGGTTTCGTGTCGAGACAGTCTTATCTCGATTGGACCTTTATGGGGGATATTAACATGTGCCCTAGAACATAGCATCCTTGGTATAAGCTATTCGAGAGTGATAGTCAGTCGATCCTAATAGACGTGAGGGTATGTGATGACCTCTTAGTGACTTAGAACTATGCTTTTCCTCCAATATGTGTGTTTTGTGTTAATACAGTTCGAGAGTGATTTCGAACTAGTATTCCCTTTTGTACGGGAGATATGGGAACTTGATAGCAGAGTATGCCAGCACCATAGATTTATGTGGGGTGCCTTATTAGTATATATATTATGAGTGATAAATATATGTACTTGTGATTAATCTACTGTGCTTGTAAGTAGATAAAATTAATTAACTAATATTAAATGAATTAAGTGGTTGAGAACTTAAGTCTGTATTGAGATGAATATAACTAGCTTAAAATATTCCTAGTAAAAGGGTCATCAGATATAATCTATGGTTATGCGATCACTCGGATTAGGTCTAACGAATGAAGATATGGTTACACTAGTTAACTCGGTTAGATTTAACTAGGTTAATTCGGTAGTACATTAGGTGTGCACACTAGTTGAGAGGTGAGAATTATCAAGTGAGTGTCGAGGTACTAACATGTATGTATTATCAACTGGTAAGCATTTTAAATACTTGCTAAACTATTTTAAAATTGTTTTACACTTGGGCTCTGACCCGCTTCCTGTCATCTTTCTTCCTCTTATATATATATATATATATGGGACAATGGTCTAATGAATAGTGCCATCTTATCTTATCTTATCAAAGAAATCAAAGGGTCTACATTTTGCCACGTGTACAATCCAAGGGTTGAGACTAAAAAAACTCCTCTCACAAGACAAACCCTACCTCAAACAAAACCTCCCATTCTCTGCCTTGCCTCGTGAACTCATCAGCCGCCCACACAAACCCTACCTCACATTCTCTCCCTTTCACCGAACTCCTCATTTCTTCCGCCGTACGTCATCTATGTGTAACAACCCGCCCTTTTGAAGAGGATTAAATTCCATAATTAAAAATAAATTGGAATTTGGATAATTTTCTTAAATAGTAATTTTTGAGATTTTCGAGGATTAAATGATTTTCGAGGGATGTTGTGATTATTTTTGGGACTATATAGGTCGAAATATTTTAATTATATGTCGCCGTTGAGTAAAGCGACATGAGGTAAGATTTTAAATTGGAAAACCCGCATTTATTTATTTTGGGTTGGAATAGTGATTTGTGGTCAAGTAACTCGGATGGAAATTTCGACTGCGCCGCGAGTCTTGGAATGTCCGAGATAGTCGAAAAAGAGTGTCCGATTGTTGAAAATGAGTTTCGGGTAATTTTAGAGGTAAAAGTAACTCGTAATTGGGTAAACGAGTCGTTTTTGGATTTTAAGGGTTAAAAACCCTTTTCTTCCTATTTAAAGAGGGATAAGGGAAGAGAATAGAGAGAAAAGAGAAAGAAAGGAAAGAAGAGATAGAAGAGAGAGAGGAAGAAGAAAAGAGGAAGAAAATGGGAGATTCCGGCCTACCTCTGCGGGATTCGGCTCGAGGTCGTCGGATTATATCCACGAGGCAAGTGTTTACTTGCTTTATTTATCTTTTTGCATAAATATCTCATACCTTAGTTTGGTATAAACAAACCCTAATGGTTTTGGGGTGGATTATCGTGGATAAAACAGGTTTTTGGGATTTAAAACAATTAAACCCCAAAATAATATTTCAATTTATGGAACTTAGGTTTTAACCTAAATTAACTGGTGGTTTTGGGTTCTAGGATGTTTAGAACCCTTAATATATGTGTATTTGTAGTTGGTTGAAGTTGTAGGACGTTGGGTGAGGCGACAAAAGCTTGGGAGAAGCTTTAATGGCCGAAATCGTTTCGGAGAAGATGATGAATAGTAACCCGTCACTTTAGGGGGACATTTTAGCCAGGAAAAGAATTGATTTAGATTTCAGCCAAAACACAAAAGTTGTATATCTTTTCGATACGGTCGCGTGGGCACCAACCGCGTATTTTTCTGATTTTTTTATGATTTGATATGATTTTTACAATATGGTAGCTCCGGGTTGAAATCATCAACTCGGAAATCAAATCGGGAATTGGAAACGTTACGGCTAGAATTAATTACGTAGATGTTTGGGATAATTTTTGGTGTAGTTTAGAAACCCCGTTAATGAATTTGGGTTTGCAAGAATAAATCCGACTTATAGTTTAAATGGTGAGTGGATTAAATTTTGGGGTTTGGGGTTATATAAAACCCTAAGCAGATTTGGGATTTTCGGACAAGCCGAATCGATTCGGTAAGAGACAGTTTGAAAGTAGAACCATTTCGAATCGATTCGGACAGGGCGAATCGATTCGGTGGCCAGCGAATCGATTCGGGCAGGCCGAATCGATTCGGTCCTGACGAAATTTTGAGGTTTTCTCCTTTTAAGTTTAGGGATACTTAAATTATGGTTTTGGAGATTATTATAGGAGTTTCTACATGGAATATTAGGACTCCTAGATGATGATTGAGGAGGATAAGAAAACCTCGGATTAATTTAGAGTGTGATCCGGGGTGTGGAGTTAATTAATGTTTTGGGATAAGAGACATTCGGGTTGATGTATAAGTCCGTAAATGAAATTAAGGTATTTTTGTTAGTTATAAAAGTAAGAGAATACTTTGGGTTTAGTATCATGCATATATGAATGCATGATTATGATTCCTTGAGGGAATCTTTGGGATTAAGGGTCATCGATAGATGGTTTGGCAAATATGGCCATTTTTATATATTCAGGTAGGAATATATGGTATATATATATATATATACTATGTGATTTAAGTATATATATGAATTAAGATAAATGGCTTTTGAAAATGTAAATATAAATGTTTTCAAAAAGGAAAGATAAATGATTTTCTTAATTAATAAAAATGAGGATACACACCTCTCTAAATCGCTATCATAAGGGAAGTTGCGTGCGTATGATGAAGCCCCCTGACAAATTAACGCAGGGTGGATATAGTCCTATAGGCCATATGAGCGTTTGTTGTATTTTTTTTCTGCGCTGGTTAGGAGATTCCGGGTGTGGTCTTGACTATCCCGCAGGCATATGGCCGCTTCCCGACGTCTTGCGATGTAGGATCCCAGGTTGTCTTATGATAGGCCCTGGAAGATGATAGCCATTTAGGGGCGCGCACAGTGGAGAAATTCGGACGGGCGGTCTTAGAACGCGTTATATATTAAAGAAATTCATGATAATGGATTGGCTTTAATTACATTTCCTAGATATAGGAAGGGAAATGGGATAAAGGTTTGGCTTCGGTAACACTTCCCGGATGGAAGAAGGGATGTGGAAGCATATGATATGATCAAAGCATTTTTATGATAATGAAAATGGCTTTGAATACATTTCCTGAGTATAAAAAGGGAAATGGGATGATATAAAACGGAAAAGCATTTTTATGATAATAAAATTGGCTTTTAAAAGTATATGATTTGTTAAAGCAATTCATGATAATGAATTGGCTTTTATATTTACATTTCCTGAGTATAAAGAGGGAAATGGAAAGTTTTGAGAAAAATGAAAGTATTGATAAATACTTGATATATGAATCCTCAGTCCGGGAGATAGATCCGGATGATTATGGAAATATGTATATATAAATGGATGAATCGAGTACCGAGGGTCTAATGGATCCCGATGATCGACTTTGCCGCATAGTAGTGTATCGGGGGGGTTCCTTGTTTGGATTTCTCTTTGCGAGACACCCCACGCACGAATATGGCAATGTGTTGAGACTGGGGAGAAGTTTAATCCTTAGTGCTCTAATATTATAAATGCTTATAGTATAAATTTATATATATCTTTCTGTACTGAGGGACTGGCGGATCTCGACGATCGACCGTGTCGCGTAGTAGTGTATCGGGGGGGTTCCTTGTTTGGATTTCGCTTTGCGAGACACCCCACGCACGAACATGGCATAGCGTTGAGACTGGGGTGAAGTTTAGCCCTTACTACATTGCTTGGACTATCTAGGATTGATAGTGGGTTGGTGATAGACTAGTTTAGCAGGATAGCTTGACTAGGATGTTTAGAGGGATGCGTTAGGAGTGCACTATTAGTGGAGAGGTGAGGGGTATCTCATGGGAGTGCGATACCAAATTTAAATATGAGATAAAACCTTTTTCTAAAAATAAGGCACTTATGCACTTGCAAAATATTTTCAAAACTCGGGCTCTGACCCGTTTATCTACTTTTCCTTTCTTTCTATATTATGTATATACATATGTGCCCAGACACAGGGACGCCTGGATGGCACTTCTTTCGAGTCAGACGTCAGCTGCAGCAGCTGTGGATGCATGCAGGTTTTTGATAGCCGCTTCCATTGTTGTACTCTAGATAGGAGGTACTGTATAAACATTCGAGCCAATGGCTAAATTGTATTTATTTATTCTTTTAGTACATCATTCGATATGGTAGTATATTTTGACCGAGTGTTCGGTTACTTTATTTCATTTACGCATAAACTGTGTGGATGTTTTATTTATTGTTGTTAAAAAGAGTAGTAAAGTTAAAATTTTGACACCGGCCTAATAGGTTATTAGTAATTAAATGGATTTTCGACAGTGATGCTAAGAATGATCCATATGAGACTCCTGTTTTAATTTAATATTGGAGTGATCGCCCGGTATCTTATTAGGCGGGGTGTCACACTATGTCGCCTCCCCTCCTCATCTATGTCATCTACCCCAGTCTTCACCTACAAGCAGATGCCCCCTGCGGCCACCTACATTCTCCGTGCCTAGTGTCGAACGAGGAACCCAAAATCAAAAAATCACCATAACCATTTTAACCTCTATGAAGAGAACATTTTCAATGTATTGGTTTGGGTTTCACTATAAATATTTACTATTGTTAGTTTTTTTTTCTATTTTAGTTCTGGATTTTGGTTGGTTTCGATTTAACTCTGAGTATTTTTTGGTTTACTTTTACAGATCTAACTGCGATTTTCGAGTTTGTATACATATTTTGGGATTTATCTGGTATACACACTATCTCTACTTCTATATTTACATTTTGAGGTTTTTATTTTTAAATATTTTCCTTTTTCTGCGGGGATCTCAGATATGTTTGCTCTCTACCCACAAGTGTTTGGGATTTTAGTTCCATGTTGCCAGCCATTTTATGGAATTGGTTTCGGTTCATTTCATTTTGTGTTACTAATTGGTTTTAATATGCATGTTTATCTATATTATCACAGGACTGAGGGTTGTGCTTGCAGCTCTAAGACATCAAAGTTGAAGACCCTAGGTATTTTGTTTTTTGAATTTTAAACTGAAACTTATGTTTATTAGCAAGATTTCTTTTTATTCATAGTCTTAAATGAACTTTGGATAGCAATTCAAAACTAAAGCTCTATGTTATTATTTACATTTAGTACATCTTAATGTATATAGCTTAAATTCAGTAAATACATTAAATGCATGAACGCAGAAGACCACATGTTGTCTCAAAACAAAATAGTGATAGTCTGGAATGCAAATCGAACATCGTCTAAATTATCAAAGTGATAGTCTGGAATGCAAGAGGCATTGGGAATAAATCTACAAGACGGTGGCTGAAAAGGTTAGTAAAATTTCATTATATTTCCTTTTTAGCCATTTTAGAACCTATGATTGGTTTTGATAATATAAATATAACTTTGGGGTTTGCTAGCTGCATTAATAATATCTAATAAGGTATGGTATTTTTGGAGGGATGGAATGGATTGCATAGTGTCTCAAAATGAATTCCAGTCTATCTCTTTTAACATTGAACACCATGCAATCCCATGTAAGATAGCTCTTACAGTAGTTTACCATATTGGAGATTTCAATGTGGTAAGAACCAGTGAGAAGAAAATTAGGGGTAACCCTATACATTTAAATGCCACTGCTGAATTCAACAATTCTTTAAACTTAAATGCATAGTTGTCAAATCATGAATCGTATCGTGAATCGTTTACCCCCCAAATCGTGAATAGTTAATCGAATTGGTAATTAAGCATTATATGACAAAACACTAATCGTAGCACATGATAATATACGTAAATGGGATTTATTTTGTGGAAGTTTCTTACTTTTTGTGTGATTTTGGTGGTGTACTCTAGGGTTTCATGACCATACCTGTTGTTGCATTAATTTTCTTCACATTAGATAAATTTTATCTTATTATCATGGAATAACTATTTAGTGTTTTTATTTGATTAATTTTAGCATATTTTCATAATGGACATAATAGGATAAATGGTTGATATTTAGTATTTTCTTTTTTTTAGATCATAAACGTGGCCACACACTTGATAGGGATAAATGCAAGGGGCTAATAGGAAGACGTGGATAACGTTTTGGGAAGATGTCAAGAACTTTGGTAAGTTTTAATTGTTCTTAGTTTTTCATAA
Organism: Sambucus nigra; assembly: GCA_949130495.1. Classification (NCBI taxonomy): domain Eukaryota; kingdom Viridiplantae; phylum Streptophyta; class Magnoliopsida; order Dipsacales; family Adoxaceae; genus Sambucus; species Sambucus nigra. Next base: position 488,248,651 of record OX422218.1, on the reverse strand, counting down.
GATGATTTAACATTTGATATGCAAAAAGTATCACCATTGTGATTGATCTCTCATCTTTGTATGTGGTCTCATCTTTGTATGTGGTGGATTCGAATCCACATAACAGTGATACCATAAACAACACTAGAAACAAGTGAGGACGGAGACCTTAACAACACTAGAGTTGTGCCAAGTAAAATAAAAACTCAAATACTAGAGTGCAGAAAGTCCCCATTAGAAACAACTGCAATGAGTAAAGCAAGACCGCCTGTCCTTTTTACGCTTTTTACAATCTTATACCTTCTAAACTATAATTCTATAGCTTTTTTTGTACCCAGTAAGCGATAGTTTCTTTCAAATTATCATGTGTCCAATGTTTGAAAGCATGAAATTGACTATAATATGATTTGTATTTTTTATAGTAAATATTTAACAGGTTTTAGTACTTTTATAGTTTATATTACTCTTATATTTGGCACAAAGTTGAAACATAATTTAGTTTGACACATTAAGTTTACATTTATAAAATATTTGTGTTTTTCATTTGTGGCAAATGATGTCTCTATTGTGGATTATTAGGAGTTTTTAATAAGGCAAATGATGTGGGCTTTCTCTAATATCTGTCAGTGATGTAATAAGATGAACGAGATTCTAATGATGAGATTCGAGGGGCCTCCGACTTCGTATTTAGTGGACTAAGCAAGAACGTGGAATTAGGTGGCCTGGCATCATCAAGGTCATTCCCATCTCTTCGTATATTTGGTCAATTTGTAATCTATTTCATTGAGTTTTTTTCATTTCATTCATCTTTATAGTTTTGTTCGTTCATATGTGAATTAAAAACTTATTTTTGATTCCATTAATGATTAGTTTAATGATATAATGTTTTAGAGTTGCTATAAGGTTTTATAGTTTTTTATCAGAGGGAGACAAATTGTTGTGAAATGGTAATGTATGCATCTAATTTCTACAAGACGTTGGTACATTATCCCTCCTTATGTGGGGAGGGGCGTATGTGTTTTCTTATTTTGTTCAGAGTCTAAATTTATTTGCAGGTACTAACTTCATAACTTAGTAGATGGTGAAAACTAAATAAACCCGTGTCTTACGCAAATGAGTTCTTGCAGGTTTGAGTTATTTATCAAAAAGCAAATGAGTTCTTTCATCAAATCGCTAACTTTGTTTAATTATTGGGCCTACGATGAATCAAATGCCAAATGCCATCCCTAACATGATAAAAGTGTCAGCAAGACTGCAACATCAATACCAATCAGCCTATATTGCAAATCTTATTTTCTTCCATTTTAAATCGGGTAGTAATTTAGATTAATTAGTTTGTTAATATTCGCTATGACAGTTTTAGTTGCATCTGCTGACTTCTTAAAATCAAAATATCGGTTCTTAAAATCTCTACTTCGAACAGCTTCGCTTGTTGCGACTCTAATGGGAGTGCCTTCTCCCTGACATATCATGATAGAGTGATGGAGTCCAGATTACAAACTGCAGTTTTCATTGCATTTATTATTTTGGCAGACAATTGTTCGATGTGTTGCAGATTAGCTGCAAATAATTATTCGATATGTGTTGCAGATCAGTGGTAGAAGTGGTGCATAATTTGGTAAGCCTTCTATTATCCTTGATGTGCTTACACTTATTTATTTTTGGGTTTCAGTGTTAATGATTAATGCAACTCTGCCATTTATTGTAAATTTACTAATAAAATGTTCTTTTGCTCTTAGATTTTAGCTTCACCAATGGTCAGAGTGGCAATAAGGCCTAGAATGGGGGATTTGGGCTTCATTAAAATGGTGGCATGAGATTGATGGCAGCGGGAGTTTAGGCATTCGGTGAGTGTAAAGTAGGGAGATTATCTGAAATGGGCAAAATTTATGCAGGTTTCAACGTTCTTCCTGTTCTTCCCTTGGATAGAAGATTGACAAATAATTACTGACTATTGATGAATACATAGCGATTTTGGAAAACCACTGATCCACGGAATAGGCACCTAACCTTTGTAATCATTTTTCGATTTTACTCGAAAGTACTGGTCCTATAAAGTCAAGTGATGTTAAACTGTGAAATATGATTCTGCAGTTAATGTTGAAAGAGAGTATAATGTCCTCTCCGGTTGCTGCCGCTTCCTTCCTCACTCCGAAATACCACGCTTCCTCCCTCTCCTAAATCGTCTGATCTCCACCTGATCTGCACCGATCTCCACCGATCTCCTAGGTCCGAAATCGTTAGATCTTCATCCGGTCTACTAATTATTTGATGTTTGTTTGTTTTGGTCGACTGTTATACTAAGATGTTTGTTGGTTTTGTCAAGTGCACCAGTGGTTGAGATGCACTTCTATTCTCGAGTCTCATGGATACTTTTTACTTTAATTCAAAGCATACGCTCTCCCAAACATATATACCCCTTCATCTTCTTCTTTATCTCACTCTTGCATCTAGGTTCGCATACCCATAAAAACCCCAATACAGGTACTCTGTATTAAAGATTTATCTTCAAATAAGGGTTATAAAAATGGAGATTTCATATATTTTTTTTGGTACCATATTTTCCTTCAGGTGGGTCTTTTAAGTTGATTATTTTCTTTTTAAAACCGGGTTCTCAAAAGATCTAAAATTTTTAATCTTTTTATGTTGTTTTGCTTTAGAATATAGGTCTGATTTTTTCTATGACAAGCTTTGCAGATTCTATCATTAAACATGTGATGGTTCTCACAAGATCTAAATGCATCTGTGCATATGTGATGGTTTGTTGCTTCGGGGGTTTCCGATCTGACCTACACCCCTTATTTTTAGAGGTCTTGCAATTTATTTTTTACTTTTCTTTTTACTGGCACGCGCCCAAACCGTCACTTGATTTATCTCACTCTCGCATCTAGGATCGCATACCCATAAAACCCCAATGCAGGTACTCTGTATTAAAGATTTATCTTCAAATAAGGGTTTTGAAAATGGAGATTTCATATTTGTTTGGTACCATATTTGCCTTCAGGTGGGTCTTTTAAGTTGATTATTTTCTTTTTAGAACCGGGTTCTCAAAAGATCTGAAATTTTTAATCTTTTTATGTTGTTTTGCTTCAGAATATATGTCTGATTTCTTCTATGATATGTTTTGCAGATTCTATCCTTAAACATGTTATGGTTCTCACAAGATCTAAATGCATCTGCATATGTGATCGATGACATTGATTTAGATGCGAGTGAAAAGAGTCACGAGATGCGCAAGAAGAGCAGGTGGTTCGTCGCGTGTTTTTATCTGTTTTTTTCTTAATTAGGTAACAAAGCTTTTACCTGTTTAGGGGAAAAAAAGTTGCATCAGTTATGAATTGCAATTGTTTGGCATTACTTTTTTTTGTATTTGTCAACCTTTCTTTCTTTGTTTTATTCGGATCTTTGATATTATTGTCACATTATGTTGATTAGTCCAATTCCCCCCCCCCCTTTAATTTCTTTAATCTGTCTTGACATTCTGAATTTGTATTTATTTATTTATTATCTAGACGTCATAGAATTTTCGTATGTGGAAGATTTATTAGCATATCATATTTATTGTTATTTTAGTTTAAAAATTACTATTAGTTTGTTCATTAAAACATATTCTATATTTTTCATGTTGTCGGCTTTGTGTTTGTCGATGGTGACAACAATGCACATTTTTCATATTGAAGCTGTTTAAAATTTAATGGACTAAGTTGTTTAATTGCTATCCACTTTTGTTCATTAATTGTTTTAATTTCAGAAATCATTTGGGATTATGGTTTTCTACAATAATGTTGGAATTTCCCTATTAGAGAACACATGACCATATCAAGCATTGCTTCCATAAAATGTCATTAAGGTATTGATGCCATATCAGTTACTAATTGATGCCATATCTATTAGAAGAAGTCTATGAGACCATAACACCTTACAAAGCTATTTGTGTTATATATCATTGTTGAATTATATTTATTTGTAATTTTATTGCAGTCCAAACTTGTGTGTTCGATGGAAAAGGATATCTGTTGGTGAGGTTTTATACTCTTCGTGGCACGACTGATTTTGAGTACATAGGATAGGCTGCCCCAATGAGTATATAGGCAGGGCTGCCCCAATAAAAGGTAATCGATCTGTCTCTTAATCGATTTAGAGTTGTAGGATTTTAACCAGTGTGTCTAACTGTGACTATTGAATTTCATTTTTTTTGTTTTTATATATCACTATTTCACTTGGTGCTTAGGCACAATCACTTGAATTTCATTTTTTTTGTTTTGATTTGCTTCTCAAGTATAATTAGTTTCTCAAGTAGTGAAATTTTATTTTTCCATATAGGCTATCCTTATTGTATTTGGCCTATTATTTAGCATGACATCCCTAACTGTGGGTGGTGCCATTCCTTAGTATATTTTGATATGCACATCTTATATAATATGATTATTGATTCATTTAATTTCATATCCATCCATTTTATTAGCTTTTTCAGCAGCGATGAGATACTTTGTACTGATATGATTATTGGTTCATTTAGTTCTAACTATATTTTTTTTGTATCAGGTCGCATTTTGAAAACTATGGACAATCTATATGGTGGAACATGTGGGACGGCCTCAATTTGATATATATATATGTAATTTTTTTAACAAGTGTGTTTTGTTGTAGTAGTTATTGGATGAATTCGGATTCTTTGAATATTATTGGAATTATTATTATCCCTTAAGCAGGGTGGATAGTCCGATAAACAAAGGAAATTCTGTCCATTTTTTTAAATTGACACCGTTTACTTGAGGCACAATGTGAATTAAGTTGATGAATATTGTATATTTCATATTATATGTGAAATTTTTCGATCAATTTATACTATTTGAATGTTATTGGACTATTTTTTTTATTTGTTAAACATGGTGGATAGTCCTATAAACAGAGGAAATTATAGCCATTTTTTTAAATTTTACTATTTTTTTGTTGGGAAATGTCGTTTTGTGATTACGTACTTTGAAAAATTTTCGTTGTGCCTTCAGGCACGGGCATATATATATATATATATATATATATATTATAGGTGCCCAGCCATAGGGGCGCCAGGCGTAGTTCATTGGTCAGTGGACGTGCTGCAACTTGTGTGGAAGTTGCAGGTCCTTGCAGTAGACGATTCCTCCTTTGACTTCTCAACTTCCTATTTAGTCTTTTTAGTTAGGGAATGTGTCGACCATTTCCAGATTCTATTTAGACTTTATAGAGATTTTGTACTCTTTTATTACTTTAGTATACAGTTTTTACTTAGAATTGTTTCATCTATCAAGTTGGCCTTAGATGTGGATACTTATTTGGATTGATTAATTTTAGTTGGCTCACTTCACTTGAATGGTTTGATTTTTATCGTTAGCAGTATTCAAATGTGTTTTTGCATGTAAGATTTTAACAATGGAGCTTAATAAATAAAATTAAATGTTTTGACACTTAGCTTAATTATTTATTAGGTGGTTAATAAAGAAAATTATTTTACGACAGTGATGCTAAGAATGAATCAATCAGACACTTTGATTTAATTTAATAAATGACTGATCACCCGGTATTTAATTAGGCGAGGTGTCACATGTGGTATCAGAGCATCGGGTTCTAGTGTCCTTTAGGATCTGTACGGCTTATTGTTCTTTTTTCTTAGTGTCCTTTGATATAGAGCCCTATCTTTAGAATTGTTATACTCTTATTTATTACGAATACGTCTTCACCTATTTGAGACTTAATAATAACTGTGGACTAATAAAATTCCTTCTCGTTTCAGATGCCTCCAAGAAGAGCCCCGAGAGACATAAATGCCCAGCCCGAGCAGCCAGCAACTCCGGCTCAGGGAATGATGAACACAATTGAGGTCGCCGTTATAGTTGCTCAGGCGGTGAATGCAGCATTAGCAATGGTGCAGTAGGCACCATACCAATTTCACGCAGTAGCGCCAGTGCCAGCACAACTTCCCACGGCATGGGAGAGGGTTAGGGATGCCTTTTAGAAGGCACATCCTCCGGAGTTCTCGGGCAGTTTCGACATTATCATCGCTAGCCAATGGAAGAAGGACATCCAAAGGTATCTATGCATGTATGAGTGCTCACATATTCAAAGACAGTTACTGGCTTCTTTCAAGCTAGTAGGATCCGCCTTACAATAGTGGGAGGCCACTACCACCTTAGAGGAGAGAGAGAGTATGCCGATTCAGACTTTTTGGGTGCAGTTCGACCATAAATATTTTCTCTCCGCTGTGCAGACTGAGATGAGGGGGAAATTACTGAATCTTAGGCAGGAAAGTATGACGGATGCAGAGTATGAGGAGGAGTTCATAAGACTTATCACTATAGTATTGGATGAGGCACCTACCGAGGAGAAGAAAATCTTGTTGTTCATGGATGGGATGACCTGGAGGATTCGTTAGCATCTCATAGGTAATCTATCATTGGGTACTTACACTGAAGTACTCAATGCTACTCTGTTGCATTTCCAGGATCACCGCTTCCATCAGCAGGGAAGCAAGCAAGTAGGGGAGTCCATCCAGCAGGGCCGAACAGGAGGTAGTTGTGCCGGTGGGGCACCAACAGCTCAGGGATAAGTTCATCATAGTGAGCAAAGTTTCCATCAGGGGGACCCTGCCAAGTAATTTTGATCCAGTGATTCCAGTCAGGGATATGGGGGGTTTAGACAGGGCCAGTAGGTCCAGTATAGTCAACATGGCCAGCAAGGCCCACATCGTTACCAATAAGGCCAACCGAGCTAGCAGCAGGGTCATCAAGGCCAACAACGTTATTAGCAGGGCCAATAGAGGGGTGGTAATGACCATCAGGGCCGAGGTCAGTAGGAACAGAGGGGAGGAAACTTCAGGGGAAGGTGTTTTGGTTACAATAAGAATGGTGATAAGCACAAAGATTACCTAGAGGGGGATAGGGGCCCACAACAGCAGGGTGCCCATCAGGAGCCGCAAATATCGCTTTTCCCAGCCTCCCTCCAAGTACCACCTCAGATGCCAGCTTTACCAGCTATCCCAGTAGTCCCCGTTCAGTAGGGGCAATTATAGTATGAATCTGTTTATAACGTCTACCAGCCAGCAACACCACCCGCAGTTGAGGGTACGTTTCCTATCCATGGCACTATGGGGCATGTTTTATTTGATATTAGGGCGTCAAACTATTTTATAACCACTAGCTTTGCACGGGCCATGGGGTTTTTAGACACGACAGAGAGTACAGTGATATGTGTAGACTCACCACTGGAAAATGGATCTTTAATTTTCTTTATATGTCGGGGAGTAATTATAGAGATTGGTAGCTTGATATTACCTACAGACATGGTAGTTTTAGATATACATGAGCATGACGCCATTATTGGGATGGATTGGCTTGCTGCGTATAGAGCCATGATAGATTGTTTCAGTAGGAGTATTATCTTTTCCATACCGGTCTAGGAGATGTTCTTAGTGGCGATGCCTCGCCCTGAGGGAGGATTGTCCACCCATTTATATTACATAGAGGAGGAGACCTCTAAGGATATAGTGATTCCCCAGGACTCAATTTCGGTTGTTCGAGAGTTTTCTGTTGTGTTCCAGGAGATACCGGGACTACCTCCTAACATAAAGAGATATTTCGTTATAGATTTGATGTCGAGCACTCGGTCGATATCCCGTGCACCATACCGTATAACTCCTGCTGAGATGAGAGAGTTGCGTGATTAGATTGAGAAGTTGTTGGGATATGTCTTTACCCGTAGGAGTACCTCACCCTAGGGTGCTCTCGTGTTGTTTGTGAAAAAGATAGATGGTTCATTAAGATTGTTCATGGACTACCGAGAGTTGAACAAGATCACAATACGAAATAAGTATCCGTTGCCCCGAATCGATGACTTATTCGCCCAGCTGAGGGGGGTTGCCTTTTTTTACAAAATAGACTTGAGATTGGGATACCATCAGCTACGGATTAGGTAGTTGAATGTGTCGAAGATTGCTTTCTTAATGAGATATAGGTCCTACGAGTTCAGGGTCATGCCGTTTGGGCTGAAAAATGCCCCAGTCATATTCATGGACTTAATGAACCGGGTGTTCAGAGAGTTTTTAGATAAATTTGTTATCATCTTCATAGATGACATCCTGATTTATTCATATACTGATGAGGAGCATGTCGAGCACTAGAGACGGGTTCTTCAGACTCTACGAGAGCATCCGTTGTATGCCAAGTATGAGAAGTGCGAATTTTGGTTACGGGAGGTGTAGTTTTTGGGGCACGTTGTGTCAGAATTGGGGATATTAGTGGACTCGAGCAAAGTGTCGGCGGTGAGGGAGTGGGGACAACCCATGACACCGACAGAGGTGCGTAGCTTCAGGGTTAGTCGGGTATTACGGGTGGTTCATCAGTGGGTTCTCAAAAATTGCGGGATCATTGACAAATTTGACACGCAAAGGGGTAACACTTGTCAGTTAGCTTTCGATGAGCTAAAGGATAAGTTGACCTCGGCGCCAGTTCTTGCTTTACCTAGGCTAGGAGTGGAGTACCTGGTGTATACTGGTGCCTCTCTACAAGGACTCGGTGGAATGATTCATCGGGAGGAGCAGGTGATAGCTTATGCCTCCCATAAGCTTAAGCCTCAAGAGAGGAATCATCCCACCCACAACATGGAGCTAGCAGCAGTCATGTTTATCTTTTAAGTTTGGAGACACTACTTGTTAGGGGAGAAATTTTGCATGTTCACAGATCACAAGTCACTGCAATACTTATTCACTCAGTGGGAGTTGAACATGCGTCAGCGCAGGTGGTTAGAGTTTGTGAAGGACTATCAGTTCGAGATACAGTATCATCCGGGGAAAGCTAATGTGGTTACCGATGCGTTAATCCATAAGCTGGTAAATGAGGTGGCGGAAGTGTGAAAGGCAAAGTGGAAAGAGTTGGGACACTAGGACGCAGTGGCCCGATCCTTTATATCCATTATGACGGTTACACCAAAGATTATTACGAGGGTGATCCAGGCATAAGTAGCGTATATGTTTTGTCAGTATCAGATTGTACGGCTCCTAGCTGAGGGTGCTAAGTCCTATTCAGTAAGTTCAGATGGGGGTATGCGATTTAATGGGAGATTGGTGGTCCCGGAGGGAGAAGATTTACGCATATAGTGATAATGCAGTCGCACGGGTCCAAATTTGTGATACATCTCGGAGGGGATAAAATGTACCAAGATATGAGGTGACAGTAGTGGTGGAGTGGGATGAGTAAGGATATTACGGAGTTCGTGTCCAAGTGTGCCACCTGTCAGCTGGTAAAGGTGGACCACCAGAGACCGCCAGGATTACTTCAGCAGCTGGAGATACCTACGTGGAAATGGGAGACCATTTCCATGGATTTCATTACTGAGCTGCCTACATTATAGTGGGGTCACGATTCTATTTGGGCAGTGGTGGATCGTTTGACCAAAGTAACGTATTTTCTGCCAGTATGGACAAACTACACTTCTTGACAGTATGCCCAATTATTTATTGCTGAGATAGTGAGGTTACATGGGGTGACCCTGGATATCTTATTCGACAGGGATAAGATTTTTGTGTCACGCTTCTGGGAAAGCTTTTAGGAGGCCGTGGGTACCGAGTTGCGGTTGAGTACGGCATATCCCCTCAGACAGATGGACAAACTGAGCATACTAATCAGATGCTGGAGGATATGCTATGCATGTGTGTCCTTGATTTTGGAGGAGGATGGGAGCAGCACCTTCCTCTGGTAGAGTTCGCTTATAATAACTCCTACCAGTTTACGATTGGCATGGCCCCTTTCAAGGCTTTGTATGGCAGATCTTATCATTCACCCACTTGTTGGCTAGAGGTGGGGGACAACAAGCTACTTGGTCCAGAGGTAATTTAGGGGACGTCAACCAGGATTGAGTTGATCAGGAGTCGCATTCGGGTAGCCCAGGACAGGTAGAAAAGATACGCCCATGCAAAGCGATCTTTCAGGGAGTTTGGCGTGGGAGACCAAGTACTGTTGCGAGTGTCTCCTATGAAGGGAGTAATGAGGTTTGGAAAGAAAAGTAAATTGTCTTCGTGGTACGTAGGACCATTTTCCATTATCGAGAGGATTACACCATTGGCATACAGACTTGGATGATGTATTCCATATTTCGTCGTTAAGGCGGTATCTTCGGGATTATTTGGCCCATACTCATATTGCGATTGATGAGATTGATTTGCAGCCCGACATTTCTTATGAGGAGAGACCGGTGGTTATCCTAAACCATAGAGAGAGGAAATTAAGGTCGCAAGTAGTCCCACTTGTACGGGTTCAGTGGGAGCATCATAATGTAGAGGAGTCCACTTGAGAGCGCGAGGCAGATATGCGCGAAAAGTATCCGGAATTATTTTTACCAGGTATGCCTTATTTTTCGAATTTCGGGATGAAATTCCGTTATTAGGGGGGAAGTATGTAATACCCCATATTTTTATGGCATTTAATTATGGGATTAATTAAATTAAATTGGGATAAATTAATTTAATATGAATCTGAATTTTAAAATAAATATTTATTAACGTGACGAGAGTTAGTAATTATTGGTAAGAATAATGTTAAATATTACTAGATGAGTAATGTAATATATGAGAATGAATTTATTAAAATTTTCGCGAGTGAATAATACGACAATTACAGAGTCGGGATGCGCATGTGTCGTGTCGAGACTAAATTAATGGAATAAAAAATGAATTAATTATAAGTCGCCCGTATGGTCATTTCGAGTGCGCCAATGTGTTCGAAAGGGTCAAGATAGTCAGAAAAGTGCACCCGGGAGTTTAGTTTGGGTCTCGGGATATTTTTAGGCCTAATCGGTAATCCGGGAGGGCATTTTGATAATTACCCATTTTAGGCCTTAATTATGGACGAAAATTGGAGTGTTATATCTTATGAGAGTTAGAGTCCTCGAGGGTTAGAAACCTTGGAGTTGCATAGAGGTTAAGGAAAAGATAAGAGATAAGGCTTCCAAGGAGGAGAGCCACCAACCCTACACCACTTTCGTCAATTCTACCACCAACGCGTAGATAGGGAGAAGGGAAACGTTCCTATACCACTCAAATTCGTCAGACCAGACCTTGATTTCCAAGCAACTATCTAACTTGTTGTTCTATAGTTGATAAAACATCCATGCTAGTGTAGGAATAAATCCCCGTATGTCTTCATGAAAATAAAATGTTGTTTGGGAGATTTTTATTGCAAATTTGGAGTAGATATCATGTTAGGATGGATATCCTTCATATGTAGAATATTATCCATGAAATTGATGCCCAATAGAGATAGAAATCTGGAAATTAAATGAATTCTTGAGAAAAATTTGATGAACTAGGGTTAAATGAAAATTCTTGAATTAATCCCCTTTGATGACGATTCTTGATGAATTTGTGAATTTTTTACGTTAGAAATATTCTATATTGGTTTATATAATGTTCATGGTGTTTGGTTGGGAGTTTGGGACATGTTAATGGAGGTTTGAGGATTTATATTGGATGAAACCCGTAGGTTAGAATTGCAAAAACTGGGCCAACACTTGATTGATCGATCGACTGGATCGATCGATTGACCCCTCTTTATCGATCGATCGACTCCTCCAGAAAACTGAAACTTCTTCCCCTTTTTATATTAATCCAATTCCAAATGTGTAAGTACCCTTAGACATAATTTAAATATCATAATGGGACATGAGAAGAACCAGTGGGATATAAGTAGAGTCCGGGTAAGACGAGTTTATGTGAAATTTAACCGTGGGGTTTCGGGGATATAAATTGAGTGAGAAATCGTGCGTACGTTAAAGTAAATCTTGGAAGAATTTAGAAAGACTTAGACCAATAGGGTAGTGAGGGTACACCTACTGATTTTATATTTATCGAGAGAGTACACTTCGAGAGTCGAGAAGTACTTATGAAATTATAGTAATTGAGAGAATGAAACGAATAATTTAATTGTACGTAGAACTCGAGCGTCATATGCTACGCATAGCTAAAATATATTATGGGTCATGGGCATACCTAGATAAATTACGTGAATATATATATATATATATATATATATATATATATATATATATATATATATATATATATAATTGGTATATCTGTGTGTAATCATACCCGTGCTACTTGCTATCACAGAGGTTTCGCGCTGGGATAGTCTTATCTCGATTGGACCTTTATGGGGGGATATTGACTTGTGCTCTAGAATATAGCATCCTTGGTACAAGTTATCCGAGAGTGATAGTCAGACGGTCCAAAGAGACGTGAGGGTATGTGCTGACCTCTTAGTGATTTGGAACTATGCTTCGCCTCCAATATGTGTGTTTTTGTGTTAATACAATTTGAGAGTGATTTCCGAACTAGTATTCCCTTTTGTACAGGAGATACGGGGACTTGATACCAGAGTACGCCAACACCATAGATTTATGGGGGGTGCCTTATTAGTATATATATTATGAGTGATAAATATATGTACCTGTGATTAATCTACTGTGCTTGTAAGTAGATAAAATTGAATAATTAATATTAAATGAATTAAGTGGTTGAGAACTTAAGTCTACATTGAGATGAATATAACTAGCTTAAAGTATTCCTAGTAAAAGGGTCATCAGATATAATCTATGGTTATGAAATTACTCGGATTAGGTCTAGTGAATGAAAATATGGTTAGACTAGTTAACTGGGTTAGATTTAACTAGGTTAATTCGGTAGTACATTAGGGGTGCACACTAGTTGAGAGGTGAGAATTCTCAAGTAAGTGTCGAGGTACTAACATGTATGTATTATCAACTAGTAAGCATTTTAAATACTTGCTAAACTATTATAAAGTTATTTTACACTTGGGCTCTGACCCGTTTTCTATCATATTTCTTCCTCTTGTGTGTATATATATATTATAGGTGCCCAACCACAGGGGTGCCAAGCGTAGTTCATTGGTGAGTGGACGTGCTGCAACTTGTGTGGGAGTTGCAGGTCCTTGCAGTAGACGATTCCTCCTTTGACTTCTCAGCTTTCTATTTAGTCTTTTTAGTTAGGGTATGTGTCGCCCATTTCCAGATTCTGTTTAGTCTTGATAGAGATTTTGTACTCTTTTATTGCTTTAGTATTCAGTTTTTACTTGGAATTGTTTCGTCTATCACGTTGGCCTTATATGTGGATACTTATTTGGATTGATTAATTTTAGTTGGCTTACTTCACTTGAATGGTTTGATTTTTATCGTTAGCAGTATTCAAATGGGTTTTTGCATGTAGGATTTTAACAATAGAGTTTAATAAATAAAATTAAATGTTTTGACAGTTAGCTTAATTATTTATTAGGTGATTAATAAAGAAAATTATTTTACGACAGTGATGGAATGAACCAACCGGACACTTTGATTTAATATAATAAAGGACTTATCATCGGGTATTTAATTAGGCGGGGTGTCACATATATATAGTCCTACCAGAACTCAACTTATTCAGGGATAAGATCTGTAAGGGCAAATTTCCAATTGAGTCAAATTTGTAGTGTTGGCTTAATTCCAGACAAAACTAATTGAGTCATAGGATATAAGTTGTGACCTTCAGTAATGTCATCAACATTTCATTATTTCCAATATTTCTAAAGGTACGAATGCATTAATACACATAGGGACTTGAAAGGCGAGTCGAGAAAGTAAGTCTTTTGTCGTGTCTTGTGTAAAATCATACCTAGGGACTTGTGGCTGAGTCGTCCGAGGTTTTTTCTGTTGTGGGTTTTCCTCGTATATCGCGACATTGTGGTATGTTTATTTTTATCTTGCAAAATCATTACGTAGATGCATGCTTAGGGGTAACAAGATAAAAATCGGTTTAATCATAACCTTTGTTTAAATTGGTGCTAATTTAATATTTTGGGTAAGTTTAATTTAATATAATTCAAGTTGCAATATTTAATTTGGCAAAATGCATGCTTTAGTTTATTTGGCATAATTTGAACTTGAATTGGATTAAATTTGCGTTTAAGTGTAAATCCAAATATTTATTTTGTTTAATCTCATTTTAATTTTGAAGAAATTAAAATTTGGATATTTGGCAAACCATCACCTTTTCACATTTTTAAATTTCGGGGTTTCAAAGCATATCTTATAATTTCTACCCCCTTAACAAGTGATACCAGAGTGGGTTACACTAAAATATTGTGTGATCCTTATTTTTAAGGATTTTTTTATGAATATGGAAAATATATCATTTTTCAAATTTTCAATTTTTGATGGTTCCCACATACTAGAACATGACTCCTCACTTGCTATATCTTATAAGTAATTGCTTGAATGTTTACATACACTAGATGTGCCTCTTGTTATATTTTATTTAGTTGTATTTTTGTTTGTAATTTTTTAGTCTTTGCTTCATCATATATGTGTTGCTAGAATTATGACATCTGTATCTTTTGTATTTTATCTTTTTCATTTTTTTGGTCTTATTGAAAAATACAAAAAGATTTTGTTTGTCTTTTGAGTTAAATTTTTGTTGTTTGCTTGCTTAAAATTGTGAAAAGTTCAACACGATTTTTTTTTGTATTATAGTTTTACACATTTTATGTGGCATATACTTGTGTTTGAATCCTATATCATTCTCCCGCTTCCATCTGGCTAGAACTTTTGATTATGAATTTCAATCCTTAAAGTGTTCTTTATCATGATTGCATGGAGTAGTATGATTTTGGCTTGCTTAATGGTTTCTCTTTATATATGCCTCGATTCACACATGCACGAGCTCATTTGATCTTTAACTTCACATGCATATTTGAGCTAAGTGAGACGTTCTCCTGTCAATTTAGTCATCTACATGTTGCTATGACTATGGAGGATTTGTGCATGTAAGAACCGTTGCCCATATTTAAAAAAAAAATAGAATCGAAAAAAATATTTATTCGGTGTAGTTGTTTGTCAATGGAATCGGGCCGCGAAAGACAAAATTACTTTGCGTGAATATCCACCATTGAAATATGGCCTAAAAATGTGACATTGTTAAAATTAGTGTAATACCCCGTATTTTTGTGATATTTATTTTATGGGATTAATTAAATTAAATGCGTATTAATTGGAAATTAATCCGGGTTAAAATACTAGCGAGATGCGAGTTGGTATTTGATTATATGTGCATATATGATTATATATGAATTTTGAATTATGAAATTTGTCGTGAGATTGAAATACGGCAATTTGGAAATTTTGTTGAGACGCGTGTGACAGTCGCGTCATGGTATATAATTATGATAATTAAAAAGTGAATTTTATTTCTATAAACCGTATGGTCGTTTTGAGTGCGCCAACGCGTCCGGAAGGGTCGAAATAGTCAGAAAACACTAGCCGGGGGTTTGGTTTGGGTCCCGGGGCATTTTTAGGCCATACCGGCAACGTATAAGGGTAGTTTGGTAATTTTGAATTTTGGGGAATTATAACCTACGAAAATTGGGAATTAATATCTGATTTGTCAATAACCCACTAAGCCCACTAATAACCATATAGGCTACGGAGGTTATTGAAAGTTATTCCAAAGAGTTCCTAAACCACAAACCCTAGCCACCATTGATTTTGGAGAAGAAAGCTTGTAGAGAGAGAGAGATTGAAGGAGAACTCTGCAGAGAGAGAGAACCATCCATCAATTCGTCATCAAAATCAGAGATTTTAATAAGGCAAGTGGTTTAATTTCGTTTATTTCAAAGAATGCTTCTTCCATGTGTAGGAATTTATTAAAATCATGTTGTTCTTGGGAGTTAATGAAAAAAACCCATGTAAATTTGAAATAGAAAGTACATTTTGATGAGAAAATCGCATGTAGATTGGTGTGTAATGATTATTCTGATGATATTACAATTAGTAGGAAACCAAAAACGGATTTAATTCAGTTCTTTGATGATTCATAAATTCTAGGGTTCATAGTTTTAAAATTGGGGAAAAATATGTAGAGATTTGATATTTAAATGATGTTAGGATGAATTAATACCCCCAAACATGTCAATATGTGAACTAAGTATGTTTAGGGACGATTAGAGACCTTAAACAATTGTTAGATTGAGGTTTGGATGAGATTTGGGGAGTAGAGATGTTGGAAAAACGAAAATAAGAAATCTGGGCTCGAATCTGGTCGCTCGTTAGAAGACCTGCTCAGGTCGTTCGAACGACCTCGTTCGAACGAGCTTCTAACGAGTTGACCATTGACTTCTAACGAGGGTGAAGTTCGTTCGATGAGATCGTTCGAACGAGATCTCGTTAGAAAGCCCACTTCGTTCGAACGAGATCTCTAGAAGACTTAGTTCGTTCGAACGAAGTCTCGTTCGAACAGCCTCGTTCGAACGAGACTTCGAACGAGTTGACAGTTTAGGCTCTTTAGCCTGTTTTGATCCCGAGTGCCCCGTAACCTTGTGTATAGGTAGAGATAGCCTTTCCTTGATGAGTAATTGATAAATTTGGGATGCTTGGGATATAATGAGGAGTCAAACCTAGAAGTGTAGTTTGAACCTAAGGGAAAATATGAAGTAGGACGTGAGTGTCTATTACGATGTGAGCTATTGACGGCTTAATTAATTATATTAACCGGGAACATATAAATGGTGTAGTATTATATGTCAGTACGAGAAGAGATATGTACCAATATATTATGGTGATTACTAAGACGTGTGCATACTTAGTATATGTATTGATTTTATGTGTATGACATACCTACCATACTTGCTATCACGGGAGGTTTGCGTTCGCTTAGGGCCCTCTAATCCTTGTGTTGCCCGGATTTAGACTGGTTACCTCAATGAACATAGGTCAGAGAAGGACTTATTGGGATGTTAATAAGTCTGCTGATCGTGGGAGCGCAGGTATGTGCGTGACCCATGTGATGTGACTGTGTTCGCCTCCATTATTTGTGATGTTGTTATCTATGAACTATTCCTGAGAGATTCGGAATATGTGATCCTTATGTACGTGATGTACCGGGATGGATAGCAGAGTATGTGTGCACCGCATCTAGTCTCGGGGTGCTTGTATTGTATATTTATGACGTGAATAATATACACTTAATTAATGGGAACTTTCATGTTGTTATTGTGAACATAATTATGGTAATGTAGTTAGTGAACATAACGGGTTAACTGATAGTGAATTATGTTACTAATTGAGAATTTGAGTTTAAGTGAAGCCCTCTACTTATTTGATAACGCTAGAATGTAATATGGGGATCGAGTAGTAAGGGGTAGAACTTATTACGGTTTGGTTAGATGTGTATGTCATGTAGATGGGTACGGTACGTTAGGAGTGCACATGTAGTCGAGAGGTGAGAATTTCATGTGAGTGCACGTCCTAACATGTACTTTGCATTTAATGTTTTAATGTTATTAAAACACTTGCTGTTTTTAAAATGTTTTCCACTTTCGGGCTCTAACCCATTTGCTTTCAAATCTATTTTTGTAAAAACCATTTTAGGTTCCCAGCCACAAGGACACCATGCTTAGGATTCTCATTCAGGTGACGAGTTGTAGCTGTTTGTGGAGGTTACAGGACTTTGCTTGTAGACGCTTCATCTATCTTGACTCAATATTCTTCAGTTATCAGTTGTAGGGCATGTCGCCCATTTCTTTTAGAGACATTTCATTTATTTCAGTATTCAGACTTTTGGCATGTAATTATTCAGGATTCAGACTTGTCTTATATTTTTGTTGTGGGACTGTTGTGAGGAGTTTTTCCTTCGGACTTATTATTATTAATTGTTGGTTATTCATTACTTCATTATGGTGAATGGATTATGTTGTTCTTCCATTATTCTTTTATTGCATGTTAATCAGACTTAATTTAAAATTTGGCACTTACTTTTTAAATACTAGGTGGTTAGTAATTATTAAAAATATTTTCGACAGTGATGCTATTAGCTGAACCAACTTGGCATTTTGAATTAATTTAATAAAGGAGTAGCTACCCGATATGTAATTAGTCGGGGTGTCATAGGTGGTATCAGAGCATCAGGTTCTAGTGTCCTTTAGGATCTGAACGGCTTATTATGTTTCCGCTGAGCTTTCTTTGATGTAGAGCCCTATATTTTAGGACTGTTGTATTCTTTTGTATATGCTACGTTCTTCAGCTCTTTTAAGTTTATAACTACGAACTTTTAAACTTCATTCTTATTTCAGATGCCTCCACGACGTGCACAAAGGATTCCCAGGAATGCAACGCCTGAACCACAGCCCACACCAGTTCAGGGCACGATGAATGCCGCCGAGGTTGCAGCCATTGTGGCCCAGGCGGTAAATGCCGCACTACCAGTAGTTCAGCAGGCACCACCTCAGGCGCCGATAGCCGCGCCAGTTCAGGCTCATGCATTCCCGTCTGCTTGGGAACGTGTATGTGACGCTTTTCAGAAAGCACACCCTTCGGAGTTCGCAGGTAGCTCCGATGTGGTAGTTTCGAGTCAGTGGAGGAAGGATATACAGCGGCACTTGAGGATATATGAGTGAACAGATGTCCAGAAGCAGATACTAGCTACCTTTAAGCTAGTAGGGTCTGCACTGCAGTGGTGGGAGTCTATTACCACCGTTGAGGAGAGAGATACTCTCACTATCCAGGAGTTTTGGGTGCGGTTCGACCGCAAATACTTTCCGTCAGCTGTTCACACGGAGATGAGAAGAAAGTTGATGAGCCTCAAGCAAGAGGGTAAGACTGTGGCCGAGTATGAGGCCGAATTTACTAATCTGTTGAATATTGTTCCGGATGAAATACCAACAGAGGAGAAAAAGATACAGAAATTCACGGACGGGTTGACATGGAGGATTCGTCAGCACTTGTTAGGGAACCTCTCGTTAGCCACTTATTCTGATGTGGTTAACGCTGCATTGCTCCATTGCCAGGATCACCGCTTTCACATGGCTGAGGGCAAATGATCGGTAGAGTCTAGCCATCAGGGCAGGACTGGAGGAAATGGTGCCAGTGGGGCACAATCTGTTCAGGGGCAGAGGCAGGGCGATCAGGGTACCCAGCAGGGGGATCACAAGAGGTTCAGGTCAGGAAATTTCAGGCACGGACAGGGAGGTTTCCGGCAGGGCCATCAGGGTCCGAACGGCCATCAGCACCACCAGGGTCAGAATGGTCAACAGCAGTTCCAGCAGGGCCAGTGGAGGAATGGTAACGGCCACCAGGGCCGGGGGCAGCAGGGACAGAGAGGGGGGAACTTCCAGGGGAAGTGTTTCGTTTGTGGCAAGACTGGCCATAAACGACAGGACTGTCTTGATAGGGGCAGGGCCCCGCAGCAGCAGCAGGGTGCTCGACATGAGCCACAGAGGCCACTTTTTCCACCAGCCCTCCCAGCTCCAGTTCAGGTGCCAGCTCTTCCAGCCATTCCAGCAGTTCCTGTGCAGCAGGGACAGTTACAGTATGGACGTGTCTATAACGTCCACCAGGCAGCAGCTCCGCAGGCACCACCCGCGATTGAGGGTATATTTCCTATCCATGGTACTATGGGTCGGGTTTTGTTTGATACGGGGGCAACACATTGCTTTATAGCTACACATTTTGCGAAAGCCTTAGGGTTGTTAGCTACGGCAGAGAGCACAGTGACGTGTGTAGACTCACCATTGGGGAGTGGGTCACTTATTTTCTTTATATGCCGGGGAGTGGGGGTAGAGATCGGTAGTCTGGTATTACTTGCAGATATGTTGGTATTAGATATGCATGTTCACGATGTGATTATCGGTATGGATTGGCTCGCTGATTATAGAGCCATGATTGATTGCTTCGGTGGGAGCATTGTTTTTGCCATTCCGGGGCAAGAGATGTTTGTAGTGGCGATGACTCGCCCAGAGGGAGGCTCGGCCGCTCATTTGTATTACCTAGAGGAGAATACCTCTAAGGAGGTTGTGATTCCTTTAGATTCGATCCCAGTTTTCAGGGAGTATTCTGATGTGTTTCAGGAGATACCAGGCCTACCCCCCAGTCGAGAGATAGACTTTGTTATAGATTTATTACCAGGTACGAGACCTATAGCACGCGCACCGTACCGTATGGCTCCAGCTGAGATGAGGGAGTTGCGGGATCAGATTGAGCAGTTGTTGGGTCAGGGGTTTATTCGGAGGAGTACTTCACCGTGGGGTGCCCCTGTGTTGTTCGTGAAGAAGAGAGATGGTTCACTAAGATTGTGTGTGGACTACCGAGAGTTGAATAAGGTCACGATACGGAATAAGTATCCGTTGCCTCGAATCGATGACTTATTCGACCAGTTGAGAGGAGCTTCTTACTTATCAAAGATTGATTTGAGATCGGGATACCATCAGTTGCGTATCAGGGAGGAGGATGTCTCGAAGACTGCATTCTTATCGAGATATGGTTCTTACGAGTTTCGGGTTATGCCTTTTGGTTTGACCAACGCTCCAGCAGTATTTATGGACTTGATGAATAGAGTGTTCAGGGATTTCCTAGATCAGTTTGTCATTGTCTTCATCGATGATATTCTGGTTTACTCCCAGACAGAGGAGGAGCACGCCGAGCATTTGAGGCAAGTTTTTCAGACACTACGTCAGAACGAGTTGTATGCAAAGTATGAGAAATGCGGGTTTTGGCTGAAGGAGGTCCAGTTTTTGGGACATATTATTTCCGACCGGGGGATATCTGTTGATCCGGGGAAAGTATCCGCGGTGAGGGAGTGGGGACAACCCACGACACCAACGGAGATCCGCAGTTTCTTGGGTCTAGCAGAATACTACAGGAGGTTCATTCGGGGATTTTTTAAGATAGCAGGTCCTTTGACACATCTGACTCGTAAGGGTGTGCCATCCATCTGGAGTGATGCCTGTCAGTTGGCATTTGATGAGTTGAAGGATAAGTTGACCTCAGCACCTGTGTTAGCATTGTCGAGACCGGGAGTTGAGTAATTAGTTTACACCGATGCGTCCTTACAAGGACTTGGAGGTGTATTGCAGCAGGAGAGTCAGGCCATTGCTTATGCATCCCGTAACCTAAAGCCTCACGAAAAGAATTACCCCACTCATGACTTGGAGTTGGCGGCAGTTGTATTTACCCTTCGTATTTGGAGACATTACTTTTTGGGGGAAAAGTTTCGATTGTTCACGGACCACAAGTCCCTACAGTACCTATTCACGCAGAAGGAGTTGAATATGCGGCAACGGAGGTGGCTTGAGTTCGTGAAGGATTATCAGTTCGATATCCAGTATCACCCGGGGAAGGCTAACGTGGTAGCAGACGCGTTGAGCCGGAGGCCAGCAGATGAAGTGGCAGGGGTGTGGAAGGCAAAGTGGAAAGAATTGGGACACCAGGATGCAGTGGCCCGATCGTTCATGTCTGTGATGACCGTTACACCTCAGATTGTCACGAAGGTAGTAAGGGCACAGGCAAATGACTCGTTCTGTCAGGAGCAAATAGTTCGATTACTAGCAGAGGGAGCCGAGTCCTATACTGTTAGCTCAGACGGGGGATTACCCTTCAATGGGAGATTAGTAGTTTCGGAAGGGGAGGAATTACGGCATGAGGTGATGGCCGAGTCGCACGGCTCACGGTTCGCGGTACATCTCGGTGGGGACAAAATGTACCAAGACATGAGACGTCAGTATTGGTGGAGCGGGATGAAGAGAGATATTGCCGAGTTTGTTTCTAGATGCGCCACTTGTCAGCTAGTAAAAGTGGATCATCAGAGACCGGCAGGACTGCTACAGCCGTTGGAGGTTCCGATGTGGATGTGGGAGAGCATATCCATGGACTTTATCACGGGATTGCCTACGTCACAGAGAGGTCACGACTCCATTTGGGTAATTGTGGACAGGTTGACCAAAGTCGCTCATTTTCTACCCGTAAGGACACACTACACTGCGGGACAGTATGCCCAGCTCTTTATTGCAGAGATAGTGAGACTTCACGGTGTGCCCTTAAATATCGTGTCTGACCGAGACAATATATTTGTTTCACGGTTTTGGGAGAGTTTTCAGGAGGCCATGGGCACGGAATTGCGGTTGAGTACGGCGTATCACCCGTAGACTGATGGGCAAACGGAGCGTACAAATCAGATATTGGAGGACATGCTACGTATGACTATCATTGATTTTGGGGGTGGATGGGAGCAGTATCTTCCACTGGTGGAGTTTGCTTACAATAACTCCTACCAGTTCACCATTGGCATGGCTCCATTTGAGGCGTTGTACGGTAGACCTTGTCGTTCCCCAGCATGTTGGTTGGAGGTGGGGGACAACAAACTACTTGGGCCGGAAGTGATTCAGGATACTTCGGCAAGGATAGAATTGATTCGGAGTCGCATTCGGGTAGCTCAGGACAGGCAGAAGAGCTATGCTAATGCGAAGAGGTTCTTCAGAGAGTTTCAAGTGGGGGACCAGGTTTTGCTCAGAGTATCTCCTATGAAGGGGATTATGCGTTTCGGGAAGAAAGGGAAGTTGGCACCGAGATATGTGGGACCATTTGCTATTATTGAGCGGATTGGACCGGTTGCGTATAGACTTGGATTACCGGAGCATTTGCATCGGATTCACGATGTATTTCATATTTCCTCGCTAAGGAAATATCTTAGAGACAATTTGGCTCATTCTCATATTGCTTTGGAGGACATCGATCTCCAACCTGATAGCTCCTACGAGGAGGGGTCGATTGTTATTTTGGATCGAAGTGAGCGGAAACTGCGGTCAAAGATCGTTCCGTTAGTGCGTGTTCAGTGGCGACATCATAATGTCGAGGAGTCCACATGGGAGCGTGAGGATGATATGCGCGAACGTTATCCAGAGTTGTTCTTACCAGGTACTTTCTAGTTCCGAATTTCGGGACGAAATTCAGTTATTAGGGGGGAAGTATGTAATACCCCGTATTTTTGTGATATTTATTTTATGGGATTAATTAAATTAAATGCGTATTAATTGGAAATTAATCCGGGTTAAAATACTAGCGAGATGCGAGTTGGTATTTGATTATATGTGCATATATGATTATATATGAATTTTGAATTATGAAATTTGTCGTGAGATTGAAATACGGTAATTTGGAAATTTTGTTGAGACGCGTGTGACAGTCGCGTCATGGTATATAATTATGATAATTAAAAAGTGAATTTTATTTCTATAAACCGTATGGTCGTTTTGAGTGCGCCAACGCGTCCGGAAGGGTCGAAATAGTCAGAAAACACTAGCCGGGGGTTTGGTTTGGGTCCCGGGGCATTTTTAGGCCATACCGGCAACGTATAAGGGTAGTTTGGTAATTTTGAATTTTGGGGAATTATAACCTACGAAAATTGGGAATTAATATCTGATTTGTCAATAACCCACTAAGCCCACTAATAACCATATAGGCTATGGAGGTTATTGAAAGTTATTCCAAAGAGTTCCTAAACCACAAACCCTAGCCACCATTGATTTTGGAGAAGAAAGCTTGTAGAGAGAGAGAGATTGAAGGAGAACTCTGCAGAGAGAGAGAACCATCCATCAATTCGTCATAAAAATCAGAGATTTTAATAAGGCAAGTGGTTTAATTTCGTTTATTTCAAAGAATGCTTCTTCCATGTGTAGGAATTTATTAAAATCATGTTGTTCTTGGGAGTTAATGAAAAAACCCATGTAAATTTGAAATAGAAAGTACATTTTGATGAGAAAATCGCATGTAGATTGGTGTGTAATGATTATTCTGATGATATTACAATTAGTAGGAAACCAAAAACGGATTTAATTCAGTTCTTTGATGATTCATAAATTCTAGGGTTCATAGTTTTAAAATTGGGGAAAAATATGTAGAGATTTGATATTTAAATGATGTTAGGATGAATTAATACCCCCAAACATGTCAATATGTGAACTAAGTATGTTTAGGGACGATTAGAGACCTTAAACAATTGTTAGATTGAGGTTTGGATGAGATTTGAGGAGTAGAGATGTTGGAAAAATGAAAATAAGAAATCTGGGCTCGAATCTGGTCGCTCGTTAGAAGACCTGCCCAAGTCGTTCGAACGACCTCGTTCGAACGAGCTTCTAACGAGTTGACCATTGACTTCTAACGAGGGTGAAGTTCGTTCGATGAGATCGTTCGAACGAGATCTCGTTAGAAAGCCCACTTCGTTCGAACGAGATCTCTAGAAGACTTAGTTCGTTCGAACGAAGTCTCGTTCGAACAGCCTCGTTCGAACGAGACTTCGAACGAGTTGACAGTTTAGGCTCTTTAGCCTGTTTTGATCCCGAGTGCCCCGTAACCTTGTGTATAGGTAGAGATAGCCTTTCCTTGATGAGTAATTGATAAATTTGGGATGCTTGGGATATAATGAGGAGTCAAACCTAGAAGTGTAGTTTGAACCTAAGGGAAAATATGAAGTAGGACGTGAGTGTCTATTACGATGTGAGCTATTGACGGCTTAATTAATTATATTAACCGGGAACATATAAATGGTGTAGTATTATATGTCAGTACGAGAAGAGATATGTACCAATATATTATGGTGATTACTAAGACGTGTGCATACTTAGTATATGTATTGATTTTATGTGTATGACATACCTACCATACTTGCTATCACGGGAGGTTTGCGCTCGCTTAGGGCCCTCTAATCCTTGTGTTGCCTATATTTAGACTGGTTACCTCGATGAACATAGGTCAGAGAAGGACTTATTGGGATGTTAATAAGTCTGCTGATCGTGGGAGCGCAGATATGTGCGTGACCCATGTGATGTGACTGTGTTCGCCTCCATTATTTGTGATGTTGTTATCTATGAACTATTCCTGAGAGATTCGGAATATGTGATCCTTATGTACGTGATGTACCGGGATGGATAGCAGAGTATGTGTGCACCGCAGCTAGTCTCGGGGTGCTTGTATTGTATATTTATGACGTGAATAATATACACTTAATTAATGGGAACTTTCATGTTGTTATTGTGAACATAATTATGGTAATGTAGTGAGAGAACATAACGGGTTAACTGATAGTGAATTATGTTACTAATTGAGAATCTGAGTTTAAGTGAAGCCCTCTACTTATTTGATAACGCTAGAATGTAATATGGGGATCGAGTAGTAAGGGGTAGAACTTATTACGGTTTGGTTAGATGTGTATGTCATGTAGATGGGTACGGTACGTTAGGAGTGCACATGTAGTCGAGAGGTGAGAATTTCATGTGAGTGCACGTCCTAACATGTACTTTGCATTTAATGTTTTAATGTTATTAAAACACTTGCTGTTTTTAAAATGTTTTCCACTTTCGGGCTCTGACCCATTTGCTTTCAAATCTATTTTTGTAAAAACCATTTTAGGTGCCCAGCCACAAGGACACCATGCTTAGGATTCTCATTCAGGTGACGAGCTGTAGCTGTTTGTGGAGGTTACAGGACTTTGCTTATAGACGCTTCATCTATCTTGACTCAATATTCTTCAGTTATCAGTTGTAGGGCATGTCGCCCATTTCTTTTAGAGACATTTCATTTATTTCAGTATTCAGACTTTTGTTTGGCATGTAATTATTCAGGATTCAGACTTGTCTTATATTTTTGTTGTGGGACTGTTGTGAGGAGTTTTTCCTCCGGACTTATTATTATTAATTGTTGGTTATTCATTACTTCATTATGGTGAATGGATTATGTTGTTCTTCCATTATTCTTTTATTGCATGTTAATCAGACTTAATTTAAAATTTGGCACTTACTTTTTAAATACTAGGTGGTTAGTAATTATTAAAAATGTTTTCGACAGTGATGCTACTAGCTGAACCAACTTGGCATTTTGAATTAATTTAATAAAGGAGTAGCTACCCGGTATGTAATTAGTCGGGGTGTCACAATTAGCCAAATCCAAAGTAGTTGAGTTTGATACGAACATTCAAAAGAAAAGAAAATAATCATTATTATCAAGGATGTTTGGATGGATATATCAACGGGATTGCATAATGACAATGTATCCTAGTTATGCTTATGTTGTCATGACTCTATTGGTTTATAGAATCATCAGAATTCTAGGTTTGTGTGCATTGCGTATGTTTGTTCCTTGAGTTCACTTTATCTTATCACTTAAGGCTATATTTAAGTTTGATAAAATTTTGCAATCAAATAAGAACTCTGTAAACATGTTTAAGTGATTGGATCTTAGTTCTTTTAGTATCTAGTTCACACCCCTTCACTACCTTTTACCACATGTTATTTAGACACATTTATGCCATATGAGTGTAGAAAGCTTAATGTATTTTGTGTCGTGTGTGGTGTTTATACCTATATATATGTGCGTCTACGTCATTGCTATCTTTTGTGTGTGTGTGTGTGTGTGTGTGTGTATATATATACGGTATTTTTTTTTAATTTCGTAGTCTTGCTTTGCTATCTGATCCATGTATTCTTCATATTGATATAGATATTCATCTTGTTGCGATTGATATCTCATGCTTATATTAGTTTATTCTATTTGATATTATTTTTTTATCGCATCATAGTTGGTATTTATGAATCTTGTGTTGGGTTAGTTACTTTTCATGCCACGTGCTTTATTATTCTTGTCATTTCATTCACCATTGCATGATATACTTGTTTTTCCATTTTTCCTATCCCTTGTTTCATTTATGGGGAGTATTTTATTTAATTGGGGAGAAATAAGTTATTTAATGCACTTTTATCTTTGTCTATTCCTGAAAAAAAAAGGGAGAGAAATGGCATCTAAACCTTTTAAATTTGGAAAAATCTAACTTAGGGAGAGACGTCTTTCTTAGGTAGTTCATGTTAGACAAATGGGGAGAATTTATTTATGCACTTTATATTGTTATATTCCCTATGCGTTTGATGGTGTGTTTAAGTGAGCATGTTTTTATCTTTTGTGTCAACCTTTTAAAGTGGCAAAGCCTTTCATCCCATGTGTCTAGTCAAGAGTCTGTAATTTTTTTATTTTAGAAGGGTTTGTGTCCTTTTAGAAGAGCTTGACGGTCCATAAGATTTTTATTTTGGGTTTTGTCCCGGAATAGCCAAATGGGAAGATTTGTAAGGGCAAATTTTTAATTGAGTTATATTTGTAGTGTTGTCTTAATTCCGGACAAAACTAATTGAGTCGTAGGATATAAGGTGTGACCTTTAAGCCTATGGCGTTTGTGTTGAATACGTAGCGGCCAAGCCTAAATTGAAGATGTCATCATTACCGGGTTTTGTGCCACGTATAACGTCATCAACATTTCATTATTTCCAAGATTTTTAAAGGTATGAATGCATTAATATATATAGAGACTTGAAAATTTTTTTGGGGTGTTATTTTTTACTAAAATTATGTTGAAAATATTTTTATATTTTTTTGAAGATTTTTTTTTCCTGAAATGTCGTTAGAGGTTTAGTGCAAACATAAATGTTTGAACGACCATATTCGAAAAACCATGTTCGAATGACCTGACCGATTTTGCAAATGAACTTCTTCTCATCTTGTTCTGAATTCTCGTTAGAAGTTTCATTCAAACATAGATGTTTAAATGAGCATATTTGAACGACCAGGGCGATTTCGCAAACGAACTTCTTCGCATATTCATCTGAATTCTCATTAGAAGTTTCGTTCAAGCATAGATGTTCGAATGACCATGTTCGAACGACTTAGCGATTTTTCCAAAAGTTTTTCGACAATTTTATTTTTTAACTCCCCACTTACCACTTTCTTTTTACCATCTTTTAATAATGTGGGAACATAATTTTTTACAAGACTTTTCCATACTTTTGAAGTGCACTTAAAAGAAAAAATCTTTATAAAAAATTCTCCTTGGTGTTTGTTAATCCAATGATTTAATCTTCAGAACAAGACCAAGTTTATACACCCATTGCTTGTTTTGATCCAAATCTTAAATATATATTTGCTTTAAGATCACCATTATTGGCACCGGGTATTTATCTCATCCTCAAAAGAGAAAGTTTCCTACAGAGGAATCCGTTCTTGTGAATATTTATGATGTGTATATGTTGGAAAGGCCTTCATATGTTTTGACGGTTGATTCACCCCATCGGTGGATTTCGAGACTGTGATGGATTCCGGAGTTGTCGACTAGGCGGAGGTGAAAGATCGAAGAAGAGTCAAGGCTTGAAAGACGAGTCGAGGAAGTAAGTCTTTTGTTGTGTCTTGTGTAAAACCATACCTAGTGGATTTGTGGCTGGGCCGTTCAAGGTTCTTCCTGTTGCGGTGTTGTGGTATGTTTATTTTTATCTTACAAATTCATCACGCAGATGCATGCTTAGGGGTAACAAGATAAAAATCGGTTCTAAAAAACGCGAGACGTGATCGAGGCGTGGGGGCTAAGCCTTAAGCCTTAGAACCCTAGGCGGGCCTTAGGCGTGAAAAGGCGTTTAGGTCTTCTTAATATATTTTAATAAATTTGAACCATAACAAAGTTATTAAAATACTAAAATTGTACACATCATAAAAATATGTATGAATATATGCAAATTAAAATACTATTTGATTATTTTGGATGAGATAATGCTCCGATTTGTAAAAAAATTCTTTAAAGGGCGATATCATTTCACTAAAGCATTGTTGTTTTTAGAAAAAAGTGCACCTTAAGGGTTTTACCAAGAATAAAGCGTAAAAAACTTAAGGCGGGGTGTTTCTCCCAAGCCTCAACCCTAAGCGAATTTTTTAGAATATTGGTTTAAATTGGTGCTAATTTAATATTTTGGGTAAGTTTAATTTAATATAATTCAAGTTACAATATTTAATTTGGCAAAATGCATGCTTTAGTTTGTTTTGCATAATTTGAACTTGAATTGGATTAAATTTGTGTCTAAGTGTAAATCCAAATATTTGTTTTGTTTAATCTCATTTTAATTTTGAAGAAATTAAAACTTGGATATTTGACGAACCATCACCTTTTCAGATTCTTAAATATCGTGGTTTCAAAGCATATCTTATAATTTATACCCCCTTAACAAGATTAAAGATAGAGGCCTATCACCAACAAAAAAAAGGTCTTATGTAGTTTATATAATTATGATTGTTGTATCTATATATAAGGTATCCCTAATGTTGAAAGGGGACACAATACAATATTGTACCCACGACTTAGGCCCAGCAATATGGGTTCTTAAGGATGAAACCGCCCATAATCCATCCAAAATAATGTGTTCGGGGCCCATTAATTGTGTTTGTGGGTCAAAATGGTTTGAACGATCCAATAAGACGGTTTGTTGGCGGGTCATTAGCGGGTCAAAATGGTTTTGGACCCTCACAAAAATAAAACTCAAATTACTAAAAAGTTTAAAGATTTTTTTTTATTCAAGTATTTACTTGTATATTTTTTTTCAAAATTATTATACCATATTTATTTGTATATGGTATAATAATTATTTTTTTTAAAAAAAGGCGGGTCAACCCGACCCAAATTTAACCCACCCAAACCCGCCCACATTATTATGTTCGACCCGCTTTTGATCAGCCCAAATTTATCCATATCCATTTTTGACCCGTCCATAACCGCCCATAAACGCCCATTTGCCACCACTACCACGACTTGAACTCTTATCTAGCACTCCGTAACATTCCAAGTCGTCTTTTTCTTTCCCCTCAAAGTAATAAAAACCTTGCTCCTTTCTCAGGGACGTTGGTAGGCCCATCTACCGAACCACATATATCTTTTGTGTTCTTTTATTAAATTTCACTTATATTTGTACTATAAGTGGTATATAATATTATTATAGGATTTACATCCCCTGCCGTGTTGTTGTGGGTGGTGAGGGATTCCTTTGTGTTCTTCATGAATTTTGAGTTTTTTTGGTGTCGGACTCCTAAATAATTAAAGTTGAGTTTTATGTGTTATTTTTGAGTGATTAAATTTTGAGTAATAATAGACTTATCGGTAGTTAATATCGATTCAGTATTGAATGTACTTTACATGTGTTGTACTCATACTATGGTAAAACATATATAAATCACATATGATATTGAACTAGGATCAATTCATGGTATGTGTAATATTATTTTTAAGAGGGCTGCTAATGGTACCGGTGTGGATGCACCGGTTTGTTACACCGGCTGAGGTGGCCGGCTGAGGTGGCTTGGTAGGAGAGAGATTATTTTTTGTTTGTGTTCCATGTGTTTACTTGTTTTACTGTTTTTTTTCTTCAAAAATGTTTTTCAAAACTATTTTCTAAGAATGCTTGTAGTGTAAAAATTATTTTTTTAGAAATTATTTTTTGGTAAGATTTTTTTTGGTTAAAAAATATTTTTTATATATCATATGTTAACAATTGAGACATTTTTTTAATATATAAGTTTGGGGAAAAAATTTGGTGTCTCTTAAACCTCAAAACATTGGTGTTTGAAAATTAAGGTGTGCCGCTGGCGTGGCCCTTTAACAATAAGAGAATATTGGGAAATTGGGTGTTTTAAAAATAATGTGCGAAGCGGACGCAGACCTTTAAAAATAAGAGAATATTCGGTAAATGGGTGTTTGAAAGACTAAATGCGTTAAAAATAATTTAAAAACAAGAGAATGTTGAGGAAAATGGGTGTTTTAAAAATAAGGTGTGCCGCTGGCGCGAACCTTTAAAAATAAAAGAATATTTGTTAAATGTGTGTTTGAGAGATTAAATGCGTTAAAAATAATTATTAAGAAATAAGATAATATTGGAAAAATGGGTGTTTTAAAAATAAGGTGTGTTTTAAAAATAAGTTGTGCCGCTGGCGTGGCATGGCCCTTTAAAAATAAGAAAATATAGAGAAAATTGGGGCTGTTTTAAAAATAAGGTGCGCTGCTGTCACGAACCTTAAAAAATAAGAGAATATTGAGAAAATTGGTGTTTTAAAAATAAGAGAATATTATGAATTTTTTTATAAAAATATATTTTTAGTGTCGTTTTTTATCGCAATTGGTTAGTGCCGCTGGCGCGGACCCACATTTATTAAGAGATGTGTCAATCGCAACACGTCATGTCAGTGTGTCAATCGCAACACGTCACGTCATGTCAACATGCCGCTGGCGCGGCCCACATTCATTAAAAAACAAAAGATTTTTTTAATGAAAAAAATATTTTTTAGCAAAAAACAAGGTTCTAAAAAACGCGGGGGGTGATCGAGGTGTGGAGGCAAGCCTTAAGCCTTAGAAGCCTAGGCGGCCCTTGGTGTAAAACGGCGTGAAAAGACGTTTAGGTCTTTTTAATATATTTTAATATTTTTTAACCATAACAAGAGTATTAAAATATTAAAATTGTACATATCATAAAAATATGTCTGAATATTTGCAAATAAAAATACTATTTGATTATTTTGGATGAGATAATGGTCCGGTTTGCAAAAAAAATCTTTAAAAGGCGATATCGTTTTACTAAAGCATTGTTGTTTTTAGAGAAAAAATACGCCTTAAGGGTTTTACCAAGCATAAGGGGTCAAAATCTTAAGGCGGGTGTTTCTCCCAAGCCTCAAGCCTAAGCGTGCCTAGGCGGGTTTTTTAGAACAGTGGCAAAAAATAAAAAATAGTTTAACCTAAAAATAAAAAAAATAAAAACAATTTTATCAAAATAAAAAAGTTTTCAAATCGATCGGTGAGTGCAGCTGGCGCGGACCCACATTAATTAAATGATGCGGATCCCTGCCACGACAATAATTGATCGCTAATTTAAGATTTCAACGTTTCAATGTTTAAGAGACCAATTTTTTTTCCCAAACTTATAAATAAAAAAAAATGTCTCAATTGTTAACAAATTGATATATAAAAATTGTTTTTTAACAAAAAAAAAAATCTTACCACAAAATAATTATTAAAAAAATAGTTTCTAAAAAAATAATTCTTACACTAAACCAACTTATAACGGAAAAAAATTGTTCTTGAAAAATAGTTTTATCAATATAAAGAGTTTATAACAAAATTTTTTTTTTTTTTTTAAACTAGTTATAACACACCAAAAAAAGTATTATAAATTATTGGATAAAAAAAATCGATATATTAAATAACCACATCGATTAAAGATATCAACGTTTTTATGCAGTGCTATTGGCCACACAAAAAGCGCAATGCTATTGTTTTTATTATTTTTTACTATTTCACAATTTTTTTTTTCTATTTTTAAAATAGTAAAAATGGTCCGCGCCAACGTAATAAAAAAAAAGTACGACTCAATGTCACGTAGCGTTTTTATTTCGATCGTGATCGTGTTTGTTAAAAAATAAAAGATTCATAATCGCATTGTGTTGTTTTTTAATTGGTTTGTGTTAAGTTAAAAAACATGAGAATTAGGAGAAATACAAAAATAAGAGAATATTTGACATATTTTTCTACATATATTTATATATAGCGTGTATTTAACGTATAGATTTTAGTAAAAAAAAAAATATACATATAAATATTTTTAAAATCGATTTGTTAGTGCCGCTGGCACGGACCCACATCCATTAATTGATGCAGATCTACGCTAGCGACAATAATCGATTACTGATGTATATTTTGACGTATAATTTTGTCGTATATTTTTTTTTACATATATTTATATATAGCTTGTATTTAACATATAGATTTTAGCAACAAAAAAAATTTAAGATAGTTTCTAAAAAAACTAGTTTAATAAAAAAAAAATTTAATAAAAAAAAAACTTACCACAAAATGGTTATTAAAAAAATAGTTTCTAAAAAAATAATTTTAACAATAAAAAGAGTTTATAACAAAAAAAAATATTTTTAGAATATAGTTTTAAAAAACAGTTTTTCAAATAAAAAAAAGGATAAAACAATTAACACATGTAACAAACCACCAAAAAAACTCTTCTTCATTCCTACTCAGCCGCCACCTCAGCAGCCACCTAAGCCGGTGCACTAATCCGGTTGCTTTCAACCGGTACCAAAAGCATTATTCTATTTTTAAATGTAGGGAGTATGCAACCTATGGGTGTAATAGGGTGTTTGTGTAGCTTGATGTGATATGTGATATGAATAATTATAGTATATTGTACTTGATTAAGACCTTAAATCTAGGGGTGGCAATTCGGGTCAACGAGTCGTGTTTTGGGCCGACACGACACGACAAGATTTTTTCGGACACGAACACGACACGACTTCGTATTTTTTTTAGCTGACACGAACACGACCCGAATAAAAAATAACACGACACGACACGACACGACACGACAACCATAATTTCTTAAATTTCAGGCTTAAAAAACACGATAACACGACACGACACGACTCATAATTAAGGCACGAACACGACACGACACGACTTCGTGTCAAAAAAGCACGACACGAACACGAAACATCATGTCAATTTCGGATCAATTTCGTGTCGTTCCGTGTCATTTCTAAAATTGTCACCTCTACTTAAATCCCATTAAGTATAGAATATATAAATTTAAGATATAACATTCTTAATTTTTCGAGGGGAAAAAAATATTATCTTATTTTCACCTGAAGGGTGGCGAGTGCTAACATGCGCCCAGTGACGAATAACCGACCCACACTCGCATCCATAAAAATCCCGTGATTGACTCTCGGTCCCATACACGTGAAAAGTGACAACGACCACCACCAAACCCTCAAAACGTCGTCGTCTCCTCTCCCTCCCCCCCGGCGCACATTAGCAACTTCAATCCTCACTCTCACTCACTCTCTTCTATATCCTCCCTTGAGAGAGAGACAAACTGTATTTTTTTAGTTGGAGAGAGAGAGAGAAAAAAAAGCAAATAAAATCAAATAGAATTCTCTTTTGGATATTCAAAATTCGATCCTCTTTCCAATCTCACAATTCGTTGACTAATTCATGGATCCACCAAAGGTTCTCTCTCTCTCTCTCTCTATATATATATATATATACACACACACACACACACACATAGGTATATAGGAATTTTGATCTGTGGATCTGCATTGTTAATAAGCTGAATTATCTGTTGATTACTTGTTATTACTTTGTTCGGATTTAGTTTAGGTCAACATTGATTTTTCAGTTTGGTGAAAGATACATTGTATAAAGAGTTGTTAAAAAAAAGTTATAAAGGACTAGTGTTAATTGTTTGTACTCAATTGGGTGGATAGTGTTATTTGTACAGTGAGGAAATTAAATTAATGAAGTGAGAAGTGGAGTGAGAGGTTATGGTTATGTTATTTGTTGTTTATCCGCTTAGAATTAGGGTCTGTTTGGTTGTCCCCAAAATTGTAAATTAGACCATTTAAAATTAACTCATTCATGAATTGCCTTATTATTAGTGTTTGGTTACGAAAATGAATAAATTCAAAAATGAATCAATTCATGTTGATTCATAAAAACTTAAATTAGTTCATTTCACCAAAAGCTTGAAATTGCACAATTTATAATTACAACATGAATTTTAAATGCACCACTCCCATAGAGTACCTCGCACCATACTATTCTCTTTCTCTCTCTCTCTCCACACACACACACACACATCAAAAGTAAATAACTCTATTTTTTTTTTCAAACACACCACAAATTAGATTTAAACCCATTTAAAATTAATACATTGACAATCTATTCATTTCAAATTGATCAATTTATAAAATCAAATAATTTACGCAACCAAACGGGCCCTTAGTGAATTGCAAATGAATGAATTTGAAATGAGTTTAAAGCTAATTTTACACGATGTTCGGTAATCTGAAAAAAAGAAAAGAAATATGAATTGTGCAATTGGATGAACTTTCTGTTACTTCTATTTCAAATAGATCTTTAATTTCAGATTTTACACGGGAGCTAAAATGAGCCAATTAGGTTCCGTTTGGGTGTGCCAAAATTGTAAATTGGCTCATTTATAAATTGAGTAATTTACAAATTAGCTCATTAATTGTGTTTGGTTTTATTAATGAAATGATTATAATTGTTTCATTTTAGCTCATGTGTAAAATATGAAATTAGAGCATTTCATAAAAAATGTAAAATGCTTCCAGTTGAAATACGAGTCATAGAAAAGAAAGTTCGTATGACTGCTCCTCTCTCCCTCCCCCCCCCTCACAATTCATTTTAAACTTTATTTTTGATTGATCCTTAACATAAATTTCAGATTACCAAACATTGCCAAAAATTGAATTTAAACTCATTTCAAATCTACTCATTTACAATTCACTAATTCACCATGAATCAATTTAGATAATCAAACAATTTGTGCAACCAAACGGGGCTTTAATGAATCATTCATTAATGAAACCAAACACAATTAATAGTCCAATTTGTAAATGAACCAATTTATAAATAAACAAATTTACAATCCGGGACAACCAAAAGGGGCCTTATTGTTTGGAGAATTTCTTAACAATTAACATAAAACGTAAATCTTGTCGTTGCTTGTATGGCCATTTGTTGTTTTTAGTTTGAACTTAGAGTGATGGAAAGTGTGTTTGTTTTTTTGTCTGCATGAATCTGTGAATGTATGTTGTAGTTCTAATTTTATTTGGTTCTTAATGCTGAATATAGGCAATTTAATTATTTGAATGTTTGTGTTGTAGGTCTACACTTATTTGGTTCAATATGGGTTATCTAACCATTTTAGCATTTATAATAATAATAATAATAGTAATAATAATAATAATTATTTTTTTATTTTAATACATTATTAAATTTCAATATGAAATTTTCGTCACTAAAAGTGATCTTTAGTGACATTTAGCGACGAAAAATGTTTTGAAGTGTAATAAACTCATTAATTTTGATTAAAGTTTAAAATCGAAATTTCGTAATGTAATAAGTAAGGGAAAAAAAACCTTAATTAAAAACTATAGTTTTATATTAGTGTTTGAGAAACGTGTGTGCTCGCGTTCAAATGATCAAACCATATATAAAACCCTTTTAACACAAACAAACCCTAAACATGCAGCAGTATGTGGTTGAATAAATAGATAATCTACGCAAGAACATTCAAACACATGCAATTAAGGAAAAATCCCCCTCAGGGGCAAAACCATTTATTTTCACTATAATTTGTAAGAAAACGGCTTACAATCGGATTACAATGAAAATACAAGTTGACTAAGAGTTACCCTCGGGTATCGGATTCTGTAGTCGCGGCTGGAATTATCCCTTTCCAGTAGGGCTGCAATGAAGAAGAAGAACGGTCTCCTCCACAAGGGTTGAACAAACCAAAGTTGTGTTCTTGGGTTGCAAAAGGATTCACAAAGGTTTGGCAATGATGTGTGAATCAAAACATGAGTCTTGGGACTCAAAAATATGAAGACTAGATGTATTTGGACTCTCAAATTCGTCTCCTAAAGTCTTGCAAAACAACTCCCCCGAAGTTGGTATTTATAGGAAAAAATATGAAGAGTCCCACGTTCTTAAAACTCTAAAATTCTATCCAGCGTACAAAAAAAGCAGCATTCTTTAAGGAATTTTCTCTATCTTCAAAAGGTCATAACTCCTTCACCGTAGCTCGGATTGAGGTGCCGTTTTTTCCAGTATCTTCGTTGCGGCGAGCTCTTCAACTTTCTAGTTGACCAGACCTCCGAACTATGGATGTGAAATTACGAAAATGCCCTTGAGCTCTCCTATTGTGCCTTTTTTCACTGTTTTGACTTCCCTTGCGTACCACTTGCATTAAGTCCCTAAAATCTTGGAACGTGAAGTCATTGAGGCAGATGTGGGACATATTAGTGGAGATAATGCATGCTTGATTCTCGGAATTCAGATAGAGGCCGTCATGTGAGATCGTGAGGAGACGTGCCAAATGTAGCGGCGTACGACATAAATAAATGAAACATTTCGGACATGTGAAAAATGTCCTTACAAATCTCCCCCTATGTCTATGCCGGTACATACATAAAAAATCCGAATTATCAACTATGAAATTGCCTATACAAATCTACCCTCCCATGAACCCAAAACTGGAAAAGGTACAAATGAATAGTCTTCATCGTTTGTTCTTTAATTCTTCAGGAATCTCAAAACTTTTCTCATCAGGGGGTGCAACATATAGATCTGCAATCTTCATACCTACACACATGAGACAAAGCAAATACCACGTGACATATCGAGTTTGAAATGAGATAACATGGATATCAATATATGATAAAAACATAAGCAACATCTCAAAAACTCCCCCATCTCAAAAACTCCCCCAGAATTCAAACTCCCCCATAATATGATAATTCTTTCTCCCCCTTTTTATGATGTCCCCAAATGGACAAATTAGAGAAATAAATCAAATAAGCAAGTGCGGGGTGTCACTAGGATAAAAACACACCATGAATAAACAGAAAGCAACCAAGTCAATGATAGCGTAAATGAAGTGGTGTGATCAAATTCGATAGGAAAATCAATGCATACAAACATGACATATGTGCACGATGAATATTGGATATTCCTAGCGAATGAACTCAAATGCTTCCTTTGGTGTAAAAGAGTGACAGTATAAGATATTGACTCAATCAAATCAACAAATCAAAGCTCAAAATGATTTTCACACCAATAACGTCCAAAATGATTTTATGCTTTTTCAGGACTTTCAAGGAAGTGCAAACCCGTTTAGATTCTCCAACCAAACTCCCTCAGATATTGTATTGAATAGAGGCATTCTAAATTCTCAAACTTTGGAGAATTGATGGTGAAACCTAAGTGGCCCATATTTGGCATGAATTGCTTTTTATTGCCTTTAAATTTTTTCGGGCTCTTTTAACCTCTTTGGACCTCGGATATTAAAATTCCTCCATTTTTAGGTCCTTTTTAACGGTGGCTTTTGCGCAAAGGATAGATGATTACCTTTCGCAGCCCCTCCCCGTTATACAAAAACACACAGTCTCACCAAAACGGTTTTTTACATGCATTCCAATCTTGTCAAGTTTTATCGCATATTGTACATTGTATAGACATGATTGAGATGAAAACACGCAAGCCAACATGAGATAGACAAGTGCAATAATCAAATATAGCCGTGCATGTGTGCAATAAAGGATATAGGAGTCAAACATGTAGGAAGATATCACTAATTACATCTCAAAGACTCCAATCAATGTAAAGCATATGGATGAAATGATGTAGCCTCTCAAATCTCTATCAAACATTCACATGGATAAATGGAATGAAGTTGTGACTTGGCTATCTTACATGCTCATCCATAAAAGAAGCAAAATACAAAAATCTTTTTGGATTTTTTCAAAAATTTGGAAAAATAAAAATAAAATCTGTTTTTGCTTTTCTCAAAATTTTTCTTAAAGGAAAATCTTTTTGTATTTTTTTTTTCAAAAGAAATATAAAAAGCAAAAGGAATAAAACAAAGCTGTACAACAAAGTAATGGTACATATAAAACAGACTAGCAATAGGAAGCATATGATATGAACATGAAGAAGCATCCTATTCTAGACATAGGCCAACCCCTCAGTCAACTGTGCAAATCCCTAAAGATTTCCTAAGACTCTCAAATCTAAGGGCATCTAAAGGTTTCGTGAAAATATCGGCTAACTGACGGTCGGTAGGAACAAAATTCAGGGATACGACTTTCTCTTCAACTAACTGACGAATAAAGTGCTCACGTATCCTGATGTGTTTTGTGCGCGAATGCTGAACTGGATTGCGGGATATGTGTATCGCGCTCGTGTTATCACAGGAAATGGTCATGGTGTCCTGTGATATCCCATAATCCTCCAGCATTTGCTTCATCCACAAGAGTTGTGTGCAACAACTCCCGGCGGCTATGTACTCAGCCTCCGCAGTGGACAAAGAGATGGAATTTTGCTTCTTGCTCAGCCAGGAGACAAGAGCAGAACCAAAATAAAAACACCCACCAGAAGTGCTCCTACATCCATCTACATCCCCAGCCCAATCGGCATCCGAGTAGGCGGACAGACGGTCATCGGTATCAAAGGAATACCAAATCCCGTATGAGAGAGTCCCACTTACGTATTTAATAATACGTTTTAGAGCAAGTAAATGTGACTCTTTTGGGGATGCCTGATAACGCGCACAGACTCCAACACTAAAGGCGATGTCGGGACGACTGGCAGTCAAGTAGAGGAGACTACCTATCATACTCCGATATAAGGTTTGCTCTACGTCCTTGCCTGAAGTGTCCTTACTAAGCTTGGTAGTGGTACTCATAGGTGTACGTGCATGCTTAGCGGAGTCTAAACCAAATTTCTTCACTAGGTCTCTAGCATACTTGGATTGGGAGATGAACATCCCATCCTCTAGCTGACGAACCTGGAGACCAAGGAAGAATGTGAGCTCACCAACCATGCTCATCTCAAACTCACTTTTCATCTCCTCCTCAAAGTGGTGAGCATGCTGGGAGCATGTGGATCCAAAGACTATGTCGTCCACATAGACCTGGGCAACCAAAATAGCACCGTCATCTCTCCTAACAAACAACGTCATATCTACTCCCCCTCTCTTGAAGCCACGAGCTAAGAGATAGGAAGTAAGCCTCTCGTACCAAGCACGGGGTGCTTGCTTCAAACCATACAAGGCTTTCCTCAGATAGTAGACGTGCTCAGGGTGCTGAGGGTCTTCAAACCCTTTTGGTTGTTCCACATAAACCTCCTTCTGTAGAATGCCATTCAAAAAGGCACTCTTGACATCCATCTGATACACCTTGAAGCGCAGATGACATGCGATGGCGAGCAGAAGACGGACGGACTCAAGCCTCGCAACAGGAGCAAATGTCTCCCCAAAGTCTACACCCTCTATCTGTGTGTAGCCTTGAGCGACCAACCTAGCCTTATTTCGGATTATGGTACCATTTTCATCCATTTTGTTCTTAAAAATCCACCGGGTACCTATCACATTAATCTCACTAGGTCGGGGGACAAGTTCCCAGACATCATTCTTTTTAAACTGAAGCAACTCATCCTGCATAGCAGATATCCAGTGTTCATCCTTGAGTGCTTCTTTATGGTTCTTGGGCTCGACTTTGGACGTGTAGCAAAGATGGCTCACAACGTTCTCTAGCTGAGCACGAGTCTTGACCCCTAGAGTGGGATCACCAACAATGGCAGAAGGGTCATGACTCTTGCGAACCCAAGCAGGTGTGTCCCCTAACACAGGAGTAGGGTCCACAGAGTATGAGAGAGGAACAGGTAAATCACTGTCAGAACAATCCTCATCCTCACACTGAAGGTTAGGATCAATAACCGTCGGAGGTTCGTCATCTTGTACTGTGACGTTTATTGATTCTATAATCTTAGAGCTCTTCAGGTTAAAAACCCGGTACGCTCTGCTATTCGATGAATATCCTAGAAATATTCCCTCGTCGCTTCGGGAGTCAAACTTTCCTAATTGCTCTTTATCCCGTAGGATGTAGCATTTACTCCCAAAGACACGGAAATATGCCAGGTTGGGCTTATTGCCAGTCCACAACTCATAAGGAGTGTGAAGTGTGTGTGGACGCAGATACACCCTATTCACCGTGTGGCATGCAGTAGACACTGCCTCTGCCCAAAATCTCCTAGAAACTTTACGACCTAGAAGCATAGATCTAGCCATCTCTTGGATCGTTCTATTCTTTCTCTCAACAATCCCATTTTGCTGAGGAGTTCTCACAACAGAAAACTCATGTTTGATCCCAAGGCTATGACAGTACAAATCAACCTTTGCTTCCTTGAATTCAGTGCCGTTGTCACTACGTATTCTGTTAATAGCGACACCGTGTTGATTTTGCAGGACACGGCACTTGGTCGTTAAGAAATCTACAGCATCGGATTTCTCTCTCAGAAAACCTACAATGGATTATCTGGAGAAATCATCTACCATCACGAGGATGTACCTCTTACCACCTAGACTCTCAGTACGAGTGGGACCCATAAGATCCATGTGAATCAACTCCAGAACACGAGAGGTGGTAATGGAATGTAACTTCCTATGAGGACCAATGTTTAAAAAGGCGAAAGACGAGGCGAGGCGAGGCGTAAGCCTCGAGGCGCTTGAGGCGTAAGCCTCACCAAAAAGGAAAAAAAAAAGGGAAAAAAATATAAAAAGTCTAATAAATTCACAAAAAATAATCCAACACATTAAATGATGCAAAAGGGTCCATAATCATTCAATCCATCAACCAATCAACTACAAAAAAAAATATAAAACAAAGTTATTACAAAAACCAGGGGATAAAACATATTTTTTACAAAAAATAGCAACTTTATTGGGAAAAAACAGTTAGGAAAAAACAGAAAAAATAAAAACTAAACAGGTTTTTACAAAAAACAGAAAAAAAAAAACTAAAAACCAAAGTTTTTACCAAAAAAAACAACTAAAACTAACAAAACAGGTTTCGTATAAAAAAACACACTAAAACTAACAAAGTTTTTGCAAACTACTGAATAAAAACTAAAACTAAAACTACTGAATAATATTTTTTAGTAAAATACTGAATAAAAACTAAAACTAAAATTAAACAAACTAAAAAAGGTTTCGTATAAGATTTTTTAGTAAAATACTGATTTAAAACTAAAAACGAAGGCCGGACTTGAAGAACAGAAGGAGAACGAAGGCCGGAATAGGCCGGAATGGCAAAACGCAGACCGGAATAGGCCGGAATGGCAAAACGCAGACCGGAATAGGCCGGAATAAGGGTTTCGGAGGAGATATTATAACCTAGGGCATACGGGTTTCATATTTGAGTTTGTTTTCTAACTTACGCCTTTTTTTTTTAAAAGTATCTTGACTTTTTCTGTTTTTAAGCCCAGTTAAAAAGGCATGCGCCTCACCGCCTTGAGGCGGAAAGCCTTGAGGCGTTGCGCCTCACACACAAAAGGCGTAAGCCTCTATTTTCTGCCATGAGGCTTAAGCCTCGAGGCTGTTTTCCTTCGCCTCGCCTCGAGGCGCGCCTCGAGGCGTACGCCTCGTGCGCCTTTTTAAACATTGATGAGGACTACGAATTTGTTTTCCCAATTGACAGGGTCCACAAACGGTCGAAGTTGACTTTCCAAGAGATGGTAAGCCACGTACTAGGTCCTTTTTAGTTAAACGATTGAGATCTCTAACGTTCACGTGACCTAGACGTTGGTGCCACAGATCCATAGGAGTGATCGTGGCGCTGTTCCAAACAAGTGAGGATGTGGGCTCAGTCCCATAGCAATTATCCTCGGTCCTCACCCCTTGCATCAATAGTTTACCGGTTTGATTGTAGACTTTACACGCGTCCCGGTCAAACTTTACTGCAAGGTCAGTGTCGCACAGCTGGCTAATGCTTAGAAGGTTTGCTTTCAAACCTTTGACGTACAAAACATTTTCTAGCTTAGGAAAACCAGGTAATTCGATAGTACCTCGTCCTATAATGCTAGACTTACTCCCATCTCCAAAGGTGACTCTGCCATCTTGATAATCCTCAAGAGTAGTAAAAAATGAGGCATCACCTGTCATGTGTCTGGAGCACCCACTATCAAAATACCATTGAGAGGTATTATGTGCTTTGAGAGCAACATGAACAACAAAAGCCTTTTTATCTTTCTTAGGTACCCAAGTCAAGGTGACCTTTTGTTTGCCTTTGTTGTTGTTGATTTTAGCTGGAATGTGAGAAGCATTCACTAACGGCAAAGACATCCGTCGGAATTCTTCCATTAAACTCTGAGTCGTGGTAGCTAAGAACTCAACTCGCTCTCTCAGACTAGAAAACTCATCAGTATGACGTGGTGGAGCAGTAGTACGTCGTGTCCGACCCATGCTATAACAAGTTTCCCTAAGGTGGCCTTTTCTTTTGCAATAAGTACAAAAGAGCACTGTCAAAGGCGGACCTCGGTTTGCTTTTCTAGGTCGAACTCTCCTTCGAGGTTTTTTACGGTGACCATAAGGAGTTGTAGTAAACTCAGGAACTGGTCCAGGTGCAATTTGGGACGTGGAGGCACCATCATATCCAATTCCTTGACGATCACCAAAACCTAAAGCGGGGCCGAGGAGCATC
This sequence comes from Sambucus nigra, assembly GCA_949130495.1. NCBI lineage: Eukaryota > Viridiplantae > Streptophyta > Magnoliopsida > Dipsacales > Adoxaceae > Sambucus > Sambucus nigra. The sequence goes on along the minus strand of OX422218.1, from coordinate 488,205,916 downwards.
TTTCCCATCTTCCCAGATCTGTCCTCGATTTGTACCTTGACTTCCCGTGCTTTCTCAAGATCATGAGTCAGCTGGGCAACAAGGGCTTCAAGTTTCTTCCGAGTCTCCACGGAGGAATGGAGCTGACTCGTAAGACTAGCCACTTGCTTGATCAAGTCCCCTCTCTCTTTCTCTAGAGTACTCTCTCTCTCTCTAAACAAATTCTCATTCTCGACACAGGTAGATTCTCTCTTTCTCAGGGCGGTGCAGGTGGAGAACTCTCTTTCTCTCGCTTTCCTTAAATCTTCCTCTAGGCAAGTGATCTTAAGAACTAACGCTTTGTTACGCTTTTTAGTTTTAAAAGACTCAGAATATAACTCAGCGTAGGTGCGTTGTATATCACTCTCGCTCTCACTTGTGTCATCCTCCCCCTCACTCACATCGATCTCACTGTCGAGGTGTCCCTGTGAAGCATCATCCTCATTGTCGTGAGGAGAACTAGGAGTGCTCACTTGGCTGGCCATGAATGCGGTGAAGTTACACTCATGCGGTGACTCATCTCCAGAATCCACCGTCTCGACCTCACTGTCGTCACTAAGGGTAGCATTAAGGACAGCTTTCCCTTTCTCTCTATTCAGACGATTGGCACACTCAAAAGCTCTGTGACCCCTACCATCACACTCAAAACATCTCTCACTTTCTTTCAGAGAAGGATTTTTGGAAACTTTTTCATTTTTCTTTTCAAACTTATTTTTCTCAAATTTCTTTTTATCTTTAAAATTGCCATTTTTCTTAAATTTGAGAATCCTCTTGAAATTTTTTGCGAAAAGAGCCAAATCATCTAAGTCAAAATCGCACTCAGAATCTGACGTGTCAGTCTCTCTCTTTCTAGATGACTCTACCCTCTTTCTAGCTGACCCCTCACTCCTTCTCTCTTGGGCTTTAAGAGCAATTCCCTTATCTTTAGATTTAGAATTTTTAGGGAACATATCAATTTCATAAGTTTGCAAATCTCCTACAAGTTCTTCCAATTTTAGCGTATTTAAATTACCCATAGAATTTAGCACAGTGACTTTAGGGATAAAACGCTTAGGGAAAGAACGAAGAATCTTTTTAACAACTCTAGCATTCGGAATATGTTCACCAAGATTAAAACTAGTATTCATGTTGGTACACTTTATATATTGTGATTAAAAAAAAAATCACGTCAAAGAGTTTTATGGAGAAATCGAAAAATAAAATCATAAATTAATTTTAAGTCTACTGCTCAAAATTAAATTATTACCTCATATGATTATCGCAAAATATGAACCTCATGCGTGAATTCCAAATAATTACTGGTCAATAAAAATAAACAATATTACCTCAATCGTTTATAAATTCGTCGTAGACGATTCTTGGGTTGAGTCGCGGACTAGGTCGCTCTCTTTAAGACGTTTCGCGGCTCTACCCTCTTTGTGCAGGTAGTCTACAGTCACGCCCAGAATCACTTCTGTATCATATAACCATGCACCGTGGTTATATGTCTTCTAACACCCATTCCAAATTAATTGCTCAATTCTACAATTTCAGTTTGGGGGGACAAACTGTTCTAAAATTTTTATGAAAGAACATTTATGAGTTTCTCTTTTATCTCAACCAAATATTTTGCTCAATATCAAGGGTTGAGCTAATAATTTTTTTTGTTCTTTTCTTGCTCTTAAGAAACTTGAGCTCTCAAACTTTCTCAAAAACTCTCTATGCCATTTTGGCCGGATGAGCCTCTTTTTAATGGGAAGTGGCTAGTGGGTACACAGGTGGCTTAGTGGGTACAAAAGTGGTTGAATTTTTTGGGCAAAAAAATCGGAAGTAGTGGGTATTGTTGGTCTCCCACTTGTTTAAGTGGGTATAGTGGGTGCATAATATCTCCCAATTGTGTATTAAAATACATTCTGTCAACAATCCCCCACTTGGATTTTAAAACACTCTCATCAGAAACAATCCCCCACTAGTAAATTTTGAAAATTTATTGAGCAATAATAATTAATAGAATTGTGCATAAGCAAAGGTGTCTTTCGACTTGAACCTTTACGTAGTAAAGATGATTCAGATTATACTAGAGTAACTCGTAGTTTTGAACTCTATCTCTGACAACATCCCACACACAACCCTACTTGGGTGTAGTCCTCAAGCCAACACGTTACGGCCATGTGCTTTTATCCCAGTATGTGAACGCTCTAGGGAATTTGCCCAAAATTACCATAGGAAGCGGCCATACTTCCACATCCACATAGGTGAGTCTATCAAGGATATTCCTGTAGCTAGGTACCCCACTTAAAATAGAGCTATAGATCATCATTAAGAGTTATAATTAACTCAACCTTAACTCGCTTCAGGATATCATGCTCCATAGAGATGGACTCGGAGTAAAACCCCGTAACTAATAATTAGCATGATTCAACCCATATCACTGTGACTTGTTATTACCCTTTGAACCTATTTCTTGGGATCTCCAGTCTATAGGTTGGGTTACCACCACAAATGATTCAATATCAACGGGCTTTAGTCCGATCCCTTTCTAGATGTTAAAACACCTTCTCCTGCACTAGTTCTTTCATCAAAGGACAAGTCAGGTTCTATTCTCATCAGTCCAATCATAATCCACACACACAACTCATTAGTTTTAAATTCTAAAACTATGTTGTGATTACGACATATTTATCGTTCTTGCCGTTATGATAACGGTTCTAATATTTTACAATAGCCATGGTTCTATTGTTGTGAATAAAATGACTGTGTCAATCTCTACCATAAATGGTATCTTATAATAGATTTTTTTTAACCTTTCATTTACTCACCAGCCATAGCCAATGGTATCACCATATACTCCATCATTAATTAAGCCAATAATTAATATATCTAGGAGTTCCAAAAAATAGCATCATAATATGTGTTAAACACATATCCATTATTAATTCAGAATCAATTCTAGGTTCGTGATTTTATCAAAACACATAACCTTTCTCAATAGCATAAGAATGCACCTCTTTTTTTTTTTTAATTATAAACCTTCGTAGTACTCCAACAAAAAATAATTCCAAGTCAACTGTATTTAGTAGCTCAGTTGAGACTACTTAAGATGTTCGCATATTCATCTCTATATATAGTGTTCTTATACTTGGATCATGTGTAGTACAAGATGGTTCATAATAAGCATATATCTAATAAATAGATATTCTTGTATTTCAATGTACTCGATCAATTAATTGATCCATATAGCCTTGTAATATTAACAAGTACTATTCTTGTTTCATTGAAACTCTTTATGCTAACACTTTGACTTAGCATGAATTTGGTTTTCTACGTAAAAAAATATTATAACTAAATATTAGCTAATCATTCTTGCACAATAAATAAGAGTGCATTCATATTTCAACATGCTTAGTGTTAAACACGATTCATAAATTATTCTCAATTCATTCTCATTTGATAATTTATCAAAATATCATGCCATTTATTGGTGCCTTTCATATTAATTTTCCAACTTCAAGTTGGTCCATGTAAGTTGCCTTACATAGGTCACCATTCGAAAAACACTATTATATATATTTAGTTTTTAACTCAACATCATATATAATATCAATGGCATTCAAAATAAATGAAGCTTCTTCATTTTCATGAGAATATTTTAACGTGCATCATGTATAACTAAGTTATATTGATGAATTTCGACTATTAAACAAAGCTTATATTCATAAATGATAATTGTCTCAATATTCCTTCAAATAGTGTGTATACACCTCTTTATCTTAAAGTTATAAGATAAGTCAATTATAACTAATTTCTAGTTTATTCCAAGGAATTCAATCAATCATTTATGACATGACTTCTCTAAGGATTTTTCAAATCCTTTTCAATAACATAAGCAAGCTTTTATTTTTAACTCACAACTCAAAAAATAATCAAAGTTTCAGATTCTATTAAATGTTCTTCAAATATAGTTGAGAGGTACTCGATTGAGTGCCCCCACTATTCTCTAGGTATAGCAATTAGAAGCAACATATAATGTGCCTCCACTATATCTTCAATTCATAAAATAAAATCTAAACTTGTGAGTTTCAACATTAAATAAGAATTAATCTTATTTCTTAAATAAATACATGCTTAATGTCTTCATGTATAGCCGAATAAAAAAAAATACATGTTCATTTATTTTAGTCATAAATTCAGATTTTCATGTGTCTAAAAGTCACATATAGATACAATCTATTTCATAAAAAATTATAATATACAATTTTTCACAATGTATACGATAATACTCCGTATTAGAGTTTAAACCTCTATTCCAAATCAAAGCATACGGACAAAATAATTTTACCCAACTAAATTATTTCTACACGCGTATGAAGCACACCAAATTGATTCCAACATAGCAGAATACAATTTTATTCTATACATTTTCCAACTCATATAAATGAATAAATATAAGGAATTATTCATATAAAATTGTAGCGGTTGCACTCCAACTCAAATATTGTATAAGTCCTTATACAATTTCTTTGAAATTCATCTTCTATAAATTTGAGTCCAAATTTTTCTAAGTACTTCATAAATCCTTGAAAAAGAAATTTATAAAGGCTTCAAAATATTTTGAATCCGTTGGGAACACGACATGATACATTTTTTCAAAAAAATGTTATCCAAAATATTTGTTCAAACGGAAAAACTTCAAGTTTGAAATTTCACCACGACCAAACCGCTTATTGAAATTTATAAAATTTTTCAGAATTCATCCTTTATGAGTCTCGTCTTATCCAAAATTGGAATCACTCAAAAATATTAAGTACAAGTGAAGATAAACTTATTTTACTACAAGATGTCCAAAAAATTTAGCATCGCGCATCCCATTTGTAAAAATCATCATAAAAGATATACAACTCTTTTTTCATAAATTCCAAAGCCCAATATTTATAATCTCAACATACTACATGCATGCCAAAATTCACGAAATTTCAGTCTATATATCATCAAAAAACTGAGATGATATTCCAACAGAATTCATAACAAAAATTTCAGTTTTTTTTTTTTTTTTTTTTTTTTTCTCTTTTTCCATCATCGATCACTTTAGTATGGTTGAAAAATATCAACTACACTTTTACATAAACACTTCAAAAAATATTTGAACATATTTCTTTTATAGTAAACATAGCGCAAAACACAAATGTTTATTATATACCCTTCGAATCCATATAACAAATGTTCATTTGTTTTCATATAACAAATTTTCATTTGCTTCCAAATATCAAATTTTTTAATTTGATTCCATATAACAAATTTTCATTTGTTTCCAAATATCAAATTTTTAATTTGATTCCAAATATCAAATTTTCATTTGATTCAATATAACAGATTTTTAATTTGTTTTGTTAACAACAAGTGGCTCAAAATAAATTTTCCAAAAAACCAATAAACAATTTCATTTCCAATAATAACATCTTATGTGAAATAATATTTCACATTCATAACTAGAAAATAGGATTGACCTATTTAAAAGTTTTCCATGGAGGGGTTCATTTTTGTTCAAATTATAATTTCTCACGAAATTATTGATCGATTTCGAATTGACCAAAAATACTGAAATTTATATATCTACTTCACAAAATATAACATTTAGGAAGTTCAGGGGCTAAACGGTCATTTCTAGAGGTAAAAGGTCAAAATTATAATTTCTAAACATAGAAACTTAGTTGGCCTTTTTTCATTTCGACATCATAAAAATAATCATATATGCCCATAAGATTTATTTTTCGGTCTCCATGGTAGACAAAAAACGTCTTAAAATTGTTGGTACACTTTATATATTGTGATTAAAAAAAAAATCACGTCAAAGAGTTTTATGGAGAAATCGAAAAATAAAATCATAAATTAATTTTAAGTCTACTGCTCAAAATTAAATTATTACCTCATATGATTATCGCAAAATATGAACCTCATGCGTGAATTCCAAATAATTACTGCACAATAAAAATAAACAATATTACCTCAATCGTTTATAAATTCGTCGTAGACGATTCTTGGGTTGAGTCGCGGACTAGGTCGCTCTCTTTAAGACGTTTCGCGGCTCTACCCTCTTTGTGCAGGTAGTCTACAGTCACGCCCAGAATCACTTCTGTATCATATAACCATGCACCGTGGTTATATGTCTTCTAACACCCATTCCAAATTAATTGCTCAATTCTACAATTTCAGTTTGGGGGGACAAACTGTTCTAAAATTTTTATGAAAGAACATTTATGAGTTTCTCTTTTATCTCAACCAAATATTTTGCTCAATATCAAGGGTTGAGCTAATAATTTTTTTTGTTCTTTTCTTGCTCTTAAGAAACTTGAGCTCTCAAACTTTCTCAAAAACTCTCTATGTCATTTTGGCCGGATGAGCCTCTTTTTAATGGGAAGTGGCTAGTGGGTACACAAGTGGCTTAGTGGGTACAAAAGTGGTTGAATTTTTTGGGCAAAAAAATCGGAAGTAGTGGGTATTGTTGGTCTCCCACTTGTTTAAGTGGGTATAGTGGGTGCATAATATCTCCCAATTGTGTATTAAAATACATTCTGTCAACAATTCACAATGTCAGAAAGTCTAGCATAAAATTCATCAAAGCATTCAGAATCATGCATGGTGATTGTTTCAAATTGAGTTGTCAAGTTTTGCAACTTAGACTCTTTCACAGCATTAGTTCCTTCATGGGTGAGTTGTAAAACATCCCATGCCTCTTTTGAGGTGGTACACGTCATTATGCGTTTGAACTCATCAGGTGTGATAGACCCAGAAATAGCACTTAGACCCATAGAATTAAAAGATGACCATTTAATTTCTTCATCAGACCAAGAAATGTCAGGTTTCAAGTTGGTCACATTATCAACAGTCACGGTGGGAGGAGTCCACCCTCGTTCAACCAAAATCCAGACACGTTCATCAATGGCTTTTAAAGCCGACCTCATACGGGCTTTCCAATAAGCATAATTTGTCCCGTCAAAAATAGGCATTTTATAATATGACTTCTCCATTTGAACACGCACTTTTTCAAAAATCAATTTTTTCAGAAAATTGATATCTTAGAAAAATTTTGCGGAAAAAAAAGGAATACGCGATAGATTAGCGTAACCTGCTCTGATACCAATTTGAGAAACGTGTGTGCTCGCGTTCAAATGATCAAACCATATATAAAACCCTTTTAACACAAACAAACCCTAAACATGCAGCAGTATGTGATTGAATAAATAGATAATCTACGCAAGAACATTCAAACACATGCAATTAAGGAAAAATCCCCCTCAGGGGCAAAACCATTTATTTTCACTATAATTTGTAAGAAAACGGCTTACAATCGGATTACAATGAAAATACAAGTTGACTAAGAATTACCCTCGGGTATCGGATTCTGTAGTCGCGGCTGGAATTATCCCTTTCCAGTAGGGCTGCAATGAAGAAGAAGAACGGTCTCCTCCACAAGGGTTGAACAAACCAAAGTTGTGTTCTTGGGTTGCAAAAGGATTCACAAAGGTTTGGCAATGATGTGTGAATCAAAACATGAGTCTTGGGACTCAAAAATATGAAGACTAGATGTATTTGGACTCTCAAATTCGTCTCCTAAAGTATTGCAAAACAACTCCCCCGAAGTTGGTATTTATAGGAAAAAATATGAAGAGTCCCACGTTCTTAAAACTCTAAAATTCTATCCAGCGTACAAAAAAAACAGCATTATTTAAGGAATTTTCTCTATCTTCAAAAGGTCATAACTCCTTCACCGTAGCTCGGATTGAGGTGTCGTTTTTTCCAGTATCTTCGTTGCGGCGAGCTCTTCAACTTTCTAGTTGACCAGACCTCCGAACTATGGATGTGAAATTACGAAAATGCCCTTGAACTCTCCTATTGTGCCTTTTTTCACTGTTTTGACTTCCCTTGCGTACCACTTGCATTAAGTCCCTAAAATCTTGGAACGTGAAGTCATTGAGGCAGATGTGGGACATATTAGTGGAGATAATGCATGCTTGATTCTCGGAATTCAGATAGAGGCCGTCATGTGAGATCGTGAGGAGACGTGCCAAATGTAGCGGCGTACGACATAAATAAATGAAACATTTCGGACATGTGAAAAATGTCCTTACAGTGTCCTTGTAGCTTATTTGTAAAACTAAATTAAAATTTCTATTAAAAAATACAACATTAAGCATGTAGTAATTCTAAATTTTAGAGAAAAAAAATAACACTCAGTATTACCTCATAATGCTGTGTGGAACTTGATTCAACATTAAAATCAAACACGTTAATAAATAAAAAAAATTATGTGATAGGAATACCAACTCAACACTCCTCGAGCTGAATGAACTGACAAGACTTGATACATTTTTAATTGCTTTGACTTTCTCTTTTAGTGAAATATTGGTGATACAGAGCACCCATAATCCTCTTTGTTTGACTTCATCATTATACACCTTTGGGTTTCTCTTTAATTACAGATTTTCTTATATCCGAGTGTTGTTGGTACACATGACCTCTGTTATATTTTTTAAAAATATGAACTATTTTTTTGGGAAGAAGATTTTTTGGTTAGGTTGATTACTTGATATTCATCTTCAGTTTGGGAAAATTGAAAGGAATGAATGTATTGGACATGTTTACTTAGATCCTCATAGGTTGATTACATTGAAGAAATAAATACTGTAGGAGTTTTAACGTTAACCGTTTGCTTAAACTTCTTGAGGACTATATTCCTAAAAACATTTATGCCTCCAAATTTATGAAGATTTTTGTAATACCCCGTAAAATTTAACACTTAGGTTGATCAAGTTTAAATATAAAATCATAGGGGATAATAAAAATAAAATAATATAATTATCTGACGTGTAGTTTACATCAAATTGGTATCAGAGCGGGTGTCGCTCTAAACATTGGTGCTCGTGTGTTAGTTTGTATCGGTGTGTGTAGTGTATCAAGGAAATCGTACGCTACTTTCTTGATGGCTCTAAGAAAATCCAAGACTCAAGATATTCAAGAATTGAAGGATCAAATGGATCGCAAAATGGAAGAGATTGTTAAAAAACAATAAGAGCAATTTAAGGCCTTTTTACAATAATTTTCCAAAATTTAGGCCACCACCACCAAAAATTCGTCGGAAAAGACCACAAAAAGGCCCGGAAAGGAGATTTTACACGAATATTTGGCCTAAACGGCCTGTGGCAACTCGCCACCTGCTCAAACAACAGATATCATGTCCGTCGACATACCAGCAGCTGCTGTCGGCCCTTTTGTCAAATATTCGACAGTTCTGGGCCTGCTCAGGGGCTTCTCCCAACCTCCGGCAGCCCATGGTTTATCTCCTACGTCCGACAGATTGCCTAGACCCTTGGCCAGTAACGTGCCAATGACCTCCGCCTTTCTGGGCGTGCCTGCAACCTCTAGTAACCAGCCTGCCACCTCTGCCCTTGGTGGACGGCCCGGAAACCTTCAGAACACCACCGTTCCAAGTCGAAACTGCCCTGTGGTGGTTGGCAACAGCTAAGAAAGTCCAGGGCTTACCGAAAATCACACGGGATGTCTTGACAATGGTCAAATTTCTCCTATGCTAGCCGATCTACTCTCTCTGCCCTAGGTGGAACCCTCCAACAAATTCAAGAACTAGGGTTTGACAACCTAAATTTGGTTTTTGACACTTGGGTAGAAGTTATTTTTGATTGTTGACATGAGAGGCAAGAGGAAGATAATGAATTTTGAAGCAAGAATTAAAAGATAACCTCTTCCTCAAATTTTCAAAAAATATTTTTGGCCTCAGACGAGTTTTTTCGGAGACGGGGAGAGTGATGGGAATCCGTTATGATTTTCCTTTTATGTATATTTTTAGTTCTTTTTAGGCATTTTCTTTCCTTAATTAGCCTTCAAGCATGTTTGAGATTAATTAGACATTCTTTTATTTTTAGTTGGTCCTTTTAGTCATTTTAGCAAATCACTTGATTAACGAGTAAACATTCTTATATAAATACCCCATGTGCTCTTATTTGTACCAACTTTCCATTCTTGTATATAAGACATCTTTTGAGTCTCTCCCTAAAAGTTAGGGTGGGTTTGTTTCTTTTGGCTATTGATGTGTAGTTTACGTCACATTCCCTTTGTACTCGAGTGTGAGCTCATCCTTTTATTTATTCTCCTTTAGATACACAGGTATTAGTATTATGAAGTGGCCTTGCGGATTAGGCTTGATTAAATAATGAGCCTTTGTAGTCATTTAATTAACTTTTGAACTTGATGGCCACAATCACGGTTAAGAGTACGACCATTCGTAGGAGCAATAATCATTGAACATGAGTCAACCATGGGTCAATTAATATTTTGTGTAGGTAAACCCTTGATCGAAAAGGGATTTGGTGGGATTCGGCTAAGGTTTGCATTCATTGGCTATTTTCTTTTAGCTTTCTCTATTTGAGCACGTCGTCAAGCTTACATGACATTAAACGCAACTAACGTTGCTTGGACATAAACCTATGATGAATCGTACACATGCTTGAGGTTTGGCATATGCGGCCCCAAATGTTCCCTAATGCCACCATGTTTTTTTTTCTTGAATATTAGTGATCTCTTTCATGTAAACATCAAAACAATATTTCTCTCTCATTAACATGGAATGATACCGGCCCTTATAGGCCGTGACACATCATTCCTTCCATCTTGAAAGGAGTTCGCCTCAAACATAAAAAGGGATCTTTGGTGGTATTGAGTTCCATTGTAATAATGCAAGAGACAAGTGCGGCGGCTGGGGCTTCTTTGGTGTGCTCAAGGTTCTTCGCCATCGGTGAGAAAAGTCCGCTTAATGGGGCTATCAAAGGAGCGATGTTTGACTTTATGGTAGCGGTAGCACTCTATGCAATTAAGCTTGGAGGACAGAGAAGGGCGAGAGGGCCTTGGGGCAACCGTGACCACATGAGGTGGAGCTGTGGTGGGACTGTTGGTGCGATAAAACTCCTTTAGACGGAGGCATACTCGTACGCAACCTCAACTGTGGGAACTTCTTTGGTGAAGCGGTCTTGTCAGGATCTTTGTCTAAAGGTCGTTGATGTAGCGGCCTACGTGTTGCCTTTTGGCTTCCATCAAGAGGGTCGAGGTGCAAAGGAGCTAGAATTTCTCAGTATAATTAGTGATCGAGCATGTCTTGGTGAAATTTATGGGCACACTCATGTCATAATTGTGCAAAAGAAACTGAGGGCGCATGGCCGCTTTTAACTCGTCCCAAGTGCAGATAGGTCGGTAGTTAGTCATGCGTCTCTTTATGAACTCTTGCCACTAAACTCGTACAAACCGCTCGAACAAACAACCAAATGAACACACCGACACACATAATGTGTATGTATGAAAATTGACTCTTGTGTATTGATTTCTCGATAAACGCAATGGCCGCAAGTAAGGTCAAGACATCCTTACATATGCTTCGCTCCATTAAAATGCAAAAGTTACCCCACATTTTTGTAGGTGGATTGTTCTTCGAAGTTAAGGGTACTCAGGATCCTCTTACACATGACTCGCTTAGTCTGGGGCTGAGGCAAAGGGCGGGGAAACAATGATGGTGATGGAAACGGATCCTTATTTTAGGGTTTATTAATCATTTTATTTTGTTTTGTATTTTCTTTTATTTGATAACTTGTATTTTTCTTTCTTTTTCTTTGTTATTTAGAGGTAAGAAGTAGTAATGGCATTTTTGTAATCAGTGCCTTAGCTTGGAGCCTAGCTACCCCTCCCTTTAAATACCCATCTAGTCTTCATTTGAAGACATTCCTCCATTTTGAAATATAAGAAATCTCTTGATTCTCTCTCTAAAATTAGGGTTTGTTTATTTTCTTGGCCATTGACGTGTAGTTTATGTCAAATTGGTATCAGAGCGAGGTGTCGCTCCCCAATTGGTGTATTGGTGTGTTGTTATCAAAATCGTACACTACTTCGATGGCTCCAAGAAGATCCAAACAACAAGAAGAAGAAATTCAAGAGTTAAGAGATAAAACGGAGCAACAAACTTTAAATTTCAACATGAAATTTGAGGTCATAATGCAACAATTGGCTAAGTTACAAAACCCTAACTCTAGCCCACCCAAAACCCTAGCCATCATCCCTCCCCTCACCCCCCCACCAACCTGCTGCCCTAGTCCCTCCACCACCACACCCGAACCAGATCTACCCAAATTCAACCCCAGATCTGCCCAGATTCAGCCCTATAAACCTGAACCAGATCTGTCCAGATCCAACCAACCGAATCTGCCCAGATCTGTCCAAATCTGCCCCACCCATCCCTATGTTGGCCAAACCCTAGTTCCGCCCCCTTCTAACCCTAGCGCCGCCCTGCCCAAACCCCTGTACCCCCCTCCTGACCAGAACCCTTTTCCTGCTCCTCCCACCTTTTTCCGCCCGCCTGTCCCCTTCTGGCCACTTTCACTTGGCAAAAAACCGGCTGCCCAACCCGAACCACCCCAAGACCCTCAAGATGGCACCGAAAAGTTGGTTTTTGACCCGGGTGGGAAATTTTTGGGTTAATTGGGTGAAGGAAGAGAAGAAGAAGAAATGAAGACCAAGATTTATGGGATTTGCCCCCTCAAGTTTCAGAAATTAAGTTTTGACCCCCACAAGTTTTTGGCACCAATTTTTTGGCATTTCCTCACGAATCTCCAATTTTTTGAATGTTCAAGGACGAGCTTGGTCTTAAGAGAGGGAGAGTGATGGAAATGGGTCCTTATTTTAGGGTTTATTAATCATTTTATTTTGTTTTGTATTTTCTTTTCTTTTATTACTTGTATTTTTCTTTCTTTTGCTTTGTTATTTAGAGGTAAGGAGTAGTAATGGCATTTTTGTAATTAGTGCCTTAACTTGGAGTCTAAGCTACTCCTCCCTTTAAATACCAATGTATTCTTCATTTGAAGACACTCCTCCATTTTGAAATATAAGAAATCTCTTGATTCTCTCTCTAAAGTTAAGGTTTGTTTATTTTCTTGGCCATTGACGTGTAGTTTACGTCAGATGAATTTAGAGGGGAGAGGGGTTGGGGCTTACGCTAAGTTGGAACCCCATGGTTGTGCGGTTAAGTGGCTGTAGGGCTGGGGCAATTAGAAGTGAGGATCGTTTGTGTGTGGCTCGAGGAATGACGATTATGCATTCTTTGGCGGCATGCCGGGACTATGATCGACGTAACACTGATACCACTTGATATAAGCCTTTAAACTATATTAAACTTTCATTGATGTTGAAGGATTGCAATATGCTTGCCTAAGACTTATTTATAGAGAGAACCAAGCAAAACAAAACAAAACAAAAGGATAAAAATAGTTAACAAACTTATGTCCGTCTCTCTTATTGTGTTGGGCCACAGTAAACCCTTGGAGGACTCGCGATGCCTCTTTTCCATAACCTTAAGCGGTATTGTCACGAGCAAATAGATGAACTACATTTGCTACTTCCACTTATCAAGTAACTTTGATATCAATTAATGGATACCAATCATTGTAAATGGAGTACACAATGGAAAATTAGTTCTCAAGGCACAAAATTCTGTAAGAATATCTCTCTCATTTATTCAATGATCCAAAGTTGCTTACATCCTCCTTAATATTCATAGCTTAGGGATGAAACTAGCCCTGTTAATGGGTCGGGTCTGGACCGGATCTAGGTTGCTCCAAATTCGTTTAGTAAGAACTTAATCAGATTCAGATTCAGATCGGATCTTAATCGGATCTAAATATTGGATCCAGATCCAGATCCGTATAAGATCGAATCGGATCGGTTCTGGGTCTGGCCATATATATACATTTATTTTTAATTTTTATTTTTTCCCAATTCTTTATTTTTTAATCTTAGATTAAAATATTTTATAATTTATATAGTGTATGATTCGTATAAATAAAGCATATATTACTTTGATCTATATATATATTTACAGATAATACTTATATATTATATGGATGTAGATATATTAATAAATATATAAATTTATATATGTTATATTTGATCGGATCGGGTCCTTAACGGATCGAATTAGACTAGATCCATATTCGATCCATTTAATAACGGATCGGATTTTATAATATGATCCAAATCCGAGTAAACGGATAGGATCGGGATCGGGTTCGGGTCCAGCCCGGTCCATTGACAACCCTAGATGAAACCTAGGGAAACACTAATAATTAATAAATGTCTACTGAGCCCTCTATTAGGTATGTATTATTGTTAGAGTTGGCAATTTTTGACCCGATAACCCGTTTACGGTGATGACCCGAAATGACCCGAACATGACCCGATTAGCTTGTATAGATTTAGGAGTACCCCAAACTTATACTAAAATAAAAATCAACGCAACCCAAAAATGACACGACTAACCCGAATTGCCACCCCTAATTATTGTCCTCTAACTAGAACTAATAACCGGAAATTATAAGAGGGTAATAAAGAGGAATCCAGAATTAAAATATAACAATGAAACTTCCAATCCATTTGGATTCACACCACATTGGTCAAGTGATATGCATGTGACCTTGCAATTTTTAAACTGAGTCTTTGAATACAATGCTTTCCCCTCGTTCTTACCTTGATAAATGGAAATGGAGGTTTAGCATGGGTGAGCACACAAACCACGTATATAGGCCATGTTTACCCGTGGTAGTAAAACTCTAGGAGGGATTCCTCTCTTTTGAGAAGCTGTCACTCTCAAACAGAACTCATTTTTGTTTTTTCTGTCTTTGTTATTCCAATAGAGAATGTTGGGAAATCTTTCTCAAGTTACGAGTGTTACAAGTTTAGTGAGGTCATATATTATTTAGGAAAATGATAACATGTGCCCTTCGGGCACATGCCTCAAAATAGTAAGTATGAGAGCTCTACATGAGTATCCGGGCCCTATTAAATGTATGTCGAAATTCTGTTGCTACAATTTTTGGATTCTTAGTGTGTGCCCTTGGGGCACATGTTATCACGACCCTATTAATTAATGTTATCCAGAGGGTAAAACCTACTGCTCTCTCATTTTACTCGCTCTATTTCTTTGGTTCTTCCTTCTCTATCTTTTTCACCGTTCAATAGACTGAGCATCAACCATAAATTCAGTCGAGAAAGCTTTTGATACAACTGTAGGAGACTAAGTGACCACGTGGCTGCTATTTGAACAGTGATGTCCCATAATATACTGTCGTGCTGTGTCACCTTAATTTTTCATTTCCTGAAGATAAATCGGGAGATGATTGATCTTTGCTAATGGTGATTCCGTGTTGCTAGATGCGTTGTCTTAGCCTTTTCCTTCCTCATCTTCTAATCAATGAATGCCATATTGTCCTGGATATGTGCTGCTAGTGGAATGAGTAATTTGTCATTTGGTGGTCTGGTCTCTGAGTTTATACCCCTGGCATCCTTGGTAAAATGCCATGGTTTCCATGTACTTGATGGAATAGAGAGTTTTGAGACTTTTTTACCACACTAAGAAGTCTATTTGTGACAAGTACGATGTTGAAATTCTTTACTATCTGTCGCGTTCACTCTGGTCATGTGTTCTCTTCTTTGTCTGGTATAACTATGTTTTCCTTGATAACAGATTACATTTAAGAACTTTCTGAAAGCTTTTCTGTGGCAGGTCCAGAGCTGATAGAGCTAAAGTGATTATCATCATGGGTGTCTCAGGAAGATGGCTTAGAGCATTGGTTGGTTTAAAGAAATCAGAAAAGTCAGCATCTTCAGATAAAGATGAAAATGTTGGTATCCTTTTCCAATAATTTTCTCTCCATTTTTCATTCTTGTATATCTGAGCACATCCCTGCACTAATTCTCTTTCTCCCCCCCCCCCCCCCCCCCACACACAAGAGAGTTCAGTAGTTAACCAATAAACAAATCAGCATGAGAATTACATTTCATGTTTCGTAAAAATTGCAGAAAATAGCAGGTATTGGAAAGTCTCGGCACCGGAGAAAGCATTCCATTGAGATTAATACTGACGTACTTCCAGAAGAGTTCAATCACAATGCCACTACACCAGTTGAAGATGCCATCATCCATTCAATCCCTGATGCTTCTGGCTCTCCTTCCAGTTCATATCAAGTGCAAGATACATCACGAATTGAACAGAATATGAGGGAAGAATGGGCAGCTACACGCATCCAAACAGCTTTTCGCGGATTTTTGGTATCAAACTGCCTAACTTCTTTCTTTTAGCTGTATACATGTGAAAACTATCTGATATTTTCATCGAATCCCTTTCTCTTTCGACTTCAAGCACTTGTTGGGAAGATTTGTTGACCTTTGTTGCTTTTGTATGAGGTTACATCTTGTATTGTCTTACCAAACTCAATTTATTTTTTTACTAGGCCTGCTGTTGGGATATTTCATCTATGTCGTTCTCAGGTTACAAACTGATCTAGCAATTATAGATTTGATTTCATAATCTACCATTAAACTCAGGTGTACGGTCAGCGATAGATCTAGCCTGCCATAAAACAATACTTTAAATTGAACAAAGCACGTCGATCTTAATCCAGGATGAGATATTAATTTTTTCATTATTTTTCATCTTCATTATTATCAAATTTCTATTTACTGAATTCAGATGATCAGAAACATCTCATTGGATTGATGGGGTGAGAGAAGTTCATCTATATATTAAACATTCAAAGGGTTAAGCTGACAGAAATGAAATAAAATCTTGGACTTCCAAAAAGAAGTGCAAAGTTTCATTATCATATCATGTTTTGCTGGTGTAGCTGTTATAAGATTTCTAGGTCCCTCTTTTTAAGGAGGGAATGGGGGGAGGGGGGAGTGCATCAGGAGAATTGGCAAAGTGGATTTTGACATTTTGTTCTATATTGTTCAAAATTTGTAATCCACCATTAGATTAATATTTAGGATTGGCACTAAAGACTGGGAGATGATTTGTAGTTCTTTTACAGGATAGCTAGTTTAAGAATGGTGAATAAATTATGTTGGGTGAGGGTTATATCATTGAAGAAGAGAAGGACATTGTGAATGAGTTAATTGTTTTCTGTGAGATATTATACGAGAAAGATGAGAGGGTGAATATAGGATGGAATCCTATTAATGAGAAGCGGGCTAGATGAGTGGAGAAATCTTTTGAGTAGGTGTTAAGGAAGTTTTAATTATGGTAGTGATAAATAACGTGGTCTGGAGTCTATTTATTGGAGTTGGAGGGACCTTCTGAGTCAGTTTTTGCCCGAGTGTATTTATAGGGCTAGATGGTCTTGCTTCGTTTTTATATTCCCCGTTTCTGTTTGCCACACTCCTGTTTCCCTAGCAGGAAGGCTGTGTAAACACTATTGTTCTCAACCTTCATCAAAGAAGATCTGTATCAACTCAGTCTAATTTCTTTTGGTACAACAGATTTTATTGGAATATTTTAGAAATCAGAATAAGCACGTAAAATCCTTATAAAAAGCCTGAGAACTATATTAACCAAATGGGACACCAATTTCATGGAAGAAAGTTATTAAATAAATAATGATACATACGCATAAGTGCACTCAGAATACGAACTTGAAGAAACGAAAAGAGAAGAAAGTTCATTATATACGTATATAATATTAGCAATGAAGATTTTGTTTGTTCTGAAATTGAATTGATTGATTCCAACATACAAGAGTACAAGATTGATCAAAATTTTGTTTCATTGTTGGGTTGACTAATACATGGAATGTTACGGAAGCACAAGCGAGAATGGAGAAAGAAATTGGAGAAATATGGATAAGTTTGGAAACACAAATGGAAATATGTTGATAAAATCTAGACCCCAATCAAATAGAATCTAGGAGTTGAACCTAAGATTACAAGGAAGGTATCTTGGGGTGAGGAAGGATTTCTTTTTTATTTATTTTACACAGGTTAAGAAAATATTTTGTTTATAAACATATGTTGTTAGAAAAATTAAGCAAACATTAAAAGTTTAATATGTAGAGCATTAGTTATTGCACAATATAGTGGGAACTTATGATATTTTTTTTATTACTTGGGTGATGCTGACGTGACGTCAGCTAAGGAACATTTGCTCAGCTGTTTTTTGTACCATTAAAGGAGAGGTGAAGGGATACTTCGGATGACTCAATTGTGTCTATTGGGGTGTTTTTGGCATAAAAGGAATAAATGTCATAAAATGTCATTTGATGTATTTGAGCTGTGATGCCTTGTACTAGCTTGGGGGATTTTCTTCTAATATCACGTGTACATGAGTTACATTCTCTTTTTGATGCTTTTATAGTATATTACTTTTTATATAACAAAATAATGAAACACAATACTAACAAACATGAGGTTTAAATATTTGGGTACTCCACTTAAGATCATTTTTCAAATTAATCTGAAAGGAGAGGTAAGTGGCTTACTCTTCTCCTCTCACTCGCCTCTTATCTACTTCTCATATGCTCATACAAATCTCAGATATTTTCTCTGTTCACATTTTCTTTTTGGACATTCCTCGTGGCAACTGAAAAGACTTGTGGCGAGTTTTGATTCATTTTTAAATGGGGGAAATTACTTTTGGTGGAAATGCTGGCTTTCATTGTTCCAGTTCTGTTTATAAATTTGTGTTTTGGCGTATACAATGTATACTTGTCTCATATCGGACAAGCAAGTCAAACATCTCATGGTTTCTGGCTCACATTATATTTTGGGTTATTTTGGTTTTGGCACCTGTTAGTTATGGCCATTTGGGGAATAACACCGCCCCCAAAAAATATTGTACCATTGACCCCCAATTTTGAAGGGTAACCATTAGCCTACAAAATTACCGCTAAATTCTTTGAAAAAATTGAAAATTATAAAATGCCCTTAGTAAGAGTTAAAAAAAGGGTTATTTGGGGTTTGTCCCCATTAATTATTTGATATTGATTTTCGCCCACAATATTTTCACATCTTGGTGTTTACCCCAAAATGACTTTAAGTGACATAAAATATGTCACTTTGGCGTCGTTAAAAGTCATTTTGGGGGCCAACCCAACAAATGAAAATAATGGGGTTAAACTTAGTTACAAAAAATAAATGGGGGCCAAACCCCAAATACCCAAAAAATAAACAAACTCTACCTAATCTATTTCTCTCTCATTCGCCACCATTTTCTCTCCCTCACAAATCCAACATCACCTCTCTTTCTATCATACTCTCTTTATTTTCTATCTCTCATCCTTTCTCCCTCGTCTATTCTTCTCTGCTCTTTCTCTTATCCTCTCGCCCCCAACCGCCCCATCACCCTACTATCCTCTGCCGCACCTCACCGATAAGATATTTCTTAAATTTGTATATATATATATATAGTTAGGCTCTCCAACATACCTCGTTTAACATACCTATGAACATGCCTATTTTTTAAAATAGTAGAAAAAATAATTTTGAGTTGATATTTTTATATGAGTTCATGATATTTCAATGTGTCCCTGTAAAAATATTCAACTCAAAATAATGTGTTTCGTTAATTTTAAAAAATAGGTAAAAAAACTGACAGTTTTGTAGGGTAAAAATTGTCAGTTTTTTGACCTATTTTTTAAAAATAACAAAAAAAAATTTTCAATTGATTTTTTTTATAGGGGCACACTGAAATATCATGGACTCATATAAAAAATATCATCTCAATTATTTTTTTTACTATTTTAAAAAATGGGTATGTTCATAGGTATGTTACTAGGAGGTATGTTGGAGAGCCCGACTGTGTATATATATATATATATATATATATATATATATATATATATATATATATATATATATATCAACTCTTATATGTGTATACACGCGTGCGCACACACTCACACATATCTATAAGAAGAATTATCAAGGGTTAGGTTTCGTTATTTTTGTTTAGATCTGAGATCTCCCCGTCATCTCTCTCTCTCTCTCTCTAACCTTTTCCTTCTATTTTCATATTCCCGAGAAATGCATAAGAAAAACTTCCAGAAAATAGAATCTGTTTATGAATTTTTTTTAAAAATACAGCAAAACAATTTGGAAAAAGAAGAAAAAATGGTGGAAATGTCTGATGATTTTTTTTGGTCAACTCTGAAAATATTTAGAACCTTGGTCAACTCTGAAAATATTTAGAACCTTTCTGGAAATTTATTTGGCGTGTGTTGAATTTTGATGGATTCTTAAAAAAAATTCAAATTTATAATTTTTTGGAACTTGTATGATTTGCAGAAGTTTCGAGCTTCTTCTGTGGCAGACATGGCATCTTGATGGAGAGAGAGAGAGAGAGAGAGAGAGAGAGAGAGAGAGGAGAAGAGGGTGGGGGGTAGGGGTAAGCGTATTATAAGAGTTTAGGAAATAATTGAAGAAATTAAAGGAAGTTTTGTTGACTAACAGTTACGGTCAAATACTGGTGGTCAATGGTTAAATAGATTTTTTGGGTGTTAATCCCCAAATGGCCATAACTAACGAGTGACAAAACCTAAATAGCCCTTGTATTTTCGCTTAGAACTCATCAAAGCCACTATGTCGAGTGCAAATAGAAAATTGCCTTCATTTCTAATGCTTTTTGCTCCAAAACTTAATTGCTGTTACGTTCTTCGATTCTGTTCTACCTCCCACTGAAGTTTAACGACAAGAAGGAGCTTCTGTGTTTCAGGCATCTCTAAGTAAAATTATTTGTTCTATCAGCATACTTATTTTATATTCTTTAATCTTAATGACACTGGTTTGAGAGTTTTTAATCAGATTGGAATGTTTTGCTTATAATTGTCAGGCTAGGCGAGCTCTACGAGCTCTTAAAGGATTGGTAAGACTTCAAGCTCTTGTCAGGGGCCATGCTGTGAGGAAGCAAGCGGCCATTACTCTTCGTTGTATGCAAGCTTTAGTGAGAGTTCAGGCTCGTGTCCGAGCTAGACGCGTTCGTTTGGCACTTGAAAGCGAGACGACGCAACAGAATCTTCAGCAACAAATTGAACATGATGCTCGTGTTAAAGAAATAGAGGTAAATATTTTTTTAGTGTTTTGTTTCATTTGCGCCGCTCTCCTTTACGCGATAAATTTGTTCCTCTGAGCGTTTTTACATGGCTGATGAACGTCTATTTTGCATTATGAAACTTCTTAAGGCCCTATGGTCAACAGATGAGACATTTGACGCAGCCCGTTGCTTGGATTAGTCTTGGGTGGGGCTTTGGACACATGTCATAAGTGATATAGGTGTATCCTGTGTTTGTGCATGTTAAAGTTGGACTCATAGAGGAACTTACCTAATGCGCATGACATTTTAGTAGACGAAGAGGAGAATGCTAAGGATTATATGATATATATATATTTTTTTGTGCGCGTGTATGCTGGGGGTAAGATACACTGAAAATTGTTATCAGTATAAATTTCATATTTGGGAATTGCAAGGTTCCCTGATTTTTTTTAAAAGCTTTACGGAATACTATTGAACTGGACAGAGCTGAAGATGTAATTGTTTGGAGTCAAGTCCCAATCAATAATTTCCTGTTAATGCCTACTCCATCTTTGGCTAAGATCAGAAGCTGGGCCTGCTTGATAAATTGCAAAATTTAGTACTGATTCCTTTTTTTACCTATTAAAATTGCCTTGGTAGCTTTGAATAGTTTTAGGTGATGCAATTAACATTCAAGGATAAATTTTCCAGTCAAAGTTAATGCAATCTTACACTAAATTCATTCAGTGGCAAGTCCAGTCATCTTGACTTGAAAGTTTCAGACGCAAATTTAAGTTGGTTTTATCGTTTGAGTGATACTTGATTGTGCATTATTAGAATCATCTATATGAAAAATAAGTTTTATTATAAGCACTTAATTTATGTTAGCAGCAACCCCAAGGTTAGTTAAGCGGGAAGACAGGTAAGTGAGCACTCATGATGTGTATGGGTCACAAGTTTGAACCCTGTGGATTCGTATACCCCGAGTTATAAAATAATAAATAAAAAATTAATTGTTATCAAAAGCCCCGAGTTTTTCATGGACAAGTGTGGATTTGGAAATATAGTCACACAGCTATCGTAAGAGATGTAGGTTAATGTAGTGGAAATTGTTTATTGTAAGCACCTTTAGTGTTTGATGGAATGGTGGATCTGAAAACAGCTGTCCCAAGTTAGAAATGACATTTAAATTCCGATTATGTTTGTACGAAATTCTCAATGTGTTTCTTCATCAGGGGTTCAAGCTCTATGGGTTTCCGTGTTTTCTTGAAAAATGGTATTTATTGTCCTGCATACTTGGTGCGCTGCTAACTGGTTGGCAGTTTAATTTTGGAAATAAGAGGACAATTGGAGTTTGGATTTTGAGTTTTTATCTTGTTTTGTCTTTTGTGGCCTTTGGAGGATGTCCTTAGTTACACATAGAAAGATAGGCTAAGAATAAATGTAAATGAAACACAGAAAAGAGCCTGCCAATTATATATAGGACAGACATGATTACTTGGACACACGCGCACATATATAGATATATATGGTTGAAGACATCCACGTAACCAAACCCTGTAAAGTTGGGTTTAAGAATTCTGGATTGAGTTGAATAGCACTTGAATGATTAATTATATTTGTAATTTTCTTTGAATTACTTACTGAAGAGATTGTTAAGGGAACTTTTAGTAGATTCTTTGTGTGCTATTTTTTTACCTTCTAAGTGAACGGCGTAATTTATTTAAAAGAACTTTTAGTAGATGCAGTCGATGATTATAATTGTAGCTTCATCCACCGCAAGGTCACCTTTTGTGAGATGGTTCTTCTTTGTCGGAAATTTGGTTGATTTGTGACCATGGTTCAAAGTCTCGGTATCGGCCACTCAATTTTCAACTCGGTCGCGGTATCGGGCACGGTATCAGGCGATACGCAAAGATACACTATTTAGAGAGGGCAAAAAATTCCTAAAAAAACTTAGAATTTTAAAAAAAAATACGATTAACAATGTGAACCAATCAAATACGTTTAAAACTATCCTTTAATATGCATAACATTGTACAATTGATCATATTGACGTGCTGCGAACTTGCCAGATTCAATGTTCCATAATAAATCAATGTTTTTTTTTCACGGAGGATACAAATATTATGTTTTTACAAAGAAAAACAAATGTTACTTTTTTAGTAAGAGGATAATTTTTTTTTACAAAGAGGATACAACTATTATATTCTTAGTATTATTTTTAGTAAGAGGATATAAATGTGTTTTTTAAGTATGCTATATTTTTCTAAAAAGGATAGAAATGTTTCTTATTTAGTATTGTTATTTTTTTACAAAGAGGACGCAAATAGTGATTTTGACAAAACACTACATTTTTTTTACAATCGTTTTTTACAAAAAGGATGCGAATGTTATTTTCTTACAACAAATGATGCAAATTTTATTTTTTTATAAAAGGAATGTAAATGTTATTTTTTTTTTTGTTGTTGGGTTGCAAATGTTTTTTTTAAATGGATGGAAATGTTATTTTTTTACAAAGAGGATGCAAATATTTCTTTTTTACTTGTGTTGCAAATGTTATCTTTACATAAAATGATGCAAATATTATTTTTACAAATGTTTAGAGGATACAAATATTATTTTCACAATAATAACAGTTGTATATTTGTTTTTAAAAGAATAATATTTACGTTTTTTTATAAATAATAACATATTAAAATATAACATTGGGAACATTATTATAAAAAATGACAACAAATAACATTTGAATCATTTGCATTCTGTAAAAAAAAAAAATTGGCACATATACAATGCACTAAATTAAACCCACACGATGACCAAATAACCCACACACATCACACTAAATTAAAAAAACAATTAGCAATTTGTAACCCCCCCAAAAAACACGCTTACTAACACAACACCGGAGAGAGCCGATATATCACCGATATGGGTCGATACTATTGTGATATCGCCGATATGGGCCGATTCTACTGCGATATCGTCGATATGGGCCGATTATACCGCTATATCACCGATACTATCGAGAAATTACCGATATAGGGTTGATTCACATCAATAACTGAAAACTTAACTCGGAACTCGGAATCGGATCGGTGGGCACCGATACCTAGTCAACTCGGCTGTATCGTCGCGGTATCGGCCTTTGACTTTGAACCATGTTTGTGACTGAAACCATCACATTCATAGTATTTAAATGAATCTTAAGGAGTTGTGGTAATGTGGTTGTGTTTGAATTCTCAGCAGACGAAGTGGCCAAATTCGACTTTGATAGCATACTCAATGGCTTGGCTGAGGAATGAAATTATACACAACTCGAGTTCTATTTGATACCACCGAAGCAACCCTTGAAGATAACGTTCAATTTTCTGTACCGAACTCTCTTACAGTGTCATAGAACCCATAGTTACTGGCTTTAAACTCTGAACACTTGCAAACAAATCTCTCATAAGATTCAGTGACAAAGGTAATTTCCATCTAGACTTTCATTTTGCAAACAAATCTCTCATAAGATTCAGTGACAAAGGTAATTTCCATCTAGACTTTCATTTCGGGCCACGTGCAGATGGGAGGCAAATTATTAAGCTCTCAATCTTATACTAGATCATTCCACAACACATTCGCAAATCCCTCCAATTCGGTATGCCGCCAACTTAACGCACCCAAAACCGAAAAATATTTTTGTGAGTAAATACTTTGACGTAAACCACCCGTCAAAAGGCTCCTAAAATTATCTAAACACCACTTTAGAGAGAGAAACTGATGGGAATCCGTTGTTATTTTTCTTTTATTTTTTTCATTTTCATTTTTAGTTCTTTTTAGGCCTTTTCTTTCCTTAATTAGTCTCCAAGCATGTTTGGGACTAATTAGGCATTCTTCTGTTTTTAGTTGGTCATTTTAGTCATTTTAGCCAATTACTTGATTAACAAGTGAATCCTTCCTATAAATACCCAGTGTAATCTCATTTGTTCTTACTGTTCCCATTCGTGAAATATAAGACAACTTTGATTCTCTCTCTAAAATTAGGGTTTGGTATTTCTTTTTAGCCATTGACGTGTAGTTTACGTCAAATTGGTATCAGAGTGGGTGTCGCTCCAAACATTAGTGTTAGTGTGTACCGGTGTGTGTAGATTATCAAAATCGTATGCTACTCTCTCGATGACTCTAAAGAAATCCAAACAATGACAGTGGAGGATTCAAAAATTAAAGAAAGGCGATCAAGAATGGAGAAAAAACATTCAATATCTCATCAAGAACGTTGACTCTCACTTCTGCCTTATCACCATAAAACCGACCACCTCGAAAATTCTAATCTTGAACCCTAATTTCCCCCCAAACCCAAATCCATTCGATAAACCTTCCATTCAAGATTCAAGACAACCCACTTCTAGGGTTTCACCTACCATTTTACAATCCAATCCACAATTTACAACTCTAGCCACCAACCCTACAAAATTCCTCTACCACCACCCCGAACCCTCCAACCCACCACCCATTTTTCAAACCTCAAACATAAAAAATATTACGTTTCTGTCCCGATTGACTCCCGAAGCCCAATTCAAAATTATCGGTGGCTTGTTCAAGATTGGTTGCTTCACCCAATCATTCTTCTTTCCTCATTCACCCAATCATTCTTCCTCCCTCATTCACTCAATCATTCTTCCTCTCTCATTCACCCAATTGGATCAAATCAACGATAAGAATTCCCCTCCAAAGCTGGTTGATTGCAAAAAAGATCAAAACGATGAAATTGGGTTATAAATTGGGGATTTTTTTGATATTTTTGTCGAGAATGGTTGGATGACTTGCACGCACTTTCGCGAGCCGAAAATATTTGATTTGAGAGATTTCTTCCCAATCTTTGAGCATGGGGATGATGATTTTGATGAGGATGGATTGATGGTTGTCTCTACCGGGGAAGAAGTGGTGATGGGTGATGTGATTGATGGCGGGTATGTGGACCCATTTTTGGTGACATTTGACATACGCTTGGTGGGTGTAGCATTGAAGGGGTTCATCACGGGAATCTCGGGCCAAGATTTTGTTGATCGGCCATGTTTGGATGGTAACCCTATTCTGATTTATTGCAAGCCGGTACAAAGGACGTGTCCGAGGACGACTCTTCTTTCTAGTGGAGATCTCTTTGATGGTTATCTTGCCTTTTGGCCGTTCATCTCTTACGCTCGAGGACGAGCTTTTCGAAGCCGGGGAGAGTGATGGGAATCCGTTGTTATTTTTCTTTTATTTTTTCTATTTTTAGTTCTTTTTAGACATTTTCTTTCCTTAATTAGTCTCCAAGCATGTTTGGGACTAATTAGGCATTCTTTTGTTTTTAGTTGATCCTTTTAGTCATTTTAGCTAATTACTTGATTAGCAAGTAATCCTTTCCATATAAATACCCCATGTAATCTCATTTGTACTTACTTTTCACATTCTTGAAATATAAGACAACTTTTGATTCTCTCTCTAAAATTAGGAGCCATTGATGTGTAGTTTACGTCAGAAACACTATTTTCTATTTCAAAATTCAAGTCTACCCCAAATGAGGCTTACATGTGGGTATTTAAAGGAGAGGATTAGCTTAGGCTCCAAGTTAATACCCTAATTACAAAAATGCCATTACTATTATTACCTCTGAATACAAAAGCAAAATAAAGGAAAATACAATAACAAAATAAAAGAAAATAAAATGCAATAAAATCCCTAAAATAGGGACCCATTTTCATCACTCTCCCCCTCTTAAAACCAAGCTCGTTCTCGAGAGTTCAAGGGGGTGTCCATTCCGCAATTTTGTTCTTTATTTCTTCTTCTCCTCTTCATCTTCACCCAAATCAGCCCTAGAATTATCTACCCGGGTAAAAAACCATGGTTTTGGGGCGGTTGGGTTTGAGTCTGGGTAGGGCAGCCCAGGGGGTTTCCGAGCAGACCTAGGGCAAAATCCTAGGTTTTGGGGATCAAATTGGGGTTGAGAGGGCTGCCCGCCCATTGGGGGTGGTCGGCGGCCAGGAGGTGGCTGAGTTTGGGTCGGGTTGGGTTCGGGTGGAACCTTTTTGGGGTCGGGTGAACTGGGGTTTGGGTTGCAAGCAGGCGGGGAGGGTTTGGTGTGGTCGGAGATGAGGTGGGGAAGGGGGGGGGGGGGGGGTTTGGGGCTGCTGTCGAGAGTGGATTTGGGGAGATCTGGAGTCTGCCCTGAGTCGGACTGTCTCCGGCAGTGACTGGGGTGGGATGGGGCTGCGTGGGGGACTAGGGTTTGAGTGGAGGAGGGGCGGTGGATGTAGAGCAGGGGTTTTGGACGGTGAGGGTAGACTAGGGTTTTGGACGGGTGAGGGTAGACTACTGTTTTGGGAGTTGGAGGAGATTAGTTGGATGAGGGTATCAAATTTTTGGTTGAGTTCTTGGGTTAGGGCTAGGGTTTGTTTTTGTTGTTCGATCATGTGCCTTTATTCTTGAATCTCTTCATTGTGTTGTTTGGATTTCTTGGGAGCTATTGCGAGTAGCGTACGATTTGATAAAAAACAGAAATAGACACCGATACACCAAACACCAATGCTGGAGCGACACCCGCTTTGATAATAATTTTTCATAAACCACCCGTCAAAAGATTCATAAAATTATCTAAACACCACTTTAGAGAGAGAAACACTCTTTTCTATTTCAAAATTCAAGTCCACCCCAAATGAGGCTTACATGTGGGTATTTAAAGGAGAGGAGTAGTTTAGGCTCCAAGTTAAGGCCCTAATTACAAAAATGCCATTACTACTTCTTACCTCTAAATACAAAAGAAAAATAAAGGAAAATACAATAACAAAATAAAAGAAAATACAAAAGAAAATAAAATGAAATAAAATCCCTAAAATAGGGATCCATTTCCATCATACTTACTCAATTTAGTCCTCCCAATAATCGACTTATCAGGACCCGTGTATCCAATAAACATAGGCACATCGACCCTAATGTCACCTAGCTCTTGTTAACACTCGCAACATGATAGACATATTATTCCCACCCAATCGTTTACCATTTGGCTCACTTGTATCATCATCTTTATTAATAAGATCATCATCTTCATCAATAAGATCATCATCCAACTCAACGGGTCCCAAAGGACAAGGTTTTCGAGTTACATTAGCAACCACAGGCTGCTTCCCGGGATAACTTCTAATGTTTTGGCTAGGGTTTGGCTTCGTCACTTCCTTAAACAAACATTAAAAACATGATCTCTTTGATTCCAACCAATGTTTAAAAAATCGCTAGGCGGGCGGCTGATGACCGCCTAACACCTAGGCATTTTTATTTTTTCTTGACGCACATCACCAAGTATGCTGTGAAGTTTATGTTCCAAAGAATCTAACATTGATTTACACATGAATATTGGTAACAATACTCCCTACACCTTTAATATTACTAACATTTCTTTGAAGTCATTCATAAATAAAAGATTTCTAACACCAAGACAAATAATAGAAATATTAAACACAAATATCTTTTGTGCAAATGATATTTGATTCCTAAAACAAAAAATAGAAATATTACATATAAATAAAATAATGCTATTGTAGATATAAAATTAAGCAACATAATAAAATTATGCGAAAAAAATTCTATTATAATAATTCTATATACACAAAGCAACCAATGTTTTAAAAAGCGCGCTATTGCGCTATTGCGTTTTGCGGGCCAAAAACGCAACATTGCAGTCAATGTATTATGGGCTGCTCAAAAAGTGTGCGCTATTTAGCTTTGAATGTTACTTATTTTCAGAATTCTGTTTAAAATGTTATTATTGTTATTTTTTTAATTGTCAATTTAAAAAGTAACTTTAGAAAAAAATAAAAAAATCAATTTCAAATATAACTTTTTTTACCAATTTCAGTTTAAAATGTTACTTTCTTACAAATTTCATTCTAAAATGTTATTTATTTATTTATATTTTAATTATAAGTTTTTTAATTAAAAAGCGGAAATGCATGAATTGCTTGCGCGATGCGCGACGCTACTTCGGAGTCAGAACGCGACACCTTGTGCGACCGCGATTTAAAACATTGAAAGCAACGTTCTTACATATGCTATATCTAATATATTCCTATGCTACTGTAGTACTATTCCTATGCTACTGTAGTACTATGTACTTTCTTTAGAGAACTTGGATTTTTTTTTTTAAAACGCCGATTTTTTCACTTGGTTTGCTTACTTGACGCTTAGGCGTGGATTTTAGAACACCGATTACAAAGAAAGAAAATTTGTTCATCACTAAGAGCAAAAAAGGGTCATTTGAGAATGGGGGATTGTGTGTAGGCACAATAAATCTAGAATAAGTCCTAGATGGGGGTGAATAAGACTCAATAGACATTAATTGAAACTATGCCTAATTTTTGCCTAATCTAGCGCTTATGATTGATTTTGCTAGAAAACAGATTTGAACTAATATAGATTTGAAATAGAAAATGTGATGTTTTTAATAATAAAAAACGGATTAGAAGTGATGACTAATCAACACACCCATGGCTCAAGCCTAAGTCAATTATGCTTAATTAACTTGGTGACATTCATTTATGAGCTCAATTACCTAATTAACTCATCTTTAAAGTTCAGATCTCATGTATGTTAGTGTGTGATTTGATGAGTCAATAACAATATCACTGAAAACAACTCACAAGGCCAGATTTACGAGGTGAAATCCCACCTAGGGAGAAAACCTCGGATGCATGCAATCTCTCGCTAAACCTGAAAAGTGATTTTACGAAGTGCAAGTGCACAACTGTAATACGTGTTTAATACCTGACACCTTTACTGGTAGTTGCCTTAAACACCTCACCTCTCTCTCGATTGAATGAGAATCAACCACGAAGCTCCATCGCAATTGAGAAGAAGTCTCTCTCTTTCAAGCATCATACCGATTAGATCACTCATCCAATAAGTAATCCAACGCTGGAGTCTGATCTAAACATAGATATGAATGAAATCACGTATAAATTTGTGAATTGATCTAGCTTTTGTGGATTCAAAAACGACACGCATGTATAGACTTTACAAATACTCAAGATCAAGTACATATCTAGTGTAATTTGCTCAAGTAAGGTGGTGTGAGTAATTGTAGAAGCGAGTCCAAAAGCCTCTAAAGAACGAGCGCAGATGATAGAACCACCACAATTGAATTTTAAAATTCGAGTCTCTCTCTCTCTCTCTCTCTCTCTCTCTCTCTCTCTCTCTCTCTCTCTCTCTGTATATATATATATATATATATATCCACATGTCCATCTGCATGTGCAATTTAAAACTGTACGCATGGTTGAGATCTGGCGTTGTTTGCACAGATGTGCAAACATGCCAAATTTCAACTGTTTAAGGTTCCAAATGCACCCCCCAAAGTTTGGAAACTTTACACATTTTGAAAAACATTTTTGCAATAAACTCCAACACACTTTGTATATAAAAACTGTGCACAAAGCCAAAGATATCTAAATCACAAAATTCAACAAAGAGGATACTCTTCAAATTAAGCGCGTCATCATAAGTTTGGTAGAAGTAATGAATATCTGATACCTCATGAAGTGTAAAAGACCAATATAAGATCCAAGCAATACTCACCATTGACATCTAGAAGCCAAGGTATGAGCTTGATTGATGAAAGGCTCAAATATATTGGCACGGAAGTAGCCAATCTAACTAAAATAGATACAACTACATTTTCAGCAATTTTCATACCATTTACCATGCTGTAACCTGTCAAGGTAATAACACAGTGGAGGAATAAGACGCTTATCATCAGAAAAAGAATGGTGTGTAAGTTGGACTCTACAATTATTCTCATCAAAGTATATCACCTCGTGCCCATCTCCATTATAATCAAATTCACCCAATTTTAATGGTTGGGCCAGCAATTGTTGCACCCACTCCGTAATTCGTTGGTTACGTGATTGTCTTTTCACGGCGGCATTGAAAGACTGAGCATCCAATGAGTGCTTTAAAAACCTTTTGTGATAGTAATCCTTCGACGATCACATTCCATGTGGTAGTGAAGTAATTTAAAAAAAAGAGACATTTTGTGAACGTGTTAACATAGATGTTTAAGTCGTGCTTACTGCAGTGAAGGTAAGGGGGTCTGAAATTATTCCTATTAATAGTTAAGTACACGTGTTCGAAATTTATTGTATGGAAAAATGGCATTTTAAATTACTTCACTACTACATATGTGGGGTTTCTGAAGTGGCATAACTATTAACTAATGATACGTGCATTCTGCAAACAAAATAAAATGAACGAGGCTTTAGTTTTACTAATTCAGCCATTTTTAGTATATGTTGCGTCACTTGCAATGTGTTTACTATTTTTTATTTCTATGTGACAGGAAGGATGGTGCGACAGTACTGGATCTGTTGAACAAATTCACGCTAAGTTGTTAAAGAGGCAGGAGGCGGCAGCTAAGCGTGAGAGAGCCATGGCATATGCTCTGGCTCACCAGGTAATGGTCACATCCTTCTTGGCAAGAACACAAGATGATATGGAACCTAAGCTGCATTCAGATTGTTAAAGAACAATGTGGGATAAGTATAAATGTTTGAGTATTTATGTGTCAATTGTTTGACCTTTGATGTAAGCATCATGAACTAAAATATGGTATTAGGTTTTCAATATATCAAAATGTCTATCGTGACACTTCATTAATGTGAAATGTGAAATAATTGGGAAAAGGCTTTGTTGAGTTGAGTTGAGTTGAGTTGATGTTTTTCCCATCAATAGTTTAAAACATTACTCATAAAATGGTCAGAAAACATTGACTAGTTTTGTTGTGACTCCATATTTTTGGTAAAACAGGATTTTGGGAAATTTTACAATGATATAGGCCGTGTGCATGGAAACAACCCGATAAACTCTAACGTGACACTTGATGTATCGCATCAGGGTTTGATTGCATCGCTTTATTTGTGGCTAGACGTTATAATAATATGGAGTGGATTACGTTTTGGCATGTTGGATTATGTTTTGGCAAGAAAAAGGTCAATGCTTCAAGGTCTTTCTAAGGGAGTGGATGGTATGCATGAACATTAACATTGGCGGTGGTGGTGATGTGGACACAAGCTTTGGTTGAATGGTTAACAGTTAGAAGGTTAGGCTTTATTATGCAAGAGTTTTAACAGTTTGAAAGGTTTACAAGGATAGTCAGGGGCAAGGCAACAAGGTCTTTTGAGTAGGGTCGTGTGAGAACAATAACAGATGCCACTGTTAAAAAAATTTGTAATCTACAAACTATAAGTTACCTTGCATTATGTTGTCAAGGTATCTAGTTCTTAAGAATGTATCAAAATTAGTAATAAAATCTGCGTTGTAAGATGAAGAAGGTAATTTAAAATGAGAATCCACTACGTGGTTAATGCTGGTAAGCTACGAAGCACGGGTATTCTACGAAGGAGATCAGGTACATATCGGATACTTATACGTCACAGATACTCTCAAAACAGAGGTACATATCAGATACTCCGTGGACACTCTTGAAGTATAGATATCATGGTTTATATGATTAGGGCAAGCTGATCATTCCACCCATGTGAGTATCTTATGTAGGATAAGCTAAGAAGGACATATACTTTTTTGGTAGATTTGTCTATGATATGAGTTATAGTTCTTGTGGCTCGTATTTGAATATTCATTTCATACTATTATCACCATGTAATTGCAAAATATGTTATGATCGATACTTGATAATCTATTGAAACTTTAATTCCTAGTTTGATTTGAATTATTATGCCTTTTTATATTATTACGGTATATATGTATAAACATTAGGGCTGTTATACCTATATATTCCCCAAAGGTGAATAAGCTCTAAGTTGCAAAAGAGTTAATAAATGTGCTCGGCTTTACTCCAAAGTGAGGTCGTCTCAGTGTCAATCTGCTCGGTCGATCTATTTGAATAAAATTGGACGCGTTTATGTTCCTGTGAGTGCTAAGATGTTCCCTATTAAACACGTGGGATTCTAATAGCATATCTGTTACACCACAATTATCCGTGCGCTTATCAACAAGACCAATCCATGATCCAAGGCGCTCTAATTTATTATGATAAACATGTATCTCCAGGTGTAACTGTCCGACTTATAAGGGCAATCCACCTGTTCTCTTGTAAACATCTACAAATCACCTATAAATAGGGCATTAGCCCATGAAATAAAGGGACCCCCCACTGATATCTTCTCAAGCCACGAGTTGTATCAGAAACCCTAATTGTAACGTTGTCAATAAGTTCAATAATAAACCAACAGTACCATGGATGTAGGAACCACGTAAAATCATTTCGTTTTCTTTGTCTCTCATCCCCATTCTCTATAATGTTATTTCTCTCCGGATTAATTTATTTATCATTTGTTACCTCCATTTTTGGACGTTAACAAATTGACGGCGTCTGTGGGAACCTTGTAATAAGCCATTGCAGTTCCTGCCCAAAACCACTTATTTAGATAATTAGCAGAGACAATCTGGAATGGCGGATAACCCCGAGGGCAGTCGCGTGGCAGAAGTTCAGACATCACCTACCCCTATCGGGGCAGTCGACCTACGTAGTACATTAATGAGCCTCGCTAAAGGGCAAGAAGCGATGCAGGAAAGTGTCGGGCAGTTGACACACACCCTCCAGACGAGGCCGGTGCAACCCAATCCGAATAACGTGACTTCCGGACTCGAGATATCAAGAAGCGGCGAAAGGCGACCTCCTCCAGTGCCTCACAAGGAACGACAGCAAGAATACCGTAGACAGGCGATGGAGAATCCCAGGAGGCTAAACCTGGGATCCTGCGGAAACACCAGCTCCTCCCGGCGAATCGGGTCGCAACGGGATCTGACATACTACCCCGGAGCAACCTCCTCCATTCAGTCACCCAGCCACATTTTGATGACCAACCATATTTAGAAGAACGTCCCAGCGTGCTTGAAAGACTTAGCAGGGCTCAGTGTTTGATCGACTAGGCCCACGTTGCAATCGCTGGCAAGCACCAGGAGCCTTGCGCGATTACTCCCGGAGGAGCGCATCAGGTAGGTCCGCCACTAGGGGCTCCCGTTGCTCTGCCTGAGCGTTGGCCGAAGCCGAGCAGACTTTCCAGGAAGAGAGCTCGGTCGAAAGCTGAGGACGGGCAAAAAATCCAATTGAAGGCGGTATCGAAGATGATAACCAGCCATGGAAAGGCTCCATCCAACGCCTAGAAGACCGCCTGAGAGAGATGACCAAGTCGAAGAACCCCCATCAGCGGGATTTCACAAAGATATCCCCCTTTATCTCCTCCGTCGTGGTGTACCCCACTCCGGCGAAATTCAAGCTGCTGATTATCACACCAAAATACGATGGGAGAACAGATCCCATTTTGCACGTCGAATAATACCAAGCCACTGTAGACATCTATTCCATCCCGGACGAAATGAGATGCTGATCATTCTCTAGCACCATAACTAGCTCCGCCCAAATCTGGTACAACAGTTTGTACAGGGGCAGATAAATTTTTTTCAGCAATTGGCCGACCTGTTTGTCAGCAATTTTTGTTTTAGCGCAAAGCCAAGGAAGCAAGTTGCCTATCTGCTTGGCGTTTGCCAAAGGGCAGATGAGAGCACCCGCGATTATTTTATTCGGTTCAATACCGAGAAGCTGGAGGTGTTAGATTACAACGAGCCAACCGCCATCTGATGAGTGGATTGTGACTAGGAAAGCTGTTCTGGGCATTAGCCAAGGAGCCGCCCAAAACCATGACTGAATTGCTGGCCAAAGTAGGGAAAATCATGAACGCAGAAGAGGTAATGGCAGCCAAAGAATCCGACGGCTCAAAGCCATCAGCCGGTAAGAACAGCGACAAACAGGAGCACAAGGATAAAAAAGGCTGACTAGCCAAGAAAGTATGACGAGTACACGCCCCTCACAGTTGGCGTCCACCACATCCCGGAGGAAATCCGGAAAAGCAAAGATATCTGATGGCTGGGAAAGCTGAAAATGCCAGCAAATAAGAGGGATAGAAGCAAGTATTGCGAATTCCACAAGGACTATGGTCACAATACAGGCCATTGTATAGCTCTGAAGAATGAGATCGAAGGCTTAATTAGGAAGGGCAAGCGGTCCAAGTATGTGGATGGAAATAGCTGATCAAATCCTGAAGAAAGCAAAGTCAGGAGATGGTTAGAATCACCCAGCCAGAGGATGGCCAACAAGAAAAGGGCGAGGGATGACGACTCGGATGACGACCCAGATCTTCCTATAAAACCCAGAGAACCTATACACGACGTCGGCATGATATTCTTTGACTATCATGTCATCGCCGGAGGTGGAGCTAATGGGGGAGAAAACCCCGCAGAAAGGAAGGCCTATCTAAATGAGGCCCAATCTTGCGAGCAAACACAGATAAACCTGACAGCAGGTTCAGATAAACGATCTCACAAGGTGAACAAGGACAAATTACTCGTCAGCTTCTCAAAAGACGACCTGTCTGGGGTAT
Source organism: Sambucus nigra (assembly GCA_949130495.1). Taxonomy (NCBI): domain Eukaryota; kingdom Viridiplantae; phylum Streptophyta; class Magnoliopsida; order Dipsacales; family Adoxaceae; genus Sambucus; species Sambucus nigra. The sequence continues at coordinate 488,170,564 of OX422218.1, read as the reverse complement.
TATACCCCCATGACGCTTCACTGGTCGTCACAATGGTCATCCAAGAAGGTTGGGTGGCCAAGATCCTGGTGGACAACGGAAGCTCTGTAGATGTGATGTTCTACAGTTGTTACAAAAAGTTGAAGCTCCAGGAAATAGAACTAACACCTTATCATCATCCTCTGATCGGATTTTCAGGAGAAAGGGTGTACCCCCGGGGACGGTGGAGTTAGTTGTGGTCGGCACCTGGCCGATCCGCCGGACGGAAAAAATACTTTTCTTCGTCCTTAATAAGAATGTACTTTTAGCCTACAATGTGATCTTTGGAAGGATCGGCCTGAAAAGTTCGAAGCCGTCCCATCCACTATACAACAGTGCTTAAAGTTTCCAACCCACTTCGGAGTAGGTACTGTCAAAGGTAATCAAAAGGTGGCGTGCGAATGCTATTTCACTTCAGTCGACTAGGAAGAACAGAAGAAGTTGACGACCACCTATCACATGGAAACTATCGATCCCCGAGATGAAGCAAAACTGGTCAAAGGGCAGCTTGCTGAAGAAATTAAAACAGTCCCACTTGACACCACTCACCCAGAACGAACAGTTCAAATTGGGTTGTCTTTAAATCCGCTTTTAAGGAAAGAACTGGTAAGCTTCCTGCAGCGACGCAAAAATGTGTTCGCGTGGAGCCACGAAGAGATGCCTGGAATAGATCCCAACTATGTGTCCCACGAATTGAATGTGATGGAAGGGGCCAGGCCAGTCAAGCAGAAACGAAGGGTTTTTGATGCTGACAAGAACTTCTCCGTTCAGGAAGAAGTCCACAAACTGCAGAAAACCAACTTCATCGATGAAGTCAGTTACCTGGAGTGGCTAACTAACGTGGTCATGGTAGCAAGAAAATGACAAATGGAGGATGTGCGCCGATTTTACCGGCCCGAACAAAGCCTGCCCAAAAGATTATTTCCTGCTACCGCGGATTGACTAGTTGGTCGACGCCACGGCGGGCCACGAGCTCCTCAGTTTCATGGACGCATACTCCGATTACAACCAGATCAGGATGAAGCCCTTCGACAGAGAAAAGACATCCTTTATAACCCACAAAGGTACCTACTGTTATAATGTTATGCCATTTGGACTTAAAAATTGTAGGAGCCACCTACCAGAGGCTGGTAAACAAAGTTTTCGAAGACCAAATTGGGGTCAACATGGAGGTTTACGACGAGATGCTTACTAAAAGTGAACTGGTCGCCGACCACATTAAAGACCTCGGGCAGACCTTCGACAAACTAGAGAAGTACCAGATGAAGCTGAATCTCGTCAAGTGTGTGTTGGGGGTAAAGGAAGGCATGTTCCTTGGCTTTATCGTCAACTAGCGGGGTATTGAAGCTAATCGCAACAAGATCTAGGTTCTGCTCAACATGAAGCCTCCTACGACGAAGGACGTGCAAAGACTAACAGGGTGAGTGGCCGCGTTGAACAGGTTCGTTTCCAGAGCCACTGATAAGTGCTTGCCTTTCTTTAAGGTATTGCGAAAGTTGTTCGAATAGAACGAGGAATGCGAAAACACGTTCGTAGGACTGAAGCGTTACATGGGCTCCTCACCTCTCTTATCACGACCAGTTGTTGGCTAAAAACTCTACTTCTATCTCGCAGTGTCCGAATCAGTGGTTAGTTCGGTGCTGGTGAGGCAGGAGGAAGGGGTTCAGAAACCAGTTTATTATACCAGCAGAGCATACCAGGGGGTTGAGAAGGGAGAAATTGGCATTGGCGTTAAGAGAAGCTTCGCGAAGAATGAAACCGTACTTCCAAGCCCGTACTATTGTAATCTACACGGATCTGCCTCTCCGGCAAGTCCTACATAAACCAGAAAAGTTTGGTCGGCTCATGGCTTGGGCGGTTGAGCTGGGTGCGTATGATATACAATATGTGAACCTAGAACTGCTATAAAAGGACAGGTATTGGCGGACTTCATCGCCGAGTTCACCAACGAGGAGAAACCTCCTGAGCAGACTCCCCTGGGAGAGAGATCGGTTCCCAGCAGTGAACAATCACACCTAGAGGGGACCATAAATACTTGCAAAATCGAGCAGACTCCCAAGGGAGAGAGCTCCTCGAAAGAAGCAAAGGGACAATGTGACGAGTCTCATCGCAAACTTTTCAGGTTCGGCAAATTGGAAGAAGCAGATATCGACCAGGACAACGCTATATGGTGGTTGTATGTTGATGGGTCATTTTGTACGGCGGGAAGTGGCGCAAGCATTATCATTGCCACGCCTGATGAGATAGACATAGAATATGCGCTGCGATTTCAATTTGAAGCATTTAATAACAAAGCAGAATACGAAGCTTTAATTGTGGGACTGAGTTTGGCTTCGTCCACGGGAGTTGACCACATTTCAGCACATAGCGACTCCCAGCTAGTTGTCAACTAGATATTGGGGGTTTACGAAGCTAGGGAGGAGTCCATGGCAAAATACCTGGCCATCGTACAACAAAGGTTGGAAGGGTTCACGGACACAAAAATCGTAAGAATCCCTATATTGGAAAACGTCCGAGCAGACGCCCTGGCTAGGCTGGCCTCGGCGACGAGAATATCTTTAAAAAGAACAATTCCAATTGAAGTTCTTGTACAGAGGAGTATAGACGAAGATCCACACAAAGTGATGGAGGTAAATCTGGGACCTTTCTGGATGGACCCCATACGAGCATACATTGAGGATGGCAAGCTCCCTGCAGATCCGAACGAGGCTAGAAAGATGCGCTACGAAGCAGCCCAGTATGTCATGGAAGCAGGAGTACTATATAGGCGAGGGTACACCGTCTCACTGTTGAAGTGCTCCCACCCGATGGAAGTCGACAAACTCATTAAGGAAGTACATGAAGGATGTTGTGGAGTCCATTCTGTTGGAAGATCGTTGGTAAAACGTATAGTGACCCAAGGATATTACTGGCCGACCATGAAGGCTGATTGCGCAGAATATGCGAGAAAGTGTGATTAGTGCCAGAGGTTCGCAAAGATCCACCGCTCCCTTGGAGCCCCATTAACTCCAATTGTATCACCATGGCCGTTCTCTATATGGGGAATAGACCTAGTCAGACCTTTGCCGAGGACGGTACAAGTACCTCGTAGTAGCAGTGAACAAGAGTTTTTTTATGAGGATATACTCGTTTATATCCTCGGTTTGGCTGAAGATTACCTCTAAACGGACGACCCCTCAGGGGCCGACCCTTCACCAGGCTCCGGACGACCCCTCAGGGGGCCGACCCTTCACCAGGCTCCAGACGACCCCTATGGGGGCCGACCCTTCACCAGGCTCCAGACGACCCCTCAGGGGGCCGACCCTTCGATAGACTCCGGACGACCCTCCGAGGGTACGACAGTACGAGGCCAGAATTAGGCCAGACTCACTACCGGAAGGAACTTTGCCCTCGGCCTCGGCTCATAGGCCGAGGGTGACATCATCGCAGCGCGTGGTTTGGGAGACGCGTGGAACAATGCGCGTGAGGCTCACATGGCACATGGGAGACCGTTATAACAAAATCACACCCTCACGTGAGGGAATATTATGTCATCATTTGGCATCTACAGGTGTCAATAGGGGATTGGCTAGATCATCATTCACATGCACCATGCATACTTGGGGGGTACACTACACCCCCCAAGACCTATATATACTTGTCACCTACAACCCTACAAGGGATCGATGAATTGATTGTAACTCTAGCTAAAACTCTGCTTGTACACACAGTGGAGAGAGAAAGGGAGCTTATGTGCATTGTATCCAAGGCCATTAGTGCCCATACTTAGTGGATCACACACTCACAGTGGATGTAGGCCAAATTGGCTGAACCACTATACATCATTGTCTTATTCTTCTTATACTCATCTTCTTCTACACACTTATACACTTACATCTCTATGACTGTCATGGCTGCTACTGTTTGAGCTCATTATCACTTATCCGGTGATGCGCTAAATCTTAGCATCATCAGTTTGGCGCCGTCTGTGGGAAACGAGAAGACATCTCTTCCTTTGTACAGCTCGACCTCACTGGGCACTCTGGTGGTGAGCCAGCACTCCCCCTGAGAGGAGATGTTTCACCATTGAAAGAGACCCACTAAGGTTCTCAAGCTCATTACTCTTTTCTTCAGTTCAGCTTTTCATAGCTCAAACACATGGCACCTGAAATGCCACCGCCACCGCTTCCCCCGCCGGATGAGGGGGGAAGACCCAGTTCCAGTCAGCCGTCGCCTCAGTCTGAGATGGCTGATGTGGCTGCAGCCTTAAAGTCTCTGGCAGCAAGCCAGCGGATGATGCAGGAGCAGTTCACAGCTCTAAGCCAGAACATACTAAGACCACCAGGGGTTTCACCTGAGATGATTACTCCGGCAGCAGCTCCAGGACAGCATGAGGCCAGGGGACCACCCCAGGCACCACGCAAAGACCTGCCACCCCCTCAGCGGCGTAGGGATGTTGCTGACCCCCGGCGTCTACGCCTGGGGAGGCAAGGAAACCCTTGCCCTGAGGACAGGTATGACGATCTGGAGGGAGAGGAGGCCCCAATAGAATGCTGGGAACCGTATGAGGTCTCCAACAATACTGTACGACCTCTCCAGGATAGTAGAGGAAAGTGCGGGAGACCAAACCCTGATGATCGCCCGAGAGGCTCTGCTTTTGATCGCTTGAGCAGGGTGTCAGCCTTTGAGAGGCTGGGCCCAGTAAATGACCTGCGGGAAAAATTGTCCAGGTCAAGAAGTGCTGCGAGGTCCAGGAGGGAGGCTGCAGATGGCCGACCCCAAGGACGGGATGACGGTCAAAGGGAAGTAAATAGCCGACACAGGCCTGCCGCAGCAGAACCCTCCGTCCACCTTAAAGAGGCGGCAGGGGATAATATCGGCCTAGCCGACCCTGTGAGGCCCTGGAATGACTCGATCCAGCGATTGGAGGATAAGATTTGCGACATACTGAAGAGCCGTGACCCTCTTCAGAGGGGATACACCATAGGCTCACCCTTTGTGGCAAAGATAGTCAACTTCCCCACGCCATCAAAGTTCAAGCCACCTGTGGTCACCCAAAGATATGACGGGAGCACCAACCCAGTCCACCACGTGGAGATGTATCAGTCAGCAGCAGATATATACTCTATCTCGGATGAGATGAGGTGTCGTGCCTTCTCTGGTACCCTGACTGGGGCTGCACATGTCTGGTACACGTCTCTCCCAAAAAACTCCATTGAAAACTTTAAGCAGTTGGCAAACCGGTTCATCCACAATTTCTGCTTCGGGATGAGGCCAAAGAAGAAGACTATCCACCTGCTCTATGTTAAGCAGGGGAAGAATGAGAGTCTAAAAGACTACATAGCCAGATTCAACAAAGAGAAGCTGGAGGTGGAAGACTATGAGGAGAGCATAGCTATGACAGCCCTGATTGGAGGACTCCAAAAGGGGAAACTGTTATGGAAGCTTGCTGAAGATCCTCCGAAGGCTGAATTGCTGTCGACAGCAGGGAAGGTGATGAACGCCGAAGAGGCGATGGCCGCAAAATATGAAGACGAAAAAGGAGGTGCTAGTGGGGGTAGATACCCTAAGAAGAACAAAGAGGGGAAGAAGAGGTCCACGGATGACAAGTTCGCTGGTTACACCCCTCTAACGGTCAGCTGTGAACAGATTCTCAATGAGATAAAGAGTGACCGGTCCCTGAAGTGGCCTGAGAAGCTGAGGGCAGCCCCCAGCAAGAGGAATAAGAACCTGTGGTGTGAATTTCACCAAGACCACGGCCACGTAACAGACAAATGCTTTGCTCTGAAAGATGAGATTGAGAAGATGCTGAAAGAAGGGAAGCTCAGAAAGTACGTCGACAAAGGTGCCTTCAAGAGGGGCCGAGGGGACGACCCCAGAAAGAAGCGAGGCGATGCATGTAGAGAAGGTCCTCAAAAAAGAGGGGACGACCCTCCTGATGATGAGGACGACCCTGACCTCCCGCCGAGAGACGACCACGGCCCTGTCAAGAGACTTAATATGATCTCGCTCGGAGTGGGAATGATCTCCGGGGGTCTAGGAGGAGGAGGGTCTGAGGTTGCTGACAGGAAGGCCCATTTGGCTGAGGCCAAGGCAGTGACGAAGACGGTACACTCAACCTCTCTGGAGGTCAAGTCAGAAAAGAGGAAGAAGGTTGATATGGACACTCTGATAGTGGGATTTTCAAGAATGGACTTCAAAGGCCTCTTGGCCCCACATGATGACCCTCTCGTCATCACTACCAGGGTTCACGGGTGTGAGGTACCGAGGATCCTGGTAGATGGGGGTAGCTCTGCAGATGTGATGTTTTGGCCATGCTTCAAAGCCTTAGGCCTCAGCCGTGCTAGACTCGTCCCATACCATCATCCATTGATTGGGTTCAGTGGGGAAAAGGTTCATCCCCTTGGGGTATATGAGGCTGATGTTAGGATGGGGGACGAGTGGCCGAGATGGCTTACCAAGAAGGTCAGTTTCTTTATGATGGATGAACATGTGTTTTCGGCTTACAACATCATACTGGGGCGTGTGGCCCTCAAGGGGTTTGAAGCTGTGCCGTCTACGGTCCATCAGATGATTAAATTTCCTACCCCTTACGGGGTGGGGGAAGTTCAGGGAGACCAGATGACAGCGCGAGAATGTTACTACAACTCCGCTGAAGAAAGGGAGGCACACAAGAGGGCTACGACCACTTACAATATTGATACCCTAGACCCCAGGGATGAGACGAAGCTAAAGAAAGGAGAGGCCGCGGAAGAGGTAGAATCCATCATCCTCGATGAGGATGACCCGGAAAAAACCGTCCAAGTCGGCAAGTCTCTGAAACCCAACATCAAGGAAGACCTCATTAAACTGTTGAGGAGAAGACGAAGCTCGCATGGAGTCATGTAGATATGCCGGGGATTGACCCTGAAATCATGTGCCACAAGCTCAATGTGGTAGAGGGAGTGAAGCTGGTAAAGCAGAAGAGGAGAATTTACTCTAGAGAAAAGTATGAGGGCATCAGGGACGAGGTCAAAAAATTAGAAGACGCTGAGTTTATCAGAAAGGTCATCTACCCCGAATGGCTGTCCAATGCAGTCATTGTTCCAAAGGCCAACGGAAAGTGGAGAATGTGTGTGGACTTCACAGACCTCAACAAGCACTGTCCCAAAGACAGCTTCCCTCTCCCCCGCATTGACCAAATGGTAGACGCTACCGCAGGCCATGAGCTCATGAGCTTCATGGATGCCTATTCAGGGTATAACCAGATCTTCATGAACCCTGAAGACTCGGAGTAGACGGCCTTCATCACTGACAAGGGGACATACTGCTATAGGGTCATGCCCTTTGGCCTAAAAAATGCGGGGGCCACGTACCAACGCCTGGTAAACAAAATGTTCGAAGACCAAATTGGGAAGTCTATGGAGGTCTATGTAGATGACATGCTGACTAAGAGTTTGAAGGCAGAGGATCATGTGGCAGACCTGGAAAGGACCTTTAACACGATGGACAAATACCAGATGAAGCTCAACCCGACCAAGTGTGTCTTCGGGGTCGGAGCAGGGAAGTTCTTGGGGTTCATTGTCAACCAAAGAGGCATCGAGGCCAATCCTGAAAAGATAAAGGCCCTTGTTGAAATGAAGACCCCCAAGTCCATTAAAGACGTTCAGAGACTCACAGGGAGAGTTGCTGCCTTGAACAGGTTCGTGTTTAGGGCCACAGACAAGTGTTTGCCATTCTTTAAGATCCTTAGGAAGGCCTTCGAATGGAGTGAAGAGTGTGATGAGGCTTTCAGGGACCTAAAGTCATACTTAGGGTCTCCCTTGCTGCTGTCACGACCCGTGCAGGGTGAACGACTTTATGTATACCTCGCCGTCTCAGAGTCGGCCCTCAGTGCAGCCATTGTGAGAGACGAAGACGGGATACAGAAGCCTGTGTATTTTAACAGCAAGGCACTCCAGGGGGCAGAGTAAAGATACCCGAGGATGGAGAAGTTAGCCTACGGCTTGATCCATGCCTCAAGGAAGATGAAGCCGTACTTCCAGTCCCATACAATGGTCATCCTCACCGACTCTCCTCTTAGGCAGGTCCTACACAAGCCAGAAAAATCAGGCAGGTTAATGGCCTGGGCTATAGAGCTGGGGGAGTTTGACATTGTGTATCAGCCTAGGACGGCCATTAAGGGGCAAGCATTGGCGGACTTCGTGGCTGAGTTTACTTGGGAAGATGATGAAGCCGAGGATGAGGGCCTCGGGAGGATAGATACCCGACAGGGTGAGCTCGCCGACATGCCTACAGATAAGGCTGAGACAAGCACCGCTAGAAGGAAAGCGACTGAAAACGAAGAGGGAAGATACATCTTTAGACAGGGATCCCTCTCCGAGGGTAATTTTTCAGAGAGAGAGACTCTGTGGAGCCTCTTCGTTGACGGGTCCTCCTGTGACAACGGAAGTGGAGCTGGACTGATACTATCAGCACCCGATGGCACAGACGTTGAATACGCCCTGAGGTTCAACTTCAAAGCCTCCAACAACGAGGCTGAATATGAGGCCTTGGTAGCGGGCCTCTCCTTGGCCAAGTCTCTTAGTGTCGGCCAGATTGGTCCATAGTGATTCAAGGCTAGTAGTGAATTAGATACTAGGAGCCTACGAGGCTAAGGACGAGAGGATGGCTAGGTACCTTGAGAAAGTGAGGTCATTACTGAAAGGCTTCAGAGAAGTGAAATTAAAGAGGATACCTAGGCTCGACAATGGCCGTGCTGATGCCCTTGCGAGGTTAGCCTCGACAACTAGGACAGACATCAGGAGGACGGTCCCAGTGGAAATTTTGCTTCGACCAACTATTGAAGATGCTGAGGGAACACTTGGCAGTTGCCTGAAAGTTTCTCAGGAGGCTTCATGGATGGACCCTTTGATCAGATACATTAAAGAGGGAGAGATGCCAGAAGCAAGGTAAGAAAGGAAGAAGCTGAGATACAGGGCTGCAAAATTCACTGTCATCGGAGACACCTTGTACAAAAGGGGGTTTTTGCTCCCCTTACTTAGGTGTGTGCATCCCTCAGAAGTCCCTTCCATTTTGCAAGATGTGCATGAAGGATCGTGCTCAAGCCACGTTGGGGGTAGATCCTTAGCGAAGAGGGTGATCACCCAGGGCTACTGGTGGCCGACCTTGGGGAAAGACGCAGCGGCATATGTAAAAAAGTGTGACAAATGTCAAAGATTTGCCACCATCCCTCACCAGCCCCATCAGCCTCTTACTTCCATTACATCCCCATGGCCGTTTGCAGTATGGGGGATCGACCTGGTAGGACCCTTACCGAGAGCTGTCAATAACTATCGGTTCCTCATCGTAGCGATTGACTACTTCTCAAAGTGGGTGGAGGCCGAACCAATGGTCACGATTACAGAGCAGAAGACCTTCCAGTTCATCTGGAAAAATGTGATATGCAGATATGGTCTCCCCAACACCCTCATCTCGGATAACGGGACTCAGTTCAAGAATACCTCTCTACAGAAGTACTGTGAAAGGGTGAGTATCAAACAATTTTTCTCCACCCCAGACCGACCTCAGGCCAATGGGCAAACAGAAGTTACAAACAGGACAATCCTAGATGGAATCAAGAAGAGGCTTGAGGAGGCAAAAGGAAGATGGGCCGAGGAGTTATATGCCGTGCTGTGGGCATACAGGACGACAGTGAGGACCTCTACCGGAGAGACCCCATTCATGCTAGCTTATGGCTCAGAAGCCGTCATCCCCACCGAGATTGAGTTTCCTATGCACAGGGTCCAAATGTATGACCCCCAGAGAAATGCAGAAGAAAGGAGACTTGACTTGGACCTAATCGAGGAAAGGAGGGAAGATGCTGAGATAAGACAAGCCGCCTACCAGCAGAGGACCGCAAGGTTTTACAATCAGAGGGTGAAACAGAGGCCTATCGCAGTGGGGGACTTGGTCCTCAAGAAGACTTGGCAAAAGCCCAACGAGCTCCATCCTAATTGGCATGGCCCATATAGGGTCATCGATGAAGTCGTCCCTGGGACCTATAGACTAGAAAACCTAGAAGGGGAACCTTTTTCCAACCCCTGGAATGCAGATCATTTGAAGAAATACTATCAGTAGTGTTGTAAGGTCTAGATAGACCATAATTGTAATAAGAGTTGCTCCAACAGAACACTTGGAAAATTAATGAGAAATATCAGTGCTTCCCCTCATCCTGTGGTTATCAGTTCTAGTACGCATGGAAACATCTACAGAGAACCATTAAGTTGAACCCTCGGCTATAATGAGGGCCAGTGGAGGGGACGACCCCACCACTGTCCTCAAGAAAGACGAGGAAAAACTTTGTTAAAAACCATTAATTTGGTAAGTTGAACCCTCGGCTATAATGAGGGACAGTGGAGGGGACGACCCCACCACTGTCCTCAAGAAAGACGAGGGAATACTTTGTTTAAAACCGTTAATTTGGTGGTTAATCCTCGGCTATAATGAGGGCCAACGCAGGGGATGACCCCTCGTTCACCCTCAAGAAAGACGAGGGAGAGGTTAGTGGCATTAAAGACAACACAAATAGTACAAGAAGCAAATATGGAAGACAGCAAAGGAGACGATAGTATTAATGAAATATCAAGTGTTCTACAAGTAGAGTACAAAAATATTGATTACATCAAGAGGGTATGGGCTACAGACAACCACCCTATGGAACAGCATCAGAGGGCAGGGCCTCAACATCTATAAGAGAGGTTTCCTCTGTGACTATGACAGGCTGAGCCTCAGACGTGCCTGTGCCTTCTGCATGTTGGGATTCCACCTGGGTCAGAGCCTCGGCGATCAGAGGGTCGTCCAGTTGGACTGCTTCAAGGGACGGGCGGACCGAAGAGACGACGTCGCCGAACTTGAGGACGACCCACCGACAGGCCATCTTTATCCCTCTTTCCAAATATTCAAGGCCGAAGCCTTGAAACTCGTCAGAAATTTTATAAGCCTCAACAGCATCAGCCTCGGCTTTCCTGATAGCTGCTTCAAGATCAGTCTTGTGCTTGACCCCCATGTTGGTCAAGGCCTCGTCCTTTTCCAGGATAAGCAAGTCTTTGGCCTTAAGGTCCTCGTCATGCTGCCTCGTCAGCTGGTCCAGGATCCTTGCATGCTCAGTCCTGGTACTTTCCAACTCGGCCCTTGTAGTATCAAGCTCCGATTGAATATCTGCCTCGTGTTGAATAGCCCTCTCGGCTTCATAGAACTTTGCTTGGTTCTCAGCCATCCACTTGGTGGCCGAAGTAAAGGCGCATACAGACTGCACAATAAAAATAAACAGATGTCAAGAGGCCGAGGAAACAGTTGGTGAAAGAATGAAATTAAAGAAGTGGGTCAAGACCAATACCTGTGCAAGGGCGTGCAGACCATAGTCGTACACTTTGGCAGGAGGCATCTTTGACAGGAACTCGTAATCAGCGGCCGAGGGAGCAGAAAACATTGAGGCATTGGCTGCCCTCAAGTTTGTGATCAGTGATGAGGGCTCGGCCCTGAGATGTGCCAGGTTCTGGGACCAGAAGACCCCCATGCTAGAAGAGGAGGTGGTTCCCTCAGACCCCTCAACCCTAGCCCTCGTCCGTGATCTTGGCCGAGGGTCTACGGGGGTCTCGGGCTCTTTCCTCTTCTGCGTACCAACGGTCGGCTCAGCAGGGGTCGGCCCTGCGTCCTGTGTCTTCCTCGGAGCCTGCTGAGGCTCCTTTACTTTCTTCTTGGCCAAGCCTGATAATAAGCTGGGAGCAGTCATTTCCCAAAGATAGTCTGATATACCTGCAGGACGACCTGGAAAGAGGACAACACGTCAGAAAAATGCAGAGATAAAGGGGCAACACTTGAAAAAGTAAAGAATGGGAAACGTTAAGTGTAACTCACATAGTTCTGTCAGGGGGCCGACCCTGAGACCAGCTTTCTTGAGGAACCGAGGGGTCATCAGCTCTTCAAAGTTTGCAAGCTCACCACCTCTCCCTCGTCCTCTCAGATACTCAACGATGTCCTTCTCCTCCAGACTAAGTCCGGGGTCTGACCTGGCCTTCATTGAGGGGTTAGACCATCTTCTGGGGACCCTCGGACCATCGGCTATAAGTTGAGCCTCGGCGGTGAACTCCCACTCCTCAGAGATAAAGAAGAATCTCTTCTTCCAATCGTGGTTGGAGGTTTGTGCCACGTGGAGAAGTTTTTTCTCAGACCTCCTCGCCCCTAGATGATAGTACCCAGGCTGTTTGGACGAGGAGGTGATATTGTAGCAGGCCAAGAATACGTCAGCCGAGGGCTCATCAGTGAAAGCATTCTTCCACAGGGAGATGTAGCTCAGGATCGTCCTCCAAGAGTTGGGAGGAAGCTGAGAGGGGGCAACACCAAGGGCTGACAAGATATCTACGATGGCAGGATGCAGAGGGAATCTGACACCAACCTTGAACATTTGTTCGTATACAGCAACCTCTCCCTCTTCACCCTCGAAGACCCTCTCAGACTCGGAGGGAACCCTCATAGTTATATTGGGAGACACTCCATAGGCATGCCTCCATAGCAAGAGGTCGCGATCCCTAACGGAGGAGATATAGGACGAGACATGGGAGGTATCAACCTGGTCATCTGTATCATCGCCCTCGTCCTCAGTCCCCTCTCCCTCGGCCTCGTCATCTGCCAGAGGACCGTGGGGAAAGGCCATCTGGAAGGCATGTGGAGATAGGGTTGTCACAAGGACAGCCTCGGAGGGAACCATACCCTCGGCCTCTCGGCCTGGGCTTAGGTCAGATGTCTCTCTCCTATCGGAAGGTCCAGCGCCAGTTGGCGAGGATGCTCTCTCGTCCATCTCACTTGAATGACTCTCGGCTGGACGAGAGGACGACCCACAAGACTCAAAAGGATCAAATGGCTTTACTGTGGCTAGAGGAATGGGAAAGATGGGTCGTACCCAATTAGGGTCGGCCCCTCGTCTCCTCTCCTCTTCCTCTATTCGTCTGATCTCTGCAAAGAGCTTCTCTCTCAAGGATGGGAATTCAGATGCTAAACTATAAAGCCTCCTAAGCATTAAGGGGAGGACCCTACACTTAGAGAATTTAACTAAACTTAGCTACAAACAAGTTGGCAGTTGACCAGGTTAGACTTTTGGATTAAAACAAAGGAATCAATGGATTTCACTCAAGAACACTCAAAAACCAGTCGCCGGAAAAGTTAAGAAACAACTCAAATCCAGCCCTACAAGCCTAAGGCAAGAAAGCGAAAAAGAAATGAAAGTAAAGAGGACACGGGGGCAGAAAAATTACCTGAGAAAGAAATAGCAAAGCTGCCAAACTCGAAACGTAGAGATTGCAGAAACGACAAGAAGGCTGGAAGCTAGAAAGAGAGAACTTGGGCGCGAAGAAGAAGAAGAGAGAGAGAGTTCAAAAATCTCTTAAATACCTTAGTAATGAGTGGGCCCATTGACCAAGGCAGGACACAGCCCACGAGGAAGGCATCATTAGGGCACAAAGCCCCAAGCAAAGTATGCAGCCGCCATGCCTTGGAAACTGGAACAACAATGAGTATCTGCCCAGGTGTCACTCACCTAACTGATCATACACGCATCTCAATTACAACACTATCCCTCAGCCATATCAACAACATCAATGGCTAAGAGCTGGGGGGTGATTGATATACCCGTTTATATCCTCGGCTTGGCTGAAGATTACCTCCAAACGGACGACCCCTCAGGAGGACCGACCCTTCATCAGGCTCCAGACGACCCCTATGGGGGCCGACCCTTCACCAGGCTCCAGACGACCCCTCAGGGGGCCGACCCTTCGATAGACTCCGGACGACCCTCCGAGGGTACGACAGTACGAGGCCAGAATTAGGCCAGACTCACTACCGGAAGGAACTTTGCCCTCGGCCTCGGCTCATAGGCCGAGGGTGACATCATCGCAGCGCGTGGTTTGGGAGACGCGTGGAACAATGCGCGTGAGGCTCACATGGCACATGGGAGACCGTTATAACAAAATCACACCCTCACCCGAGGGAATATTATGTCATCATTTGGCATCTACAGGTGTCAACAGGGGATTGGCTAGATCATCATTCACATGCACCATGCATACTTGGGGGGTACACTACACCCCCCAAGACCTATATATACTTGTCACCTACAACCCTACAAGGGATCGATGAATTGATTGTAACCCTAGCTAAAACTCTGCTTGTACACACAGTGGAGAGAGAAAGGGAGCTTATGTGCATTGTATCCAAGGCCATTAGTGCCCATACTTGGTGGATCACACACTCACAGTGGATGTAGGCCAAATTGGCTGAACCACTATACATCATTGTCTTATTCTTCTTATACTCATCTCCTGCTACACACTTATACAGTTACATCTCTATTACTGCCATGGCTGCTACTGTTTGAGCTCATTATCACTTATCCGGTGATGCTAAATCTTAGCATCATCAAATAGTATAAGTTAAGTGCAGTTTTAAAACAATAAAAAGAACAAGAGTTTTTTTTTTTCGCGCCTCAGCAAAAAGGCGCTAGACGAGGCGTGAGGCGTGAGGCGCACCGAGGCATAAGCCTCGAGGTGCATTGAGGCGTAAGCCTCAAATTCAGCTCCGAGGTTTAAACCTCGAGGCATTTTTTGCCCGCCTCACATCGAGGCGAGCCTCGAGTCGTAAGCCTTAAACGCCTTTTTAAACATTGAATAGGGCATTAGCCCATGAAATAAAGGGACCCCCTACTGAGATCTTCTTAAGCCACGAGTTGTATCAGAAACCCTAATTGTAACTTTGTCAATAAGTTCAATAATAAACCAGCAGAACCGTAGACGTAGGTTTCCTCAAAGGGCCAAACCACGTAAAATCATTGTGTTTTCTCTGGCTCTCATTCCCATTTTATATAATCGTTATTTCTCTCCAAATTAATTTATTTGTTATTTGTTACCTCCATTTTTGGATGTTAACAAGGGTCATTTGGCCTTTGGCCCCATTTGTTTTGTCGGATTTCATTTTGGGTATGAAAGTTTTAACACATTGAGGCTTTGGGTCCAGTTTCATCTTTGTTACAGTTTTGTGAAGAAGGGTCGCAGAAATTCTTAGAAAGTGAAAATGGACTCTAAAGTGTAAACAGTAAAAACTTTGTATCTAAAATGAAGTGTGGAAAAACAAATAGGTTCAAAAGCTAAATGACCCTGGAAATAACATTAACTTATTCCCAACATGCTACTTTTTCCAAAGAAATCGTGCCAGTGCATCAATGCTGTGTTGTATCTGTATCCCGACTTACAGTACAGCCATGAGGACAAAGTCCTACAAGATTTGAATATATAACTGATATTGATGGGAAAATAGGGATATTAGGTTGATTATGAAGAGGTTTGGGGGTGAAAAGATGCTTTAATTGGATTTGAAAAGAGGGATGCTTATAAATGTCCTGGGTGCTACTTATCCAAAATAAAAAGTACATATATGTATGTATGTCCTCGGTTCTGTGGAGTTGGGCAGTACCGGGGAAAGGTGTTTTGGCTCGCTTGAAAGATCTAGGGTTTGGGCTTTCGGAGAAGGTGATGGTTTTGCCTTTTTAATGAGGCTGAAAGGAAGAGTGTCAGATGTGTTTTACAACTCTTTTGAATGCAAAATATTGAAGAATAAGCAAAACAAAAGATAGGCATCACACCTAGATCCCATAGGTATTACATAGTTTTATGCTGTCTTTTAAACGATCCGAACTCTACTAGGATTTTGACTCTTAGTTCTGAAAGTAACGGACTTTGACTAGAGGAATGAAACTTTTTAACCCATGGGTCACTACTTCTTGAACTCATGTATACCACAATGAAGTTTTCCACCTAAAAATAAAAAAATGTAGCTATCAACAGACTAGTTACTAAATACCAACTTTGATAGGACTTAAACTGCATATTCTATATTTGGAAACTTAAATCCTTTTGAGGTTGACCAGGAAATCTTATTTGAACTTACTAATGATATTTCACTGGCAAATTAAAAATTGAGTTGGTCCAAGTCCATAAAGTCTTAAATTTTTCTAATACATTTTTGATTCCTGATACCTTCAAATGTTGTAGAAGACTGAACCACATGCAAATTAAAAGAAGGCCTACTGTAGGTAACACAACTAAGAAAGATCGTAGTGGGTCTCAACATGAGAGCAAATTTCAATCCCTGGGGCAGGTCTAGTGGTAGATCCTACGTTTCACGAGTCGCTTTAAAATGAAACCCTTATGTTCGCTTTGCCTTACATGAGTGGACGTAGAACAATTTCTTTGAGGGGGTCAGAGCAAAAAAAACACATAAAATGGAAGGAGCCCAACCGTAAACATAGAAGGACTTCCGTATAAAATTCTGGAGAACTAAGGGTATATTGTACAATTTCCAATTCCCTTATCCGATTTCTCTTACCATATGTGATGTTGTTTTCACACGGTTCTAGTATAAGATATACATAGCAATATATTGCATTTCAGATGTTATAAATTCCACTTCACACCTTCTGAACTCCATGTCATCGAGTATTGGCATTTTTGTTTTATACGTACTTTATAGGTGTTACTATATATTTAATGTGAGCATAACAATAAGATTAATTTTTGTGCTACAGTGGCAGGCAGGATCAAGGCAGCAAGAAACTCCCTCTGGGTTTCAACCAGATAAAGGCAACTGGGGTTGGAACTGGTTAGAGAGATGGATGGCTGTTCGTCCATGGGAAAACCGATTTCTCGACATTAATCACAGAGATGGAGTAATGATTCATGAAAATGGATCACCAGCTGATGAAAAAAATGAGACCACTAGCCTGTTAAAATCTGCTGGGAAAAAACCTACTTCTTCAAATCCTCACTTGAACTTTTCAAATGAAAAAATGGGTCTGTCTAATTCCGATGGCTGTATCTCTTCGCCCAGTAAGATGACAAGCATGCAAGAAACATCTGCCACACAGTTTACTAAGCCAAAGTCGAAACCGTTTCTTGATGATTTGTCTGAAGAAGCTAGTTCAAGACCGGGCATTAGTTCAAGATCACAAAGTAATCCTAAAGAGAGAGCATCATATTCAGATAAGCAAGGAAAGAAAAGGCTGTCTCTTCCTAATGGCGGTGAGTCTGTCCTCTCTCCTCATGAGCACATGTTTTTTTTTTGGTTAATTTTTTTTGGTTAAATTTGTTTAATATAATTGATTTTTGTTTTAGTTTTTAATAAAATGTTCGTAAAATTTTTTGTTGTTAGTTTGAGGTAGTTTTAAACTTCTTTGTTAATCTAGGGCACTGCTAATAATTGATATCAAGAAGTGAGATTTTAGGCTTGAAATTGCACATGCCGAGTGCAAATTTTTATTGCCGTAAGTGTGATTTTTGCTCAAATACTTTTAACCGTGGTGAAAAGTTAAATGGTGAAATGTTTTTTCACGTATTTAAAATTAAATTTTTGTTGGGTTGACATTGCGAAGAAGTGCACACCCTATAATTATGGAACTTTAAACAAGAATAGAGAAGAAAATTTAATTTTAAATAGATGAAAACGTATTTCACCATATCACTTTTCACTGCATTGAAACATATTTTACCTTGAACCAAAAAGATTTTGGGTTAAAATAATGAAAAGACTGTAAAGGTTGCCCTATTCATGAAATTCTTGTGCTGTTAACTAAACCACATTTTTAAGCTTTAGTTTTTTATGTTCACTTTATTTTGACCAGGGCAAGGTGGGCATGGTCTCGGGCCTGAAACCACCAAGCAACCTGGTAGAACTTCTGTGAAAAGGTCACCTAGCACACAGAAGTCTGCAAAGGATAAATCCAGAATCAATGGAAACGATATGAACCGTACAAAACCTGTCCCACCACCCGTCGGCCATTAGCTCTATGATGCTTGTTCACATGGAAAATCCTACTCGCCCATTCATTACAAGGAGATAGCCTTGTTGTCACAGAAATAAGGTTAGCAATGTTGTAATCTCATCATTTATGTAATCAGCTGTATTTATCTCGTCATCAGTAATCTCTGTTTCTGAGCTGCCAGTCTTTCGTGGGATTGTGGGTTCCCTTGTACATCCTTTGGTTGTTGATAGTTATGTTCTTCGTGCTTGTTAGTCGTATGAATGGAGACCCTATGAAGAGAGATTGAAAGAGGAAAAAAATTTGTAGGCTCGGAGTATTTATTGTATTGTACCGTCTTCATGTATCATTCATTCGTAGTCTTTTTATAATATCCCTAGAGGAATTATCTGATTCTCAATTTGTGTTTAAGAAAATTTACAATTAGGTCCATTGGTAATAATTTTTAAACATTTAAGGACAATTTACTATTAGGTCCACTTGTTATACCACTAGCGTGGACTTCTACAAGAAGAGAATTAGTGGATGACCTAAATGTTTAAAATTTGTCAAAATTCCTTTAGTGTTTAAAATTTGTTTATGAGGGCCCTAAGAAAATTTTCCCCTTGTGTATCCATATATGTACTTGGAAAATACCCGTGCGAATGGCTATAGTCCAGTGTGTGTTTACGACAAATTATTTGTCCCTAGGACACTATTTGTACTTCGCTCGGGATTTACCCAAGTTTTAAGTCCCCGCGGTTATCCTATCTAAGTTCATGCCAACAACTAATTATTTATCCATGTGGCACTTTTGCCTATTCTGGGTTTTGGCTCAAATCAGTGCTTCAATTGATTAAGCAAGTTCAAATATGGTGCTTTAATCGATTAAGCAAGTTCAAGTATGGTGCTTTAATCCATTGAAGGAGTGTTTCATTTGATTGAAGTGCTAATTGGGGATTGTTATAAGACCGGTTCTTGGTCATTTTCAGAAAAAACTTTATTTTTTTATTATTTAAGTAGCAACTTCATGTATACCATGAAGGAAATGTGAGGGAAAAGTTTAGGCCCTGGTTAGTTGTGGAAGACATGTTTTTAGAAAAAAAATTCAAATTTTTTTTCACAAAAATGAAAAATTAGAAAATGCGTTCAAGTTTGATTTTTTTTTTTTCAAAATAGAAAATTGAAAATCAGTTTTTCGAAATTCATTTTTTCAGGAAATTGAAAAACAATTTTAACAAGTTTTTCACCAATTTTCAATATCCACAAAATTACATTTTAATCCTGAGCTTTTTATAACTTACATCTAGATTCTTAATCTTTTGGTAAATTATATTTTAGTCTCTTAATTTTCTAAAACAGACATTTTGGCCTTAAAATTTTGAGAATTACATTTTGGCTCCTGAATTTTCTATAAGTTTTATTTTGGCTCTTTTGACTATATATAAATTATATTTTGACCTTGAACTTTTTGTAATTACATTATAACCCTAAACTTTGTGTTAATTATATTTGACGCTCGAAATTCATATAAACTACATTTTGAAAACAATAATTTATCTCCCATACGAACGCATTATATAGTTTTCTAAAATTTTTCATAGAAAATGAAATTTAGAAATGGAGATGAAAATTGAAAATAGAAAATAAAAAAATGAGTTTCCATAACTAAACAGGACCTTAGGGTTTAAAACTTGATTTCAAGATGAAACTTGTGTTTATGAGGTTTGGTATGAGAATAGTATAACTCTTGTACGATCCTACCATCATAACTTGCTTTCTTTATAGTTTATGAATAAATTACTCATTTGATCCCTAAATTATCACGGTTCTTTCAAAATGGCATCAGAACTAGCGAAAATGTCAATTTAGCCCTCAAACATTGAGAGCATATTTAACAAGGTCCTTTCGTTAATTTTGACAGTTATATTT
This sequence comes from Sambucus nigra, assembly GCA_949130495.1. Classification (NCBI taxonomy): domain Eukaryota; kingdom Viridiplantae; phylum Streptophyta; class Magnoliopsida; order Dipsacales; family Adoxaceae; genus Sambucus; species Sambucus nigra. The sequence continues at coordinate 488,150,835 of OX422218.1, read as the reverse complement.
GCGAAAAAGTTCATGTGCATTGCACATGACTAATTTAGGGGTAAAATAGTAATTTGGCTTTAAAAAAATTTAAAGAAAAAGGAAAAAAAAATAAGGAACTCTCTCTCTTATCTTTGTATTAACTCAACACAAAACTCTCTCTCTCTCTCTCTCTCTCTCTCTCTCTCAAACCCACCCTTGCCACCACTCAGCCCCAAACTACTCTTCTCATCCTCCCCCTCCCTCCTCCCTCACATCGAACCTCCATCATTCCCACTCCCTACCCCCGCCACCTCCACCCCTTACCTCACACTTCCTCCTCTCCCCAACCTTTGCCGAAAATCCCGGAAATCCCCAACTCGAAACCCCTCATAGCCATTGTTGATTTACCTTCGTCGATGGTGTGGTGGGGTGATGGATCGGTAGTGCTGGGGCGGGAGTGTGGTGGTGATGGGAAGTTTGGCAGGAGCGATTTTTTTTTTTGGGTAAACACAAAGGGAAAAAGGAGTAATGGGCTGGGGAGTAGGTATGGTGGGGGATGGACGTGGAGGGGGAGGAGGAGAAGAGTTTGGGGGTGGGGGTGACTTGGCTTGGGAGTGTGATGGTTTGGGTAGTGGGTTTTTGGGTTCACACACACACACACACACACACACACACACAGAGAGATAGAGAGAGATCCTTGTTTGTTTTTTCCTTTTTCTTTTTACGATTTTTAATTTTTTTCAATCCAAATTACTATTTTACTTAAAAAATAGTAATGTGCATTGCACATGACTATTTTATGTCAAATTTAACTGTCAAAATTGACTGAAGGGCCTTGTTAAATCTGTTCCCATTATTTGAGAGCTAAATTGACTTCTTTTTTTATAGTTCATGGGCCATTTTAGAACAACCGCGATAGTTTAATGGCCAAATGAGTAATTTACTCTAGTTTAATTATTTTCTTCGGTAAATGTAATTGGAGTTAATTTATCGAACCATATTAAATCTCATTTTGTTCACTGTCTTTATATATTTATGTTTGTGTGTAATGTGTGGGTTTGCTTCCTTGTTTCGCTTGTTGTGGTACCATTATTGCACAACAAAAATCTTGAGTGAGATTTTGGTATCAAACCACCTATGTTCTAAAAAACGCTAGGCGGTCATTGAGTTGTCGAAGGCTTTCTAACACCTAGACAACTAGGCAAGAATTAATCGGCCTTCTAGGCGGACTTTAAAAAAAATTATTTTTAACACCCTTACTCCCTAATAAAATTATTCAACCACATGTAATTTCTTATTCAAACAAATAAGTCGAGCATAAAAACTTGACAGTCATTAAAAACAATGCATAAATGCTAATAAATCCTAAATCTGAACTTTTATGCACATTTAGTGTAACAAATGACAATAATATAGTACATTACATGCACAAGTAAACCAGATTTAAAAACTCAAATTTAGTAAAAGAAACAAAAAGTTAAAGAATAAATAGAGAGGATGCACCTTGCTCCATTTGAAGATGGAGCAAGGTGCAAATGTCGTGAGTTACACAAGTGTATTTCACGGATTGTGAATCACCCTAGAATTGGAACTCTATTATGTCATTGTTGAAGTCTAGAAGAGCACAACGATTGGGATCTAGTGAAGGTAATATTGCTACATTAGGGTTGGTGGAAAAAATCGACAATACAAGGAATGAGGTTGCAAAAAGTGGGACTATTTTTTTATAGATTTATGAAAACTTTGAGAGCATTTGGAGCTTCCTGATATGTTTAAATACCAAGCAAAATATCAACACAATTTTTTTTATTAGTTAAAAAAAATTATTCTGCACGGGATGTCCTCATCTAAGGACCTCACAGGAGCCTGGGTGCACACACACACACATATATATATATATATATACACACACACACACACACACAATATTGCTCTTGTGCGGATCAGTCCGCATTTTAAGAGTGCGAACCGGACATGTGTCACCTGACGATGACCCAGAAAAGAGAGAAAGTGACTATAATTTAGCGGATAATTTCTAGGATCACCGCTAGGCGGCACATGTCCGTCTGCACTCTTAAAATGCGGAGTGGTTCGCACAAGAGCAATATTGTATATATATATATACGCTCTCAAACATACCTAATTAAATATACCTATGAATATATCTATTTTTTTAAATAGTGTAAAGTGGTGATCGCTTAAATAAGCTCTGATACTAATTTGTAGAATCGCTACAGCGGAAATATTGCGACTTCTCAAATAAAATCCAATTTTAATTAATCCCAAATTTTAGTTAAACCCTAAAACATGCATCTAGATGATTTATCAAATAAAATAAAGCATGCAGGATAAAACAAACAATTTCAGGAAAAATCCCCCAAAGGGGCAAAACCTTTTATTTCACTATAATTTGTAAGAAAACGGCTTACACGGATTACATTGAAATAAGTGTGACACGAAAATACCCGCAGGTGTCGGTTCCTATATCGTCGGCTGAAATCTCCCGCAGGAACTCCAGGTCGTCAGCAATGAAGAAGAGAACGGCTTCCTCACAAATTACTCCAGATGAGTAAATGATCCTCTTGAAGGTTTAAAGATTCACACACATATATGGGAATGGTTTTGTGAATCAAAAAGGTTTAGAAAACCCTAAAAAGATGAAGTCTTATTTTAGACTGTTTTCGCAGAATTTTGAGATTGCATAAAGACTTAAAAATCGTGTAGAAGGTGATCAGGTATTTATACGAAAATCGAGGCGGTGGCTCGTTCGAACGAGATAGCCATGTCGCTCGAACGAAGGACAGATGCCGTTCGAACGAGATCGCGCGACATGCCTATCTCGCGCGAACGACATTCAAAGTCGTTTGAGCGAGCTCGTCGTTCAAGGCACTTCGCTTCTATACTTAGAAAAAAATCCTGCTTTTGATAAAAATTAATTCAGCCTTCAAAAATAATTTTCTAAATTTTTTTCCAAATATATATGCAAATATTAAAGCTCCAATAAACCATTTTACCAATAATGCGTAGTGGAGTAGTGGGAATGAGCTGAGCAGCACGTCGCATGTAACATGATGCACGTGAAGATAATAGATGCATTGAATTCGGATAAAGGCCGTCAAGGATGATCGTATTGACGTGCCGAATGTAACGGTATCAGACATACAAACTGTGATCTAGGAGAAAACAGAAAATTTCTAGATTCTACCCCGGACATTTATAAAATTATGTCCTTACAAATCTCCCCCTATGTCTATGCCGGTACATACATAAAAAATCCGAATTATGCACTCAAATGACATACAAGATAATATCCCCATTAAAATCTCAAACTGAGAATACTAAGTGACATGTCTTCCAAATCTTCAGCTCTTCAGAAACTTCCAAAGCTTTTCTCATCAGGGTGTGCAATCCAATAATGAACAATGTTGTACCTACACACATGAGATAAAGTAAAAACCTTCGTGACGCATCGAGTTTGAAATGATATAAGAATAAAGCATTAATAAATCAAATCTCTCCCATAATGCAAAGATTCTCCATAACATGATAATTCTTTCTCCCCCTTTTTATGATGTCCCCAAATAGACAGATAAGAAGAAATAATCAAAACATTGAGTTTCACGAAAAAATGCATAGCAAACATGGATCAAACTACGCGCATGCAAAGGAGTATCTCAAAAATCTCACAAACTATTTTTGATTTTTCAAATTTTTCATACAAAAATTGGATACAAAAAAAATCACACCATGGATTTAAACTCAAACAACCAAGTCATGGAAACGTAATGAATGGGTGTGAACACATTCGATAGGTAAATAAACTCAATCAATCATATGTGCACGATGCATACGTGTACTCCTAACGAATGAGCATCAAAAGTATCCTTAGGTGTAAAAATTGTTGAATTTAAATGACATCGTTTTATACAAATCAACAAATCAAAGTCAAATGATTTCCACACCAATAACGTCCAAAACTAATTAGTGCCGTTTCGAGAACTTTTCAAAGGACGTGCAAACCCATTGATATATCCATCTAAAACTCCCTCATATATAATAATGCAATTCTTTATATCTAAAGAGGTACTAAATTCTCAACTTAGAGAAAACCTATTGGCCCAAATTTTTGGCATATTTCATCTTTTTATTGCCTTAATTTTTGTGTGAGCTCTTTTCAAACGGTGGCTTTCCCGACGTGATTATTATTCACTTGCAGCCCTTTCCTGTGTTCACTCATCATTTTTTCAAACTAAACAAATTCCTCACGGGTAATGATTTTTACATGCACTACTTTTATTACTCTCGTATTATTGCACTTGGTTCATTTTAAGGACATGATTGAGATGAAAACACCCAACCAATATGTGATAAGTCAAGAATAATAATCAAACAAATCCGTGCATGTGTGCAATAAAGGAAATTATGAGTCAAACATGTAGGAAGTGACACTTAATTACATCTTAATGACTCCAAACATTATAAAGCACATGGATGAATTGACCTATTGTCTTAAAACACTATCAAATAGTCACATGGATAAATGGAATGAAATTATGACTCGGTCATCCTAGTGTCTATCCATAAACGGTGTAAACAAAATACAAAAATCTTTTTGGATTTTTAAAAAATTTATAAAAAAAAAATCTTTTTGTAATTTTTTAAAATTTTCAAACAGAAAAAAATATAACTACAAAATGATACAATCAGCAATAGGCATATATTATCGATATGCGCAACATCATATGCTAGCAAACAGTAATCACACAAGAGAATCCACAATGAAAGCAGATGTGATAAGCGAGCAATGCAGTGTTATCAATTAAGCATGGATACTAAGAATAACTGCATATAAACTGACCAGAAGCAAACCCATCAGTACCAAAAATCTAAGCATATGAACACCGGGTACTGGAATCAAAAGGGAAGCATAATGATAGTCCAAAATTATAAGTTGTAGTTGTGCAGGTACCGAGTTACTACTTACACCAAAGATTAATTTTGGTTATAGTGTTGGAATTATCATTAGATTCATTGTGAGCGTATTTTTTTTATTAGATTTAGTTATATTGGATAGCAAAGTGTTCCATGGGAGTAGGCACCACAGTTTTGGATCCAATAAGTTATAGTGAGTAGTATGTATATTGGGGAATCTCCAATCTGCTTTGTTAAAATATGGACGATTCTCTTCTTGAGTATATCATTAGGAGTAATGATGGCTTGATGTGGAACAAGTGTTTGGTTTCGCATATCGACGAATTGTTGGTTCATTTGAAGAGAAGTGTCTTATTATGATGAGTTCGTCGTTGGGTTGGTGATGACATCTTGTTGAAATGATATAAGAGTAAATCATTAGAAAATCAAATCCCCCCCATAATGCAAAAACTCCCCCATAAACATGATAATTCTTTCTCCACCTTTTTATGATGTCCCCAAATAGACAGATAAGAAGAAACAATCAAAACATGGAGTATCACGATAAAATGCATAGCAAACATGGATCAATCTACGCGCATGCAAAGGAGTATCTAAAAAATTTCACTAACTATTTTCGGATTTTTCATTTTTTCATACAAAAATAATATACTAAAAATCACACCATGGATTTAGACTAAAATAACCAAGTCATGGAAATGGAAGAATGGGTGTGAACACATTCGATAGGTAAATCAACTCAATCAATCATATGTGCACGATGCATATGTGTACTCCTAACAAATGAACATCAAAAGTATCCTTAGGTGTTGAAATTGTTGAATTTAGATGACATCATCTTATGCAAATCAACAAATCAAAGTCAAAGTGATTTCCACACCAATAACGTCCAAAAACTATTTAGTGCTTTTTCAAGATTTTTAAGGACGTGCAAACCCATTTTAATTCTCCATCCAAACTCCCTCGTATATATTTTCTTTTATAGGCTCAAACTTTGGAGAATTGGTGTAAAAACCTAATTGGCGCATAATTGGCATGAGTTTATTTTTATTGCCTTTAAAAAAATTTCGGGCTATTTTTAACCTCTTTGGACCCCGGATAATAAAATACCTCAATTTTTTAGGTCCAATTTAAACGGCGGCTTAATCGCAAATGATAAGTGAAAATCTTTCGTAGCACTTCACCGTTTTCAAATAAAGCACACAAACTCATAAACGGATGTTACATGCACAACTATCTTATCAAGTTTTATCGCGCTTGGTTCGTTTTAAGGACAGGATTGAAGTGAAAACACCCAACCAACATGTGATAAGACAAGCACAATGATCAAACAAATCCATGCATGTGCGCAATAAAGGAAATCATGAGTAAAAAATGTAGGAAGTAACACTTAATTACATCTCAATGACTCCAAACATTATAAAGCACATGGATGAATTGACCTATTGTCTCAAAACACTATCAAATAGTCACATGAAAAAATGGAACGATGTTGTGACTCGGTCATCCTAAGTGTCCATCCATAAAATGTGCAAACAAAATACAAAAATCTTTTTGGATTTTTTCAAAAAATTTATCAAACTAAAATATTTTTGTATTTTTCAAAATTTTTCAAAAACAAAAAAACTATACAAAAAGTACATGTCACAACGCTAGCAAACATAAATATCATGAAACAAAAACTAGCGTATGACAAACAAACAAACACAATCATCTATATGATATGGCAAGAGAATAATCATGTGCAAGCAAACGGGAATCAACTTGTCTAAAATCTAGTGCCTCTAAAAGTGATTTCCTAATCCAAATAGATGTGAAACGTCATGTGGGGGATTTTGGAACCATGGGAACATTAGACATAAACTTCATAGGACCTCTTCCAAGATCAAAACAAAATCTCCTAAGGTGACCTTTCCTACCACAATGTGAACGGAAGGAATGTTACCTAAAGTGTGATCTTTTCTAACATCCTTGGAATTAGTTGACCCTCTAAAATAAATAATGGTTTTGGCTTTAGCACTAGAAGCATGAGAATATAATGAGCCATTACCATTACTATCAAACCTACTTGAGTCTGTCAAATCATTTTTTAACTTCAAAATTTTAGACTCAAGCAAAGAATTAAAATCTTCCAAAGACAGGGATTTCTTTTTCAAATTTTCAATTAAATTTAACAGTTTATCACGCTCCCCCTTAACTAAAACAAACTTATCCCTAAGAGTCTTTTCACGTTCCGTAAAATCATCGATTAATTTTTTATCCTCGACAGCACAAACGGGAACCCTAGAATTTTTTAAATCCTCTAATTCCTTCTTTAAAACTAGGACTCTCTCATCACTCTTCTTTTTGGAAATTTTCAAAGAATCAAAATCAATACACAAATTACCAAAATGCTCACGACAAATATCACTTTGAGTTTGAAACGCTTGCAAATATTCAATCTTACTTTTAAAGAGAGAATTTTCTTTTTTCAAAACTTTAATTCTTTTGCAAAGTTTCAAATTCAAACTTTTTAATTTTTCAGCACGGTCGTGAACTTTTTCAAAAATAGGCTCCTCATTAAATGGGCGTTCCATTGAAAAATTACGATTTTCACAAAACTGATCAATATCACACAATTTTGCGAAAAATAGGAATACGCAATAAATTAGCATAACGAGCTCTGATACCAATTTGTAAAACGAAGGAATGCGGCGTGTGATACCGATTTAAATTAATTCGCAAGTTTCCAAGTAAACCTTATTTAATTGGAGTCAAAATAAACCAAATCAGTTCAGGCCCTAAACATGCATCTATGAGTGTGCGTGTGTCAATCCATAAATAAGTAAAGCATGCGACACAAATATTAAGGAAAAATCCCCGAAGGGCAAAACCTTTTATTTCTAGAACTTTGAAGAATTCACAAGACCATTGACTTACATACAACCTGATAATTGCCCATAAGTGTAACGCACGGTGTCTTCGTCAAACCTCCAAAGCAACGACTAGAAATAACGTCGGCTGGAATCTCCCGTAAGAACTCCACGTGGTCAGCAATGAAGAAGAAAATGGCTTCTCCACAAGTTGTGAACTTTATAAGGACTCCCTCCACAATAGCACGCATCTCTTCGGTTGTAGAGTTCTCCCCTCGAAGATTAAACCACAACAAGGTGTGTTCTTCAAAACCAAAACAATTCACTAAAGCAAATTGGGAGTTTTGAGAATTGTATACAAAGAGGGATCAAACCCTAAAAGAAGAAGTCAAAAAGGATCCTGCTTTCGCAGTTTTTCTGTTCTGTAAAATGTTGGGACTTCTTAATGAAAATGAAACCATTTAAAGAGTATCTATAGAAAATCATGCCGCCTCGGTATTAGAGCTCGTTCAAACGAGATAAGCATGTCTCTCGAACGAAGGACGCGTGTCGCTCGAATGACTTCTCACGAGATGTCTATGTCGTTTTAATGACAAAAGCAGGTCATTCGAATAACCTATCAAATGAGATTCCAATCGTTCTTGTAGATAATTTCGATACGAACGCGTGGCCGCCAGTTTCATATTTTTCTGAATTTTTATGAATTAGTTATGATTTTTCTACGGAAAGGTGTCCTAGAACAAAATCTTTAAAAAAATATTTGATAAAAATATCCCAACACTTTAAGTGAAATGCTAAGGAATTAAAACTCAAGCTTACCAAACTAAACTTCGCTGAGTCTTTTTGATGAAGAACTTGATATTCAGATCTGTCTTTCATGCTTGAATGTTCTTGAATGCTCTTCGACGGTGTAGCGGTATAAGACATAATAAATTGATAATGGACTTATAAAAATATGTCCTTACAAAGATGGACTCAAATATCTCTCCCCCATTTTGTCTCAAGGGTGAAAAATCACAAATAAGCAGATATAGAGAATAAATGGAATATATATCTATCAAGTCATAATAATCAACGGGTTACATCACGGATCTCTTACGTAAAATAAATATAGGAGGCGTCTTTTGTCATTTTTCAAACGATCGTGCCCTATACCTTCAAAGATGAATTTTGAATTTAACGAACTTTCTCAAACTCCTATTTTTTATGGAACTAATTACAGTTATTGGAAGATGAGAATAAAAAGTGCTTTAAAATCAATTGATGAGCGTGTGTGGCTAGCAGTTGAGAAAGGATGGACACCCCCTGTCACTATTGTAGGTGAGGTCACTAGTTTAAAGTCTGTCGAGTCATGCCCTGAAACTGAACATAGACTTTCACAATATAATTCTAAGGGTCTGCAAGTTATTTCTTCACATGTCACAATGAAAGAATATAATAGAATTATGACTTGTGAAACATCAAAAGAGGCTTGGGATATTTTGGCACTCACTCATGAGGGCACTAGCACGGTTAGGGCGTCAAAACTTAAAAATCTCACTACACAGTTTGAGACCATTAGGATGTTAGAGAGTGAGACTTTTGATGAGTTTTATGTCAGGTTTTCCAATATTGTCAACTCGTCATTTAACCTAGGTGAGAAAATTCCCGACAACCGTGTCATAATCAAAATCCTTAGGTCGTTGCCTAGTAGGTTTGATGCCAAAGTGATTATTTTAAACTCCTTGGGTAAGTTAGAGTCGACGAAACTAGAAGAGATTGTAGGTGACTTACAAACCTATGAAATTGACATGATTACCTCCCAGCAAGTGCCTAAGAAAGAAAAGGGTATTACTTTGAAAACCTGGAATGAGGAAATTAAAGTTTCGGATTTCGATTCCAATTTTGATTTTGAGGATGTTGCTTTGTTGGCAAAGAAATTTAAAAAAATTATTAAGTTACAAAAGCAATCGAAAGATGCCAAGAAATTTGAAAAATTCAAGAGCAACAAAGTAGATCCCACCTCTAAGGATAAGTTTGAGAAGCCTAAGAGAGATGAGTCGGATAAGTGTTTTGGATATAAGGGGTACGGTCACAAAGTTAAGGAGTGTCCCACTAGACTTAAGAAAGAGGGAAAGCAACCCATTGTCTATAGTACCAACTTAAGTGATAGTGATCCGAAAGAGGGAGAGAGTTTCCCCATTGATCGTAACTTTGTTGCGTTTATGGCATATCATGTGAGAGGCGACGATTCTCATGTGCATGACACTTCCGAGGAGGTTATGAGTGTATCCCATGTTAGTGAAGGCGAAGAGAGTGACGAGGAGGAGATAGATGTGAAAGAGTTGCAAAATGCGTTTAATGAGTTATATGCCAAAACTGTGAAGGTGAAAAAGCCTAACTCTAAATTGCAAGCTAAGTTGAATGAGCATGCCATAGAAAATAATGATAGTTTGATTGAGGATCTTAGGGCACGAAAGAAGAAGTTTAGGGAGAAACTAGAGTTTGTGGAGAAAGAAAGAGACAATCTCCGTGGTTTGATGGAGTCCTTAAAAAAGGAGATTTTAGCATTTGAGGAGTGTAGGAGTTTGCTAGAATTTAGGATTCATGAGTTGGAGGAGAGATTGAGAGACTCGTCTAAAGTCATGTTTGATTTAGAAGCTAGGTCGGAGAAGTTAGATAAGATCCTAGGCACCGTCCAAATTAAGGGAGATAGGGGAGGTATAGGTTTTTATGAGAGAGTTGTTCCCATTCCCCCCGCACGTGTGTGAAACACTAGGAGGGTTAGAAAAGGTCCACATATAGGTAATCATTACCACCACCGCTACACTTGAACGTTTTGTGGTAGGAAAGGTTACCTTAGGCGTTACTATTACGACCTTAGACAAGCTCCTAGGAAGTTTAGGAATAAAGTTGCCCCGGTTTCCAAAACCCCCATGCGTCGTTTTACACCTACTTGGGTTAGGAAATCAGATTTAGTGGCTTTAGGAATTAAACTTCATGATTCTCATTTGGGTGCACTTGATTCTTCCCATGATAAATCTAAAGGATGATAGTGTTGCCTTGTTTGTCATATACTAGTTTGCTTCATAATATATTCATTGCTAGTATTATGACATGTGTATCATTTTGTATTATAGTTTTCATTTGTTTGAGTCTATTGAAAAATACAAAAATATTTTGTTTTTGAGAATTTTTTTGAAAAATCCAAAAAGATTTTGTTTTTTGAGAAAACTTTTGAAAAAACCCAAAAGATTTTGCTTTTATTTGAGTCAAAATATGAAAATCCAAAAAGATTTTCGGTTTTTGTTTTTGAGTTTACATGTTTGATGTGGCATATTGGTGTGCTTGGACCCCCCTCCCCATAGTTTCATTATCCATGTGTCTAGGACATTTGGTTATTATTATCGATGCTTAGAATGATCTTAACCATTGTTTATATGGGGTTGTTTCGAAGTTGATATGCATTTTTATTCGACCTTGTATATATGCCAACATTGCACACATGCACGAGTTTATATGGATGTTTGACTTCTCTTGCATATTTGAATTTGGTGAGGCGTTCTTATCTCAATCTTATCATCTATGCGTAAGTAGACTTAAGGAGAAGTGTGCATGTAAGAACCGTTTACCGTGAGGATTTGAATTGGCACTTAATTAAAAAAAATGATGAGTGGTTCACGGGAAAGGGCTACGAGAGTTCAAAATTAACTCGTTGTGAAAGCCACCGTTTAAAAAGAGCCCAAAAGAAAATGCAATATGCTAAGAAAAAGGGCCAAATTAGTTTAGTTCATTCAAAAGAAAATATGATATTATTGAGGGAGTTTGGATGGATTAAAAATTTAAACGGGTTTGCACAACTAATCCTAATGTTGAAACATTACAATTTGACGCTATTGTTTGTAGAATCATCAAAATTCTGGATTTGTGTGCATGTAGTATGTTTAGTTCATTAAGCTCACACTTTAATTGTCATATGGCTATGATAAAGTTTGATGATTTATTGCTATCAATTAGAGCTTCTTTATCATTTTGATGTGTTGAAATTGTGACTCAATTGTTGTAGTTTCACGCCCATTCATTCCATATCCATGTTTGAGCACATCGGTACTATGTTTCCATATAACTCACATTGTTAGTTTTTATGAGTTTTTGCGTTCTTTATTAAAAGCTTACTATCTTAACACTGTTTTGCTGCTGTTAGGGCCTTTCACTGATTTTTTTTTGGAAATTTTTTCACTGGGCAAAAGTATAACATATTTATGGGAAAATGTGCAAATTTGGCAGGTCGCGAGAAGTCGTTCAAATGACATCTCCATGCCGCGCGAACGACATTTTTGATTTAGTCGAGCGACATCCTCATCTCATTTGAGCGACGTCCCTGGCTCGTTCGAACGACAGCCTTAATTTTGGCTTCTAATTAGTTTGCAGTCCACTGTTTATTTTGGTGATATTTTTGGTACTGCTGGAAGTGTTTCTGGACTTATTGGTTTATATGTAGGTTACATTGGTTCAAAATTGGTTTTTTTCATATCCGTTTATCTCACCTGATTAGATTGCTATATTCTTTGTGTGATTCATTGGTTTACTAGCTACTGATTTGACATTACTTGATCATATTTAACTGTTGTTTCCTGATTATTTAGTAATTTCAAATTTATTCACATTGGTTTATATTTTCATGCTAGATAATTGGTTTGGTTTATCGTTTCACCGGATTGTCTATTCGAGACAAAAAGGGGGAGAGAAGTATGTGATGTAGGGGAGATTTGAGCATGTTTTGGTTTACAAATGTTTACAAATTAATAACTCAAATTGGTAGTACACATTGGTATCATTTGTTGCTCAAATTGTTTAACAAATGATTTTTCATAGATTAGTCATATTGGTATCTATTATCGTTCGGTATCATTTGGATATATATATTGGTTTCATTTGTTCCTCCATACTTCACTGGCTATTTGTTTGTTTGTTTCATGTGTGTAGGTATGCTTCAGCAATTCGAGATTTCAAGTCTACATCACATTCAGACAGTCATGCTTGTCGGTGCTACATATACTAGTCCGTGTCCTATAATTTTTTATTTTGGGTTTATGGGATGGAATTTAGGCGTCATACGGCTTGACGGCCCAGCTTAGGCATTTCACTGGTTTAGTTTTGTCCCGGAATAGTCAAAGGGGGAGATTTGTAAGGACATAAATTTCCAATTGAGTCCATATATTGTTTTGACTTAATTCCGTGAACAAAACTGTGTTTGTAATATGTCATAGGGAGATTTTATTTTGTCACGATCCCACTTGGTCTATGACGTATTGAAGAAATTGAAGACGTTGCGACAAAGCTTCAAAGAATTAATTATGCCGAAGTTTATATTGGTGCAAGTTTATTCGTCTTCAAAGTTAATTGCATTCTGAGATCACTCAGGTACGAATGCATATAATTAATGGTGCTCAGAATTGTTTTTATAAAATATAAGGATGTAATTGTTATAAAGAAAAATGTTTCAAATGTTTTTAAAAGTGTTTTAAATGTTTACACTACGTTTTTATTCTGATAAGCTCGAAAAGTAGTTTGACTTATTTGGATCTCTTTTGGAAGAAACGTTTCTTATCAAAAAGTCAAAAAGTCAAACTAACACGTGGGCTCGTTCAAACGACAACCAATCTCGTTCAAACGAGATGGCTATATCGCACGAACGACAACCCTATGTCGTTCGAACGACACGATTTTTGAGATGACATTTAAATCTTATTTAAAGCGTGTTTTCGTCAGACTTTTATAAGTGTGCATTCTAGAAAAAATAGTTTGCCATCCAGTACGTGTTTGCACATGTTTTCTAAGGTTTAAAAAGCATAAACACATCCTTAGAGTTTAGAAATATCCGAGATATCATTCTTATATGTTTTACGTGATCTTGCTACACCAAAAAGGTTTATTCTACCATTGAACATCATGGGCTTGCGGTAAATAAAAGAGAAAGACTTTTGTTCGACATCGTAGACGTATCAAAGCTAATCGGTGGACACCGAGACATTCGTGGAGTCGAGTGTTGTGGACAGGTATTGTAGAAGACAAAATTTTTGCCTTGGAACTATTGAAGAACGGTAGAAGATCACAAGGAGCGTCAAGACCCGTGGGGATAGAGTCATTGAGTAAGGCTAATCTGTCTTTGTAAAACCTTTGTTCATAGTGATTTTCTGGCTTGGGCCGTCCGAGGTTGTTTTCCCGTTTTATTTTTTTTCTCGTACATCTGGCGTTGTGAGTATTCTTTACTTTACTTTACTTATTTAATCACTAGATGCATGTTTAGGATTAATCAAGATAAAATTGGTTTAAAGTAAGAATTGGGTTTTCACAACTTGGTTTGGTGCTAATTAAAAGTTGAATAATTTTTGGTAATAAATTGGTTTGATTTGAAACACACGCATAAAGGGACCACCCCACATTTTCAAAGCTACATGATTTCATCCTAGATCTACAACATAGTAGCACAACTCTAACTAATACTAAGAGACATATGTATATGTAGTACCCGTATACTACACTGTAGTCCATTACTTAACCATATGATACGAATAGTAGTATCCTAATCCAAATCCTCGTATGTATATGTTTATCGCCAGAGTATATATATATATATATATATATATATATATATATATAGAGAGAGAGAGAGAGAGAGAGAGTGTGGCTCACATGCGGACGATTTTGGTGCGGAATGGTGCGGACACTTAATGGTTGGACAAAAACGCTGCTGAGAATGTCGTTTAGAAACGTTTGAGGCCTGGGCATTTTGTTTACAAAAGTCAACAAGAAAAGGCCCAAAGGCTTATAGCTGTACAGCTTTGATCATTGTCAGAAAACACTCAAGAGCATTCTCTTGTGGACAAAGGAGTATAGTTGTTGTAAAAAATAAGAAGAAAACTTTTGTTCCCATATTTTACAAATAAAGCTCATGTTTGTTCCTGTTGTAAAAAAAAATTTACAAATAAAGCTCCTGTTTGTATTTTTTTTTATCTTGGTATTGTATTATATTTTAAAAAATAAAATACCTGTTGTAGAATACATTATGTAAATTTTTTTACAGATAAAGCTCTTGTTTGCAATTTTTTTTTTATCTTAGTATTGTATTTTATTTTAAAAAAATTAAATACCTGTTGTAGAATACCTCTTGGCATTTGTTTTTATTTTTTTACTTAACACAAACCAATTAAAAAATTACACTATACGATTATAAATCTTTTATTTTTTAACAAACACGTTCACGATTCAAATAAAGTCGTGACGCGACATTGAGTCGTAGTTTTTTCATATCGTTGGCACGGATCATTTTTTACTATTTAAAAAAAATCTTTTTACTATATTTTATAAAAATGTCCGCGTCAGTCATATGTATATGCAGTCCGACCACCTATCCGTACCGCTGACGAGGATCATTTTTTCAAATTTGTTGGTCCGCGCCTGCAGTATGCATAGGTAGTCCGACCACCTATACATACCGCTAGCGCGGACCAACATATTAGAAAAAATGGTCAGCGATCGGTCATTGTCGCTGACGCGGATCCGCATCATTTAATGGATGTGGGCCCGCGCCAGCGACACTAATAAATCGATTTTATAACTTTTTTTATTTTCATAAAAGTTGCTTTTTATTTTTCGGTAAAAATGTTTTTTTTTTTTGCTAAAATCTATTTTTTTGTGTTAAAACTAGTTTAAAAAAATATTTTTTCCATTAAAAAAATCTTTTGTTTTTGTCAAAATTATTTTTTATTGTTAAAAACATCTTTTATGTACCGGTTTTGTGAAATGTCATTTTATTGTTAAAAACATTTTTATTGTTAAAACCTTTTTTATTGGAAAAATGATAGTCGCACCGATTTTGTGCTTTTTTTTTCCGGTCAAACTATTTTTTTTTTGCTAAAAACTGTTTTTTTGTGTATGTTAAAACTAGTTTAAAAAATGTATTTTGCTAAAAAAATATATTTTTTAATTTTTTTGTTTGTTAAAACTGATTTTTTAAAGCATTTCTCATTTTTTTTAAGAAAGCAGCAATCTATTTTTTAAAAAAATGTTTTTTTAAGAAAGCAACAATACCAAGATAAAAAAAAAAAATACAAACAGGTGCTTTATTTGTAAATTTTTTTTTACAACAGGAACAAACATGAGTTTTATTTGTAAAATATGGGAACAAAAGTTTTCTTCTTATTTTTTACAACAGCTATAAGCCTTTGTCCACAAGGGAATGCTATTGAGTGTTTTCTGACATTGCTCAAAGTTGTGCAGCTATAAGCCTTTGGGAGTTTTCTTGTTGACTTTTGTAAACAAAATTCCCAGGCCTCCAACGTTTTTAAACGACATTTTCAGCAGCGTTTTTGTCCAACCATTAAGTGTCTGCACCATTCCGCACCAAAATCGTCCGCATGTGAGCCACACTCTCTCTCTCTCTCTCTCTCTCTCTCTCTCTCTATATATATATATATATATATATATATATATATATATATATATATATATATATATATATATATATAGATATATATATATATGTGTGTGTGTGTGTGTGTGTGTGTGTGTGTGTGTTTGTGAGTGTGTGTGTCTAATAATAACACCGAGGTTTTAACCTTAAGGGGCTCTCGTGCCTCTCTCGAGCCAATCTGTAGGAGGTCCCACCCCTAATGGATTAATTGTAAACAAATGCATAAATGGGAAAATCACTAAGTCATCACACCACCATATAATCATATACTAAGGTTACATTAAAAATCAAACCTCTTATGTCTTCCTATCACAATACGATTGACTAACTGCACGTACGATAAGGATCTAGACCTATACTTAGCTTGCATTACCAGCTAGGGGCATTGAACCTGGTCCTATGAACAATCTTATAAATTTCCACTGATAGGTTCCTCACGAATAACTCACACACCCCTAGTATGTTCACATATAGCACATAAAGCACACAGTCAACAAATACTTATATTTGAATACGGTTTACAATCCTAACCATATATATCAAGTTATAGATCCCCTGAGCTAACCTCAATTATGCATATATATGGGGTTGAGCTCCCATATGGGAGCTTTACTCACGGGACCCTTACGGGATTTTTTTAAATCCAAAGAACATTTTGTTTATGATTTTTTTGTATGGGTCTTAAACATTTCAGGGGCCCCCTAAAAAATCAGCTCAAAATGATTTTTTTTTCGTATTTTAAAAAATGGGTCAATATTTGATAGTTTTTAAGCACTTTAAAACTATCAAATATAAACCTTTTTTTTAAAACACAAAAAGAATCATTTTTAAATGATTTTTAGGGTCCCTTGAAATGTTTAAAACCCACAAAAAATAAAAATAAAATGACTTTTTTTAAAATACCCCCAAAAAATTTAACTGTTTTGCTAGAGGTCCCTTGAAATGTTTAAAATACAGACAAAAAATAAAAATAAAATGGTTTTTGGATTTAAAAAAAAAAATCCCGTAAGGGGTCCCATAATGAGGCTCTCGTACTCGAGCTTCCACACACACACACACACACACACACACACACACACACATATATATATATATATATATATATATATATATATATATATATATATATATATATATATATATATATATATATATATATACACACACACTCCTGCTAATAATATAGGATCGAAACACTTATATCCTAACCAAAAACTTATGAAAAGTCTATATGTCATTACCTCAATCTTTAATTCAAAATCCTTATAAAATGAGATTTTTTAGCCCCTTCACGAACCTGATTGATTGGCCTTGGGACCTCAATCGATTATCCCATGACCGGGGAACCAAAAATGACATAATATTACAAAATTGACTCCATACTTAGTTTATTTTATTTTCATCATTTTACTTCGCAACCAAAGGTTTTCCTAACCTATGATCACTCCTAAAAAAATCCTAATATGATTTTTAAAGGATTATAATAATGGTCCAACATTATATATCTATTAATAAGGTTAACTATCATATAAAAGGCATAGTCATCAATATCTTCATGTTCTTTATATCGGTTCAATATAATTTTGATTTTTAATCATTAAATATCACATTTTTATCATAATCCTTAATTTAGCACGTAATTCATCAATATATAACATTCCTCTAATGAATTTAATAAGGTCTAAACATAAATCAATGAACAAATCTCGTTCTTCATAATTTAATATAAGATTTAATCCTTAACATATGATTAAATATAACTTGGATTATTAGTAGCATTAAATCATAAATAAGTGAAAAGCAATGCAAGATAGATACATATTTAGCGTTAAATTTTTTTGTTATAAGTCTGTCTCTCCAACTCCCTCCTCTATAGCAAGCGTTTATTCCTTTATTTTGTTATGTTAATTATGAGGGTTACACCCTTACTTAGATCCTCGAATTTTCGCAGCTCTCCTAGAGCCTAATTTAGACACCCCAGATAAGCCCAAAACACTAACCATATGCTCCCAAAACTTATCCCTAGTGGTTACCCAACCATGTGGTCCAATCTAGCATACTAACAATGCTAGTTTGGGCGTCAATATTCCCTAGAGCTCAGTTTAATGATACACACTGATAATGTAAAATAAATATAAATGCTCTTATTAAATTACAAAAGGTTCGTATATAATATAATTTCTGAATTAATTGTAATTAGGATCGGCAATCAATATCACAATACATAGCATAACATCCATATAAGCAAGCAATAATCAATATTAAATATTTAAAAAATACGGGGTGTAATAGTCTTGGGAGCCAACAAAAGTTTTGTAAGTGATTTGTCCTTTGAGTTCTTAGTCCTTGATATCTCTGAATTTAAACTTTCCGGGACTTGGGCAACAACTTCTTTACTTTGGCCACAAAATTGGCCATATTATCTTATCTATTCTCGTAGTTGTTGAGGATTTGGTTCACCATCAGTTACGAGTCACTAAGGTAATGCGGTTCCCCATTCGATGAATAAAGTCATAAAGCAACTATGAGGGTATCACACCTAACCTTATTATTTGAAACCTTGAAATTTGATATTAAGGCATATTTCATGTTTGTTCCATCATGATCATCACGAAGAGAATAGTGTCGCTTCCATTTGTACATGAAGTTCACGCCATAAAAAGCAACCATGTTGACATGACATCATTGACATTCCACTTTCAAATGTGTCATCGACTGAAGACGAGGTCCAAATTGGGTGAGGCAAATCTCTCACCATAACTTTTACTTCAAAATACCACAAGGAAAGAAAAGGATTTTTGCTAAGGGCCACCACATCATATATATATTTTTTACACACTATTTTTAATACAAAATACCAAACATTCTCTCTCTCTATACTATACTCTAAACTCTCGCTTTATCTTCTTCAACAAATCATCTTCAACTAACCATCTTCAACATTATCAAATAACTAAGGTTTTTAATTTAAATATTGAAATATCATTGCATATTCCCCTAAAAGACAATGGCAACACTTCAAAAGCAAATGAAAACTCTCCAAATCACGTTTTTCTTATAAACTTTAGGTCCCATTATATATGTGTGTGTGTGTGAAAAATCACAGAAATCGTCTAGTGGTTCGGGGTCGAGCCCCCGAAAAAGATGATGATTTTCGGGGTGATTATCTCGAATCAAACTTACATTTTTTTTGAAGAAATTTTTTCATTTTGGGATGATTATGCCGAATGGAATGTATATATAGTTTTTTTTTTGAGAAGAACTTTCATTCGGGATGATTATGCCGAATGTAATGCTTATATTCGGAGTGATTATGCCGAATTAAATGCATATATTTGGGTTAATTATATCGAATGAAGTTTGAATCCATCTTTCATACCAAACATGACGAATGTTGGGTCTTTATTCGGGGTCTTTATACCAAACCACTAGGTCATCAGTTAGGGTTTTAAACGCTAGGGTTTATTATTTATTTAATATTTTCTCAACATATGAGGGGTATTAAACGTTCTTTACACTAAAAATTAACACATTATTGTTGTTCAACATGTTTTTAATATGTTTAACATGTTTTTCAAGGGTCGAGTACTAAAGATGAAATGTGTATTTTGTTCGTAACTTTAATTCAAATAGGTATTTTGTTCAATGTACTTTAATATTTAGTTGAAGTAGAATGAATTTGAAGATGAAAGGTTTGGAAGTTGAAGATGAAAAGTTTGGAGGTTTGAATGTGTAGAGAGATAAAGGGAAAGTGTCTAAATGAATTTCAAAACTTTAAATATGTGGTGGCCCTCTATGTTGTATTGGGAAGTAACTATTAGATTTAAGTGGTATTTTTTAGTTAAAAAAAAAACTTATGGTATTTTGAAGCAAAAAATATGGTGGCCATAGAAACACCCTATTTCAATAAGTAATTCCTAAACATCCTCGTATGTAATTTGGCAACAAAGTCTACAAAGGACTTCATATTAATAGTTGTCGGGTATCATATGATGTATCAAATTATTCCAACCCAACTAATTGTGCCATTAACCTTCCTAATTTTTCATGTTTGTGAAGGACTTGCCTCAGTAGTTGGTCGATGTATGCAAAAAAGGTGTATGCTCAGAATTACGGTTTTAACCTTCTATAAGATTCAGTCGGTGCAAGGGCTAGATCCTCTGACCTCTGATATTAGACTTTAGTGAATCTTTATTCTTAGTTGGTGTAGTACACAAGCTTATAAACTCTATCCTCATTCAAAATCGTGGTTGATCTAATTACTGGGTTAATACAACAAGATACATGTATAATCTTGTTGGGTTTTTATTCTTTAAACCATGTAGGACATTCACTTTTCAGTAAAGGTATGCCAATTAATTCTGAAATAAGAATCAATTTTACTAGAATGAATTATATCTATGTTTTAAATATATTATATACATTGTCGATCAATTGGACTTAATAGGAATTACAGTCAGTTAGGTTCATCTTGATCACAAGAGATTGGAATTCGTATTTTAATACAATTGAACTAGTTTACAACCTTTATAGGAAGTGACATCTTATCGGTATAATTACGTGTGAAATCCTAGTATTTTATCTCAAACTAAAGGAACTCTAATGGTTCGAGAACTTATTTGATAGTTCTATAGGGGATTATAATCGGCACATTCAGGAATGTATTGAATAGGACCACCCATGAGATTCAAGTCTAAGGGTTGTCTAAATTATACCTGAGAAATCTCACACCGTTTTCAAAGAGAGCATGAATACTTAACCCTAAGGATTATGAGGATTGGAATGCTTGCATAATTGTTTCTTCGATTTTTATGGAAAATATTCATTTTTATTGGATCTCTGTAGATTGGGTGATCATTGTGTGAATGGGTGTGATAGCATAATTCAGAAGAATCTGCAACCAAGAAAAATGTGGGATTATGGTACCACCTTGATATACTTATATGTTTTGTTTCTACCAATAAAACCCGGCTGCTGGATTATTTTACAATCCGATAAGGTAGCAAATAAGTTAAGTTTGAGAATTAAGCAATTGATAATATGTTGGTTAAAATCGACTAGCAAAAAATTGATTTGACTAAGCGGGTATCAAACACTCAGCGCGGGGAATCATATAATATACGAAAATCAACTTAAATAACAAGATCTTTTTATTCGAGTAGTTTATAGATAACAAAATTGGGCTACAGTCATGACGGGGTTGTATTTTGGGAGTTTTGAGTATTTATTTGGAATCCATAATTTCTTATCTTGGATCCCTAGTAATTTCCATTACCCAAGTAGTAGGGCCAAAACTCTCTGAAAGCCCAGTTAAAGCTAAACTCGTGATATATGCCTATATATATATATTGTGTAAGCTAGGGGTTTAGGTAAGATCTCTATTATGGAGGTTTAGAGAGGGAGAGTAAAAACAATATTCACATTTTTTGTGAAGGGGTGAGGAGAGAGAAAGTGATATTTCTCATATTTCATCGATTTTTCATTACTGAGAGTGACATCACACGAGTCTTACTTTGGGTGGATCTTATACTAGGATATTATAGATGTTAATAGGGTTATAAAAAGGTTTTTGGAGACCTTGGTTGGGTCTCATCAATATATTTCTCCTTATATGAATCATAACAAGATCCGCAAAGATATTGCATTTGAAACCCTAGATTTGCGCTTCAAACCTCGTTCTTGAATTTTACTTTACATTGAATGATCGATAAAAGTTCTTTGTGCTAAATTTTCTAAGCACTTATTTCAATCCCGTTTCCCAACAATTGGTATCAAAGCCCTCAGTTGTAGATTAATCATATTTTGAAAAGGTCTATGTTGTCGAACCATTAAAACCCTAGTTTGTATATTGTAAGAAAATACCTATTTCTATATGATATAGTACTAACATGGTTATGCAAATATTCTAATGTATATCCTTCCATCATGGTCACTTGAATGTTATTTTATGTGAATGCATCCTACAGTGGTTTATCAGTAATTAATTTTTTCTCCCAGATCCGATTTCGTTGTAACAATTACGGTTTGATAATTTTTTCTTTGATCAATGTAAATTATTAGAAGAGGTTTTTAATAATTTTTTATACTTAGAATCATGTATTTACATGCGTTATGTCCTACAATAAAATTTCGCGAAGTTTGGTGAATGTTTGAGGAAGTTATGGTCATTTTGCATGCAAATTGAGAACCCGGGACGAAGAAGATGAGATACAGAGTCGGATCAATCTGGAATCAATTGTATCGATTTTTATTGGGATCAAATTGATCTGATTGAGTCCAAATCGATCTGACACTAAAATTGTACCATAATTTGGTGCAGTTATTGTATTTTCATCGATTTTCGCAACTGTTCTTTGTCCCGAATCCTCCGTGATCATAATGGACTATTTATATTAGTCTAATACATGAAGAAATATAGAAGACAAAGAAGTTTACTTCAAGGAGGATTCTTGTTCAAAAGGAATTCTATTTTAAGTAAAATTATTAATCTTAAAGAATTCTACTTCAAAAAGAAATCTAAGCCACGATGAAGATGGGGATTTGATTCCTTTTTAATTGTGATTGCATGTAATTATGTTTTATTATGATTCTACCATCTTGTGTGTTGATAATTTTCATACACTAATTAATTGATTAATTAGGTTTCTACGTTATTATGGACAATATGGATTATTATTATGACCGACCTAGATCACGTTTTTTTTAAAAATCCATTTTATATACTATTTTCTAGATTGAATTTATTTAGTTAATCAATATAAAAGTATATATTAATGTTTTATTTTTTATTTTTACTTTAATTTTAAAATGGTTTTATTTTTGAAATATTAAAATAGTGAGATCGAGAAATTTAATTTGTACATGTAAATTATAAATTATCAAATGATTTAATTCGGTCTTTTAGAAATGAATAAATTATTTCTTGAAAAACCCTCAAGTTCAAAATATTAAGTGGGAGAGGAGTTTCTATATAACCCCGCGATCTCCGTTGGTATTTTAAAAATGTGATGTGATTATTTCCTCGCGCCATCTTGGTATTACTTTACTTTTCAAGACATAGGTAGTTATGTCACCTCCACTCTGATATCATTTCAGTAGTTTAATTTATGTTGATACAGTTGTAGTTACGCAATAGTACTAGTACTTTTTGTTGGTTTGGTATCATACTTATGTGGTTCACCTTTGGTGTATTTCTGTTATTTATTTCATAATTTATTATTACTACAGTCATGCTTAGAATGATATTCAATTATTTATTCCCGTGATTTGTATTAGACCTGGTCAATCTATTTATGAATTTTATGGGTTATCATAGTTGGTATTAATCTCGGGTTCTAGTGTTCGAGGGTTGTGAGTGTGTATGTCTCTCTTTCGCATTGTGTTCTCTAATAATTTTAAAGATTTACCATTTAGGAATTGTACTTTGAATATCGATGACTGCTTAGGGAGTTTTGCACCATTATTACAAACGTACGATTCGAAAAAGACCGAGTGTATATGGAGGGTTCCTTTTTTGGATTTCCTTTGTGAGATGTTCCAAGCATAAGGTTGACTTCGGTCGGAAGTTGGGAAGTTCTGATTGAGAGACCTTAGCAATTACTTAGCGCATGGATCGAGTGGAAATGTGTTTACTCACCATTCGTAACAGCATTAGAAGCATCTTCTCAAATAACTCATATGTACAACCTCGTGGTAGAAAGTATGAGGAGGAGTTATACTATCTTCCTTTTTCAAACTGGGAGAGATTGATAACGAAAGAGAATAAGGATGTTCACGTTATCTGCTCTAGTACGAGAAGATTTTATTTTAACCTGTCTTAAACCTTGAGTGGAAGGCTGTCAGGTTATATTAGGTAACTTTTTATCTACCACTTAAGTTTATATGGTGGGGGTAACCTTCTTACATTAGTAGGACCACTATAACTATATAAAGCAAATAGTCCTTAAGATTTTGAGGACCGAGGACAAAGTAGGCAGAATGACTAGAGACAATATAGTATTGACCCCAATTAGGGAAGACCTCACCAGAAAAAGGAACCACATAGGGGGAGTAGACCCCAAGAGGTTTCCAAGAGTAGAATGTATCTTGTAGGGAATGTATCCTGTAGTTATTCTTAGGCTCAGGAAAAGACCCAGCGCGTATGAATATTTAAATGGGAGCACATCAGAGGGATTACATCATCTTAGAAATATTATTGATAGTCCAAAATTTTAAGTTGTAGTTGTGCAGGTACCGAGTTACGACTTACACCAAAGATTAATTTTGGTCATAGTGTTGGAATTATCATTAGATTCATTGTGAGCGTATTTTTTTATTAGATTTAGTCATATTGGATAGCATAGAGTTCCATGGGAGTAGGCACCACAGTTTTGGATCCAGTAAGTTATAGTGAGTAGTATGTATTTTGGGGAAACTCCAATCTACTTTGTTAAAAGATGGACGATTCTCTTTCTTGAGTAGATCATTAGGAGTAATGATGGCTTGATGTGGAACAAGTGTGGTTTCGCATATCGACGAACTGTTGGTTCATTTGAAGGGAAGTGTCTTATTATGATGAGTTCGTCATTGGGTTGGTGATGACATCTTGTTGAATCGCAAGAATTTATAGCGGTGGTGGACATTACATTAGATTTTTGGGTCAAGGCTAGTTCAAGTTTAAGTGTTGAATGTTACGGAGAGTACCTATGCAAGTTACAATTAGGAGGAGTTACCTTTCTACATTAATGAATGTAGAAGGTTATAGTTCTAAGGGGTACGGTTTATGCTAGGGGGTTCCAAGATCCGGGGGTAGTTTTGACCAAAAAACATGTTTTGTGATTCGCTTTACATGCCAAAATTGATTGGAGTCCATATTATTGGTACGGTGGAGTAGTTTTAGCATATTTTATGTTGAGAGGGTTCTTATTCAAGTGAATAAGGTAGAAAAACAAAGACATTCAAAGAGTTACTGTGTTCAAAATCTTAGTGTAAAAGTAGAAAGGTAAACCCATTGAGTGCTGATAGGATTTAGGGGTTCCAAGGAGGACATGGAACAAGTTATGTTCATTTGAGTTAGATTGACCAAGTTGAATAAGATCTAAGAGTTAACAAGTTATTGTTTGGGAATGTGTTTAAGAAACTTTGGAGGAAGTGATATTTATATTAGAGAGTATGAAGATTTCTAGAGAAGGAAAAATAATCTTTTGAGATGAACAAAAGTATGGTTTGGGGTCCCATGAGGTAGGTCAAGTATTTTTCAAGACTTCCTTGAGGATGGGAATTATGAAGTTAGGATTCCAAGGGGAATTTTTCATTCCCATGCATCGGTCCTTTTCTCGACTTTGGATAGGGAGAGGTCAGTGTCGTTTGACCTCGCCTCATGACCATTAGTGCGTACACGATGTTTCGACAAGTGCATAATGAAGGGAGTCTTGGGGGACAAGTTGACGTTCCTATGATTAGAATAGTTTGGTGTGATTATTAGTAAAACTCAACTTATGACGATATACCTTAGTGTGCATTATATCGATGAACGAGTAGATTATGTTTATAGATTGTGTAGATGCTATGGGGAAGATATTCTTAGACTTTCATGTAGGAGTTTAATGAATTAGATTTTTGAGGAAAAATTCCTTATTTTAGGGGGGAATAATATAATACTCCATTATTTTAATGTGTAATTAAAATAATTAAATTCTGAAATTTTAATTATCTACAGTGATGTCACTAGCTTAAATTGTTATATTTCATATAGGTTATGTGTGTATATTTTTATTCGAAACTGGAATCGAACTTAATACACGGTAATGAATTAATAATTATTTAATATATAATTTAATCATCAATTTTGGACTTGCTCCGTGTAGTAGATTAAGATGTTTAGTATGGTAGTTCAGTTTGACGTTTTGGACATGTGGAATGTCCGATTATGACTTATAGTGTTGGGTTTTAAGCCTATGGATAGGTATATGACTTGGGCTAGGTTTTAAGACATTTAGAGTTGTAATTGGGCTCATTATGTTGGGGTTTAGATTATGCCTAAGCCTAATTTATTGGATTCTAGGTTTTTATATTTGATAGACTTAACCTAAACACATATTATACCTTTAAAGAGAAAACTTAGAGACTACAGAGAAGGAGACAACTTGGAGGCAAGTTGGAGAAGAAAATTTGGGTCATTGAGCTTGTAATTCAACTTTTAGAATTGAAGCAAGTTTACTTTGCATATGAATATTATTGTTTTTGGTGTTATAATATAATTATGTATTGGAATCTAAACAGAATTGTAAAGAAATCTGATTTAACTAATTAAATTACTATTTTCAGAAATTATTTGATAGATTAAGTTATGTTATTATTTATGTTCACAGCATAATCTGAAATTGATATGAATGCTTATAAAATTGAAGTATAATTGATGTTAAATTATTAAAACTATATTCTACTATGTTAGTTAATCAAAATGCCCTTAATGATTTCCCGCATTGATAGTTAATTTGAGTCAAATTGATTAAATATGAAATTCTAGGGATCTCGAATGATATGGGAATTTATACCATTACATATTGTTGGAATCATGTGAAAACTTTATATATAGGTTCGAAGTGATTTTTTAACACTTATATATTAATATAGTTGGGTTTTATGATGATTTGGGAACTTGGAAGTTTGTTAATTGAGGATTCTGAGGCCAAAATTCGTAGGTAGAAGAAAGAGTTTTTGAATAGGTATAATTTGTCGATCGACCTTGAGGATGTATCGAAGTTGAGGATTGATCAATCGATGATACAAGATTTTGAAAAATTGACTTAGGAATGCATGGGCATTAACTTCGTATTTTTTGGATTTTTATTGAATTTCTTATTAATATTTTACCAAGAGGGATCAAGTTTGAGATTTAGGTTGGAGTTAAATGCGTAAACAAATGAGACTTATCAAATTGAGTAATAGTGAATTAAGACTTAATACCCCTAGAGTGATTATGATTCGAGAGTCGAATGGATTGTTATTTTTCTTAGAAGTTTGGAGATTTGGATTGGGTGGTCGTTAGTCTATTGAGAGTTTTGACTCTATTAGTCTTAAGAATAATCTTAATTAATAAAGGTTAATTAAGTTAATAAATTTTATTTAAGACTTATACTCTAGATATGTCTTGACTCGATAAATATGGAGAATACTCTTAATTAAAAAAGATAATTAACTTAATACATTTGGATGACATACTTTTAACCTTTATGTGTAGTAGGTTTACTTGCTTTATGTATTATGTGCGACATACCGGGCATGTGTACTCATGGGATATGTACTAGAGGGGATATCCGTATAGGGAACGAGCAACGATAATTACTCTGGTATCCTCATATGAAAGACGAGTTTAGCTTGATTGAGTGACGATGATTATGTGGATACCCTGATGCGATGAGATGGGCTTGGGTATGGGGCTATATGACTGGTGTGAAGGAATGGTGGTTATCCTTTTGGATATGTTTTGATGGTTGTAGGTGTGGGATAGCCTATTATTATGCTTAGTTTGCGCGAGTGATCCCCGAAGGTGGTAGGATAGGCCTTCGTTATGTGAAGGCTTAAGAAGGGACCTTGTATGAGGTACGAGTGTTGGGCCGTGACTATATTATGTGGATGTAGATGTAGCGAATACTTCTATTGAGATATTATACGATTTATAAGTATAAGATGAATAAGTAGTGAATATTTATATTGAGATATATAAGATGATTAAAATCAGAAGTGGTAAGAGTAAGACCATTAAGATCAATAAGACTTAATCATTGGGAAATATGAACTTGATATTAGAAGCATGTGACATGTAGGGTTGTTTTGGGTTGGGTTAACTTAAAAGCAACTAAAATGTTAGAAGAAGATGCGTAGTTTATCATAACCCAAAGATAGTTATATTCTTATATATCGTAGACTTATTGTTAAGGTCAATGTTGACTTGACTTTTCAAGACATAGGCAGTTGAGTCATCTCCACCCTAAATCATTTCAATAATTTGATTTTTGTTAATACAATTAAAGTTACGTAATGGTACTGGTAGTTTTGTTTAGTTTGGTATCACACTTATGTGGTTTATCGTTCGTATGTTTCTGTAATTTATTTTATGAATTTAAAAATAAATAGATGAATCTGGGATGATAGTTAGAAATAAAGACATATTAGTGGCTCAAGGTTACTCTCAGATTCTAAGAATAGACTTTGAGTAAACTTTTGCCCCCGTAACTCATCTCGAGTCTGTTTGATTACTCCTAACAATAGCATGTCATTTACATTTCACACTTTTTCAAATGGATGTGAAATCCGCTTTTCTTAATAGTATTTTGACAGAAGAAACCTATGTTGAACAGCCAAAAGGCTTCATTGATCCTCATTATCCGAACCATGTCTATAGATTGAAAAGGCGTTATATGGTTTAAAGCAAACCCACAGGGCCTGGTATGAACTCCTCTCGACCTTTCTCATCAATAAATGTTTTCGACGAGGTGGTAATGACCAGACATTATTTGTCAAAAAAATTTGATCAACAAGTCTTAATCACCCAGGTTTACGTTGATGGCATCATTTTTAAATCAATATCCCCTACCGAAGTTAAAAACTTTTCAAATATTATACATGAAGAGTTCCAAATGTCATTAATGGGGGAAATACAATAATTTTTAGGTCTCCAAATCAAACAAATGGCTGACTTATTTTTAGGTCTCCAAATCAAATAAATGACCTAAAAATACAATAATTTTTAGGTCTCCAAAATTCGACATCATTTTATACGTGAATTAGTAGAATCTAAGGAATTGGAAATCAATTATTTACTTACAGAAATTCAATTGGCTGACTTATTTACTAAGCCTTTAGATAACTTGCGATTTGAATCACTTGGGAAATCTATTGGCATGGTTCTTCCCGAATAGTATTTATCTTTTTTTTTAATATATCCTCCGGTCATACTCGTGCTTATAATTGATCTTTGAAGGTATAGGGCACGATAGTTTGAAAAATGACAAAATACGCCTCCTATATTTATTTTACGTAGGAGATCCATGATGTAACCCGTTGATTATTATGACTTGATAGATATATATTCCATTTATTCTCTATATCTGCTTATTTGTGATTTTTCACCCTTGAGACAAAATGGGGGAGAGATATTTGAGTCCATCTTGGTAAGGACATATTTTTATAAGTCCGTTATCAATTTATTATGTCTTATACCGCTACACCGTCGAAGAGCATTCAAGAACATTCAACATCAAAGACGGATCCGAATATCAAGTTCTTCATCAAAAAGACTCCGCGAAGTTTACTTTGGTAAGGTTGAGTTTTAATTCCTTAGAATTTCACTTAAAGTGTTGGGATATTTTTATCAAATATTTTTCTAAATATTTTGTTCTCGGACACCTTTCGTAGAAAAATCATAACTAATTCATAAAAAATCAGAAAAATACGAAACTGGCGGCCACGCATTCGTATCGAAATTATCTACAAAACCGCATGTAATCTCGTTTGATAGATCATTCGAACGACCTGATTTTTTCGTTCAAACGACATAGACATCTCGTGAGAAGTCGTTCGAGCGAAATGCATCCTTCGTTCGAGGGACATGCTTATTTCGTTCGAGCGACATGCCTATCTCGTTTGAACGATCTCTAATATCGAGGTGGAATGATTTTCTATAAATACTCATTAAATGGTTTTGTTTTCATTAAGAAGTCCCAGCATTTTACAGAACTAAAAAACTGCGAAAGCAGAATCCTTTTTGACTACTTCTTTTAGGGTGTGATCCCTCTTTGTTTACAATTCACAAAACTCCCAATTTTGCTTTAGTGAATTGTTTTGGTTTTGAAGAACACACCTTTCTGTGGTTTAATCTTTGTGGGGAGAACTCTACAACCGGAGAGATGCGTGCTATTGTGGAGGGAGTCCTTATAAAGTTCACAACTTGTGGAGAAGCCATTTTCTTCTTCATTACTGACCACATGGAGTTCTTGCGGAAGATTCCAGCTGACGTTATTTATAGTCGTTGCTTTGGAGGTTTGACAAAGACACCGTGCGTTAAACTTGTGGGCAATTATCAGGTTGTATGTAAGTCAATGGTCTTGTGAATTCTTCAAAGTTCTAGAAATAAAAAGTTTTTCCCTTCGGGGATTTTTCCTTAATATTTGTGTCGCATGCTTTACTTATTTATGGATTGACACACGCACACTCATAGATGCATGTTTAGGGGCTGAATTGATTTGGCTTATTTTGACTCCAATTAAATAAGGTTTACTTGAAAACTTGCGAATTAATTTAAACCGGTATCACACACCGCGTTCGTTCGTTTTACAAATTGGTATCAGAGCTCGTTACGCTAATTTATTGCGTATTCCTATTTTCCGCAAAATTGTGTGATATTGATTAGTTTTGGGAAAAATTGCAATTTTTCAATGGAACGCCCATTTAATGTGGAGCCTATTTTTGAAAAAGTTCACGACCGTGCTGAAAAATTAAAAAGTTTGAATTTGAAACTTTGCAAAAGAATTAAAGTTTTGGAAAAGAAAATTGTCTCTTTAAAAGTAAGATTGAATATTTGCAAGCGTTTCAAACTCAAAGTGATATTTGTTGTGAGCATTTTGGTAATTTGTGTATTGATTTTGATTGTTTGAAAATTGCCAAAAAGAAGAGTGATGAGAGAGTCCTTATTTTAGAGAAGGAATTAGAGGATTTAAAAAATTCTAGGGTTCCCGTTTGTGCTGTCGAGGATAAAAAATTAATCGATGATTTTACGGCACGTGAAAAGACTCTTAGGGATAAGTGTGTTTTAATTTAGGGGAGAGCGTGATAAACTGTTAAGTTTAATTGAAAATTTGAAAAAGAAATCCCTGTCTTTGGAAGAGTCTAATTCTTTGCCTGAGTAAAAAATTTTGAAGTTAAAAAATGATTTGACAGACTCAAGTATCTTTGATAATAATGGTAATGGCTCATCGTGTTCTCATGCTTCTAGTGCTAAAGCCAAAACCATTATTTTTTTACTGGGTCAACTAATTCCAAGGATGTTAGAAAAGATCAC
The DNA here is from genome assembly GCA_949130495.1 of Sambucus nigra. Taxonomy (NCBI): domain Eukaryota; kingdom Viridiplantae; phylum Streptophyta; class Magnoliopsida; order Dipsacales; family Adoxaceae; genus Sambucus; species Sambucus nigra. The sequence continues at coordinate 488,119,595 of OX422218.1, read as the reverse complement.
ACTGTAGGTAACATTCCTCTCGTTTACACATGTTCACATTGTGGTAGGAAAGGTGACCTTAGGAGATTTTTTTTTGATTTTGGAAGAGGTCCTAGGAAGTTTATGTCTACTGTTCTCGTGGTTCCCAAATCCCCCACACGACGTTTCACATCTATGTGGATTAGGAAATCACTTTTAGAGGCACTAGATTTTAAACAAGTTGATTCCCATTTGCTTGCACATGATTATTCTCTTGCCATATCATATAGATGATTGTGTTTGCTTGTTTGTCATACGCTAGTTTTTGTTTAATGATATTTATGTTTGCTAGCGTTATGACATGTACTTTTTGTATAGGTTTTTTGTTTTTGAAAAATACAAAAAGATGTTAGTTTGATAAATTTTTTTAAAAAATCCAAAAAGATTTTTCTATTTTGTTTGCACCTTTTATGGATGGACACTTAGGATGACCGAGTCACAACATCGTTCCACTTTTTCATGTGACTATTTGATAGTGTTTTGAGATAATAGGTCAATTCATCCATGTGCTTTATAATGTTTGGAGTCATTGAGATGTAATTAAGTGTTACTTCCTACATGTTTTACTCATGATTTCCTTTATTGCGCACATGCACGGATTTGTTTGATTATTGTGCTTGTCTTATCACATGTTGGTTGGGTGCTTTCACTTGAATCCTGTCCTTAAAATGAACCAAGAATGATAAAACTTGATAAGATAGTTGTGCATATAAGAGCCGTTTGTGAGTTTGTGTGCTTTGTTTGAAAACAGTGAAGAGCTACGAAAGATTTTCACTTATCCTTTGCGATTAAGACGCCATTTAAATTGGACCTAAAAAATTGAGGTATTTTATTATTCGGGGTCCAAAGAGGTTTAAAAGAGCCCCCAAAAAAATTTAAAGCCAATAAAAAGAAATTCATGCCAATTAGGGTTTTGCACCAATTCTCCAAAGTTTGAGAATTTAGTTTATTCACCTCTAAAATAAAATATATATGAGGGTGTTTGGATGGAGAATTAAAATGGGTTTGCACATCCTTGAAAATCTTGAAAAAGCGCTAAATAGTTTTGGACATTATTGGTGTGAAAATCACTTTGACTTTGATTTGTTGATTTGCATAAGACGATGTCATCTAACTTCAACAATTTCTACACCTAAGGGTACTTTTGATGTTCATTCGTTAGGACTACACAAGCATCGTGCACATATGATTGATTGAGTTGATTTACCTATCGAATGTGTTCACACCCATTCATTCCATTTCCATGACTTGGTTATTTTAGTCTAAATCCATGGTGTGATTTTTAGTATCTTATTTTTGTACCAAAAATTGAAAAATCCAAAAATAGTTTGTGAAATTTTTGAGATACTCCTTTGCATGCGCGTAGATTGATCCATGTTTGCTATGCATTTTATCGTGATTCTCCATGTTTTGATTGTTTCTTCTTATCTGTCTATTTTGGGACATCATAAAAAGGGGGAGAAAGAACTATCATGTTTATGGGGGGAGTTTTTGCATTATGGGGGAGATTTGATTTTCTAATGATTTACTCTTATATCATTTCAAACTCGATGCGTCACGAAGGTTTTTGCTTTATCTCATGTGTGTAGGTACAAAGTTTGAAGATCATTATTTTTCACACCCTTATGAGAAAATCTTTGAGAGTTGACGAAGATTTTTGAAGAATAGTTTGAGAACTTGCAAATTTATTCATGGGAGGGTAGATTTGTATAGGCATTTTGGTTTTCAATAATTCAGATATTTTTATCTATGTACCGGCAGAGACAAAATGGAAGATTTGTAAGGACATATTTTTATAAGTCCTTTATCAATTTATTATGTCTAATAACGCTACACCGTCGAGGAGCATTCAAAAACATTCAAGCATCAAAGACCGATCTGAATATCAAGTTCTTCATCAAAAAGACTCCGCGAAGTTTACTTTGGTAAGGTTGAGTTTTAATTACTTATCATTTCACTTAAAGTGTTGGGATATTTTTATCAAATATTTTTCTAAAGATTTTGTTCTAGGATACCTTTCCGTAGAAAAATCATAACTAATTCATAAAAAATCAGAAAAATACGAAACTGGTGGCCACGCGTTCGTATAAAAAATATCTACAACACTACTTGGAATCTCGTTTGATAGGTCATTCGAACGACCTACTTTTGTCATTCAAACGACATAGACATCTCGTGAGAAGTCGTTCGAGCGACATGCTTATCTCGTTCGAACGAGCTCTAATACCTCGGCGAAGCGATTTTCTATAAATACTCATTAAATGGTTTCATTTTCATTAAGAAGTCCCAGCGTTTTACATAACAAAAAACTGCGAAAGCAGAATCCTTTTTGACTTCTTCTTTTAGGGTTTGATCCCTCTTTGTTTACAATTCACAAAACTCCCAATTTGCTTTAGTGAATTGTTTTGGTTTTAAATAACACACCTTGCTATGGTTTAATATTTGGGGGGAGAACTCTACAATCGGAGAGCTGCATGCTATTGTGGAGGGAGTCCTTTTAAAGTTCACAACTTGTGGAGAAGCCGTTTTCTTCTCATTGCTGTCCACCTGGAGTTCATGCGGGAGATTTCAGCCAACGTTATTTCTAGCCGTTACTTTGGAGGTTTGACGAAGACATCGTGCGTTGCATTTGTGGGCGATTATCAGGTTGTATGTAAGTTAATGGACTTGTGAATTCTTAAAATTTCTAGAAATAAAAGGTTTTTCCCTTCGCTGATTTTTCCTTAATATTTGTGTCGCATGCTTTACTTATTTATGGATTGACACATGCACACTTATAGATGCATGTTTAGGGGCTGAATTCATTTCGTTTATTTTGACTCTAATTAAATAAGGTTTACTTGGAAACTTGCGAATTAATTTAAACCAGTATCACACACCGCGTTCCTTCGTTTTACAAATTAGTATCAGAGCTCATTACGTTAATTTATTGCGTATTCCTATTTTTTGCAAAATTGTGTGATAATTATCAGTTTTGTGAAAAATCGCAATTTTTCAATGGAACGTCCATTTAATGAGGAGCCTATTTTTTAAAAAGTTCACGACTGTGCTGAAAAATTAAAAAGTTTGAATTTGAAACTTTGCAAAAGAATTAAAGTTTTGGAAAAAGAAAATTCTCTCTTTAAAAGTAAGATTGAATATTTGCAAGTATTTCAAACTCAAAGTGATATTTGTCGTGAGCATTTTGGTAATTTGTGTACTGATTTTGATTCTTTGAAAATTGCCAAAAAGAAGAGTGATGAGAGAGTCCTTGTTTTAGAGAAGGAATTAGAGGATTTAAAAAATTCTAGGACTCCCGTTTGTGCTGTCGATGATAAAAAATTAATCGATGATTTTACGGCACATGAAAAGACTATTAGGGAAAAATTTGTTTTAATTGAGGGGGAGCGTGATAAACTGTTAAGTTTAATTAAAAATTTGAAAAAGAAATCCCTGTCTTTGGAAGAGTCTAATTCTTTGCTTGAGTCAAAAATTTTAAAATTAAAAAATGATTTGACAGACTCAAGTAGGTTTGATAGTAATGGTAATGGCTCATCGTGTTCTCATGCTTCTAGTGCTAAAGCCAAAACTATTATTTGTTTTAGAGGGTAAACTAATTCCAAGGATGTTAGAAAAGATCACACTTTAGGTAACATTCCTCCCGTTTATACATGTTCACATTGTGGTAGGAAAGGTCACCTTAGGAGATTTTGTTTTGATCTTAGATGAGGTCCTAGGAAGTTTATGTGGTTCCCAAATCCCCCACACTACGTTTCACATCTATTTGGATTAGGAAATCACTTTTAAAGGCACTATATTTTAGACAGGTTGATTCCCGTTTGCTTGCACATGATTATTCTCTTGCCATATCATATAGATGATTGTATTTGCTTGTTTGTTATACGCTAGTTTTTGTTTCATGATATTTTTGTTTGCAAGCGTTGTGACATGTACTTTTTGTATAGTTTTTTTGTTTTTGAAAAATTTTGAAAAATACAAAAAGATTTTAGTTTGATAAAATTTTTGAAAAAATTCAAAAAGATTTTTGTATTTTGTTTGCACCTTTTATGGATGGACACTTAGGACAACCGAGTCATAACATCGTTCCATTTTTTCATGTGACTATTTGATAGTGTTTTGATACAATAGGTCAATTCATCCATGTGCTTTATAATGTTTGGAGTCATTGAGATGTAATTAAGTGTTACTTCCTACATGTTCGACTCATGATTTCCTTTATTGCACACATGCACGGATTTGTTTGATTATTGTGCTTGTCTTATCACATGTTGGTTGGGTGTTTTCACTTCAATCCTGTCCTTAAAATGAACCAAGCGCGATAAAACTGGATAAGATAGTTGTGCATGTAAGAGCGATTTGTGAGTTTGTGTGCTTTGTTTGAAAACGGTGAAGCGCTACGAAAGATTTTCACTTATCCTTTGCGATTAAGCTGCCGTTTAAATTGTACCTAAAAAATTGAGGTATTTTATTATCCAAGGTCCAAAGAGGTTTAAAAGAGCTCAAAAAAAATTAAAGGCAATAAAAATAAATTCATGCCAATTAGATTTTTGCACCAATTCTCCAAAATTTGAGAATTTAGTTTATTCACCTCTAAAAGAAAATATTTATAAGGGAGTTTGGAAGGAGAGTTAAAACGGGTTTGCACGTCCTTGAAAATCTTGAAAAGGCGCTAAATAGTTTTGGACGTTATTGGTGTGGAAATAACTTTGACTTTGATTTATTGATTTGCATAAGACAATGTCATCTAAATTCAACAATTACTACACCTAAGGATACTTTTGATGTTCATTCGTTAGGAGTACATATGCATCGTGCACATATGATTGATTGAGTCGATTTACCATCGAATGTGTTCACACCCATTCATTCCATTTTCATGACTCGGTTATTTTAGTCTAAATCGATAGTGTGATTTTTAGTATCTTACTTTTGTACGAAAAATTAAAAAATCCAAAAATAGTCTGTGAATTTTTTTAGACACTCCTTTGCATGCGCGTAGATTGATCCATGTTTGCTATGCATTTTATCGTGATACTCCATGTTTTGATTGTTTCTTCTTATCCATCTATTTGGGGACATCATAAAAAAGGGGAGAAAGAATTATCATGTTTATGGGGGAGATTTGATTTTCTAAAGATTTACTTTTATATCATTTTAAACTCGATGCATCACGAAGGTTTTTGCTTTATCTAATGTGTGTAGGTACAAAGATTGAAGATCATTATTTTTCACACCCTGATGAGAAAAGCTTTGAGAGTTGACGAAGATTTTTGAAGAATAGTTTGAGAACTTGCAAATTTATTCATGGGAGGGTAGATTTGTATAGGCATTTTGGTTTTTGATAATTCGGATATTTTTATGTATGTAGTGTCATGGACATAGGGGGTGATTTGTAAGGACATATTTTTATAAGTCCATTATCAATTTATTATGTCTTATACCGCTACACCGTCGAAGAGCATTCAAGAACATTCAAGCATCAAAGACGGATCTGAATATCAAGTTCTTCATCAAAAAGACTCCGCGAAGTTTACTTTGGTAAGGTTGAGTTTTAATTCCTTATGATTTCACTTAAAGTGTTGGGATATTTATATCAAATATTTTTCTAAAGACTTTTTTCTTTGACACCTTTCCGTAGAAAAATCATAACTAATTCATAAAAATCAGAAAAATACGAAACTGGCGGCCGCGCATTCGTATCGAAATTATATACAAGATCACGTTGAGTCTTGTTTGATAGGTCGTTCGAACGACCTACTTTTGTCATTCAAACGACATAGACATCTCGTGAGAAGTCGTTCGAGTGACACACGTCCTTCGTTCGAGCGACATGCTTATCTCGTTCGAACGAGTTCTAGTACCAAGGCGGCGTGATTTTCTATAAATACTCATTAAATGGTTTTGTTTTCATCAAGAAGTCCCAGCGTTTTACATAATAGAAAAACTGCGAAAGCAGAATCCTTTTTGACTTCTTCTTTTAGGGTTTGATCCCTCTTTGTTTACAATTCACAAAACTCCCAATTTGCTTTAGTGAATTGTTTTGGTTTTGAACACACCTTGTTGTGGTTTAATCTTTGTGGGGATAACTCTACAACCGGAGAGCTGCGTGCTATTGTGGAGGGAGTCCTTATAAAGTTCACAACTTGTGGAGAAGTCATTTTCTTTTTCATTGCTGACCACCTGGAGTTCTTGCGGGAGATTTCAGCCGACGTTTTTTCTAACCGTTGCTTTGGAGGTTTTACGAAGACACCATGCGTTACACCTGTGGGGAATTATCCGGTTGTATGTAAGTCAATGGTCTTGTGAACTCTTCAAAGTTCTAGAAATAAAAGGTTTTGCCCTTCGGGGATTTTTCCTTAATATTTGTGTCGCATGCTTTACTTATTTATGGATTGACACATGCACACTCATAAATGCATGTTTAGGGGCTGAATTAATTCGGTTTATTTTGACTCCAATTAAATAAGGTTTACTTGGAAACTTGCGAATTAATTTAAACCGGTATCACACACCTCATTCCTTCATTTTACAATCTTGGACATTTTTATAATTCAACTAAAACTAAAATCCTTGATCTTAGCTATTTTCTATTCAGGAATCAGTACCATTTCTTTTATCTGAATATATTTAGGGTATTGGTTTGTATTTAGTTGATTTGTGTAATTTTTCATTTCTAGGATATGGGGTAGATAGAACTTTTGTATAGGATTAAGGTTTTGTTATCTTTTTGGTATCCCTACGAGTCTTAGATGACTTAAAGGAGATTTGGTCTTATATTTTCAAAGGGGAAGATTAAAGCACACTATATAAATGACTTACTTGAGTCTAATATATAGGAGGTTGTCTAGTTTGAAAATAGGGACAAAATTTGTGTCATACTTATTTTTTCCTAAGCTTCATTGCCTCTTCAAAGATTCCAAGATATCTACATCAATAAGAAAATGGTCATACAAGTAGAATACCAACATCACAACTCACTCTAAGATTGCATTTATCATATTTTTATTCATTTATGAGGTGTGTGTGGTAATATGGGCTAAAAGGAATTTTTTTATATTTTTTTAAGTTTTATTTGGAATTTTTAAACATTTAAAAATCTTTTTCTACAATTAAATTTAGGGTTTTTAAAATGTTTGGGGTTAATGTTGAATTTCCAAAATTGCCTAAAAATATGTTTGGGTAGAATTCAAAAGCGCTAGAGACTATTGTGGGTGTATTTTTAAAAACGTGCGTTTGTTAAGCCATTACAGCCATACACGTGTCAATCATTTACCCATTGAGATTGTGCTTTCTCTCACTCACATAAACCAGACTAAATCCGGGACGTTCGATTACATTTATTCATGATCTGCATGCATATTTGTTCGATCCTAGTGATAACAAAAAGAACCAATTAAATGATTTTAAATATGGTCCACTATGAGCCATTGATCTTGAACTTCAAACGGTCAAGTTGATCACAATCGTTGATTTGACTAGGGTTTCCAGATCCTTCCAAGAGAACTATAAATAAGACTGCGTCCATTCAATTACAATCTTTGGAGACCTTAGGGCTTGAGAGAAAAAAGAGGGAGAGAGGGGAGAGAAAAAGAAATCGTGAGAAAAATAGAAATCCAAACCAAACACAGTTCAATTTCTTTAGAAAAAATTATAGAGAGATTAGTGTTTTATGGGTTTGCTGTTCATAATCAAAATCCTATTAAGTTATAATCTCTTTTCTAACACAGTCACTAAGATTTAGAACTCGTTTCTAATAATTGAAACTTGAGGATTAAGTTTAGTAAATTGATACATTAACGTAGTTGTTAGGTTTGATTTCTTTTACTAAAAATCAACCTCTCTTGTTAGATCTGGTTAAATTTTTTTTTTTTTATCAAATTTTATCCAACAAATCTCTTTTATGTTTTACAAAACTGAAAAAGGTTTTGTAAGTTTTCGGATCTGAGTTTTTCACTTTGAAAAACTTGTGTATAAATAATATTCGTAGGGTCTTTTCTTTTTAAAGACTCCCAAGAGGACAGATCTGAAAGTTTTACAGTATTAAAGACCAAATATATTTCAATAGTGTTAAATATAGCAGTTCATTCTTATAAGCCTATGTAATTTGTTAGAATAGTTTGTATAAGTGTGTGTGAGTACACGCATGTGTTAGGCACTTCACTCACAACACATTTCACACAACAACACTTAAACAGTGTGTTGGTTGAGAGATTTTGACCACATAGAGTTGACATAAAGAAGGATCTTAAGGTGACAAGCTCTAGAATGACAAGGAACCAAATCAGAGCCTTAACCGTTGGAGTTACCTAGCGGAGCTGGTATAATTTCTTAACTTAGATTTAGGTGTGTTTTTGTGTGTTTAAGTTTCGTTTCTTGCTTTTAACCTAAACTTATTCTAGTGGATTTTTTATTTTGAGGTGTAAAGACCTCTGTGGATGTTTTCCCATTTGGGTGGGGTTTTACCACGTTAAAATCTTTGTCTCATGTGCTTGTTCGTTAATCTTTCATCACTAATGCATTAACCAAAATTAGTTTTGTTTTTCAAAACTTATTCACTAATGTCTAAAATAACTCGTTCAAAGTTTTTAAACACATCTTGTTCTTTACTACTTGTTTTCTAAAAGAGTTTCTTCAAGAAACAACTTCGGAACCTACTAGACTACTTTAACTAGTGTTAAACAACTTAGTTAGGTATTTTCACCCATGATATTTAATTTTCCTTAAATTACGTCACACGTGTAATTTAAATTTAAACCAATAAGTTAAATTTTAATTTCTCAAAAATACAGGTTGTTACAGTGTCTTCTTCCATGCGGTAGAACGTTGATCATTACTCTTTCTATCCCCCGGTAACCGTGGAGGGTAGTGAAGTTTTCTCTCAAGTTTAGTAATGATGATGTTGGAAATATTTTGCATATTGTTAGTGTAATCAATGTGCATTAAATGAGACATTTTATATAGGGAATAATCATGATTTCATAAATTATATCGCGCAATTGAAGAACCTTTCCATAAGGTTTGCCCATTTGGGCCACGCAGGTGGGCTTTGGGGTGTTTTGAGGATTTTGGTGAGTGGGCTTTGAGTTCCTTGGGTTTGTTAGGGTTTCATAGGCCTAGGTTTCTAGTCTCAATTGTGGGAGAGGATTTATAGGAAAGGGCATGAAGGGGTGAAAGTTTGGCGTGTCTACACCAGGCAATGTGTATCATAGGTGATAAATTTACTTAATATGTTTGAATTATTTTTATTAAGATGTTTTATCATGGAATAGACAAAGGGGGATAATAAGAATACATGTACACTAAAGTTACCCCGATATTTTGATTATCTTATTTTGTTTTACTAAAAATTAATTGCCTATTAACCTGAAGGTTGTTCCAAAAATCATGTTCAAGGTATCCTCACTGAACTATATTGACTTTGTCTAAGATTCATTCATGCCATAAGAATTTAGAATTTTCATTTTAAAATAATGGTAAAGGTTTAGACAAGAGAGAATAAAGAGAATCACCCCTGATTTGATATAACTTAAATTGGAATATTTGTTAACCATGAGTGTGTTTGCATGCATGTGATTTAAATGGAATTGAAATATACATTTCTAATATATTATTCGTAGGTAAATATGTTGTGTAAAATGTGGGTATTGTGTACTTAGAAGACTTGGTTTTGGTTTGGAGGTCTCCCTTATGTATTCCCCTTTCGATACAGTGAAAAAGAAATTCTCTTATTACTAAGAAAATCGCTAAGAAGCTCTTTAACTACCTCGATCCATCCTTCCATTGCCCACGAACTCTTGTAAAAAAATAAGGCAATTTCTCTGCCTGGTTTTCATGATCTCTCTATTGAGATTTGCTACAACGAACACAACCTTTGATATAACAAATATTATATGCATTGCTCGCAAAGTATAATCAGATTAGATCTTTTCTAGATCTTGTGCAAAAATTTTCTTATAATCTATGCAAACCACTCCTTCCAATCAAATATATTTGATTAATTAATTGATCTTTCGCTAGTGAGTCTAGATTTACCTAGTTGTCTTTCTGATCTTGTATCGCAAATTTGAAAGGCTATATATGTTTACCACATGGCACATTAAAAAAATTGAGGAAGATGGTTTTACTATTTCTAAAAATTCTATATTATTAGGGTTTTCCTTCCACCCATATGTGTTCTTAGATATATCATCTTTACATTTTGTGATTAAACTTTTTTAAAATTTCATTTCTTCATCTTAAGACTATAACAAAGCATTTCATAATTATTTTTAAGAAACGATGATTCGCTTGATATATCAAATCATAATTAATGAGTTTTGAGTTCCTCATGCACTTTTTAACACTTCCATAAACCTTTAAGATTCCTCACATCCTATGAAGTTGATATAGACATAGAGTTATTTCTCTTAGTTCCATTTCCACTTGCAACAAGTTTGTTCTTCAACTCAAAAGAAGACCTTGATTTGGGCTGATAACGAAGACATCAGTTGCTCACCGAAATGTGTCACCGTTGTGAAGCATTATCCAGTTGTTGGTGCTTCCCGCAAACAAAGGAGATTGTGTGAAAATTTTGGTCATGTAAGTTATGAAGAAGTGACTATAAGACATGATTCCCCTTTGTAAATCTACACCATAGTTCAATTGTCGTTCATTCAACACTGGGTTTTATCCTAGTGGTTTTTTCTCATTAGGACTTATGGTATATTTTTTTTACATCAGATTGATCACATCAATCTAACAAAATAAATTTTGGTGAAATCTCTTTGATAAACTATGACATAGATTTAAGCTAAATTTGTGTTACCATGAAAGAAAATTTTACCTCTATCTCAGTAATTGGTTTTAATTGGGTATCCTAACTTTGTCTAGAGGTTGCTTACACACAATCTCAGATTTCTTAGTTAATTTGTTAAAAAAAAAACTTTAAATTCACTCCAATTTTTGCTGAGAAAAATGTAAATATTGCTCATAAGTTTAGAACTTTCTTAGAAAAATAGCTAAAAAATTGTGTTTCTTTATCAAAACAAAGAAAGCTATCACTTATTATGTAGTAAGACTGAAAAAATTATGTTTCTTTTATGCACATGATAATTTTGGAATGCAATATGCAAGTCTGTATGTGTGTGTGTGTTTGTGTGCCTATTTGCCAACTCTTTCCTTGTGATGATACAACCCATCGCTTACGACCCTTTACCCTCCTCTCCATTTACTAGGACTATATAGCACCATCTTAAGACTCCACATGCTAATGGTTCCCAACAACCCTTGGAACCTAATTAACTAATATATCAAAATTATCAACTACTTTGAGACATAGGCTACACTATCCACAGTGCACTCTGCACCATCAAGCATTTTGAGCGTTATTGTTCTCACTCCTTCAAAAGCATATGGGGCTTTTACGATCTAGTCCTTGGACTAACAATATTGGACAAAAAAACCAGGCCCAACAAATTTTAAACGATTAGGTCCAATATATAAATACCCCAAAATTAAAACAAACACGCAATATTCAGAAATCGAAGCGCCAAAAACACTGTATTCTCTCTTGAATCAAAACCTTAATCGTACCATCTCTTCGATCAAAACCCCAAAACGAATCTATTTCTCAATCAAATTTTGGTCAACAACAACATATAAATACTCCTGATCGAAGCGCTAAAAACTCTCTTCGATTAAAACCCTAACTCTCTTCGATCAAACCCTAATCGTTGAAGTTTTACATTTTACATTCTAAATCAAATTCTCCCAAACACCACTAACAAGTATGTATACATTCTTTTATCACCTGTTTGTCCTTGTGTATTTTGTGTTCTCATATGTATAAATTTGTAGACACGTGGACTGATGAAATCACATTCTTCTTCTTCATGATATGAAAAAATATATTTGTTTCCCTCATTTTAATTGCAAAACACACTTTTTGCATTTTAGATATATGTATTTCATCATTGTACTTCTCCTCCTGTATACATCATTTATCGAGGATTTATCAAGGACTAGGAATATATACATGATTGGAATATGTACATGTACAAGCCCTGTTTTGCGTGTACTATGTGTATTTTGCGTGTACTATCTAAAAGTACACGCAAAATACAAAGAGTACACGCACATTGAAATTGAATTTCTCAATTCATTATGCGTGTACTTTAATGTTTTATACTTGTACTCTATAAAATATATATTTCAAATCAATATTTGCTCAATCCTATGTTATTTTGGTCCGCGCCAGCGGCATTTGAATGATATTCAATGAGTTTGTAAGAAGTGTTATTATTTTGTTAATATTTAGGAGTGTTTTTGGTCTGCTCCAGCTGCATTTGAATGATATGTTATTAGCTTGTAATCAGTATTATTGCGTGTACTTTTTCATTTTTTGCGTGTACTTTGTTGAAAGTACACGCAAAAAATTCATAAATTACACGCACATTTAAATTCAATTTGTTCAATCCAATATCCATGTACTAATGTGTATTATGAGTGTACTATTTTGTATTGTTGTGTTATTGTTTAGGAATCATACGATCAAGCATGTTCAACTACAAAATTGCTGCTTGCACGTTCGAAGATCTTAACAATACAAAACCTTTCACATTGACAGTCAATAGTACTAATGATGACGGAATTCATTTTGTCCTTCACATCAATAATAGAGATAAAGGGTTACTTGGTTTATACTACTACTATGATGACATTTACTGCACTTTTGATGTGCAACAGCTTCAAGTAACTGAATCGAAAGCGAAGGATTTAGCTAAATGAATTGAGCAGTATTGCTTAAGGGGTTTTCATAATGTTGGAGCTTTTAGCATTCAGCTATTGTATCACTTCTTTACTGAATATGTTAGGAATAGAGAATCTTGATTTTTGACGTGTCGAACAACCTCTGTTAGGTATTACCATGAAACTGACGATATATATTATCGCATTTAGCATGTATTTTGTTGAGACTTGTATAAACTGTTTGTGAGAATATTGCATGTACTTTTTTTAAGTACGCCTGTATTTTATTATTTTGGTCTATATTTTATTCTAATTCGCATATATTTTATTTTTTGTACGTATCATTATAGGCTAGTAATTTAAATTTTGTTTATAGATCAATATAATGGGGATGAAGATGAAGGAGAGAATAGTTCTTCATCCAGTTCCAGTTCCAGTTCTAGTTCTAGTTCTAGTGTGGCATTAAAATCTAAACGTCCTGCAAAGAAGAATGACTAATATCGGTCAAATATTGTTAGCTTTCTCCATGATTTGCATCAGATTAAACATAAAATAAACAATAGCCATATTGAACTTCTTAAGAAGACTCCATTTTGGGAGCTTTTCAATGCCTACTACAGTGAGAAAGTAGTAGAAGTGGACCACAAGAAGACGGATAAAAATATTTTATCAATTATCGAGCTGTACAATACAGAAATCAAAAGTTTTCGTATGAAGAGTAGGATTCCAATAATGCCAATAGATATAAGTGAAATATTTGGCATACCCCTGGTTGAGGGTTTAAAATCAATAGAACTGAAAAGGCGACCGAATACTGCTCAAAAATCTGGATTACAAGCACGATACTTCGCAAAAAGAATAGGAAAGTCAGAAATATTGAATGGTTTGAAGAAATCAGTTGAATTGGAGACAGATGAATGAATTGCTAATTTTGTTAAAATTGTGTGTCTCCACTTCTTGAACACGTTATTTTTCTCCAACTCAAACTTCACCGTTGAAGAATTTTGGTTGAAATACATCGACAATATTGAGGAAATGAATAAGTTTGACTGGGCATCTGCTGTGCATGAGTTTCTCATACATTCACTTGACAAATTAGCAAGTTCAAAACCTAGCACAGTTACTGGATGTGTCATTTTCCTACCGGTGAGCAAAAAAACATCCTGACATTTCAAAATTTACATACCAATACTCACGTGTACTTTGAATATACACGTGATATTTTCACTTGTATTTTGAAAATACACGTTTATTTTCATGTGTATTTTCAAAATACACGTGATATTTTCACTTATATTTTGAAAATACACGTATATTTTCACGTGTATTTTCAAAATACATGTGATATTCCTGATATTTCAAATTTTACATACCAATACTTACGTGTACTTTGAAAATATCACGTGTATTTTCACTTGTATTTTGAAAATACACGTGTATTTTCAATTATATTTTGAAAATACACGTGATATTTTCACGTTATTTTCAAAATACACGTGATAAGTGTATTTTGAAAGTACACTTGTTATATTTACAAAACATAGTAAACGTGTACTTTGTAAAATACACGTGTACTTTATAAAGTAGAATTGTATTTTTAAAATACACGTGATATTTTTTCTTGTTCTTTCAAAATACACTTGATATTTTCACTTGTATTTTCAAAATACACGTGATAATTTAACGTGCATTTTGAAAATACACGTCTTATATCACGTGTATTTTGAAAATGCACGTCGTATAGTATGTGAAAGTACACTTGTATTTTACAAAGTACACGTGTACTATATTTTGTAAATATAACTAGTGTACTTTCAAAATACTCTTGTTATATTTTCTATCAATATTATAAATGTACTTTAGAAAGTACACGTGAACTTATATTGACAAAGTACACGTTAAATTTATAAAAATCACGTGTACTTTCAATATACAATTGTAAAATTTGTAAAGTACACGTTTAATTTTGCGTGTATTTTGAAAAAATCACTTGTACTTTCCATTATGAATCCCTAGGTAATACAAGTATTAAATTCATTTTGTTTTTTGTATGATCACAGTATTGGGCATGTGAGAAATTTGAAATTATTTCTCCTATTGAAGAATTTAAAGATAAGACTCCAAAATTCCTGAAGTGAAAATTATCGTCTTTGACACAATGATTTGTGAAGAATGACATCGCAATAGCAACTTTGAAGCAGGCTACAAATAAACCAACTTGTAAGGACAGTTCTGTACAAAAGGAATCTCTGTTTGAAGGGCCAAGTTACTCTTTGAACATTTCTACAGAAAGTCCTACACATGCTGATTCATCATCAGAAAAAGTTGCTGAAGATATCAATGACAATGAGTTTTCACATGGTTGGAATATTCCCCTTAAAAACATTGTGACTCCAAAGAAAAAGAAGGTAAAAGATCAACCAAAGGTTAATTTGGAGGAACAAATTGCTGTTTTGAAAAGGGAATTGTTAAAAAAAAACAACCAACTATCTAAAGCAGATGAAGACTTTAATGGTTCACTTGAGAAGGTGACCTCTTTGGAGGTGGAGAGTGTCATTTTGAATGTAAAGTTACAGATAGATCGTGATTCATTTTTTGAAGCCCATGAGGAAATGAAGAAGTTAAAGGTGGAGAATTCCAACCTTTTGAAGGAAAAAGAGTTACTAATTAAGTTGGAGGTGGAAAATGCCCAACTAGTTGAGTATAAAATTCTTTAAAAGAAAAGCTTGATCAAGTCACAATGAGTGACTCAGATAGAATTAAAGAATTGGATGAATCATTGAAAAAACAGGCAGAATCAACACGAATTTTGGAACAAAAAAATGGATATCTGTCTATGAGTAATGAAGATCTAAAAAAAAGTATGATGATACATTGCAAAAATGGAAAGATGCTGACATAGAAAAGATGACATTGAGGCAGAATCTTGAGGAGTCAGAATTGAAAAGAACTCAACAGGTACTTTTGAATGCAGAGTACACGCAGTTTTCCTAAACTACACGCAGTTTTCCTAAAGTACACGCAATTTCCTAAAGTGCACGCAGTTTTATTTCATAATATTTTTAATGCAGTTTTATTTGATATTAGAAATAATGTAGAGTACATGCATTATTTGATTAAAAATAATGCATTTTTATTCAAGTATTGCTTATAATGTAACATTCTTTTTGTATAACACGAAAACAATAATAAAATCCTTAATGATGAAATTTCGGAGTTGAAGAAAATGCTTGATGAGTCAGCATTGAAAAAAACTGACCAGGTACCTATAAAGTACAATAGATATATAGTACACACTTTACTTTCTAAAGTAAACGCAAATTATGTTGAAAGTACACGTGTATATTATAAATTTTATAAAGTACACGTATTTTATAATACATGCGTGTATATTATAAAATACACGCATGTATTAAAATACAGGCGTGTACTTTATAAAATACACGTAAGAGAAAATGAATCATTATTTCAAAAAATACTTACAATCCAACATTCCTTGTTAAATATATCAGGCAAACACTAATAATCAACTCATGGACGAAATTTCAAGTTTGAAGATTGAACTAGCCTCAAAGACAGTTCAGGGCACCCCCAAAATATTCAAAACAAAAGGGCCTCTTACTAGAGGACAGAAGAAAAGAAAAGCTGACAGCGAAATCGAAAAGCATGAACCAATTAAGAAACAAAAAGAGTCAAAGCTGAGAAAAGGCTGTCTAACAATAGCTCAACAAATGAAAGAAACTCACTTCAAGCTTTAAGCAATCAAAGTATACAAATATCTCGATGAAGCTTCGAAGAAAAAGATTGAAGAGTTTATTAAAAAGGCTGAGCCAGGGTAAAGTGTATTGTTTTATGATTTATCACTTCGCTAATTTATATTTTTTTTGGTGCAAAAGAATAAGGTTATTATTATGATACAATTCTTATTGATTATATAAAATGCAGGGAATTTATTTTTCAAGAGATGGTTTCGTATGTCCCATGGGAAGATTTTGTTTAAGTCCTCAACAATCAAGAAATTTCAAGCCAACCATGTAGTCTAAATATTAGACATCCATTAAATTTCAACATTATTATTTCCTCACCATTTTATATTGTGTGAAACAGATAATACTTGCCTTTAGTTAATTATTGAGGTTAAAATTGTTAGAAGAAGGGCTCTCCTACTAACACACTTTTTCTGATTATTGTTGGGTAAGTACAATTAAACCGAAAGATTTGAGAAACAAAATTCAGTTTTTTTATTAACACAATGTCTATAATTTTTATTCAGATAGAAGCTTGTAGCACAAATGAAGTCAATAAGAAGGGGGAGTTATACAGAGATTTATTTGAATACTTAGGCACTTGTAATAATTTTTTCATTGTACTAAGACATAGTGTAGGACATTTCACATTACTTGTGATACACAAAAAAGAAAATAAAGTGGCCCACATGGATTCCCTTCGACCGAACGACAAGGAAAAAAACACAATATTCTTCGTTGATGCAAAAAAATTGGTTAGTGCCTAAACTTAATTAGTAATGTTACCCGTACTTATATTATACACGTGTACACGTGTATAATATAATGCTTGTACTTTGTACTAGTTGCACATAATCACCCAGATTATCAAAGTACACGCATCATATTTTAAAATACATGTGAAATGAACCAATACAAAATACTTTTACTTTAATATTATGCGTGTACTTTTAACTATTTAGGCAAAATACACGCATCATATTTTAAAATACACGTGATATGAAAAAATAAAATATGCGTGTACTTTTAACTCTTTAGGCAAACTACACGCAACATATTTTAAAATACACGTGATATGAAAAAATAAAATATGCGTGTACGTTAATATAATACGTGTACTTTTTACTCTTTAATCTTCATATACTCTTTTATTTGTATACACTAAATATTTGTCTTCTTAACAGTTTTCTGTCTTCCAAAAAAACACTGTGCCTATTGAAGACTGAAGCAGAAATAATGAAAAATAATGGTTTCAAAATTCAGAGGAAGTTTGATGAAGGTACACCAAATGAGTTTACATTAGATGATGATCCATTGATAGAGCAAGAAAAAAGGACAATAGATTTCTTGCTGAAAAGTGATCTCAAATTTGACCTAATAAGAGATCATGAATGCCCTAAACAATATAATGGGTAAGAAAAACTTCATTTCTAAAAATTACTAATTTGTATCTTTTCAAAAAAAATCATTCACATCATACTAATTTGTATATTTGTTTTATTTTAATTTCAAGGTTGACTGTGGGGTATTCTGCATGTACTACATTGAACAAATTAGCAGAAATAAGGAAATGCAAAAATTATTTCAAGACCCTGACATGCTAAAACAAAGAGCATATGTACTCGGGGAAATTCTTCTATCAAAATATTTCTTCCCCCGAAAGGAGGAAAAAACTTCTATAAATTGTGATTCAAATACAAACCATATTTGTAATTTGTTTTGTGTTATATTGGTTATTGTTTACAATATTTATTACACCAAAATGGTTTATTTTTTCTGGTGCGGACCACAATCCACGTAAGGTTTAGACAAACAATGTACCTGAGTGTTATGAATTAATGTACACGCATTTTTCACGAAAACTACAAGTGATAATTACTAAGTACACCAATAAATTCTGCAAAGTACAAGCAGTTTGACTAAAGTACACGCACTGGTTAATATAATAATTTTTTATTTTTAATTGAAAACTACTTTAAATATTTATTCAGGACACAATAACCAAAATTAATTTATTAAGCTCAACTACTCACTTCCCAACTACTTCTGGTCAAGATATAAATAGCTTTAACCTTTCCTATAAAAGAGTAATATTTGTTCATTTCTTAACCATTACATCTAGGGTAAGGATAACATAATGGTTATTCCAGCAGAAAACTTGCGAGATACTCTTGAGAGAGATGAAAGAAACCAAACAAAAATAAGTCAAATTAAAGAAAATATTTCCTCATATGAAACTGCCTTTGAGCAGTTTCAAACATTTATGAGGGAAGGCTATTCTGGACTTCCACCCAATCCCATAGATTTATTTAATGTGGATGAGGACCCTCCTCAAACACATGAAGACCTCATGTCTTTCTATACACAAGAAGTTCCCATGAAAATCGCCAAGCTGAAGGAGAAGAAGGCTCTCCATGAAGGCCTTGTAGCTGTCATAGAAGAAGAAATTTGACACTGGTCGAACTTAATTGACTCTCTTCCTAACACCCTGGATGCCTTTGACAAACTTCCCTAATATAAGCCTTCTTTAGTTTTTTCAGCTTTTGTTATGTGAAAAAATTATACTTCATTTTTTTGTTTTTAGTAAAAATTTTATTTCTTTCATGCATGTATTCTCACTTAAGTCATACATAAAATATAGTAAAGTACACGTGAACCCTTATAAAAATGATCACGTGGATTGTAAAAAATGTAAACATTAATATCATTTAATGTAAAAAAATTGGTATGTCAAAATATGATTCTATCTATTATAAATTATAATACACGCAAGTTTTTATAAAGTACAAACAAGATATTGTCCCAGACAATTATATAAATGCGTGTACTTTATATATTACACGTGTACTTTATCAAGTACACGCATAGTCTACAAAGTACACGCCTATTGAAATACTTGTATAATAATGCCGCTGGCGCGGACCATAATACACATAGGAATTTAAGAATATGAGTGACCCAAGTATCTTTTATAAAGTTAAAGCACATTGTAATGTCCAAAACCATTTTCCAAATAGTACATGCATTTATATACGTCTACTTGATAAAATTACATGCAGAATACATAAAGTACACGTATATTGAATTAGATTTTTGTCATATCAATATGCGCGTACTTTGCTAAAACATGCGTGTACACTTATATTTAAATGCTTGTACTTTAATTATCAATCACATTTCATCAAGTACATGCATATTATATTTATATTATGCGTGTACTTCATGCATGTACATCATAAAGTATAGGCATATTTCATCAAGTAAATCTAAATTAAATGTCATTAATAAAGTACACGCATGCTTTTATAAAGTACACGCATATTGAACTGACCAAATCCATTTTTAAATGCGTGTACTTTATGTATTCTATGTGTACTTCATAAAGTACACGCATATTTCATCAAGTACATGCATTGATAAAATTGCTTTAGACATCAAAATGCATGTGTACTGTACATAACATGTGTATACAAATGTAAAGTACACGTGAACATCAGGAAAAATGATCACGTATATTTTATGAAAAATATGTGTACAGCTACACAAAAAACAAACTAAAAAATTAGACTTAAAAAAATTACATTCATTTATGTGAAACAAATGGTTTATTAATTAATTTATTCAATCAAATGGTTAAAATGAATGAATTCAATAATTTTAAAAGTACTCAAATGGGTTCCTTACAAGTAGACCTGTAATGACCCATTTTACTACACCTCGAGCAAGTAACTTCTCTTACTGTGATCTCACCAAAAGACTTTATTCTCTTATTTCTTGGCCTGCCTATCGGTCTCTTAGTCATTGGTGGAAGGACAGATGGATTTTCAGGAATAGGAATATTTAAGGAAATCAATCAGGAAGAGGAACTATAGGTATCGAGTATGATTTTCTATAGAAAGATACCTTATAGTACTCCTCAATATAATCATAAATGCTGGTCCCTTTCCTCCGCACAACACAAACAACATGAGAACATGGAAAACATCTAACCTGTAACTCTTACAAGAACAAGTCATTTCTCCTAAGTTAACTGTTGCTCGCACTTTTGAATGAGCTTCAAATACATTTTGACTTGAGTGACGAATAGTCCAATGTCGGCTTTTATTCCAATTTTCATTAAGTAACTTTTGAAAAAATGGACATAGCTCATTTGTCCAAGTGTCAGACTCAACAAGTTTGTTTGCATTGAACTTCATAATCTTCACTCTAAATTTATCAAGCATATCCATTACTGGTAAATGCCTTTCCTTTAATATCCATGAATTGAATGACTCCGCAACACTAGATGCCATGTCACCATACCGTTTACCAGGGAAATAGCATCTCCTCCTTCCTTCTTCAATGCTTCAATATTCTTGTGAAATACATCTACTAAGACAGCATATGCACAAGATAAAAAATCTTTAACAATTTTCTTTCGAAATCCAGCACAAATTCAACGAATTTTCTTTTTTATATTCCCTTGTAAATGATGTATACATTAGGAATGTGCAGACAACGGGAAGACCCTCGAAACAACTTTAGGTAATCCATTGTTTCGATCTGATATAAATGTTATGTTTTGATATTGCTCAACTACTACACTATGCAAATTGACAAGAAACCACATCCAGTTATCTTCGGTTTCAAAATCAACAACAACATATGCAACAGAAAAAAGGCCTGAAATATAAAAATATATCAAAATTAAAATAAATAACATATCCATGTACAACACTTTGTAAATTGATGCTGCTCGCGCAGACCTTAAAACACATGGAAAATATATTATGTGTTTAATTTAAATTGTTTGTAAATAACAAGACAAAACATAAAAATGTACTGTACACATGATAAAGATAAAAATACATGCACGTTTACTTTCCAATCTTTTGTTTGGCTTTATTATTAACAACACTAACATCAACATATACGCATAAAAATGTAAAGTACAGGTGAACTAAACAAAAACATTCAAAGGTACTTTACATTTTTAACATGTACTTGGCTTTATTATTTCTAAATAACACCTATCATCAAAGTACACGCATAAAAATGAAAAGTACACGTGAAATTAACAAAAACATTCACGTGTACTTGACATGTACTATGCGTGTACTTTAGTTTGTATTTAACGTAACAACATCATCATCAAAGTACACGCATAAAAATGAAAAGTACACGTGAAATTAACAAAAACATTCACGTGTACTTGACATGTACTATGCGTGTACTTTACTTAGTATTACACATAACATCATCAATAAAAAGTACACGTGAAATTAAGAAAAACATTCACGTGTACTTGACATGTACTATGCCTGTACTTTACTTAGTATTACACATAATAATACATATCATGAAAATATACGCAGAAAAATGAAAAGTACACGTGGTATTTTATATTTCTATGCTTGTATTTTGATGATATGGAATGGAACAAAGAAAATGTCAATGCAATACACAAAATAAAATATTTAAAATTAATTTACCATTGTTCCCATTCCTTGCAGTAGCCTGATAATATTGTTCCACGGTAACGGCTCTTCAAAAAGGCACCATCAAGAAATAAAACAGGTCTGCAGTATTAAAATCCATAAATACATCCTCTAAACATTACAAATATTCTCTTGAATTTTTTACTCTCATGTTCCACGTCAAGGATGCAATGCGACCCAGGATTATACTGCAATAGAAGGTCACGATAATTATTCATTAATGCATAAGAAACCTTTTCATCACCATGTATATCAACAGTAGCTATCTCTTTCTCACGCCATGCATGTTGATAAGCTATATCAAGACCACAATTCTTCTTTATATCTCTAACTACATCAATTGGTCTCAATAGCGGGTTATCTCTAAGATCATCAACTATCAATGTTGAAACCAACTTGGAGGTTATCATTTTGGCTGACGGACTACGAAAGGCACCTCTACATGTATGCTCCTTATTCATTGCACGTATGTAAAAGTATCCATTTATTATAGATAATGAAGCATGAATTCTCCACATGCAATTCTCAGTATTCTTTTAAGAGAATTCACCCGTCACTCGAGTTTTATCATTCTTCAAATACACATACTTGAACCCAACCTCAACGGCATAATTTCGCAATTTATCCTCAAATTCCACTACACCTCCTTCAAAACACTGTTGCTCATGACTTATATAAGTCTTCCAATCATTCGAAAGAAAGACTTTCGATTTACTTGGCTCCACACCTCCAAGATAAAAGTCATTTTCAATGCAACTATTAAAATCATTTGCAGTGCCTGATGATAAAGACTCTAACCTCTATGTATTTGTATCACCACTGTCAACCCTCTCAGAACTTGTATTACTGGAGTCAACCCCTTCAAAAATTCGATTAGAGCATTCAACCCGTTCACGACATGTATTACTTGGCAATGGTAATGAATCAATGACATATATCCAAATGAAATTAACTTTCACGATCAATTGGGACCGCAACATACAACAAACATCGTTGTCACAAACCAACATGAATAGACATTCATCACCAAATGAATACCTCAATGAAAAACTCCCACTTCTCAAATTAGTAAACCTAATACACAACTCATTGCATATGAAATCTAATGATCTATCTTTAAATATTTCAATACAAGACATATTATCCAAATAACAACACCTTGCTATTACACTACTTACCATAATGTCTTGCAGTAAAACAGAGACGAAAAACATTTACTTCAAGGTCAACAATTCTAAAAATGTGTGCAATAATTTAATGCATGAAATATCAAAATATTTATTTATAATTAATATAAAATTACAGGCACTATTTAAAAACCTATATATGAAGCAATAAAGCAGACACATATTTTCAAAAAAACAATCACGTCTACTTTGTAAACACTGCGTGTACTTTGAAAGCTGATATCGAACTGGTTATTTCCGCTGGCGTGGACCTATATCAATAAGTGATTCAATACCAAATCAAAATCAAGGACTCTTAAAATTAGAATGAAACATCAATAACATTCTTCAGCACATTCAACTAACAATTACAACTATTGATAAATATAACTTATATATGAAGAATCCAAACATAAATGCATAAAAAACACAAAATCAGAACATAGACATATATAACATATAAAAAGCTATTCAATCACATGAATGAATATTACAATGAGTCTCTTGAATCAAAACAAAGGACATACACTTATTGTAATCGATCGAAAATAGAAAAACCAACTGCTGATAAAGATAAACTTACAAATGATAGAGCCAAGTGATACAGGTAGAATCGATTAAGAACACTGTAATCGATTATAGGACAGGCGAAAAAAGCATAAGATTGATGTTATTTTCGATTTCGGAGAATAGTCGTTAGTTGTAGAGAAAACTCCAATAGCCGATTAGGTTTATAATTTTTTTTTAAATTGGCAGTATTCATATGTTGGACCTAATAGTTTAAAATTTGGTCCACCGATTTTTTTGTCCAAAATTGTTAGTCCAAGGACTAGACCGTATAAACTTAAAAGCATATTTACCCGTGAAAAGTAAAGTCAATAGTGTAGATGCAATTATTATGCAACACAAATAAATATGAGAGAAAGATTATCAAGACGAGAACAAGGAATACAAGATGCCAATCACACAACAAAGGATGTACGTGGTTCAGCCAAGATGTGCCTACGTCCACGGTGGTGCAGTCAATATTATTTCTATATACTCCGGAGAGTGATTACAGAGAATACAACTTGTCCTTTTGCCCTGGACCTAGGGTTTAATATATACATGTGCATGTAGATGAGTGGGGGTGATGGGTTCCTTCACGTTTTCCATTTCCTCCATAACTTCCCTTCATGGGATCGTGGGGGGAGACCGGATCAATTATAAAAGATGAGGGGCCTGGACTTTGGGCCGCCACGACTGGGCTACTCGTCCAGGACCATAGTTCTGAATTTCGGGTACCCACAATTGCCCCTAAATTTGTTGGGCCATGTTTATGGGTCCAATGGATTTAAATGATCAGCCATTATGGCTGATTGGTGATTCTTCGAAAACTGTGAAGTTGCTTTAGCGGCACCCGCTTCGCTCTCCGTGCGCTATGATTAGAATTGAAGGCTTGTTGGGATAGCCACTTTTTCATTCGTCATTTCAGCCTTTCTAGTACTCTTCCTTCTTCTGAGAACTCTAGCGCCTCATACCTTCTTCTCTGAATCCCCATTACCATTGTTTCTTAGTCGTCTTGGGCTCGTGCTTCTTCATCGCTCGAACCGATCTTCTGTTTTGTAAGTTTCTCCTGCCCTTTATTTGCACTTTCTCTTTGGTTTGTAGAGTTTCTAGAGTTTTTTAATGGCGAAGATTGGAAATAGGTCAATCTCTGAGTTCAGGAAGTTCTACAATATTCCTGAGTGGGTAGATATTGACTGTTGTGCCTCCCCTCCTAGGAACGTTAGGGATATAGAGGATGCCCACTGGATCCATGTTTTGTTGCTCTCCCAGGGGGGACTTACTTTTCCCCCTAATGATCTATTTCTGCATTTTTTTGGTTATTTCGGTATTGTTCCCGCACAGTGCTCGCCCAATGTGTGGAAGATAGTAAATGGCGTCCATAGAATAAACCAGTTGTATGGTACTAGGTTAGGACTTGCCGAGATCTGTTTCTGCTATTCCTTCTCTCGAGCTAGCTCAGGTGTCTTATACCTCAAAGCTAGGAGGCCTGATAGGGTATTGGTAGTAAACCTACCTGATTCCCATAAGGACTACTGGCAAGAGGGTTTCTTCATTAGGAATTGGCAGTTCCCTCCCCAGTTTGAAGGGTCTAGGTCTGAGAGGTTCACTGTCCCTTTTTATGGGGAAGAATATATAGGTAGACATTGTATTGTTATTTCAACCTTTGCTGACTTGTGACTTTTCTAACCTCTCTTTGCTTTTTTCTTCCACAGTGAGGACAAAGAATTTGGAGCCTTCTCTCAGCGAGGTTCGTATCTCGGAGTTGGTGAAAGCTTGGAATATCAGGGAGCCTTTGGGTGGCGGCGACCATCCCAGGTCTGCTGCCTTTTTGCTCGAGTATAAGAACGCAGGCTCCAGCTTCATTGCACAGCCTGTGGATAGTGTTCCAGAGTTTGATTCTTTCAGAGAGACTACTGCTGAGCCTATCTAGTTGGACGAAGAGGAGAGCAGCTCTGAGAGTGAGCCTGAAGGAGCTGCGAGTAATTTGGGTGGAGGGAGATCTGACAGTAGCAGTTCTTCTGAAGAGGATTCTGAAGATAGAGGATCGTCGAGCACTTCCAGTAGTTCAGGCAAAGAGATGCCTCCCAGGAAGAACCTGATTAGAGACGATGATGATGAGGACCATGTGCTTCTTGCACAGAGGTCAAAGAAACAAAGGTCTTCTTCTAGGGCCGTGGCTACTGGCTCTCGGTCTTCCACTCAGGAGAAAGAGAGGAAGAGGAGAGAGGAAGAGCAGGTGAAAGAGAGGGAGAGAAAGAAGGAGGAGGAGAGGAAGAAGGTGGAGGAAAAGAAGAAGGTGGAGGAGAGGAAAAGGATGGAAAGGGAGAAAGAGGAAGAGAGGAGGAAGATGGAGTCGAGGACGAAGGTTGGGCAAGCCTTGGTCCCGGTGTCAGCTTTGCCCGAGGGGGCCTCAGTTGCCACTTCCCCTCAGCTGGCTCCTACATTGCTTGAGAGGGAAGTTCTTCCTGCAGATCGCCAGAGGGCGCTTGGGTCTGATCAATTAGCCCTCCAAGCTAGCCAGAGACTGGCCCTGGTAAGGTTCTCTCCCTTTTTAATTCCTTAACAAGTTTTAATTATTTCTCCTTCTTGATTTCTTCTTTATTTTTGGCAGTTTGTGACGGACTTTGCTGTGCTGTACCGTTCTCGTGACGAGTTGGTGAGGATGAATGGCGAGATGGAGCAGCAGAAGTCCGCTCTGAAAGTCAGGGGTTCTCGACTGGAGGCTGATCTGAAGGCTTCTGATTCCGCCCGAGCTTCCTCTGATCTGGCCCTTACCAATTCTAACCGAGAGAGGGATGCGACGGTCAAGGAGATGAGCGAGTTAAGGCAGGCCTATGACCTAGTCTGCTCGAGCAAGCTGGGTATTGTGGAGGAGAACAAGGCTCTGACCGAGCAGCTGAAGGAGAAGGAGTCCCAGGTAGCCACCATCAAGGAGGATTCATACAACTCTGGATGGACCGCGGCTTATGAAGACGCCGAAGTTCAAATAGGCTATATCATCCATTTGAACTTCAAGAAGGGCTGGAATAAGGCCCTCCTAGCTGCTGGTGTTGATGCTGAGTCTCCTCTGTTCGACGAGCATGACCCGGGTCCAAGGCCAACCGTGGACGAAGAAGCCCCTTCCCCAGCCATCGAGGGTGTTGATCTTACCTCTCAGATAACCCCTGCTGATGCTGGTCCTACCTAGGCGAATGAGGGCATCTCTGTAGAGGGGGATGCCTCTGCTGTTGACAAGGGGAAGCAGCCAGCCACCTCTGGGCAGCCTGAGATTGCTTAGTTAATCCTCCCTTAGGACTATTTTTTTACTTTTTCTTGTAATTTTTCCATTTCCTGCTCGATGTACTTGACCTTCATTAATGAAATAAAAAGGCTTCTTTTTCCAATGCATTGATTGATTTCTCTTTCCCTTTCCCTTTTATGTCTTGTAGTTGACTGATGTAGAAGACTATATTCCTGCCACATTTCAATTGGGCAGGTCTCTTGGTCCCAATGCCAGTACTCAGGTTCGTCAAGCCTTTGTTAGGCTTTGCAAGTCTCTTAGGTCAAGGAACAAAAAATATAAGGATCAGTCCGAGCTAGTGGCTAAGCTGAAGGACAGGCTCCAGGAGATGGAAGGCATTAGTGCCTCTGTACAAGAGGAAGTCAATGTACTCAGAGCAAGGTTGCTAGAGGCCACCGAGATAAATCAAGTTGGGAAATTCCTGCAGCAGGAGAATGAAAACCTGAGGAGGGAAGTCCTGCAACTTAGAGAGCATGCGCCGAGCACTGTTTCAGCAATTCTGTAAGTCTCCTCATCTTCGCGAGTTGGACATACTCCTCCTATATCGCGAGGTTCCACTTGTCCTCCCCTCCCGCGAGCTGGTAGGAGCACCAGGGGCAGGAACAGGGAAGAAGAGAACATCGGGATAAGGAGATGGAAGAGCTCCGTGATGATGTCCGCCGAGCATATGTAACTGGTGCTGGGCTTCAAAGGGACGTTACTCGATTACGGCATTTATTCAAGAAGGGTCCTCGACAAGCATGTGCTGACGGTTATGATCAAGGCTGGCTAGATGCTCCCACAAGATTATCCGAGTTCGAAGAACTTTCTTTCATCAGAGGGTGGTTGAGTGCCTTGAAAGAACTCCAGGTCCCGAGGAACTCAGTGTTATGGTATCATCACGAGATCTCCTCCTCCACTCTGATGCCCAATCCATTCAGGAGGGATGATAGATGGATCCCTATTGATGTTATTCCTTGGCAACTGTTAGAGTTGGACGCAGATGAGGCTGTGGAAGAGCTGGTCCCTGCTCTTGATGATGGACGAAGAGCTAGGGTGGCAGACTATCTTGTTCGGAAGTTTCCTCCTTCTTGAATTTTTTGCAAGTTTTTTCTTTTTGATAATGTAAACGCTTTGGGCGAGCTTCGTCGACTAAACGTGTATTATCTTTGTTGTAAATATAACAACTTGTTTTGTCCTTTTTGATAATGTAAATGCTTTGGGCGAGTTCGCTGACTAAACATGTATTATCACTGTTGTAAATATAAGAGATCAATGAAAAGCTCGTGTTTTGGGCGATTTTGCCGACTAAACGTGTTCATCCAATCTTTTTATATTCTTGCTGCTTCATAATCCTTTTTATTTTTCCATGCAAGTGTCCCCCCCAGTCCAGTATAATACCAAAATACCATTATGTCCCATTTTACCTTTTAGGTTGTGTCGTCACACTCCCTTAGGCCTAAGTAGGGAAATTGGTGAGGACACACCTGGTATTGGATGTCTTCATCCGACCAGGATTTTGCTCAACCAAAGTAGGTTTGATGGCCAGTATAAAATCTGGTCGTATTGCCTAAGAATCCTCTGTAGGGCTTTATATATTGCCAAGGGAAAGTCTAAGAGGTCTTTCGTGTCTCATGACGATGACCTGAGGAGGGGTATTCCCCTGCTATATCGACCATTGTGCCTGTGATTTGGAAAAAGATGAGTGATAAAATGCAGTTTACTGATTTCATTAGTAATAAGGGGAATGAACTATTCCTTTCACATAACAAATACAAGAAAAAGATTCAACAATAGAATTCCTTGAGAATTTAAAAATAGAATTTCTTGAGATTAGCTGCATTCCATGCTCGTGATATCTCTCTGCCCTCCATTGTTTCCAAATGATATGCACCTTGCAGGTCATCCCTAGTTATTTTAAAGGGTCCTTCCCAGTTTGGGCCTAGCATGCCGTCTGATGACCTTACTGTGTTTCCCAGGACTTTCCTTAGAACATAGTCCCCAACTTGGAATCTTCTTGGGTTAACCCTTTTATGGTAATGCCTTGCGAGCTGTTGCTAATAGCTCACAAGCTTCACTAGGGCCAATTCTCTACGCTCGTCGACGAGGTCGAGTTCAGCGAGCAATGCCCCATCATTCTGGCCTTGGTCGATAGGTCGGATCTCATTGTTGGCAAGCCCGCTTCTAGTGGAATGACTGCTTCCATGCCATATGTTAGCGAAAATGGGGTTTTTCCTGTTCCTCGCCGAGGAGTTGTTCGGTATGCCCATTGGACATGGGGTAGCTCGGTTGCCCATGCGCCCTTGGCTCGCTCTAGTCGCTTCTTCAACCCATCGATCACAGTTTTATTGGAAGCTTTTGCTTGCCCATTGCTCTGAGGGTAGGCCACCGAACTAAAGTTGTGCCTGATCCCGTGCTCGTTACAGAAGTCCTGAAAGGGGCCACTTTCGAATTGTGTCCCATTATCAATGATGATGGTTCTGGGGATTCCGAATTGAATGATTATATTCCTCCATATAAATCTTATTATGTCAGCGTCTCGGATGTTTGCCAATGGTTCTGCCTCGATCCATTTGGTGAAGTAGTCAGTTGTAACCAACAGGTATTTACGATTGCCGGTAGCAGTAGGTAGTGGTCCCACGATGTCCATCCCCCATTGGGCGAAGGGCCACGGGCTGGTCAGGGATTTTAGGTCGCTAGTTGGTTGGTGGACCATTGGAGCGTGAAGCTGGCATTTTGGGCATTTACGGACATATACTACAGAGTCCTTTTGCATATATGTCCACCAATAGCCTTCCTTCATTGCTCGAAAGGCTAGAGATCTTCCTCCGACATGACTTCCACAGATTCCTTCGTGAAGCTCGCCCAGCACTTGCTCGACATCGCCTGGGTGAACACATCTAAGGTAGGGAACGGAAAAGGACTTCTTATACAAGTCACCTCCTGTGGATAAGTGAAAGCGAGCAACTTTGACTCTTATCTGGTGGGCGATTTTCTTGTCCTCGGGGAGCGTGCCCTCCTTTAAATAGTCTCTTAAGGGGTCCATCCAGCTGGGGGATGATCCCACCTGGAGTATTTGTTCCACGTTTGGCAGCTTGCTGTTGTGGTTAATGCTTGGATAAAAGAGGAAATCGATGGGAATTACCCTTTTAAGACTAGAATCAACTGCCGAGCTTAGGGCTGCTAAGGCGTCGGCATGACTGTTTTGCCCTCTAGGAAACTGCTGGATGTTGATCTCCTCAAATCTCGTCATTAGTTTCCTCACCAGGGGGAGGTAGGCTGCTATCCTTTCATCCTTCGCGTTATAATCTCCACTTATCTGATTAGAGACTAGTTGAGAATCGCTGAACACCTGTAAACGTTTTGCTCCCAGAATTTGCGCCTTTTGGAGATCGGCTATTAGGGCTTCGTACTCCGCTTCGTTGTTGGAGGCTGCAAATCCAAGCCTGATTCCTTGCTCAAGGATGGCGTTTTCTGGGGTGATGAGGACGATGCCTACGCCTGCCCCATTTGAGTTGGAGGCTCCATCAACGAATAGTTTCCAGGTTTCCACTGTTGCTGGGTTCTCTTTTTTCTTTGTTGGTTGAGGTTGGTCGGGGAGTTCTTCTCCAGTGATTTAGGCTATGAAATTAGCGAGGATCTGACCCTTGATAGCGGTCCTTGGTTGAAATTGGATATCAAACCGGCCGAGCTCGACTGACCACTTAGACAATCTGCCCGATAAATCCGCTTTCCTTAGGATCGCCTTAAGGGGGTGCGATGTAAGGACGATGATAGTATGAGCTTCAAAATAATGTTCCAGTTTCCTCGAGGCTATCACCAGTGCAAAGGCGAGCTTCTCTAATGGCAGGTACCTTTGCTTGGCGTCTAATAAGCCTTGCTCGCGTAGTAAACGGGGTGTTGGATTCCTTCGACCTCGTATATTAACGCCGAGCTGGCAGTGTGACTGGATACCGAGAGGTATAGGTACAAATAATCCATTGGTTGTGGTATGACAAGCAGCGGTGGAGAGCTTAAGTAAGACTTGAGCTCGTCCAATGCTCGCGAGCAGTCCGAGCTCCATTCTATTGGTTTATTCCCTTTTAGAAGCTGGAAAAAAGGCTTGCACTTCTCGGAGGATTTGGAAATGAAGCGATTTAAGGCAGCGAGCATTCCAGTGAGCTTCTGCACGTCCCGGACTGTTCGAGGTGGTTGTACCCTGTTGATTGCATCGATTTCGTCCGGATTAGCTTCTATGCCTCTCTTGCTGACTAAGTATCCAAGAAATTTTCCTGACTGGACACCGAAGGAACACTTGCTCGCATTAAGCTTCATTCGGTACTTCCTGAGGATTTCGAAGGTCTTTGACAGGTCTGAGAGGTGATTTTCCTTCTTCTTGCTCTTAACGAGCATGTCATCGATGTAGACCTCCATTGTGTCTCCCATTTGATCCTTGAACATTTTTATGACCAGCCGCTGGTAGGTTGCCCCTGCATTCTTGAGCCCAAATGGCATGACTTTGTAGTAATACAACCCAACCGTCGTGATGAACGTCGTTTTGTCCTGGTCTGGGGCATATAAGGGGATCTGGTGATATCCTAAGTATGCATCCAGGAAACTCATTCGCTCGTGAGCTGCAGTGGCATCTACTAGTTGGTCTATCTTTGGGAGGGGGAAACTATCCTTTGGGCATGCTTTGTTGAGGTCAGTGAAGTCGATGCAAACTCTCCACTTCCCATTGTTCGTCGGAACTACTACTGGGTTGGACAACCACTTGGGGAATTGTACTTCCCATATGGATCCTACATCCAACAGTTTTTTGACCTCCTTTTCGATCGCTTTAGCCTTCTCAGGTGCGGTTCTTCGTGCCTTCTGCGTGACTGGCTTGAACGCGAGGTCGACGTGCAGCTGATGACAGACCATATCAGGATCAATGCCAGGCAGCTCGTATGGTTCCCATGCGAAAACATCTACGTTGTGTCTCAGTAAGGTCGTCAACTCCTTTTGTTCTTGATCGGTGAGAGATGCTCCAATCAAGAAGACTCTGCTACTGTCACCAACTTCGGTTATAACTTCTACCAGGTCCTCGATGACACGCTCGGAGGGGAGGAGCCTGGTCTCCTCTACTCCTGGTCTTCCATACTTTAGTTGCTATTTATAAGGTATTACACCCTCTTCAACTTCCTTGCTGGGTTGGCCGGCCTTCTTCTCTGGCTTTGGTCGGATGGCTGCTATGAAGCACTTACTTGCCATCGCTTGGTCACCGTGGATCTCCATTACTCCTCGCTCAGTTACATACTTGAGCTTCTAATGGTAGGTCGAGGAGACCGCCTTCATTGCATGAAGCCATCCTCTGTCGAGGATGGCCTGGTACGGTGATTCGATGTCAACTACCAAAAACTCAATCATCTTGGAGACGTTCCCAGCACTAACTGGTAGCACTATCTTGCCTAGGGGCATGTTCATTTTCCCAGTGAAGCCAACCAAAGGTACAGTAGCTTCCTTTAGGTCGGCGACGCCCAACTTCAATTTCCAGAACAGGTCGAGGTACATTACTTTGGATGAGCTTCCTTGATCGATGAGCAGCTTTTCG
Source organism: Sambucus nigra (assembly GCA_949130495.1). NCBI lineage: Eukaryota > Viridiplantae > Streptophyta > Magnoliopsida > Dipsacales > Adoxaceae > Sambucus > Sambucus nigra. The sequence goes on along the minus strand of OX422218.1, from coordinate 488,087,082 downwards.
ATGTCAAAGTTGGCTATCCTGAGTGTAATGACCAGGGCATCATGATGTGGGGTCCTTATACCCATCAAATCTTCATCCGTGAAAACAATATGCTTGTTATAGTTGACGTCCTCTGCTCGTCGACGCTTTCCTGACTGTGATTTTGCTGGATCAATTTGAAAGGCCTGCATTACCGCTGTAAGTTTTTTCATCTCCATTCGAGCTGAGTTCCCTTGTATCTGCTTGACGTCAGATACTCCGTGAATTACGGCGAGCTCGTGTCCAACATCATCCTCCAGCACATTATCGGGTCTCATCTCTCTGTTGGCAGTCACTTTCTCTACCCTTTTCTCCACAAAGTCGTTCAAATGCCCGGACTGGGCCAATTCTTCGAGGTGAGACTTAAGAGCTTTGCAGTGCTCGGTCTCGTGCCCTCCCTCTTTGTGAAAAGCGCATCTCAACGCATTGTTCCTCTTCGAGGGATCTCCCCCCATCTTCCGGGGCCACTTGATGAAGGGCTCATCCTTGATCTTCACGAGAACCTTATAAATTGGTTCTTTGAAGACGGTGTTGACCGCCTGGAATGCTTTTGATGCGTCCTTGTTCCCTCCATTTTTGGAGCCATTTTTTCCCCCGTTCTTTCCTCCTTTCTTCCGGTTCTCAGTTTTCTCACCTACCTTGGTAGTGAGCTTAGCTCGACCATTTTCTCCTATATTAGAGTGGGTGACATCTTCCACCTTTGTGTATTTCTCGATTCGGGCCATAAGGTCGTCAATAGTCATAGCTTCCTTCTTCGTCAGGGATTGGTAGAGGAGGGAAGAATTAGGGAGCCCAATTTTGAAGGAGGCCACTGCCACCTCCTCCGCGTAGTCCTCGATCTCATTGAATAACTCCCAGTACCTCTTCGCGTATTCTCGGAGGATATCTTGAGGCATTTTCTTCATTATCAGTAGAGCATCCATCCTTTTAGGATGGGAGCTACTGGTAATGAATCAGGTCGTACAAAGTTCGGCTAGGGATTTGAAATTCTTGATCGACCGGTGGGGGAGCCTTTCGAACCACTTCTGTGCTACATCATGAAGGCTTGAGGGGAAAATACGACACATCAGGGCATCCCGGTGACTCCAGAGGGTCATGGCCTGCCGGTATTACCTGACGTGATCGATGGGGTCAGTCTTTCCGTCGTAAATCTTGAACCTTTGAATAGCAAAATTCTTGGGAGCTTGCTCCTCCTCGATTTCTCTTGTCAAAAGGTGACTTCATCGGGTTTTGAGAGCTCTCCTCGCGAGCTCTCTAGTTGATCTTGTTCCGTGGTGAGCGGGATTCTGGTCCATCTCCCTGCGGACCATGTTTTGTATGTGCTCATCGCTGCGAGCAGGGCTCTGGTGGCGGCGAGCTCTTCACAGCTATTCGCGGAGGTCATCGTCTGACTTGCCTCCTTCGTCCCTTTGAGATTCTCGCCTAGGGATCCTTCCTCGGCTGCGAGACTTGCTCGCCTGAGGGCTAGGAGTGCGATATGGGCATCTCCGGTTATCAGGGTGAAGCTCCCTTTCTAGTCTTTCCAGTCTTCTTTTCAAGTGAGCATTCTCAGCCTCGTATCTGCGAGAAGACTCCCTCTGCTCTTGGAGCCTTGCCTCGTACGCAACAATTAATCTGGATATCTGCGTGGACCTAGATGGTCCCTGACTCTCTTCTGAAGCTGGTCTTTCCAAGCGAGCTCTCTGATCTGAACGTCAGACTTCAGACCTAATCCTGCGAGGAGCAGGTGGCTCTTGAATATCTCCTGCTTGGGGGGCATTGCTGCTGTGACCAGACATCTTAACTTCCTTTCTTGATGTGGGCCCTTCTCAGGGAAAGATGAACGCTTCCCACAGATGGCGCCAATTGTAGATGCAATTATTATGCAACACAAATAAATATGAGAGAAAGATTATCAAGACGAGAACAAGGAATACAAGATGCCAATCACACAACAAAGGATGTACGTGGTTAAGCCAAGATGTGCTTACGTCCACGGTGGTGCAGTCGATATTATTTCTATATACTCCGGAGAGTGATTACAGAGAATACGACTTGTCCTTTTGCCCCGGACCTAGGGTTTAATATATACATGTGCATGTAGATGAGTGGGGGTGATTAATTCCTCCACGTTTTCCATTTCCTCCATAACTTCCCTTCATGGGATCGTGGGGGGAGACCGGATCAATTAAAAAGATGAGGGGCCTGGACTTTGGGCCACCAGGACTGGGCTACTCGTCCAGGCCCATAGTTCTGAATTTCGGGTACCCACAAATAGATATTTCTCTTTTACGTGGCATGTTCTCAAAATATTCTCCCAAGCATGATTCATAATCCCAAATCTAATATATATATATATATATATAATAAAGTATAAAACTTATGTATGTCACAAGCTTGACTCATGATGTCATCAATATGAATTTTTTTTACACTTTCTATTTTACCCTTAAAATTCTTAGTTTCCCCCTCTTTTGACACACTCTAATTTTGTTCCCCCTCTCTTCAAAATTCAAAAAGAAAAAGGTAGAATAGTATTTACAATCACTCTCCCTTACACTCATTATCCAAACCTACCGGTTTCTCATTTTTCTCCCTCACATTATTCTCCCTCCCTCTCTCACTTTGGCAACGATAAACTCTAGCAACAATCTCTCTGCAAACGAACAAAAACGAACAACTATGGCAACCAACTAGGTCAATTTTAGCTGTAAGTCTTCTTATCATTTTGGCTCTCCCTTTTTTGAGTTTTTTTTAAATGAACACCTATGGAAATCAACTACTCTACTATTTTTGTGTTATTTTGAACCCTACACCTATTGATAAAATTCTCTACGAATAGCTCACGGTCTGAGTGGCACCAAATCGGATCTGATTAGTTCTAAACCCAATTGGTTTTTGGCTTTTGTTCACGATCTGTTTTCCAAAACCAGCCGATCCAATCTTTTGCCAAACCCGTGTGATCTGATTTTTTGGAAATGCTGTTTCTTTTAAAGAAAAAAATACGATCTGAATCTCTTCATCGATCTGTTTTATGATATGGGTTTAATACATCTTATATTTATGCAGTAATTGCTGGGAGTGGACATATGGCTGTTGCCAAACCCGTGTGATATGATTTGCATAGGTTTCAGGGTACTTAAGTTCCTTTTTGGGGAGCTACCAAAGTGAGTTTTTATTTTTAATAGAAAACCCCCTTTGCATATATTTCCAAATGTATTTGACATCATGAGCTAGAGTACAAAAATGATTTAGAAAAACACCTTTTATTATTTAACATGCATTGTCTTTCAATATGTTTTATATATTTTCTACACTTTTTTTATGTTCTCTGAACATGTAAGGTACAAACTTTGAATTAATTTATTTTATTCCTTTCAGGTGTTGATCTAAGAAAAATCAAATTCAATGTTATCTTTATGGTAAGGTACAACCATAATTTCTTATTTGGCTTTAAGTTTGGTCTACTACCTGACTCTTTTTGAACTTTCCCAGTTTGGGTTGAAATTGAAGGTTATCTCATTGTTTTAAAAAACTATATTTGCAATCCTGTTGTATATTTTAGTGATTTATGATTAAAATCGATTTTAATTATTTTATTTATTAATTTCTCCTTCTGTTAGCATGTTGACACTATGCTAGATCTTGAATATAATTATGGATTGTTTAATTAGTTTTTGTATTTGGTTGTTGATGTTAACTGATTCAAGGACAACTTCTTTTATTTTATAATAGTTAAATGTAATTTTAATATTTTTTGTGATGCATTTTACAGGTAAACTAATTATCCTTTCACTTTTCAATGTACATGTGTGTGGTCCTATATTTGTTTGTTTTATAAGGATTTTAAATATGAAGGTTAGTTTGTGTTGATTCACGTGGGTACATATGTATTGACCATAAATAAAAGTATGTTTCTGATTATTCTTATAACACAGTTTTATGGATTAGTTCATGTGGGTACATAGTTTAAGGATTTATTTATGTGGTTACACAATTTTGAAATCTATATTTTAGGGATTTATTCATGTGGGTACATAGTTTCATCTATATAACTAGTTTTATGTTCAATAACTTTTGGTATTTATAGTGGGTGGGTGTCTTAGTGTGGGTGTGTGTCTTAGTGTGGGTGTGTGTCTCGGTATTTGGTGTTACTCAGCTCACACCTCATTTCATGGTTTTATATTGTTTGTAAATTTCAACATTTTCATAGTATTTTTTATTTCAGAGTTATTCTTTTTAGTTAACAAGGTTGGTTGGATAAAATGCACTGACATGAATGATATCAAAGATGAGCAGGTTGGTGGGTAAGTCAATTTTGTTTTCCACTATTTGGCAAACTCTTTGTAAATCTTTTTTTTGAGTCTTTTTTTGGTTGATGCAGACTGTAGGTTTGGAACTCATAAATACTCCTCTGCCATCTTTATCGATTCTTGACCAAAGCTTTATATGCGTATGAACTCATTTTAAATAGACCGTACAACATCTTTTTTCATGCTGAACCTATATCATTGGTTATGAGTGAGGACTGAGTTTCTGTCTCCTATTTCTTTAATGAAACACAACATTGTAATGGATATTTTTTTAACTCAAATTTGTTATTTGGTATGACTTTTGGTACCAAAATTTAACCTAATGTGTATGATAATTTTGATATGGGGGTTGGTAGGCATTGGTCTAATAAGAAACTAGAAGAGATGACATAACGAGATTGGAGGATTGAGGAGTTGGGATGAGCGTAAATTAAGCTCTGAGCTCTTATTTAGCTGATTGTTCAATCAGATATGTGACTGTATCTAACTGTTCACTTTATCATGAAATATGTTTGTGTTTATGCTTTTAGTTTGGAAAGAGAAGAAGCTGCGAATTTGATCTAAGGCCATAGTGGTCGTGTTATTGGATCTGTCAGCACGAAAACGGTAATTTTGTGATGCTAGCATTTCTTTTGATGATCTTAATTAATTTGTGTTAATGTCAATTTAAGATGACTTAATTTTTTAGTGTTACATGTGTAATGAATTAAATTTGTTAATTTTTGCAGGTTATTTTAGTGAAGCAAATCTTTTTTCTCTATACTTGATATTAAGTAGTTCGAGACCTGCTTGGAAGCTTGGTAAGCTTTCAATTTTTTCATGTTTTTCCAACCATATAACATGTGCTTGGGGTTGATAATAAATTATGTCAGCAGAAGTTTATGAATGCCCTAGCTATGTAACTTCTGGACTTGAACTTACAAGGTATTAAGCGAATGAAAAAGTTTTCATTACTATTAACTTGATTTAGTTCATGTCATTCAGCAGTAGGCATACACCCATATTATTAACTTAATTTATTTCGGTCATCCGACGTATAAACTATACAATTCTTTACAATTTGTCGAATTCTTTGCTGGGGCAGATGCTACTACCTACTAAACACATCCATCAAAATAGGATATGGGGTGATAAATTTACTCTTGCATTGAAGTACCTGTTGAGGTAACAAAGATTTTATTATTTATAATAATTGAATGTATATTGGAGTATTATAATTGTTGTTTATATTCTAATATACACATTTGTGTGAGCAAGATTCTAGGAGTGCACGAGAACCATTCAAAGTGCGTCGACAAGGAAATAGATTCAATTTTCGTAGAGTTTACTCAAAAATTTTATCTAGATATGAAGGTGCACATCATTCTTTCTACCTCATCTTTTCAACTTATACTTATTTACATATTGTTTCTTTACAGTTTTTAAGTTCAGTTGGTGCTCTGCATAAAAGTTTTCTTGGAAAAATCGAACACACTCAAAATCCAAGTATATATCTTTGATTCGTTTAGTGTTCATGCTGATTAGTTATTATTTGTTCAGTGTTCCTGTTTATGCATTTTAAGGGTTCACGATTTATCGTTTAAGTATTCTCCCTTTAATCTTTTGGAAGTCATCCTACCCTGAAAGTGTTTTTTTTGTTGTTATTTCCTATAATATTTTTTTCTATCACATAGAACACTGAGCACTTATGTGTTCCTTTCATGTCTTGAAATTACAGGTGCCTCCAACTTTAATATTTGTAATGAATGGTGAAATGTTGGACTATTTACTCACAAAGTATTTGATTTGTTTTGGTACATTTCACCAGGTCCTAAGTCTCTATAATACGCCCAATTCGTTATCATATGGTTTATTCTCGAAGCTTCCAGTTTCTATTAATATTTTTTTGATCATAAGTCTTGATTGTTGCATGTGTATGCCGGAGTTAACCTATCATATGGTTTTATTTATTTGGAACTTTTCTTTTTATTTTTAGTTTTGTTTTTTTAAGAGGATAATTTACCATTTAACAGTAAGCTTTTATGTTCAATTTCAGTGCCTTCGTTTGTGCATACAATTTTAGACACAAAACTTTTTTTCTTCTTATTTCCTCCTTTTTTGTATGCATCCACAAAAGAGCAGTTGCGGTTAGACAACATCATCTAATGTACATCATCTTATTTTCTACACAATGAGACTAATTCTCAGGGTCCTGTCAATTTTTCATCAAATGATGTACTTTGATAGAAATCTTAATAAGCAGATGATGTACTTTGATAGAAATAGTAATTACTTTGATAGAAATCATTTTTCAGCAGATGATGTACTTTGATAGAATTTTATTAGTAGTTGATGTATTTTCTAAACCATGATACTAATTTTCGGGGTCCGGCCAATTCTCGAGGTCCTGCCAGTTTCCCTTCCTACAGTGACTCTTAATGGAAGGAATTTGTGATTAGAAATCTTAATTAGTTTCCGGTTTTGTATCTGCGTGTATCGAAAGATTAAATTGTGCAGGTTTGGGAAGCCTATTAAACTGAACTGTGCATATGCTAGAGCTAAAAAAGATGAAACATTAGGTCTATATGATCTTTATTTGGATTTATAGGTCATTTTAACAAATTGATTGTGTGTAGCCTACTTGCTCAAATATATTATTTATGATTTAGAAACTTAATTATTTTATGCATTATTTCATTTCTAACTAACTTGGTTTTATAAATATTTAGAGCACAGTTTATATGTCAATAATTTATGTAACTCATTTATCTTTTTTGTTTGTTTCATTTTTGCTGTAGTTGAGATGGATGATTGTAAACAGATGATATAGTAGATTGCAGCCCACCAATGGGGTTGAAGAGGTTTCAGAGTCATTAGTATGTGGCGACACTTGGTGGAGTTCATATCGAGTCAGTGGAGTTCTTCACACCAACCCCAGCTTCTGCAATTGCTCAGTTGAGTTATTTTTAGCGTCCTCCCTCATCCCTGTCTCTGATTTCACATGAGCAGGGGTTGGTTACATTGCAACTTATCCCTAACGCTGATCAATTTAAAGGGTTCATGTCTGTTAAAATGGTCAACGAATTTCTGTCTGTCGTTTATCGCTCGGCTGCTGACAAAATTGGAAGATGAGTGGTAACTAGGTACATTTTTTTTATCTCTGTAAGATTTCAAAAGAGCTATTGAATAAGAGATACGCCTGTAAGAACTTTCTAAAATCATCAAGTTGCCTGCTTTGCAAGACGATTGTCCAAATGCCAACAAAGTTTGAAATTTATCATTTGTCATATTGTTGGTTGTTTTGATTGTTTGGGATATTAGTGTTTTATCTCCCTACAATTAATAGTTAGGTAATTTGAAACAAGTAATTTATTTGAAATGTGAGGTTTGTAAGGACAAAATTTCATGTGCTTAATACATGTGAACGTGAACAATAGAACTAGACATATTTGTTCACTTTTATGTGTAGGCGTGGGTTGTTAAATTGGGTGTTTTTGGTAGTTGGTGGCATTGTTGTGCCGCAAGCACAAGTACAAATATCGGGGGGAAAATTATCGTGCCTTCAGGCACGGGCATACCCTAGTATATATATATATATATATATATATATATATATATATATATATATATATATATATATATAGAGAGAGAGAGAGAGAGAGAGAGAGGCTCTCATACATACCAAATATACATACTTACTAGTGCAAACCCATTTTTCTAAAATATTTTAAAAAATTGAGTTGAATTTTTCATAGGGTATTTAAACATTTCAAGGGATCCATATAAAAAAAATCAACTCAAAATAACTTTTTTTGCTATTTAAAAAAAAACGGTTCAACTTTCACACCTTTAAAGTGCTTTAAATGGTGTGAAAGTTTGACCGATTTTTTTATAATAGCAAAAGACATTATTTTGAGCTGATTTTTTTTATATGGGTCCCTTGAAATGTTTAAATATAACACAAAAAAACTCGACTCAAATTTTTTTTTTACTATTGAAAAAAATCAGTATGTATACTTGGTATGTACTTGAGCTTGTCTGTAAATATATATATACATATACAATGAGGCTCTCCAACATACCTCCTAGAAACATACCTATAAACATACTCATTTTTTAAAATAGTAAAAAAATAATTTTGAGTTGATATTTTTTATATCGGTTCATGATATTTCAGTATGCCCCTGTAAAAAAATCAAATGAAAATAATATTTTTTTGTTATTTTTAAAAAATAGTTAAAAAAACTGAGAGCTTTTATTTTTTACCCTTTAAAACTGTCAGTTTTTAACCTATTTTTAAAAAATTACAGAACACATTATTTTGAGTTGAATATTTTTACAGGGGCATACTAAAATATCATGAATTCATATAAAAAATATAAACTCAAAATTATTTTTTTTACTATTTGTAAGGACATAATTTTATAAATGTCCGGAGTAGAATCTAGGAATTTTCTATTTTCTCTTAGATCACAGTTTGTATGTCTGATACCGTTACATTCGGCACGTCAACACGATCATCCTCGACGGCCTTTATCCGAATTCAATGCATCCATTATCTTCACGTGCATCATGCTACATGTGACGTGCTGCTCAGCTCATTCCCACTACTCCACTACGCATTATCGATAAAATAGTTTATTGGAGTTTAATATTTACATAAATATTTGTAAAATTTTTTAGAAAATTATTTTTGAAGTCTGAATTAATTTTTATCAAAAGCAGAATTTTTTTCTAAGTATAGAAGCGAAGTGCCTTGAACGACGAGCTCGCTCAAACGACTTTGAATGTCGTTCGCGCGAGATAGGCATGTCGCGTGATCTCGTTCGAACGACATCTGTCCTTCGTTTGAGCGACATGGATATCTCGTTCGAACGAGCCACCGCCTCGATTTTCATATAAATACCTGATCACCTTCTACACGATTTTTAAGTCTTTGTGCAATCTCAAAATTCTGCGAAAATAGTCCAAAATAAGACTTCATCTTTTTAGGGTTTTCTAAACCTTTTTGATTCACAAAACCATTCCCATATATGTGTGTTAATCTTTAAACCTTCAAGAGGATCATTTACTCATCTGGAGTAATTTGTGAGGAAGCCGTTCTCTTCTTCATTGCTGCCCTTCTGGAAAGAGAAAGTTCCGGCCGACAAACTTGTGAAGAAGCCGTTTCTCTTCTTCATTGCTGACCACCTGGAGTTCCTGCAGGTGATTTTAGCCGACGACATAGGAACCGACACCTGCGGGTATTTCCGTGTCACACTTATTTCATTGTAATCCGTGTAAGCCGTTTTTTTACAAATTATAGTGAAATAAAAGGTTTTGCCCCTTTGGGGGATTTTTTCTGAAATTGTTTGTTTTATCCTGCATGCTTTATTTTATTTGATAAATCATCTAGATGCATGTTTTAGGGTTTAACTAAAATTTGGGATTAATTAAAATTGGATTTTATTTGAGAAGTCGCAATATTTCCGCTGTAGTGATTCTACAAATTGGTATTAGAGCTTATTTAAGCAATCACCACTTTACAAATTGGTATCAGAGCCTGTTGCACTAAGTTATTGTGTTTTGATCCTGATTTTTCACAAAAATGGCTTTTGATGGTTTTGATGATCTTCGATGTCACATTTTTGAAAAAGTTAATTGGAAAATTCACACGAACTCTTGTTTTAAATCTTCTGTTGAAAACGATTCTGAGTGGTGTCCTTGTTGTGAGGGTATTGGTCACACGTTAGATGAGTGTACCAAAAATTAAATGAAAAAATTAAATAAATCAGTTTCTCATGTTTCTACCCTTAGTGATTGTGATTCGGAAGAAGAAGTCTTTTATGCTTCTAGGCGAGAGTTTCCCATCCATGTGATTAGTGATGAGAGTGAGCGTGAAAAGAGTGAGGAGGAAGAAGAAGAATTGAGTGAGTTGCAAGTTGCATACAATAATTTGTATTTTGAATCTTTAAAGACAATAAAGGCAAACTTGAAACTTAAAGCTGAATTAAAGAAACCTGCTTTAGATAATGATAATACTCATGCGTTGATTAAGGATCTTAGGGTACGTGAGGATATGCTTAAAGAGAAATTAGGAAATGTCGAGGATGAGAGAGATAGTCTTAGAGGGTTAATGGAGACTATGAAAAATGAGCTTTTAGAGTTTGAGGATTCTAGACCTGTACTTGAATCTAGGATAGGTGAACTTGAGGAGAAATTAAAAGATTCGAGTAAGGTGAAATTTGATTTGGAGTCTAGGTCTGAAAAACTTGATAAGATTTTAGGCACCATCGAGATAAAAAAGGATAGGGGTGGGATTGGTCTTAAAAAATATGTTGCATCCATTCCCACACGTATGAGAGAGCCTCCTAGGATTGTTAAGAAAGAGGCACCTAAGTTAGTTAGGAAAGAGCCCCCTAGGAACATCGTGAGAGAACCTCCTAGGATCATTAGGGGAGACCCACCTAGGCAAATTCGGAGAGAGCAACCGAGAAATTTGAGGAGAGGGCCACCTTTAGGTAACACACACCGCCCGATTTACACTTGCACACATTGCGGTAGGCAAGGTCATCTTAGGCGCTTTTGTTACAAGCTTTTAAATGGACCTAGGAAGGTTAATAGAAGAATAAATTTGATTCCCCACACCCCCACACCTCATTACACATCGATTTGGGTCAGGAAATCGGATTTAGAGGCTTATGGTTTACTTGTCCACGATTCTTGTTTCCTTGCACGTGATTCACCCCATGTGAAATCTCTTGGTTGATTGTGTTGGATTTTTGTCATACACTAGCAATGCATCATGTAATACTCTTTCTAGTGTTATGACTCACTTTGATGTAGCACACATTGGTATATTTATTGCATTTGTGTGTTTCGCTACTGTTTTAGCACTGTTTTGGATCATTTTACCCCTTACAGGTACTGTTTTCACGAAACTTTTGCACTGGGCAAAACTGTATGATTTTTTGGGGATACTGGGAATTTTTTATTTTCTCGTTTGAGCGAGATGTATTGTTGTTTAAGTGACAACTCTATCTCGCGCGAAGTCACATCTCGCGACATGCCCTTGTCGTTCGAGCGATAGAGCGATATGGTTTGAGCGACCAATCTGATAGTCCCTCAACATTCCTCTGATGATGGGGTAAAGGGGAAGATGAACACATACTGCCATGGTTATTTTGGAGATGAAAATATCCCCCTCATATATAAGATCATAACACCGTTCAAATGATTTTTGCAATCTATGGGGAATCCTAAGTGGAATGTTATGAAGATCTATATATTCAAGTGTCATAACTGAAGTAATATCACATGTGTAATTAGTTATTCAGGTCTAGTTGTAGGAACTCTTAGACGAGGAAGAGATCTCTTTTTTTGATTATATTGTATACACAGTAGGAGAACTAGTTAAAAAAATAAGGAAAGAAATAATATAGGGCTTCTGTGATTAACTTACTAGGGTTGGGTATGGCAGACTTAGAAAAGGTAATGCCTGCCCAGTTCCTTTTCCCACAATCACTCTTCTGACCATAATACAATTATTATAAGCCATAATTCGGATTTACTATATTAAATTTTATAGGGAGGAGGAGGGGTAAACCCAAAACTTAGAGGTATCATACTCAATAAACTTTGTCTTGGTTTTGGGGGTCATTTATTTGAATTATGGTTGAACTAATTATAAGGGTACAAGTTGAAGAGGAATGGGATAATGAATATTCCTATAAGAGCTAACTACTCCACAGATGGGCATCACTTCCCACTTCGTAGGAAAAGTCTAGGGGAAATTATCATACTCTAAATATATTATGACCACTAGAGGAATCATATAATGGGAAATATTATAGAAATTAATCGGTTAAAATACCCTTAAATGACATAATGCCAAGAGTATTATAGTGTCGGCCTCATCCTATCTAAGTTAAATAGTGGTAGAAGGAAGGACTCTCGTTATATAATTTCCTTATGTTATACATTACGAACCATGTGATTAGAAGATGATAGCGTGAAACATGAGGAAGATATGAAAATGTAAGGACAAATTTCTAATTTATTCAAGTTTCTAAATGGTAACGTTTCACAAAAATAATAGTTTTTTCTCGCTAATCCCATGTTCTCAGATTTTCCACCTTTTTAAGGAGTACAATACAATATTTAAGAGAGGGACTTTTTCCATGCTTTAGAGTTAAAAAAATTCTCCAAAAATTTCACCATGTTTTGCTAATCATTTATGATTCATTTTTACAAATAGAAACCCTAGTTTACACCCAACTCGTTTACAATCCAAGATTCATCCTAAATAAAATTTTAGATCGTGTTTTGGCACAAAAAATGATTCTCTACATCTTGTTGGGAATTACTTCTTATGATGTATTTTTTCCTCATTCGTTTACATACAGTGGACTCCGTGTGCATGATAGTTGCTAGGCCTTATCATTGGATTTCGAGGCATGTGTAGCCTCACACGTTGTTGCAGTTCGCAGGTGGGCTTGTACGTGTCACAGAGGTTGATGAAATGAAGAACGTCAAGTCTTGCGTGGGCGTCGAGTCTATGCTATCACTCTTTTGTTGTATCCTTTTGTATTTCCATACCTAGTGGATTTTATGTGGTTAAGTTGTCCGAGATTTTCCTATTTGAGCTTTCTCCACACATTGGGCATTATGGTTGATTTTGTTTATCTTACTCTACGCACATAATTGCATACTTAGGCAAAAGATAAAATTAGTTAATCGCAAGTCTGTTTAATTGGTGGTTAATTAATTTGAATTAATTGTGTTTAAGAAAAAGTTAATTTAAAAAATCTATATAATATTAAGTTTGTTTGTATTTGAACCATCCCATCAAATATATTTTTGTATTCACCTCTTCAAATTGGTATCAGAAGTACATTAATCGATCATGTTAGATCTTGTTTAGGCTGTAATATGGAAAATATGTCATTTTAGAGGTTTTCAATTTCAGATGGCTCTCACTACACGTACTAGAAGTGCGTATGAAAAGGTACCTTAGTCTGTAGACGAGCGAGTTCGACAAGAGATTGTTAGAGTGTGGTCCCCCCATAACTTTAGTAGCTGAAGTTCGTGTGCCTAAACCCATAGAAAGATGGAGTGGGGAAGAGTATAAGTTATGTAATCATAATTCACGTCGATTGAATTCTTTATTTTGTGCCGTCACCCCAGAGACGTTTTGTCGTATTATGACATGTGAAACGTCAAAAAAGACTTGGGAAATACTCCAACTCAACTAAGAAGGTACCAGTGATGTTAAGGCTTCCAAACCCTGAAACCTTACAATTATGTTTGAAACCATTAAGATGCAAAAGAGTGAAACCTTAGATGAGTTTTAAGATAGATTGTCTGATATTGTGAACTCGTTTTTTAACTTAAGAGAATGAATACCCAAAAGTCAAGCAATCAAGAAAATCTTAAATTGCTTACATGAAAGATTTAATTTAAAAGTGACGATTTTGAATTTCACGGGTACTTTGAATACTATGAAACTTGAAGAGCTTATAAGTGATCTAGAAATTTATGAGCTTGACATATTTTCCCTCAAAAGGAAGAAGAAAGTTTAGTGCATAGATTTAAAATCCCTAAAGGATGAAACAACAAGTTCGAATGATGATTCTGACATTGATTCCGATGATATGTACATGTTTGCAAACAAGTTTAAAAGATTTCTCAAGTTTAAAAAATAATCGAAACGTGCAAAGAATTTTGAGAACAATAAGTATAATAAGGCCGATCAATTACCAAAATATTGTAATGCTAATTTTAAAAGGGTTGAGCCGAATAAATGCTTTACATGTGAGGTTTATGGACATATATGGCATTTGAGTGTTCCACTAAACTAAGGAACAGGGTAAAGAAACCGAAGATGTAAAATTCCACCCTTAATGACCGTGAACTGAAAGAGACCTGATTCCCCCATTGAGTGCAACTTTACCACGCTCATAACTAGTCACGTGAGACTTAATAAAACATCTTACCATGAAATAATTCTTAGCATGACACTTAAGAGGCTATTGCTTATGATTCCTAAGTATAAAAATGAACACGAGAAGGAGGACAGTAAAATACAGGTTGCCTTTCATGAGTTGTATGTGGAAATGATGAAATTGAAAAATAAAAAGTTAATGTTGGAATCTATGTCGAAAAAATGTTCCTCAGGTAATGATGAGTGTATTTTGATTGAGGATCTTAGGTCACGTGAGAAGACTCTTCGGCAAAAGCTCGCATTTGTTAAGGGGGTGAGATAGCCTTCGGTGATTGATGGAAATTTTGAAGAAGGATTAACTTATTTTTAAAGAGTCTAATTTTTTACTCAAATCTATGATAATGGAGATAGAAGAGAGATTAAGATAGTCGAGTAATGTCAAATTTCATTTGGAGTCTAGGTCTAAAAATTTAGATATAATTTTAGGCACTGGACAAATCAAAGAAGACAAATGTGGAATTGGCTTCAATAATCAAGATGCTTTTAGTACTAAAGCCAAAACCGTGCTTTTGAAAGAGTCAACCATTGCGAGGAACGTTAGAATACGTTAACACTTAAGTAATATTCCTCGTGTCTTTTCATTCACACATTATCTTAGGAAGGGTACCTTAGACTCTTTTGCCTTGATCTTAAAAATTCTCTTAGGAAGTCTAAGTCTAGAGTCACCAAGGTTTAAATAGAATAATATTATCATGTTTCACCCAAGGTTCTAAAAAACATGGGTCGTGATCGAGGCGTGGAGGCCAAGCCTTAAGCCTTAGAAACTAGGCGGGCCTTAGGTATGAAAATGCGTGAAAGGGCATTTAGGCCTTCTTAATATATTTTAATATTTTTTTAACCATAACAAGGCTATTAAAATACTAAAATTGTACATATGATAAAAATATGTCCGAATATATGCAAATTAGAATACTATTTGATTATTTTGGATGAGATAATGGTCCGGTTTGTAAAACAATTCTTTGAATGGCAATATCGTTTCAGTAAAGCATTGTTGTTTTTAGAAAAAAGTGAGCGTTATAAGTTTTACTAAGAATAAGGCGTAAAAATCTTAAGGTGAGCATTTATTCCAAGCCTCAAGCCTAGGCAAGTTTTTTAGAACAGTGGTTTCACCTATGTGAGTTAGGAAACCAGATTTGGGGACTTTATGTGACAAACTTTTTGATTCTTGAATGCTTGCACATGATGCTTTCCATGGTAAATCTAATGGTCGATTGTGTTCGCATGTTTATGTACACTAGATTTTGTACTTCACGATAGATGTGTTTGCTAGTTGTATGTGGTTTGAGTATTTTGTGTTTTGATTTTTTATTTATTGGTTCTTATTGAAACATACACAAATATTTTGTTTATCTTTTGAGTTATATTTATTTTTAAATTGGTTTAAAAAGTTTAAAAAGATTTTTTGTTTGTTTTCGTGTAGTTTAGTTTTACACATTTTGTGTGCCACATCCTTACATTTGAATTTGTTTCATTCCATGGATACAGGAGGCTAGAACTTTTGGTTATGATTATAAATGCTTTGATTGTGCTTAATCATGCTTGCATGGAGAATTTTGATATTCATTCGCTCAATGGATTCCCTTTGTACATGCCTCCTCAGACACATGAATGATCTCCTTTGAATTTTAACTTCATGTGTTATATTTAAGCTAAGTGAAATATTCTCCCATCAATCTTGTCATCTACAAATCTTTTGACTATGAGGGGTTTTTTCATGTAAGAACCATTGCCCGTGAGTTTGATTTTTATTAAAAAAATATGAGTGTGCATGGAAAAGGGTAATGAAGGGAGAAACTTTCCCTGCGTAAAAAGCCACCGTTGGCAAGAGTTTAACTACTTAGAGGCAAAAGAAAAGAATAAATTACCAAGGTCGTGTTTTTAATATTGATCATCAAAATCGATATCGTCAAAAGATTTGAGTTGATAAATGATATATGTTTATTTTATATCATGTCGTGGTTGGGAAAAGCAACAAGTAATAATATTTTATTTGAAAAATATGTGCGGAGTCATATTAGATTTAAAAAGGTGAATTTTTGACAAGTGACTTGGATGGGGATTTTGAGTGCACAGTTGGCCTCGGATGGGCCGAATTAGTCAAAACAGAGTACCCGATTGTAGTGTTTGGGTTCCGGGGAATTTTTGGACTAGTAAGGACTTGCATTTGAGTACACGAGTCAATTTTGGGTTAAATAAGGAGATAAGCCTTATTCTCTCATTATAAGCCACGAAAGAAAGAGAAAAAGAAAGAAAGGAAGAGAGAAAGGGAGAAAAAGAGGAGAACTCCGGCCAAGCTCTGACAGATCCCTGCACGAGGTCATCGAATTTATCCAAAGAGGTAAGTGTTTAACTTGCTTTAACTATTTATGTGTGTTTATAGTTGATATTATAGTTGGTGAAAACTAAGTAAATCTGGGTTTAGATTCTTGAATCAAAATGTGATTTTTGAAATGATTTCATATACGTTTATGTGATTATAACTCCATATGAAATCTGGGTGTACTTTTTTGTGTGAAATTTGGAAAGATGAGAAATTAAGGGTTTAACTAAGTTAGGGTTTAAATCTTAGGTAAATTGAGGAATCCTATTAATAAATCATTGTGTTGGGTAAAAATAAGTGTGTAGACATTTATAGTGATGGTTGGTGAGGTTAGAAACCATTAATTTTAGAGGTTAAGAAGATGATAAACTCCCAAACCGTACACGTCGAACCGATGGAATGGGGTTTGGTTTGTGTCACCGGACCGGTTTGGGTCACCGAACCGGTTTATTTGTTTGTGTGTGTGTGTGTGGGTGGGGGGGGGGGACATTAAATCAGTTCGTTTATTGATGATCAAACCGATTCATTTTTCTTTTCCATTGGTTCTGTTCGTTTATGACAGTTAAATTTGGGAAATTTTTCTTGGACAAAAATGATTGGAAAACAATTCCTTTTGGAGATAAATATTAGGGGATCCTAAATAGAGTGTGAGGAACTCTAAAAGATTAAATGAGTGATGTAAAAATCTCGGGTTAATGGTAATAAGATCTGAGTTATAAATTTTAAGAGTTTTTGGGACGAACAACACTCAGGAAAATCATTTTGGCAGGTATATATACATTGATGCTTGTAGAATGTATGTGCCAATAATATGTGAGTGAAATCCTAATGTGCGAGTAGGATGAACCTAGCATACTAGCTAGACATGATAAGAGAATATTCAAAAGAAGTTAATGTGATAATTGTATCATAAGTGAGTATATGCTTATGAGATTAAAAATAAGTTGTGTGTATATTTATGAATTAATAAAAATTGGTAAATTTGAGATTATAGGCTTATGCCACATGAGATAAGCATGAATAGCCTAATTTGATATATATATATATATACACACACACACGGGTATAACGACAGTGTATATATGATATGATTATAAATATATTTGTGTGTGAATGATATATTTATGTGAAACATACCCTATAGTGCTATAATGGGAAGTTGTGCTATGTGGGTGAGTTCCCTATCTTGAGGAGCAAGGTGAGTATAGTCCCCAGGTCATAACGTCCAGTTATTTAATAAGTGTGGCTTTTTATCATGGGTGAGACGTATTAGGTATGATTCGGTCTCACTTTCATGTGATGAACTATTATCTCTTCCCCAACGTTTGTGTTATGTTTTATCAAGTCGGTGTGAGACCCCGACCAGTGGTTCCCAGAATGATATGTGTGTTCCCTGGGGATGATAGCATTCTAGAGACTGCATCCATTAAGTTATACTCTAAGGCATGGTCATTATACTTATATAGTGTGTGATATATAAGTTTGGACATACTTTATCTGCATAGTATATTGCATATATACGAAGATGTGAAAAGATATATAGATACGACCAAATAAAGGATAAGGTGAGAAGTAAATTATTGCATCTGGGAGAATAAAATCCAAAATTAAATGTGAGATATGTATATAAAGATGAGAAAATTCTATAAAGGATTAATGACACTAAAATATGATTAGTGTATAATTACTAGTGAAAGTTATTCAAATAATTGGATAAAATTGTAAGTGAGAAATTTGTATGTATGAGCTCGTGCGACAACTTAGGATATTATATACGCGGGGTATGAGATAGAGCATGGGGATTTAAAAGTTTGGTGATATGCTAGTTAGGAGGGATAGCATAACTAGGGTGTTTACAATACATGCGTTAGGTGTTCACTGTTAGATGAGAGGTGAGGTGTATCTCATGTGAGTACGACACCAGTTTAATTATGGAGGATATCATATTTTAAATGTTAAAGTATTTTAAACACTTGCTAAATATTTTCAAAACATTTTGGCCTCCGACGTGCTTGCAAATATTTGAAAAACCTTTTAGGTGTCCAGACACAAGGACGCCTCGATGATATTATTCTTTCGAGTCAGATGATGCTGCATCAGTTGTGGTTGTTAGCATCGATTGTTTAGACACTTTTATCCTTGGTATGTAGATAGGAGGTACTATTAAAATATTCGGGCATGTTGGCCAACTGTTGTCATTCATTTTATTTTCCGCCTTTTCATTTGCGCCTATTCAATATGGTTGTATAAATGTTTTGCCGAGAGTTATCGCTTATTATTTATTTATTTCAGTTGATGTTTATATTAATTGTGTGGATACGGAAAATGTTAGAAAGTTTAAAATTTGACACCGGGCCTAATAGGTTATTAGTAATTAATTTGGTTTTCGATAGTGATGCTGAGAATGATCCATATGGGAATCCTATTTTATTTTGATAAAGGATTGATCACTCGAGATTAAAATAAGCGGTGTATCACAGATGGTATGAAAGCATCAAGTTCTAGTGTCCTTAATTATATGTGCGGACGTGCTATGTTTCCAGTGTTGATTTCTATTTGATATAGAGCCCTATGCTTAGGATTTTTTATTCCTATGGTGAGACTTCGTGCTCCTACTCTAATGTATAATTATAGTGAATCTTATGTGCGTTCGGGTGTGCTTTGTATGCGAAAGAAATGAAAGATGGAAGATGAGGGCCATTAGGAATATAGCAGGAGGCGGGTCTTAGTTGGAGTTCTAGAATAATTTTGGGGACGATGACCATAGTCGAGGTCACCCCTATTGTTGCTCGGGAAGATGGGGCTGTAAGGACTGTTAGGGTGCAGTATATATTTTTAATTACCTCTATAGAAGAAAGTGGTGCCAAACTAGACTCACCCAGCGTGGTTAGAGTGGGAGAAGTCAGATGGGTCTTTGAAGATGACCACCTGGTGGAATTTTAGAAAATGCAGAGATTGTGTATGTTAGCCAATGGATGTAAGATACCTAGAGGGTTTCGCATGTAGCAGAGTGTAGTATACCCGCAAGTGAAATTTAGCGTAAAACATTTTCTTAGCTCGTGTGGGAGCGGTGTTGTAATGATGGGATTAGATCACCACATTTGAAAAGTGAAATATTATGCCAATGGAAGGATCTTAGGTACGGTTTGATCGCAAGTTCCTTCATCTATTTTTCAGAAAGAGACGTGAATAAAATTCTGAACATATTACAGGAGGGATGGATAGAGGCCTTGTGTAGCGAACCTTGTACCTAATGATGCAGGTACAATAGAGAAAATAGTCCTTTAGTGGGTGATGGACTGATAAGAAGATTCGTCGACGCTTAAAGGAAATTATGTTTGGATGATCGATGTAGATGATGACATTAGTCAGGGAGTAAAACTGGATGAAACAGTGTTAGCAAAATATCATAGGGGGGAGACCCATCAGGGGACCCATTTAAAGGATTCAGATAGCTGAATTCCTATCGAGTGATAGTGGATTTAGTTGGGGCTCATAAGGCCAATAGTGTGTTCCTTAGGGCTAGCGAAGCTAAGGAAATAATGAGGGTGGCCATTAGGGTCGAGGCTACTTAGGTCCGAGAGAAGGATATCCCTAATACAGTCAGTATGGCCAGGAATAGTGGATTACCTGGAGAGATATTTTTATGGGGAGAGTAGGACCACATGCATTGATTTTGCCCAAAGTGATTAAATGAACAAGAGTATGGTGCCTAGCAAGGGCAATGATTAAGATAGTTTTTATTTGGTTCAGACAAGCAGGTGATGCTTGGGAACCATTTAAGCAGCCATAACGATTGGCAAGGTAGAAATATGAGTTTTATCCTCGGGTGAATGGGGTATGCTTTATGTGACATGAGAGAGTCACGATATTTTGATTAGCACTAGATTCGTGTGCGAGACGAGTTTAGTGGTTTTATCGATAACATTATTATGTTTATATATTTTTTGTTGTGTAGCGGGGTTCTCTTTCGTTTCATCCGCAAGGGAGCGGGTGTAGTCAGCGAGAAAATATTTTATTGGAATTACTCATTTTAGTGATGTGTTATATGAGTATGATATTATACTGAGTAAAGACTGGTTAGAATGACAGTGGGATGATATTGCAAGGCTATTGTGTTTGCTGTTCCAGGGCAGGATGTGTTATTTTGGGTATGCCTCACCTGAAAGAGGGTCGAGCTCGCATTTACATTATATTATGATAGAGATTTCGGAGAGTATAGTTGTCTCGAGATATTGATCCCGTTGTGTAGGGACTTTACCGATATGATTCGAGGTGCATTGGGTTTACTATCGAGTGATGAGATTTAGCTCGTTATTTTGTTTAGCGCTAAAGACTTGGTGATTGGGAGATCGCATTGTTATATCACTCCTTTAGATACGTGGGAGTTGAGATTTTTATTTATATGTCTGGGGATAGGATTTTTGAGAGTCCCAGTTAAGTGTTTGAAGTTTATGGAATTTGATTTCTGCCAATACTGAGTGACAATGCATTGGGTAAAGTTCTTATTTGAATGTGACTGCGTGATAAGATACGCATGAACCTTGATAAACATCATGAGTAGAGAGATGTTGATGGATACCCGGGCATCAGTTTTAAATGTTAATCAATGAAAGTGTAGAGAAAACACTGTGAGCTGAGAGCTATTATATAGTATGAGGCTAGTGGAGCCGGTAGTGCCATGACAAAGGATTAAAATTCTTCTCACCACGAGTTGAAGAGAGGGACAATGTCGAGAAGGAGTAAATTACAATTGTTAGGGTGATTGAGAATACCCATGTGTTATAGCCACGTCGAGATTGCGATACCAGCTTTGAGAAAAGTGTGTTAAGTGTGTGACGTTTTTAGTGTTGTGCAAATATGCACGGATTATAGGGTGTATAGGAGCCCTAGTTAGTTTGATTTTCAAAATCGTACGAGATAGGAGGACTTGGGAATAAATGCGTGGAATTTATGCCTGTGGGGAAGTTTTAAACAAAGATGGAATGGCATGATTGATTGAATGTCGTAAGAGTAGGACGAAATCCAAATATATATGTGTGCAATGAGAGTAGCACACCCGAGATGAGTTGAAAGGCTGTGGGAATCCATTTAAAAGTATATCTCTTGAGAAGAGAAAAATCCAAATATTGTGTGAAGTTAGAGCAGAGTCTTACTCAGTTGAATGTTGAGAGTGGCTTGCATGTCAATAGAATGTTGACGGCTATGAGGCAAAAAGTGTCGAGAAGTGCGCATTGTGGCACAAAGTTCATGGGTTGTGATTTTTAGTATACCCTGGGGAAAGGAGGGGAGTATGAAGTACACTTAATTTGAGATATTGTAAGTGGGAATTGGTGTTAGGTGAGACATAGTGAGATTGTCTTTGGGTGCACCACTCATAGATGAAAATAGGTTGGTTCGAGATAATTAACCAGAAATTTAGTATCAAGCCGACGATTTCAGTGACAGAATGGGTGGACGAGCTCATAAAGAAGGATTGAACTAGTGCAAGGTGCCACCCAATATTGTTGTGAATCAGGATGAGATCCGTGAACCCCACCTCCGATAGGGATTTTTGGGAAGTAGTGGGGATGATGTTTTGTTTTGGCAAGTTGTATCACCTATAACCGATGAGTATACGGGAGATGATTTACACTGTTGAATAATGCGAGTGTTGAGTATTATAAACTGTAGGGTAATTGGGAAGGGAAATTACTGATTGCTAGAGTTGTGTGTAATAACTCGTACCGCTTTATTATGGAAAAGGTGCCATTTGAGGTTTTGTAAGGAAATCCAGTCCGTTGTGGTGAGGGACATTAATCACAAACTGTATTGGGGTGACTTTTGAGCATCATAAGAGTTACGCCACCCTAAACTGAGATTTGAAAGACTGAAATGAGTGGTAAGATGTTCTTATGGTGTCTCTTAGGATGGGAGTTTTTTTTGGGATGGATACGGGAAGCTGACACTTAGTGATGTGCGGCCTTCCAATAGTATTAAGGCGATAAAGCCAGTGATGTATAAGCTCGTCTTATTCGGATGTCATTGGTAGAAGCATAATTTGTGATGTGCCATTATTGAGGTGAGAGCTTATGACTGATGGAGTGTATTAGTATGAAGAGAACTGAACAAGCTTGCCATGAAGATGTGGCTATAGTGATTAAGCCTTTAAACAGGTGGGTACCATTAGCGGGTGTATAGTAGAGTAACCCGTATGTTACGTTGATATTGATTTCGAGTAGTAGAGGATGTTGTGTTATTAAAGATCTTGAGTGTTAGTGCATGTTGTTTCTGAATTTCGAGGATGAAATTCCCTAGTAAGGGGGGAGTATGTAATACCTCATACTTTTATGGATATTTAAATTACATGAGTGAGTGTAATTTATTAATTTGAGAATTTAAAGTGGATGGATAAATCTTAATTGGCGAGTGAAGGATTAATATTAATGTGTGCTATATTTACTTATGGGAATAATTAAAGGAGGTTGGATTATTTTACATCATGTCGTGATTGCAAAAAGTGATAAATAATTATATTTTATTTGAAAAATACATGAGGAGCCGTATTGGATTTAAAAGGCGAATTTTTGACAACTGAATCATATGGAGATTTTAACTGCACGGTTGGTCTCGGATGGGCCGAAATAGTCGAAATAGAGTATCCGGGGTTAGTGTTTGGGTTTCGAGGACTTTTTGGACTAATAGGGACTCGCATTTGAGTATACGAGTCCATTTTTGGTTTAGTAAGAGGATAAGACTTATTCTCTCCTTATAAGCCACGAGAGAAATAGAAAAATAAAGAAAGAAAAGAAAGGAAGAGAGAAAGGGAGAAAAAGAGGAGAACTCTAGACAAGCTCTGACGGATCCCGGCACAAGGTCATAGGATTAATCCAACGAGCAAGTGTTTAACTTGCTTTAACTATTTGTGTGCTTATAACTTATATTATAGTTGGTGAAAACTATATAATTTTGGGTTAGGATTATTCAATCAAAACGGGGCTTTTGGAAATGACTTCATATAAGTTGACGTGATAATAACTCCATATGAAATCTGAGCTCAAATCCATGTTAATGGTGTAATTTTTGGTGAAAAAATTGGGAAGATGAGAAATTGAGGGTTTGTCTAAGTTAAGCTTTAAATCTTAGTTAAATTGAAGAATACCATGAATAAATCATTTTTTTGGGAAAAAATAAGTGTGTAGACGTTTATAGTGATGGTTGGTGATGTTAGAAAGCATTAATTTTGGAGTTTGAGAAGATGATAAACTCCCGAACTGTACACGTCAAACCGGTGGAATGCTATTCCATTGCCCTTTTATTTGGTGGTATTTGTTTAAATACCTAGTTGATTCTCTCTCTCTCTCTCTCTCTCTCTCTCTCTCTCTCTCTCTCTCTCTCTCTCTCTCTCTCTCTATGGCGTCTGAACCTCCAGACATTCAACCTTCGGATCATGACCGAAATCAGGCCAAAAGATTCGCATCTTTATTCTCCTCCTTTCATCTTCATTTGATCTTTCTCCTAAACTTTCTACATCTTTCAAAGGTGAACCGTCTATTGAACTCCCTATTGAATAAGCTGCTCTTTTGTCCAGTCCTAACAAATACTTGTTGATTGGTAGATTCAGTTTTGGCAGACCTTCATTAGAATCCATTCGGAAGGCTTTTCATGAATTTTGATTAAAAGCGCTTATTAGATGATAATCATAATTTAATTAGATTGTTTTGTGAAGAAGACTTCTTGCGATTATGGCTTCGTGAAGAGTTGTATATCTTTAAGGCTCCGTTGAAAGTGATGAAATGGTCACCGGATTTCATTCTGAGATATGACTGTCCTATCTTTCCTGTGTGGGTTTCTCTTCCCCACCTTCCACTTCATATTTTTGCTAAGCGTGCGTTATTGGCTATTTTTCAAAGGATTGGAACTCCATTGAAAATGGATGAGGCTGTCTCTAGACCTAGTCAAGCTCGGGTCTGCTTAGAGATTGATGTTTTAAAACCTCTACCTCAGCGCATATGGATTGTTAATGGGCCTAAAGGATTCTAGTAAAAGATCAATTACGAGAATATTCCTACCTTTTGTGGCTTATGCATGCAAACTGGCCATATGTCCAGTGAATGTCATGGAGATACAGTAGGGTTTGAAGATAACCCTAAATCTGACAGCATTAACTTACCAGTCGGAATCGCACAACATCCGGTTGATAAGGATTCATTTAAGTAAAAAAAGGGTGTAATGACTTTGTAAGAAAAAAGGAAGATTCAAACTGGGGTGGTTATTAAAGATATTCCTAAAGCTCCTATTTCTTATGAGGTTTCAAAAATTGGTAACAAACTAAAAGGTGCGTGTCAGATGAGCCTCATGGCCTGGATTCCTCGTCAGTAATAAGAGCTCATTTATTTGCTACAACTCATTTACCTACAGATATTGAGGACCTTGGTCTAAACGATGACACTGTTGGGTATCTCGTTATTCACAACTCATTCGCTAATCTGATGGAATAAACAGATACGAAAGAAGGAGAAATTACTATTCATCCCGCTGAAACTACCCCCTTACCAACTTCTGTCCAATCATCTGCTAAGTCAGAAAATGGTTTTAATACCAAATCTTCTCATGCCAGCTTATTACCACTGTGGAATACTACTGATGATTTAAAGTCTACATCGTTTCAACTACCCTCTAGAGCACATATGAGGAATTTCTCTGATCAGTCACAACGAAAATTTAGATGGCTTGGGAAATCTTCTAACCAACTGAGACCTAATGAATTGAAGAGTAATGATGATGCTCAAGTGGATGTCCCTTATGTGGGTAAGAATAAGAGAAGGAAAAATAAAAATAAAAAACTTCCAGTATCATCTATTAAAACCAGGTCTGTTACTAAACTTTCTCAAGCTCATCTCCCTAACAATTCCTTATGATTAGTCTCCTTTTTTGGAATATCAGAGGGGTGGGGAATAATGCTTTAATTAGAAGACTTAAGAAGATACTTAAAAAATATAATATCTGTATGATAGCTACTCAGGAACCAAAAATTGATGTAGTCAATCTTTCCTCTTTATCATATAAAATTGGGTTTGCTGGTCATGTATCTAATGTGGGTGGTAAAATTAGGATCTTATGGAACCTTAACTATCATGTGGTTATAGTTAGATACATGGACTATTTCAGTTACTTTTCCCAATTCTCTCAGACCTTACCTCATCTCTTGTGTGCATGCCAAATGTAATAGAGAAGATAGAAACCTGCTATGGGATGAAATTAATGCTATTACTGCTCTTCGCTATGAGTCTTGGGTTATAGGGGGATTTTAACGTTGTGGCTAATCAACAAGAAAAAATGGGAGGCAATATGGTGATAGTCAAGCCATTATTGATTTCAATTCTACTATGATTCAAGTGGGTTTTTAGGATTTCTCATTCTCGGGTTCAAATTTTACTTGGTGCAACAATAGAGATGTAGATTCTCGTATATGGGCTAGACTTGATCGTATTTTAGGTAATGATGGTTCTTTTAATAATCAGTTTTCCTCAACGGTTGAACATCTTCATCGTACTAATTCTGATCATGCCCCTCTAGTCCTTAAATTAAAATTTAATTCTGAATTAGTTCCTAAACCATTCCATTTTCAGAATATGTGGGCTACTCATCATTCTTTTTTGGAGGTAGTTGCTAAAGCCTGGAATTGTGATTGTTCAAGAAGTCCCATGGCGATATTTTCCACTAAATTGAGGAATGTGAAAGATTCCTTAAAGCATTGGAATAAAAATGTGTTCTATAATATTTTTTCAAGGGTCCAAAAAGGTGAAGATGAGGTTATTCTCAAGGAAGCCATGTATGATATGGACCCCTCTCCTTATTAAATTGAGAGAAGAGGGGTCCATATCATACATGGCATAAGTCTTTGCGATTTCTCTCATATATTTAACCGAAAACTTGCATAAGTCTTTGCATACAATGTATGATATGGCATAGGTCCATATCATACATTTTCAGACCCATAAGTCTTTGTAATTTCTCTCATAAAATTATTTCAAAGATTTTATCTAACCGTATTTGTTCTTTGCTTTCAAAAATTATTTCTCCATCCCAAGCATGTTTTCTTAAAGGTTGATCCATCTCGGACAATATTCTTCTTGCTCAAGAATTGGTTTCTCAACTCAATAAAAAATCTCGCAGATCCAATGTGGTGGTTAAAGTGGATATGGAAAAATGTGGATTGATATGATTTGGAGAATTCTTTCTAACTACTGGTATTCAATTATTCTGAATGGAAAATCGTTTGGATTTTTTAAATATGGTCGAGGAGTTCGTAAGGGTGATCCACTATCTCCAGCATTGTTTGTTATAGCAGCTGAAGTTCTAAACCCAGGTGTCCACGATCTCATGATTCAAGGGTCTATTGAGCATTTTTCTATTCGTAGTGGTTTTTCGATCATATCCTCTCTCTCATTTACTGATGACATCATTTTTTTTTTCTTAATGGTAGTGCTAAATCGTTCCGGCAATTCATGTTTTTTTTGTCACGCTTTGAAACTCACTCTGGTCAGAAGATTAATTCGTTGAAAAGCTGCATTATTTTTTCTCGCCACTGTCCTTTGTGCCAACGATACCTACTTCTTAACAGGTCCGGGTTCAAGAAGTCTTCTCTTCCCATATCTTATCTGGGAGTTCCTCTCTTTGTCGGCAGGAAAAAAACTCCTTATTTCATGGTATCACTTCTAAGGCAGTGGATAGAATGAAAGCTTGGAATTGCAACTTTATTAATAAAGCAGGTCGTTTAATGCTCATTCAATCTATTCTGCATACTTTGGGTTTGCATGTGTTTTCCATTATACGCCCGACGAAATCTTTTTTTATGGACTTTAAAAAAATATGCTCCAATTTTTTTGGGATCAGCTAGACGGATCTCGAAAGCATTAATGGGTATCTTGGGATGTAATTTCTCATCCCAAACTCGAAGGTGGACTGAGTCTGAGTGATTTAAAGGATATATGTAATACAAATGCCTACAAAATTTGGTCCTAATTTTTACAAAATAATTCTCTGTGGGCCAACTTTATGCATTACAAATATAAAAAACTTGCTCATGTTAATTTCAGGGGGATCTCTTCCTTTGCTAGTGTCGCATGGAAGAGAATGCAAACTGTTGAGGAATTTTTTGATGAAGATAATCTATCTTGCCAAAAATATTGGAAAGTCATAAATTTTACTTTTAAAAAGGCTTGGGAAATAATTCGGATGAAACATTGTTCTCAATTCTCATTTTCTATGATATGTGATCTGAGGATTATGCCTAAAGCTTCTATTTTATTATGGAGAATTCTTCATAAATCTCTCCCATTGGAGCTCAAACTCAAGACCATTTTTATTCCTATGGTTTCTATATGTCGATGCTGTACTCAATCCCAAGAAGAAGATGATGATCACTTATTTCACTCCAGTGAAGTTACTAAGGATGTGTGGATTCATTTTAAAAATTTGATGGGCCTCAGAACTCAAAATTCTACATTGAGATCTAAATTCATTTCATGGTGGATCAATTTTCGTGGAAATAATATTAGATCTATTCTTTGTAAAATTCTTCCTCTCTTTATCTGTTAGCAGATTTGGTGTTTTAGAAATAAAGCTAACTTTGACGGTATCCTAATGAAATCCAGATCAATCATCCAGGACATTCACTATGATATTGTTCCTGCCTTCAAAGCTCGACCTTATAAAGGACCTTTTCTAGATTTTTTAGTTCTTTTACTGATGAATTTGATATCCCCACTTCGAGATTGTAAGCCACCGGAGAAAGGCTCTTTTTTCTCCTTTATCATTAATAATATTCTAATGTCTCTAAAAAAAATCGATGGAATGCGATTCCATTTGGGTCACCGAACTGATTCGTTATGGGGGCCATTGGTTTGGTTTGTTTATTGCTGATCGGACCAGTTCAGTTTTTTGGCCATCGATTTCGTTCGTTTATAATAGTTAAATTTGAGAATTTTTTCTTCGACAAAAAGGATTTGAAAAGTATTCCTTTTGGAGATAAATATTAGGGTATCCTAAATGGAGTGTGAGGACCTCTAAAAGATTAAATGGGTGATGTTCAAATCTCATGTTAGCGGGATTATGATCCCACTTATAAATTTTAAGAGTATTTGGGATGAACAACACTCGAAAAAATCATTTCGACACGTATATATACATTGATACGTGTTGAATGTATGTGCTAATAATTTGTGAGTCATATCCGAATGTGCTAGTAGGATGAAGTAGAATACTATCTAGACGTGATAAGCTAGTATTCGAAATAAGTTCATGTAATAATTGTATCATAAGTGAGTTAATACTTATGGGATATAAAATAAGTTGTGTGTGTACTTATGAATTAATATGAATTGGTATATTCGAGATTATAGGCTAATGCCATGGGAGATAGGCAGGAATAGTCGGATTTGATATATATATATATATATATATATATATATATATATATATATATATATATATATATATATATATATATATATATATCTGTGTGTGAATGATATATTTATGTGAAACATACCCCTCTGGTGATATCATGGGAAGTTGTGCGATGTGGGTGCATCCTCTGGCTTGAGGAGCAGGGTGAGTGTAGTCATCATGTCATAACGTCCTGTTATTTAAAAAGCATGGCTCTCTATCATGGGTGAGACGTCTTGGGAATGATTAGGTCTCACGTTCAGGTGAGGAACTATGACTGCTTCCCTTACGTTTGTGTTATGTTTTATCAGGTCAATGTGAGATCCCGACCGGTGCTACCTTGGATGATGTGAGTGTTCCGTGAAAAATGATAGCATTCTAGAAACTACATCCATTAAGTAATAGCTCTAAGGGATGGTAATTATACTTATATAGTGTGTAATATATAAGTATGGATATACTTGATGTGTATAGAATATTGTATCTCTCTCTCTCTCTCTCTTTATATATATATATAAAGGATAAAGCGAGAAGTAAATTGTTGCATCCGGGAGAATAAAATCTGGAATAAAATGTGAGATGTGTATATAAAGATGAGAAAATTATATACGAGATTAGTGAAACTAAAATGTGATTAGTGTATAATAACTAGTGAATGTTATTCAAATGATCAGATAAAATTGTAAGTGAGAAATTTATATGTATAAGTGCGTGTGAAAGATGAGGATATTATATACGTTGGGTATGAGATAGTGTATGGAGATTTAGAAGTTTGGTGAGATGATAGTTAGGCGGGGTAGCGTAACTAGGGTGTTTAAAATACATGCGTTAGGTGTAGGGGTGAAAATGAGGCCAGCCGAGCCAAGCTTAAGGTTGTTCAAGCTTGATTTGTAAATGTAAACGAACGTAAATGTATGTTCCAGCTTGGTTCATTTATCTTATGAGTTGAGATCGAACGAGATTCGAAGCAAACGAATACGAGCCGAGCTCAAGTAGCTTGGTTATTTTACACTAGTTTATTATGGATATTGGTGATCGAGCCAAATCCGAGCAGAGTTCAATAATAGAACGAGCTTAAAATTTTGTTTAATCCTGGCTCATGTATTTTATGAGCATGTCTCGAACGATCTTTTTTTCGAACGAACATGAGCCAGACTCGAGTAGCTTGTTTCATTTTACAGCCCTAGTTAGGGGTGCACTGTAAATGAGATGTGAGGGGTATCTCATGTGAGTACGATACCAGTTTAAATAAGGAGGAAATTATATTTTAAATGTTAAAGTATTTTAAGCACTTGCTAAATATGTTCCAAACGTTTTGGGCTTTGACCCGTTTGCAAATATTTTAAAAATCGTTTAGGTGTCCAGACATAGGGACGCTTGGATGATGTTCTTCTTTCGAGTCAGGGGATGCTGCAGCAACTGTGGATGTTTGCAGGGATTGTTTAGACGCTATTATCCTTGTGATATAGATAGGTGGTACTATCAAAATATTCGGACATGTTTCCCAACTATTGTCATTCATTTTATTTTTCACTTTTTCATTTGTGCCTATTCAATATGGATGTATAAACGTTTTACTGAGAGTTATTGGTTATTGTTCATTTATCCCAGTTGATGTTTATATTAATTATGTGGATGGATTTATTATGCGCTTAAGTAAAAGATTAAAAATTTTAAAATTTGACATCGGGCCTAATAAGTTATTAGTAATTAATTTGGTATTCTACAGTGATGAAGAGAATGATCCATATGGGAATCCTGTTTTATTTTGATAAAGGATTGATCAGCCGAGATTAAAATAGGCGGGGTGTCACATTTATTGATTTGTAGAATCATCAAAATTTTAGGCTTGCATGCATTGTGCTTATTTGTTCTTTGAGTTCAATTTATTTGTCACTTGAGGCTAAATCTTAGTTTCATAAAGTTTTGCGATCAAATAGAACACCTTTGACATGTTTAACTGATTGGGACATAAATCTTTTGTATCTAGTTAACACTCCTTCAATCCATTTACCACCTATTTATTTAGACACATTTATGCCATACGAGTGTGTAAATATTACTGTGTTTATATTTTTATTTGGTGTCTATGCGTATATATATGTGCCTATGCTTCATTGTTATCTTTTTTTTTTGTGTGTGTGTGTGTATGCGGTATCATTTGTTTGGAGCTTTTATGAATGCATCTAGTCCATGTATGCCATAAGTTTAATGTAATATTTGAAATTGGTATGCTATATGTTCATATTCGTGTCTCTCTTATTGTTTGTTTACATTGGTATCTTATGCTTCGCTTAGTGTATTCAAATATATGTTATTGCATCAAAGTTGGTATTTATTGTTCATTGTGTGGATTAGTTGTACTTCGTTTGTTAAGTTGATTTGTTATTTCTTGTTTCGCTCTACATATTTTAATGATATACTTTTTTTCCTTTATGATTATCCTTTGTTTCATTTAGGGGAGAATTAGTTTTATTGGAGATAAATTAGTTTTTTTATGCACCTTAATCTTTTTTTATTTTTGAACAAAAAGGGGGAGATATGGTAACTCATCTTTCTAGTCTGGGGCGATTTTTTCCATAGGGGAGACGTCCTTAATTAGGTATAGATTAATTGTTATTAAAAGGGGGAGGTTTATTCTAATCGAGATTCATATTGTTATATTCTCTTTGCATTTGAAGAAGTGTTTAAGTGTGGAAGTTTTCTTCGATGCAGCAAAGGAAAGTTTATTTAAGAGCTACTCATAGTATCACTCTATCAAGTGTCTACACTTTTTCCTTTTCGGGATTAGGATTGAGTCTATTAGAGATATTTACTGCTCATAGGTATTTTTTCTTTTGGTTTTATACTAGAATATCCAAAGGGGGATATTTGTAAGGACTAATTTTCACTTGAGTCAGTTTATATGGATTGGCTTAATTTTTGACAAACATTTTAAGTTATAACTTAGGACTTGAGTTACTAACCTTTCAATCCCATGACATGTTTATTGATGACACATTGTCCAAAAGAAAGAGAAAACATCATCATGTCATATTTCATTCCATACTTCGTCATCAACGTTCCAAGCATCTCTCATGTATGACTGCATATTTATGTTGAGCCTTACATATTTTATTATTGGGTGTTAGGATTATTTTTTGAAATGACTTTATATTTTTTAGAGAATTATTTTTGCATTGGTAACCTAATTCGAACTAACTTCAAACAAGGTGCCTCGAACTTTTTTCAGACTCGTTTGATAGCTCATTAGATTCCTGTTCGAACGCGAAAGAATAAGTTTTTCAAATGAGCTACCATGTCATTCAAATGACCCAACGCATTTTTTAACAAATAGCAGTTTTTTTCCACTACTCCCATGTTCTCATATTTTACACTTTTTTAAGGAGTACGGGACAACAATTAAAAGAGGTAATTTTTCCATTCTTTAGAGTTCATAAACTCCTCCAAAAAGTTCACCAAGTTTTGTTAATAATTTATGATTAAGTTTTCCAAACATAAACCTTACTTTACATCCAACTCGTTTACAATCCAAGATTCATCTTAGATATGCTCTCAAATCGTGTTGTGGTAGTATAGTTTATTCTCTACATCTTATTGAGATTTTTTTTTCTTGTGATGGATTTTGTGCTCGTTCGTTTAAATAAGGTGGGCTCCCTGTGCATGACTAAAGATAGTGACATTGTGAGGGCATATGGTTTGTGTCATAAGTCTTTTGCTGTGTCCTTTTATAATTTCGTATATAGTGATTTTTTTGTGGCTAACCATCCGAGGTTTTTCCTATTTAGGTTTTCTTCATATATCGGGCATTGTAGTTGATTTATTTTATTTTTCTATACTCACCTAGATGTATGCTTAGGCCAAAGATAAAATTGGTTAATCGTAAACCTGTTTAATTCACGCTTAATTAATTTGAATTAATTTTGTTTTAGAAAAATTTAATTTTTTAAATGAAAAATTCTATATAAAATTTGGTTTTTGTATATTTGAATAATCACTTCAAATATCTTTCCATATTCCCCCTCCAGAAAATATTCCCCCTTTATGCAATAACTAACTACTAATTAGTCGTTTATCTAAATGTAATGTGTGATCTAACCTAACTTTATAAAGGTGAGACATGTGTCGTATGTACCAAACTCTCTCACCTCACTCACACATAAATAGTAACCCTAGAGGGGCGTGATATATTATGAGTCCTGTTATGCTGTTAAAGTGAAGTCGGAGCTGTTGTACACCATTTCCCATGGAGAATATTCATTAAAGGAATATAAATCATATCACCTGTGGATATACGCAATAATTTGGGCTGAACCACATAAGTTTGTGTCTCTAGTCTCTCTCTCTCTTTAGCCCATTACTTTGCTTTTCTGCTTGATACAATAGTTGTCTATCTCTTAACTGCTTGATTGATTGTTAATTGGTGAAATATAACTATTATTGGTACAAATCCAAATGCTATCATTAACAATAAGTATCAATAGCAATGTTTTACATGTAAGCAACATAACCTCTTAAATTGTATTTTACTTTTTGTGATAAATAGAAAAAGTAATAGCACATAATTAAGTGTCCAATCTCTAAGGAAATAGATCATGGGACTTCTCTGTTTACTATTTATATGATTGTTTTGCGTTTATATTAAGAGCATTTTTGGTTGCATCATTATTTGATTTTGTTCCACTTTTATAATTGCTTCAATGTTATTTGTCCTTATTTCTCTTTTGACTCGTGGAAAATTCTTTAATATCTTTATGGTATTTAATCTCTAGAATGTAATGACATTTAAATGACATATTTTTAATGCACAAATTAATGCACTGTTATCATAAAAAATCTATAAATTCCTTTAGGCCTATTCCTTGGAATCACAATATTCCCCTTTTATGACAACAATCCATATAATAAAGGAGTATAGTTTTTGAAGTGTCTAAGCCCAATAACAGTTGACATTGTGCCATTTGACGAACCAAAATTAATGGGTGGTGATTGAATCTTCAACTTTCATTCAAAATTTGAAAATTTCAATTCCCCCACCCAAATTTTCATTCCCCCAACACTCATTTTTCCGCCACTTATTTTTCTACCACGAATTCACTTTCTGCACTTATTATACACCACGATTTCATTTTCCTCTCTCTCTCTCTCTCGTCTATTCTAACTCTCCCTCTCGCTCTCGTTCAATATCATATGTATTATCCTCCCAGGTAAGCTTATCTCTCCCTCTCATTTTTTATTTGTCATTTCTACAGATATGAGATTAAAAAGATTAAAAACATAGGGTTACCAAAATAGGTGAGTTTGATTTTTTGGGGTTTCAAATTAGGGCGTTTTGTTTTGAAATTTCGACCTTACTCTATTTCTCTCTCTTGAAATCTAATTGGGTTTCCACATTGCAGCCACAAACACCAACCGTTTTTTGTTGAAGAACCCAAAACATCACTACTCGAAGGATTTTTTATCTCGAGTTTTAAGATCCGTGTGACTATAACATGTTTGGGTAAGTGATGGATTTTTTTTTCTTTTTTAGCTTTCTTTAATGTTGATGTGGTGATTTTCGTTTATATGCAAAACAACGCACATATGTTGGAGTTACAATTAGTTGTATGAACAATAAAAAATGGGCATGCGAGATATATAAAACTATAGGGGTCATGTGATATTAGTTACCTCAAATAATAAATTGGTATATTCCCATTTATCCCTTTTCCCCATGATTTAAACCCTACTACTTGGTGTTTTCAAATTTGACACTAAAAGAGAGGGAGTCATACTGAATTTTTACCATATAATCTACTGATTTATTCTATTGGGCATAGGTTTTTGGGTTTGGAATTTACTATATTCAGGGTTTCTGACATTATCCCCTGAATTTTAGGGTTTCTGGCATGTTTTCCCCCAAATTTAGTTTTTTTTAGGTATTATTTCTTTTACTCTTTAGATATTAGTGGTTCTACTTCTTCGATATAGGTTATAGCTTGCCTTTGATTCAGATTTAGGACTTTCTTTAATTCTAGATTTGAGGCATTTTTGGTTTTACGATTTTAGCTATGGTTTTTTACTAGATTAATTTATGGATTTTGAATTATTTCTATTAATAAACCATTGATTAATTTTTTGTTACATAAATTCTAATGTTTTTTATTTTGAATTGATTTAAAATAGAAGATATCATATTCAAACTCAATGGTTTGAAAAATATGCGAGTTCCATTGTTTAGGGCTTAAAATTAGGGCGTTTAGTAACTATTGTAGAGTTTATAATTTTATTTTTGTTTTATAATTTTAATCAGGTATACTCGCTTTCTCTTTCTAAAATATATGTTTTAACTTTATGATGTTTGGTTTTGGATATTTATAAAATATATTGATGTGTTCTATATATTTTATGTTAATTTTTATTTTACATGTACCATTTGCATTTAAAATATGGTAGTTTTTCGATTTAGGTTGTTATGACTTGATTATCTAGTTTCTATTTTCACTAGAATTGAGTTATTTATCCATATATAGGCTTTTGCTTCAAATGCATATTCAGATGTGGGAACGAGTCAACGTTGGTTCCGAAACCATTATAAATTTTGGACAGAGAAGCTATGTAAGTATATACTTTTACCAAATTCAAAAGATCATTTTTTTAGATTACTTATAATTCCTTGATTATCTCCTATTATTAATCATATGTATTATACGTGGAGCCAAAAATGATTTTTCAGAAATAGAGGTATTTGAGGATCTTTTGAATCATTTTGTGTTCCACAATTGTCCATCTACTACATCAGTTTATAATTTATTTATCTTCATGATAAGTGACACTTTCTCCATGTGAGTGTTTTTATTATCAAAGTCCATCTCCCTCTACGGTGTGACATTTTAATCATATACTATGAATTGTGGATTAACAAGAACATATATATATATTCTTGAAACGAAATAGATGCGATCTACAGAGACCTTATCACGTAGTACTATATATTGTGATAAAATTAAGAGGCAAGGTAATTATTGTGCCTTTGGCATTGGCATGATCATACTCATAATCTCCCTCAATTGGTGACATCGATGACATTGGAAATCAAAGCCAGTTGATCTAGAATCACAGCTAAAATCTTTGGCTACAGCGATGCCATCATTGATTAATCTATGTCTCTTACTTAATTGCACAACAAGGGACACTAACTAAATGCTACATTTTTATTCTTTTATATTATAAATATGGTTCTTCTTTAAATTTTTCTATGGGTTCGATGAGATCTTGTGGTGAGGATTTTGGTAGGTTATTATTATGCGGTTTTAGATATTGGTGTTTTTTACGTTTGATTCTAAGTTTAAAGCTTCATTGGACCTGTGCTTTGATTTACCCCCGTTAGATAATCTATTTTGATTATCTTTTTGTTTAAATATGCAAAATTATGATGTTGAACTACTTCCGAGCATTTGGGACTATTTACATGTCTTTTTGTTTAAAATATATAAAATTACTCACTAGTATGTTGTGAACTTTTTATTTTTTATTTTTGTATGACTTTTCATGATTTGTTTTATGTGTTTGATTGGAAGGTTTCAAACATCTTATTACTCTTTTCATCACATTTCATCTCTTAGGATTTTTTTAATTAATAATTCATTTTTATTAACTCATTTAGTGAGGAAGTATGTATGCGACCAAGATGAGTTTTAATATCATTTTGTGATGTGGGTTAACCCAATTCCATCACTTTTCTATCACTGTCATGAACCACTACTCATCGACATTAACTCTGTATGGAGCACCACTGGAGCGACAATACAACCACCGCGTATAGCATAGTTTGTTTTGAAGACCTCTCACTAAGGTATACCCTATTTTATATTAGTCTTTATGGCCTGAGTAAAGGCTTTACACTAACCATTGTTGTTTTGGTTTTATACTTTTTTCTTTCTTTTTGGTTAGCACTTTTTGAATCCGTGTTTTTTAAGAATGCCTACCAACGTTGGTTAGCATGGAACAATGTCAGGGTATGATAATAATAGCATACAAGATTGGTGGAGCTCAAGTTGGAAGAGTATCAAGGTATCATAATAGCATAAATTCAAATTGTTTTCTTTGCATGTAGGAATCTTTGTAATACAACTACAATGATGCCTGTGTAAGAACATATTTACATAATTTCTTATATATTGACAATTTCATTATCGTTTATATTATGTCATGTTTAATGTTTATTTAAGAAATATCTTACGTTGCAATTTGGAGCTGGCCATATTATAATTGTGTGTTAGACTTCCTTTTGGAGAAACTTCTAAGATGAAACTTTATATATTTGTTCAATTTTTTTTAGGAGATAAACACTGATGTCATTGTTTTGAGTTGCATTTTGTTGATGTCGTGTTCATAAATTAGCAAGTGGCCCTTTTTATTATGTGATTAATCTTTGGAAAATTATCAAATGGCTAAGGGTGCAGGCACAATTTATTTATTTATTATCGAAATTGTTTGTTCAAATGTTGTTTAATCCATGTTTTTACTACTATTAATATTTTTAGTTTTTTTAGTTTCTGCAAGTTTTTTAAATTGTTAAACTTAATTGACATTTCTATTTTTTTCAAATACTTTAAAGTGGAACAACTTTTTTATATCTCCATGTGCAAAGGATGAGTACTTCAGATTAGATTTTTGGATTAGGATGATTACCTCACTATTAGATTAGGCTAAGTTTTGTGTTATTTTTTTTTTAACTAATTTCTGGTGGGATTTTGTAGATCGTTAATTCTTTTCCAGATGGTAGAAAAGAAAAAGAGAATATTTAATCGTAGAAAGTAAATTTAATTGAATTTTAGGTAGATTGAAAAGTGTTCACCGGGCAGTGTATATATATTATATATAGGTTTTTGTATGCATGTTTGAAATCTCAAACCTATATTATTTAAATGGTTTAGCGAAATTGAAGGAGTTTCATAAATTCTGTTTCCTCATGGTCAGAAAAGGGTACTCGATTACTGGGTGAATGACTTTTGTTTGTACTTTTTTATGACTTTTGATTTTGATCATTATTTTAAAGACCACTATGTTGTAAGAGGTTTGTGAGTTACTCACATTTGATATGCATATCATACAAAGCTCATTTCAGTATATTTAAATAAACTATATAGTTTCGTTCATTCAAAGCCATGTTGATTATATTTTTGTTTGCACACTAATATGGGTCGTATTCACTTTTTCTTTTTGATATAAAGGATTGGAATTCTATCTTTGTTTCCTTTTGAAACCAATATTAGTTTAATACTAACATAATTTCCTTTTGAAACAAGTATAGAAATAGAATTACGACATATTTCTTCATGCGGTCTAAATTGCTGACGTGAACAGACACAAAAATTGTAAGTTGACTTTGTTAGTATACTTAAACAACCAACCACATAACAAGAAAGTACACTACACCAAAAAGACTAAAATAGAACCCTTCAGCCGATCACTCATGTCACGGTCAAAGATCATGATAAAAAAAAACGCATTTTTTTATCAAGGTCTTTGACTGTGACAAGTCTGTGACAACAATTGTGACGAACTTGTCACGGTCCAAGACCGTGATAAGTACATTTGTCACGGACATGTCACGGTTAAAGACCGTGACAACCGTATAAAGTTGTCACGATCAAAGACCGTGACACGTCCGTGAAAAGTGTTATAACTAAAAGTCTTAGCCGCTCTTTTTTTTCCACCCTCATTTAGGTTCCCTTCTCCCTCTTTCTCTCTCTCTCTCTCTCTCAATGTCTGGCTCTTTCTCCCCCTCTCAGCGACTGCCTCTATCTTTCCCTCTCAACCATGTACGTTCTCTCCCTCTCTCTCTCTCTCTCTCTCTCTCTCTCTCTCTCTCTTTGTAATACCCCATATTTTTATAACCTTTAAAATTTGGGGATTTATTAAATTTGAATTGAGATATTAATCCGTAAATTACTTTAAATATTTATTAGCGTGATGAGAGTTAGTAATTATTGGGATTTAAATATTTACTAGCGTGATGAGAGTAAGTAATTATTGGTAATTTGTTGAATATTACTTAATGGATAAAGTAATATGTATAATCGAATTTATGAAATTCTCATGAGTGTATAATTTGATAATTGTGGAAATTAAATCGGGACACGCCTGTATCATGTCGGGATTAAATTATTATTATTTAAAGTGAATAAATTATAGTTCGGGTCTCGGGACATTTTTAAGCCTAATTGGCATCCCGGGAGGGTATTATAGACATTTTACATTTTTGGACAATTAAACCCATGAATTTCCTAGGATATATCAGCCTTTAGGAGTTATCTTCTAGGGTTAACAAATAAAAAATCAAAGAACGGCCATTAGAGAAGGAGTTAGAGAGCTTTCCAAGAAACTCAACGCCAAAGACTCACCCGTTTGCACCGCCACCGCCATGAAAGCATAGATCGCGCGACGAGGAACACAACTATACCTCTTTCGTCCACAAATCAGAAATTCAAATTCCAGGCAAGTATTTATCTTACTTTAATTGTAGTTAATGTTTCAATCATGTTAGTCTAGGGTTGTTTAGAACATGCTTCATGGAAGAAATTACTATTTTGAGACTTAAAATCATATGTTGTAGATGAAGTAGTCATGTTCTGGACATTAAAATCACATGAAGAGGATAAGCCACGAATTTGTATGGATTTAGAATCAAGTAATCTAGAAAAGAATTGGAATAATATAAATTAAAAAAAAATTAGGGTCCTTTAAGTTTATGTGAATTGGACCCCATTAAATCATCAGGTATATAGTACTGGTAGAATTCGGACATATTTTACATAGAGAATCATGAATTTAGGTATATAGTACTGGTAGAATTGTTGTTTGGGAGTTTGGGGATTGTTAATGGAGATTTGGTTGATATTGGAGAGGTAAACCCGTAACTTAACAATGGCAGGTTTCGTCATAACTGCTTGATCGATCGATCGATCGATAAAGAACATCGATCGATCGATGGTATCAATTGATCGACCCCTTCCCTCGATCGATCGATCTCTCCAGGAAAACAACATATTTTTCTTCTTTAAGTTTAATCCGATTAAAATGCGTAGGAACCCTTAATCATCATTGATAGAGCATAATGAATTATAAAGAGGACCAGTAGGGCCTAGGTAGACCCTGTTGAGTGAAATTTAAGGTAGAATGAAATTATGGGTTAACGGGGAGTTATTCACACATACGAAATCATGCTTACGTCTAATAAAAGATCGAGACTCGTGAGTAAGTTAGACTAAAAGACAAGTGAGAGTGCCTACTGAAATTATACTTAGGGAGATAGAATACTTGGAGAAATGAGAAGTAAGTATGGAGTAACTTATATATGAGAATAAAAGCGACGGGTTCGTTATGCGAGCTAGTTGAGTAGAATGTACTACTAACGGATAATTATAATTATGGGCCATGGGCACGCCAAATTTAGAAATGTGAATATTTATATATATATGATTGTGTAATTGTACATATATTATATATTTGTGTAAAAATCATACCCGGACTACTTGCTATCATGGGGGTTTCTGTGCCGGGACAGACTTATCTCGATTGGGCCTTTATGGGGGATAACAACTTGTACCCTAGAG
This sequence comes from Sambucus nigra, assembly GCA_949130495.1. Classification (NCBI taxonomy): domain Eukaryota; kingdom Viridiplantae; phylum Streptophyta; class Magnoliopsida; order Dipsacales; family Adoxaceae; genus Sambucus; species Sambucus nigra. The sequence goes on along the minus strand of OX422218.1, from coordinate 488,046,456 downwards.
GATAGTATCATTGATACAGGCTATTTGAGTGATAGTCAGGTGGTCCTAAGATACGTGAGGGTATGTGCTGATTTCTTAGTGACTTGTAACTGTACTCCGCCTCCAATTGTATGTGTTTTATGTTAATACAGTTTGAGAGTAATTCTGAACTAGTACTTCCCTTAGTACGAATGATACGGGGACTTGATAGCAGAGTATGCCAGCACCATAGATTTTATGTGGGGTGCAAATAGTATATATATTATACCAGTGACTAATATATATATATATATATATATATATATATATATATATATATATACACACACACACATAAATATGGGAACATTCTACTGTGCATAAAAGTAGTTAAGTAATGAATAAATAATCCAACTTTATTATAAGTGTTTGGGAATTTTGTGACATCACTGGGTTATTTTAAATAACATAAGATATACGAGAGAGCTTAATTTTCAAAAATTAATTATCTTAGCCATGGTAATTATCGGAATGAAACCTTAGGAAAAGTTAAGTTAAAATAAACTTTTAATATTAATAGTACAGTAGGCGTGCACACTAGGTGAGGGGTGAGAATTTCTCAAGAGAGTGTCGCACACTAACATGGTTGTTTCATTAGCCGGTAAGCATTTTCAATACTTGCTAAACTATTTTTAAACAGTTTTACACTCGGGCTCTGACCCGTTTCCTGTTATTACTTTTCTGTTGCACATATATGTATATATTGCAGGTTCCCAGCCACAGGGGAGTCATGCTTAGATTCCTTGGAACGAAGGCGCTGCAGCTTAGGTGGGAGTTGTAGGCCATTGCTTAGACGACCTCGTTGATTGACTCCACTCTTATTATAGTTCTGATTAGTTAGGGCATGTGTCGTACGTTTCCTTATTCAGTTGGATTGTCAGAGATTTTTGTTCATTTATTTTTCAGTATTTGGTACTCTTTGGGATGTAATTCATGTCACGGTGATTTCATTTGTAGTTTTTAGACCTGGTATTGGTTTATCTGAATGGTTAAATTCTTGTGTGTTTAGTGCCATCATTAACATTTATACGATTCGTAAACTGTTAATTATTGAAAGGGTTTTCTTAATGGAATTTAAATAAAATAAAAATAAGGTTTGAATTGTTTTGACACTTAGCTTAATTATGTAGGGTATTTAAATTGGAAACTTTATTTGCGATAATGATGCTAAGAATGAACCAACCAATCACCTTGATTTTAATTTAATAAAGGATTGATCACCCGATATTTAATTAGGCGGGGTGTCACAGGTGGTATCAGAGCATCAGATTCTAGTGTCCTTTAGGATATGTACGGCTTATTTTGCTTCCATCTTAGCGTCCTTGATATAGAGCACTATTTTTAAGATTGTTGTATTCTTGTATTTATGCTTATGTCTTCAGCTATTCGAGATTTGATAATAAGTGTAGACTAATAAACTTCCTTCTCGTTTCAGATGCCTCCAAGACGCGCACCCCGAGACAGGAATGCCCAGGCTGTGCAGCCAGCAGCTCCGGCTCAAGGGATGATGAATGAAACTGAGGTATCCGCTATTGTTTCTTAGATGGTGAATGCCGCATTAGCGGTAGTGCAACAGGCTCCACCCCAGATTCAGGAAGTGGCGCCAGTACCAGCACAACTGCCATCTGTATGGGAGCGAGTTAGGGATGCCTTTCAGAAGGCGCATCCCCCGAAGTCTCAGGTAGTTCGGATATAGTAGTCGCCAGCCAACGGAAGAAAGATTTCCAAAGGCATCTGCACAGGTATGAGTGCACTGACATACAGAGATAGATTTTGGCTTCCTTCAAGCTAGGGGGCCACTTTGCAGTGGTGGGAGTCCACTACCACCTTGGAGGAGAGGGACAATACCACGATTCAGTCATTTTGGGCGCAGTTTAACCGCAAGTACTTTGCATCCTCCGTGCAGACTGAGATGAGGCGGAAGCTACTGAATCTGAAGATGGAGATTATGATTGTTACTGAGTATGAGGAGGAGTTTACTAGACTTATCACTATAGTGCCATATGAGGCACCCACTGAGGAGACAAAGATATTATTATTTTTAGATGGATTAGCCTGGAGGATTCGTCAGCACCTCTTGGGCAATCTATCATTGAGTACTTATACTAATGTACTCAATTCTGCTTTGTTACACTGTCAGGATCACCGCTTCCATCTGTAGGGGAGCAAACGAGAAGGGAAGTCTAGCCAACAGGACTGGACAGGGGGCAGTAGTACTGGTGGGGCACCAGCAGCCCAGGGGCAGACTCGTAATAGTGAGCAGAGTTCTCATCAGGGAGACCCTACTAAGCGGTTCCGATTAGGTGACTCCAGACAGGGATTTTGGGGATTCAGGCAGGGCCAGTCTAATCAATATGGCCAACAGGGCTAACACTGTCAGCAGCAGGGACAACAGCAAGGCCATCAGGGCTAACAACGTTTCTAGCACGGCCAGCAGGGACAGTGGCGGGGTGGTAATGGCCAACAGGGTTGTGGTCAGCAGGGGAAGAGGGGAGGTAACTTTAGGGGAATATGTTTTTTTATGTGGCAAGAATGGCCACAGGCTCCAGGATTGCCCACAGGGAGATAGGGCCCCACAGCAAGAGGGTGCCCGTAATGAGCCACATAGGCCACTCTTCCCAACCGCCCTCCCAGCGCCAGCTCAGGTTCTAGCTTTACCCACCATCTTAGCAGATCCAGTTCAGCAGGGGCAACTGCAGTACGAACGTGTCTATAATGTCCACCAGGAAGCAGCACCTCAGGCCCACCCGCGATTGAGGGTACGTTTCCTATCCATGGCACTATGGGTCAAGTTTTATTTGATACTGGGGCATCGAATTATTTTATAGCTACTCATTTTGCACAGGCCTTAGGGTTATTAGACACGACAGAGAGCACTGTAACATGCGTAGATTCACCACTGGGGAATGGGTCTTTGATTTTCTTCATATGTCGGGGTGTAGGAGTAGCGATTAGCAGATTAATTTTATCGGTAGACATGCTAGTCTTAGAGATGCATGAGCATGACGTTATTATTAGCATGGATTGACTCACTGTGTACAGAGCCATGATAGATTGTTTCGGTGGGAGTATTATCTTTGCCATTCCGGGGCAGGAGATGTTTTCGTTGGCAATGCCTCGCCCAGAGGGAGGATCTTCCACCCATTTGTACTATATAAAGGAGGATACCTCTAAGGAGATTATGATTTCTTTAGATTCGATTCCAGTCGTTCGTGAGTATTCTGATGTATTTCAGGAGATACTAGGCCTACCCCCCAGTCAAGAGGTAGATTTCATCATAGACTTGATGCCAGGCACTCGGCCGATAGCACGTGCACCGTACCATATGGCTCCAACAGAGATGAGGGAGTTACGGGATCAAATAGAGCAGTTGTTAGGTCAGGGATTCATTCGTAGGAGCACCTCACCTTGGAGCGCTCCAGTGTTGTTTGTGAAGAAGCGAGATGGTTCACTGAGATTATGCGTGGATTACTGGGAGCTAAACAAGGTCACGATACAAAATAAATATTTGTTGCCTCGAATCGATGACCTGTTTGACCAGCTGAGGGGAGCAACCTTCTTTTCGAAGATAGATTTGAGATCGGGATACCATCAGCTACGGATTAGGGAGCAGCATGTGTCGAAGACTGCTTTCTTGACAAGATATGGGTCCTATGAGTTCATAGTCATACTATTTGGGCTGACAAATGCTCCAGCCATATGCATGGACTTGATGAATCGAGTGTTCAGAGAGTTCTTGGATCAGTTTGTCATCGTTTTCATAGATGATATCCTGATATATTGACACACTAAGGAGGAGCATGCCGAGCACTTGAGGCAAGTTCTTCAGACTCTACGAGAGAATCATATGTATGCTAAGTATGAGAAGTGTGAATTCTAGTTACGGGAGGTACAATTTTTAGGGCATGTTGTGTCGAAGTTGGGAATATCGATTGACCCGAGCAAGGTGTCGCCGGTGAGGATATGGGGATAGCCCACGACACCGATGGAAGTGCGTAGTTTCTTGGGGTTAATCGGGTACTACAGGAGATTCATCCGACGCTTTTCGAAGATAGCGGGTCCGTTGATGAATCTGACTCGCAAGGGAATTCCGTATGTTTGGGATGATGCTTATCAATTGGCTTTTGATGAGCTGAAAGATAAGTTGACTTCGGCGCTAGTTCTTGCTTTGCCCAAGCCGGGAGTAGAGTATCTGGTGTAAACTGACGCCTCTTTAGGGGGACTTGGGGGAGTACATCAACAAAAGGAGAAGGCTATATGTTTTGACTCCCGCAAACTCAAGCCTCACGAAAAGATTTAACCAACCCACGACCTAGATCTATCAACGGTCATTTTTGCATTGAGGATTTGGAGACATTACTTGCTGGGGGAGAAGTTTTGCTTGTTCACAGACCACAAGTCACTTCAGTACTTGTTCACTCAACGAGAGTTGAATATGCGTCAGCACAGATGGTTGGAGTTTATGAAAGACTACCAGTTCGAGATACAGTACCATCCGGGAAAAAGCTAATGTGGTTGCTGATGCGTTAAGCTGTAGACCGGTGGGCGATATAGTGGACATCTGGAAAGCGAAATGGAAAGAGTTAGGTCACCAGGACGCGATAGCCGAGTGTGATAAAGGCACAGTCAGCAGATTCATTGTGTCAGGAACAAATTGTACGACTTCTAGCTGAGGGCGCGGAGTCCTATTTAGTAAGTTCTGATGGAGGTTTGAGGTTTAATGGGAGATTGGTGGTCTCATAAGGATAAGACTTACGTTATGCAGTGATGACACAGTCTCACGGGTCCAGATTTGCGGTACATCCCGGAGGGGATAAGATGTAACAGGATATGAGGCGACAGTACTGGTGGAGTGGGATGAAGAAGTACATTATCGAGTTCGTGTCCAAGTGTTCTACTTGCCAGATGGTAAAGGTATACCACTAGAAACCGTCGAGATTACTTCAGCCATTGGAGATACTTATGTGGAAGTGGGAGAGTATTTCCATGGACTTCATTACTAGGCTGCCTACATCACAGCGAGGTCATGACTCCATATGGGTTATACTGGATTGGTTGACCAAGGTAGCTCATTTCGTTCCAGTACGGACAGACTATACCACGGGCCAGTATGTAAAGTTATTCATTGCCGAGGTTGTTAGGCTACTTGGGGTGCCCCTGGATATCATGTCTGATCGAGACAAGATCTTTGTATCGTGCTTCTGGGAGAGCTTTCAGGAGGCCATGGGTATAGAGTTGATATTGAGTTCAACTTATCACCCACAAACAGATGGACAGACAGATCGTACCAATCAGATGTCGGAGGATATGCTACACATGTGTGTTCTTGATTTTGGAGGAGGATTGGAGCTGTATCTTCCACTGGTGGAGTTTACTTATAATAACTCCTACCAGTTCATGATCGGCATGGCCCCATTTAAGGCATTGTATGGTAGGACTTATTATTCTCCTGCTTATTGGCTAGAGGTGGGGGACAACAAATTACTCAGACCAGAGGTGATTCAGGAAACTTCAGCTTATTAGGAGTCGCATTCGGGTAGCCCAGGACAGGCAGAAAAGCTACGCCGATGCAAAATGGTGTTTTCGAGAGTTTAACGTGGGGGGCCAAGTATTACTGCGTGTGCCTCCTATGAGAGGAGTAGTGAGGTTTGGAAAGAAAGGTATGTTGGCTCTGAGGTACGTGGGACCATTTTCCATTATCGAGAGGATTGGGCCGATGGCATACAGATTGGGGTTGCCAGAGAATTTGCACCGCATTCATGATGTGTTCCACATCTCGTCATTGAGACGATATCTTCGGGATGACATGGCCCATACTCACATCGCGATAGAGGAGATTGATTTACAGCCCAACAACTCTTACGAGGAGAAACCAGTGTCCATCCTAGACCATAGCGCGAGGAAATTAAGGTCGAAGGTAGGTCCACTTGTACGGGTCCACTGCGAGAATCATAATGTGGAGGAATCCACTTGGGAGCGCGAGACAGATATGCGCGAGTAATATTCAGAATTATTTTTACTAGGTATGCCTTATTTTCCGAATTTCGGGATGAAATTCCGTTATTAAGGGAGAAGTATGTAATACCTCGTATTTTTATAACCTTTAAAATTTGGAGATTTATTAAATTTAAATTGAGATATTAATTTAATAATAATCCAGAAATTATTTTAAATATTTACTAGCGTGATGAGAGTTAGTAATTATTGGGATTTAAATATTTACTAGCATGATGAGAGTTATTAATTATTGGGAATTTGTTGAATATTACTTAATGGATAAAGTAATATATATAATCGAATTTATGAAATTATCATGAGTGTATAATTTGCTAATTGTGGAAATTAAATCGGGACACGCCTGTGTCGTGTTGGGATTAAATTATTATTATTTAAAGTGAATAAATTCTAAGTCACCCGTATGGTCTTTTCGAGTGCACCAATGTGTCCGGAAGTGTCGAGATAGTCAAAATAATGTACCCGGGGGTTTAGTTCGGGTCTCGGGGCATTTTTAAGCCTAATTGGCATCCGAGGAGGCTATTATAGACATTTTACATTTTTGGGCAACTAAACCCACGAATTTCCTAAGGATATATCAGCCTTTAATAGTTATCTTCTAGGGTTAACAAACAAAAAATTAAAGAATGTCCACTAGAGAAGGAGTTAGAGAGCTTTCCAAGCAACTCAAGGCCAAAGACTCACCCATTTGCACCGCCACCGTCACCAAAGCATAGATCGCGCGACGAGGAATGCAACTATAACTCTTTCATCCATAAATCAGAAATCCAAATTCCAGGAAAGTATTTATCTTGCTTTAATTGTAGTTAATGTTTCAATCATGTTAGTCTAGGGTTGTTTAGAACATGCTTCATGGAAGAAATTACTATTTTAAGACTTAAAATAATATGTTGTAGAGGAAGTAGTCATATTCTGGACATTTAAATCACACATAGAGGATAAGCCACGAATTTGTATGGATTTAGAATCAAGTAATCTGGAATAGAATTGGAAGAATGTAAATTAAAGAAAAGTTAGGGTTCTTGAATTTTATGTGAATTTTACCCCATTAAATCATTTTACATGATGAATTCGAACATATTTTACGTAGAGAATCATGTAGTTAGGTATATAATACTTGTGGAATTGTTGTTTGGGAGTTTGGGGATCGTTAATGGAGATTTGGTTGAGATTGGAGAGGTAAACCCGTAACTGGACAATGGAAGGTTTTGTCATAACTGCTTGATTGATCGATTGATCAAGAACATCGATTGATGGATGGTATCGATTGATCGACCCCTTCCCTTGATCGATCGATCCCTCCTGGAAAACAACATATTTTTCTTCTTTAAGTTTAATCCGGTTAAAATGCGTAGGAACCCTTAATCATCATTGATAGAGCATAATGAATTATAAAGAGGACCAGTTGGGCCTAGGTAGACCCCGTTGGGTGAAATTTAAGGTAGAATGAAATTATGGGTTAACGGGGAGTTATTCACACATACGAAATCATGCTTACGTCTAATAAAATATCGAGACTCATGAGTAAGTTAGACTAGAAGATAAGTGAGAGTGCCTACTGAAATTATACTTAGGGCGATATAATACTTTGAGAAATGAGAAGTAAGTATAGAGTAACTTATATATGAGAATAGAAGTGACGGGTCCGTTATATGAGCTAATCGAGTAAAATTTACTACTAACGGATAACTATAATTATGGGCCGTGGGCACGCCAAATTTAGAAATGTGAATATCTATATATATATGATTGTGTAATTGTACATATATTATATATCTGTGTAAAAGTCATACCCGAGCTACTTGCTATCAGGGGGTTTCCGTGCCGGGACAATCTTATCTCTATTGGGCCTTTATGGGGGATAACGACTTGTACCCTAGAAGATAGTATCCTTGATACAGACTATTATAGTGATAGTCAGATGGTCCTAAGAGACGTGAGGGTATGTGCTTACCTCTTAGTGACTTGGAGCTATACTTCGCCTCCAGTTGTATGTGTTTTCTATTAATACAGTTCGAGGCAGATTCCGAACTATTATTTCCCTTAGTACGAGTGATATGAGGACTTGATAGTAGAGTATGCCAGCACCATAGATTTTATGTGGAGTGCAGATAGTATATACATATTATATGAGTGACTAATATATATATATATATATATAGACTTAAGTATGGGAACTTTCTACTATGCATAAAAGTAGTTAAGTAATGAATAAATACTCCAACTTTATTATAAGTGTTTCAGAATTTTGTGACATCACTGGGTTATTTTAAATAACATAAGATATATGAGAGAACTTAATTTTTAGAAATGAATTATCTTAGCCACGGTAATTATCGGAATGAAACCTTATGGGAAAGTTACGTTAAAATAAACTTTTAAGATTAATAGAATGGTAGGCGTGCACACTAGGTGAGAGGTGAGAATTTCTCAAGAGAGTGTCGCACACTAACATGGTTGTTTCATTAGAAGGTAAGCATTTTAATTACTTGCTAAACTATTTTTAAACTGTTTTATACTCGGTCTCTCACCCGTTTCCTATTATTCATTTTCTCTTGCATATATATGTATATATTACAGGTGCCCAGCCACAGGGGAGACATGCTTAGATTCCTTGTAACGTACGCGCTGCAACTTAGGTGGGAGTTGCAGGCCATTACTTAGACGACCTCGTTGATTGACTCCACTCTTATTATAGTTCTGATTAGTTAGGGCATGTGTCGCCCGTTTCCTTATTCAGTTGGATTGTCAGATATTTTTATTCATTTATTTTTCAATATTTGGTACTCTTTGGGATGTAATTCGTGTTAGGATGATTTCATTTGTAGTTTTTAGACCTGGTATTGGTTTATGTGAATGGTTAAATTCTTGTGTGTTTATTGCCATCTTTAACATTTATACTATTCGTAAACTGTTAATTATTGAAAGGGTTTTCTTAATGGAATTTAAATAAAATAGAAATAAGGTTTAAATTGTTTTGACACTTAGCTTAATTATGTAGGGTGTTTAAATTGGAAACTTTATTTGCGACAATGATGCTAAGAATGAACCAACCGTTCACCTTGATTTTAATTTAATAAAGGACTGATCACCCGGTATTTAATTAGGCGGGGTGTCACACTCTCTCTCTCCCCTTTGTGTGTGGGAGGGTTTTGTGTGTGTGTGTGTGTGGGGGGGGGGGGGGGGTCAATGTGTGTGTGTGTGGGTGGGTCAACGGGGCATGATTTGTGTGTGTGGGTGGGTCAGTATGTATGTGCATTTTGGGGTCACTCTATGGCAGGGGGGAGATTTCAATGTGGGGCGGTTGGGGGGGGGGGGGGGGGGTAGTGTGTGTGTTTGAAATTGAAATTGGAATTATAAATTGAATTTAATATTTGGTATTTAGTTCTTGGTATATAGTACATATATAGTGTGTATTTATTTTTGGTATAAATTGAAATTGGTATTCAATAATGAATTGAAATTCCGTTTCTCTCTTTAATTGCAGCAGCGACGACCATCTCTCTCTCTCTCTCTCTCTATCTATCTATCTCTATCTCTACACACATTTTGGTACATCTCTCTCTCTCTCTCTCTCTCTCTCTATATATATATATATATATATATATACACACACACGCACACACACACACACGCACACATATAGATTGCTGAATTGTTTGGGATTCTTGAATTTTTGTTGACTGGTGGATTTGAACATTTAGATGGTCATTGAGTAGGTTGACCCTAGGAGTTTCTAATATATTGTATTTATATTTGCATTATTTTTTTGGGATTCTTGAATTATTTTTGACTGGTGGATTTGAACATTTAGAGGGCCATTAAGTTTGTTGGCACTAGGCATTTCTAACATTTAGGGTTGTAATTAAACCGAATATAAATAAGATGTAATTTATAAATTTTAAAATCTTGTTGTTAAACAAGTAATAATGCGAACTGAAATATAACTATGTATAAATTATCATTATAAACATTATTAACGAATAAGTATCGAGGATGAAAGGTAATACGTAATCATGCATTCACATGAGAATACATGCATGCTTGCACCCCCCAAAGCAAGGGATATGTAATAAGTAACGAGGGTGAAAGGTAATAAGTAATCATATACAAATTGTTTTAGTGTAAATTTACATAGGCCTAGATTATAGTAATGAGAATCGAAATAGATAGCCATTGACTTCTATTTCAGTCACCTATTTGCCATCATAATAGTATTCACATTTGGAGAATGTAAATACTATTATGATGGAAAATAAGTGCATGAAATAGGATCCAATGAATATCTATTCCGGTTCTCATGACTATAATATAGGCATGCATATGTAAATTTACATTAAATGAACTTGTTATATAACACTTGCTTTGGGGGGAGGGGTGCGCGCATGCATGTATTCTCATGTGAATGCATGGCATAACGGTTATGTAACATTTATAAATAATTTAAATTATATATAGGGCACATAAATACCAGTCTTCTAGTTATTATGCATACGCATCCAATAGCCCTTAGACCCGTTCGAGAGTCATTACCCCTATAATGAGATCTCTCGAATTGTCCCGTTTGGACAGTTTGGGACGGCATAGATTCTGTATAATAATATTTTTAGTGGGATAAACTTGTTACTTTGGGGGGAAGTTATGCTGCCGTATCTTAATATTCTCTGGTTACATACTAGATGATAAGGTGTTAAGTGTTATTTCAATTGATAAGTTAAAATAACACTTACACATGCTAATCTATATCGTGTACTTGGAGAACTATGGGGATATGCTGCCAAATTTTCCTCGAATTGTAATAATGTGCATGGGCTATTAAATATATTATAGAAATATGAGATCTTAAAAGGGATAGGACCACTCACCCTTTCGAGGATATAGAAAAATAAGATTCATATTGTTTTTATAATATAACACTGAAAGATGAAATGCCAATCTTGTAGTAAATCATTTATTGGAAATTAAATGTTCACACTTTTGTTTAAACTAATCCATGAATATACGCTTCTTACCCATAATAGGTGATTGTTTGTAGCAGCCGTGATGGGATATCCTATATTCAAAGAGTGGATGGGTAAGATAAATAGACTAAGGGATGTGCTTCGCAGATTTGCTAATGAATTTGTGAAATACACAAAGAGATGTCGAATAATGAAGAGTTCCCATAACTGTGTGTTAAGTGTAGGAATGGTAAGGTGTATGAGTGAAAAATAGTTGAGCTACATTTGTTAAGATGGGGTATGCAAGATAGCTATCGATTTTGGATTTTTTACGAGTAATCAAAAGTTCCTTTTATCCCCAAGCAACCTTCAAAACAACCTTCAACAGGTACGATATATGTACAAGGGAAGGTGGTCAAGTTAGATCATAATATTCCAGAGGATTTAATTGATAACGCATATGGAGTTCATAAAGATAATGAGGTCACTGACAATGTACAAGGTTCAGGTGATCATGAAGATATCGAGATAAACCTTGATGATGACTACCAACGTTTTAAATTCAAGATAACCCAGTCGTTGTACTCTTATTGTGAGAAAGATCAAACAACGTTACATGCCATGGTTGGTTTGCATAGTTTGAAGACCCAATATGGTTTGTCTAATAATAGTTTGACAAAAATTTTGAATTGGGATCAGGTCTTGATACCTAAGAAGAATATGCTTCCAAATAGCTATCCTACTATTAAGAATAGTTGGAAAGGCTTGGGAATGAAGTATAACTCAATTCATGATTGTGTGTATAACTGAATATTATATCGAAACGAGTATGAATATATCGATCGTTGTCCGGTATATGATGAACCTAGATATGTCCAATCTATTGGCAAGGAAGGCACAAGCTCAAATGTTCCTCAAATAGAGTTAAAAATATTTTCCCGTTGGGCCTAGATTGAAGCAATTTTTCACAGTACCATGGATAGCGGAGATAATGACTTGTCATGCTAGGGAAAAAGTAGGATGAGTTATGAGTATCCCATTTCTTCTCATGAACAGTGTGACATTTGTTTGGCAATATCAAGAGATTGTTTTAATCCATTTGGAAATATAACCACCAATCAGAGTGTATGTCAAGTGATCCTAACCCCACTCAACCTCCCTCCTTCATAGTGTATGAGACCTGAATCTCCGATGTTGCCTTTGTTGATACTTGGGCCAAAGGTACCAAGTGAGGACATCGATGTCTACCTGGCTCCTTTGATAGAAGAATTAAATTAGTTGTAGTAAAGGTTCCAATTTTTTTACCAGGCGGGGTTGAACATAGGCTACCTCTGAGAAAACTTTCAGGTTCAGAAATTGAAAGCAGATCTTCAGATTGTAGCCCTAATATGCCAGGTGAGAATCCTAAATTTAAGAATTTCAATCATAAAAAGACTCCAACTGGGAATGAAAACAAATACAAGAAAGGAATGGTCTAGGAGGTCAATTTTATTTGACTTTCCTTATTAGAAGAATAACCCTACAGGCCATGTATTGGATGTGATGCATGTAAAAAAGAACATCATTGAACATATTATGGGCACATGCCTAGGGGGGAGTCATTCGAAGGATGGAGAAAATGAACGAAAAGACATTAAATCGTTGAAACATAAGCAACAATTATGGTTGGAAGAAGATAGTAGGGGAAGGACAATAATTCCCCCTGGTGTGTTTACTTTGACGAGTGAGGAAAGAAAGGTGCTTTGAGACACAATATATAATTTGAAGGTTCCATCTAATTTTTCATCCAACTTTCAAAGGACTGTGAATTATGATATCCATGGTTTACCTAAGTGTAAGTTCCACGATTGGCATTTGATCATGCAATTGGTTCCTCTATTATTGAAGAACTATTTCTCCAATCACAAGGATTTGTGAAGGGCTATTATGCAAATTAGCATCTTCTTCACACTTTTATGTCAGAAGGTAGTCAATCGAGATCACATAGTGGCCGTAAAAATAGCGATAATTGAAGCGATTTTTGTGTTGGAGAAGTACTTTCCCCTATCATTCTTTGACATAAGTGTTCACTTGTTGGTACACCTATGCAACGAGGAACTTATTTGCGTCCTAGTTTGATATCGGTGGATGTATTTGGTTGGAACATTGATGAAAGTTTTCAAAGATTACATAAAAACAAATACATGATACATTGAAGGATAAATTATAGAGGAATACATCAACGTGGTCATCAATCTACACTGGGGAATATATTCCTGACCTAAGAAATGTGGATATTAGTGATGAGTTCGTCGATGAGGGTGGTCGGTTGATGGGGAAATGAGTGAAATTAACGATTTTACAACATGAACAAGTAGATCGTTATCTATTTGACATAAAAGAAGATGTCTAAGAATGGAAAAAGTAAGTTTATATTATTTTAACTTTTACATTATTTTAATTTTTATACATGATTAATTTTATAATACGTTTGTCACGATCAATGAAGAAAATATGATGCGCGTGGGAACAATAAAAGATAAAAAATGATGACACAATCAAACATCGAATTTAGGTTGTTGTTGTCACATGAGGTAACTATAATAAAAGTGTCTCTTATTAAATGTTATATTACGAGAAAACTGTACAAATAACCTAATTAATTAATTAATCTATATTCTCAGCTCTTAAAGATGGGTGATGCGATATTAAGGCTTGCTCGTCTAGCCACTAGAGCCTTGTCAATGGCATAAGAGTACAAAAAGTATCGATGGAATGGTTACGTATTTGGTACAAGGGTGTATGAGGAAAATACAAATGAACATAACTCGGGCATTCCATACAAGGCACTTACTTATTTTCGAGCGAGTGCGAAAGATTAAGATCTCATTGAAGATGAAGTGACTTATTATGATGTAATTCAAAATATATTTGAATTTGGACAACGCAATCTTCGAAGAAGTTGTGTTTTACTATGATTGGGTAAGAGTTGAGGATAAAAATGCTTGTAAAGTTGATCCTGGAACCAATTTGATCATGGTTTACTTGGCCAAGTTGAAGAGCAACGAAAATGTGAGCGATGGCCTGTTTGTTTGTGCTTTTCAAAATGTCAAGAAAGTGTTTTACTTAGAGTATATCAACAACGAGTCGTGGTTAATCGTCCTACATGCACCAAAGCATCTAAATAGTAGTGTGGATGACTTCACTGCTCTTGCCAAATATCAATCCATTTTTTATGATAACCTGAATTTGAAATAATTTTTAGATTTGTAATAACTATTCCAATTATTTTTAATAACGAGTGGGTGTATTATTCTAGTTCTTTATTATTATCGGACGACAATTTAATGCTTTTAATTTATTTGTACTCGATCAGTTTACTACTTGTAATAACTAGTGGGTGTATTCTTTTAGTTCTTTGTTATTATTGAATTTGAATAAAAATTAGTTTTTTGGTTAGTGAATATGTCAATTTGTATTTTAATCAATTTAATCATTAATTCCAAGTCCATGACATGACCCGATATTGAAACAATATCTCATTGACATAGTGGCAATAATTTGTCGACAATGAGATCGATGAGAAGCAATTGACATCTCGTCAATCACGAAGGGAAAATCGAGTAAAAAAGGTGGACGTGCACTTCTCCGGGCGGATGTCTTAGACAGAGGTGGATCACAGTATGGTAAGTTTTTATTTTTCTTTAGTTTTAGTTTTATGTTATTCTAATTTAGCGTTACTTTGCATTACTTACTAATTCTGCATTATTTTATTTCAGGAGACAGGGAGTGGCCCTGGGGGTAGGCCACATAATCTCGATGCCTATGTGGCAATTCAGACGAAGAAGGGTAGGGATAAGTAGGTGTTCCAGAGCGTGGCATCCATGAATATAAGTTATAATTATTTAATATTTTTTAATTACGTTATAATTTTGTTACTAACTTAATTAACTAATCATGTACTTTTTCTCGTTTTAGGCAAAGCTTAAGGAAGTGTCTGACAAACAGTCTGATGTTGATAAAGCATCTTTCACTATGAATGCAGCAAGCCAAGTGGTCGAGGCGGATCACAAAGGGAGGACTAGGGTGTGAGCTATCGGATGGGGAAGTTGAGGCTCACCGGTATTGAGATGAGCAATACATGGTTAACTCATAAGGTGGACACCCATGGCAATAAGTTAGAAAGGTTGATGTGACGGTCCTAGATATGTACCCTTTCATAAAGCGTCAGTTGGGGTTCATCTCGTGGAAGGCCAAGGGGAAGTGTAAATATATAGATGAGGACACCACTGCTCCATCGCCGATACGCAAGAACTTGCTAATACGCACGAACTCGCTGCCTGCATATGATCCATTTCCCATCTTGACCCCTGTTGAACGGCCTATGTCAATAATTGTTTTTTCGAGCGTGTTTTTAATAGGCATATTTTGTGGAACACCGATAGCTAGGGGGTTGAGGGACCCTGATAGACACCCGGGTAGTTTGGTCAATGCACGAGTTATGCAAGATTTTGAGGTAAAGGTTTGCATTACGCATATTGTGCCTGGAAGAGAGAATGCACCTTTGTGTTTGGAACAACAATGCAGCGTTCGATGAATTGATAAATGTATCAATTCATATGTTGTGTGGCCTACCCTTCACCGACCTGTTCTATACCCTAGTCCATGGAATTATATATTTGTATTTATTTGATTTGGATATTGGATATTTTTTTAATTTTTTTGATTTGGTCATCGACATTTACATGTTGGTTTGTTATGGTTATGGATATTTGTATTTATTTGATTTCGTTATTGAATATTGAATGTTGATTGATATATATGCTATTTGGATAGGTTTAAATATGTTATAACAAGTACAAATATACTGTTAAGCAGTTGCAGTGGCCATACTACCCAACAATTTTTTTTAATTCTGCCCAGTTTTTTCACGGAGTTTGACCCTGATAAGTCCGTGACAAATGAAACTTGTCACAAACTTATCATGGTTAAAGTCCGTGACAAGTTTTCCTTTGTCATGGATTTTTCACGGTTAAATCTCGTGGCAAGTTAATTCTTATCACGAACTTTGACTATGACAAGTCCATGACAATTACCTTTGTCACCCCCAAACATGTCACGGTCTTTGACCTTGACATGTTTGCCTTGTCACAGTTTTTGACCATGACAAGTGGGAGGTTCTGGTGTAGTGGTACCAATGCAATTTCTAGAATTACATTAAGTGCAATTGTAGATTTGAAAATGATTACTACAAACTAATGATAATTTAAACTTAAACGTTTACAATTAGAATTGAAACATAAATCTTTGCAATTAGTATTCAAACTTAAATCTTTACAATTAGAATGCAAGCATCGAGAAAATTATGACCCTCTACATACCATAATGGAATTTACCAAGCATTTTTAATTTTCTAAAATTAAATTAGTCACTTTTAACTTTTTTTTCAACATTGTTATACAAAGCTTTCATCTATCATGTATCATGTTTCGGTTTTGATAAATTCAGGTTCCTTATGTAGTTCCAACTTTCTTTGTATTCACGCTACTCATAACACCTGTCTGAGTTTTTAAGTTCATAAATTTATATCTATTCTACATTCTAACTACTGCGATTCTTGATCAATGTTTTTACTCATGCTGCTACAAAGAATTATATCAAAACTCGTATGAGCGGGTAGTCTTTTTTCTATCAAATAAGACTGTTATTTTATTGATAATTTTGCATGAAGTTATATGCGAAATATTAGCTTTATTTAAATTCAAATTTATTAATATGATAAATATTGGTGCCAATGGGGTTTCTTTATTACTGTAGACCCACTATCATTGAAGATCACTTCCGCCGATATGACAGGCCACTTATGCCAACAAAGGAGAGTGAATGATAATTTTGCCAACACATGGACGATGGAGATTATACTCCCGCTCAAAACTTCAGTAAAAGTCACAATCAACTCTACTTTTATTTCAAACGAAATGTTTATCTTCTTACTTTAGCCCATATGATAGGCCAAGAACGGAAAATGTTTTAGACTAATATTATTTATGTCATATGTATCATTGTAAGATAATGCTTTAATGTGTTCAATTCCAAGTGTTAGATCCATTTTATGATATTATGTATTTTTTGTTGTTGCCTTAAAGTGATTATTTACATTTAAAGAATATACTTGAAAGATGCACATATAGACATTTTGAGATCATGTAACTATGTACATATGTATTCAATTTCTTACTATCAGCATTTTATGATAAGATTGATGTTGTCTCGGGTATTACAGAAGTTAGTTTCAATAAGGATAATGAAGTTTGGAATGTGCTTAACAAATCTGAACCTCACTTCCTATTGCACATTATGGCATCTATCTGCATTTTATGATGAAATTGATGTTGGCTTGGGTGCTTGAGAATTCTTTTCCGTGTTCTATGTGAACACGTATGAAGATGATATATTTGTGTGTTATTGACCATGATTGTGTATAGCTGATATACTCGCAGTACTATATGCACTGATTTTATAGCTAGAGTTTTCTCTAAAATTTTGGCAAGAAGTCATGAAGGCCAATTAGTTCACTTCCCAACTTCTACATTCTGATAAATGAGTCCCGCCATTTTATTGTATATTACTTTTTAGTTCATGCTTCAATATGTTTATCGTAATTTTAATAAATGATTCTATATATCTCTTTTCATGATGAAATCTAGCACGTATTGAAATTCCTTACTGAAAATGTTGAGTAACAAGTGTGGTTAACGCTGTAATACCCCGTACTTTTATGGATATTTAAATTAGATAAGTGGGCGTAATTTGAGGAATTTCAGTTAATAGTAAATTATGGATTATAAGCGTTAAATGCTTACCGATGCGTGTTACATTTACTTAAGGGACTGAGTAAATGATTCATAATATTTTTATGTTATGTCGCAACTGGGTAAAGTGACGGGAATTATTTCATGTTGTAGAACATGTATATTGAGATGTGTTGGGTTTAATTAGTGAATTTTAGTTAAGTGACTCAGATGGAGATTTTGAGTGAACGGTTGGTTTCGGAATGTCCGAGATAGTCAGAATAGAGTATCCGGGGGCAGTGTTTAGGTTCTAGGGATTTTTGGACTAGTAGGGAGTCACAATTGAGTAAATGAGTCATTTTTGTGTTTAATAAGGAGACACACTCCTTTTCTCTCTTATAAGGAACTAGAGAGGGAGAGAAAGAAAAAAGAGAGAGAAAGAAGATAAAGAGAAATAAAGGAAGGAAAAAGAGGAAGAGAAAGGGGATTCTGGCCCAAACTCCGTGGGATTTGGAACGAGGTCATCAGATTTTATCCATAAGGCAAGTGTTTACTTGCTTTATTTAACTGAGTGTGTGTATCTCATATTATAAGTGGTAAACTATATAATTTTGGGTTAGAACCCTTAAAATAAAATTGGGAAATTTGAGTATGAGTTTACAAATTGATGTCTTGTAAACTCTTAATGATTTATAGTGTTAAAATCATGATTAATGCAGTGTATATATGGGTAGAAATGGGAGAGAAGGATAATTTAGGGCTTTAATGATTTTAGGGTTTAAATCTAAGAGAAATGGTTTATTACCATAAATAAATTGATGTGTTCGTTATAAATCAGTGTTAGGATGATTATAGAGTTGTTAGTTCATATTAAAAACCATAAAAATGGAGGTTGGGATATTATTTGGGATTTTTGGAGAAGATGAAATCCCCCAAACTGGACGAATTGATTCGGGTCTAGACCGGATCGATTCGGATAAGGGTACCTATAAAGCTATTTCAGGGCGATTCGGATTGAGACTGAATCGATTCGCCTTTAAGGACCTGTTTGCAGAACCTTTTCCAAATCGATTCAGATTTTGGCCGAAAATTCGCTTTTGGGGTCTAATCGATTCTCCCTTGCTGAATTTGATAGTTTTCTTCCCTTAAGTGTATGGGGATTTAAATTACAATTTAGAGATTTTATGGGGGATTATAAATGTAATATTAGGAATCCGAGATATTAGAATTAAGGGTGAGTAGACCTTGGATTAGTTAAGGGGTACAATCTGGGGTATGGACCTAGTGAAATGTTAGGACGTGCAACATTCGAGAGAGGTCTTCGATAAGTGTGTATAGAGATATTTATGCGGTTAGAATAAATATGGGCCAACTTCATTTGAGAGAATCCTAGGATGTGATTACGATGGAATTTAGGATATGGGCTAAAGAGAATTGAGCGGTTATCCTATACGTCTATTGGCGATTATTATTATAGGTGATGCGATACCTATAGAACCCAAATAAGTCGATAGTATACTTATTTGATCAGTATGAATTGGTATATTCGGGATTATATATAAATCCTTCAAAGTGATTAAGGTTCGAGTATATATTAAGTATGAGAATACTTATATGTTATTTTAAATGGGAATGTTCGGGGTTATTGACTATCCCTATAAGAGTTTGGCAATTACAACCATATAGATTGAGAAGTGATGTATATTATATACGGGAGTTGTTTATATATATATATATATATATATATATATATATATATATATATATATATATATATATATATATATATATGATTTTGAAATAAATATATCTCTATGTGAATTATATATTTTTATCTTAGAGGCTGGTTCCAGAGGCTTCCCCGGGCATAGGGTTGGACATCCAATTTATATATTTTCTCTAGTGCGGTCCAGGGAGGTTGCGCTATGTGGGTGAATCCTCTGGCTTGAGGAGCAGGGAGAATATATCCCCGGGTGATATCATCCCGTATACGAGTGAGATATCGCTATTCCACTCTCAGGAGGGAATACGACTGCCTCCACGGTTGTGTATTTTTAACATGACCATGAATGAGTCTCACTTGGTACCGTGGTTGATTGAGTAAACCCGGATGCGGATAGGCACTATGAGACTTCATACTTGAGTTATAGCTCTATGGTATGGTTATTATACTTATGATTATAATATGTATTATTATACTTGTTGCATATAGTATATTGGTTGTATATGAAGATGAGCTATCATATAAAGGAAACTTGTGTAAAGTGAAAAGAATGAATAAGACTTATTCTCCTTCCGGTAGGTTTATATCCGGATTTACATGAATATGAATCATAGGTTCTAGTGAGAAGAGTTTTTATACATGTGTTAAGGACTGGGGGTCTAATGGATCTCGACAATCAACATTGTTAGTTAGTAGTGTATCGGGGGGGTTCCTTGTTTGGATTTCTCTTCGCGAGACACCCCACGCACGAATCGTAGCACAATGTTGGGAATGGGGAGAAGTCTAGTCCTTAGTACTCGGGATTATGAGGACTTTAGAATATGGGTGAAACATATTAGTTAGGGAGTGTAGCTTAACTAGGTTGTTTAAAAGGTATGCGATAGGTGTGCACTATTATAAGAGGGGTGAGGTGTATCTCATGAAAGTGTGATACCAATTTAAATCTGAGAGATTGCATATTTTAAAATATGGAACTTATGCACTTGCTTAATATTTTCAAAACTCGGGCTATGGCTCATTTCTCTATTTTGCCCTCTCTTGCTATATATGTATATAAATAGGTGTCCAGATAGAGGGACGCTAGGATGATGATTCTGGATGCATGAAGGTTTAATATAGATGCTTATACCATTGTAATCTAGATAGGAGGTACTATAGAAACACTCGGGCCGATATCCCAATTGTATTCATTTATTCTTTTACTGCCTTTTAGTGTTTCATTCGATTTGGATGTATTATGTTACCGAGTGATCGGTTATTTATATTTCATTTCAGTTTCGTATATATAAATTGTGTGGGTATTTACTTAGTTGGTTTAGTTAAAAAGATTAGTTAATATATAATTTTGACGCCAGCCTAATAGGTTATTAGTAATTAATTTGGTTTTCGACAATGATGCTAAGAATGAACCATATGAGACTCCTATTTTAATATGGTATAGGATTCATCACCCGGTATTTTGTTAGGCAGGGTGTCACATATGGTATCAGAGCATCCAGTTCTAGTGTCCCTAGGAATCTATATGTACGTACTACACTTTCAGTGTTACTTTCTATTTTAAATAAATCCTTATGATTAGGATTGTTGATTCCTATTGTTAGATTTTATTCTCCTGCTATTATGTAAGATTATAGTAAATTTTTTGCACGCTCGTGTGAGATTCGTGTGCTGATGGATGAAGGGCGACCAGGGAAGGCCATTATGAAGGAAGCATGAGGTGGGGCTTAGTTGGAGTTATAAGTTAAAGTTGGTGACAAGGACCACAGTAGAGGTCACTCCCTTTTAGACATTGTTATGAATTGCTACAACAATTATTAAGTGTAGTAGTTATATTTTTCCAAGTACTGTTATAGTAGAGAGTGGTGCTAAACTTGAATTACACAGTGAAGTAAATTGGGAAAAAGTTTGAAAGGGTCCTTGATAAGGACCATACATTGAAGTTAAGTCATGTGGAGGCAGTGTAGCTTTATTCAGTGGTAGTATAAGGCTTAGAAGCTTTAGCTTAGAGAAGGGTATAAAAATGCCCAGATGTGAAAATTTGAGGAAATTTTTTTCACTCGTTGGAGCAATGTCAAAATGGTGGGGACGGTAGTCACCATATTTGAGGGAGCATGATGTTTTGCTCATAGAGGAATCTTACGGATGATTTGAATCGCGAATTCCATTGATTTCTCAGAAATGTAGACAAAGTAGTTTCTCAATTATTCACATGAGAATTGGTCAGAGGCCGAATGTGGATAAAGAGTGATATGGAGAAGTGAACCTTGTACCAAGTAAGGTAGGTACAATGAATAAAGAGTCCTTCAGTGGAATGATAGGCTCACTAGTAAGTGTTGCTAACACATATGGAGAAGTTGTGTTCGTGAGACCCTATAGGTGGACATCCACCCGGGGAATTCATTAAGACAGGGTAGTTGAGACCGGTAGCATGTTTCCTTTAGTAGGAGGAGATGAGGGAACTATAAAGGTGATTGTTAGGATCAAGGCTATAGAGCCAAAGCTGCTGATAACCTTTACATGGTCAGGATGACCAATGAGGGGAAATCTAGTGAGGTGGAGTGTAGAACCACACAGTTAGTCCTTTCTCGACATAAGTTAAAAGACGAGAGTAGGGTGACTATATGGGGCAATGATCAATGTAGTTTTTGGTTCGGTTAAGACAAGTATTCTACTTCTGGAATCATTTGGAGCATCCAGGGTGAGTGCCAAAGTTATTTTTATGAGTTTCACCTCAGATCAAGGAGGTATATTTGGAGTGGCAAGATTGAGTCACAATATTTTGTTAGGCCTAGACTCGTGTGTATGATTTGAGTTTACTGTTAGTATCGGTAACATTATATAGTATGTCTATATGCTTTTTCACGATAGCGGGGTACTATTTTTCTTCATTCGTTGTGAAAGAGGGTGCCGATATTTTGAGCTTATGTTTGGTTTTTACAGCTCATTTTGTATGTGTTATAAGATCATGGTACTATTGTAAAAGTAATGCTATTGTATTATCGAAACGATAGCAGGCTAACGATTGCAAGACTATCGTATCCGTAGTTCCAAGGTGGGACTGGTTGTTTTTACGATATCTCACCTGGATATGGATTGAGCTCGCCATTTATTATGTGTTTAGATGGAACTTCGATGAGTAGATGTTTCATTGTCACGATGTTAGTGTGTGGCGACCTTATAAGAATGATTTAAGGTATACATGATTTATTGTTAAGCTGTGAGTTTAAACTCTTTATTATTTGCACAAAGGACTTAGTGTTAGTACAAGTGCCTTGTGGTATCTCTCCAAGAAAGAAGCAGGAGTTTTGACCATAATCTACTGATAGATGGGATGGGGTTATCCTGATGGCATATTTGAAGCTAACAGACCTCCATGACCGACAAAGTTAAGTAGTAGTGTATCGGAGGGATTCCTTGTTTGGATTTCGCTTGCGAGACACTCCACGCATGAACCTTAATGATGTCGGGAGTGGAGATATGTTATTTAATGCTAGGATGTTGGTTTTTATGATAAATTAGCTGAGAGTCATGTGATGATTAGGGGCTAATAAAAACATAGATGTGTTGTGGAAAAGCACTAGAAATGTTTCTCTCACCGCAAGTATGTGGGTGAGGAAAGGTAAAGGAAATCGGGTTGAGGCTTATAGCCAGGCCTTAAATAGAAGGCAATCTCAGAAGGATTATGTTTCGGGTATGAAGTTCGTAACACTTTTGCAGAGAGTAGGCACCCCAATTAGTTTGACTTTCCATATCGTCAAGATGGAAGGACATGGTGGTAGAAGTATGTTAGCAGCTTAACGAGGTAGGATTTAGAATGTCTCGATGTGTGCCTTAGGCCGTTATATCTCGATGACCGACGATGTGAGGAATTAGTGTAATGAGAGGGTTCCTTGTTTGGATTTTGCTTTGAGAGACGTCCTATGCATGAAACCGAGCGAATATCAGAATTTGAGAGAGGGCTTGGGAACTAGGGACATAGCTAGAATAATATTCACTTTACGTGTGTAGGGAACACATTGATCTTAGGACTACCATAAAGTAAGGCCAGTAGGACTAGTGGCGCTGGTATAGGGAGATTGTGGTGAGTTAACCACAAGGATATTGGTGGGTTAACCTTGAGAAGGATTAGATTTCCATGTATAGGAAGAATCGAATCTTGAGAAGATTATTGAGAATACCCAGGTGTTAGCACCACGCCAAGGAAATGAGGCCCATTTTTAGATAGTGTGTTACTTGTTAGAAGTTTACAATGGTTGTACAGATAAGCATGGGTTAAAAGGTATATGGGAACTTTAGAAAGTTTGTTTTTATATATCATATGAAATAGAAGGGGTGTAGTATATAAAGCTAAAGAATTTTCTTTGGAGCATTTATGGGTTTGATTGAACGTCGTAGGATGCATGCGATAACCCAATTGGGTAGGTGCAACAAGAGTTAGTACACCAAAGATAAGTGAGAATACTGAAGGGAACAATTAAGCGCTACTATAATTTCCTTTTGAGGGAAATTCAGAGTCATGATGTAGACGAGGGGACGCTTAGAGGAGCAGTTTTTTTTGGGATCGATACGTTAGAGCTACAATCACAGGCTCATTTCTTTAGATGTGATTATAGAAGCACCAAGTGTGATGTGTCATTGTATAGTTGATCTTATGACCGAGGTAGTGTGTTAGCATATAGAGGTTTGGTTAATCTTGTTATTAAGCTAGTGCGTTAGAGTATAAGCCTTGAGATAGGTGGTTACCATCAACGAGTATATGGTAGGGTATCATTATTTCGACTTCCAGGTACTAGTCGTATCCAAATTTCAAGGACAAAATTCCGTTATAAGGGGGGGAATATAATACCCCGTACTTTTATGGATATTTAAATTACATAAGTGGGCGTAATTTGAGGAATTTTAGTGAATAGTAAATTCTGGATTGTAAGTGTTAGATACTTACCAGCGCGTGTTACATTTACATAAGGGACTGAGTAAATGAGTCGGAATATTTTTATGTCATGTCGCAATTGGGTAAAGCGACGAGAATTATTTCACGTTGTAGAAAATGCTTATTGAGGCGTGTTTGGTTTAATTAGTGAATTTTAGTTAAGTGACTCGGATTGAGATTTTGAGTGCATGGTTTCGGAATGGTCGAGATAGTCAGAATAGAGTATCCAGGGGTAGTGTTTAGGTTTCGGGGATTTTTTGACTAGTAGGGACTCGCAATTGAGCAAACGAGTCATTTTTGGGTTTACTAAGGAGACACACTCCTTTTCTTTCTTATAAGGCACGAGAGAGGGAGAAAAAGAAAAAAAAGAGAGAAAGAGAAAGAAAGGAAGGAAAAAGAGGAAGAGAAAGGGGATTCCGGCCCAAACTCTGCGGGATTCGGCTCGAGGTCGTCGAATTTTATCCACAAGGAAAGTGTTTACTTATTTTATTTAATTCAGTGTGTGTATCTCATATTATAGTTGGTAAACTATATAATTTTGGTTTAGAACCCTTAAAATAAAATTGGAAAATTTGAGTATGAGTTTACAAATTGATGTCTTGTAAACTCTTAATGATTTCTAGTATTAAACTCATGATTAATGGAGTGTATAAATGAGTAGAAATGGGAGAAAATGATAAACTAGGGCTTTAATGGTTTTAGGGTTTAAATCTAAGATAAATGGTTTAATTCCAAAAATAAATTGAGGTGTTCGTTATAAATCAGTGTTAGGATGATTATAGAGTTATTGATTGAGATTAGAAACCATAACAATGGAGGTTGGGATGTTATTTGGGATTTTTAGAGAAGATGAAATCGGCCAAACAGTGTCCTGCGAACAGGGCGAATTGATTCGGGTATAGACCGAATCGATTCACATAAGGGAACCTGTAAAGCTGTCTCAGGCTGAATCAATTCGGAGTGAGACCGAATCGATTCGCCTTTGAGGACCTATTTGCATAACCTTATCCGAATCGACGTACAAATCGATTCGCTTTTGGGGGCGAATCGATTCGCCCTTGTTGAATTTGACAATTTTCTTCCCTTAACTATATGGGGAGTTAAATCACAATTTGGTGATTTTGTGGGGGATTATAAATGTAATATTAGGAATCCCTAGATATTGGAATCGAGGGTGAGTAGACCTTGGATTAGTTAAGGGGTACAATCGGGGGGTATAGATCTAGTGAATGGTTGGGACGTGCAACATTCGAGAGAGGTCTTCGGTAAGTGTGTATAGAGATATTTATTCAGTTAGAATAAATACGGGCCGATTTCATTTGAGAGAATCCTAGGTTATGATTAGTAAGGAAGTTAGGATATGGGCTAAAGATAATTGAGCGGTTATCCTATAAAACTATTATTATAGGTGATACGATACCTATAGAACCTAAATAAGTCGATAGTATACTTATTTGATCAGTATGAATTGGTATATTTGGGATTATATATAAATCCTTAAAAGTGATTAAGGTGAGAGTGTATATTAAGTATGAGAATACTTATATGTTATTTCAAATGGGAATGTTCGGGGTTATTGGCTATCACTATAAGAGTTTGGCAATTATAGCCATATAGATATAGAAGTGATGTATATTATATATATATATATATATATATATATATATATATATATATATATATATATATATATATGATTTGGAAATAAATATATCTGTATGTGAATGGTATATTTGTATCTTAGAGGTTGGTTCCACAGGTTTCCCCGGGCATAGGGTTGGAAAGCCAGTTTATATATTTTCTCTAGTGCGATCTAGGGAGGTTACGCGATGTGGGTGAATCCCCTAGCTTGAGGTGCAGGGAGAGTATATCCTCAGGTCATATCGTCCCACATATGAGTGCGATATTGTTATTCCACTTTCACGAGGGAATATGACCGTCTCCACCGTTTTGTATTTTTACCATTACCGTGCGAGAAGTGTGCGGGTGTAAGTGCACAGTCGTTGTTTTCTGTCTCGCCGTAACTATACAAACAAACCTAAATTACGACTACACTAAACTGGTGAGTATGGCGGTAAGTCGGGTATCGAAAATCCACAGGGACAAGTTGCTAGAATTTATATGATTTAATATTCCAAAATAAAAGTGTAAAAGATGATTACAAACTAAAAGAAAAGATGCCTGAAAGGAAATGTTAATCTAGGCAAGGTATTGAATCTAGATTATGAAAGCGAGTAAAACTATAGGTTGCTTAGAATATCCCTAACCCGAGTTAATTTGTATAAAATGGTTACATGGGTCGACGAGTTATTTAGAATGCGTCTCATTTCAACAGTTAATTGAACTAAGGGTTGTCACGCCCCTAAATCCGCATAAAAGCCTAATATGATTTTGGCGTCAATAAATATCCCGAAAATTACGAGCGAAAGGTCGTAAGCATGAGACATACATGATAGGCCCCGTCAAATCTCCTAGGCGTAATAACTAGGACAACGTACCCAAAATAGACCCTCAAACACTATCACCAATCAAAGAAACACGTTAACCTGAGTGAGTTCCATTCAAACACAACCTAATTTAAATTACCTAGAAAGCATCGTAAAAACACGATAAATTTATATTGTGTAAACTCAGATGCGGATAGGCACTATCAGACTACATCCTTGAGTTATAGCTCGGTGGGATGGTTATTATATACTTATGATTGTAATAGGTATAATTATACTTGTTGCGTATAGTATAATGCTTGTATATCAAGATGAGATATCATATAAAGTAAACTTGTGTAAAGTGAAAAGAATGAATAAGAGTTATTCTCCTTCTGGTAGATTTGTATCCGGATTTATATGAATATGAATAATAGATTCTAGTGAGAACTATATAGGTGTATACGAGTTTTTATAAATGTGAAAAATGCTTAGGGACTAATGGATCTCTACGATCAACATTGTCAGTTAGTAGTGTATCGGGAGGGGGGGTCCTTGTTTGAATTTCTCTTTGTGAGACACCCCACGCACGAATGCAATGTTGGGAATGGGGAGAAGTTTATTCCTTAGTACTCGAGATTATGAGGACTTTTAGAAGATGGGTGAAACAAATTAGTTAGGCAGGGTAGCTTAACTAGGTTGTTTAAAAGGTATACGATAGGTGTGCACTATTAGAAGAGGGGTGAGGTGTATCTCATGAGAGTGCGATACTAATTTAAATATAAGAGATTTCATATTTTAAAATATGGCATTTATGCACTTGCTAAATATTTTCAAAACTCGAGCTCTAGCCCGTTTCTCTATTTTCCCATCTCTTTCTATATATGTATATATATAGGTGTCCAAACATAGGGACGCCTGGACGCCTGTATGATTATTCCTTCGAGTCAGACGTTTGTTGCAGCAGCTATGGATGCATGCAGGTTTACGGTAGACGCTTATACCACTGTAATCTAGATAGGAGGTACTGTAGAAACACTCGGGCCGATAGCCCAATCGTATTCATTTATTATTTTACCGCCTTTGAGTGCGGCATTCGATTTGGTTGTATTATGTTACCGAGTGTTCAGTTATTTTTATTTCATTTCTGTTTTGTGTATATAAACTGTGTGGGTGTTTACTTAGTTGGTTTGGTTAAAAAGGCTATTTAATATAAAATTTTGACCCCAGCCTAATAGGTTATTAGTAGTTAATTTTTTTTCGACATTGATGCTAAGAATGAATTATATGAGACTCCTGTTTGAATTTGGTATAGGATTGATCACCTGGTATTTTATTAGGCAGGGTGTCACAAACGCTTCGTTATTATTTTACAAATTATAAAGGCAATATATAAAGCTGGAAAATTGTAACTATTTAATTAGTCGATCTAGGAGCTTAATTTCCTTTTTCATAAAGAAATGTTTTGATGATAAATAGTTGCACATAGTGTAATGTTAAACCAGCGACTAAAAAAGTATTGATGTGTAGAGATCATTATAACACAAGCTCTATAAAGGTTTTTGTGGTTTCTTATCCCAAGCATCAAAGTGTTCTAAACATTCAAGTTTAAGTTAATTAAATTATTATTTTCACATGTTATCATAATATATGGTGTTTTTCATTATGTTGGTAGATTACGTAGCAAGTAACTGAACTTTTGTGGTGTTTACATTGGTGCTTTCAATAATGTTTGTTTTTTTTAATCAATTGCGCATTTATCTATCCAGGTTTTTGAACATTCCATTTTTTATAGTTTTTTAAAACTTTAATATTTATACTTTCATACTGAAAAGAATGGACCATGCTAACATTTGTTCTTCCATTTGGCAAGTTGTCTAAACAAATAATTGTGTATTGAATAACTAAAATAAGGATGAGATCTTCGAAAATGGTATTGATAACATTTCACATAATATATGAATGTCGGGTCTTAACTTCGAACATATAATATGGGGGAATGGTGGAGAGAAGATTTTGTAGGTTTCATGAATTTCCAATGTTGTTGATTGTCTACATTGTTAACAATTTAAATAGTTGTAATACTTTATTAAAGTATTTATGTGTTGATGTCATTTATTTATTGATGTATTGGTGTTATTTCCAATAATTGAGTTAAACTAATGATTTATTTTATACAACATTTAGGACATATGTTATTACAGACTATTAGTTTTGTTTGTGGTGTATTTTTAACTTTTTAAACAGGGTGAATAGTCCTATAAATAGAAGAAATTTTGCCCATTTTTTTAACTTGTTTACAATTATTTGTGTTACATAGAAAAATTTGACATAAATTATATATGACTCAATACTTTTTAAAACTTTCTTCGTGTCTTCAAGAACGGGCAATACACTAGTACATTAATAGTCCAGGATATAAAAGAATTTAAATAATTGAAATTTTCTTTGATCTATGTGAATAAACTCTCCTTAGTACGAGTCATATTTTAATGAGACGTTTAATTTGATTAAAGTTATTTAATTTAATTATACAAAACACGTAGATTCAAAATTTATGAATAATGGGCTCAAGATATATATTATTTCAAATATCACTATATTATAGAAGCAAATCAAAAGATATTCATATTTCAGTGCCATGTTATCTTTCAACCGATCAAATTCACCAGTCTAACCAAATATAACTTCAGAGGGAAGATGGTCAATCCGACCAAATAATATTAGAGATATAGACATTCACCAAGGGGTGATAATAGAAAGATCGAATATTCATAGCCTAGAGTCCAATTTTCCTCCAAAGATGCGGATTCAACCTCCACCACTCTGTTATGGAATACTCAAGATAACCACAAGTGGAGAAAACTCGCACACAGGGGAGGCCATCCTCAAACAAATATGACAACCAAAAGTGGAGAAACTTACACAAAAGTTTAAATATAGGCTATTTAAAAGAAAATAAAGAAAAAACAAATAAAATAATCCCCTCCCAGATGGAGGAAGAATGGGACGTAGAAGAAGGTGAATAGGAAAATTGGACAGAAAAATAAGAGAGTGGATAGATTTTTTTTCCTAGAGAGGGGACTAGGTATAAATTAACAAGTAAGTTGACTCTGAAGAAACCATTGGTTAAATTTGTATGGAACAATACCCAAGTAAAGATTATAATGTAGTTCAAATTATTGGCTTGAGTAATGTTAAAAATACCATGTCTTCTTCTTCCCATAAAACCACGTGTCACATATTTCAAACCCTTTAAGTGTAAGATAATAACATTAAAAAATATGAGAAAATAGGTGGCAAAGTTCTCTCAGTTAGCTCCACCACAGGTAATCTGTAACATTGGTGTGCCAGTACTAAGGGATTGAAAGTTTTAAATACGTGTACATTTTATCATGATATGGTTTTAAATATTGTAAGAACTATGCTTCGGATGTACCCTCTTGCAATACTTTGGGATTTATGTTCTGTTAATATGACATCCTAATTTTTTTTGAAGAGGGTAATACAATACATACACACACACACACACACACACACACACACACACATATATATATATATATATATATATATATATTGAAAATCTTTCCTGATTTGTTACACACGGGCATACTTATGAAAATCAAGATTGTTACTAAAATATCAAGGGATTAATACAAAAGGAGAAAAGAGAAATGAAATAGTAAAAGGGAAATAATAACATATAGAAATTGTTAGGTCTATCTAAAAATTTCTAAGATGCTATAATCCCTCTGATGTGCTCGC
Source organism: Sambucus nigra (assembly GCA_949130495.1). Lineage (NCBI taxonomy): Eukaryota > Viridiplantae > Streptophyta > Magnoliopsida > Dipsacales > Adoxaceae > Sambucus > Sambucus nigra. The sequence continues at coordinate 488,015,866 of OX422218.1, read as the reverse complement.
ATCTAAAATATTCATACACGCTGGGATACAAGATACATTCCCTACAAGATGCATTCTACTCTTGGAAACCTCTTGGGGTCTACTCCCCTATGTGGTTCCTTTTTCTGGTGAGGTCTTCCCTAATTGGGGTCAATGCTATATTGTCTCTAGTCATTTTGCCTACTTTGTCCTTGGTCCTCAAAATCTTAGGGACTCTTTGCTTTATATAGTTATAGTGGTCCTACTTGTAGACACCTCATTTTTTTACCCCCTAACACTCCTTAGGTCTCTAGTACCTCCCTTCATCACTATAAACCTAGGTCATATCCCGAGTACTGACCTAGAAGCATTCGGGCACTCCCAGGCTTCATTTGACCAAAAGGTCAAACTTTTCAGCTCGATCAAAACTGAATGAATCTTCGAAGGTCACTGAAATCCCTTTCTAACGGTCCATCCCGTGCACGATTCTGACTTACCACGCGGACGAACGATCCGTTTGCATCCGAAACTTGATCCAGAGGCCACCGGGTGCTCCCGAGCTCTGTTTGACCTAAGTCAACTCTTCAGCTCAACCGAGGCTAAATGAATATTTGAAGGGCACTGAAACCCCTTTCCAATGGTCTGCTCCATGCACGATTCTGACTTACCATGCGGATGAACGATCCGTTTGACTCTAAGAGGTCACCGAATGCTTCCACGGCCCACTTGACCAAAGTCAACTCTCCAAACCGGGCCAAACTCTTTGGAATGTCAAAGTACATCAACTAACCTTTCCAACGGTCCAACCCGTGCACGATTCTGACTTACCATGCGGACAAACGATCCGTTTACGTCCGAATGATTCCCCGTCTAATGGACCGACAAACGCTTCCGAGCCATATTTGACCCAAAGTCAACTCCCAAACCCGGGAGTGGTGCAAAGGACTTTCAAAGGTATCTGAATTACCTTTCCAATGGTCTATCCCGTGTGCGATTCTGACTAACGGTTTGCCCTCGGCAGCCAATTTTTTGAAAAGGCCTGAAACATACTGCCAAATGGCAGGTTCCAGACCCTGCCTATCGGCAGGTGCCGATAGTCAAGACCATGTCTATGCCGATTGGCAGTGACTTGGGACTATAAAAGAAGGCCTTCACCTCATTTGCAAAAGGAGAGCCCAGATCTGATAAAAATCACTCTGAGCGAATCCCCATAACATCTCTCGAAGACAGCGCGATTTCAACATCCAAATCCCTTTCTAACTTCCACTTTTCATCATCCTTTTCATCAAACTTGGTGAATTAGCCACTCTACATCATCATCCAAGTGCAAGGGTTGCTCTCCAACATTCAAGATGAAGCTCAAGATCTTCAAGAAGGTCCAACTTTCTCAACTTTCTCTCCAAATTCTCTTAAATTCGCAATGACTTGTTTTATTATTTAGCACTTTCTCACACATCCTAATATAATTTTTATTTAGTATTATTGCACATCTTTTATTTTCATATAAATAAAACCTAAAAAAAAAGAAAAAGATGGTTTGCTCATAAATTCCAAATAGAAATTCTCATACTTTTCTCACAACTAAAACACTTTTTCTACACACACACACACTCATAAATAAGATATCCACCATTTGGATTTATGGGATAAACCCCACCCCTCGTTTTGTATGTGAACTACGTGGACTTTGATGCCTTTATAGGCTACGTAGGCGTCTCAGGGTAAAACCCGAGACTCAAGTCCTATTCTCACTTTCTCTCTCATTTTCTATCTTCTTTAAATCCAATTTTCTTATATTCTATATACTTGTTCTTAGTGACGTATCACCCCATATGCGTCATCATTCCGTTATAACGATCAACGTAAGGGTAATCGTGTAAATCTTATTTTCTAATATTATTTTTATACCTTCCTACGGATGACTCTCTTTATCTCTTATATGATACAAATCGAGGATTCCTATCTCCACTATATATATACACATGCACACATATCACGGGGAAAATAAAACGGAAAATAGCAAGCATCAATGAGAGACCGAAAGGGCGGAATGGGTGCCTAACACCTTCCCATTTCATAACTTATCCTCCGAACCCTTCTCGAATCATTTTGGTTTCGTATGCACCCGTATGTCTTTGAATGCCATCCTTCGGGATGGCTTCCCCTTTTTCTTTTGTCTGTTTTGAGTAAAATAGACTGGCAACTCTAAATCTCTCTACATTTTTACACCTCATCTCAAACGACGCCGACCGAAGCGCTCCCGAGAGGGACGCGCGGGACCCAAGAATCCTTCCTTCACGCGTTCGCCTGCGACGAGGATCGGGGATGGCCACAGTGGCGACTCTGCTAGGGAATATATATGTTTTTAGGGTTTGACTCTATTTACATGGATGTTATATTTGTTCATATTTCCCCTATATCTTCATGTTCCCCTTGTCCATGTGTATCCCATGCTTATGCTTCTATTCACACACTTGTAGAAAATTCTCCATGTACACTTCACACCACGTGCACCTAGGATCACATATATCCACATATTGCATGCATCACCCATCCATACTTGGTGTATCTTTGGTACTTGTACTTTGCTCCCTGTTTGGCATAATCAAGAAAAACATTCTCATCATAAGATACTAATAATAGAATCATGCATGATTCACACGACATCACTTAAAGAGCACAGTTATTGACCAAATTTTACCCAGTAACTAGAGGGTCACTTCGTGGGGGCGCTGGTCCGGCAGAGCGCAGTTAGCCTAAGCGATATGACTCTCACCTTCCATTGGCCAAGTACCTTTGCCGTATATCGAACGATTCCCTTGCATCGTACCGCTTGACCGAAGTCATGACGGGAGGTATATCACAGGGAATTCGTTCACGTACGATGAGTATATCGAATTCACTCTCACACGTATCGTCCCCACAAGGTATATAGTGAGGTAATTCACGTACACTCAGGTATATCAAATGGATTGTCCACACGTAGTGATTGCCCATAAGAGCAAGACGTATATCGTGGAAGTCACGCCAAAGGGGGAACCCATTTCGATTCACCCAACCAACTGCATACCCACATATAGGTGTCAAACCTAGGACACACACTTTAGATTACCGGTTTCCACCCAAAACTCTGCCGAAATTCTGGGTCGGCTTGCCGCCCAAATTTTTGTGCATTTTTAAAACGGGACCCTGTCCGTGAGCCTGGTTACAAGTCCAGCCATAGATTTGCATATATTAAAAACCCCACTTTTCTAGGCTTGAGTCCCGTCTGGCATTGCATTTAGGAGAATTAAATACAAGTGAGAACATAATAATCGTAATAATCATGCTGAGTTCCGTCTCCAAAAGCATTTCTCCCTTCTTTATAAAAAATCCAAAAATAGTTTCTTCTCTTTTTCTAAAAAATAAATCCCATTCTACGCCTTCTCAGGTCAATCGCAAGCCCTTGGCCTGGCTCCCTATTGGCTTCGGTCCTCAGTCAAATCACCCCGGAGTTTCGTCCATTCATCTACTACTTCTTTCGAGTCCGTAATCCATCCACTTTCCATGGAAAATACAGATCAAGTACCAGTCATACAGCCGGATCTGACGGTAGTCCTAGCTCAGCTCGTGTCCAAGATTGACAACCTCTAAAATGAGGCCCGAGAGATGCAACAAAACCAGGTTCCTATTCCTCAAGAGCCCGAGGCCCTATTCCCTCATGCTATGGGTCCACCCGAGCCAATTTGGGTTTCCAAAGAATATCAGCACGCTCCACGTGCCCCTCCTGTCAATGGGCCACCGCCTACCCAGCTTTCGATGCCAAATATTTCCCAGCCCGTGGCTAACCTGCCTATGGTCGCTGATCCAAAAGAGGAGGAGTTGAATAAAGTCAAAGAGGATCTTAAGCTGCTCACCAAGAAATTCGACCAAGTCAGAATCTCTGGGAATTATATAGACTACACCCACATGCCTCCTTATCCTAAAGCGAGATTACCCGAGAAGTTCAAGATGCCAAATATCGAGAAGTTCGGAGGGAGTGGACCCCCGATTGTTCATCTTCGCAGTTAGCATCATTCCATGACTCTACTAGGGGCTTCTGAAGAAGTGATGGACCAATTGTTTCAGCAAACTTTGAAGGATAGTTCCCTCCGATGGTTTTTATCTCTAGAGGAATCCAGAATCCGTAGCTGGGAGTATGTAGCTCGAGAATTCTTATCGCAGTACAAATATAATGAAGAAATTGAGGTCACCCGTCGTGATTTAGAGCTGCTCAAACAAAACCTTGGGGAATCATTCAATAACTTCATAACCCGGTGGAGGGAGCATGCAGCTACCATGACCAATCGGCCATCTGAGGAAGAACAAGTCAACATAGAGAAGAAGAACTTCTTTCCCCATATTCCAGCGACGATGGGAGGATAATACTATACCCACTTTCGAGCTCTCAGAGAAGCTGGAGTAGAAATCGAGGAAATCTTTGTTAAAATAGAGGTTGAACCGAAGAAGGTGTCCGGGCAGTTCACCCTTAGAAAGTATGACAAGCCTGCCAGTGCTACAGTCTCAACCATTAATAACATCTCACAACCAACCACATCATGGGAACCGGAAAGACGCCCTGCCCCCATCCGAAGCGAATACACTGAGCTCCATGCTACCCTCTCGAAAGTTTACCAAGCCCTGTTAAACTGAAACCTCATCAAACCCTTGGATCCCCATCCATTGCCAAATCCACTCCCAAGAAACTTCAAGGCCGATGCTCATTGCGCCTTTCACCAAACTGCTGGCCATACCACCGACCAATACTTTCTCCTCCGAAACATAATCCAAGATCTCATTGACCGGGGTACCATCGCCCCACCAGCCAATCCTAATCCAAACACTACTCATAATCCACTCCCAAATGATGCCAATACCATCTTCTTAGAAGAAAACCCATATTTCAATCCCTCAACTCAAATCACACCCATATACTCTTCCTAACCTCTTCAAATTTTCCCATATTTCCTCCTACACCCTACTAGACTCGCTGATCAGGCACTGTCACTCCTTACCAGATCATGCATCGTTGTCCGTACCCGTTCTGAAAATGGAAATATGGAATTGTCAGAGGTGTTAAACCAACTCCTAGAGTTTGGGCTGAAATTTCCCTCACAGATGGTCATCGATTGACAATGGTTTATTACACTGTTCTTGGAAGCACGAAAATGGGCCTGAGATTCAGACAAGTGGGTGGTACCAACCGATGAAGTCAGCTTAGATGATGTTGTCCAGATTATGGCCAAATTATTTGGGCAAATCAACAGCATTTGTAGTATCACCGGGTTACTTGATACTTTGAAGCTACAAGGGCGCTTGGTCCCTTTAACCATACATATCCCCACAGAATGGGAAGACCTATATGAAGAAGCCGTTCAAGTTGTGGAATGCATTGACTTTACATGGAAAGATAGAATTGTTGCCACTGGATGGGGGGAAGTATTTGAAGATTCGAGTGAAAAATAAGCTTCAGGAAGAACTGGCCCAGTAGTCGACATATGTGGGATGATATCATTTGAAGAACTCCTCGGAGAAATAAACAAGGTGACAAAACAACCTGAGATTGATGAGGAAACGAGATTCATGTTCTTCCCTTCTTCGATAAATCACATGACCAGATCAGGGAGACATTACCAGGTTCTAAGATCACTACCAGCAAATGATAAAGGTAAGGGCGTTGAAAACCTTCCTATGCCAGATATGACCATCGAGGAGAGCAAGATCCTTGATCAGCTGAAGAAAACTCAAGCTAACATAACTCTATGGGGGATTTTCATATCTTCCCAACTGCACAGAAATGCTTTAATCAAGCTGCTCATTGGACCCACAGTTCCTCCTTCTACCACACCAGAAGAAGCGGTAAATCTGGTCGGATCCTTGACCTCTACCCGAATGCTATCATTTTCTGAAGAAGAAATCCCCAGAATTGGGCCAAATCACAATCATGCACTCAATATCTCCGTCGAAGTTATGGGGAAGGCCGTGCCACTCTCTCTTATCAATAACGGATCCGCCTTGATTGTATTCCCACTGAGAACCTTCACGTGTTTAGGCCTGAAAGAAAGCGACCTCGCTCCAACCTCCGTCGTTGTATGTGCCTACGATAATACCCACCGGGAGGTGATGGGATCCATAAAATGTGTGATAGGGGCTGGCCCTATAAACCCTGTCGTTGAATTCCAAGTCATAGACATCCCATCTTATTTCAACCTGTTGCTTAGACGAGCCTGGCTCCACAGTATCAAGGGTGTGTCTTCCTCACTCCATCAGAAATTGAAGTTCTTCACTAACGGGCGAGCCATCACCATTTTGGGCGACGACGAAAATGTCGAGGGTGGAAGCACCAGCGGTCCAATCCTTGAGATATAGCACGGGTAAAATAATATGCTTCTATTAGGATTCCGAGTTGAGCCACTCCTAATCCTGACAGGGGACGATTTAAAAGAAAGGGTTTATCCAGAATATGACCCTCATGTTGATGTCAAGGTGATTCAGATGTTTAGAAACATGCACTTTATGCCTGGACTGGGGCTAGGGCAAAGGCAGCAAGGGACACTTCAACCTATCGAACAGAAGAAAGATTTCCCTCCTTGTGGCTTGGGGTATCAACCATCAGAACAAGAGCTCAGAATGATCCACCAATCTCGACCAAAGAGAAGATTAGACTGCATCCAAACTATCCCAGGAGACTCCTTGAATGGACGATTCATCAAAGAAGGCAAAGATTTCCCCTTTTGCAGTTTTCCAGAACCATGGTATGACCACACAGACAAGAAGATGAAGCCTAGAATGGAGATATTTTTTTAAGATAGCTACCCATGGGCCAAAAGTTTCCAACACCGAGTACAATCGCTCATCAAAGATACCGAAGAGACTGAGGAAAGTGACTCCAAAGATTCCTTCAACTTACAGACACTGGGGCTGGCACTCTGCATGGTTCATTCAGGCACTACATCAATGGATCCATCCCATCTGATTAAAGCTGCTGAGACACCCCTCCTCAACTGACATGCTATGCCAGTTCTAACTCTTGAAATCTCCCTTAACCCCAATGCTTACCCTATTTCCTCTTCTGTTGTGTATCCTTGTTCAAATGTAATCGAGACCTCTTTTGATAAAGTTCTCAACGCTATTTTTCCTATCAATGAAATAAACGAAGATTTTGAGTATCTTGTTGTGCCTTACATTAATTGTTCGGATTCTAATCAAACTTTTGATGATGATGATTTTGCAAATAAATAATTCTTAACTGATCTAAATAAGGTTAATAATAAATAACATAATCGCGTTCAAGTTAATGAAGAGGAGACTATTGTTATTAATATCGGTTCTAGTAGCTAACTGCGTGAGATTAGGATAGGGGCCACCCTTGACGAGCATGAGCGCGCAAAACTCGAAGAGTTGCTAAAGGAATTAGTGGATGTCTTCGCATGGTCCCATGATGATATGCCCGGCATTGATCCTAAAATAGCTCAACACGAGATCCCCACTCTCCCAGATTACAAGTCGGTTAAACAAAAATTGAGAAAGCTCCGCACCGAATGGTCACTCAAGGTCAAAAAGAGGTGGTCAAACAGTTGAATGTGGGCTTCATTCGTGTGATCGAATATCCCATATGGCTAGCCAACATAGTACCAGTGCCGAAATCAAGAGGGAAGGTTCGAATGTGTGTGGACTGTCGAGTTTTAAAAAAAGCTTCTCCAAAGGATTATTATCCACTACCCAATATCGATATGATCATGGACAACACAGCCAGTCATGCTCTAAAGTCATTCATCGATGGGTTTGCCGAATACAACCACCCACCCAGACCACCAAGAAAAAACCTCGTTCATCACCCCATGGGGAACCTTTTACTACACCGTCTTGCCATTTGGTCTCAAGAATGCTGTGGCTACCTACCAAAGGGCTGCCACAACCATCCTGCATGATCTAATTCACAAAGAAGTCGAGGTTTATGTGGTTGATATGATTATCAAGTCCAAAATTAGAGAAGGTCATATTCTCGCTCTCCGAAAGTTCTTCGAACGACTGCGATAGTATCAGATGAGACTCAATCCACAGAAATGTGTCTTCGGCATTACAAAGGGCAGACTCTTGGGATTCATGGTCAGTGAGAAGGGGATAGAAGCAGATCCTACAAAGCTGAAGGCTATACTTGAGATGCCACCGCCCCGAACAGAGAAAGAAGTCTAAGGTTTTCTTGTGAAATTGCAATATATCAGCCGGTTCATCAGCCAGCTAACCTTCATCTGTGAACCGATCTTCAAGATCCTCCTAAAGGATTCAACCAAGGTTTGGAACGAGGCCTACCAAGAAGCTTTTTACCAAATCAAACAATATCTGACCCAACCTCCAGTGCTCATGCCACCACAGCCTGGTCTCCCTTTGCTCCTATACCTAACCATAACCGACACTGCAGCTGGGGCTTTGCTAGACCAATACGTTGAAGACTCCCGTAAAAAAGATCCATCTATTACACCAGTCGCAAATTGGCTGGGTACAAGGTCAACTACACTGCTTTGGAAAAGGCGCGTGTCGCACTTGTCTGGGTCACCCAAAAGTTGCGACACTACATGCTCGCCTTACCCATCAAACTTGTATCCTGAATGGATCCCATAAAATATCTTCTTGAGAAACCCACCTTATCCAGTCAAATGGCCCGATGGTTGATGCTCTTAACCGAGTTCGATATCATGTACATCACGCAGAAAGCCATTAAAGGAAGAGCCATCTCTGATTACCTCGCTGATTACCCCGTAGAAGAAGCAGATGTCTGGATCTCCGAATTCCCAGATGAAAATATCCTCTGCACTGATCAAAACAACCTTCAATGGCAAATGTTCTTTGATGGCACTGCCAACAAAAAGGGATATGGCATTGGGATACTTCTGATCGCCCCAGATGACTCCCACACTTCCATCGCCATCAAATTGGATTTCCCTTGCACCAACAACACGACGGAATATGAGGCATGCACAGTAGGCCTCAAATTTTCTCTCAAGAAAGGTATTCAATACCTTTATGTCTACGGGGATTCTGCCCTCATCATCGGCCAAGTGCTCAGAAAGTGGAAAGTCAAGGACAAAAAGCTCCAACCCTTCCATGCCCACTTAGAAGAGTTAACCTCCCGATTTTGAGATATCACCTTCCATTACCTATCTCGAGCAAATAATAACCTAGACGATGCTCTTGCTACCTTGGCCTCCATGGTTGACATGCCCGAAGGAATAACAATGACCCCCTTCCTAGTTCAAAAGCAAGACAAACTAGCCCACTGCTACCATATTGAGCTTGTCGCCACCGAAGATCCCGAACTAGCCAATTACTGGTACTATGATATCTGGTGCCTCCTAAAACATGGTAGGTATCATGAGGGTTCTAACAAGAAATACCGAACGACCTTCCAAAGACTGGCCGCCCAGTACATATCATCTGTCATAAAGCTCTACTCAAGAGGAACTTCGATGGAACTCATCTACACTGTATCGCAAGGGCTGAGATTGAGAAGATAATGCAGGAGATCCACAGCGGGTGTAGACACCTCATTCTATTACCCCTAACTCTCCTTAGGTCCCTAGTACCTCCACTCATCACCGCAAACCCAGGTCATGTCCCGAACACTGACCTAGAAGCCATTGGGCACCCCCGGCTCAATTTGACCAAAAATGAAACTCTTCTTCTCGATCGAGACTCAATGAATATTCAAAGGGAACTAAATACCCTTTCTAACGGTCTGTCCCGTGCGCGATTTTGACTTACCATGCAGACGAACAGTCCGTTTGCGTCCGAAACCTGACCTAGAGGCCACCGGGCGCTCCCGGGATCTGTTGACCCAAGTCAACCCTTTAGCTCGACCGAGGCTGAATGAATCTTTCGAAGGGAACTAAATACCCTTTCCAACAGTCCATCCCGTGCGCAATTCCAATTTTCCATGTGGACGAACGATCCGTTTGACTCCAGGAAGCCACCGAGCGCTTCCCGAGCCCAGTTGACCAAAGTCAACTCTCCAAACTGGGTCAAACTCTTTGGAATGTCGAAGTACATCTCCTAACCTTTCCAACGGTATACCCCATACGCGATTCGAATTTACCATGCGGACGAACGATCCGTTTGCGTTCGCACGATTCCCCATCCAATGGATCGACAAATGCTTCCGAGCCACATTTGACCCAAAGTCAACTCCCGAACTCAGGAGAGGTCCAAAGGACTTTTGAAGGTATCTGAAATACCTTTCCAACGGTATGCCCCGTGCACAATTCTGACCAACAGTTTTCCCTCGGCGACCAATTTTCCAAAAAAGCCCGAGGCGCATTGCCAAATGGCAGGCCCCAGACCCTGCCTATCAGCACCTGCCGATAGGTAGTGACATGGAAATGCCGATCGGCAGACCCATGGGCCTATAAAATAAGGCCTTGGCCTCATTTTCAAGGGGAGCTCAGAGGAGAAGCAAATCACTCTCAGCAAACCCCCAGAAACCTCTCTCGAAGGCAGCGTAATTTCAACTTCCAAATCCCTTTTTCACTTCCACTTTTCATCATCCCTTTCATCAAACTGGATGAATTAACCACTCCCCATCATCATCCAAGTGCAAGGTATGCTTTTCAACATTCAAGATCAAGATCAAGGTCTCCAAGAAGGTCCAACTTTCTCAAACTCTCTCCTAAATTCTCTTAAATTTGCAATAACATGTTTTCTTACTTAGCACTTTTACTATCTCATCTCACACACCATAAATACACTTTTTATCTAGTATTATTGCAAATCTCCTATTTTCATAAATAAAAACCCAAAAAACAAGAAAAAGAGGGTTTGCTCATAAATTCCAAGTAGGGATTCTCACACTTTTTCCACACTTTTCTCACAACTAAAACACTTTTTCTACACACACACACACACACTTACAAATAAGAGATTTCTTCATTTGGATTTATGGGTTAAACCCCACCCCTCACTTTACATGCGAACTACGTGGACTTTGATTCCTTTATAGGCTACGTAGGCGTCTCGGGGTAAAACTCGAGACTCGAGTCCTTTTCTCATTTTTTCTCTTATTTTCTATCTTCTCTTTATCTCATTTTCCATTATATTATATATACTTTTTCTTAATAACGTATTATTCCATATGCGTTATCGCTCCTTTATAATGATCAACGTAGGGGTAATCACGTAAATCTTATTTTCTACACTAATCTCACATTCCTACGGATGACTCGCTTTGTCTTTTCCATGATACAAGTCGAGGATTCCTACCTCCATTCTATATATACACATGCACACATATCACGGGGGGAAATATAAAGGAAAATAGCAAATATTCATGAGAGACCGAAAGGGCGGAATGGGTGTCTAACACCTTCCCATTTCGTAACTAAGCCTCCGAACCCTTCTCGAATCATTTTGGTTTCGCACGCACCGGTATGTCTTTAGATGCCATCCTTCGGGGTGGCTTCCCCTTTTTCTTTTATCTGTTTTGAGTAAAATAGACTGGCGAATCTAAATCTCTCTACATTTTCACACCTCACAAATCGACGTCGGCCGAAGCGCTCTCCCGAGAGGGGACGCGTGGGACCCGAAGGATCCTTTCTCCCTCCGCGGTGGGGATCGGGGATGGCCACAGTGGCGACTCTGCTGGGGACATTAATTTATTTTGAGGGCTTGACTCTATTTACATGGATGCTATATTTGTTTATATTTCCCCCATACCTGCATGTTCCCCTTCCTCACATGTGTATCCCATGCTTATGCTTATATTCACACACTTATAGAAAATTCTCCATGTACACTTCACACCACGTGCACCTAGGATCACATGTATATCCCCATGTTGCACGCATCACCCATCCATACTTGGTGTACCTTTTGGGGTACTTGTACTTGGCTCCCTATTTTTGGCATAATAAAGAAAGGCATTCTTATCATAAGATACTAATAAGAGAATCATGCATGATTCACACGATATCACCAAAGGGCATTGCTATTGACCAAAATTTACCCAGTAACTGGAGGGTCACTTCGTGATGGGCGCCGGTTCGACAGGTCACAGTTAGCCTAAGCGATATGACTCTCATCTTCCATTGGCCAAGTACCTTCGACGTATATCGAACGGTTCCCCCGCATTGTACCGCTTGACCAAAGTCATGACGGGAGGTATATCGCAGGGAATTCGTTCACGTACGCCGAGTATATCGAATTCACTCTCACACGTACCGTCCCCATGAGGTATATGGTGAGGCAATTCACGTACACTCAGGTATATCAAATGGCTTATCCACACGTACCGATTGCCCTCAAGAGCAAGACGTATATCGTGGAAGTCACGCCAAAGGGGGGAACCCATGCTGATTCACCCAACCAACTGCATATCCGCATATAGGTGTCAAACCTAGGACACGCACTTTAGATTGTCGGTTTTAACTCGAAACTCTGCCGAAATTCTGGGTCGATTTGCAGCCCAATTTTTGCGCATCTTTAAAACGGGACCCTGTCCACAAGGCTGGTTACAAGTCCAGTCGTAGCTTTGCATATATTAAGACCCCCACTTTTCCAGGCTCGAGTCCCGTTCAGCATTGCATTTAGGAGAATTAAATACAAGTGAAAACATAATAATCATGCTGAGTTCCGTCTCCAAAAACATTTCTCCCTTTTTATCAAAAATCAAAAAACATTTCTCCCTTTTTATCAAAAATCAAAAAACATTTCTCCCTTCTTTATCAAAAATCCAAATACATTTCTCCCTTTTTATCAAAAATCCAAAAACATTTCTCCCTTCTTTATAAAAAATCCAAAAACATTTCTCCCTTCTTTATAAGAAATCCAAAAACATTTCTCCCTTCTTTATCAAAAATCCAAAAATAGTTTCTTCCCTTTTTCTCAAAAAATAAATCTCATCCTAGGCCTTCTCAGGTCGATCGCACGCCCTTGGCCTGGCTCTCTATTGGCTTCGGTCTTCAGTCAAATCACCTCAGAGTTTCATCTTCTCCTCTGTTACTTATTCCGAGTTCGGAATCCATCCATCTTCCATGGAGAATGTGGATCAAGCACCGATCATACAACCAGATTTGTCGACAGTCCTAGCTCAGCTCGTGGCCAAGATTGACAACCTCCAAGCTGAGGTCCGAGAAATGCAACGAAACCATGTCCCCATTCCTTAAGATCCCGAGGCCCTGTTCCCTCGTGCTATGGGTCCACTCGAGACCATCTGGGTCCCGGAGGAATATCAGCACGCTCCACGTGCCCCTCCGACTAATGGGCCACGGCCTGCCCGGCTTCCAATGCCAAACATTGCCCAGCCTGTGGCTAACCTGCCTGTGGTCGCTGATCCAAAGGAGGAGGAGTTGAATAAAGTCAAAGAAGATCTTAAGATGCTCGCTAAGAAGTTCGACCAAGTCCGAATCTCTGGGAATTACATGGACTACACCCATATGTCTCCTTATCCTAAAGCAAGGTTACCCGAGAAGTTCAAGATGCCAAATATCGAGAAGTTTGGGGGGAGTGGTCCCCCAATTGTTCATCTTCCCAGTTATCATCATTCCATGACTCTACTAGGGGCTTCTGAAGAAGTAATGGCCCAATTGTTCCAGCAAACTTTAAAGGACAGCGCCCTCCGATGGTTATTATCTCTTGAGGAATCCAGAATCCGTAGCTGAGAGGATGTAGCCCGAGAATTCATATCGCAGTACAAATGCAACGAAGAGCTCAAGGTCACCCGTCGTGATTTAGAGCTGCTCAAACAAAACTCTGGAGAATCCGTCAGTAACTTTATAGCCCGATGGAGGGAAAAAGAAGCTACCATGACCAATCGGCCATCTGAAGAAGAACAAGTCAGCATAGTGAAGAAGAATTTCTTGCCCCATGTCCGAACAGCCATAGGAGGACAATACTACCCCCACTTCCGAGCTCTCAGAGAAGCAGGAGTAGAAATCGAGGAAAGTCTTGCCAAAATAGAAGTTGAACCGAAGAAGGTGTCCGGACAGTTCACCCCTAGAAAGTATGACAAGCTTCCCAATGCTACAGTCTCAACCATCAACAACATCTCTCAACCAACCACATCCTGGGCACCAGAAAGTCGCCCTGCCCCCATCCGAAGGGAATACACTGAGCTCCATGCTCCCCTCTCCAAAGTTTACCAAGCCCGGTTAAGCCGAAACCTTATAAAACCCTTGGATCCCCGTCCATTAACCAATCCACTTCCCAAAAATTTCAAGACTGATGCTCATTGCGCCTTTCACCAAACAGCTGGCCATACCACCGTGACGCGACTAATAATTTGTCTCAAAAGTGCATTTTACTCTAGGCTCAAGTGCAAGCCTGTCGCTCAAGTAGTAACCCGGTAAATCGGGATCATATCCACAGGGATCGAGATTGCCAAATAAGACCAAGAAAAATTATTAAATCTTGAAATGATTTCTTAAAATAAACAAAAAGATGATTAATGATTGGAGAAATTTCTAGTGAAATAAAAATTTGCTTAAGGAAAACAAACTGAAAATTGCAAAAGAGTTTAGATCTGACAAATGGGAGAAAATAGGGTAGGGTACAATCCCTCAATCCTTGACAAATTACCTTATAGAATACTAGACTTGTAAATTAAAATTATTGACTGGATCCGGTCTTTATAAATTCTAAGCATTACGTATATGAGGTTCAAGCCCGCACCATACGAAATCAAAGTCAAATACAAAGCGGTGAATGGGAAATTATACTCACAAAGCGTTCTTAAACATCTCAAGTACCTAGGGCAAGAGAGATTAAAAGATTGACAATGTTTGTATGATTTTCTTTCACGATTCAATCAATATTTTAATTTAACCTCTATTTCCTACATAAATAATTTGCCTTGGATTGAGTTCATGTACCCCAACCCTTGGGAAATTAGCTACTCATGATTTGGTTAAAGAATAAATTCACATGTAAAATTATGGATTCACAAGACATTGTAAGTAATTTGCAAATAATAAAACTAGAGAATGGAATGAGTTTACTTGAATTCAGCAACAAGAAAGTAATTGGAATTCCGAATCCTTACAAACTAGGGTTCATGAAAGAAATTGAAAACTTCTGAATTGCTCTTTCGAAAACTAACCCTAGAATTCCCTAGCCACTTTGTACCCTATCCTCTCTTAGCAAAACCCTAGCTAGCCTCTCAAATGATGTAGGGCATTCGTTTTTATAGCACCAAGACTCGAAATTGACAGCTCAATGTGCTTGTAGCACAAGTTTCACCATCCAGCACGCCAAAAATCTGCATAATTAATGCTAGGATTTCACATGACCGGACCGGTCCGGATTACACTCGGATCGGTCCGATATCCACCGGATCGGTCCGATATCCACAGGATCGGTTCTTTTATTTCTACCGGATCGGTCCGGTCCTAGTCTTATTGGTCCGGATTTCATGTCCATCGATTTGCTATCCATCCGGGGTCTACTGGACTTGAATCATTTCGGATCGGTCCGGATTCCATCGGATCAGTCCGATTTTCCTCAACTTTGACTTTTTCCTTGCAACTTTGACTGGCCATATCTTCTCATTTAGAACTCTGATTTGGGTGCCGTTTCTTCCTATACTCATGTGAACTCATGCTCTTCAACTTCACTTTTGGTGTCACCTTCGATTTTTGAGTGGAACTTTACTCTTTTGCCCTTTGAATTTTCTTCTAATTTCTTCTTTTCCTTTCTTGCATTCCATTCCTGAAAACTTCATCACAATTACACAAAAACTAGGGAATATTGTTAGAAACAGATAATAGAGTGATATGGACTAAAAATGATTCAATTACCTTGTTCGAGATATTAAAATCACTAATTTAAGGGGCTAAATTCAGAAGAATTTACGCTTGGTCAAATCCCCCTAACTTAGGACTTTGCACGTCCCGGGAATTGTAACTAAATCTAACCAAAATTCTACTCTTGCAAATTCCCTTTATTAAAATAAAATTCCACTTTCGTAGGCATGCGATTGCATTTAGCATATGCAACAAGCCTTTAAACCTCTAGGTTACCCTAGTAGGACGAGTTTTGTCTCGTGAGGGTTTGCAGTGAATTTACCCACAAAATTCTTTATTGACTCAAATAAATATCAAAATACTTAAAAATTGTACACTTTAAACTTTTCGAAAAAAATAATCACCATCAACTCATATTCAACTGTCTCAAACCATAGTGTGTGTGTGCAAAGCCAAAAATTAAACCTCAAATTTCCACCGATTGAGCATTACGTTACTTTCCGAAAATTCATTTTGATTCAAATTCTTACGGAATGCTCTCACAAACGAATCACTCGGATTGTGGCTATTTTCTCTCGGTATGCATGATATAAAGAGTAAATATAATAGACACAAATTCATACATACAAAATTGAAAAGAAGGAAATATATGGTGAAAGATCTCATCATCGGAATACAGTTATTTAGAAATGGGTACATCACCTCTAATTCACACCATTTTAATCTCTTATTTTATCTTTTCATGTCTTAGCTCTCCATGCAGTAACTAATTTCGCCATTCGGACCCGGTTAGGACTTTTTGGGGTTAAAAGGTGTAAAGGGTAAAAATGGGAATGGTCGAAATGTTCGGAATTGGAAAATGTTTTTATGATGTCCATTAGTGCTTTTTCGGGCATTTGCTCATTTTTCTCTTTCTTTTTCTCTTTTCATTTTTTTTTTCTTTTGCCCCTTTTTATTGCACAATTTGGACTTACTTGATGAATTTTCAATTTTCACAATTCCGGGCTATTTGGGTTTTTCGGGTTGTCAAATGAAAGGAAAATATTTTATTAGGCTCAACTTGGGTTGCAAAGGGTAATTTTGTTTTTCACAACTTTTTATGGTTAAAATTTTTGGGTAACAAATGAGGGCCTACTTCATTGTCCAAATTGCTAATCACATTACCATATGCATCTCGAGATTAATTAAGTTTAGAGATATATTTAGCACGAATTTCGAGACAATAATTCACACATTTCCCATAACCGATCAAAATAAAGGATTGAGATCATCAACGACTTATTAAAACGCTGAAAAGGACTTTGAGTTAATCATAAACTCGGATTGATTTAAAAACTCATAAAAAATTGAAAGGCTCAAAATCTCACCGGGTTGGACTAATCTCCACACTTATTTGTTAAGTCGTCAATTTTCTTTCAATTTCCATCTTCGGTCAATTTTGGCTTAGTGCATTATGATTTAACAATTTGAGACTTTAAATAGAATAAAGGTGATATTTTTGAAAAATTTAAATTCCAATTTTTATTTATTTTGAACAAAAATATTTTTGGCTTTTCAATTTTTTTTTTTTGAACTACACATATATATGAATACAAGCGAAGTTTTATAAATACGCACCTGTCATCCCCCCTAACTCAATGATTTGCATTGTCCTCAATCAAATGGATAAGAGAGATAAAGAAGACAAGATAAAGAGTGCGATAAATAAAACAAGCAAATATCATATTAAAACTGTAGATTACAAACAAACTATGACACCACTGTGTAAGCAAAAAGAAAAAAAAAAGAAAAAAAAATAAAACAAACATAGCTATAAAAATCCTAAAGGGGAGAGGGGCATCCTAAGGGGCGGGTGGGGGATGGGAAGAACTGGGAGCAGCAGGATCATAAGGATTGTAATAGTAAGGAGGAAGAGGGGCCTCGGGTCCCAACTGAAGACGGTACAAGTCGGTCTGCATACGCAGGACCAAACTCATGTCCCTCTCGTAGGAGGACACGAACCCGTCGAAACGCGTTTCAAGAGAAAGAACGCGCTCAGTCAAACCCGTACCAACCGGAACATAATCCAGATCAGCAGTCTCATCATATTCCTCCTCCTCACCTTCCTCCATCTCAACGTCCTCATCAACGACGTTCTCCTCCTCATCGGTCTCTTCATTACTCGAATCGTCACCGCGCCTTGCGCGGACGAGCTGAATTTGCCTTTCACTACGAGTGCGGGATTCTTGTCCTCAAAGGCTTAGGCAAGTTGATAAGGTCTTGTGGTGGTGCTATCCCGGCATCCCGAAGCATGGAGATAATGAGGCGACCATAAGGAAGAGGGGCGCGACCCTTTTTGTCGTAATCCACAAAAAGGATATCGGTGTAAAATGTCCGGGCTAAGTTGATCACTGTCGCAGGGTCGAACAAATGGTACATCATAGTAGCTTGGCGCGGCCTCATCGCTGAATCATTGGAGGTTTGCAAAATGTTGGCACAAACGATATGAAAGGTAAATCGTGCCTTGTCGGATAAGCGACCGACGGGAAATGTCTCGGTATTCCAAACCGCACCGGGCTTGATCCTTGAGATACAAATTTCTTTAGTGAGAATGGGATCGGGACTCGGATAGTCAAACTGGGCCGGAGTGATCACACCATAAGACTCGAGTTTTCGTGCCACAAGGTCAAGTGAGAATGGAATAGGGATGGAATCCACAAAGGCTTGTGATTCAAATTCAGCGGTACGGACAAGAGATCCGTAGAACTGACACACTTCATTCTCCCAAACTGCCTCATAAGGTTCGTTGAAGAAACGGCACCAGCCCCGTGACAGGAAAAGGGTTGTGACAGAATTGGGCATTTGGTCCCACAACACTTGACGTTCGATATGAATTTTTCGAGTAGGGTTGAAAAACCTACGGCACCAATTTGCTTCGCGGCAGGAACGGTACTCTCCATTTCCATCGGGCAGGACTTCAATAGAGGTATATTTTTGGGGAGCAGCCATGGATATGGAGGATATTGAGATGGGAATGGAGATAGAATAGAGAAGATAGGTGGAGGTGTGAAGAAAATGGGTAGGGGGATGGTTGTATTTATAGTAATGGATTGGGAAATTGGAGGGAATGAAAGGGTGGGAAATAGGGGGACGAATTTTTGAAGGAAGTGAAGGGATTGGGGGAAGTGAAGAGGTGTGGATTGAAGAGGTGTCCCTTGGGAAATGAATTTCTGCAGACAACCGGACCGATCCGGTTTTAGGACCGGACCGATCCGCCTTACCGGATCGGTTCTTTTTATTCCACCGGACCGATCCGCCTGACCGGATCGGTTCTTTTAATCAGACCGGACCGATCCAGTCTGCTGATTTTTCTGATTTCTTCCTCTCTCTTCTTTTCACCATAAATGCTCCTATTCTCCATTCCAAACACGGGTTTACAATCGCTCATACTTCAAACTATCCTCAATGCTCATCGAAAATAAAACACCCCTCACCCTTCGGATTCTCAACCCCGGGACTGACTCAATCCTACGACTCCTAACTCCTAAGACTCCTATGTACTACAATCACCCCATACATGTCGGGGGTGCGACGACCTCACCTCTCTTTGTTCAGTCAATCCCCATAAATGGGGTCCGACAGCCAGATTGTGTCGGCTTCTTTGACAATTGCTTCTAAATAGGGCTTGAGACGATGCCCATTAACTTTAAATGTGTTTCCCCCTTTCTCATCTTTGAGTTCAACAGCTCCATGGAGAAATACCTCTGTCACAATGAATGGATCTGACCATCTTGACCGCAATTTTCTGGGAAACAAGTGCAACCTCGAGTTGTAGAGAAGTACTTTTTGTCCCGAATGAAACTCTTTCTTACGAATGATTCCATCATGAGTTCGTTTCATTTGGTCCTTGGATATTTTTGCACTTTCATACGCATCATTGCGTATTTCTTCCAGCTCATTCAACTGAAGTTTCCTTGTTTCACCGACTTTATCCATATTGAAGTTCACCCTTTTGATAGCCCAATACGCTTTGTGTTCGATCTCAACCGGAAGATGCAAGATTTGCCATACACAAATCGAAATGGGGACATCCCAAGGGGATTCTTATATGCGGTTCTATAAGCCCAGAGCGCATCATTTAATCTGAGAGACCAATCTTTCCTATTAGGATTGACTGTCTTTTCGAAGGTTTTTTTTTAATTTCCCGATTAGCAAGTTCGACTTGGCCATTCGATTGAGGGTGATAAGTTGTTCCAACTTTATGGACAATGCCATACTTCCGCATTAGTTTCTCCATAGGCCTATTGCAAAAATGAGTTCCATTATCACTGATTATGGCCTTAGGCATACCAAAACGAGAAAGTATATTTTCTTGAATGAATTTTATCATAACTTTGCTATCATTCGTCCTTGTAGCTATCGCCTCAACCCATTTGGAGACGTAATCTATAGCAACGAGGATGTATAGAAAACCAAAAGAAGGTGGAAATGGGCCCATGAAATCAATACCCCAATAATCAAATAACTCCAATACTAGAATTGGGGTTAATGGCATCATGTCACGGCGAGTAATAGCTCCCATTCTTTGGCATCTATCGCATGATTTATAAAAATCATTCACATCCCGGAAGATTGTGGGCCAATAAAGACCACTTTGAAGGATTTTCGCAGCAGTTTTATTTTTAGAAAAATGACCTCCCCATGCTTTCGAATGACAGGATCGAATTACCCCTTGGATTTCTTCATCGGGTACACATCTCCGGATGATTTGATCAGCACAATACTTAAACAAATATGGATCATCATAAAAGAACATGCGTGACCATGTAATGAACTTTCTTCTCTCTTGCGGAGTCCAATTAGATGGAAGAATTCTAGTGACAAGGTAATTGACTAAATCCGCAAACCAAGGGAGAGAAGAAGTAGCAAATAAATGTTCATCTGGAAAATACTCGTCTATGGGAATGGGATCAATAGGCACGTCGGACGAGAGGCGTGACAAATGGTCAGCGACGACGTTTTCTACTCCTTTCTTATCTTTAATCGAGAGATTAAACTCTTGTAAGAGTAGGATCCACCTGATTAAACGGGGTTTGGCATCTTTTTTACTCAAGAGATATTTCAGTGCCGAATGATCAGTGAAGCAAATGATAGGCGACCCAACAATGTAAGAGCGAAATTTATCGAGAGCAAAAACGACTGCTAGTAACTCTTTCTCTGTGGTAGAGTAATTAAGCTGAGGGCCAGATAATGTTCTTCTAGCATAGTAAATAACATGAGATTTCTTGTCTTTCCTCTGTCCAAGAACTGCCCCAATCGCGTAATCACTTGCATCACACATAAGCTCAAAAGGAAGTGACCAATCCGGAGCTTGCATGATAGGTGTGGAAATAAGCATGCTTTTAAGTTTATCAAAAGCTTCTTGACATGCTTTATTCCACTCAAATGGAGTGTCTTTCATAAGGAGATTACTCAAAGGTCTAGCGATGGCGCTAAAGTCTTTGATAAACCTTCTATAAAATCCAGCATGGCCTAGAAAGGACCTCACATCTTTAAGTGATTTTGGCGGGGGTAACTCAGCTATTACGTCAATTTTGCTCGATCAACTTCAATTCCTCTAGACAAGACTATGTGACCTAAAACTACACCCTCAGTAACCATAAAATGGCATTTTTCCCAATTGAGGACTAAGTCTTTTTCCACACATCTGAATAGAACTCTTTCAAGATTAGCTAAACATTGGTCAAAAGATGGACCGAAAACGCTGAAATCGTCCATGAACACCTCAAGACCTTTTTCAATCATGTCGCTAAAGAGACTTAACATGCACCTTTGAAAAGTTGCTGGCGCATTACATAACCCAAATGGCATACGTTTATAGGCAAACGTACCAAACGGACATGTAAAAGTCATCTTTTCTTGATCAAGTACATCCACTTCGATCTGATTATATCCAGAATACCCATCTAGGAAACAATAGTAAGGATGGCCCGCCACTCGTTCAATCACTTGATCGATGAACGATAAGGGAAAATGATCTTTTCGAGTTCCGGCATTGAGCTTTCGGTAGTCAATGCAAACACGCCACCCGGTGGTGGTGCGTTGAGGTATTAATTCTCCCTTAGCATTTTCAACCACGGTCATTCCTGATTTTTTTGGAATGACTTGAATTGGGCTCACCCATTTACCATCCAAAATGGGATAGATAATTCCAGCATCTAGCAATTTGATAATTTCCGCTCTTACTACATCTTTCATGGTTGGGTTTAATCGCCTTTGCATCTCACGCGAGGGCTTCACTTCTTCTTCAAGATGGATTTTATGGGTACAAATCAATGGACTTATACCTTTCAAATCTGCTATAGTCCAACCAAAAGCACTTCTATGCTTTCTCAACACATCCAACAACATACCCTCTTGCCCTTTTTCTAGACGTGAAGACACAACAACAGGAAATGTATCATTCTCTCCTAGAAAGGCATATTTGACATGGGAGGGTAGTTTCTTCAACTCAAGACTAGGAAATCTATTTTCGGAGGGAAGCATGGTTGTCTCCCTCGGAGGCAATTCTTCATACCTAGAAATCCAGTCAACATCTCTTAAACTCTCAAAACTCTCATCTCCTTGTAACCAAATCTCCAACTCCTCCACCTCACACTCAAACTCAGTATAAGAACTCTTTTTCTCACCACTTTGCACTAAACACACCTCTAATGCATCTCCTCCTATAATTTTCTCAATGTTCTCATCCACCACTTCTTCAATAAGATCAACCTCAAGAATCTCATCCTCATCACCCATTTGGTTAGCGACATTGAAAATATTTGTCTCGACAGTCATGTTTCCAAAAATAAGTTGCATTTGGCCATTCTGTGTATTGATCAAAGCATTAGCAGTAGCTAAGAATGGACGGCCCAAGATTATTGGAACATGATTTCTCGTATGGGGAACAGGCTCAATGTCCCAAATGACGAAATCAACAGGAAAGTAGAACGTGTCCACTTGAACTATCACGTCTTCTACAACTCCACGAGGCACTTTCACTGTTCGATCAGCTAACTGTAGAGTGTTCGGGTAGGTTTTAAATCACCTAAATCAAGCTGCTTATAGATGGAGTATGGGAGGATGTTTACACTCGCACCTAAATCAAGCAATGCTTTTTCTACTCTTTTTTCTCCTATGATGCACAAAATTGTAGGCGCACATGGATCCTTGAATTTTGGTGGAAGATCATCGAGAAGGACCGAGCTCACATTTTGTGCCAAGAAAACATTCTTCTTCACCTTAAGCCGTCGTTTGACAGTTAAAAGATCTTTGATAACCTTAGCATATGTTGGAATTTTTTGAATGGCATCAAGAAATGGCAAGTTCAGTTTTACTTGCTTCAACACATCCAACACCTCGGTACGCGAAGCCCCTTTGTTGGGTGGCTCTAAGCGTTGAGGAAATGGAGCAACAGTAGGCAACTTGACTTCAATTTCAGGTTCAACTTCCTCATCTTTCAATTCCTTTTCTAAGGGAGGGTCTGCATACTCGGGAGTTTCAGATTCCTTAGAATTTTCGGGTTCAACTCCATCATCGTTCACCTTTGGAAGCTTTGGTGATAGATCAATCACGCGGCCACTACGAAGAGTAGTAACAGCTTGACATTGTTCTTGCAAATCCGATGATGTGGAGCCAACTGTGGGTTGACCTTGAAGAGGAGGTCTTTGGCCTTGGGCTGGAAGTTTACCCTTCTCTTGAGTATTCACTGCAGACTGCAACCTAGAGATGTTAGTATGCATTTCAGCGAACATTCGATCATATTTAGCATCTCTCTCTTTTTGATATTGGATGAATTGATTGAAATTATCTTCAAGAGATCTCCTAGGTGGAGCTACATACGGACCAGGCGGTGGTACCTGTATAGGATTTGACATTAGAGGAGCCACTTGCTGAAATTGAGGAGGTGGTGGTAGAGTCATATGTGGATTAGGAACCATCCCACCTTGGAATTGTCCATAATTGATCCCAGGATTCCTCCACGATTGATTATATTCATTCCCTTGCTGTGCATTATAATTTCCTCGAAAACCCCCTATTGCATCAACATGTTCAGTGTACATTGCCTTGTATGCAGGAATGGTAGGACATCCTTTGGTAGAATGACCCGCATTACAAATGGCACATACCTTCTCCTTTCCGGCTTGTACGGGTCCAGACACATCTCTCAATCGCACTTCAAGCATATCTCTGAAATTCTTCTCCAATTGGTCAAATTTTCGATCTAACAAAGTGTCCTTGTCCAAGTGATAAATACCGGATGCAGAAGGCAAGTTGGACACTTGTCGATTTCGATTTTGACTATTGGGATCAGAAATATCCCATGCTTGGGTAGTCTCTGCCACATATTTCAAATGAGCCTCAGCATCGCTCGAATTTAACTCCCAAAAAGGTCTTTCACACATGGTTTGAACAAGTTGTTTAGATGCTAAAGTAAGGCCTTGATGGAAAAATGAAATCAAATGATGCTTTTCAAAACCGTGATGTGGGCATGCACTAACCAACTCCTGAAATCTCTCCCAACATTTATCAAAAGCCTCATTCTCATTTTGACGAAAAGCTTGAATTTGGGCTTTAACAGAATTGGTTTTGTGTTGTGGAAATTTTTTTGATATAAACTTGGATTGCATATCTTTCCAGGATAACACAGAATTTTGGGGTAGGGACCATAACCAAGTTTTAGCTTTATCCTTTAAGGAAAAAGGGAAGAGCTTCAACCGGATAACATCTTGTGGACAAGCTTGGTCACCAAAGGTCTCACATGTATCTTCGAATTCTCGAATATGGAGATATGGTTTTTCAGAATCCATCCCATGAAATGTAGGAAGAATTTGGATCATACCATTCCGAAAGTGGAACTGACCGGCATTATACGGGAGTAAAATGCAACCAGGGGTAACAGTTCGCTCCGGAAATAACAAATCTTTCATGGGAAGGTAAGGTATCTCCTCCTCTCCAGCACCAACACCGACACTACCATGATCCGACATATCGCTACCGAAAGGTTCAGAATTCTCACTCAGTGTTTGACTCAATGAACGACTTGTGATGGAATTATTAAGTGAAGGAGGTGGAACCCAAAAAGGAATAGACTCAGAATTTTCAGAACTTGCTTCGGCATTAGGATTTTTGTGAACTTGGGTGGGAGATGTATTCTGCATATAAGCACACAAAAAATGAGAAAATATATATATTTTTTTTTGAAATCACTTGTACATAAAAATAACTTTCTTGAAAATTTAACAATTTCGGATCCCCGGCAACGGCGCCAAAAACTTGACGCGACTAAGAATTTGTCTCAAAAGTGCATTTTACTCTAGGCTCAAGTGCAAGCCTGTCGCTCAAGTAGTAACCCGGTAAATCGGGATCGTATCCACAGGGATCGAGATTGCCAAATAAGACCAAGAAAAATTATTAAATCTTGAAATGATTTCTTAAAATAAACAAAAAGATGATTAATGATTCGAGAAATTTCTAGTGAAATAAAAATTTGCTTAAGGAAAACAAACTGAAAATTGCAAAAGAGTTTAGATCTGACAAATGGGAGAAAATAGGGTAGGGTACAATCCCTCAATCCTTGCAAATTACCTTATAGAATACTAGACTTGTAAATTAAAATTATTGACTGGATCCCGTCTTTATAAATTCTAAGCATTACGTATATGAGGTTCAAGCCCGCACCATACGAAATCAAAGTCAAATACAAATCGGTGAACGGAAAATTATACTCGCAAAGCGTGCTTAAACATCTCAAGTACCTAGGGCAATAGAGATTAAAAGATTGACAATGTTTGTATGATTTTCTTTCACGATTCAATCAATATTTTAATTTAACCTCTATTTCCTACATAAATAATTTGCCTTGGATTGAGTTCATGTACCCCAACCCTTGGGAAATTAGATACTCATGATTTGGTTAAAGAATAAATTCACATGTAAAATTATGGATTCACAAGACATTGTAAGTAATTTGCAAATAATAAAACTAGAGAATGGAATGAGTTTACTTGAATTCAGCAACAAGAAAGTAATTGGAATTCCGAATCCTTACAAACTAGGGTTCATGAAAGAAATTGAAAACTTCTGAATTGCTCTCTCGAAAACTAACCCTAGAATTCCCTAGCCACTTTGTACCCTAGCCTCTCTTAGCAAAACCCTAGCTAGCCTCTCAAATGATGTAGGGCATTCATTTTTATAGCACCAAGACTCGAAATTGACGGCTCAATGTGCTTGTAGCACAAGTTTCACCATCCAACACGCCAAAAATCTGCATAATTAATGCTAGGATTTCACATGACCGGACCGGTCCGGATTACACTCGGATCGGTCCGATATCCACCGGATCGGTTCTTTTATTTCTACCGGATCGGTCCGGTCCTAGTCGTATTGGTCCGGATTTCATCTCCATCGATTTGCTATCCATCCGGGGTCTACTGGACTTGGATCATTTCGGATCGGTCCGGATTCCATCGGATCGGTCCGATTTTCCTCAACTTTGACTTTTTCCTTGCAACTTTGACTGGCCATATCTTCTGATTTAGAACTCTGATTTGGGTGCCGTTTCTTCCTATACTCATGTGAACTCATGCTCTTCAACTTCACTTTTGGTGTCGCCTTCGATTTTTGAGTGGAACTTTACTCTTTTGCCCTTTGACTTTTCTTCTAATTTCTTCTTTTCCTTTCTTGCATTCCATTCCTGAAAACTTCATCACAATTACACAAAAACTAGGGAATATTGTTAGAAACAGATAATAGAGTGATATGGACTAAAAATGATTTAATTACCTTGTTCGAGATATTAAAATCACTAATTTAATTGGCTAAATTCAGAAGAATTTACGCTTGGTCAAATCCCCCTAACTTAGGACTTTGCACGTCCCGGGAATTGTAACTAAATCTAACCAAAATTCTACTCTTGCAAATTCCCTTTATTAAAATAAAATTCCACTTTCGCAGGCATGCGATTGCATTTAGCATATGCAACAAGCCTTTAAACCTCTAGGTTACCCTAGTAGGACGAGTTTTGTCTCGTGAGGGTTTGCAGTGAATTTACCCAAAAAATTCTTTATTGACTCAAATAAATATCAAAATACTTAAAAATTGTACACTTTAAACTTTTCGAAAAAAATAATCACCATCAACTCATATTCAACTGTCTCAAACCATAGTGTGTGTGTGCAAAGCCAAAAATTAAACCTCAAATTCCCACCGATTGAGCATTACGTTACTTTCCGAAAATTTGTTTTGATTCAAATTCTTACGGAATGCTCTCACAAACGAATCACTCGGATTGTGGCTATTTTCTCTCGGTATGCATGGTATAAAGAGTAAATATAATGGACACAAATTCATGCATACAAAATTGAAAAGAAGGAAATATATGGTGTAAGATCTCATCATCGGAATACAATTATTTAGAAATGGGAACATCACCTCTAATTCACACCATTTTAATCTCTTATTTTATCTTTTCATGTCTTAGCTCTCCATGCAGTAATTAATTTCGCCATTCGGACTCGGTTAGGACTTTTGGGGTTAAAAGCTGTAAAGGGTAAAAATGGGAATGGTCGAAATGTTCGGAATTGGAAAATGTTTTTATGATGTCCATTAGTGCTTTTTCGGGCATTTGCTCATTTTTCTCTTTCTTTTTCTCTTTTCATTTTTTCTTTTTTTTTCTTTTTCTCTTGCCCCTTTTTATTGCACAATTTGGACTTACTTGATAAATTTTTCAATTTTCACAATTCCGGGCTATTTGGGTTTTTCGGGTTGTCAAATGAAAGGAAAATATTTTATTAGGCTCAACTTGGGTTGCAAAGGGATAATTTTGTTTTTCACAACTTTTTATGGCTAAAATTTTTGGGTAACAAATGAGGGCCTACTTCATTGTCCAAATTGCTAATCACATTACCATATGCATCTCAAGATTAATTAAGTTTAGAGATATATTTAACACGAATTTCGAGACAATAATTCACACATTTCCCATAACCGATCAAAATAAAGGATTGAGATCATCAACGACTTATTAAAACGCTGAAAAGGACTTTGAGTTAATCATAAACTCGGATTGATTTAAAAACTCATAAAAAATTGAAAGGCTCAAAATCTCACCAGGTTGGACTAATCTCCACACTTATTCGTTAAGTCGTCAATTTTCTTTCAATTTCCATCTTCGGTCAATTTTGGCTTAGTGCATTATGATTTAACAATTTGAGACTTTAAATAGAATAAAGGTGATATTTTTGAAAAATTTAAATTCCAATTTTTATTTATTTTGAACAAAAATATTTTTGGCTTTTCAATTTTTTTTTTTTTTTGAACTACACATATATATGAATACAAGCGAAGTTTTATAAATACGCACCTGTCATCCCCCCTAACTCAATGATTTGCATTGTCCTCAATCAAATGGATAAGAGAGATAAAGAAGACAAGATAAAGAGTGCGATAAATAAAACAAGCAAATATCATATTAAAACTGTAGATTACAAACAAACTATGACACCACTGTGTAAGCAAAAAGAAAAAAAAAAAAGAAAAAAAAATAAAACAAACATAGCTATAAAAATCCTAAAGGGGAGAGGGGCATCCTAAGGGGCGGGTGGGGGATGGGAAGAACTGGGAGCAGCAGGATCATAAGGATTGTAATAGTAAGGAGGAAGAGGGGCCTGGGGTCCCAACTGAAGACGATACAAGTCGGCCTGCATACGCAGGACCAAACTCATGTCCCTCTCGTAGGAGGACACGAACCCGTCGAAACGCGTTTCAAGAGAAAGAACGCGCTCAGTCAAACCCGTACCAACCGGAACATAATCCGGATCAGCAGTCTCATCATATTCCTCCTCCTCACCTTCCTCCATCTCAACGTCCTCATCAGCGATGTTCTCCTCCTCATCGGTCTCTTCATTACTCGAATCGTCACCGCGCCTTGCGCGGACGAGCTGAATTTGCCTTTCACTACGAGTGCGGGATTCTTGTCCTCAAAGGCTTAGGCAAGTTGATAAGGTCTTGTGGTGGTGCTATCCCGGCATCCCGAAGCATGGAGGTAATGAGGCAACCATAAGGAAGAGGGGCGCGACCCTTTTTGTCGTAAGCCACAAAAAGGATATCGGTGTAAAATGTCCGGGCTAAGTTGATCACTGTCGCAGGGTCGAACAAACGATATATCATAGTAGCTTGGCGCGACCTCATCGCTGAATCATTGGAGGTTTGCAAAATGTTGGCACAAACGATATGAAAGGTAAATCGTGCCTTGTCGGATAAGCGACCGACGGGAAATGTCTCGGTATTCCAAACCGCACCTGGCTTGATCCTTGAGATACAAATTTCTTTAGTGAGAACGGGATCGGGACCCGGATAGTCAAACTGGGCCGGAGTGATCACACCATAAGACTCAAGTTTTCGTGCCACAAGGTCAAGTGAGAATGGAATAGGGATGGAATCCAAAAAGGCTTGTGATTCAAATTCAGCGGTACGGACAAGAGATCCGTAGAACTGACCCACTTCATTCTCCCAAACTGCCTCATAAGGTTCGTTGAAGAAACGGCACCAGCCCCGTGACAGGAAAAGGGCTGTGACAGAATTGGGCATTTGGTCCCACAACACTTGACGTTCGATATGAATTTTTCGAGTAGGGCTGAAAAACCTACGGCACCAATTTGCTTCGCGGCGGGAACGGTACTCTCCATTTCCATCGGCCAGGACTTCAATAGAGGTATATTTTTGGGGAGCAGCCATGGATATGGAGGATATTGAGATGGGAATGGAGATAGAATAGAGAAGATAGGTGGAGGTGTGAAGAGAATGGGTAGGGGGATGGTTGTATTTATAGTAATGGATTGGGAAATTGGAGGGAATGAAAGGGTGGGAAATGGGGGGACGAATTTTTGAAGGAAGTGAAGGGATTGGGGGAAGTGAAGAGGTGTGGATTGAAGAGGTGTCCCTTAGGAAATGAATTTCTGCAGACAACCGGACCGATCCGCCTTACCGGATCGGTTCTTTTTATTCCTCCGGACCGATCCGCCTGACCGGATCGGTTCTTTTAATCAGACCGGACCGATCCAGTCTGCTGATTTTTCTGATTTCTTCCTCTCTCTTCTTTTCACCATAAATGCTCCTATTCTCCATTCCAAACATGGGTTTACAACCGCTCATACTTCAAACTATCCTCAATGCTCATCGAAAATGAAACACCCCTCACCCTTCGGATTCTCAACCCCGGGACTGACTCAATCCTACGACTCCTAACTCCTAAGACTCCTATGTACTACAATCACCCCATACATGTCGGGGGTGCGACGACCTCACCTCTCTTTGTTCAGTCAATCCCCATAAATGGGGTCCGACAGCCATATTGTGTCGGCTTCTTTGACAATTGCTTCTAAATAGGGCTTGAGACGATGCCCATTAACTTTAAATGTGTTTCCCCCTTTCTCATCTTTGAGTTCAACAGCTCCATGGGGAAATACCTCTGTCACAATGAATGGATCTGACCATCTTGACCGCAATTTTCCGGGAAACAAGTGCAACCTCGAGTTGTAGAGAAGTACTTTTTGTCCCGAATGAAACTCTTTCTTACGAATGATTCCATCATGAGTTCGTTTCATTCGGTCCTTGGATATTTTAGCACTTTCGTACGCATCATTGCGTATTTCTTCCAGCTCATTCAACTGAAGTTTCCTTGTTTCACCGACTTTATCCATATTGAAGTTCACCCTTTTGATAGCCCAATACGCTTTGTGTTCGATCTCAACCGGAAGATGACAAGATTTTCCATACACAAATCGAAATGGGGACATCCCAAGGGGATTCTTATATGCGGTTCTATAAGCCCAGAGCGCATCATTTAATCTGAGAGACCAATCTTTCCTATTAGGATTGACCGTCTTTTCCAAGATGTTTTTGATTTCCCGATTAGCAAGCTCGGCTTGGCCATTCGATTGAGGGTGATAAGTTGTTCCAACTTTATGGACAATGCCATACTTCCGCATTAGTTTCTCCATAGGCCTATTGCAAAAATGAGTTCCATTATCACTGATTATGGCCTTAGGCATACCAAAACGAGAAAGTATATTTTCTTGAATGAATTTTATCACCACTTTGCTATCATTCGTCCTTGTAGCTATCGCCTCAACCCATTTGGAGACGTAATCTATAGCAACGAGGATGTATAGAAAACCAAAAGAAGGTGGAAATGGGCCCATGAAATCAATACCCCAATAATCAAATAACTCCAATA
Source organism: Sambucus nigra (assembly GCA_949130495.1). Lineage (NCBI taxonomy): Eukaryota > Viridiplantae > Streptophyta > Magnoliopsida > Dipsacales > Adoxaceae > Sambucus > Sambucus nigra. The sequence goes on along the minus strand of OX422218.1, from coordinate 487,984,903 downwards.
CTAGAATTGGGGTTAATGGCATCATGTCACGGCGAGTAATAGCTCCCATTCTTTGGCATCTATCGCATGATTTACAAAAAGCATTCACATCATGTCACGGCGAGTAATAGCTCCCATTCTTTAGCTCCCATTCGAGTCCTTTTCTCACGTTTTCTCTTATTTTCTATCTTCTCTTTATCTCATTTTCCATTATATTCTATATACCTTTTCTTAGTAACGTATTATTCCATATGCGTTATCGCTCCTTTATAATGATCAACGTAGGGGTAATCACGTAAATCTTATTTTCTACACTAATCTCACATTCCTACGGATGACTCACTTTGTCTTTTCCGTGATACAAGTTGAGGATGTGACACCCCGCCTAATTAAATACCGCGTGATCAATCCTTTATTAAATTATAATCAAGGTGAACGGTTGGTTCATTTGAGCATCACTGTCGTAAAAATAACTTTTCCAATTTAACACCCTTCATATTTAAGCTAAGCGTCAAAACCATTTTAGACATTAGTTTCCAAATTTTATTTATATAAAACAACATAATTAAAGAATCACACAACAACTATACCGGAACAAACAATCCAATAATTAAACATCCAACTAGGTAATTCCAACATTAAAATTTAAAGGAAAAACATCCTGACAGTAATAAATCCCAAAGTGTGAATACTGGAAATAAATGAATCACAATGTCCTATGAAACAACTGAATAATGGAAAGGGCGACACATGCCCAACTGGAATAAATAATGCTAGGAGTAGATTCAAATAAATGAGATCGTCTAAGCAAGAGGCCTGCAACTCCCACCTAAGCTGCAGCGCGTTCCTTCCAAAGGATCCTATGCAAGATGCCCCTGTGGCTGGGCACTTGTAATTCATACATATATATATATATACAAGAGGGAAAGAAAATGGAAACGGGTCAGAGACCGATTGTAAAAACGATTTAAAATTTGTTTAGCAAGTATTTAAAATGTTTACCGGCCAATGCAACAACATATTAGTACGACACTCCCTTGAGAATTTCTCACCTCTCTTTTAATGTGCAAACCTATCGCACTAACCTTCCCAACGGTTTAACTTATCTTATCTTAGGTTACTCATAAGATTTAAACTGACGAATTCAACTGTTTAAGAGGTAGATTTCATTTAATAACAAAGTTCCCATTTAACCTTTATTTACTAATAAAGTTTCCCGGTAATATACTATACTTTCAAAATACGTATTTCTCAATTGAAATCATTATTCATATCTTACTTACCATAAACACAGGAGGTAATTCACATATTTCAGAATTTAATATATATATTCAATACCCATGTATATATATATATATCTAATAGCACCCCACATAAAAATTATAGTGCGGGCATACTCTGCTATCCAGTCCCCGTATCACTCGTACTAAGGGAAATACAAGTTCGGAATCACTCTCGAACTGTATTAACACAAACATAAACAATATTGAGGCGAAGCATAGAGTCCCGGTCTCTAAGAGGTCATCACATGCCCCCACGTCTCTTAGGCCATCTAACTATCGATCCGATTAGCCTGTACCAAAGGATTTCTATCTTCTAGGGTACGAGTAAATATCCCCCATAAAGGTCCCATCGAGATAAGACTGTCCCAGCGCGATAACCTCAGGGATAGCAAGTAGCGTGGGCATGATTTTTACACATTTATAATATATGCACAATCACATAGTCATATATATACAACACTTATTCACATTTCTCAATTTGGTGTACCCATAACCTATAATTATAACTTCTTGTTCTGAAGACATTTTACTCACTTATCCCGTGTAACGAACTCATATCGTTTATTACGGTTATCGCCCTCTCGTGATCTTTAAAGTAATCTCACCGTCCCAAATACTTAAATCGTCACACCTACACAACCCCAAAAAATTTTGTACTAATCTGAATTCCTCGAATACTGGTTTTCCTCACTCAATTTAACCGATTTCTAAAATAGGGGTAAAAATAGGAATTTCCCAAAAATTAAAAAATCTCACTCGAACCAGAATGGTTCTCGCTCGAACGACTTACACGTGTCGCTAGAACTACTTTGCGCGACATCTCGCGAACTGCACTGTTTCATCTTCAACCTTTGGCAGATTCGTTTTTCACCATTTTAAGCCTAAAAACCTCTATAGTTTAATCCCAAACGTCTCCTCTTCAATCCCAATCAATAATATCATGATTATATAACATTAATAACTTCCTAGAATCATTAATTCATCAAAAATCATTTAGATTACATGAAATCTCCAAATTAATTCGTAAGAACCCTAATTCCCAAATTTTCAATTAAAGAACCTAATCAACATCAATTCGTTCATCCATATTAATTCCAAATTTCGTAATACAACCTCTACATATGATCAAGGTTCAAGCTACACAGATTCTCCTTACAACACATGCGATTTCTTCTTCCAAAACATGTAATTTTTTAATCAAAATACGAAATTTTTATTCCTAGACTAACATGCGAGGTACATTAACTAGAATTCAGCAAGATAAATACTTGTCTGTAGATTTTAGGGTTCTGATTTGTGGACGAATTTGGTGTGGTTGCATTCCCCGTCGCGCGATCTACGCGTTGGTGGTGGTGGCGGTGCAACCGGATGAATTTTTGGCCTTGGATTGCTTGGAAAGCTTTCTACCTTCCTCTCTAATGGAAATTCTAAGATTGTGAGTTTGCTAATCCTAAAAGACCATTCCAAATGGCTGATATAACCTAATAAATTTCGTGGGTTTAATTACCCAAAAATGCAAAATGTCCAAAATTCCCTCCCGGGGTGCTAAATAGGCCTAAAAACGTCCCGAGACCCAAACTAAACCCCTGGGTACACTTTTCTGACTATCTCGACCCTTTCGGACACTTTGGCGCACTCAAAACGACCATACGAGCGACTTATAATTTATTCACTTTTATTAATCAATATTTAGTCCCGACGCGACACGGGCGCGTCCCGACTTAAATTTCCAAAATTGTCATTTTATTCACTCGTGACATTTAATAGTACCAATATTATATTACTTTACTCATTAGTAATATTCAACAAGTTTCCAATGATTACTAACTCTCGTCACGTTAGTAATTAAAAAACTATAATTTTCGGATTCATATTAAATTAATAACTCACATTAAATTTAATAAATCCCCAAATTTAGAAAGCATAAAAATACGGGGTATTACAGAGGATTCCTACCTCCATTCTATATATACACATGCACACATATCACGGGGGGAAATATAAAGGAAAATAGCAAATATTCATGAGAGACTGAAAGGGAGGAATGGGTGCCTAACACCTTCCCATTTCGTAACTAAGCCTCCGAACACTTCTCGAATCATTTTGGTTTCGCATGCACCAGTATGTCTTTGGATGCCATCCTTCGGGGTGACTTCCCCTTTTTCTTTTGTCTGTTTTGAGTAAAATATACAGGCGACTCTAAATCTCTCTACATTTTCACACCTCACAAATCGACACCGACTGAAGCGCTCTCCTGAGAGGGGATGCGCGGGACCCGAAGGATCCTTTCTCCCTCCTCGGCGGGGATCGGGGATGGCCACAGCGGGGAATGCGGACCTCACATGAATGGTCACATGCTTGACAAGAAGATCATCCGACAGGGCTACTACTGGACCACCATGGCCCAAGATTTCACCGCCTATGTCTGGAGATGCCTCAAATGCCAACAGTTCTCCAATTTTCAACACCTGCCTCCGCGAGAATTATACAACATGACCTCTCCCTGGACATTCTGGAACCCCAGAGGGAAATTCAAGCCCAATTTGAGAGGCCCCTACATTGTGAAGAAAATCTTATCCGACGGTGCCGCCATGCTCACTGACCTAGATGGGGAGGAGATGGCTCGTCCAGTCAACCTGGACCGTCTCAAGAAATTCTACCCCTAGTCTAGAATCTCGACGCGCTACGACTCTTCTCATCTCCCTTCTATTCTTAAAAAAAAAACTCTCTTCATTTCCCTCTACCCAGAACAACGTGGGCCTGATCCTCTGCAAAAAAAAACATTTTTCAAGATTTTTTTTTAAATCCCCAAAGGTACGTAGGCAGCTCGTACATCTTACAGGAGCACGTCCCTTTCTTTTTCACAAAATAATATTCTTTTCTTATCTCCGAGAACAACAGTTCATTCTAACAAATACTTGAACAAAAGGATTATGTATGCCTTAGCGATCAGTATAGATAGTTCAAAAATACAAAATTCATCGAAAGGCACAACTGGATGATCAGAAACTTGCTTATTTCATTAATAAGAAATTACAGCACATATTACATAAGAAAATGAATGGATAACTCCCTTACCCCTATTTCCATAAAAAGGAAAATAAAATCCCCACATCTATTCCCTATTACACAAATAAACTCTCCAAGAGTCCTACCCACAGCTACCAGAGGAGCCTGCATCCTCATCATCTACATCCTGGGGTCCCCAAATTTCCCCTGCCTGAATAGAGTGTCGTAAACACTCCATGGGCCGATAATCCTGAACTAGCTTCCAAAAAACCACAACACCCCCTTCCATGGTGTTAAATAAAACAAACCACCTTTGTCCAGTCTCCACTGCCGACATTTTGCTGACTACTCTCCTCCACAACCACTTCATATAATCCCTAGGGGCATGCCAAACTCTCCCAACAGACTGAGAGGGACGGGTTGACAGACGTAGATTCTCCCACAGAGATCCAAGCAACAGACGCAGGCGCTCGGTCAAAACGTCTACCAGAAATAAATTTAGTGTCCGAGGTGGCACGATCTGTGCCCAACCAAATTGGCGCAGAATCCGCCAAGGGAAATAGAAAGAGGTCTGTCTGAGACCAACCAGCCGCACATATGAGTACTTTCCTAGCTCAAGGACAGGCAACAACTGCCCCCACCAAGGCACTGACCAATACAGATTCCAAGCCCCATGCTCCACAAACCAATTCTCCCAGCTCACAGTCTCTAGGCCAACATAGAAAAAGTGACGCGAAAAGAAGTTGGGTACAACTGATAAAGGATATTCTGGAGGAGTCACCAGGCAGAATCTTTCATACAACCACATGAACAGCATCACGGGGCTACCCCTCAGGAAGTCAGAATGACCTTCTCTCCAGGCATCTAGACCATTCAGCGTCTTCGCCAGTATCACCGCCGCAGGATTGCGACGGTATGACATCCATGAAGTAATGGCTGCAAGTTACGGGTCCACTAGCAGTTCCCCAGTCACCAGCAATAATTTTAAATCAATCCCAGAGCAACGGCTCCAGCATAGCCATTATCACCTACTTCCCACAAATGCACGAACTGAAGCATCGCCAGGAGGGAGATCATTCCTCTAGCAACTAATGATCTGGTCGTCGAAGGTGAAATATGAAGAAGCCCGACCAATAAATCCCTGAGAGGATGGGAAAATTCGGGCAAAGCCACAACAACACTTGGATTTATACCTAGCATGGCAGAAAATTCCTTGTAGGTAGGACAAACTTCATCCAACCCAAAGTGGAATACATGGTCTTCGGGGTACCAGAATTGTACCGCCGCCATCAGTATGTTCCACTCAATAGGCCGATTGCACGATAAGGAGACTCGACGCATGTTGAAACCATCATAGTCAACATTATAAGATCACATTGCTTCCAAGGCTTCGAGGTAGTTAGCAAACTCAATGCTACCAGGGAGAGCCATCTTGCAAGCTAAAAGATAATGGGCAAGTAATTAAGAATTCGAAGGTGTGATGAAAACACTCCACCCTTACCCATTTTTATACTTGAGAACCCTCACAAGAGACATAATCCCTGTAGAAATCGGAGGGAATCTTACCCCACAAAATACAAAAGGCTGAAGAGGGTACCATTCAAAGCTTTGAATTGATGGGACTGGACTGGACTGAACTACCGATAGGCAGGACAGGGTGCTTGTAGATCGGCAACCCCCCATTTTTAGAAATTTTATTTTTTTCCTCTTTTGTCAAATCAGAAAACTCAATAAAAATAAATTGATATTCTCAATAGAATTTCAAAATCCCTTTTTTTCCTTATATAATTTTCCCTTTTAATTAAAAACTTTCCTTCAAAAATTCCCAAAAAATATTATTTTTTACGGTCTCAGCAGCAAAGTAAAAAGCGCATGTGCATGCATTCATTCATTATTAATAAAAGATAATAAAAAACTCCATTGCATTGCATCTATTTTGTTTTCCGTGTTACATCAATTTTGCAGGGAATAAAAAGAAAAATACAAAAAAGAACAGGACTCAGCCCGAACCCGTATTCTCTCTCTCTCACCCACCTTTCTCTCTAAGAGCTTCCACCCCTGCAACATGCTCTCTTTCCCCTACGGCAAGATGATGCACCACCACTACCCGAGACAGAGTCCTCTCCGAACGAAGAAGATGGCACCAAGCAAGAAGGAACAGGAACCACATCTCGAATATGGGCAGTCGTCGAAGATATCCAGTCTCTGATCTCTCTTAGCCAAGTGGTCGACACTCGGACTTACTGCAAGAAAAAGGAAAAATCAGTATCAAAGAAGAGAGGACCAAAATAGAAAAGAAAGAAAGAAAGAGGAGAACAGAAAGGTATACCACAGGTCGGAGGACCTCCTCTGTCAAACCCAACTCCTCTGAATCCATCTCATGAGGACGGTGCAACATAGGCACCATCCTTCCATCAGCCCTCCAGATGTTATATAAAGGAGTATGCAATCGCACAAAACGGACCTTCGAGGTCACCGTCGCTGCCGATGCCGTCGAACCACCGCCACTGTGAGAAGATCCCACCGCCCAACTCGAACCCGCAGGAGGGAAAGGTAGGGCATCATATATGCTGGGCGCCATCAACCAGCTCATCACAAAGTCCATATAGTCATACGATGCAGCCGTATCGATGTACAACAAGTAGGACTCGCCAATCATCGCCGCGATCCTCGCATCCTCCGACAGCAGTCGCTCTCACCTCATAGACGTAGGAGGCTGTGCAGGTGGCACCACCACTTCCTCCTCAGTAATCTGGCAAACCACCCTCTCCCTGATATACCAGGAATGGCCGAACTCATACGCCAGTAAACGCCTCATCTGCGCGTTCACCCCGGTCATCCTCGCATCCTGAATGGCTGTCCCTCAGGGATAAAAGGTCACCTGAAAATCTCCAAGCAGGCATAAATCAATATAAGATCAAAAGGAGAAAAAACTAAGACTAAAAATGGAAAGAGTCTTACCCTACCACTGGTCAGGTCATTCAAGACCTGATGCACCACCTCCAGAGAGAGATCCCTTCGATTGCCGATTGGCCTTATGCCATCGATACAATCGACAGGACTCCCCAACAGTGTCGTCCTTCAGAGCGATCAACGGGGTATTGCACCCAATCACCTCATAAAACCACGTCTGTCAAAGATAAGAATTCACAAACAAAAAGAGACGCATAAGGAAAATGCGAATGCATTAAAGGAAAATGCGAATGCATGAAAAGAAATGCGCAAACTGAAGAATACCTCAAGAAGGTACATGGCTCCAGTAAAGGTCTGTCGTCAGCACCGGCTGAATGCATCCAGTGAAGAGTAAAGGGTCGCCAAAGTCAGAGTCCCCTAATCATAGAAAGGGATGTTAGAAAACATTCTCAAGTATGGAAAGAACCATAAATGGACGACGTCGTCGCTTGACGCCACCATAAAACCTCCCAACACCAGCAAAATAAATAATCGATCCATCTGCCTCACTTGCAGTCCATCCTCCACATCAATCACCCTGCCCAACATGACATCCTTTAGCAGGGACAATCGGATAGAATCCACAGAAACTATCCTCCCTACATCATCAAGTGCCGCACGCACTGCCACCGGTCTACCCCGCAAAGAGCAATCCACCTCTATCTTCTCTCCATCATAATCCAGCCCTAACATCTGCTGCACATCTATGGGAGTCACAGTCATCTCCCCGAAGCCGAAATGAAAGGTGTGAGTAGTATCCCACCACCTCTCCCCCAAAGCGCACAGGACCGCTGTCGAATGAGGTGTCTCATCCAGCGCAGATGCCAACCTCCCAAAACCCGTTGATGATACCACCCAATGCACCATAGGTGGGAGATGCTCCCAAACATCCCTGACCCCCGTCGTCCCACAGGCGCGCATGTTCTTTAAAGAAAAATCAAACTGGAAAAAAGTAAAAATCTCATTAGAAGTCAAGAAAGAAAGAAAAATCATCAAAAAGAAAGGAAAGCCAAAGGTTGGGTTACTTACATAATCGCCAGGATTCACTCTCGAAGAACGATGACACGACGGCTCTCGCAGCAAAGTTCCCTCATCCGCAACAGGCTCAAACGCATCAAAGGAGTTCTCACTCCCCAAAGCAAGAGGCACCCTGGCCCTCCACTCCACATTTGCCGAGTCATCAACGATCTACCACTCCCTGTGGACTGCGATGCTCACAAAAGCGACCATTTCTTGAAGATCGGACTGCTAGAAAGATTTGAAGAGAAATTGCAGAAGAAAGAAAGCAAATATGTTGTGAAAAAATGAAAGGATTCACCCCCTTTATATAGGATACCAAACGCCATGCCAATCGGCACTGACCCCAACCATACCTATCGACACTGACTCCTTACCTTCCTGAGGCACTCCAAAAGTCTATGCCACTGCCGAATGGCACCTCTCATACCATGCCGACCGACACCCCCCCTTACATTTCGTATAGGAATTCCCAAAAAATACCAGAAAGCCCTGAAAAATCCTCATAAAATCCCTAAAAATCCCAAGAGGGATTTAGAACATTTTCACCAGGAAATTTTGCATTCCCTGAAGCGGAATCCCTTTTTCCCAGTAAAATCCTCAAAAACCAAGTGAATCTCCTCCCGACAAAGCACCGGAGGATCTCTAAGGATCGTTTGATCACTTCCCCAACGGAGTTTTTACAGCACCAAAATTGGTTGTTCCCCCTTGCGAGGCCTCCTAAAGAAACAAAAGCTTCCCCAGCTATCATCTCACCAGCTCAGATCAAAATCACAAAGCACTTTCTCCAGCAGAATCAAAATCCAATCTTTATCCACTCTTAGGTCAGAATTGACCTCGATCTTGGATCGTCACCTGAGTTAGGTCAGAATTGACCTCGGTCCTCGGTCGTCACCACTCTTAGGTCAGAATTGACCTCGGTATTGGATCGCCACCTGAGTTAGGTCAGAATTGGCCTCGGTCCTTGGTCATCACCACTCTTAGGTCAGAATTGACCTCGATCTTGGATTGTCACCTGAGTTAGGTCAGAATTGACCTCGGTCCTTAGTCGTCACCACTCTTAGGTCAGAATTGACCTCGGTCTTAGATCGTCACCTGAGTTAGGTCAAAATTGGCCTCGATCCTCGATCGTCACCACTCTTAGGTCAGAATTGACTTCGGTCTTAGATTGTCACCTGAGTTAGGTCAGAATTGACCTCGGTCCTCAGTCATCACCACTTTTAGGTCAGAATTGACCTCGGTCTTAGATAGTCACCTGAGTTAGGTCAGAATTGACCTCGGTCCTTGGTCGTCACCACTCTTAGGTCAGAATTGACCTCAGTCTTGGATCGTCACCTGAGTTAGGTCAAAATTGACTTCGGTCCTCGGTCATCACCACTCTTAGGTTAGAATTGACCTCGGTCTTAGATCGTCACCTGAGTTAGGTCAGAATTGACCTCAATCTTGGATTGTCATCTAAGTTAGGTCAGAATTTACCTCGATCCTCGGTCGTCACCACTCTTAGGTTAGAATTAACCTCGATCCTCGGTCATCACCACTGTTAGGTCATAATTGACCTCGGTCTTGGATCGTCACCTTAGTTAGGTGAGAAATGGCCTCGGTCCTCGGTCGTCACCACTCTTAGGTCAGAATTAACCTCGATTATTAGATCTTCACCCTAAGCCTGCAGAATTAGCTTTGACCCACAGGATCGGTCACCCTCATCACTTAAGCCCATAAATTTGGCTTTGACCCAAAAAATTGGTCATCCTCTAGCATCACTTCAGGTCCTCATAATAGACCTAAACCTTTGATCGTCATTCAAACCATCCCCAGCACACCCCTCAGGTCCTCAGAATCGGCCTCGACCCTCTGAATCGGTCATACTCCCTCAAAAGCATAATGTGGTGTCTATTCGACGGTTATCATTTGTTCCAAACTCACCCGTCGATGGGCTCTATAAACACCCCATTCTATTACCCCTAACTCTCCTTAGGTCTCTAGTACCTCCCTTCATCACTACAAACCCAGGTCATATCCCGAGTACTGACCTAGAAGCCATCGGGCACTCCCAGGCTCCATTTGACCAAAAATTCAAACTCCTCAACTCGACCAAAGCTAAATGAATCTTCGAAGGGCACTGAAATCCCTTTCCAACGGTCCATCCCGTGCGCGATTCCGACTTACCTTGCGGACGAATGATCCATTTGCGTCTAAAACTTGATCTAGAGGCCACTGGGCGCTCCCGGGCTCTGTTTGACCTAAGTCAACTCTTCAGCTCGACCAAGGCTTAATGAATCTTCAAAGGGCACTGAAACCCCTTTCCAATGGTCCACTCCGTGCATAATTCTGACTTACCATGCGAACGAACGATTCGTTTGACTCCAAGAGGTCACTGAATGCTTCCACAGCCCAGTTGACCAAAGTCAACTCCCCAAACCGGGTCAAACTCTTTGGAATGTTGAAGTACATCTCTTAGCCTTTCCAACGGTCCACCCCGTGCGTGATTTCGACTTACCATGCGGACGATTGATCTGTTTGCGTCCGAATGATTCCCCGTCCAATGGACCGATAAATTCTTTCGAGCCATATTTGACCAAAACTAAACTCCCTAACTCGGGTGCGGTCCAAATGACTTTCAAAGGTCTCTAAATTACCTTTCCAATGGTCTATCCCGTGCACAATTCTGACCAACGGTTTGCCCTCGGCAGGCAATTTTTTGAAAAGGCCTGAAACACACTAACAAATGGCAGGTTCCAGACCTCGCCTATCGGCAGGTGCCGATAGGCAGGACCATGTCTATGCTGATCGGCAGTGACCTGGGACTATAAAAGAAGGCCTTCACCTCATTTGCAAAACGAGAGCCCAGTTCTGATAAAAATGGCTCTAAGCGAATCCCCAAAACCTCTCTCGAAGACAGCGCGATTTTAACATCCAAATCGCTTTTTAACTCCCACTTTTCATCATCCTTTTCATCAAACTTGGTGAATTAGCCACTCTCCATCATCATCCAAGTGCAAGGGCTGCTCTCCAACATTCAAGATGAAGCTCAAGATCTTCAAGAAGGTCCAACTTTCTCAACTTTCTCTCCTAATTCTCTTAAATTCGCAATAACTTGTTTTATTATTTAGCACTTTTATTATCTCATCTCACACATCCTAATATAATTTTTATTTAGTATTATTGCACATCTCTTATTTTCATATAAATAAAACCCAAAAAAATAAGAAAAAGAGGGTTTGCTCATAAATTTCAAATAGGGATTCTCATACTTTTCTCACACTATTCTCACAACTAAAACACTTTTTCTACACACACACACACTCACAAATAAGAGATCCCCCATTTGGATTTATGGGATAAACCCCACCCCTCATTTTGTATGCGAACTACGTGGACTTTGATGCCTTTATAGGCTACGTAAGCGTCTCGGGGTAAAAGCCGAGACTCGAGTCCAATTCTCACTTTCTCTCTCATTTTCTATCTTCTCTAAATTAAATTTTCTTATATTCTATATACTTGTTATTAGTGACGTATCACCCCATATGCGTTATCGTTCCGTTATAACGATCAACGTAAGGGTAATTGCGTAAATCTTATTTTCTAATATTATTTTTATACCTTCCTGCGGATGACTCGCTTTATCTCTTCCATGATACAAGTCGAGGATTCCTATCTCCACTATATATATACACATTGACACATATCACGGGGAAACTAAAAAGGGAAAATAGCAAACATCCATGAGGGACCGAAAGGGCGGAATGGGTGCCTAACACCTTCCCATTTCGTAACTTAGCCTCCGAACCCTTCTCGAATCATTTTGGGTTTATATGGACCAGTATGTCTTTGGATGCCATCCTTCGGGATGGCTTCCCCTTTTTCTTTTGTCTGTTTTTAGTAAAATAGACTGGCGAATCTAAATCTCTCTACATTTTTACACCTCATCTCAAACGACGTCGACCGAAGCGCTCCCGAGAGGGACGCGCGGGACCCGAGGATCCTTCCTTTACGATCCCGCCCGCGGCGAGGATCGGGTATGGCCACACTACTAATGTAAGAAGGTTACCCCCACCATATAAACTTAAGTGGTGGATAAAAAGTTACCTAATATAACCTGACAGCTTTCCACTCAAGGTTTAAGACAGGTTAAATTAAAATCTTCTCGTACTAGAGCAGAGAACGTGAACATCCTTCTTCTCTTTCGTTATCAATATCTCCCAGTGCGAAAAAGGAAGATAGTATAACTCCTCATCATACTTTCTACCATGAGGTTGTACATATGAGTTATTTGAGAACATGCTTCTAATACTGTTACGAATGGTGAGTAAACACATTTCCACTCGATCCATGTGCTAAGTACTTGCTAAGGTCTCACACTCAGAACTTCCCAACTTCCGACCGAAGTCAACCTTATGCTTGGAACATCTCACAAAAGAAATCCAAAAAAGGAACCCTCCATATACACTCGGTCTTTTTCGAATCGTACGTTTGGAATAATGGTGCAAAACTCCCTAAGCAGTCATCGATATTCAAAGTACAATTGCTAAATGGTAAATCTTTAAAATTATTAGAGAACACAACGCGAAAGAGCGACATACACACTCACGACCCTAGGAAACTAGGACCCGAGATTAATACCAACTATGATAACCCATAAAATTCATAAATAGATTGACCAAGTCTAATACAAATCACGGGAATAAATAATTGAATATCATTCTAAGAATGACTGTAGTAATAATAAATTATGAAATAAATAACAGAAATATACCAAAGGTGAACCACATAAGTATGATACCAAACCAACCAAAAGTACTAGTACCATTGCGTAACTACAACTGTATCAACATAAATTAAACTACTGAAATGATATTAGAGTGGAGGTGACATAACTACCTATGTCTTGAAAAGTAAAGTAATACCAAGATGGCGCGAGGAAATAATCACATCACATTCTTAAAATACCAATGGAGATCGCGGGGTTATATAGAAATTCCTCTCCCACTTAATATTTTGAACTTGAGGGTTTTTCAAGAAATAATTTATTCATTTCTAAAAGATCGAATTAAATCATTTGATAATTTATAATTTACTTGTACAAATTAAATTTCTCGATCTCACTATTTTAATATTTCAAAAATAAAACCATTTTTAAATTAAAGTAAAAATAAAAAAATAAAAAATTAATATATACCTTTAAATTGATTACCTAATTAAATTCAATCTAGAAAATAGTATATAAAATGGATTTTAAAAAAAAAAACGTGATCTAGGTCGGTAACAATAATAATCCATATTGTCCATAATAATGTAGAAACCTAATTAATTAATTAATTAGTGTATGAAAATTATATACACACGAGATGGTAGAATCATAATAAAACATAATAACATGCAATCACAATTAAAAAGGAATCAAATTCCCCTCTTTATCATGGCTTAGATTTCTTTTTGAAGTAGAATTATTTAAGATTAATAATTTTACTTAAAATAGAATTACTTATGAACAAGAATCCTCCTTGAAGTAAACTTCTGTGTCTTCTATATTTCTTCATGTACTAGACCTATAGAAACAGTCCATTATGATCACGGAGGAGTCAGGACAAAGAACCGTTGCGAAAATCGATGAAAAATACAATAACTGCACCAAATTGTGGTACAATTTTAGTGTCAGATCGATTTGGACTCAATCAGATCAATTTGATCCCAATACAAATCGATCCAATTGATTCGAGATCGATCCGACTCTGTATCTCATCTTCTTCGTCCCGGGTTCTCAATTTGCATGCAAAATGACCATAACTTCCTCAAACATTCACCAAACTTCGCGAAATTTTGTTGTAGGACATAACGCATGTAAATACATGATTCTAAGTATAAAAAACTATTAAAAACCCCTTCTAATAATTTACATTGATCAAAGAAAAAATTATCAAACCGTAATTGTTACAACCAAGTCGGATCTGGGAGAAAAAATTAACTACTGATAAACCATTGTAGGATGCATTCACACAAAATAACATTCAGGTGACCATGATGTAAGGGATATACATTAGAATATTTGCATAACCATGTTAGTACTATATCATATAGAAATAGGTATTTTCTTACAATATACAAACTAGGGTTTTAATGGTTGGACAACATAGACCTTTTCAAAATATGATTAATCTACAACTGAGGCCTTTGATACCAATTGTTGGGAAACGGGATTGACATAAGTGCTTAGAAAATTCAGCACAAAGAACTTTTATCGATCATTCAATGTAAAGTAAAATTCAAGAATGAGGTCTGAAGTGCAAATCTAGGGTTTCAAATGCAATATCTTTGTGGATCTTGTTATGATTCATATAAGGAGAAATATATTGATGAGACCCAACTAAGGTTTCCAAAAACCTTTCTATAACCCTCTTAACATCTCTAATATCCTAGTATAAGATCCACCCAAAGTAAGACTCGTGTGATGTCACTCTCAATAATGAAACATCGATGAAATATGAGATATATCACTTTCTCTCTCCTCACCCCTTCACAAAAAAACGTGAATACTATTTTTACTCTCACTCTCTAAACCTCCATAATAGAGATCTTACCTAAACCCCTAGCTTACACAATATATATATATATATATATATATATATATATATCACGAGTTTAGCTTTAACTAGGCTTTCAGAGAGTTTTGGCCCTACTACTTGGGTAATGGAAATTACTAGGGATCCAAGATAAGAAATTATGGATTCCAAATAAATACTCAAAACTCCCAAAATACAACCCCGTCATGACTGTAGTCCAATTTTGTTATCTATAAACTACTCGAATAAAAAGGTCTTGTTTATTAAGTTGATTTTCGTATATTATATGAAAAAGGTCATGTTTGTTGAGTGTTTGATACCCGCATAGTCCAATCAATTTTTTGCTAATCGATTTTAACCAACATATAATCAATTGCTTAATTCTCAAACTTAACTTATTTTCTACCCTATCGGATTATAAAATAATCCACCAGTCGGGTTTTATTGGTAGAAACAAAACATATAAGTATATCAAGGTGGTACCATAATCCCACATTTTTCTTGGTTGCAGATTCTTTCGAATTATGCTATCACACCCATTCACACAATGATCACCCAATCTACAGAGATTGAGATCCAATAAAAATGAATCTTTACCATAAAAATCGAAGAAAAAATTATGCAAGCATTCCAATCCTCATAATCCTCAGAGTTAAGTATTCATGCTCTCTTTGAAAACGGTGTGAGATTTCTCAGGTCTAATTTAGACAACCCTTAGACTTGAATCTCATGGGCGGTCCTATTCAATACATTCCTAAATGTTCCGATCATAATCCCCTATTGAACTATCAAATAAGTTCTCGAAACATCAGAGTTCCTTTAGTATGAGATAAAATACTAGGATTTCACACGTAATTATACCGATAAGATATCACTTCCTATAAAGGTTGTAAACTAGTTCAATTGTGTTAAAATAAGAATTCCAATCTCATGTGATCAAGATTAACCTAATTGACTGTAATTCCTACTAAGTCCAATTGATCGACAATGTATATAATATATTTAAAACATAGATATAATTCATTCTAGTAAAATTGATTCTTATTTCAGAATTAATTGGAATACCTTTACTAAAAAGTGAATGTCCTACATGATTTAAAGAATAAAACCCCAACAAGATTATACATGTATCTTGTTGTATTAACCCAGTAATTAGATCAACCTCGATTTTGAATGAGGATGGAGTTCATAAGCTTATGTACTACACTAACTAAGAATAAAAATTCACTAAGGTCAGAGAATCTATCCCTTGCACCGACTGAAGCTTATAGAAGGTTGAAACCGTAATTCTGAGCACTTTTTTTGCATACATCGACCAACTACTGAGGCAAGTCCTTTAAAAACATGAAAAATTAGTAAGGTTAATGGTGATGATACGAGAAATCGGCCATAAGGCGTTCTCATACCAGCAAGTCAAGAGTAAAGTGTGTAATAAACAAGTAAAGCAAGTAGATAGAGAGAAGACACGATATAGAGTGGTTCAGCCTTTAAAATAGGCCTACATCCACTGTGTTGCTCCGTTCTCATTATTTTCGTTGCATTGTACAATGTAATCGTGCCTAAAGAGGCGTACAAGTATGAGAATAAAAGAGAGTACATGGCAGTACTGAGGATTTCGGAGTGCTGGAGAGGTGGTTGCGATGTAGATGCGTGGCCTCCAAGTCGTGTGTTGAGGTCGTGTAGAGAGAATCTGTATTGCAGAGCCTGCCCCAAACGGATATGGAATCAATCCGCCTTCCTTCTAGGTGTGGTCCTCTATTTATGAGGAAATGTGTTGAGTCACATGCCCTGAGCACGTGGCGTATACCAAGTCTGCTGTAGTGGTGGATGAGGGGGGTGCGGCCTACAAAGCAAGTAGTGTTGTAAGCTGATGGAGGGGTGCCGCACACCATACGGTGGAGTGTCGCGGCCTATAATGGACAGGACCGCACCCTGTGCCATCTGGTCCTGATGGGATGTCGCGCTGAGTGAGTTCTGGCAGCGCCCTGAATGAGGTTTGGCTGCGGCCTGTATGACCTATGTGGAGAACTGAATAAAGAAGAATACATTCCGCGGCAGGGTGTTATATTTGTACTATCAATAAGACCCCAAGCCGTAGTGCCAAGGGAGATCAATTGGGACTACGGCTCAATAGCCTAGGTGCCGCGGTGCTTCCAAAGCGACGATTCGTCTTCCGCGCTCCCTTATATAAATTGTTTCTGGCCATGGACTTCATTACGTTTCCAAAACTTTTGAGAGAACATCGAGAGCGAAACTTTGCACTTTCTCTCTTGCATATTCCGGCAACCTTTCGAGGTGGTGTGTGGCGGTTCAAGGCAGTCTGAAGCTGAGCATTGCAAGTTTCTCCATTTCCAGGTGATTTTTCAACCACTATACTTTCATAAAAGCCTTTGAAATTTACAGTTTTCTTCCCTTTTTTCTATTTATTTGCGTTTTCTGGCTCATTTGCTAGAAATCTAGGGTTTTGTTTGTACGTTTTGCCCTTTCCCACATATGCTACATATGAAATACATACAACTGTTCTTGTTGTTCATAATCGAACTCTTCGTATTCTGTGAGTTTGATCCTAAAAACGATTAGAATTTAGATAATCAACTGTTTAGTATAGAGGCCGCGGCATGATAGGATTTCAATGCCCATTCTCATGAACTGGTACGATCCTTCTGCGTCATACCGTGCCAAATGGTCGTGGTCCCTTAAATTATCATCCGCGGCGCTGAATCACCATCCTTGTAGTTCCGAACAGCTTTCAAATTTTCATGAACCCAATACATATCCATGTTAAATAACTGTAATTGCTACTAGAGCACATCAAATTGACTGAGCAAATTTAGGAATGGCCGTGGTCTGAAATATCTTAAAGCAATTCGATTTTATTTACGCGGCATCCTATGTTCCTCTGCTGATATGGAGGATGACGCGGCTAGTTGGGACAGTACGATCCCAAAAGCAATAATTCCAAACACATTTTTAATAATTAAAAATAACCCTTCCGCGGCTTCTTGAAATCTTTTCCAAACCATACTGGCTGCGGCGCCTAACTGCGAACTCTGCTTTTCAGGTACTGCTGCAGCCATATGAGCTTTGACCCCAGACGAGTTCTTGAAAGGCTTTTGGGCAAAGCATTTTGGGACCTACCCCCTGAGCTTACTTCCGTACCCCTCTAAGATCAATAGGGCCTTGCAAACTAAAAGATTGCCCAAACTGCGTGATACTTAACTCAGACTCCTCGGGCACGACATCTGGGAAGGATTTTCAATCTTCGCCGATGGAAGAGGAAGCCAACTCAAGTACTCATCCAACGGATGCCGCAGCAGTCAGAGATAACCCAGGTGGTGTATCGGGGAGGGCTGAGAGACCTTTGGCCGCACTTGATATCCGCGGCTCCATGACCCAAGATTGGGTTGAGCAGGTGGCTGAGGCCTTCGAATTTCCAGAAAATTTGGCATGCTCAGCCCCTGCCACAAACCAAAGACCGTGCAAGGTTCTATTCGATGATGGAATTTTCTTTCCTCTATACGCCTTCATTTACGGGCTACGGCTGCCTGTTCCAGTTCCTATTCACCGCCTTTTTCAGGCAATGAACCTGGCCCCAGCACAGTTGGATCCTAATGGCTGGAGAGCCATTCTCACCGCAGTTGTCCTTTGGGAGAATTTGTTCAAAAAGTACATCACTCCCGCGGAGTTCTTTCACTTCTACCGCCCAAAGGAGAACTCAGTGAAGTTCGCGGGCTACTACTACCTCTCAAGCCGCGGTAGGGACGAGACCCTTTACACTGGGAGACCGACCAGTGTGAAGAACTGGAAGGGGAAATATTTCTACATCTCCAGCGGAGGCTGGGAGATGCACCCCGATGAGAATGAGAGGGAAATGTCATATGTAATGCCGCGGCAGTGGGGGTCTCCCTCAAAATTAGTTAATAAGACTATAGCCGTGTCCTTTCATTTCAGATAAATATGCACAACTTCCACTAACCTTTGAATTGTCTTTTCTTTAGGCATGCCTTGACAATCTACACTTGAACAAGCGGCAGGAAAAAAGAGTTGTTGAGGCCGCGGAAGTTCCTGCTGAACACAAGAAGTTTGGCACACTTGTAACGTCAGCAACCATATTTGAAGCGGGATTTTTCCCAAACAAATCCATTCCTCAACAAATGGGCGCGGAAGGTAATTAACTGCACCATGATTTTTACTCCGCGGTCATTTATTCTCTTGAACTCATGCTATTCCTTTTCAAGTGAGGAAGTTGACAGGGAACTGCTGGCGGCGTAACTAGCAGAGATGGATGAGGACGCAGTCGTCCTAAATAATACTGCACGGAGCAGAAAGAGGAAGAGGTCCAAGGCCAAGGGACCTACCGCGGCCCACTCCGCGGAGAATAATGTTGCCTCTGTTGTGGTACTTGCAGCTGAAAAAACTACAAATCCTGCTGCGGATAAAATGGTTAATGATGAGAACCTTCCGTATGACCATTTTGATGATGACTAGGGGAAAACCTTTCCACCGCGGGCTTGATGTCAATCGATGTGCCCCTTCATTCATCCTCTCCTCCACCGCCACCTATTATGGAGGTTAACGCGAACTTGCCACCTCCTCAATTCAGCGGAGAGTCTGGGCCTGATGGTAGACCCATGCCCCAATTAAGGCAGCCTGACCCCAATTCTTCTTGGGACACTACTGCAAAGGCTGAGCGGAGAATGAAAAGAGCCCTGGATGCCACAGACCTTGACAGGCTCGTGGGAGAAGATCATGACGATCTGGAGGACTGTGGCCTCCATAACCTTCTGAGGGTATGTACCAGTTGTCATTCTTTAACTTTTGCATCTCATATTTTTCTAACGTCTTTTATTTCAGGCCGCGGATGTGATGGTGGTCCAGAAGAGTAAGTACGAGGCCTTGTATAGACTGAAGGAGGCTGAAAAGAGTACTCATGCCGCGAACTTGCAGGCTGCACGAACTTCTTCTTTTGAGGCTGGGAAGAAGTCTACTGCCGCGGCTTTTCAGGCAGCCCACATAGACCTTGAGAAAGCAATCAAGGCGAGGGAGGAAGCGGAGGAGAATTTTAAGCAAGCCGCGGAATCCCTGAAATCCTCCCAGGCTCAGACTGCCAAAGCCTCTCGTGTCGCGAAGATTTCAAATACCAAGCTCGCCCTACTCCAGCAGAAATATGAAGAGTTGGAAGCCAAGTCCGCTAAAAAAGATGAAGATCATACCGCGGTAATAAAAAGGTTGTAGGTTGATCATGGTGACGCCCTATAGCTAGCCATAGATCATGTCGTGGAGTTATTTAAAGGCTCCAAGGACTTCTTCCTTATCAACAATAGGGCCTACCTCCGCGGCTACCAGGAGCTGCGACAAAGATTTATTAAGAGGTTCCCTGAGGCTAAGGAGGAGGTCCTTTCCCGGAAGTTAAGTGATGCCGAACATCAAGAGTGCATCGCTGAACTTAGGGCAGCAGCGGAAGAGAGAGCAAGGCTGAGAGCTGAGGCAGAAGCAGCAGCAGTAGACGGAGAGACAAAAACTGCCGCGGACGGAGATGAGGCTGATGATGATGATGATGCAGCCTCTTAAACTCATTCAATTTCTGTTATCCTTAGCACAGGGTTGCGTCCCTTCTTTCTGTAATCTAAATTTCTGTTGTGGTTGCGGCCTTCATTCTGTAATCTTTGGCTATAAATACCAAGGCTGCGGCCATATTTGCTACTTTGTGTACGATTGCTTGCTTGCTATAATGAATGGTTGAATGTAACTACTTCATATTTGAAAATGCATCCTTGTCTAGATAAACATAACATTTTAAGTCCGCGGACATAGATCGATTTCTTCGTAGCTTACCAATGTCCGCGCCCACATAAATGGTGCCATTTTACTCCCGAAGGACATCGACTTCTGCGTCACAAGGCAGCTGCGTGCAAGCCACGGCCTTTTATTATGCCGCGTCATGTAAACGTCTTTACTTGATTGCCGCGGACATGATTTCAAAGCTGGGGCTTGCTAATTGCACGGATCCCCAGCTGCTTTCATTGCACCTGGTTGTCTAAACCGCCTGTCTTTTGTCATCCCATAACCAACATAGAACATGTAGAGAAAGCCTTTCCTTAGACTTGGTACAACTGATTCTCCTCCACCGTGGCATTTGACGCTGTGGCAGTTGTAGTTTTCTCATGCTTCAAGATGTTAGTGCCTCAACACTTTCATGAATGAATGGATCCTAGAGCTCTGCAACCGTATCGGTGGGATGCAACACATTTCTGGTTCATCTGAACAATGTGCCTCTATAGACATACGTTGGTACTTCCAAGTCTTCTCGAGCTGGGTCATGTTACCAAGCCCTAATATGCGAGACACTATCAAGCCTCTCCAGACTGGGTTATGTTATTAAACCACCCACAGCTAATATGCGAGACACTATCAAGCCTCTCCAGGCTGGGTTATGTTATTAAGCCACCCACAGCTAATATGCGAGACATTTTCAAGCCTCTCCAGGCTGGGTTATGTTATTAAGCCACCCACAGCTAATATGTGAGACACTATCAAGCCTCTCCAGGATGGGTTATGTTATTAATCCACCCACAGCTAATATGCGAGACACTATCAGGCCTCTCCAGGCTGGGTTATGTTATTAAGCCACCCACAGCTAATATGCGAGACACTATCAAGCCTCTCTAGGCTGGGTTATGTTATTAAGCCACCCACAGCTGCTGATATATATAAATCCATCCCTGGATAGATATTATAAGCCTCCCGGCTCGTTGACGCATCTCGAAAGGTAAGAGCGAGCATTATAAACCCCCACGGCCAAATGTGATTTCCAAAAGCTGAGAACGGGCTTGGTAAGCTCCCGTGGCTAATAGGAGCTCCTTGAATTCTCAGATGCTTTCACGAACATGATCATTAGAAGTTAAGATATAGTTTCACCTCGTGAGGGGAACTTTTGAGCTGATTAAGATTGTAATCCCTCCATAAGTGCATCCCGAAGTAAGATAATCCTTAGAGATAATTTTATTACTCTTCCTCTGGAATCTGTTTGAGACAAAAGGTCTTTTTGTAAGATAACAGATTATGAAACCAAGAGAGATATCAGATATGGCAAAATTTGCTAATTCATATATTTATATATGTATGCTTCAGCTAATGACTTTGTTAACAAAACATAAAGTCTTGAGTATTAAGGCTCTAATGAGCTTCATAAAGCATAAACAGAAATAGTTGAAATTGAAAAGACTAAGGATGAGGTGCGGCATGCAGCCTCTGTCAGGTCCGGCTGGGTCCTTTATGCATTCTTCAGGAATCGCTGCAGCATCCCTTGCCCGATTAGCCTTTCAACTTCATCCTTCAGAGCATAGCATTGCTCTGTGTCACGGCCATGGTCCTGATGGAATTTGCACCAGGTAGCTTTGTTCCTCTTGTGGGGTGGAGCTCTCAACTTTTCTATCCACCTCAGAAGCTTGTCCTCTTTGATGAACTCAAAGATCTCTTCAATCAGGAAAATCAACGGCGTATAGACACCCAATTTTTTCTCTGATTTCTCTGCTCTCCTTTTCTGACTTTTATCGATTGATTCCACGACCTCTTTATCTGCCGCGGCAGACAAGGATGGTTGAGTTTTTTCCTATGCACTCATGCCTATATTCTTAGAGGACGTGGCCTCTAGCATTAGCACCCTCTGAGTTAGATAATTGACCTGGGTCTGAAGTGAGGCATGGCTGTCATAGAGGTGATTAAGGTGATTGTACAGTTGCACAATCTCATTCTTGACTTTTGCGCTCTAGCTAGATTCTCCTTCCATTTCTGCTTTTGTTAGTCTTTGTAAAGTATATAGAATCTGAGACAAAACTAACAGAAGTGAGTGATCACAGAAGTATTGGGAAGGAGGGGTTGAACTGCTCCATGATTTGCTGAGGAGGCCGCGACAACTATGGCACACAAGTGCACTGTCGCAGCCCTTTAATGTTATTCACCGAGGTCGATCCAAAGGCCACTTAAGTCCTTCCCACGGTGATTTTGAGCTGTTGTAATAGGTCCACGCTAGTAGGGATCACGGTACGAGAGGCTGTTGAACTTACAGGCCACACCCCTGCCTAAGCAGTGGAGATGTCACAAGATAGGAACTGGTACCCTCTCCCCCACCACGTGAAGAAAATCTACTAGGGTCCTTTGATGAGAGAATTCCCTTGCGATGCGCAATACGACACAATTTCAATGATAACCCCTAGATCATAGGTAGATGGCAAAAAAAGGGGAGTAAATATAGCTCTTCCCCAATCATCCACCTTTTCGGGACTAAAGTCCACCATGCCTTTCAGCATTATCTAGATGGAATGATATCACAGGGGTATGTAAGATAGATCCAAAGCCATCAAATGAAGATCCAAAGATAGATCCAGAAATATGAAATACCCGTTAAAGGGTACGAATTTAAAGCGGAGCCCAATAACCAGTAATCGACCCATGAGAAAATGATCCATAGGATCCTCAGGGGTCGAATAAGGTGTTTAAGAACTCATATACGTAGAGAAACAAGATTGAAATATCTTGGTTCCCACAGACGGCGCCAGATTGATGATACGAGAAATCGGATATAAGGCGTTCTCATACCAGCAAGTCAAGAGTAAAGTGTGTAATAAACAAGTAAAGCAAGTAGATAGAGAGAAGACACGATATAGAGTGGTTCAGCCTTTAAAATAGGCCTACATCCACTGTGTTGCTCCATTCTCATTATTTGCGTTGCATTATACAATGTAATCGTTCCTAAAGAGGCGTACAAGTATGAGAATAAAAGAGAGTACATGGCAGTACTGAGGATTCCGGAGTGCCGTAGAGGTGGCTACGATGTAGATGTGTGGCCTCCAAGTCGTGTGTTGAGGTCGTGTAGAGAGAATCTGTGTTGCAGAGCCTGCCCCGGATGGGTATGGAATCGATCCCCCTTCCTTCTAGGTGTGGTCCTCTATTTATGAGGAAATGTGTTGAGTCACATGCCCTGAGCACGTGGCATATACCAAGTCTGCAGCAGTTGTGGACGAGGGGGTGCGGTCTGCAAAGCAAGCAGTGTTATAAGCTGATGGAGGGGTGCCATGCACCATACGGTGGAGTGCCGCGGCCTATAATGGACAGGGTTGCACCCTGTGCCATCTGGTCCTGATGGGATGTCGTGCTGAGTGAGTTTTGGCCGCACCCTAAATGAGGTTTGGCCGCGGCCTGTATGACCTATGTGGTATGCCTGCGAACTGAATAGAGAAGAATACATTCCGCGGCAGGGTGCTATATTTGTACTATCAAATGGTACAATTAATTGGGTTGGAATAATTCCATACATCATATGATACCCTACAACTATTAGTAGGAAGTCCTTTGTAGACTTTGTTGCCAAATTATGTACGAGGATGTTGAGAAATTGCCTGTTGAAATAGGGTGTTTCTAAGGGAACCATATTTTTTTCTTCAAAATACCATAAGTTTTTTTTAACTACAAAATACCACTTAAATCTAATATTTACTTCCCAATACCACCTAGAGGGCCACCACATATGTAAAGTTTTAAAATTCATTTAGACACTTTCCCTTTGTCTCTCTACACATTAAAACCTCCAAACCTTTCATCTTCAACTTCCAAACCTTTCATCTTCAAATTCATTCTACTTTAACTAAAGATTAAAGTACATTAAACAAAATACCTATTTGAATTAAAGTTACGAACAAAATACCCATTTCATCTTTAGTACTCGACCCTTGAAAAACATGTTAAACATATTAAAAACATGTTGAACAACAATAACGTGTTAATTTTTAGTGCAAAGAACGTTTAATACCCCTCATATGTTGAGAAAACACTACATAAATAATAAACCCTAGCGTTTAAAACCCTAACTGATAACCTAGTGGTTCCGTATAAAGACCCCGAATAAAGACCCAACATTCGTCATGTTTGGTATGAAAATTGGATTCAAACTTGATTCGATATAATTAACCCCAATATATGCATTTAATTCGACATAATCACACCGAATATAAGCATTACATTAGGCATAATCATCCCGAATGAAAGTTCTTCTCCAAATATATATATATATATATACATTCGATTCGGCATAATCATCCCAAAATGAAAAAATTTCTTAAAAAAAAAATTAAGTTTGATTCGAGATAATCACCCCGAAAATCATCATCTTTTTCTGGGGCTTGACCCCGAACCACTGAACGATTTCTGCGATTTTTCATATTTTCAATCCCTATAAATACACACACACACACACACACACACACACACACACACACACACACATATATATATATATATATATATATATATATATATATATATAATGGGACCCAAAGTTTAGAAGAAAAACGTGATTTGGGGAGTTTTCATTTTCTTTTGAAGTGTTGTCATTGTCTTTTGGGGGAATATGCAATGATATTTGAATATTTAAATTACAACCCCTAGTTATTTAATAATGTTGAATATGGTTAGTTGAAGATGATTTGTTGAAGAAGATAAAGGGAGAGTTTAGAGTATAGTATATATAGAGAGAATGTTTTGTATTGAAAATAGTGTGTGAAAAATATATATATGATGTGGTGGCCCTTAGAAAAAATCCTTTTCTTTCCTTGTGGTATTTTGAAGTGAAAGTTGTGGTTAGAGATTTGCCTCACCCAATTTGGACCTCGTCTTCAGTCGATGACACATTTGAAAGTAGAATGTCAATGATGTCATGTCAATATTGTTGCTTTTTATGGCGTTATCTTCATGTACAAATGAAAGCGACACCATTATCTTCATGATGATCATGATGGAACAAACATGGAATATTCCTTAGTATCTAATTTCAAGGTTTCAAATAATAAGGTTAGGTGTGATACCCTCATAGTTGCTTTATGACTTTATTCATCGAATGGGGAACCGCATTACCTTAGTGACTCGTAACTGATGGTGAACCAAGTCCTCAACAACTACGAGAATAGATAAGATAATATGGCCAATTTTGTGGCCAAAGTAAAGAAGTTGTTGCCCAAGTTCAGGAAAGTTTAAATTCAGAGATATCAAGGACTAAGAACTCGAAGGACAAATCACTTGCAAAACTTTTGTCGGCTACCAAGACTATAACTCCCCGTATTTTTAAATATTTAACATTGATTATTGCTTGCTTGTATGGATGTTATGTTATGTATTGTGATATTGATTGCCGATCCTAATTACAATTAATTCAGAAATTATATTATATACGAACCTTTCGTAATTTAATAAGAGCATTTATATTTATTTTACATTATAAGTGTGTATCGTTAAACTGGGCTCTAGGGAATATTGACGCCCAAACTAGCATTGTTAGTTTGCTAGATTGGACCACAGGGTTGGGTAACCACTAGGGATAAGTTTTGGGAGCATATAGTTAGTGTTTTGGTCTTATCTGGGGTGTCTAAATTAGGCTTTAGGAGAGCTGCGAAAATTCGAGGATCTAAGTAAGGGTGTAACTCTCATAATTAACATAACAAAATAAAGGAATAAACGCTTGCTATAGAGGAGGGGGTTGGAGAGAAAGAAATATAACAAAAAAATTTAACGCTAAATACGTATCTATCTTGCATTGCTTTTCACTTATTTATGATTTAATGCTACTAATAATCCAAGTTATATTTAATCATATGTTAGGGATTAAATCTTATATTAAATCATGAAGAACGAGATTTGTTCATTGATTTATGTTTAGACCTTATTAAATTCATTAGAGGAATGTTATATATTGATGAATTACATGCTAAATTAAGGATTATGATAAAAATATGATATTTAATTATTAAAATCAAAATTATATTGAACCGATATAAAGAACATGAAGATATTGATGACTATGCCTTTTATATGATAGTTAACCTTATTAATAGATATATATTGTCGGACCATTATTATAATCCTTTAAAAATCATATTAGGATTTTTTTGGGAGTGATCATAGGTTAGGAAAACCTTTGGTTGCGAAGTAAAATGATGAAAGTAAAAGAAATTAAGTATGGGGTCAATTTTGTAATATTATGTCATTTTTGGTTCCCCAGTCATGGGCTAATCGATCGAGGTCCCAAGGCCAATTAATCAGGTTCATGAAGGGGCTAAAAAATCTCATTTTATAAGTATTTTGAATTAAAGATTAAGGTAATGACCTATAGACTTTTCATAAGTTTTTGGTTAGGATATAAGTGTTTCGATCCTATATTGTTAGGAGGAGTGTCTATATATATATATGGAAGCTCGAGTACGAGAGCCTCATTATGGCACCCCTTACGGGATTTTTTTAAAAATCCAAAAACCATTTTATTTTTATTTTTGTGTGGATTTTAAACATTTCAAGGAACCTCTAGCAAAACAGTTAAATTTTTTTTGGGGTATTTTAAAAAAAGTCATTTATTTTTTATTTTTTGTGGGTTTTAAACATTTCAAGGGACCCTAAAAAATCATTTAAAAATGATTCTTTTTGTGTTTTAAAAAAAGGTTTATATTTGATAGTTTTAAAGTGCTTAAAAACTATCAAATATTGACCCATTTTTTTTAAAATACGAAAAAAAAAATCATTTTGAGCTGATTTTTTTGGGCTCCCCTGAAATGTTTAAGACCCTTACAAAAAAATCAAAAACAAAATGTTCTTTGGATTTAAAAAAATCCCATAAGGGTCCTGTGAGTAAAGCTCGCGTATGGGAGCTCGACCCCATATATATGCATAATTGAAGTTAGCTCAGGGGATATATAACCTGATATATATGGTTAGGATTGTAAACCGTATTCGAACACAAGTATTTGTTGACTGTGTGCTTTGTGTGCTATATGTGGACATACTAGGGGTGTGTGAGTAATTCATGAGGAACCTATTAGTGGAAATTTAATAAGATTGTTCATATGACTAGGTTCTATGCCCCTAGCTGGTAATGCAAGCTAAGTATAGGTCTAGATCCTTATCGTACGTGTAGTTGGTCAATCGTATTGTGATAGGAAGACATAAGAGGTTTGATTTCTAATGTAACCTTAGTATATGATTATATGGTGGTGTGATGACTTAGTGATTTTCCCATTTATGCGTCCGTTTACAATTAATCCATTAGGGGTGGGACCTCGAGAGAGGCGAGAGAGCCCCTTAAGGTTAGAACCTCGGTGTTATATATATATATATATATATATATATATATATATATATATATATATATATATATAT
Source organism: Sambucus nigra (assembly GCA_949130495.1). Lineage (NCBI taxonomy): Eukaryota > Viridiplantae > Streptophyta > Magnoliopsida > Dipsacales > Adoxaceae > Sambucus > Sambucus nigra. The sequence goes on along the minus strand of OX422218.1, from coordinate 487,956,909 downwards.
ATATATATATATAGCTTTGAAAATGTGGGGTGGTCCCTTTATGCGTGTGTTTCAAATCAAACCAATTTATTACCAAAAATTATCCAACTTTTAATTAGCACCAAACCAAGTTCTGAAAACCCAATTCTTACTTTAAACTAATTTTATCTTGATTAATCCTAAACATGCATCTAGTGATTAAAGTAAGTAAAGTAAAGCAAAGAATAATCACAACGCTGGATGTACGAGAAAAACAAAACAAAACGGAAAAACAACCTCGGACGGCCCAAGCTAGACAATCACTATGAACAAAGGTTTTACAAAGACAGATTAGCCTTACTCAATGACTCGATCCCCACGGGTCTTGACGCTCCTTCTGATCTTCTACTGTTCTTCAATAGTTCTCAGGAAAAAATTATGTCTTCTATAATACCTGTCCACAACACTCGACTCCACGAATGTCTCGGTGTCCACCGATTGGCTTTGATACGTCTACGATGTCGAACAAGAAGTCCTTCTCTTTTATTCACCGCAAACCCCTGATGTTCAATGGTAGAATAAACCTTCTTGGTGTAGCAAGATCACGTAAAACATATAAGAATGATATCTTGGATCTTTGCAAACTCTAAGGATGTGTTTATGATTTTTAAACCTTAGAAAACATGTGCAAACATGTACTGGATGGCAAACTATTTTTTTGTAGAATGCACACTTACAAAAGTCTGACGAAAACACGCTTTAAATAAGATTTAAATGCCGCCTCAAAAATTGTGGTGTTCGAACGACATAGGGCTATCGTTCGAATGACATAGGGTTGTCTTTTGCGCGACATAGCCATCTCGTTTGAACGAGATTGGTTGTCGTTTGAACAAGCCCATGTGTCAATTTGACTCTTTGACGTTTTGATAAAAAAACGGCTCTTCCAAAAGAGATCCACATAAGTCAAACTCCTTTTCGAGCTTATCAGAATAAAAACGTAGTGTAAACAATTAAAATAGTTTTAAAAACATTTTAAACATTTTTCTTTATAAAAATTACATCCTTATCTTTTATAAAAATAATTCCGAGCACTATTAATTATACCCATTCATACCTGAGTGGTCTCAGAATGCAATTAACTTTGAAGAAGAATAAACTTGCACCAATTTAGGCATAATTAATTCTTTGAAGCTTTGCCGCAACATCTTCAATTTCTTCAATACATCATAGACCAAGTGGGATCGTGACAAAATAAAATATCCCTATGACATATTATAAACACAGTTTTGTTCATGGAAGTAAGTCAAAACAATATATGGACTCAATTGGAAATTTATGTTTTTACAAATCTCCCCGTTTGACTATTTCGGGACAAAATTAAACCAGTGAAATGCCTAAGCCGGACCGTCAAGTCGTATGACGCCTAAATCCCATCCCATAAACCCAAAATAAAAAATTACAGGACACGAACTAATATATGTAGCACCGGTAAGCATGACTGTCTGAATGTGATGTAGACTTGAAAGTTCGAATCGCTGAAGCATACCTACACACATGAAACAAACAAACAAATACCCAGTGAAGTATGGAGGAACAAATGAAACCAATATATATATCCAAATGATACCAAACGATAATAGATACCAATATGAATAATTTATGAAAAATCATTTGTTAAACAATTTGAGCAACAAAATGATACCAATGTGTACTACCAATTTGAGTTATTTTGTAAACATGTGTAAACCAAAACATGCTCAAATCTCCCCCTACATCACATATTTCTCTCCCCTTTTTGTCTCGAATAGACAATCCGGTGAAAAGATAAACCAAACCAAGTATCTAGCATGAAAATATAAACCAATGTGAATCAATTTGAAATTTCTAGATAATTAGGAAACAATCAGCTAAATTTCATCAAGTAATATCAAATCAGTAGCTAGTAAACCAATGAATCACACAAAGAATATAGCAATCTAATTAGGTGTGATAAATGGACTATATCCAAAAAATCAATTTTGAACCAATGTAACCTGCATATAAACCAATCAGTCCAGAAACACTTCCAGCAGTACCAAAAATATCGCCAAATAAACAGTGGACTGCAAACCAATTAGAAGCCAAAATTAAGGCCGTCGTTCGAATGAGCTAGGGACGTCGCTCAGACGAGATAAGGACATCGCTCAAACGAGATGAGGACGTCGCTCGAATGAAGCACACATGTCGTTCACGCGAAATGGAGATGTCATTTGAACGACTTCTCACGACCAGGCAAATTTGCACATTTTTCTAGAAATATGTTATACTTTTGCCCAGTGAACAAATTTCCAGAAAAAAATCAGTGAAAGGCCCTAACAGCAGCAAAACAGTGTTAAGATAGTAAGCTTTTAACAAAGAATGCAAAAACTCATAAAAACTAACAATGTGAGTTATATGAAAACATAGTACCGATGTGCTCAAACATGGATATGGAATGAATGGGCGTGAAACTACAACAATTGAGTCACAATTCCAATACATCGAAACGATCAAGAAGCTCTAATTGATAGCGATAAATCATCAAACTTTATCATATCCATATGACAATTAAAGTGTGAGCTTAATGAACTAAACATACTACATGCACACAAATCCAGAATTTTGACGATTCTACAAATAATAGCGTCAAATTGCAATGTTTCAACATTATGATTAGTTGTGCAATCCCGTTTAAATTTTTAATCCATCCAAACTCCCTCAATAATATCATATTTTCTTTTGAATGAACTAAACTAATTTGGCCCTTTTCTTAGCATATTGCATTTTCTTTTGGGCTCTTTTTAAACGGCGGCTTTCACGACGAGTTAATCTTGAACTCTCGCAGCCCTTTCCTGTGAACCGCTCATCATTTTTTTAATTAAGTTCCAATTCAAATACTCACGGTAAACGGTTCTTACATGCACATATCTCCTTAAGTCTACTTACGCATAGATGACAAGATTGAGATAAAAACACCTCACCAAATTCAAATATGCAAGAGAAGTCAAAAATCCATATAAACTCGTGCATGTGTGCAATGTTGACATATATACAAAGTCGAATAAAAATGCATATCAACTTCGAAACAACCCCATATAAACAATGGTTAAGATCATTCTAAGCATCGATAATAATGACCAAATGTCCTAGACACATGTATAATGAAACGGTGGGGAGGGGGGGTCCAAGCACACCAATATGCCACATCAAACATGTGAACTCAAAAACAAAAACCGAAAATCTTTTTGGCTTTTCATATTTTGACTCAAATAAAAGCAAAATCTTTTTGGTTTTTTCAAAAGTTTTCTCAAAAAACAAAATCTTTTTGGATTTTTCAAAAAATGTCTCAATAACAAAATCTTTTTGTATTTGTCAATAAGACTCAAACAAAAGAAAACTATAATACAAAATGATACACATGTCATAATACTAGCAATGAATATATTATGAAGCAAACCAGCATATGACAAACAAGGCAACACTATCATCCTTTAGATTTAGCATGGTAAGAATCAAGTGCACCCAAATGAGAATCATGAAGTTTAATTCCTAAAGTCACTAGATCCGATTTTCGTAACCCAATAGTAGGTGTAAAACGACGCATGGGGGTTTTGGGAACCGGGAAAACTTTATTCCTAAACTTCCTAGGAGCTTGTCTAAGGTCATAATAATAACACCTAAGGTGACATTTCCTACCACAAAACGTGCAAGTGTAGCAGTGGTGGGAATGATTACCTATATGTGGACCTTTTCTAACCCTCCTAGTGTTTCTCACACGTGCGGGGGGAATGGGAACAACCCTCTCATCAAAACCTATACCTCCCCTATCTCCCTTAATTTGGACGATGCCTAGGATCTTATCTAACTTCTCCTAACTAGCTTCCAAATCAAACTTGACACTAAACAGGTCTCTCAATCTCTCATCCAACTCATGAATCCTAGGTTCTAGCAAATGACTACACTCCTCAAATGTTAAAATCTCCTTTTTTAAGGACTCCATCAAACCACAGAGATTGTCTCTCTCTTTCTCCACAAACTCTAGTTTCTCCCTAAACTTCTTCTCTCGTGCCCTAAGATCCTCAATCAAACTATCATTATTTTCTATGGCACACTCATTCAACTTATCTTGCAATTTAGAGTTAGCCTTTTTCACCTTCACGGTTTCGGCATACAACTCATTAAACGCATTTTGTAACTCTTTCACATCTATCTCCTCCTCGTCACTCTATTCACCCTCACTAACATGGGATACACTCAAAACCTCCTCAGAAGTGTCATGCACATGAGAATCATTGTCGCTCACATGACATGCCATAAATGCAACAAAGTTACAATAAATGGGGAAACTCTCTCCCTCTTTCGAATCACTATCACTTAAGATGGCACTATAGACAATGGGTTGCTTGCCCTCTTTATTAAATCTAGTGGGACACTCCTTAACTTTGTAACCGTACCCCTTATACCCCAAAACACTTATCCGACTCATCTCTCTTAGGCTTCTCAAACTTATCCTTAGAGGTGGGATCTACTTTGTTGTTCGTGAATTTTTCAAATTTCTTGGCATCTTTCGATTGATTTTGTAACTTAATAAATTTTTTAAATTTCTTTGCCAACAAAGTAACATCCTCAAAATCGAAATTGGAATCGGAATTCGAAACTTTAATTTCCTCATTCCGGGTTTTCAAAGTAATACCCTTTTCTTTCTTAGGCACTTGCTGGGAGGTAATCATGTCAATTTCATAGGTTTGTAAGTCACCTACGATCTCCTCTAGTTTCGTCGACTCTAACTTACCCAAGGAGTTTAAAATAGTCACTTTCGCATCAAACCTACTAGGCAACGACCTAAGGATTTTGTTAATGACACGATTGTCGGGAATTTTCTCACCTAAGTTAAACTACGAGTTGACAATATTGGAAAACCTGGCATAAAACTCATCAAAAGTCTCACTCTCTAACATCCTAATGGTCTCAAACTGTGAAGTGAGATTTTTAAGTTTTAACGCTCTAACCAGGCTAGTGCCCTCATGAGTGAGTGCCAAAATATCCCAAGCGTCTTTTGATGTTTCACAAGTCATAATTATATTATATTCTTCCGGTGTGACATGTGAAGAAATAGCGTGCAGACCCTTAGAATTATATTGTGAATGTCTATGTTCAGTTTCGATCCATGACTCGACAGGCTTTAAACTAGTGACCTCACCTACAATAGTGATAGGGGGTGTCCGTCCTTTCTCAACTGCTAGCCACACACGCTCATCAATTGATTTTAAATCACTTCTTATTCTCATCTTCCAATAACTGTAATTAGTGCCATAAAAAATAGGAGTTCGAGAAAGTTCATTAAATCCAAAATTCATCATTGAAAACACACGGGATCACAAAACAAATAAAATATGTTTTCTAGCTTTGATACCAAGTTGAAAATGCGGGGTGGTCCCTTTAGGCGTGTGCTTCAAATCAAACCAATTTATTACCAAAAATTATCCAATTTTTAATTAGCACCAAACCAAGTTATGAAAACCCAATTCTTAGTTTAAACCAATTTTATCTTGATTAATCCTAAACATGCATCTAATGATTAAAGCAAGTAACGTAAAGTAAAGTAAATAATATTCATAATGCCGGATATACAAGGAAAAAAACCCAAAACGGGAAGACAACCTCGGACGGCCCAAGCCAGACAATCACTATGAACAAAGGTTTTACAAAGACAGATTAACCTTACTCAATGACTCAATGATCTTATACCATTCTTTAATAGTGCCCACGTAGAAATTATGTCTTCTACGATACCTGTCCATAACACTCGACTCCACGAATGTCTCGGTGTCCACTGATTGGTTTTGATACGTCTACGATGTCGAACAAGAAGTCCTTCTCTTTTATTTATCGTAAAACCCTGATGTTCAATGGTAGAACAAACTTCTTGGTGTAGTACGATCACGTAAAACATATAAGAATGATATCTCGGATCTTTGCAAACTCTAAGGATGTGTTTATATTTTTTAAACCTTAGAAAACATGTGCAAACATGTACTGGATGGTAAAATGTTTTTTCCATAATGCACATTCACAAAACTCTGACGAAAACACGCTTTAAATAAGATTGAAATGCCTCCTTGAAAACCGTGTCGTTCGAACGACATAGGGTTGTCGTTCACGCGACATAGCCATCTCGTTTGAACGAGATTGGTTGTCGTTTGAACGATCCCGCGTGTCAGTTTGACTTTTTGACTTTTTGATAAAAACGTCTCTTCCAAAAGAGATCCAAATATGTCAAACTCCTTTTCGAGCTTATCAGAATAAAAACGTAGTGTAAACATTTAAAACGGTTTTAAAAACATTTTAAACATTTTTCTTTATAAAAATTACATCCTGATCTTTTGTAAAAACAATTCCGAGCACTATTAATTATTCGCATTCATACCTGAGTGATCTTAGAATGCAATTAACTTTGAAGACGAATAAACTTGCACCAATTTAAACTTCGGCATAATTAATTCTTTGAAGCTTTGCCGTAACGTCTTCAATTTCTTCAATACGTCATAGACCAAGTGGGATCGTGACAAAATAAAATCTCCCTATGACATATTACAAACACTATTTTGTTCACGGAATTAAGTCAAAATAATACATGGACTCAATTGGAAATTTATGTCCTTAGAAGCTTACCTATTTAAACATGGGGCTTGGGTATACACGTTTTAGCTATCTCTAGTTTTATCTAGGATATATCTTAGTTCTAGGTGAGGTGAGGTATCTTGGATGTGAGTGCAATAGGCGATGACATAAAAAAAATGAGTCACATTGAATATTGTTCAAGCAAAGTTAGATATTTCTTGAATATGTGGGATCTGACCCATGATGTTTTCTTAAAAGTCCTTTTGAGTGTTCTTAAGTTGGAGCAATAAGGTTGGGCGGGTTGACTTCCAGTGGTCTAATCATTATAATTTATCCATTGTTATATGTTAGATGTTTATCTATTTCAGTATTTCACTTCAATTAGACTTTATATTTACATATTCAAATATTTAATTATGGGCACGCGATGAATCTATATAGTCATTTACTTTAGATGGTTTTAAGTACTTTATCATGCGGATATTTATTCAGTTGAGATTCATATCTATTATCTAATTTTATTAGCATCATTTTATATATTGTTATGGATGGTTTTGGTTTTCATTATTTATTGTAGATGATTATAATGATATAAATTTTTTGACATCCCCTATATATAGCGTATAGGTTTGTCTACCTTGTACGTAGAAAATAATGGGTGTCACAATTTGTATAAGAGCATCCCAGTATTTAGTGTCCTAACTTACTTCGGACTTCCATTACATTTGGATTTGCGTTCTTTGATTATAGAGATCTATTGATAGGATTATTTTAGTCTTTATTCATGATCATTATATCATACAAAAATTTTATTTTATTTTAGATACAAAACACCAAAGGTAGGGAGTGCAGACAACTTCCACTAAGTTTGCCAATCGTTAACATCGTTAACACCATTAACAACTTCCACAGCATCAGGCACCACCGTCAACACCCGTGGAAATGGATTCCATAATTGATATAACACCTTATGCTAGTGTAGACATCTTATTTTATCACCTTGATTACCCTTGAATCCACAGCCTCAAGTGGTGATACATATTACACTATAGCCGTTCTATTTAGCTGAGATAACATAGGGCATTTGCCAAGAAAAACCTTCCATAGTTCATAGGAGACACTAATATTCTTCCTGCGAACTATTGGAGAAAGGACATCAACAGGCATTTGAGGATGGTAGGGTGCACTGACTCTTATGGGCACATGATAGACAACTTTAATCTGGTAAGAGATTCGCTATAGTGGTGGGAGTCTACCACCATCATCTAGCACAGGATTACTATGACTATTACAAAGTTTTGGACCAGACTTGAGGATAAATACTTCCCATTGGTAGTGCAAGCAATGAATAAGAAATAATTTTTTGATATTAGATCAGGTGGATTGTAAAATTGCTGAGAATAAGACATATTTCACTAGCCTCTCTTTGATTTCACCTAAGGAGGTTGAGACTGAGGCAAAAATGATGAATTTATTTATCACAAGGATGACATGGAGGATCATACGGGTGCTGATTAGAAATATGGATTACACACATATACTCGTATGGTGAATGTTGCCCCTATGAACTGCCAAGACCATCAAAAGTTTCATAAAGTGAAGGGGGGGAAATGCTCAATCGATGAAACAACTAGATAGTTGGTCAAGACAAAACGAGGTGAGTAGGAGTCTTTCGGTACACACGAGGCCCAAAAGTATAAAGATCCAAAACATGGGAAGCATCCCCAGAAGAGATATAAAGGTTATGATGATCGACATTGTTAAGGCCATTAGGTCCATAGAAGACGGACTCACTAGAGCTAGCGGGGAAAGGGCCAATAAGGTAGAGGTCAGGGTAGACATTGTAACACCCTGAATTTCTACATTAAATATTTAATTAATTCGGGAGCTCAAAATTACTTGCGTGATGTAATTTTAATTGAACTAATTATGGAAATTTATATTTAAATATTATTCGGGAAGTGAATGGTTAATATTTAGGGAAACTTATTTACTAAGTGAATAGTAATAATGTATTTACGTCATTTCGGGAATTAATGACGGGATATGTACTTATTTCTGCCGGGAGTCTATATAGACTAATTTGGGTGTGAAATAAGTATTTTTATAAATTAATTTGGATGCCAATTCTGAGTGTACGGTTGAGTCCGAATGGGCCAAGATAGTCAGAAAAGTGTACTCGGGGGTAGAAAACGGGTCACAGAACGTTTTTAGGCATAACCGGGCCCACGTAGGGACATTTGGATCACTTGGGCTTGGCCCATTAGGCAAAAAACGAGATTAAGCCTAATTATACAATTATAAGAAATAAGGGAACGACTAAATTGAGTTTAGAAAAGACTTAGTGATTTAGGAAACCCTAATAGCAGTCAAAGGCAAAGTTGGGGATCACAAGAGAGCCAAAAAGAGTCATCTTCAACCTTGGGCATTCACAACTCCAAAATCAGACTCTACGAACCCACAGGTAAGTGGTTAACTTGCTGTAGCATTTAAAGTGTATTTCAATTCATATTCATGTGATGTGGATAATTAAAGAAATTCGTTTTGGGATTTAAAGGGGATAAACATGGGGTTTTGCAAACCATGAATCTGATTTCTGAATTGAGTAGAAATTCATAAACAATCTGAGTTTTGTATTTATATCTGGTAAGATGTGTAAACCCGGATGAATTGGAAATGAATTGGTTATACGAAATTGATGCTTAATTGGGTTAAAGACTAAATTGGATTTTACCCCAAACTCGTGGAAACATGAGATAAAGTAAATTAATTGATCTTTTTGAACTCTATGGAGGTTCCATATAAGGTGTTTGATGTTTACTGTCGATGGGAAAGCTTAGTTTTCAGTGTAGAGGAAGCTAGGGTTTGGAGGTGTGCATTCATGGCCGAAACAGCCAACTCGGGGAAGACGAAGACATGATCGATCGATCGATCGAAGAAGGACCATCGATCGATCGATGGTCCGAAAACTTGGACAGTTCGCCCAGTTTTTAATATATAGGGGAATTAAATAAAAATTCTTCCATGCATTAATTTTTGAGCAATTAATACATGGGTTTAAATCTAATTAATTGTGAATAAAAATTAATTAGGACTTGAGGGCGACTAGGTGTGACATCATGGTTCAAATTAATTGGGATTTGGAGGAAATTAGGTGTGGCATGCTAAGGTTAAATTTTGGAAACTTTGTTTCAAAATGATTAAATATGGATTGAGTGGACAAGTCCGGGAGTAATGGCTGAGCGATACCGAGATGAAAATTTAATTAGGTGAAGGCTAAATAATTTAGAGTCGGGTACTTAGACTTGGGTGATGCTTTTTATTTCGGGGACGAGAGTAAGTCCGAATATATTGGTTGGGGCGATACCAAAAGAAATTAATGTGCAAATTAATTAATAATTAGAGTTGGACCATAAACTCATAATAAAATGGAATAGGCTTGTGTCACGGACTTAGTGTACGGTGTAGTCGGGATGATTTATATTTATATATATACGGTGCGTGATAGTATATATATGGTGTGTGCATTAATATCAGTGGATAGATATTATTATTATATACTCTAGTGCTTAGGGGGAGGTTGCGCGTAGTGGATGAATCCCCTAGCTTGAGTAGTATGGCGAGTATAATCCCAGGTCATAGCGTCCGTTATATGGGTGAGGGGTATCTCACTTTCAGGGAAGGAATATGACCGCCTCCAACATGTATGTAAGAACCAAGTTAGTGAGTGATTCTGACTTGGGGTAACTATGTTATGTGAATATACCTAGTGGGATAGCACTTTAGAGGCTTTATACCCGGTGAGACTTTACTCGGGGGAATACTATTATTAAATGTTATTTCAGTATGTTTGTGAATACTGTAATATGATTAAGTATATAATTAGGTAAATAATTATATACGGGCTAATTAATACAAAGCATGAGTTGTATTATATGTATCACAGATGTGAAAGTTATATGAAATTAAAAAGGGAAATGATTTAATTAAGTTGATGTTGTTAATAACTTAAAAATTATAAGTAAGGCATACTCGGTTAGAGTAGGGTGTTTTTAAGGGGTTAGATAATTTATCTAGTCATAATATGAAGAACTAGGTGAATTTATGTAAGGCGTTAGTAGTGCACTTTAGAGGAGGGGTGAGGATTTCCTCAAGGGAGTGCGGCACTAACTAAAATATGGAGAGCATGCATATTTATTTATTACTGCTAGTTAATCATTTTGCTAAATGTTTTTCAAATGTTTTTGTGTACTGACCCTTGCTATAAATTTTTTTAAAAACCTTTTAGGTGTCCAACCATAGGGACGCCAGGCTTGACTAAATTTCAGGGATCCGTTACTGCAGCATATGTGGATGTTGCGGGAGTTTGATAGATGTCTCACTCTTTCATTCTAGTATAGAGACTTCTATCAGTTATTTCGAGCATGTAGCTCACAGTTCATTTAGTTTTTGTCAGACTTGCTGAGATTGATTACTTGTCTTTATTTTATATTTGTTGGAGTTTGGGCCGATGGTTTATTCGGTTAGTTACTTATTTGTGAATGGTTGTTCCAGTAAATTGTGATTATTGTGTAGTTTTATTTTCCGCATGAGTTTTTCATTTAAGTTAATGAAAGATAAAACTTGTCACCAGTCTAATTTTCTCACTTAGGTGGTTAGTAATTTAAAAGGCGACTGTGATGCTAAGAATGAACCAACTGAAAAACCTGTTCTAATTAATTTAGGACTGATCACCCGGGGTTAATTAGGTGGGGTGTCACAGACGTCAGTAAGGAGATGTTTCCCAACACATATTTTTCTTATGGTGAGGTGGGATACATAGCTAAGAGGATAACTAGGTTAATCACAGTTCCCTAAGATAAAGAGGACTATTGGGGTCAGGCACCGTAGATCTAACACCATCAACTACTGGAACCACCCAATGTGGAAGTCTACCCTTACAAGTGCCGCCGCCATTGACCTAGAAGTAAGTCTAGCCACAAATACTGAATGGGAGTGTGTATCATGTTTCTTCGAGAGATGCGCATGCACTAGTGAATGCATTTGAAGATATTTTTATTATCCATAGGCGCTTGGGATATGTTTCATTTAATACGAGTGTTTGTTATTTTATTTGTAGAGCTTTTGATCAGACCACACATATCATAGATTTAGCGTCCGATAATTTATCACTAATAAACTCACCATTGGGACGGGTACTCTTATACGTCATTTAGTACGCAATATAAGGGTAGATATTGGCAGCTACACTTTGTGGCTGTAGGAACCCCGAATTCATAACCCATATCTAAACATCGTGATTCCACTCCAACTAACCGTTTATGCATCCTCCAAGTTCCATATCAGTTGAACCTTTTGTGGGACCTCTCCTGGGTCCTATAAAAGGCCCAATAACACATACATTTGAACTATCATTAACACTAACACCCATATCACATAGCCCTTGCTAAGCTATTGTCATCTGAGATACAAACCCACAGTCATCCGACATAACCAATGGCATACGACACTCTACCTCCCTTGTTTCACGTTGACCAATGACATCATAGCCGCATTTTATGCGATGATCAAATAGACTTTTTAAATATATCCATAGTCATGCCATATGGATGGAACTAGACTATGATGAACTTTCACATTCATATTGTATGACATAATAGTGTATAGGCTCCTTGGTCCTTTTTCCAAGCCTCCTTCCCATATATATATAGGACATTGTCCCCCCTTTTAAGAGGAGAATACTCAGCGAAACCATGCTTTTCTCTCAATTCATCAAAAAACACTCATAAAATATGCATCCGATCGATCATAAAACTCAAACAAAACTTCTCTAAAGCCTCACACAACCTTTAAAGCATTAATAATCCTTTTTTGGAAAATCACTTTCTTCTATTTACATGTGAAAGTTCTACCCAAATTAAAACAAGTTCATATGAATAACTAAAGATAATGAGGAAGTGTTTTTCGATTGAAGCGATAACCAAACCCTTCTATAACAACCAAAATACTTCATATATACAAGTAACTCCTTCCTAGGCACTCTCTTCTCTTCTCTCATGATTTTGATACACTACATCGCTCCTCTAGTATGGTTACACCATTTATCATTCACTTTATTACACCCATCACATCTCACTTTGTGTTATCCATTTACGACTCTCTAGGAGTATGTTAAACCCTCCTACCTCGAGTTTACTTTAAGTAAACTCGATAAGGATTTTAATTGATAATATTAAATAGGATTTTAATGCATAGGTTCCATTTTCAATAGTATTACGAAATAATCTCCCCTATCATCCAAGATAATTTTTTCATAGACATAAAGTTATGTCCTATTTCATAATCTACATTACAAGGATAAGCATGCTTGAAAGGACACTACCTAATGACATAAGTCCATGTCGTTCAACATTAGCTTGTTGCCAAATGGTAGTGAACTACCATAGACTTCAGAAATATGTTTGAACACTATAAACCACTATTCAAACATAATATCCATGCTCTCTATCAATATTGAAACGATTGGTGTCTGTTTAAGAACAATGGCATCCCAAACTAGAACATAGTAGTCGACAATGAAACTTTTCTTCACACTAAGGTTTTATTCCCTAAGCATTTTTGCCTCGATTGACATCAATGTTTGACCCCTACAAATCATTTTTAGCTTGATTAAAAGCAACACTCTTTCAATAACAAGCCTACTAGTTTCATAAAATAAAAAATAATTGTCTTTTATAGAGTTATATAGCCATGCTAAACAGTCATTAAGAGGACATTACCTCAAGGCATAAAACTATGCTTTACGACATAAGCTTGTTACCAAATTCCCCAAACACCATTTATTGGCATGTTACGCATATGTCATTACACACTTTACTATCTTTTCTAAACTCACACATAATCCAAACATACACACAAAACTTTTCCATATTTGTTATATTTGCACACAAACATGCACACACACTTTTCTATCTTTTCCATATTCACACATGTGCACACACTTTGTTATCTTTTCCATGTTCGCACATGTGTCAAACACATGCAAGTTGAAGAAGGTCGACGTGGATACTCTTGTTATGGGTTTTTTAAGATTAGATTTTAAAGGCATATTGGCTTCGCATGATAACCCCCTGGTCATTAACATGCGAGTACACGACTATGCCGTGTCTCACATTCTCATCGATGGTGGGAGCTTAGTCGATGTCATGTTCTGGGACTGTTTTAAAGGTCTGAAGCTGGGTAAGAAGAGTCAAGTACCATATCACCTGTCCCTAATTGACTCTAGCGGAGAGAAAGATCGCCCGTTGGGCGTGTACGAGATGGAAGCTTACATGGTCAGCTCATCAAAATGGCTCTCTAAGAATGTGAGCTTCTTTATAATGGATGGACATGTATTCTTAGCCTACACTATTATCTTGGGTAGAGTGGCTCTTAAAGAATTTGAGGTCGTACCTTCCACCATTCACTAGATGATAAAATTCTCAACTTTTTATGGAGTAGGAGAAGTATAGGGTGACCAAGTAAAATCTTAGGAATGTTAATTTACATTGATCGAGGAAAGGGAGTCCCATAAAAGAAAAATGACATCATACAACATCAACATTCTTGACCCAAGGGAAGAGAGGAAGCTTAAAAAGGATGAACCCTCTAAAGAGGTAGAATCCATCATCCTTAATGAGGATGTGACAAAGAAAGATATCTAAATCGGTTCATCCCTAAAAGTAGAGGTAAAAGAGGAGCTAGTGAAGATTTTTAGAAAGAGACAAAGTATTTTTTTTCCTGTAGCTATGGAGATTTGTTAGGGATTGATCCCAAAATTATCTGCCATCGACTAAATATCAATGAAAATGTGAAGCCAGATAAGCAGAGATACAGAACTTTTGCGTGAGATATGTTCGAGATCATTCAGGATGAGGTTAAAAAATTGCAGGTGGTAGACTTCATTAAAGAGCTCCAGTATCCAAACTATCTCTCTAACGTCGCCATCGTATCGAAACAGAATGGGAAGTGGAGAATGTGTGTGGAGTTAACGAACCTTAACAAATCCTTCCCTAAAGGCAATTTTCCTCCACCTCGGGTCGACCACATGATGGATGCCACAATCGGGCATGATCTTATGAGTTTTATGGACTCATATTATAGGTATAAGTAGATCTTCATGCATGAAAACAATACTGAGAAGAATTCTTTTATCACTAATAATGGAACCTACTACTATAATGTAATGCCCTTTAGCTTGAAAAATGAAGGGTAACCTACCAGGGGTTGGTCAAAAAGAAGTTTGAAGATCACATTGGGAAGACCATGAAAGTGTATGTAGATGACACGCTGATGAAGATCTTAAAGGTTAAAACTCATGAAGCCGACCTAAAATGCACCTTTGACACTATGGATAAATACAATATGAAGTTGAATCCAACTAAGTGCTTCTTCAGGGTCGACGCAGGGAAATTCCTTGGATTAATTATGAACCCGAGGGGGAACGAGGAAAACCCCGCAAAGAATAAAGCTCTGATTGATATGCAAACACCAAAGATGATCAAGGATGTGCAGAGGCTGACTGGACGAGTTGTAGGCCTTAATAATTATGTCTCTTGAGAAACTGACAAGTGTTTATTCTTCTTCAAGATATTGAGGAAAGCCTTCGTCTAGGACGAAGAGTGTGAAAGAGATTTTCAAGAGTTGAAAATGTATTTGGGATCACCAATGTTGATATCTCAACAAATACAAGGAGAGAAATTGTTTTTATACTTAGCCATTTTAAAATCAACCATTAACACAACCATCATTCGAGACGATGATGGGCTTTAGAAGTCATTTTATTTCAATAGCAAAGCCTTGCAAGGGGGAGAGCTAAATTACCCCAAGATGGAAAAGTTGGCTTATGCGTTGATCCATGCCTCTAGAAAGATGAAACCCTACTTCCAGGCACATACAATGGTGGTGCTCACTGACATTCCAAGAGGCAAGTCATTCATAAACTTGAGGAATCGAGTAGGTTAATGTAACAACCCGGATTTTTAAATGAGTATTTTTAAATAAAAAATTAGAATATTCGAGAAAAAAACAATTTTTTGAATTTTATAAATTTATTGGTTAAATATGTTGGTTATGATTTTAGAAGAATAGAACTTCAAGCGAAATTGAAATCAGATTTAAAACGAATTTTTAATAGAATTTTTAATATTTTGCCTTATGGCATTTTTAAGAAAAAATGTTAGATTTTAGGCATGATCGATCGATCGATGATTTTCATAGATCGATCGATGGTCCCATAATCTGTGCGCGGCAGTTCGTCATTTTGACGAAATAAAGAAATTTAAATATATTTTTAACTCCCAAACTTTACTATATAAACGGAGCTCGGGATTTGATTTCTAACACACAACTCTTAGAAACCCTTAGTAGCCAACCCCCTATTTTCTCATAATCTTCCACCTCCAAAACCCAAACCTTCATTAAAACAGATTTTCAAGCTTTATTTTGGGGGTCAAAACAGAAATATTGCAAGGTGGTCCAAGAGGGTTCTTCGATAAATTTTTCGAGGAGAACCCAAATCTCTCGTCAATTTCAACATCTAAAAATCAGGCATGTTTTATCCTGTTATTTTCCTTTAGTGTTATATGTCTTGATTATAGCCTCCATTAAAAATCATGTGTTCTAAAATAAATTAAAAACATAATATTTTGAAGAAATTAATTACGGGACTAAATTGTGAAAATATTTAATAATACCAAATAATTATAACTTTGTTGTTATTTGGATTGTATTTACTTAGTTGGTGATATTGTGGGCATATACATGTAGAGGAGCCCTTAGTAATTTAATTTTGAAGTTTATGAAGAAAAAAAATCCTAAATTAATTAAATTACCTATGCTAAAAAATAAATAGCTATTATGGAACTTGCGAATAATAATGATTCAGAAGAATCGTAATAATTACGTGTTCTTAATTTTCCCATATTTTGATTTAAAATCATTTATTGGGAATTTAGTGTTGTTGAGAATATTATCATAAATTGTAAATTGTGTCACTTATGAAATATTATAATATTAAATATTTGGGGAATGCTGGTATTTTAGATAATTGGTTTTCACCCCTTATTATAGTACACTTGTTAGGTATGGGACTAATAAGTGAGCCTTAGTTGTGATTTATGCTAATTAGGTATGGGACTGGTTAATATAAATCTATGCGGGTTATATAAATTGGGGTGGGGGCAAAATTCTCTATATTTACCGTTGATGTGATAACCTAGGATTGATATCTAGGTGAAGTAAAATTGTTATAATCATCATTTATTAATGATGGGATGAAATTTTATTCTAGAAACTTTTAATTGGGACTAAGGAATATTTTGAGGATTTTCACATCGCTTTTAAGGGCGGGGAGAATGTATTGTGAATAATGAGTCTGAGAAATTTTGGGAAAATAATACCGCAAGACTGAAACTTGTATTAAAATTGTTGGCGACATAATGTGTCCAGGGACGACAGTTTAACTGGGTCAGAGGACGATTTATGTCGTTTCGTGTGTGGAACCTTGTCATATCGCGAGGATCGCAGGATAAAAACGGATCAGACGGCGGACTTGACAAGGGGATGTGTGTGTGTGGAACCTTGTCATATCGCGAGGGCCGCAGTATAAAAACGTATCAGACAGCGGACTTGACAAGGGGATGGATGGAAATATTAATGTCATTTTGGTGTAAATCACCCGTGGCGGGAGGACCGCTATACCTAATAATAAAGTGAGAACAATCTATCCTGGTTAATTCAAACACATTAACATCGTGGGACTTGGGTTAATTTAAAATAATATTGGTGTGGCACATTTAAACCTTGCGGGTACTTAGAAATTTATTGTTAAAGATTATAGACTCTCTTTTAAAATATTCTATTGTTATGGTCGATATGTATAACACTATTGTCTGGGTTCAAGGATCCAAATTGAAAGGAGTAGCCATATTCATGCTCAGGACTTTGGCTCTGACACATGCGATGACTAATATTTTCAGGGATTTAATTAGAGTAGCTGCATAGAAATTATTGGAGATCCTTTAGAAGTGCAACTGGAGCCATATAATTGTTTAGTAGTTTGTTTCTTCTCCTATTCAGTCGTATTTATTGTGAGACTATATTTTGGTTCTTATTGGGCTTTCGGTTCCAAAGTTGTCTAAAAATTTCAGTTTGGTTTGATTTATTGTAATAATTGAGAGACTTGGAGATTTCATGTGATGGACTTTATATCGCACTTTGGTGATAAATCAGTTGGATGTTCTTAATATTTGGGAATTATTTAAAATATTCATCTCGTGGATTAAAATTAAAATGTCTCATATTTGTCACAGGCTAAGGATGATATTTAATTTATTAACGTCCGACTTAATTTTTGTGGCGGCCGACGCCAGAATTTAGTGGGGTGTTACAGATGGTATCAGAGCATGGTCTTAGGCTTGTAGGTTATGAGTCCGTTTATCTTCCGTGTTACCAATCTTTGATTCCCTTTATTGATTCGTACTTTCTAAGATAGTGATCATAGCATTCGTGTTAGCGAAGTGTGGAAATATTAATGTCGATGAGAATGATGTGTTAGCATTAGAATGACTTGGAGTTTTGTGTTGATTGTTGTAATTGAGGTTAGAATTAGTAATCTCTATGCGAATATCTTTAGAGGTGATTTGGAATATGAGAGTTATTTTGGATATTGCTAGTGCAATTGTTGGTTATTATAAGTATCGATTTTTATGATGTGAAGAAATTTGAGAACCTTGGTGTTTAAATGACATTTAGAGATTTAATCGGGTGATGATTCGCGAGAGCGCGTGGTGCACCGTTATTTTCATAGTTATGTATATATATATAGCAGATATGCACTATATTTTCGACCGTGGGATTTTGTGTGACAAGGATTTGGCGTATGGGCTTCCAATTATGGCACTTTACGAGTAGGCATATGTGAGCCTTATTTTTTTTATGCGTTTGGCGTTTTCGTCAAATTTTGATGACGAAATTTCTTATTAGTGAAACAACCCGGATTTTTAAATGAGTATTTTTAAATAAAAAATTGGAATATTCGGAAAAAAAAATTGAATTTTATAAATTTTATTGGTTAAATATGTTTGTTATGATTTTAGAAGCATATAACTTCAAGCGGAATTGAAATCGGATTTAAAATGAATTTTTAATAGAATTTTTAATATTTTAAGAAAAAATGTTAGATTTTAGGCATGATCGATCGATCGATGATTTTCATAGATCGATCGATGGTCCCATAATCTGTGCGCGGCAGTTCGTCATTTTGACGAAATAAAGAAATTTAAATATATTTTTAACTCCCAAACTTTACTATATAAACGGAGCTCGGGATTTGATTTCTAACACACAACTCTTAGAAACCCTTAGTAGCCAACCCCCTATTTTCTCATAATCTTCCACCTCCAAAACCCAAACCTTCATTAAAACAGATTTTCAAGCTTTATTTTGGGGGTCAAAACAGAAATATTGCAAGGTGGTCCAAGAGGGTTCTTCGATAAATTTTTCGAGGAGAACCCAAATCTCTCGTCAATTTCAACATCTAAAAATCAGGCATGTTTTATCCTGTTATTTTCCTTTAGTGTTATATGTCTTGATTATAGCCTCCATTAAAAATCATGTGTTCTAAAATAAATTAAAAACATAATATTTTGAAGAAATTAATTACGGGACTAAATTGTGAAAATATTTAATAATACCAAATAATTATAACTTTGTTGTTATTTGGATTGTATTTACTTAGTTGGTGATATTACGGGCATATACATATAGAGGGACCCTTAGTAATTTAATTTTGATGTTTATGAAAAAAAATCCTAAATTAATTAAATTACCTGTGCCAAAAAATAAATAGCTGTTATGGAACTTGCGAATAATAATGATTCGGAAGAATCATAATAATTACGTGTTCTTAATTTTCCTATATTTTGATTTAAAATCACTTATTGGGAATTTAGTGTTGTTGAGAATATTATCGTAAATTGTAAATTGTGTCACTTATGAAATATTATAATATTAAATATTTGGGGAACGCTGGTATTTTAGATAATTGGTTTTCACCCCTTATTATAGTACACTTGTTAGGTATGGGACTAATAAGTGGGCCTTAGTTGTGATTTATGCTAATTAGGTATGGGAGTGGTTAATATAAATCTATGCGGGTTATATAAATTGGGGTGGGGGAAAAATTCTCTATATATACCGTTGATGTGATAACCTAGGATTGATATCTAGGTGAAGTAAAATTGTTATAATCATCATTTATTAATGATGGGATGAAATTTTATTCTAGGAACTTTTAATTGGGACTAAGGAATATTTTGAGGATTTTCACATCGCTTTTAAGGGCGAGGAGAATGTATTGTGAATAATGAGTCTGAGAAATTTTGGGAAAATAATACCGCAAGACTAAAACTGGTATTAAAATTGCTGGCGACATAATGTGTCCAGGGATGACAGTTTAACCGGGTCAGAGGACGATTTATGTCGTGTCGTGTGTGGAACCTTGTCATATCGCGAGGATCGCAGGATAAAAACGAATCAGATGGAGGACTTGACAAGGGGATGTGTGTGTGTGTGGAACCTTGTCATATCGCGAGGGTCGCAGTGTAAAAACGGATCAGGCGATGGATTTGACTAGGGTATGGGTGGTAATATTAATGTCATTTTGGTTTAAATCACCCGTGACGGTAGGACCGCTATACCTAATAATAAAGTGAGAACAATTCATCCTGGTTAATTCAAACACATTAACATCGTGGGACTTGGGTTAATTTAAATAATATTAGTGTGACACATTTAAACCTTACGGGTACTTAAAAATTTATTGTTAAAGATTATAGACTCTCTTTTAAAATATTCTATTGTTATGGTTGATATGTATAGCACTATTGTCTGGGTTCAAGGACCCTAATTGAAAGGAGTAGTCGGTATTCATGCTCTGGGCTTTGGCTCTGACACATGCGGTGACTAATATTTTCAGGGATTTAATTGGAGTAGCTGCATAGAAATTATTAGAGATCCTTTGGAACTGCAGCTGGAACCATATAATTATTTAGTAGTTTATTTCTTCTCCTATTCAGTCGTATTTATTGTGAGACTATATTTGGGTTTTTATTGGGCCTTTCGGTTCCAAAGTTGTCTTAAAATTTCAGTTTGGTTTGATTTATTGTAATAATTGAGAGTTGGAGATTTCATGTGATGGACTTTATATCGCACTTTGGTGATAAATCAGTTGGATGTTCTTAATATTTGGGAATTATTTAAAATATTCATTTTGTGGATTAAAGTTAAAATGTCTCACATCTGTCACATGCTAAGGATGATATTTAATTTATTAACTCCCGGCTTAATTTTGGCGGCGGTCGACGTCAGAATTTAGCGGGGTGTTACAGTTAATGGATTGGTCAGTAGAGCTAATAGAGTTTGACACCATTTATTTGTCGAGAAACATAATCAAAGGGAAAGCATTGGAAGATTTTGTAGCCGAGTTTACTTGGGCTACGAACGATGATGATGAGATTAAAAAGTGGTCAAGACAACAATGGGTACTTCATAATAAGTAGTAGCCAACATTGTCCAGGTCGATGTTGCTAAAAAATGTTTTTTGTTCAAGGATGGAATTTTGTGTAAAGGTCCCTTCTCAAAAGGGGGATATATTTGGAGCTAATTTGTTGATGTTTCATCTTATGGGAGTGGCAACGGGCGGGGTTGATAATGTCGGCCCCAGATGGAACAAATATTGAATATGATTTGAGATTCAGCTTCAAGGCTTCAAACAACGAGTCGGAGTATGAGGCCCTGCTAGTAGGCCTCTACCTTACCAAAGCTCTGAATTCTGGCCAAATAGTAGCCAGTGATTCGCTTCTAGTTCTTAATGTTGAGGGTCTACAAGCCTAAGGATGAGAAAATGAACATATACTTGGCTAGAGTCAGAAAAATGTTAATCAATTTTAGTGAAGTCAAAGTAAAAAGAATTCCAAGGATGGAGAACAGCCGAGTATATACTTTGGGTATATAGTCATCGATAATTAGGATTGAGATCAGACGATCCGTACCTATTGAAATCCTAGAGAGGCCGATTGTCAAAGAGGACGAAAATTCCATGAATTTTTGTTTAAACTTGAATCTTGGGGAGTCTTGGATGGACCACATTATTGAATATATTAGGGATAAAAATATTTTAAAATCAAATTCCAAAAGGAAGAAAATCAGATATCGAGCAGAAAAGTTCACCATCATCGGCGACGTTCTCTATAAAAGAGGCTTCCTACTCCCGCTGCTTCGATGCATCCACCCTTCAAAAACTAAATATGTCCTCCGAGATGTTCACGAAGGGTCTTATGAAAGTCATATTGGTGGGAGATCTCTCATTAAGAGGGTCATCATTCAGGGATATTTTTTGCCGAAACTTGGAAAAGACCAACAAAGTACATCAAGAAATGTGATAAGTGACAAAGATTTGCAAGTATTCCTCACCAACCTCGCAGTCTCTCTTATCCATAACGACACCTTGGTCGTTTGCACTATGAGGAATAGACCTGGTCATTTGAAAAACGTGACTGTGTGATAATTGATTAAATTCGCAAATTTTTAAATTGCCACACTTATTTAATTAAAGTCTATTTTTAAACCAAATTAATCCAGCCCCTAAACATGCATCTAAAAGTGCGTGTGTCAACCCATAAATAAATAAAGCATGTGACACAAATATTCAGGAAAAATTCTCGCGGGGAAAAACCTTTTATTTCATTATAATAAGTAAATCTCAACTTACACGGATTAAAATGAAATACAGTGACACACGAATACCCGCAGGCGTCGGTCGGTGTTGTCAGCAATGAATCCACACGCAGCTAACCCACATGGACTGCAATCCAATTATCAAAGGAAGAACCGCAACACTCCTCAATGGCACGCAGCCATAAAACTTCGTAGAAACTCCCTCCAAAATAGCACGAAGCTGTCGGTTGTAGAGCTCTCCCCACAAAGTATGAGCAAACACAAAATATGTTCTTGGGCTCCACAAAACAATTCACATAAAAGTAATTAGGATTTTGTGAATTAAAAACAAAATATTTGAACCCTTAAAATTGTTAGAGAAAAACTTTCTGCCAAAAGGTATTGAATTAAATCTGGGTAGATACACAAAGGTTTCAAAAGAATAAGACTCTTAAAAGTTGAAACTGTTCTCCATGTCTAAAACAAAAGCTGACATCCCCTTTTATAAGGAAACTTGAGTCGGTCAAAGGATCAGGATGAAATTAGACGTGTCAGCCAAAAGCAGGGTCGTTCGAACGAGAACCCCATCTCGCTTAAACGAGATCGCGTGTTGTTTGAACGACTACACGCGACATCTACATGTCGTTCGAACGAGATGGCGATCTCGCTTGAACGACCTTAGCATCGAAATCGAGGTGCGTTTACTGCCTTAGAAATTTTCTCAAAAACTTTATTTTTCGAAAATAGTTAACACCTTTTTAAAAAAAATATTTATAAAAATATTTTTTATAACAAAGCTTTTTTTAAAATTCCTTTTAAGAATATTATAAAAACATTTTTATATAAAATCTTTTTATAACTCCTTTTAAAAAATATCCCAACACTCTTAAAATGAAATGTATATGAAACTTCAAAACATTATCTTACCAAAGTTCATATTGTTAGGCTTGAATGTTGAAGGCAACTTGTAATTCGGATCCGTCTTTTGTAGATGCAATCTTCTCAATTCTTTGACGACTTGTAGCGGTATACGACATAATAAATTGTGACGGACTTATTAAAAATTTGTCCTTACAAATCTCCCCCTATGTCTATGCCGGAACATACATAAAAACATCTGAATTATCAAATACCAAATTACCTATACAAATCTACCCTCCCATGAATCCCAAAACTGAAAAGGTAAAATTTGCAAGTTCTCAAATTTCTCTTCAACATCAAAACTCTCAAAGCTTTTCTCATCAGGGTGTGCAGCATATCAATCTTCAATTTTGTATCTACACACATGAGATAAACAAAAATACCTTCGTGACGCATAAAGTTTGAAATGATATAAGAATAAAGCAATAATAATCAAATCTCCCCCATAATGCAAAAACTTCCCATAACATGATAATTCTTTCTCCCCCTTTTTATGATGTCCCCAAATAGATAGATAAGAAGAAACAATCAAAACATGGAGTGTCACGATAAAATGCATAGCAGACAAGGATCAAGCTACGCGCATTCAAAGGTATGTCCCAAAAATTTCACAAACTATTTTTTGATTTTTTAATTTTTCATACAAAAATAAGATACCAAAAAATCACACCATGGATTTAAACTAAAACAACCAAGTCATGAAAATGGAATGTATGGGTGTGAACACATTCGATAGAAAAATCAACTCAATAAATCATATGTGCACGATGCATACGAGTACTCCTAACAAATGAACATCAAAAACCTCATTAGATGTAAAGATTGTTGAATTTAGATGACATCGTCTTATGAAAATCAACAAATCAAAGTCAAAGTGATTTCCACACCAATAACGTCCACAACTATGTAGTTCTTTTTCAATAATTTCAAGGACATGCAAACCCGTTTAAATTCTCCATCCAAACACCCTCATATATATTTTCTTTTAGAGGAATCTGAATTCTCAAACATTGGAGAATTGGTGCAAAAACCTAAATGGCCCATAATTGGCATGAGTTTCTTTTTATTGACGATAAATTTTTCCAGGATCTTTTAAGCTCTTTGGACCCCCGATAATAAAATTCCTCAATTTTTTAGGTCCAATTTAAACAAAGGCTTAATCGCAAAAGATAAATAAAAATCTTTCGTAACCCTTCACCGTTTTCAAACAAAGCACACAAACCCACAAATAGCTCTTACATGCACAACTTTCTTATCAAGTTTTATCGCGCTTGGTTCATTTTAAGGACAGGATTGAAGTGAAAACACGCAACCAACATATGATAAGACAAGCACAATAATCAAATAAATCCGTGCATGTGTGCAATAAAGAAAAATCATGAGTCAAACATGTAGGAAGTAACACTTAATTACATCTTAATGACTCCAGATATTATAAAGCACAAAGATAACATGATATATTGTCTCAAAATACTATCAAATAGTCACATGAAAAAAATGGAATGATGTTGTGACTCAGTCATCATAAATGTCTAACCATAAACGGTGCAAACAAAATACAAAACTCTTTTTGGATTTTTCAAAAAAATTATCAAAATAAAATCTTTTTGTATTTTTCAAAAGAAAAAATTTATACAAAATGTACATGACATTACACTAGCAAATATGTATCATGAAACCATAACTAGTGTATGAAAAACATGCGAACACAATTATCTATATGATATGGCAAGAGAAGAATCATGTGCAAGCAAACGGGAATCAACTGGTCTAAAATCTAGCGTATCCAACAGTGATTTCCTAACCCAAACGAATGTAACACGTCGACATGGGGTTTTGGGAACCAACAAAACACTAGACTTTGAATTCCTAGGACCTATTCCAAAATCAAAACAAAATCTCTGAAGGTGACATTTCCTACCACAATATGAACATGTGTAAATGGGTGGAACGACACCAAAAGTGTGATCTTTTCTAATGTCCTTGGGATTAATTGACCCTCTAAAACAAATAATGGTTTTGGATTTAGCATTAGAAGCATGAGAACACGATTAGCCATTACCATCATTATCAAACCTACTTAAATCATTTAAATCATTTTTCAAGTTCAAAATATTTGATTCAAGCAACAAATTAGACTTTTTCAAAGACAATGATTTCTTTTTCAAATTTTCAATTAAACTTAACAGTTTATCTCGCTATCCCTCAATTAAAACAAGCTTATCCCTAAGAGTCTTTTCACGTGCCGTAAAATCATCGATTAATTTTTTATCCTCGATGGCACAAACAGGAACCCTAGAATTTTTTAAGTCCTCTAATTCTTTCTCTAAAACAAGGACTCTCTCATCACTCTTCTTTTTGGCAATTTTCAAAGAATCAAAATCAATACACAAATTACCAGCGTGCTTACGACAAATATCACTTTGAGTTTGAAACGCTTGCAAATATTCAATCTTACTTTTAAAGAGAGAATTTCCTTTTTCCAAAACTTAGATTCTTTTGTAAAGTTTCAAATTCAAACTTTTTAATTTTTCAGCACGGTCGTGAACTTTTTAAAAAATAGGTTCCTCATTAAATGGGCGTTCTATTGGAAAATTTGCGATTTTTTACAAAACTGATTTTTCAAAAAAAAAATCAATATCACACGATTTTACGAAAAATATGAATACGCGATAAATTAGCACGAAGTTGTGAAAGCACGAAGTTGTCGGTTGTAGAGCTCTCCCCACAAAGTATGAACAAACACAAAATATGTTCTTGGGTTCCACAAAACAATTCACGAGATTTTGTGAATTAAAAACAAAATATTTGAACTCTTAAAATTGTTGGAGAAAAACTTTATGCCAAAAGGTATTGAATTAAATCTGGGCAGATACACAAAAGTTTCAAAAGAATAAGACTCTTAAAAGTTGAAACTGTTCTCCACATCCAAAACAAAAGCTGACATCCCCTTTTATAAGGAAACTTGAGTCGGTCAAACGATCAGGATGAAGTCAGACGTGTCAGCCAAAAACAGGGTCATTCGAATGAGAATCCCATCTCGCTTGAACGAGATCGCGTGTCATTTGAACGACTACGCGCGACATCCACATGTCGTTCGAACAAGATGGAGATCTCACTTGAATGACATTGGCGTCGAAACCGAGGTGCGTTTACTGCCTTTGAAATTTTCTCAAAAAATTTCTTTTTCGAAAACAGTTAACACCTTAATGAAAACAAACATTTATAAAAACATTTTTCATAACAAAGCAATTTTTTAAAATTCCTTTTAAGAATATTATAAGAACATTTTTATATAAAATCTTTTTATAACACCTTTTAAAAATTATCCCAACACTCTTAATATGAAATATATATGAAACTTCAAAACTTTATCTTACAAAAGTTCATATTGTTGGGCTTGAATGTTGAAGGCAACTTGTAATTCGGATCCGTCTTTTGTAGATGCAATATTCTCAATTCTTTGACGACTTGTAGTGGTATACGGCATAATAAATTGTGACGGACTTATTAAAAATATGTCCTTACACTATGGGCATATAAGACTACTGAAAGAACACCGACAGGAGAAACACCATTTATGTTAACCTATAGGTATGAAGTGGTTATTCTAACAGAGCTCAAACTCCCAAGCCACAAAGCCCAAACTTACGACCCATTGGGCTACATAGAAGAGAGGAGGTTGGATTTAGATCTGATCGAAGAAGGAAGAGAGGATGCAATGATTAGACACTCGACCTGCCAATAAAGAGCAGCGAGATTTTATAACAAATGAGTAAAATCTCGGCCTATAGTCATTGGAGACTTGTTTCTAAAGAAGTTTTGGTAGAAACTGAACAAGCTACATCCTAACTAGCACGGGTCGTATAGAGTTATAGAAGAGGTTGTGCTAGGGACATTAAACCTGAAAATCTTGAGGGTTAACTCGTCTCAAATTTGTGGAACACCGATCATCTAAAGATATATTTTCAATAGTCATGTTTATTTCATTTATGTAGGACACGGATGTTTTGCCTGATTCATTGTACTATTTTTATCTCAGTTTTATTAATGTATCAAAGAGTTATGCTACATTGCAATGAAAAATTATTTTGTATTTATTCTAATTTAGCATTGTCAATTCATGCATGGTTTGTATGACACCTAACTATAGAACATCATTTTTATAGTGGATTAGTTATAACTCTCTCTCGGTGATACGAGAGTGTATGATGAGTCTTACCTCCTTCGTACTCTCCCAATAACGTCGAGAGGGTGGATTAACCTTATAACATCACTCATAGTGGTGAAGGAAAAATTGAAAATCATTGAACTATGGTTGTAGAACATCATTTTTATGGTGGATTAGTTTAAAATGCTCTCTCAGGGATAAAAGAGTGTATAAGAAGTCTCATCTCCTTCATACTCTCCTAATAATGTCGAGAGGGAAGATAACCCTTTAAACATCACTCATAGTGATGAAGATAAAATTTAAAATCATTGAACTATGGTTGTAGAACATTATTTTTCTATTGGATTAGTTTATAACTGTCTTTCGACGATATGAGAGTGTATGAGGAGTCTCGCCTCCTTAATACTCTCCCAATAACACCGAGAGGGGGGATAACCCTTTAAACATCACTTGTAGTTGTGAAAGTTACTATAATAAGAGGTAAGGCATAGTTGAGTATCATACTTAAACATAAATCAATGAAGATGAAAGTAAAGATCGAAGACAAAAGTTGTACAAAAATAACAATTTCCATTCACATCAAAATTCCATTCACATTCACATATCCAATCAAAAGACGAAGTTAAAGATGTTCAAAAATGGAATATTACAAATACAGGACAAAAAATAAATTTCTCAGTGTTACATAAACAGCGCATTTAAAGACCACATGCAGTTTCCCTTCAGAAGAAGTAGAAGCTAATTATCGACAATGACATTCTCGATCTTGGAAAAAACTTCAGAGGTAATAGGAGTACCAGTGTTTCCCTCCTTTTCATGGATAACTCCATCAACCACGTCAGTCATATCCTATGTCATCGTTGTCATCTCGGCAGAAGCATTTTGGGTCTCAAATTCTGCTTGCACTTAGTTCAGAGCAACGATGCTTTCAGAGTCTCCCAAGTCAAAGGACTTAAGAACTTCATCGACCTCAGGTTCGACCGATGCAAGATTGGGAAAAGCATGTTCAGCACCTGACATAAGGCAGTTTTGGCGCCCTTCTATGGGTACTAAATTGCACACTCAAATAATTTGTCATAAAATTTGAAGGACGAGATTGCTTTCTCCACATCCTTTTTAAAAATCAACATTATTCTCTTTGACCAATGCATCCAATTTAGCCCCGTGGTCCATCCTCTGGGCCTTTAGCATCTCCTTGTTCCATATATCTATATCATCGATCTCCTTTTTATGATTAGCCTCGAGATCTTGGAGCTTCTTCTTCAACTCTTCATTCTCTTTGATGGCATACTTAGCCTTCATGATCTTCTTGGTGGACTCCTTCACCCATAATTTCATGTTTTGAAGTGCAATAATAGACTGCAAGATAAAAAAAAATCAATACAAGATGATACAACAGTTTTATGTTTTAAGGACAATAATATTTACCTGAGTAGTCTGATGAAGAGCAAAGTCAATGACCTGAGAGAGGTCATGGGCATCAAAGTACCGATTATTACACTCAAGGATAATCGCTACAAAGGCCGCTCAGTCCTTTCGTTGACTACTAAACAACGAGTTGGTCAACATACTGTGTTGTGCCAGACGAGCCACAACCACGGATTCATCAAAAATTGGGAAGGCAACATCCCTAGTAGCCTTGAACTAGGCTTCCTTCTTTTTCTTAGGCGGCTAGGAGGGTCGGCACTTGTGCCCTTAGGCACATCCTTCCTCTTTTTCTATCCCTTAGCTGTAGAGAGACTTCTAGTGGTCATTTTCTTATGTGGGTGAGATGACACAGTTTTCCTTATTACAAGTTTGGATAGAAGTTTTCCAATAATAGGTACTACTATTTACCAAACTTCATCAGAAACTTTTGATGGACGACCTTCAAATAAAGAAAAATTATAAGTATCGATAAATTCAACTAAAAAAGGATGACCGTAAAGTTAATGAAATCAACAATCAATAAAATTTAGGCTTACACAGCAAGGTAAGGGGCAAGCCCTAGCCATGTCTAGGCTAGAAGATCCGATTCCATCAGATCCTCAAATATGATTAACCTCTTCTTTTTTACCAGAGGTATAAAGGTGATAAATATTTATCCGGCCATCTATGCTGAGGTTGGGATCATGTTTTGTGACCATGGATACCTTACCCCACTTTTGGGGGACCCTCGGCTCATTATCACTTAAAGGGACATCACCATCAAACTCCAAAACACCGTAGATAAAAAAGTATCAAGACTTCCAATCATGATTGAAAGTTTGGTTAATATGTACGAGTTTCTTATCAGAACACTGAGCCATAAAATGATAATAGTAGGGTGCAAATTTTTGGGTAAAGACCGTGTAACAGGCCATGAAGATTTGAATTAGAAGGTCGGCCTTATATGCCAACTTCTAAAGTTGAATTGCCCTAAATAATATCCTCTATGCATTGGGGGTCAATTGTACAGGGGAGAGGCCTTTGTGCAAAACATTTCTCAGTGGTGTGTCCGTGATCGTGGTGGAACTCGCACCACTTGCTTTTATCCCTCTTGTGATGAGGGGCCTTCATCTTTTCTATCCATATTAAGTATCGGTCAATTTATATTTCATTCACGATCATCTATGGAGTGGATGTTAATAGAGTATAGTCAGCTAACTTATCATCCGTCGACCTCTTCTTATCTCCCTTTCCTTTGAACTTTTGGGATTTACTTCCACTTGCTCCTTTATCATCATCTCCTTTGACCACCATGGACTCATTCATGTTCATAACTCACGCCATCATGGTCAAAAGTTTTGCCATGGACTTTAGAAGATCTTCGGCCAACTTTTATAGGATTTTTCCCTTCTTGAATCCTCCCATTATTGTATTCATTGCAATATTTTCATCATAGTCTTCCACCTCCAGTTTTTCTTTGTTAAAGTGAGCTATTTAGTCTCGTAGAGACTCATTTTTGCCTTATATGACATACAACAAGTGGGTGGTCTTCTTTTGGGGTTTTACTCCAAAACAAAAGCAATGGATGAACCTCTCAGCTAGTTGCTTGAAATTATCAATCGAGTTTCTGGGAAGGGAGGTTTACCATATGTGAGCAGCTCTAGTGAGGGTGCTTGAGAAGGATCAACACCTTATCTCATTAGAGACTAAAAAGATGTATGCAGCAGATAGGTATATTTCCACATGGTGGACGGGATTGGTTCTTCCATCATATTTTGGGGTGACAACCGATGGCTTGAACTTAGTCAGGATTAGGTAGATTAGTATTCTTGCGACGAATGGTGAGCTTTCCATATAACCTCTCAGCAGGGGATCTTGGATCTTCAAGATGTCAGCAATCTTGTCTTCAAGACTCTGGAGGTTCCATGTATTGTCAGCTGCTTCCACTTCTGCATTACCTCCCTCGGCTGTTATAGCATTATCACTGGCTCCTTCCTTATCGGTCGGGTGCTACACAGGTTCTCGATCGGCTATTCTTTGTTGACTATTAACCTACCTTTGTTCCTTGTCTCGGCCACATAAAGGCCAATTTCCATCACATCTACCATTTTTTTAACCAACTGATACCTGAAGAGTCGGTCTCTCAAATCACCCATCGGGTTGAGTCTATCAAAGGCAGACCCTCTACTGAGTTTGTTAGATGATGAAGGATGGGACCGACCATCTCACCTCGGCTCGACCTGCCATTGTTTACTCTGATGCCTTAAATTAGGCGTATAGTATCCCCAGATATCTCATAGGGTTCCCAATATTCCTCATCATCACATTGGTTAACTTCAAATTCTTATCCTTTCTTCCTTAGGTGCAATCTCCTAGGGTCGACCACATCCCAACGCCTTTGTTGTTGCACTGCCTCTTTATGTGGCGTCGGGGATGGTCCCTATGTCACCAAATTATCACATTCCCTGGCGACTAGAGTTATCATCACCACTCCTGCACCAGTGGGCCTAGTTAGTATATTTTAGATGAAAGCAGCTAGTTGCTCCTGTATCTTCATTTGGCTGTCCGCCAATAAGTTGAGTGCCGCAGGACCTCAACATTTCTGACTGAGGCAGCGCCCGTCTAGAATTAGGGACAACGCCTGGTGGAAAATCTGATGTCATTGAATTTGGTGAACGAAAAGGACAGGAGGTGCACTGGAAGAGATAAAAAAATTGGAAAAAACTTGGACAACTCAAACCAGAGCTCTTTAAATAGTGGTTCAAGCCTAGACAACCGTGGGATTGGACCATCACCAGAGAATTCAGTGAGGAGTAAGATGTAAATGAGAGGAAGAAGATGATGATCTTTCTTCCCGTAAATGGTGACAACTGATAATACTAGTTATGGTACCACCAAGTAATATAGCAAGATCTGAATCAAGAATAACCTTGAAGGTGAAATAATGGTGGAAATAAGGTGAAATAATGGTGGAAATCAGATATATATAAGTAAAGATGGAGGTGAGGCAATGGAGAGATAGAGACTATAAAGCAAGTTGTTTGACCATAAGGCCTGCTTCACTGTGCATGTGTGAATGAACTTCACTATAAAAATGGATCTAATGGCCTTGTGATATAATTCACGCAACATTCTCTCCCTATTGTGATTTTAATAGAATTCTAGCTAGGGTTTTCAATGATCAATCCTTTACATTATTGAAGACGACAAGCTTATATAGTGCTTGGGTGGTGTAATGAAACCCCAAGCATGTAAGAAGAGTGTATAGTATATATTAGCCAATGATGTTAGGCCACCTGTCATTAGCACAGATAGATCATGATAAAGTAAATATTTCCCCATATGTACATGCGATTTGATTATAATTGTCTATCCATGTCGACTGATTGTGCTGAAGTCTTACATAACTCGTGGTGGAGATGTCATCTAGAGGGGTTTCGATCGAACTGAGTATGAGACCCCCTAAGCCTTATTTGATGATATATTGGAGGAGTGTAGTCTTGGATGGGTAGACACCAAGCCGAGATGGGATTGTAATAGGACTAATGAGGTTTTGGCTGCCAGGAGTGGCAGGCAAAACAAGATAAGCAGGTGGACAGAGCTATTGGAGAGTCTCGACCTGAAAGGATGGTCAAGGACAAACCTATAGTAATGTTGGATTCCTCATAGAAAGTGTTAATTGTAAGGTCGTCCAGCCAAGCAAGTCCCATGCCAGGATGGGATTACACTTGGGCATATCAGTGGGGAGTCATCGTGAGTCGGGGAGATAAGTAGAATTCCCATGTCGAATCCCCTTTTGTTAGATGCCCCGTCGAAGTATAATTCCCAAGATTCTCTATCATTTAAGGCTAAATGATCCTCATTTGCAAATTCTACCTCGTATGGTTCTTCATCTGATAAGGGTTACCCGGTGAGGAGGTCGGAGATGACTCGCCTTTTAGTGGCCTTTTATGTGACGTACATGATCTCAAACTCGGATAGCATCAGTAGCCATCTGTCCATTCGGCTATAAAAAGGGTTTTTTAAATAGATATTTTATAGGGTCCATTCTCAAGATGAGTCTTATGCTAAAAGACATCATGCAGTGGCGCAGTTTGTGAGTAATCCATACGAGGTATACACGAGCCTTTTTCAAGGCGGTGTATTTGAGTTCATAAAACATTATTTTTTTGGGTGACATAGCAGATGGAAAATTCATTTTAGTAACTTTCCATGTATTGTGATAACATGGCTCCAATAGCAGTGTCATGTATGGTCATGTAGGCAGGAAAGGTTGTCCTGATTGGGGAGGTACTAGCATGGGGGGGTGAATGAAATACTCTTGTATTTTCTCGTATACTTCTCAGAATTGAGTCTTCCCCTATTTTGTTGTGTCTTCTGTAACACCCCGCCTAATTAAATACCGGCTGGCCAGTCCCATACCAAATTAAAACAGAATATACAGTTGGCTCATTCTTAGCATCACTGTCGAAAACATTTACAACTCACCCAATACCCAATTAAGATGGTGTTAAAAACTTTACAAATTGAAATTTCAACAAAACCATTTTTAGTTTAAGAATAACACAACACATTTTATTCTACAACACTGATAACCCAATAAATAACACAAAAGAATTTAAATGCAATTGGAATAAACATTCCCAAATAATATTAATTCATTACAGTAATCCCAACAATGTTGAATGTATTAAAAAGTCCCGAATACAATAATATTTGACCTCGATAGAAAAGATAACTGAATCCTTTGGGCGACATACCCTAACTAAGAATACTGTGAATCAAAAGATGGAAGGCGTCTAGGAAAAACTCCATAAATCCATAGCCTGTCATAATCCGCTAACGTTGGCGTCCCTGTTGCTGGACACCTGATATGAGATACAATAGAAGAGAAAATATGCAAGGAAACGGGTCAGAGCCCGAATGTGTAGATTATTTTTAAAACAACAAGTATTTAACAAGTGAAATAAAGCATTTATTATGTACATGTTAGATCCAACTCTCACTTGCAATTCTCACCTCTCAACTAGAGTTCACACTTAACGTTTCCTATTAACCTCCTAGTTAATGGTTCCTCTTTTCTAGTCTCCATATATAAATTCCATTCCCATATCATAATCCCCGTATGTCCCATACCATACGTCACATTATTATTAATTTACATCTCTTCTTTTTATAATTAGTTTCTCATTAACATGAATCATTACTCATTAATATGAATCGTTTCTCATTATCATTAGTGAAGCTTTTCAATTCTATAAGCATAAACATTCATTAACTTAATTCCATTATCTTTCTCTATTCACCGTTTTCTACAATTATCACCGTAGATAGATTTAACCACAATATATATCCATTTAATCATTTAATCCATTATATATATATTCATATATAATACGGCACCCCGAGTCACAGCTATGGTGCAATGCATTACTCTGCTATCATGTCCCATCATCGCAGGTCGCCGAATAGGGGACTACAGGTTCGGTAAGATTCCACGAACCACAAACAACAACAAATAAATTGGAGGCGAACATAGTTCTCGTATCCATGGGTCACGCACATACCTATGTACCCACAGTCAGCGGACTTATCAACTCCCCGATAAGTCTTTCATAGACCTATGTTCTCGAGCGACAAATCAAAGATCCCATGGATTCATCAGGATATGACTGCCCTCACGCGCAAACCTCCCACCGATAGCAAGTAAGCTAAGTATGTCATACACATAAATCAATAATCAATAAAATAGGTATTATCATACCTATAATATAATATCAATAAGGTAATTATTACTACCCTAAGATATTTCCCATACGTAGCATTATATCCCTTTTAAATCCCACGTATTAACATATTATATCTTTACTTCATAATTTAATTATCCTCGCATCCTATAACATCTCTCCACTCCTGACGTCGTTAAGGTTCATGCGCGGAGCGTCTCGCAAAGCGAAATCCAAACAAGGAACCCCTCCAATACACTACTACTT
Source organism: Sambucus nigra (assembly GCA_949130495.1). Taxonomy (NCBI): domain Eukaryota; kingdom Viridiplantae; phylum Streptophyta; class Magnoliopsida; order Dipsacales; family Adoxaceae; genus Sambucus; species Sambucus nigra. Next base: position 487,922,064 of record OX422218.1, on the reverse strand, counting down.
AACTTTGTCGATCGAGGAGGTCCGACAACTACAACTATGCGATCGGGATAACCTCATACCTCTTTCAACCCAAAAGTGTTCTAAACTCCCATCTCTATCAAGGAGTCATACCACTACGCTCTTGTACTACACTCAGTCCTTCCGTAATCAATAATGAGTTTAAACTCAGTCCTTGATGTTCAAATTGTAACCCTAAGGCTACCCTCACTCAATACACAAGATTTAAATAGGTTTTTCCTCAACATATATTCAGTAAGAATTCACTAATATCCTATTGGTCCATAACAACATTTCTCCCGAATTACTACGAGTTAAATTCTCCTTTTCATTAAGGTTAAAATCGATAGTTTCAAATCTCTTATAAACACATCTTCTTTCACTTTGGATTAAACCCTCTTATAAACTTAAGGATACCCAGGTGTTATATTAAATCACCCTTACTGGTCCTATCTTTAATCCTCATACATCTCCATTTAGAATTTAACAAATGAATCTAGCAATCGAAATTCCATTCGATATAATTTTCATCATTTTAATCACTTGAATCCAAATCAAATTAATTCAAATCTTATCAAGGGTTTACTGATATTTTCTAAGTCCCATAATATCCAAATAATAATCTCCAAAGATCCACAAAAGGTTTGGGATAAGAATCAACATTTAAAAAGAAACAACTTTACATATTCTCGGGAGGTCGATCGATCGAAGGCAGGGGTTGATCGATCGATCCCTCAGGTCCAAGCCTGGTTTTCTGCATTTTCTGCAACTACGGGTTTCACCATTTTTACTCATTTAAACCTTCATATTAACCTCCAAAATGAGTTATAATTATTTCTACATGATATATCAACATATATGAACGATTTCCAATACTCTAAACATCCTAGAATCTTCAAGGGATTGGATTAAAAGCATATTTCTCACCTTATTTCCAGAAAATCATCAACATATTAACTTCAAGAACACTACAATGGTATTTCAGATTTTTCTTCAACATATTCATGACTATTTCATGGATTAATATCATCCTAAAACATGAGTTAGATTCCTATATCATTTCATTTTTCCAGAAATCCATTTAATACTCCATTATTTCTTCCAAACAATAACAATCTTCTCTTTTCATATTATTCTAACATGGACAATATACAAACTTAAATTGCCATTATCAAATACTTGCCTTTGCTGTAGGTCTAATCCTTTGGTGTAGTATATTTCAGTTGGTTGTCCCTTCTCCGGTCAAACTCCGGTGGTGGTTGGTGGTGGTGAACCTTGGTTCTTGTTCTTCTCCTTCCCAAGTGGTTTTTCCCTTCCCAAGCACTCTTACACTCTCTCTAGGAAGATGGCTTCTCTTATTTGTGAAGAGGAGATGAATAACCCCCATACACTTAATCTACCAATACTTATAATAGTGCCAAATCCGTAATCACTATTCATCCCCCCTAGAAAAATGACCAAAATGCCCTTTCGGGTTGTCTATTCATTTCCAAATGATCCGAGACTCAAAATTAACATCCAAATAGACTTTTCTGACTATTTCGAACGTTCCGGAGGCAACGACGCAGTCGAAATGACTATTAGATCGATAGAAAATAAATTTCCTTTTTAATTTAATAAACTAGTCCCGACACGTCCCATACCGCGTCTGACTAAAAATATAAATTACCGAATTTATATCATACAGTCATATCAATGACATCACATTCATATATTACCTAAATATCTTTAAGTAATATTCAGAATCATCCATTTTAATATCCACCATCCGGATAAAACCCGAATGAATTAATTAATAATAAAATCCAATTAATCCATTAATTTAAAATATAACCCATTTTAAAAGTCATTAAAAATCACGGGGTATTACATACTTCCCCCCTTATAACAGAATTTCGTCCCAAAATTCAGGAATATAAGTCATACCGATAAGGTCAACTCCGAGTATAAATCTCACATCGCAAGAAATCCAAGATGTACCGCCCATACAGTACATTAACAAAAATCCCCATTTATGTTAAACACCAAGCCTCACCATATAGTTTCAACTGAATCAAATTTAGGCTTTACCCAATCTTCCCTATTCAGTCCTCGTGACAAACGTTGGGAAAAATAAATGATCCGCTCGTATTGAACAAATAAATCCTGAAGTCACAATTACTTACCTTTTTCACAAGTATGAAAAATACTACAATCCAATCATCCAGGGCGCCCATACACCCTCTCGTACCGCTTTCAATATTAAAAGTTTCGCAAAGGTTGTAAACTCGTTTCCCAAAGACCTAACTTATTTCGACTCCCAACGGTTATTATTTTCATGCGTGGGGTGTCTCGCAAGCGAAATCCAAACAAGGAACCACCCCGATACACTACTTCCTAAAGTAGTCGGTCATCGAAACTCCTAAGGTCCTTAGTCAATAATATATATATAAAAAAATTTATTTAAAAAAATAATATCAGGTTTATCGATTTTAAAACAAAAATTTGGTTTTTATCGATTTTAAATAGGGTCTACGCATCTACTCTTTTATAGAAGACAAGATGCAGACATATGCTCTCATATACCACAAGTCAATGCATGCCGATAGTCACATCACGCTCGGACATGCCCAAGGTAAGTAATCCCATAAAAATCAAACCCCTGTGATAACATGTAATATAAAGGTGTTCCTCACCCCTCAGTGAGTCTACGTAAATAACGATGCCATAGGCTAAGTTTAACAACCCTTTTGCCCTCACAATATCAATCACTACAAAAAAATCAATACGCCTCATACTTCCTTAGATAGGAAACACACCCTCATTTGCGGGTGATGGTTGTTGAATCCCAATATTATAACTTTGCTCCGATGAGTCAAGAAAAATTTTACCCCAAATTTTCAGTTCTAGTTAATCACACTTCACTATATACCCAAGCCTTTTAATATATTGCCTTCATTAGGGAACATACACAATTCACGCATTTCAAGAAATTCTACTGATGACTCTCCTCAATTTTTCCATAATAGGGGTGACCTCGACTACGGTCATCATACTCGAACATACATCATAACCTCCTAAGTACGATCTCCGCTATCCGTCCAATGGCCCTCATCTGCCATACGTACGTAATGAAAGATTCCCCAATAAATGTTGTCGAATTTTATAGTTCCACCCATCAGTGGACATTAGGACTCTCCTCTCCTCAGTAGGTACTTCAGCTGGTACCAAATTAGTTAATCTCGTAAACTCTTCCTCATATTTCGCCACAGTTTTCTCTTCATGTTTCAAATCAAGTAGCTTCCTCCTCATCTCTGTCTGGATGGCGGAAGGCAAATACTTCCCATCAAATCGTATCCAAAAGTCTTGGATAGTCATTATGTCCCTCTCTTACATAGTGGTCGTAGCTTCCCACCATTGCAAAGCTGCCCCTACTAGCTTGAATGTGGCTAGTATTTGACGTTGAACCTCAGTGCATTCGATCATTCTCAAGTGCCCTTGGATATCTTTCTTCCATTGGCTAGCAGTCACAACATCTGATCCTCCCTGAAACTCAGGTGGGTGCGCTTTCTGAAAGGCATCCCTCGCTCGTTCCCATGCAGTAGCAAACACTTTCCCTTACGCGGGTGGCTCAACCGGTGCCGGTGCTGGAGCCTGCTGAACAGCAGCTAAAGCTGCATTGACTGCCTGAGCGACAATTGCAGCAACTTCGGCCGCAGTCATCATACCTTTATAGGCGTAAATAGAAAAGCAATAATCCTACTCATAGGGCTCTACATCAAAGAACGCTAAGATGAAAACACAATAAGCCGTACAGATCCTAAAGGACACTAGAACCTGATGCTCTGATACCACCTGTAACACCCCGCCTAATTAAATACCGGGTGGCCAGTCCCATACCAAATTAAAACAGAATATACAGTTGGCTCATTCTTAGCATCACTGTCGAAAACATTTACAACTCACCCAATACCCAATTAAGCTGGTGTTAAAAACTTTCCAAATTGAAATTTCAACAAAACCATTTTTAGTTTAAGAATAACACAACACATTTTATTCTACAACACTGATAACCCAATAAATAACACAAAAGAATTTAAATCCAATTGGAATAAACATTCCCAAATAATATTAATTCATTACAGTAATCCCAACAATGTTGAATGTATTAAAAAGTCCCGAATACAATAATATTTGACCTCGATAGAAAAGATAACTGAATCCTTTGGGCGACATGCCCTAACTAAGAATACTGTGAATCAAAAGATGGAAGGCGTCTAGGCAAAACTCCATAAATCCATAGCCTGTCATAATCCGCTAACGTTGGCATCCCTGTTGCTGGACACCTGATATAGAGATACAATAGAAGAGAAAATATGCAAGTAAACGGGTCAGAGCCCGAATGTGTAGATTATTTTTAAAACAGCAAGTATTTAACAAGTGCAATAAAGCATTTATTATGTACATGTTAGATCCAACTCTCACTTGCAATTCTCACCTCTCAACTAGAGTGCACACTTAACGTTTCCTATTAACCTCCTAGTTAATGGTTCCTCTTTTCTAGTCTCCATATATAAATTCCATTCCCATATCATAATCCCCGTATGTCCCATACCATACGTCACATTATTATTCATTTACATCTCTTCTTTTTATAATTAGTTTCTCATTAACATGAATCATTACTCATTAATATGAATCGTTTCTCATTATCATTAGTGAAGCTTTTCAATTCTATAAGCATAAACATTCATTAACTTAATTCCATTATCTTTCTCTATTCACCGTTTTCTACAATTATCACCGTAGATAGATTTAACCACAATATATATCCATTTAATCATTTAATCCATTATATATATATTCATATATAATACGGCACCCCGAGTCATAGCTGTGGTGCAATGCATTACTCTGCTATCATGTCCCATCATCGCAGGTCGCCGAATAGGGGACTACAGGTTCGGTAAGATTCCACGAACCACAAACAACAACAAATAAATTGGAGGCGAACATAGTTCTCGTATCCATGGGTCACGCACATACCTACGTACCCACAGTCAGCGGACTTATCAACTCCCCGATAAGTCTTTCATAGACCTATGTTCTCGAGCGACAAATCAAAGATCCCATGGATTCATCAGGATATGAATGCCCTCACGCGCAAACCTCCCACCGATAGCAAGTAAGCTAGGTATGTCGTACACATAAATCAATAATCAATCAAATAGGTATTATCATACCTATAATATAATATCAATAAGGTAATTATTACTACCCTAAGATATTTCCCATACGTAGCATTATATCCCTTTTAAATCCCACGTATTAACATATTATATCTTTACTTCATAATTTAATTATCCTCGCATCCTATAACATCTCTCCACTCCCGACGTCGTTAAGGTTCATGCGCGGAGCGTCTCGCAAAGCGAAATCCAAACAAGGAACCCCTCCAATACACTACTACTTAACTTTGTCGATCGAGGAGGTCCGACAACTACAACTATGCGATCGGGATAACCTCATACCTCTTTCAACCCAAAAGTGTTCTAAACTCCCATCTCTATCCAGGAGTCATACCACTACGCTCTTGTACTACACTCAGTCCTTGCGTAATCAATAATGAGTTTAAACTCAGTCATTGATGTTCAAATTGTAACCCTAAGGCTACCCTCACTCAATACACAAGATTTAAATAGGTTTTTCCTCAACATATATTCAGTAAGAATTCACTAATATCCTACTGGTCCATAAAATCATTTCTCCCGAATTACTACGAGTTAAATTCTCCTTTTCATTAAGGTTAAAATCGATAGTTTCAAATCTCTTATAAACACATCTTCTTTCACTTTGGATTAAACCCTCTTGTAAACTTAAGGATACCCAGGTGTTATATTAAATCACCCCTACTGGTCCTATCTTTAATCCTCATACATCTCCATTTAGAATTTAACAAATGAATCTAGCAACCGAAATTCCATTCGATATAATTTTCATCATTTTAATCACTTGAATCCAAATCAAATTAATTCAAATCTTATCAAGGGTTTACTGATATTTTCTAAGTCCCATAATATCCAAATAATAATCTCCAAAGATCGACAAAAGGTTTGGGATAAGAATCAACATTTAAAAAGAAACAACTTTACATATTCTGGGGAGGTCGATCGATCGAAGGCAGGGGTCGATCGATCGATCCCTCAGGTCCAAGTCTGGTTTTCTGCATTTTCTGCAATTACGGGTTTCACCATTTTTACTCATTTAAACCTTCATATTAACCTCCAGAATGAGTTATAATTATTTCTACATGATATATCAACATATATGAACGATTTCCAATACTCTAAACATCCTAGAATTTTCAAGGGATTGGATTAAAAGCATGTTTCTCACCTTATTTCCAGAAAATCATCAACATATTAACTTCAAGAACACTACAATGGTATTTCAGATTTTTCTTCAACATATTCATGAATATTTCATGGATTAATATCATCCTAAAACATGAGTTAGATTCCTATATCATTTCATTTTTCCAGAAATCCATTTAATACTCCATTATTTCTTCCAAACAATAATAATCTTCTCTTTTCATATTATTCTAACATAGACAATATACAAACTTAAATTGCCATTATCAAACACTTGCCTTTACTGTAGGTCTGATCCTTTGGTGTAGTATATTTCAATTGGTTGTCCCTTCTCCGGTCAAACTCCGGTGGTGGTTGGTGGTGGTGAACCTTGGTTCTTGTTCTTCTCCTTCCCAAGTGGCTTTTCCCTTCCCAAGCACTCTTACACTCTCTCTAGGAAGATGGCTGCTCTTATTTGTGAAGAGGAGATGAATAACCCCCATACACTTAATCTACCAATACTTATAATAGTGCCAAATCCGTAATCACTATTCATCCCCCCTAGAAAAATGACTAAAATGCCCTTTCGGGTTGTCGATTCATTTCCAAATGACCCGAGACTCAAAATTAACATCCAAATAGACTTTTACGACTATTTCGAACCTTACGGACGCAACGACGCATTCAAAATGACTATTAGATCGATAGAAAATAAATTTCCTTTTTAATTTAATAAACTAGTCCCGACAAGTCCCATACCGCGTCTGACTAAAAATATAAATTACCGAATTTATATCATACAGTCATATCAATGACATCACATTCATATATTACCTAAATATCTTTAAGTAATATTCAGAATCATCCATTTTAATATCCACCGTCCGGATAAAACCCGAATGAATTAATTAATAATAAAATCCAATTAATCCATTAATTTAAAATATAACCCATTTTAAAAGTCATTAAAAATCACGAGGTATTACATCTTCCTTGAGTATTTGGAATATGGGTTCAACAATGGTAGTAGGGTGGTTTATGAATCGACTTATAATCTTTATTTAGCCTAGGAATCCTAGGGCTTCCTTTTCAGTTAGGTGGGGAATTTCCCATATGGCTCTGACTTTGGCAGGGTCTACCTCGATTCCATCCTTGCCGATGATGAATCCGAGAACTTTTCCTTTAGTGACTCCAAAGATATATTTCTATATTTTTAGCCTCATTTTGATGAGGCATAATCTCTAAAAGAATTTTTAGAGTATTGGAACGTGTCCCTCATTATCGTTGGACTTGATAATCATGTCGTCCATGTAGACCTCCACTTTCTTGTGTATAAGGTCGTGTAGGATGGTCGTGGATAATTACCAATATATTTTATATTGAAGGGCATAACTGTATAACAATACATCCCCCATGGGTCATGAACCCTATTTTCTCCTAATGGTCAGGGTGAATTTTGATCTGCTTATAACATGTGAATCTGTCTAAAAAGGATTTGAGTATGTTATTGGCTATAATATCTACCAATAAGTCGATGTGTGGCAGAGGTAAATCATCCTTGGGGCAGACCTGATTGAGACCCATATACTCTATGCACATTTAGACTTCTATGTTGCCTTTGGGTACTAGTACGATGTTGGTTAGCCAAGCCGACGCTGAGTTGTTTTACACTTCTTCCTTAACTCTCAAGGACACTTCGGGTATGAGTTTGCTGAGTCTCTATTTTATGGGTTTGGCGTCAGGGGAGTGGGTATCTCATGCATAACGATAGAGTGGTCGATATCGGGTATGTAGGTGTGTAGGATCAAGCAAAAAAATCCACCAATTGACGAAGAGATTTGTGAGTTCGTTTCATTCATTCTTGTTTATTTGTGACTGTTTTGGATTTTCGAAATTGACTAAGTTTATAATAATTGTGTCATCTTCATTTGGAGACATGCGATTATTTTAGCGTCGGCCAAGTTTTTGTAAGTGTTTTAACTATTTTAGTTCCACAGAGTTATCACTATTAGGAGTGACTTATAATCCATTGTCAGATTCATAATCATCACGTGTAACACACATAGGAAAATACTAGAAATCACTGTTTATTATACAATCAAAAGGGGGAAAGAAAACATTGGTAATAGCAGAAAGGCCTATTTCACATAGGGATACATTAGAAGTGGGGATAGGGGGGAGTCTTTAGCTAATAGAACAGACTTAAAAGGGCCTCCGTATGGTGAGCGCTAGGGTGAATCCGGTAGAGGTCCAGTTCTTCAATGGTGTGATTCCCTTGATGTTAGAGATGAGGTGAGAAGGATTTTGTTATAGTACCTTTGGAGTGATGCTCGGGTGTTTAGGGACCTTGGTATTGACTGTAGATTGGGGCAGGCAGTGTTTCTTAAGATGGACCCCCTTTCCTCTGGGGGTGGCCCTTGGATGTTTTGGTGGGCCTGTGACAGGATCGTTGTAAGGGTGTGTCTCGGAGAATTTTTCAGCAAGAGATGGTGAATTTCTCATTCCATGGGGGTTCTCTTATCATCTCTTGAGGATCGATAGAAGGCATTATTTCAGAGGCGAGGACTTCCCCTTTTGTGACTTTTCGGAACCCTGGTATGACCATACAAATAAGAAAATTAAGCCTGGAATGGAGATCTTTTTCTAAGACATCTACCCAAGGGCCAAAAGTTCCCGACACCAAGTACAACCACTAATCAAAGATACCACAGATTCCAAGGGAAGTGACTCCGAGGATTTGTTCAACTTACAGATACTGGGTCTGACACTCTGCATGGTTCATTCAAGAACCACATCACTGGATCCATCCCACCTGATTAAAGCTGTTGATACACCTCTCCTCAATTGGCATACTGCGCCGGTTCTACCTATTGAAATCACACCTAACCCCAATGTTTACCCCATTTCTTCTTCTGTTGTCCATCCTTGCTCAAATGTATTCGACACCTACTTTGATGAGGTTCTCCATGCTATTTTTCCTATCAATGAAATAAATGAAGATTTTGAGTGTCTTATCGTGCCTTATATTAACTGTTTGGATTCTAATCAAACTTTTGATGATGATGATTTTGCAAATGAACAATTCTTAACTGATCTAAATAAGGTTAATAGCAAACAACATAACCGTGTTCAAGTTAATGATGAAGAAATTATTATTGTTAACCTCGATTCTAGTAGCCAACTGCGCGAGATTAGTATAGGGGCTACCCTTGACAAGCATGAGCTGCACAACTCAAAGAATTACTAAAAGAATTTGTGGATGTCTTCGCGTGGTCCTATGACGATAGGCCCGGTATTGATCCCTAAATAGCTCAACATGAGATCCCCACTCTCCCAGATTACAAGCCAGTTAAATAAAATATGAGAAAGCTCCGTACAAAATGATCGCTCAAAGTCAAAGAAGAAGTGGTCAAACAACTGAACGTGGGCTTCATTCGTGTGATCGAATATCCCACATGGCTAGCCAACATAGTGCCTGTGCCGAAATCAGGAGGAAAAGTTCGGATGTGTGTAGACTACCGGGACTTGAACAAAGCCTCTCCAAAGGATGATTACCCGTTACCCAATATCGACATGATCGTGGACAACACAACCAGTCATGCTCTTAAGTCATTTATCGATGGGTTTGTCGGATAAAACCAAATCAAAATGCACCCAGATCACCAAGAAAAAACCACGTTCATCACACCGTGGGGAACCTTTTGCTACACTGTTATGCCATTTGGTCTTAAGAATGCTGGGGCTACGTACCAGAGGGTTTCCACAACCTTACTACACGAATAAATTCAAAAGGAAGTTGAGGTCTATGTGGATGATATGATTATCAAATCCAAAACTAGAAAAGGTCATGTTCCCACCCTTCGAAAGTTCTTCGAACGACTGCGACGGTATCATATGAGACTCAATCCACAGAACTGTGTCTTCATCGTTATAAAGGGAAAACTCTTGGGATTCATGGTCAGTGAGAAAGGGATAGAAGCAGATCCTGCCAAACTGAAAGACATACTTGAGATGCCACCTCCCCGAATGGAGAAATAAGTTTGAGGTTTCCTTGGGAAATTTCAATACATCAACCGATTCATCATCCAAATAACCTCCATCTGCGAACCTATCTTCAAACTCCTACGAAAGGATTCCACCAAGGTTTGGAACGAGGCCTGCTAAGAAGCCTTTGACCGAATCAAACAATAAGGTAAAGGTTGATCTCATGGATACTAACAATTCATTATTGCTCTTTAGTGGTTCCTCGAGTAGCTGAAGCGATGTACTAATCATGGAAGCATTCAGCAGGGGTTAAGTCAATGAATCTCAACATAGCTATTAAATCGGTATCATTAGGAAATTGTATGGATAATCCCCATTCAGGCTCTGGTTGAGGGGTTTCTCGATCTTATGTGGTAACCTATAATACGTTGAGTTCACCATAATTAACTTTATGAATATTCCCATTGTCCTTGTATAACCTTTCTTCATAGAGGATTTCCATTTCGGGATGTAAGGATATCTTCATTTTGTCCTGTTATGGTACAAGGAGCCCATGATAGGATAAGTCCTCTCCATTGAGATGGAAGTGTCCATTCCACCCTTGATGGTGGTTTTTGAATTTACTGGATATGGCTTTGTTGTTAGGGGTGTACCCAAGATCGGCTCTTCCTTTATGTTCCATGGCGGCAACAACTTCGAGAGTTCCCTGTTGATTCTTTTCGAGTCCTAAACTTAGCATGTATCTCATATTTTGGATGATTTTGTGTCTATACTATGAATAATTGACTCCTCCTTCTTCATGTGAGAGTGGGATAACCCAAAATCTACTGAGGCAGATATCGTTGATATTATGATGGGTATCTAGATTGGGGTGGTGCTAGTATTAGCTACAGTGGCCCAGCCATCATCCCCATGGATAGTGATGACCTTAGTGTCAAATGAGAACCTGAACTTCATGCGAAGTGATGAGGGTAATACACCCATGGGGTGTATCCAGGCCCTCCTGAGTAAGAGGTTAAAGCTAGTTGAAACATTAACTACTTGAAATTCAACATCGCATTTGATAGGCCATATTATGAGAGTGAGGGTGATGGCCTCGAGGACATCTCAGCTATTGTTATTATAGGCCTGGTTGTCCATGGAGGATGATGAAAATTCTGAGGCAGTTTACCCCTAGATCAATAGTAGTGCGTAGGGGGCATATGTCAAAGGTGAAACCATTTTCCATTAGTACCTGGGGTATAATCCATCCACGGGACTCATTTATAATGTGCAATGCAAATAGATAATTACAGTCCTGCATGGGAAGGTCATTATTAGAGAAGTTGATGTGCTATTGCATGATGATGGAATCGATGGTTGAAAAGACTTGAGTAGAGTAATTTCCTTTTTGTGTAAAATTACAATAGATGATGCGGAAGCGTTGAAAGGTGATGGTTCAACTTTTAAACGAAAACAGATTTTAATTTAATAAAACAAAATTAAACCAATTCATTAATCCAAGTCCTAGAAGTTGCCTAAGTCATATTTATCAATATTAGTAAATTAGGCGAAACCAAATTTTAGCAAATGACTTGAATTAATTAAACATTTCCCAACATTTAATATAAGTCCCAATTAAATTGAGTGTGATAAATTAAACCGAATTTTATCTTGAATTTATCCTAAGCATGCGTTCTAAATTAATAAGCAAGATAAAATAAACAATATCACACTACGCCGAGATGTACGAGGAAAAACCCAAGACGGGAAACAACCTCGGACGGCCCTAGCCACAAGTCCACTAGATACGGAATTACAATTACAAGACAGATAGACTTACAACGACTGACTCGATCCCTCTCAAGCCTCGACGCTTCTTCTCGTAGACACCTCTTCCTAGCGGGCAACCTCGGAACTCCACCGCGGTCTCGGAATCCACCGATGGGGCTTTCTATGGTCACCGTCACCCGAGCAAGGAGCCTTTCTCCAAGTGGGTATAATCACAACGAAACATCTTCTTCTTTGATGGATGTAGAAGCAAACCAAAACTTCTCTTTGAAACGGAAGAGATAAACCGGTGCCAAAACTCCACGCAATTGATAAGTATATATGAACTTGGAATAACTCAATTGGGTGTACAACACTAGAGTGATAAAATATTTTCTATAAAAATCTCACTTAAACCATGAACATTTTCCTAAAACAAATTTGCTCTCAAACTCTCTCTAAGAGATGGAAATGGTATGGAAAAGTTAATTTGGAAAATGTCATTCCCGCACATAATAAAGTCTGAAAAAGTTGGTTAAAAACCAAGTGGGGAAGTGGGTGAAACACTGCCAAAAACTGCCAAAAACTGTTCCCGCCTGACAGCTCGTTCGAACGACATTTCGTTCGAACGAAGTCTCGTTCGAACGAGACTTCTAACGACGCTCCAGTATGGACTCGTTAGAAGCTCGTTGGAAATCTCGTTAGAACGACAATCTCGTTCGAACGACATTTCTAATGACAGTGGGAACTCGTTGGCAGGTTCGTTCGAACGACATCTGGTTCGAACGAAAAAACTCGTTCGAACGACATATCTAACGAACGACCAGAAAGATTGTAAAATTCGATTTTGGCCCAGAAAACTTTATGAACTTATTTTTAAAGTTTTATATAATTTCTTTCTTAAAACAAAACGCAGTTTATTTTAATCCTAACACCCAACAAACTTTGTTCCAAGATCCTATATAAACATAATTGCATTCATACCTTGGGAGCATGGAACCATTAGTTGATGACGTAGAAACGAGGCACGCAAACCGGCACATTTGATGAAGCTTTATGTTCTTTGCCGCTACGTCTTCAACAAACACTTCATAGGCTTGGGAATATTACTATTAAATACATTCCTATGAATAAATGTTTTTGTCCGGAATTGAGCCAAAACTACATATGGACTCAATTGGAAATTTGTGTCCTTACAAATCTCCCCCTTTGGCTATTCCGGGACAAAAACCAAACAAAAAATCCTAAAGGGCCGTCAAGCTCACTAGACTCAAAACATAACCCGCCCAAACTTGACTCAACCCAAGGATCAAACGCTTTGCCATTAAAATATGCCGCTTTAGAAGAGTTCCTGCACACTTAAGCAAACTTATCAAATGCATAGGGAATATCAAAGTATTAAATGCAATTAATTAATTACTCCCCCTAAATAATTCTCCCCTTTATCAAACACATGACCTACTTAGAAAGACGTCTCCCCCTAAGATAAATCTCCCCCAAACGAAGATACATAAATAATAGGATTAGATACCATTTCTCCCCCTATCATCATTCTCCCCCTTTTTGTTCAGGAATAGGCAAAGGATAAAGAACTAATAAACAGCATGTTGAAGGTTTAAAGAGATAAGACATGAAAGCATATGGGCAATAAAAGCAAGGCAAAGACAAACAAATATCATATATATATATATTATAAATATACCAATAGAGTACTTGCATATATATAGATATAAACACACATATAACACAAAATACAAAAGTTTGCACACTCGTACGGCAAAAATGTGTCATATGGAAACGGAAGTGTAGGGGTGTGAACTAGCAACAATTAAATTTAGACCCAAACACTTATGAAACGTTCACGGAGTTCTCATTTGATTGCAAACTTCATCACATTTAAATATAACCTCATGTGACAATATAGATTGAACTCAATGAACAAACATACACAATGCATACAAGCCTAGCATGATGATGATTCTATAAACCAAATAGAGTCATGACATTGAAGACAACTAGGATAAACGGACATTGTGCAAATCGTTGATATACCATCCAATTATCCCTTAATAAGCATATATATTCTTTTGCTTGTGAATGAATATATCAATCAAACATAGGCCTTGGCAATTGTTTTCTTTTTAATGCCACATATTCTGTTTTTAGGCCTTTGGATCACGTATTTCTTTTAGATCCAATAAACGGTGGCTTACAATCGCAAAGGATTTAATTCATCCTTTCGGAGCCCTTCCCCGTGCACATTTTTATTTATCATGTTTTCATTTTCACACAAATCTCACATGCAACGGATTTTGACATGCACTAGTCCTCCTAGGTCATAGAAATGTAGATGACTAGATTGGTAGGAGAACACCTCAAAAAGCTCAAATATAACATGTGACATTAAGATTTCAAAAGAGCTCGTGCATGTGTGAATAGAGGCATATAAAAATAGAATCCATTTAAACAATACAAAATCCAACTACTCCATATAAAGCATGGTAAAGAACATTTTAAGGTTTGATAATCTAAACCAAAAGTTCTAGCCACGTGGGAGCGTAAAATATGGGATTCAAACACAAATATATGCCACATAAAGTGTGTCAAACTAAAATACACACAAAAAAAAATCTTTTTGAGCTTTTAACATTTTTAATCACAAATAAATATTTACCTAAAAGGACAAACAAAAATCATTTGAACTTTTCATTAAGCTTAAGTTACCAAGAGGTAAAATTCAAATGATAAACAAAAATCTTTTTGTATTTTTCATTTAATGCAAACAAAATGAAGGATATATAATACAAAAGATAAACAAGTCATAATTTCTAGTGAGTGATATGAGATAAGGCAATGACTAGAAAATGACTAAACAAGCATACATTTAGCATGTGAATATAGTATAAAGTACAAACGCTAAAGTATGCAAACACTAACACATTCATCCTTTAGATTTAGCAAGGGAGGAAGCATGTGAAAGTAAATGAGAATCAACAACCCTATTTTGTAAGGCAACCAAGTCGGATTTCCTAACCCAAATTAATGAGGAATGACTATCTTGGGGTGTAGGAACGTTAACTATCGTGGTTACTTTACTATGGGGTTTTCTAGGAATTCGTTTAAGATCTAAACAAAATTTCCTAAGATGACCTTGTCGACCACAATGTGTACAAGTGAGAACATGTCGAAACGATTTACTTAAGGAGTGATCTTTAAAAGTATTCCTAGTTGATTCTCCTAAAACATTGGTTTGGGCATTATGAGTAAATTCATTACAAGGATTGAAGCCTAAACCACAAGTGTCATTTTTAATTTGGACCATTCCTAACATTTTATTTAGTTTTTCTGAACGACATTCCAAATCAAATTTGACATTACTAGAATCTTTTAATTTATTTTCTAATTCTACAATTTTAGATTCTAGTAAAACATTTCGCTCTTCAAAAGCAAGAAGTTCCTTTTTCAAGGATTCCATTAAACCCCTAAGGCTATCTCTCTCGCCTTCTACATATTCAAGATTCTCTTGAAGAGTCCTCTCATGTGTCCTAAGGTCTTCTATTAAAGCATTTTCATCAACGACCTTGACACTCTTTCTTAAACTAGCTTCTAACTTCAAATTATCTCTTTTCAATTTAATAGATTCTTTATAAAGTTCTTGAAAAGCATTTTGAAGTTCACTCACATTAACCTCTTCTTCATTTTCACTCTCACTTTATTCATCACTCTCACTATCATAAAAAATAAGAGAATCATGTACAATGACCTTGGAAGTGGCATGTGCTATCGTTTCATCAATCGATGAGTTCTCACTATCGCTCACATGACTAGCCATAAAAGCCACAAAATTTTTCTTAGTGGGGGAATCGGGCTTTTCTTCCTTATCACTATCACTAAGGGTTGCATTATATGAAATGGGTCGCTTACCATCTTTCCTTAGTTTAGTGGGGCACTCATAAGCCCTATGGCCATAACCTTCACAACCAAAACACTTATCAGACTCGTCCCTATCTAAATTGTCATTGCTAGGTTTAGGGATCTTCTCGGCTTTAGAAATCTTCTCGCTTTTATCATGTTTAGAAGTATCAAATTTCTTAAAATCATTTTTAAATTTATCTTTGTTAAATTTAAGAAATTTTCTAAATTTACGAGCAAACAAA
Organism: Sambucus nigra; assembly: GCA_949130495.1. Taxonomy (NCBI): domain Eukaryota; kingdom Viridiplantae; phylum Streptophyta; class Magnoliopsida; order Dipsacales; family Adoxaceae; genus Sambucus; species Sambucus nigra. Next base: position 487,905,845 of record OX422218.1, on the reverse strand, counting down.
GCCATGTCTTCCGAGTCACTTTCACTATCGCTCTCTACTACTTGTTTGACCTCTTTTCGGGCTTTTAAAGCAACACCCTTTTCAATTTTCTTTTTAGTTTTAGAGGGAAACATATCTAGTTCATAGGTTTGTAAATCACCTACAAGCTCTTCTAATTTTGTAGAGGCTAAAGTGGGTAAAGAATTTAAAACGGTCACCTTTGGAATAAATCTATCGGGTAGGGACCTTAAAATTTTTTTTACAACACGGTCGTCAGGTATTTTCTCTCCTAAGTTAAAAGATGAATTAACAATATCAGAAAGTCTAGCATAAAATTTATCAAAAGTTTCTTTTTCATCCATTTTGATAGTTTCAAATTGAGTGGTGAGGTTTTGGAGTTTTGAAGCTTTAACGACACTAGTTCCTTCATGAGTTAATTGTAAAATATCCCAAGCTTCTTTAGCGGTTTCACACGTCATAATACGTCGGAATTCATCCGGTGCGACAGCGCTAAATAAGTCATTTAAACCTCGGGAATTAAAGTTAGCAAGTTTAAACTCATTTTCAGTCCATCTATCGGCGGGTTTGATAACACGTTCATTTTCAACTAAGTAAGTTGGTGGGGAGTACCCGGTAACAACAGACATCCAAACTCTCTCGTCGATAGATTTTAGTGCCGATCTCATTCGCGCTTTCCAATACGCGTAGTTTGAACCATCGAAAATAGGAAATTTTGAAAATGGGGAAAAATCCATTTTAGCCAAAAATTATTTAAAAGATCGTTTAACGAAATAATTTATCGTTTTTGGCTCTGATACCAATTTGAAAAGACTTGAGTAGAGTAATTTCCTTTTTGTGTAAAATTACAATAGATGATGCGGAAGCGTTGAAAGGTGATGGTTCAACTTTTAAACGAAAACAGATTTTAATTTAATAAAACAAAATTAAACCAATTCATTAATCCAAGTCCTAGAAGTTGCCTAAGTCATATTTATCAATATTAGTAAATTAGGCGAAACCAAATTTTAGCAAATGACTTGAATTAATTAAACATTTCCCAACATTTAATATAAGTCCCAATTAAATTGAGTGTGATAAATTAAACTGAATTTTATCTTGAATTTATCCTAAGCATGAGTTCCAAATTAATAAGAAAGATAAAATAAACAATATCACACTACGCCGAGATGTACGAGGAAAAACCCAAGACGGGAAACAACCTCGGACGGCCCTAGCCACAAGTCCACTAGATACGGAATTACAATTACAAGACAGATAGACTTACAACGACTGACTCGATCCCTCTCAAGCCTCGACGCTTCTTCTCGTAGACACCTCTTCCTAGCGGGCAACCTCGGAACTCCACCGCGGTCTCGGAATCCACCGATGGGGCTTTCTATGGTCACCGTCACCCGAGCAAGGAGCCTTTCTCCAAGTGGGTAGAATCACAACGAAACATCTTCTTCTTTGATGGATGTAGAAGCAAACCAAAACTTCTCTTTGAAACGGAAGAGATAAACCGGTGCCAAAACTCCACGCAATTGATAAGTATATATGAACTTGGAATAACTCAATTGGGTGTACAACACTAGAGTGATAAAATATTTTCTATAAAAATCTCACTTAAACCATGAACATTTTCCTAAAATAAATTTGCTCTCAAACTCTCTCTAAGAGATGGAAATGGTATGGAAAAGTTAATTTGGAAAATGTCATTCCCGCACATAATAAAGTCTGAAAAAGTTGGTTAAAAACCAAGTGGGGAAGTGGGTGAAACACTGCCAAAAACTGCCAAAAACTGTTCCCGCCTGACAGCTCGTTCGAACGACATTTCGTTCGAACGAAGTCTCGTTCGAACGAGACTTCTAACGACGCTCCAGTATGGACTCGTTAGAAGCTCGTTGGAAATCTCGTTAGAACGACAATCTCGTTCGAACGACATTTCTAACGACAGTGGGAACTCGTTGGAAGGTTCGTTCGAACGACATCTGGTTCGAACGAAAAAAACTCGTTCGAACGACATATCTAACGAACGACCAGAAAGATTGTAAAATTCGATTTTGGCCCAGAAAACTTTATGAACTTATTTTTAAAGTTTTATATGATTTCTTTCTTAAAACAAAACGCAGTTTATTTTAATCCTAACACCCAACAAACTTTGTTCCAAGCTCCTATATAAACATAATTGCATTCATACCTTGGGAGCATGGAACCATTAGTTGATGACGTAGAAACGAGGCACGCAAATCGGCACATTTGATGAAGCTTTATATTCTTTGCCGCTACGTCTTCAACAAACACTTCATAGGCTTGAGAATATTACTATTAAATACATTCCTATGAATAAATGTTTTTGTCCGGAATTGAGCCAAAACTACATATGGACTCAATTGGAAATTTGTGTCCTTACAATGGTGGTTGACATCTCGATCGGGGTTAAATCTGTAGGCACAGAATTATGGTACAACAAACATACAAGAGCAGCTCGGTGCTCCATGGATGTAGGTATCAACTCTTAGATGGTGATTTCAATGTGGTTTTCCAAATCTGCTCTTAGATCTTATTATACTCCCGAGCAAGGGGTACGATGGTCATTATGGGGGAAGCTTTCTCATTGTCAGTAGGGTTTGGAGGAGTGGAGTGTCATCCTGTCCTGGTGAGGAAGTTGACCTATTTTCCTGAAGTGAGAAAGGGTTTTAATCAAGTTTCTCATTCATCTTTCTCTGGGCATAGCAAGAGATCAATCAAGGATGCGAGGCCGATAAAATGCGATGTTAGCTTTGGGACCATTAGTTATGTCTAGTCCAAGTTAGGGGTTTTCTTCGGGCTTTTGAGAGACTCATTCTGGGATTTTGAGAAGGCTTGGGACAAGGAGTTATTTATCCATCATACGGAGACATATAAGTTTAGAGTAGGGGTGTGGATTCTACCATCATGTCCAGGAACTAGTCATACGTCTAGTTTGGTGCCCTTGGTGAGGGTTCTATGGACATTGAGGATCCCGAATAGATGTCTTCATCCAAGGCAATTTCTTGGTATTCTTCATCATCGAAAGGGTTTCCTTTCGAGATAGTTTCGTGGTTTTCTCTATCATAGGAAGGATCTCTAATTCCCCTGGATCAATTTCCTTCATAATAATGGAGGCTTCTCAAAAGATGTCCCCCTAGTAATATCGATACTTCGTGTATTTTGTCCCTAGGGATAGATTTCATAGATAAACCTAGCATGAGTTAGTACCGATACCACGTAGTGCATATTATTGAATTTTCCCTGAGAGTGGTCATGGGGAATGGGAGGACTAGTTCCATTTAGGCTATGTAGGAGTACCTCCGTGAAGGGGTACCTTTTGGTGGAGGACGATCTCGATGGTTAATCTCATTTTGCAGTTCAATAATACTAATTACATGGGCAGCGTCTATGTAGTCATTCCCATAACTGCATCCTATGTCAGTGTAATGGTGTGATTGGGGAGGTATTTCTAGGACGAATATGTCATAAGACAGTTGTGAGACGAGAAGATCTAGTTCACTATTAGGATCGACGAGGTCTTCCTCAGGCATAGGGATATAATGGTTGTTATCTAATGTTATAGAGTTACACATAGTATCTCTTATTTATATGGATAAATAGTTATATCTCCCAGCTCAGATTCTTTGATAAATATTGATACTGGGATGCTTGAGTTTTCCCTCATTAATGAATAACTGGAGGGATGGCCATTAGTATGAGAGGATGGGTTTTATATTATCTATAGTTGTGACCTCATTTCTTCATACAGAAAATCTAGTGTTCGTGTTGATCTAGTTGATCTATCTCCTTTGTAGTGGTTCTATACCTGATCCTGAATTTTTAATATCTAATATTAGGGGTCTCGAAGGATGGAGGTCCTTGTTCATGAAGTTTGAGACCTTTTCCTAGGGATTAGTCCCACTATGTTATCATTTCCCATAACTGAGGCTTGAGGGTGAATTCATCTCCAGCACATGGGGATGTGTTTCCTTTGGTTATGAGGATATGGTCGAAGAAATCGATAATGCCTTATTCAGGGAAATTAGTATAGTACACATGGTTGGGACTGGATGTTGGGGATCTCACGGCATGTTCTGATTGGTCAAAGGATGTGTTTTTTATGGATGATAAAAGTATTTCTTTTGGTCTTCTATCCCGTGAAGAGTCAACATCACTCGCGGTCATGTGGATGGTGCCCAAAGGGGTAAACTTATGCCTTGGGTTCCTAGGAAGAGGCTTGGGTGAGTACTCCATATTTTAGATCATATTCTAATTGAAATATGACTTGGGCGACCATAATTCTTTGGTTTTCCTGGTTCAGTTCCACCTCTTATTCGGGAGGCTCGGGTGGGGAGTATACTCACTAGGTTCAGGATTGGCCCTGAGTTTGGCTTCCTAAGTGACTTTCTTCAGTTGAATAGGGCCCTTAACCTCTTTTCTTTGTCTTAGAGCAACTGGTGAGGAACTTGGTATCTCTAGTAACATGATCATTGGCTCAGAGTTATGGTTCTATCTCGCTCATTTTGTACTGGGGGACTCAGATATTGGGTGGTCGAATCACGGGTTCTTTCGTCTGTAAGCTAGTAGCTATAGTGCTTCTACTTCTTTTGAAAGTGATAACTGAGGGTGAGATGGGAGTGAGGGGCAGGTGGGTACTGTTGTTAGTTTCTAAATCTGTATGGGTAAATAGATGAACCAAATGGCTAGGTTCTTCCCACCCGGTGGACTGAATAGGTACCGCAACAATGGTATGCTCTATTTCTCGTAGGGCTTCATTTATTTTTCACATTCGATCGAGTGATTGGTTTAAACTGATAAGGGGGAATGAGTCTAGGCTCTTTTGAGAGCACAAATTCTATGACTGGGAGGAAGTCCGGGTTGGTTTGAAGGAAATGTGTTAACATGATGAAGAAGGTGATATGGTATATGGTTGGCTTGGTTTCGGTGATGATTTTTATGGTGGGTGATGGCGTGACCAGAGGGGTGGCTATTTGGACGGGTGCATATGTCATTATCCTTAGTTTGTGATGGATGGAGACTATGATGGTGGGGGTATATGTTTAGGATAGGAGAGTCAAACAAGGTATTAATACCGGGATTATATGGTAGGGGTTATTCATGACATTGTATTTTGGCGAGTTGAGCCTTCTGGCATCGATGAGGTCTCTAATATCATACCTTAAGGCCTAATAGTTGTCTGTGATATGACTGGGTCTCTAGTGGGATTTGCAATGTGATTCGAATTTCCATTCTTTATCTGTGATGGTCGGGGGAAGTCTCGGACTGAGTTTTGAGGTAACCATTTGACTTTAAAGTGGAGAATGCCCAAATGAGGGTGGCCTATAAGTTAATAAAGTGTCTTGGTTGAGAACAAAACTCTTTTGGGAGTCATGGACTGATAATTCTGAGGTGGGGGCCCTAGTTAAAAGAGTGAGGCTGTGGATACCATGGCTGGAGTAGTGTGGGAATTGGGCATGGTCCTAAAAGTGGTTAACTAAAAGGGTACTGATATGGGATGTGAAGTCCCTGAGAATTTTCCTGTCTGATTGGTGCCTTGACAAGACTCTTTCTCAATCCTAAAAGCTTTGGTGGCTAAACTCTCCTTGATCTTATACCCTATATGACTGAGGGATTTGAAATCTGGGATCCAGATGATCCCAAGCTCTCTTTGCACTTCCTTTTGGATGTTCCTAATCAGGCTCTCTATCTGGTCATTCTCTAGTGGATGATTGAACATCTGACTAGCTTTCTCTCTCTAGAGAGTGTCAAAGATGTCGAATGCCTCTCCTTCTTCCTGTTTCAACATTTTTAGATCTTTACGAGTGATGCCTAGTTCATCATTATACCCATAATTCTTCAGGAAATCATAACATACACCGTCCCATGTTTTGACATTCACTTCACGCTTAAGGCCCGTGTACCAGGTGAGGGCTCCTCCAGACAACATAGAATAGAAAATCCTTTCTAGCACTCCTAGATAGACATTTCTGATTGACATCTGAAGGTGGTAATTGGACAAATGGGTGATGGGGAACTCATCCCTTTATAGGCCTTAAATACTAGTATTTTAAACTTGTTCAATAATAGAGCTTTCGGATAGAGAGACATATTTTTATATTGGTGAGATCATTAGTGGTTTTCATCTTACTAATGGCCTCTTAAAGAAGACACGGTTCAGATTGGACCTTTGTTATCTGTTAGTTTGACTATGGAGGAGAAATCTCTTCGATTGGTGGAGGAGTTATAGACTCAGGATGCAGAGGTCCTTGGAAGGTGGTGTTTGGATACTCGGTGTACTGGTGGTAAGGTTAATAATAACCATATGGGTTGAATGGTACATGGAAGTGCGGGGCACTGATGTCGATAAGACGAGCCAAAGCCAAGACTAGAATTAGTGTAGGTGGATCCTGGGGGTTAGTAGGCATTGCTTCGACAACCACCCCATACGTTGTACTAAGATTAGGGATTGGGTAGTAAATATATTCTCTCCCTATAGACACCACATTCTAGGACCCCCTAAAACTCTCCTTAAGTCCCTAGCACTTCCTCCTTCACCATGGAACCCTAGGTCATACTATGATTATCGATCTAGGTCATAAGTAGGTTAAGTACAATGTCGATTGGCACCCCCTTGATCCTATATAAAGGGAGCATGAGCTCACTTCAAAAGGCACCTCAGAAACATCCCTCTGAATGATCGCAACAACATTCTCTCAAAGTCAGTGTGGCTTACCTATTGAAACTTTTCGTCCACATTCCATTTCCATCCCTTTCACACCTAATTTAGATAAATCCTTTCCCTCTCCTCTTACCACCTTGATCCGCTTGCAAGGGCAACCCTTCAACAATCAAGATCAACCTCTAAGTCTTTAAAAAAGATCCAAATATTCTTCTCTCTCTTTAAATTTCCTTATTTTCACATTAGTTCTTTAATACTTACTTACCATTTTATCTTTGTTAGTCCACATATATTGATAATCCCACTTTTTATTAGTAGTAATTCACATACCGTATTTTGTATGAAAAAACAAAGACAAGAAAATGAGGGATTGCTCATAAATTCCAAACGAGATTCCTCACCATATTTTCTCAAATTAAGAATTCCTTTTTCTACACACATATATCTAAGTAAAATCCCTAGTTGGATTTATAGGATAAACCCCACCCTTGTGTTGCATGCGAACTACGTGAACTTTGATGCCTTTTTAGGCTGCATGGGTATCTTGGGTCAAAACCCGAGCGTCGAGTCCTCTTTTCCTATTTTTATTCATATATTAATAAACTTGTGATTCTTTTTGGCTCTTTATTTAACACATATTATCATTTCACCATAAAAATCGATATCCCGATGAGCACACACGTTATAGTTTTAATTATTAATTTGAGAACACTCCTATGGATGACCTCACTCCGCCTTTCTCCATGATGTGAGTAGAGAAATTCCATTCTCCATTTACATATACACGCACACACACATCACGGAGTTATTAAGGAGAATAATAACACATGCCCATTAGAGACCTAAAGGGCGGGATGGGGGCCTAACACCTTCCCATTCCATAACTTAGCCCCCGAACCTTTGAACTAATTAGTTTCGAAAGCATCAGTATGTCTTTGATGTCGTTCTCTCGAGGCAGAAAGATTTCTTTAGTCTTTTTTGTGCAAAATAGGTTGGCGACTCTATCTCTTTACATCACCCCACATCGATGATGGTCGAACCGCTCCTAGAAAGGGCATGCGACCTTTTTCTTATCTCCCTGCACGCGTGAGCGTTAAAAACCCTCCCCCGTAAGGAGCAAACGAAAAAAGGGAAGAAAGTGGGGATGGCCACATTCTCGTTACTGCATAGGTTCCTTGAATGTGGGATTGGATTTGGCTCAGTGCTCTAATCTCTGACTACATGGTGTTCTTGTAAGTAATCATGTTCTCAAGCTACTAGGGTATTTGATCCATTATCGTGGGGTCTGGTCTTTTTCAGTAGACATAGAGCACACGACGGTGAAAACTTTACAAATGTGGGAAAGTAGTTCACTAAGGAAAAATAAATGATAACACGGAGTACATACTCGTGTTTCCAGGGTAAGCACTTAGTGGAATTTCTCTACTGATTTTAATAACTACAAAAAAAATTAGGGCATTTTCATTCAGGTTCTTACAAACAGAAGGACTGACAAAAGGATAATACACAAGGGGAGAATGACTCACATATGCAATGATCTTATCTAATGAAATTCTTTTATCTACATTTAACCGTATGTGGGAAATAATTTTTTTTTGAGTTATTTCACTTGGTAGTATCTTTAAAGGATGATAACTTTAACAGAGTCTCGTTGGATTTAGGTGAACAGGGGTGAGCTCTCATTTTTTGTGCGAGGGTTGAGGAAATACCAGACTGTGGTTTAGTAGTTTCTTAAAATAAAATGCAGTTAGGGGAATCTAATGTAGGAGACCTCTATTTTGGTGATGACTTGCAGATTCATACTATTTATCTTCCTCTTTAGAAGGGAATACATCCAGCCTGGAATCGAAGAGGTTCTGGACCAGCCTCACGCCGTCTGATAATTTTTGAGAAATTTCCTTAGATCCATTGATCCATAAGTATCTTGTTATTTTTGTGCAATAGGGTGTGTTACTAGAGATATTTCTATATGAAAAGGGGCAATGTTACTCGATTACTGGAGGATTTATTTTCCTTACCATAGTTGACGATATACCATACTTCTTAGACAGGGCAACCTTTAAGGTACATGTGACACCACTTTACCGTAGTACTTAATAGCTGTGAAAGCCTATTTGATATACCCCATTACTAAAAAAAATGTTCCCTGTCACCGAGACCTAGGGATCAATAGAGAAGTTGTTCAATATACCACACGGTTGGGAGAAAAGAGTGAAGACACTAATTAGAAACTAACCTTTCGGGGAACCAACTTTTTAAAAGTACGAACTTTATTTCAGGAAGTAACTTCTCGAAAGTACGAACCTATCGTTAGGGAGAGGCAAAATTTCTAAAGTGCGAATGTCCTTTCGTGTAAAGTGGCTTTCTAAAGTAAGAACTTATTTTAACTAGTCGATTCTAAGAGCCTCGAGGATCTATGGTTTAAATAATATGAAAATTAATACTATGCACTACATGATGCAAACATGTAATATTAATTTTTACATACTTTGATGGTTATTTTATTGCAAGTTCCTTCACGTGTACCTATATGTTTAGGAAAATGTATAATCATATACATAGGTACCTAAGCACGTAGATACATTGTGAGGGACCTTAAAACTAAGGTGGTTAGACAAATCTAAAGTTCAAATAAATTAGTAATGTGACAGAGTAATATTAAGCATAGTTCAAATAAAGCATATAGATAGTTTGGTTCTCTTGATTTTATCCCAATAGAGTTGCCACTGCGATGTAGCTGGAAATCCAATTATGAGATGGTAGAAAAACTATCCCCAATTGAGTCACCATTGTATCATTGCGAGCCCCGGGAAATGGAGGTGGTGTTGCGCTCGAGGAGAAGGAACTCATTGTGAAGTAATGGCTGGTGTGGGGGTGCGTGTCTCCCGTTTCATCACCTCCCTCGAGGTCGGGTTGTTAATTCAAGGTTTTGAGTGTTCGGTGGATTTTCCCCTGGATGTAGTTCGATGCCATGTCCAGGTTTTGTGCATGCCTCTTTTGATCAGTGTGGATTTCATGTGGAAAATAAGGGGTTTAGTAAGGTGTTCGGAGTCTCCAGTTTATTTAATATAAAAACAAACAAAAAGGTTTGAGCTAATTCTAAGGCAGGTTTTAAACTGTGTAGTTGGTCCAGAGATTCTTATTGTACGGGTTAAGGAATCGAGTTATGAGTGGGGAAGGTATTAGGCACTCCACTTATTCTATATGTTTCCTTAATTCCATGCTTATTATTACTTTTTACATTAATTGATTACATTTTAGTTAATTTAGGGCATATTTAGAGACCTCAGTGTGAGGGTCCCTCCAAAAACGTAGTTAGGTTCTTAGGTTTGAAAATAGTATCAGTGAGAGGTATAGAAACGTCACTTCAACGAGTGCAGGTACACAAGATTTATTCTACATGACTCCATGCTTGTGTTCGTATAACTAGTAGACACCAACGTAGTTGTGCGAGAAGGCTCGGCTTCGAGATAGTTTGATATCTCGTTTGAGTTTTGAGGAGAGTTATAAAGGTGAGATATGGGTGCACCTCTATAGTGATTAGTGCATATGGGTTTGTACATTTGTATAAGGGTGTGCGTGAGATCTCAACTTTGAGATAGTTTCGTATCTCATTTTAGTTACTTAGATGTAATGGATGAAAGTAGAGAGATGGATGCATTTTGGTTGAGACAATATATCAAGAGATATATTATCGAGGCTCAAGCTCATGAGAAAGACTCAGTATTATGCCCACATACCCAAGAGGACTTAGGATCAAAGCCTACATAGTTTGATCGTGTATGTGTTCAAACATGATGTGTGTGCAAGTGTGGGACTTGGCTTGGGAGTGGGAGGGCTGATGTATGGAATATCATAGTGGGAGTGTACCATAAGATGTATAATATTGGCACATAACCTTATAATAGTTGGGTGATCACTACTCAGAAGGTGTTATCCTTCAATCTAGTTTGGAGTTGTAGTGATTGGGAGGAGTTATGATAAGAAAGGGGGAGATTGTATCAAGGATGTAATGTTCTATTGCTAAGAAGAAGAACAGGACACTATATCTCGATATTTGGGTGGTCCAAGAGAAGTTAGTGGAGTTCGGAGTAGGGGTGGATGCATTCCTAAGAAATAATACATCGACAGACGTATTATGAGGCTTGGGCTTCATGAGCTTGACTCATTATAGCACCAATGTACCCAAGGAGACATGGGATCAAATCCAATATAGTTCCAAAAAAATGGGGTTGGATAATATATAGGGGTATAGAACTATAGATGGAGACATCGCTAGGAAATAATACGCTGAGAGACATATTCTGAGTCTTGGGCTTCCCTAGTTTGACTCGATATTGAACCTATGTACCCAAGGAGACTTGGGTTCAAATCCAGCATAGTTCCAACAGACGGGGTATATTTACAGGTGTAGGCCATGACATATCAAGTATAAAAGGTATAGTAGTGCAGTATTTATGGAACCTAGTCCTTAATATAGAATTTCCATTGTATTGGATTGATAGATTTAAGGTTACGAAAATACATTGACCAAATGACGATGTTTGAAAAGTATTTCTATGAAAAAACATATTGGGTGTACCCCCGTCTTGACGGGCTTAGTTCGTGAGAGTAGTCGGATTTTAGATTTTGGCATGCAAAGTTTCGTGTTAAACCAGCTCAATGGAACTTTCCTGAGAATGCATTTTGAAATGTATGTTTTCATATTAACGTATTTGAATCATGGAATTTGATTAGCATTTGCTTAACATGTGAGTATTGTATTTATGAGCATGTCAATACAATATACAAATAGAAGTGTTTGATTAGAAACTAGTCTTTTAAAATATAAACGTTGTAAATTGCATACCCGCCCCCCTAAACAGGGGTCGAGATAAATAAGATAAATATATATATATATATATATATATATATATATATATATATATATATATATATATATATATATATGTGTGTGAGGGGTGGGTTATTGCCCCTAAATTTCGGTAGAGGTTCTTTACCCTCACAAAAAAAGTTGAATTTTTATTGGGGGTCCTCTTTTTTGGTATTTTTGGTCGGGCAGAGTTTCATCTAGAGGTGATGACTTTTGTGAATTTTTTGCAGAGATTTGAATTGGTTTATTTCTCCGAAGGTGACTTTTCAGAAGTATGAACCTCTTTTGGGACTCGAAAGAAAATTCAAGGAAGTATGAGCCTTTCCCAAGGGAGAGTACAATCATCTTCGGGACTTTAAAAGTGAGCCCAAGTATCTCGGATGCTCGGGGGAGAAGAAGTTAAAAATCTAAATCGAGGTCAAGTTTTTGGGATGCCTTGAAATGGTGGGTGGGCACCTCTATTTATAGGGGTCTAGGCCAATTGGCAATTAACCATTTGGGACCCTTGATTTTGATCGCGTGACACGTGTAAGGCTAAGATGAGAATACATAATGATTACTTTCTAGGAGGGATAACCGATCGTTTATCTATTGGGAAATGGTTAACCAATGGGTTAAATGTTTGGGGGATGGTTATTTTCTCTTTTGCTATTTCAATTTGTCCCCATATACTTTGCGTCTTAATGTTTTTGACACATTGAACTTTAGTGTAGGTTTTTTAAGTTAGTTTTTTAAGTATTTTTTCGGGTTTGTGGGGGCTTATTTATGACGGGACGAGGTGTCCTCGAACCTCAATTTGTGAATCGAGGTGTCCATAGTCAACTCTTAATCTAGGAGGTACAAAACCTCAATATCATCCTAGTGGCAGAAATAGAAAATAGGTGACGGCTTCAACAAGATAAATAAAGCATACACTTTTTAGTACCCACATCATTGCACCCACTCTCGAAAAGTGCTATTTTCCAAAGCCTGATAAACTTAAGCCCGTCACTCGGAGCCAGCAGTAATACCAATTGCATAAAATTTATGCCTCAACCGAACGGTCTATAGTTCTTAATCAAAATACCTCAAACCCTCGTATGGATACTTCCCACTTCATGGTCGTACACTAATGCCATAAAAATGATAATTACAAATCACCTTAGGATCTCTCTCTCTCTTTGATCAACTTATTATTTCATAACATCCTCTTATTTATTCAAACTATCTCTAATAGGGGTACTTTCGCTCTCATATTCCTAATCATGATCCTCAATCGACACATGATCTCCCTTCAAGAGTTTCGGAATTTACTCGTTCCTTAAATTTTCATAAATAATGCACCCACAATATGTATTCCCTCCACACATAGGCAAATCCATTCTCACAATAAATACTTTTTGAGTCTCCTCACCCCAAATAAAAAAAACATTAATTCTCTCATTTCCAGTTCCCACCTATCCTGGTGTATTAAAAATTATTTCTAGCAAGTTCCAACTCATGTTCTGCAACCACGCGGTGACCCAACTCTTAGGTCAAAAGTTCTCACATTACCATCACCTTTATTCTATTACAAGTTAACAATACAAATCATCATTGTTTGAATTTGATCAAAACACCATCCCACTCTCTCATAGGAATTAACCATACATGAAATTCATCATCAAATTCTACATATTTTGCTAAAACACAGCAAACTATTGACCCCTCTCTTAGGTACACAAAATAACGTAAAGGCATTCTACAATCCTAAATTTCCATCACAATCCACATTACCATAAGCAAAAGACAAATCTCCAATAGGCTCTTCAAAACTCAACTTCCTTAACGTCTCCAAAATAAAACTCAACGTGAAACACATTCACTTTTTATGTCGATAAAAACCTCTAAGTTGTAGATCTCACCCCAGATAAGATAACTTCCTAAAATTAACCTCATAGTAGTGGTGAATGCCTTTGTCCAACCACTGATTCTACACTTGACCACTAACTCATAACGATCTTCAATCTCATACTTCTATAAGGTCTAATACTCCTCAAGTCTTGTCGGTGATTAAATGGTTATGAATGGTGTCTACACACGTCATCGTGACACTAGAGTACAAAAACATATGATAGGGTCTAACACATCAAAGAATGCTTAGCGCTAAATGAAATAAAAGAAACATAGATCCTAATGACACTAAAACTTGGATGCTCTAGTACCAATTCTAACCCCATGGTTTCCAATGCCCAGTTGATCAAGATGAAACATTGAACACAGGGAGCATTATTCAATTTATATCATTCTCAGCCACAACGTAAATATACACTAAACCAAAAATAGCAATTTTTCACACCCTGGTATTAAAAATTTGGCACACTTTAAAACTGTACCAAATTTTGGCACGATTTAATGACAATCTGGTACACTTTAAAACAGTACCAAAATTCGGCACTATTTTAAAGTGTTCCAAAATTGAGTACACTTTACTAAAATATAAATACACTAAAAAATAGAAGTGGGAGTCTTTCCCTTCTGATACACGTAGGAATATGGTTCTCTTCAGCATGGATGATAAATGATCCATCTGGTCACTCTTAGTGCAATGTTTCATCTTTGCTGCTCGGATTTCTTCCAATACTTGAATTTTTGAAAATGAATATCCAAAGTATCTATTGTGTATTTATTGAAAAGTCTCCAAAGTATGCATGTAAAATGTATAATACATATTATTGATATGTGTATTTATTGAAAATGAATTGGAATTATTTTCTCATAGTTTATGTGTTGTTCAGGTGTGATTCATAAGCTTAATGTGTTGAGAGGGAGAGACGTGTCTTCTATGTACTCCTGATCTATGGAAGAGTCACATGAATAATATTGTAAGTCATTATTTTAAATATATCCATTTGGGCTTGTTTGTTGTTGAATCTTATTGAATTTTGGTTCCTACAAAAGAGGTATTGCAACAATTGCCAAATTTTTGTTGTGTTCTCTAAGTGTTCAATGGAATTCCAAAATGAAGACATTCGTTAGTTTTTGCTTATCTCACTCATAAAAGCTTCGTAAGGTATTGACCCATTACCCCTTTGAAATCTTCCCAATTTATACTAAGGAGAACTACTCTAAAAATCAGAGATAAAGGATGCTAAAAAGTGAAAACAGAGAATAATCAAATATTTGATAAAATTCTAAACAATATGGACTCTCCAAATGATAATGTAGCTGAAGCATTGTTTATAAGTCCTCAATTTGCACCTAAAAAGATTAATGAAGAAGAAGTACTCATATCGAAGAGTAATAATAAAAAGAAAAATGATAAATATATTCAATAAAGATCTCTAAGATCAAATAAAAAAGATCAGCATTCCCCTCTAGAGTCTAAGTGGATAGTCTCTTAACTAGGAATGTTAGCGATATTTCCAAAAAAAAAGGTGACATCATAAGAATAAAAAGACTGATCAAATTGCATAATCTTTGTGTGCTAGTAATGCGTGAGTCTAAGCAGGGCTTGTAGGAATTAGGAAATTCATGTTTAAATTGGTATTTATATAGCTGGGAGTAACTATAACTGTAATATTTTGGTATTTGTTAAGGAGGGTATCAAATTTAAGCTTATATCTCAAATGTATCAATGATTAACCACAAGATTTTACCACTCTTAGTTTCCTAAAGAATTTCAATGTAGTTTTGTGTATGCTAAGTGCAATAAAATTGAAACAAGTGAGTTATGGGATTATTTACTTTCTATTCAGACTTCTGATCGATGGATGGTGGGAGTTCATTTCATTGTTATATATAATTATATAGAGAAGTCAGGGGGGAATCCTATTGATTTGGGTGCTACTTTAGAATTTAATGAATGTTATTATCAAAATGGATTGGTAGATATGGGGTTCTCTAGTTCTAGATGTATAGGGTAAAATAAAAAAGAAGGGAGTGACAGAATTTGGAGCAAAATATATATGATTCTTTGTAATAAAATCCTTCTATAGGAATATATCATTGTACAAGTTAGTAATTTGAATAAGGTAACCTCAGACCATACTCTTCTATAGGAATATATCATTGTACAAGAGATTTTTTTCTTCTATCACTGGTGTCCCTATCAAACAAGCACCTATTTTATACTTAGGTTTTTCAATTTATGTGGGGAGAAAGAAATATGCCATATTTGAAGAATTACCCATGAAAATCATAAGCAGATTACAAGGATGGAAGTTTATCTCTGGATGCTAAGGTTACTCTTATTAAAATTATTTTGCTATTTACTCCAGTATATACTCCAACAGCTTTAAACCCTCCCAAAGCAATTATTCATACTATTGAGAATTTATTTTCAAAAATCTTTTGCTCTTTTAATATGGGTGATACTATACATCATTGGACTAAACAACAAGATATATGAAGATGAGCTATATGCTATAAGGTGTTATCAAAATCTAAATGATCAAGAACCAATCAATAGTATTATTTGATTCTCTAGTAGGATTTGGAATTTAATAAACCTTGATACTATTGGGACAATTGGTCTGATATAGGCCTTTTTCATGTCTATTCTCAAATAATTGATCACTAACAAGTGTGTGATTTATAGGATGTAAATGGAGAATGGATTTTCAACAAGCATTTAAAGGTTTTACCTTTAGAAGTATGCTACTCTATAGGGAATGTTAAAAGAATATATATTGAGCTTCAAGAGAAGGTGATATGGTCTGCTGAACCATCATGTCTAATTTCTTTTATTTCTACTTGGCATCTTAGTAGAGATCATCATGTTCATAGTTGGTCAGCTAAATTCATATGGCATCAATTAATCCCTTCAAAAGTCTCTATATTTATTATTTATGTGTAAGTTACTTAAAGATATCATGTTTATAGAATAATCCAATTATAAAAGAGGATGGAGGGGTCCTTAATGGTACTGCATCCCCCACCTTATTAAAAGTGCTCACTGATTCTTTGCTTATATTTGCAGGTAAAAATAGGGAATTGGGAGATGCACAAGCAGAAATCAAGGCATTGAAGTACTCTGAGCGCCTCAAAGAGAAGGCAATTGAGAGGTATAAAGTTGCTCTTTATAAAATCTACACCTTTTGATGTGGGAGGTCAACTATTCGAATATTCTAGTTGTTTATACTTCTTTTTTTATTCTTATTTGTGAAGTGGTGGTTCCAGATGTTAGTTTGCTCACAATATTTTTTGGTTGATGCAATTGTAGCTGCCAGATGAGCTATATGAAGTGAATGAAAAGTTAAAAGTGAACAAAGCTCTTTTGGAAAGCAAGGTACTATTTGTAGTTGTCATTGCTTCTTGTGGAAAGATTTCTCTTGAAATTTTGTTTTAGGAATTTATTTCTTATACACTGATGAGTTCATTATGATTTTTCAGACCCTGGAAATTAAGAAAATAAATGAGGAGAAAAAGGAAGCTTTGGCTGCACAATTTGCAGCAGAAGCCACTTTAGAAGCGTTCATTCTTCCTAGAAATATGATGAAAGGCCTCCCACCGAGGCGATAATTGCTACTTTGGAGGCTAAGTTAAAGTTGGCTAGGTTGGAGGTAAGATCACAAGGATTTTGTGACTTACTTTCACAGTCTTCCCCTCCACCCCCACCCCCACCCTGCCACAATGCGTGTGCAATTAAGAGGTTTTGTTATTTCATGCACATTAAGAGGGTGTGCATGTCTTAGTTTGCCAAAATATTCGTCCGTAAATGAAAGGGTGCTCTGATGTATTTCCATTTCATAGTGATGGAGTTGAATTAGTATTTGGGTTGACATGAACGGCCTCATGGTTCTTATCAAAATTAAAGGGCCTTAAGGGTGGCTAGAGAGTTTAAAGAATACATCAAAGTAATTTCTTTTAGAAAGAACTTTTTTTACATTATAAGAAAATCTTTGAAGCTACTATTGATGTGGTACTTGTATTTTATTTAGGCTTAAAAAAGAGATTGAAAGTGTGTTTAATGCTTACTCAATATACTAATAGAACGCCCACACTAAAAACTACAAGTAAGAGTCTATGCAAAATCCATATGTTATACATTCAAATTCTAATATATTTTTTTAACTTCTCCCCGCTCCCTTCTGCTTTCATTTGTTCCTCAATTAATCATGTGTGACTTTGTGATTAATACATGTGATTAACTATCTGAATAATAAAAAGTATTTTTTTTACTATAATCATTAGTCATTATAGGGGATGGCCCAATCATAATTTTGGCATTACTGAAAAAATATGGGGACTGACAGATTGTGTTTGAGGACATATATACTACTCGTGATTCTGCCACACTTGGGCAACTAAAAGAAATAAGCTCCAAGCATAGAGTAATTGAGGAGTCCATTAATCAGAGCAGCTATATTGCTGAGGATATTGCAAGAGAAATGTCTGGGGGGTTGACTTCACATTATGAACATATATTATATCAGTTATAGGCACGCTAAGATTGCCTCCTTGAAAATAAAAGATTCCAATTATTTTTTGCATTAATTCGTGTGAAGATCATACTTTGAGTAAGCACAGTACATGGAGGGCTACTCTCATGCTATCTATTTTCTATGAAAATTTCTCAGGATGTTCAAAAATTAGAACAATATCTACCAATATCAGAAAACTTGGTTCACCATATTGGCACGGTTAGTGACAACCTCCAGCGGGTTCGTTGGACTTCAAGCCTTAAGATAAGATGGAGCAGTGCTCTCACTTCTTCATTCTTCAATCTCAAGGGCCTGAAGTTTGCGTAACAGTAATATAAACTGTTATATAACAGTTTATATAAACTGTTATATAAACAGGTTATATAACTACATACACAACACAAAACACATCCCGTCCGCTGCTGCTACCCCCTCCATTTCCCCCACGCCTCCTCCTCCCCAATCCTTATCTTCCTGGAAAAATAACCCCTCCTTCTTCCGCTGTTAAACGCTATTTGAACCCATCCCTCCCTCGCCTGCTATTCGAGTTCAGATCTCCCCCTTTTTGTTGTTGTTCGGTTTCATCACTTTCGCTGCTGTTTAACAACTAGGTTTTGTTCATATGTTCGCATCATATTTTATCTACTCACTTCTGCTAGATTCCTCAGAATCAGTTGTTTTTACAATCATCCAATTATTTATGTGTTTGTATTTTATGTCAACTTTATAATTTTGGATCCCTCGTATTATATATATGGTTGTGTGTTTCGAATCCCTAATATAATTTCAGATCAATAATAATTTCGATGTTAAAAAGTGGTTTTTAGTGTTTTAATCTATGATGTGAGGCTTAGTCCCATGTTGATTATGCACTTTTTCCTATTAGTATCACATTTGTGGCATTAAATTTGATGTTTAAATGTTGTTTTGATTACTAAAATTGTTGGTTATTTAGGTCTATTTTTTTTATGTTGTAGGGTTGATACAATTTCTTCATCAAAGGGTAATCATAGCTCAATCTTTAAGATCATCGTGTATGGTAAATTTGAATACAATCTTTTGTTTCGTTTCTATTTATATATTCAAATTCTATTATAATCAATTAAATGTGTTATTAATTAGTTCTTTCAAAATTTTTAGAAGGATGATCCTAATAGAGGAACAAATGGAATACCTTCAGACGATCATCCTCCTAATCCCAATGGTTCAAATAGAGAAATCTCAAATCTACTGTGGCAAGCAACAATTTTAAATAATGTGAGTACGGAAACAAACTTACCCATCTTATATATGACGTCACTTATGTATGCCAATATAATGTATGCGTCAATATCTTTGGAAAATTACAGATGATCAATTGTTACACTTACCTATCTCATATATGACAAGAAGGGAGTGGCTATAGAAAGATACTGAAGATCGAGAGGCTAGGCAAAAACAAGACGCTGAAGTTCGAGACACTCAATATCGACAAGAGCTCGAAGAATTAAAATTTTGCCCCCAACAAGCACTACTACAGATAAAAAATGACGTGAGAAATGAAATGCATAGTTTGTTTCCGAGTATTATCCCTCATCATGCTTCCATCACCTCAACAACCCATACCGACTAGGTAATAACACATCTTTATTTTATTTCTATATATGAATGTGATGGAGTGTTAAGTAGGATATATGTTGTGGTTATTCCGCCCTTAGTTGTTTACAGTTGTAGACACCCCATTCTGTTACCTCCTAAACTCTCCTTAGGTCCCTAGCACCTCCCTTCATCACTACAAACCCAGGTCATACCCCGAGTACTGACCTAGAAGTCATCGGGCACTCCCAGGCCACGTTTGACCAAAAGTCAAAGTCTTCAACTCGACTGAGATTGAATGAATCTTCAAAGGGCACTAAAAATCCTTTCCAATGGTCTGTCCCGTGCATGATTTTGACTTATTGTGCGGACGAACGACTTATTTTCCCCCGAAACTCAATCAGGAGGCCACTGGGCACTCCCAGGCTCTATTTGACCTAAGTCAACTCTGCAGCTCGATTGAGACTGAATGAAAATTCATAGGGCAATGAAACCCCTTTCCAACAATCCACTCCGTGTACGATTCTGACTTACGGTACGGACGAACGATCCGTTTTACTCCGAAAGGTCAGCGAATGCTTCCAGGGCTCGGTTGACCAAAGTCAACTCCCAGAACCAGAAAAAACTCTTTGGAATGTCTAATTACATATCCTAACCTTTCCAACGGTCTTTCCCGTGCACGATTCAGACTTACCATGCGAACGAACGATCCGTTTGCGTCCGACGATTCCCCGTCCAATAGACCGATGAATGCTTCTGAGCCATATTTGACCCAAATTCAACTCCTGAACCCGGGAGCAATCAAAAGGACTTTATAAGGTCTTTGAATTACCTTTTCAACGGTCCGCCCCGTGCACGATTCTGATCAACGGTTTATACTCTGCAGACGATTTTCCAAAAAGGCCAGAAAGACACTACCAAACGGCAGGTCCCAGACCCTGCCTATCGACAGTGTGCCTGAACGCACCTGCCGATTGGCAGGAACAAGGCTATGCCGATCGGAAATGCCCTGGACCTATCAAAAGGAGGCCTAAACTCACTTGCAAGGAGGGCCCAGATCAGAAACATATCACTCTCAACAAATTCGAAAAACCTCTCTCGAAGTCAGCGCGATTTCCACACCCAAATCCCTTTCCAACCTTCACTTTTCATCATCCTTTTCATCAAACTTGGTGAATTCACTACCCTCCATCATCAGCCAAGTCTAAGGTCTGCCCTCCAACATTCAAGATCAAGATCAAGATCTTCAAGAAGGTCCAATTTTCTCAACTCTCTCCTTAAATTCTCATAAATTCGCAATAACTTGTTTTATTACTTAGCACTTTCATTATCTCATCTCACACATCCTAATATACTTTTTATTTACTATTATTGCACATCTCTTATTTTCATATAAATAAAAACCTAAAAAATAAGAAAAAAAAGGTTTGCTCATAAATTCCAAACGGGAATTCTCATACTTTTCTTACACTTTTCTCACAACTAAAACACTATTTATACACACACACACACACACACACAAAAATAAGAGAATCCATCGGTTGGATTTATGGGATAAACCACACCCCTCATTTTGCATGTGAACTACGTGGACTTTGATGCCTCTATAGGCTACATAGGCATCTTGGGGTAAAACTCGAGACTCGAGTCCTATTTTTACTTTTTCTCTCATTTTCTATTTTCTCTAAACTCCGCTCTCTTATATTATACATATACATATATTTGTTCTTAGCGGCGTATTATTCCACATGCGTTATTGTTCCATCATAACGGTCAATGTAAGGATAATCACGTAAATCCTACTTTCTAATATTTTTATACCTTCCTACGGATGACTCGCTTTACCTCTTCCATAGTGCAAATCGATGATTCCTATCTCCACTATATATACACATGCACACATATCACAGGGAAAATAAAGGAAAATAACAAAAAACCATGAGAGATCGAAAGGGAAGAATGGGTGCCTAACACCTTTCCATTTCGTAACTTAGCCTCCGGACCCTTTTCGAATCATTTTTAGTTTCGTATGCACCAGTATGTCTTTGGATGATGTCCTTTGGGATGGCTCCCCTTCTTTTATCTGTTTTGAGTAAAATAGACTGGGGACTCTATCTCTCTACATTTTTCACCTCACCCAAATGACGTCGGCCGAAGCGCTCCTGAGAGGGACACGCGGGACCAAGGATCCTCCCTCACGCGCCCGTCCACCATGAGGATCCGGGGATGGCCACAGTGGAGACTCTGCTGGGGATTATCTTTTGAGGGCTAGACTCTATTTACATGGATGTTATGTTTGTTTATATTTTCCCCCTATTTGCATGTTCCCCTTTATTACTCATGTGTACCCCATGCTTATGCTTCTATTCACACACTTGTAGAAAATTCTCCATGTACACTTCGCACCACGTGCACCTAGGGTCACATATATCCACATGTTGCCCGCACCACCCATCCATACTTGGTGTACCATTGGTACTTGTACTTTGCTCTCTGTTTGGCATAAAAAAAAGACATTCTCATAAGATACTAATAAGAGAATCATGCATGATTCACACGACATCACCAAAGAGCATTGTTATTGACCAAATTTTTACCCAGTAACTGGAGGGTCACTTCGTGATGGGCGCTGGTCCGGCAGGCGAAGTTAGCCTAAGTGATATGACTCTCACCTTACATTGGCCAAGTACCTTCAACGTATATCGAATGGTTCCCCCCGCATCGTACCGCTTGACCGAAGTCATGATAGGAGGTATATCGCAGGGAATTCGTTCACGTATGCCGAGTATATCGAATTCGCTCTCACATGTACCATACCCACATGGTATATGGTGAGGCAATTCACGTACACTCGGGTATATCAAATGGCTTGTCCATACGTACCAATTTCCCGCAAGAGCAAGACGTGTATCGTGGAAGTCATGCCAAAGGGGGGAACCCTTTTCGATTCACCCAATCAACTGTATACCCGCATATAGGTGTCAAGCCTAGGACACACATGTTAGAATGTCGATTTTAACCCGAAACTCTGCCAAAATTCTAGGTCGGCCTGTCTCCCAAATTTTCACGCATTTTTAAAAACGGGACCCTATCCATGAGCCTGGTCACAAGTCCAGTCATAGCTTTGCATATATTACAAACCCAATTTTTCCAGGCTCGGGTTCCGTTCGGCATTTCATTTTGCATTTAGGATAATTAATACAAGTGAAAACATAATAATTGTAATAATCATGCTGAGACCGTCTCTCCTTTCTTTATCAAAAAAATCCAAAAAAAAAATTCCTCTCTTTATCAAAAAGCTAAAAATATTTTGTCTTCCAATCTCAAAAAGAAAAAAAATGTCAAAAATATTTTCATCCCTTTTTTCTCAAAATAAATCCCATTTTTGTGCCTTCTCAGGTCGATCGCAAGCCCTTGGTCTGGCTCCTTATTGGCTTCAGTCTTCAGTCAAGTCACCCTGGAGTTCCGTTCGTTCCAATATTACTCCTTCTGAGTTTGAAATCCATCCGCTCTCCATGGAGAACACAGATCAAGTCCTCGTTGTGCAGTTGGATCTGATAATAGTCCTATCTCATCTCATGTCTAAGATTGATAACCTCCAAACTGAGGTCTGAGAAATGCAACGAAACCAGGTTCTTGTTCCTCAAGAGCCCGAGGCCCTATTTCTTCCCGCTATGGGTCCACCCGAGCCTATCTGGGTTCCCAAAGAGTATCATCACGCTCCACGTGCCCCTCCTGCTAATGGGTCATCGCCTGCCTGTGACACCCCGACTAATTAAATACCGGGTAGCTACTCCTTTATTAAATTAATTCAAAATGCCAAGTTGGCTCAGTTAATAGCATCACTGTCGAAAACATTTTTATTTTTACTAACCACCTAGTATTTAAAAAGTAAGTGCCAAATTTTATTTAAAGTCTGATTAACATGCAACAAGTGTAATGAAGAAGTAAATAACACCATACATCATACTGAAGTAAAACGAATAACCATCACAATAGAGTAAATAAAGTCTGGAGGAAACTCCTCACTACAATCCCACAACTGATAAGTAAAACAAATACTGAAACAATACATACTAAAGTCTGAAACTGAAATATAAAAGATGTCTCTAAATAGAAATGGGCAACATGCTCTACAACTGATAGATAGTGACTCTGGAATCCAAAAGATAGAAGCGTCTACATGCAAATCCCTGTAGCTTCCACAAACCGCTACAGCTCGTCACCTGAATGGATAATCTATGCTTGGTGTCCTTGTGGCTGGGCACCTAAAATGGTTTTACAAGAAAAAGATTTGAAAAGCAAACGGGTCAGAGCCCGAATGTGGAGTTATATTTTAAAAACCTGCAAGTGCTTTAAAAACATTCAAAACATTAAATGCAAAGTACATGTTAGGACGTGCACTCACATTATATTCTCACATCTCGTCTAACTGTGCACTCCTAACGCAAGTACCCATCTATAACTACCCATACCACTAGTTAAGTGACAACATATCTAGCTAGACTGCCAAAGGTCCTGCCCATAATACTTGGTTCCATTTACATAATAACGCTCGTAATTAAATAGGGGTTTAACGTAAACTCAGATACTCAATATGCAATATATATAACTATCATTTAACTCGTTATATTTCTCGAAACAATACCGTAATATAATTACAACATTAACATGAGGATTCTCATTAATTAAATGTATATTAATCTCATCATAAATATACAATACAAGCACCCCGAGAACTAAGCTACGGTGCACACATACTCTGCTATCCATCCCGGTACATCACGTACATAAGGATCACATATTCCGAATCTCTCAGGAATAGTCCAGATAACACAAATCACAAATAGTGGAGGCGAACGCAGTCACCATCACGTGGGTCACGCACATACCTACGCTCCCACGGTCAGCGGACTTATTAATATCTCAATAAGTCTTTCTATGACCTATGTTCATCGAGGTACCAGTCTATATCCCCCCCGTAGGCACACAAGGAATAGAGGGTCCTAAGCGAACGCAACCTCCCGTGATAGCAAGTATGGTAGGTATGTCATACACACAATCCATATACCAATACTAAGTAAACACACATCTTAGTAATACCGTATTTTAATCGTAGTACATATTCTCATACTAACTATAATTAACACAATTCATACTATTCCGGTTTGTAATTATACGCGCCATAATTATCTCACGTCGTAGTAGACACTCACGTCTCAACCCAAGCCGTCCATGCAATACACTCTCGTATGTAAATTCCTTCTCATAATTACCCAAATGACCCAATTCTATCATTACTACATCTACGAAATGATATCTATATCCTCGAACAAGTTTACGGAACTCCAAAAATCAAAACAGTCCAAAATGGCCCAAACTGCCAGCTCGTTAGAAGTCTCGTTCGAACGAGACTGTTCGAACGAGTTTGGACTGTCAGGTCGTTAGAAGTCTCATTCGAACGAGGCTGTTCGAACGAGATCCCAGTTCGTTCGAACGCACTGTCCCTTCTAACGATATCTCGTTCGAACGAGATATCGAACGAAATCCTTATTCGTTAGTAACGACTGGTCAACTCGTTAGAAGCTCGTTCGAACGACCTGGGGCTGCTTCTAACGAGCTACCAGCTTCGGCCCAGATTTTTCCCCAAATCGTTTTTCATCCTTTTTAACACCTCAAATCTTCTAAACTAAGTCCCAATCAATCGTTTAAAGGTCTATCATCAATACTAAACATATATAGTCACATCCTAACATGTTTTTAAGGGATCAATCCATACTAACATCAATTAAATTTACAACTTTCTACACTTTTTCCAAATATCTCAAGAACATGAACCCTAACTACATATCATCATCAAATCCCAGAATTTAATTCGTTTTTTCTTTCACCCAAACATGTATTAACATCAGATTAATCGTCTCCAAACTATTCTACATGCAATTTATCCTCAATATTCAGAAACTAAGTCCAATTAATCATGGGTTTTCATTCATCTTCCAATAACAATTATAAATCTTCAATTTTCTAACATGGAAAGAACATTTGATGAAGTTAAACATAATTAAACCACTTCCCTTGTTTTGATTCCGGATTTGGTGTTGATTAGGTGGAGGTTTCTGCAGATTTTTCCTTTCTCCAAGCTCTCCTCCAATGGTGACTTAAGGTGGCTAGGGTTTTGATTTGGGAACTTAGAAAATATAAATGATAACCTACGTAGCCTACTAGGTTAATATGGGTTAGTTATGGGCTTAGTGGGCCAAATTCCACATCAGATTTAATTAACCAATTTTCGTCACTTTTAATTCCTCAAAATGTAAAATTACCAAAATACCCTTTAAGTTGCCGGTATGGCCTAAAAATACCCCGGGACCCAAACTATACCCCCGGCTAGTGTTTTCTGACTATCTCGACCCTTCCGGACGCGTTGGCGCACTCAAAACGACCATACGGATTATAGATTTTAAATTCACTTTTATTACCAAAATATTATACCGTGACGCGGCGGTCCCACGCGTCTCAACAAAATTTCCAAATTGCCGTATATAAATCTCACGACAAATTTTATAATACCAAATACATATATAATCATATATGCACATAATCAAATACCAATTCGCATCACATTAGTATTTATAACCCGGATTAATTTCCAATTAATACGCATTTAATTAATTAATCCCAAAAATAAATATAGCCAAAAGTACGGGGTATTACACTGCCCAGCTTCTGATGCCAAATCTTGCCCAGCATGTGAAGGAAGAAGAGCTGAAAAAAGTCAAAGAAGACCTCAAGATGCTCACCAAGAAGTTTGACCAAGTCAGAATCTTGGGGAATTACATGGACTACACCCACATGTCTCCTTATCCTAAAGAGAGGTTACCCAAGAAGTTCAAGATGACAAATATCAAGAAATTCGGAGGAAGTGGACCCCCGATTGTTCATCTCCGAAGTTATAACCGTTCCATGACTCTACTAGGGGCTTCTCAAGAAGTGATAGCCCAATTGTTTCCGCAAACTTTGAAGGATAGCGCCCTCTGATGGTTTTTATCTCTCAAAGAGTCCAGAATTCATAGCTGGGAGGATGTAGCCCGGGAATTCATGTCACAGTACAAATACAACGAAGAGCTTGAGGTCACCCGTCATGATTTAGAGCTGCTCAAACAAAACTCTAGGGAATCATTCAGTAACTTCATAGTCCGATGGAGGGAAAAAGAAGAAACCATGACCAATTGGCCTTCTGAGGAAGAACAAGTCAGCATAGTGAAGAAGAACTTCTTACCCCATGTCCGAGTAACGATGGGAGGACAATAGTATCCCCACTTAGGAGCTCTCAGAGAAGCAGGAGTAGAAATCGAGGAGGGTCTTGCTAAAACAGATGTCGAACCAAAGAAGGTGTCCAGATAGTTCACCCCCAGGAAATATGATAAGCCTGCCAGTGCTGCAGTCTCAACCATCAACAACATCTCTCAACCAACCACATCATGGGTACCAGAAAGTCGCCCCGTCCCATTCTGAAAAGAATACACCGGGCTCCATGCTCCCCTCTCCAAAGTCTATCAAGCCTTGCTAAGCCGAAACCTTATCAAACCCTTGGATCCTCGTCCATTGCCAAATCCACTCCCAAGAAACTTCAAGGCAGATGCCCATTGCGCCTTTCACCAAACAGCTGGCCATTCCACTGGCCAATGCTTTCACCTCCGAAACAGAATCCAAGGTCTAATAAATCGGGGTACCATCGCCCCACCAGCCAATCCTAAACCAAACACTACTCACAACCCACTTCCATATCATGCCAATGCCATCTTTCTATAAGAGAACCCAGAATTCGATCCCTTAACTCAAATCACACCCGTATACTCTCCTAAACCTCTCCAAATTTGCCCATATTTCCTCCTACACCCTTCTAGCCTCGCTGATCAGGCACTGTCACTCCTTACTCGAGCATTCATCGCCGTCCGTACCCGTTCTGAAAATGGAAGTATGGAATTATCAGAAGTCTTAAACCAACTCCTAGAGTTCGGGCTGAAATTACCCTCACATATGATCATTGATTGCCAAAGGTTCAATATGCTATTCTTGGAAGCACGGAAATGTGCCCGATAATCAGACCGTTGGGTAGTACCAATCGATGATGTTAGCCTAGATGATGACATTCAGATTATGGCAGAATTATTCAGGCAAACCAACAAAATTTACAATATGACCGAGTTACTTGATGCTCTGAAGCTACAAGGGTGCCTGGTCCCTTCACCCTTACACATCCCCACAGAATGGGATGACCTATATAAAGAAGTCGTTGAAGTTATGGAATGCATCGACTTTACATAAAAAGACAGAACTGTTGCCACCGGATGGGGGGAAGAATTCGGAGATTCGAACGAAGCACAAGCTTTTGAGAAAACTGGCCCGGTAACCAACATGTGTGGAATGATATCATTTGAAGAACTCCTCGAAGAAATAAACAAGGTGGAAAAATAACTCGAGATCTATGAGGAAATGGGATTCATGTTTTTCCCTTCTTTAGTAAATCACATAACCAGATCAGGGAGGCTTTACCATATCCCAAGCTCACTACCAGTAAATGAAAAAGGGAGGGGCGCTGAAAACCTTCCTATGCCAGAGATGACCCTCGAGGAGAGCAAGATCCTCGATCAACAAAAGAAAACTCAAGCTAACATCACTCTATGGGGGCTTTTCATGTCTTCTCAGCTGCACAGAAATTCTTTGATCAAGTTTCTCACTGGACCCACAGTTCCTCTTTCTACCATACCAAAAGAAGTGGTAAATTTGGTTGGATCCTTGACCTCTACCCAAATGTTATCCTTTTTCGAAGAAAAAATCCCCAGGATTGGGCCAAACCACAATCATGCACTCAACATCTCCATCGAAGTTATGGGGAGGGTCGTACCACTCTTTCTTGTCGATAATGGATCTGCCTTGAATGTCTTCCCACCGAGAACCTTCAAATGTTTAGGACTGAAAGAAAGCGACCTTGATCAAACCTCCGCTGCTATGCGTGCCTACGATAATAACCGTTGGGAGGTGATGGGATACATACAGCTTGTAACAGGGGCTGGCCCTATAAACCCTATCATCGAATTCCAAGTTATTGACATCCCAGCTTGTTTCAACCTATTTCTCAGATGACCTTGGCTTTACAGTATCAAGGGTGTCTTCCTCACTCCATCAGAAATTAAAATTCTTCATCGATGGACGGGTCATCACCATTTTAGGCGATGATGACAATGCCAATGGTGCAAGTACCAGCAGTCCAATTCTTGAGATACAGCACGGGTCAAATGATATACTCCTATCAGGATTTCGAGTTGAACCACTTCTACTCCCAATAAGGGACAACTTCAAAGAAAGGGTTTGTCCATAATACTACCCTCATGGCAACATCAATGTGATTCAGATGTTCAGAAACATGCACTTCATGCCCGAACTGGGGCTAGGGTAATGACAGCAAGGGATACTTGAGACCATTGAACTAAAGAAGGATTTTCCTCCTTATGGTTTGGTGTATCAACCGTCTGAACAAGAGATCAGAATGATCTGCCAGTCTTGACCAAAGAGAAGACTAGACCGCGTCTAGACTATCCCAGGTGACTCCTTGAATGGGCGATTCATCAAAGAGGGTCAACAATCCCCCTTTTGTAGCTTTCCAGAACCATGGTATGACCATACAGATAAGAAGATGAAGCCTGGAATGGAGATCTTTTTCCAAGACAGCTACCCAAGGGCTAAAAATTCCTAACACCTAGTATAACCGCTCATCAAAGATACCAAAGAGACTGAGGAAAGTGACTCTGAAGATTCCTTCAACTTATAGACACTGGGGCTGACACTCTGCATGGTTCATTCAGGCACTACATCACTGGATCCATCTTACCTTATTAAAGCTGCCGATACACCTCTCCTTAACTGGCATGCTGCGCCAGTTCTACCTGCTGAAATCTCCCATAATCCAAATGTTTACCCTTTTTCTTCTTCTGTTGTCTATCCTTGTTAAAATGTAATCGAGTCCTCCTTTGATGAGGTTCTTAATGTTGTTTTTCCTATCAATGAAATAAACAAAGATTTTGAGTATCTTATTGAGCCTTACATTAACTGTTTGGATTCATATCAAACTTTTGATGATGATGATTTTGCAAATGAACAATTCTTAACTGGTCTAAATAAGGTTAATAATAAACAACATAACCGCGTTCAAGTTAATGATGAAGAGACTATTTTTGTTAACTGCACGAGATTAGGATAGGGGCTACCCTCGACGAGCATGAGCGTGCACAACTCGAAGAATTGCTAAAGGAATTTGTGGATGTCTTTGCATGGTCGTACGACGATATGAGTGGCATTAATCTTGAAATAGCTCAGCACGAGATTCCCACTCTCCCAGATTACAAGTCGGTCAAACAAAAGTTGAGAAATCACCACACCGAATGGTCACTCAAGGTCAAAGAAGAGGTGGTCAAACAGTTGAACGTAGGCTTCATTCGTGTGATCGAATATCCCACATGGCTAGCCAACATAATGCCCATGCCGAAATCAGGAGGAAAGTTTCGAATGTCTGTAGACTATCAGAAGTTTAACAAAGCCTCTCCAAAGGATGATTATCTTCTACCCAATATCGGCATGATCGTGGACAACACAGCCAGTCATGCTCTCAAGTCATTCGTCGACGGTTTTGCCGGATACAACCAAATCAAAATGAACCCAGACCACCAAGAAAAAATTACATTCATCACCCCATGGGGAACCTTTTGCTAGAGTCATGCCATTTGGTCTCCAGAATGCTGGGGCTACCTACCAGAGGGCTACCACAACCATCCTGCACGATCTGATTCATAAAGAAGTTGAGGTCTATGTGGATGATATTATTATCAAGTCCAAAACTAGAGAAGGTCATGTTCCTGCTCTCCGGAAGTTCTTCGAACGACTATGACAGTATCAGATGAGACTCAATCCGCAGAAATGAATCTTCGGCTTTACAAAGGGAAAACTCTTGGGATTCATGGTCAGTGAGAAGGGGATAGAAGCAGATCCCACTAATCTGAAAGCCATGCTTGAAATTCCACCTCCCTGAACAGAGAAAGAAGTTCGAGGTTTCCTTGGAAAACTGCAATACATCAGCCATTTCATCATCCATATAACCTCCATCTATTATGCAAATTGCAAATTGGTCGGATACGAGGTCAACTACACTACTTTAGAAAAGGAATGTGTCGTACTTGTCTGGGTCACCCAAAAGTTGCGGCACTACATTCTCACCTTCCCCATCAAGCTTGTATCCGGAATAGACCCCATCAAATACCTTCTTGAGAAACCCGCCTTATCCAGATGAATGGATCGGTGGTTGATGCTCCTAGTTGAGTTCGATATCATGTACGTCACGCAGAAAGCCATGAAAGGAAGAGCCGTCTCTGACTACCTCGCTGATTACCCCGTAGAAGAAGTTGATGTCTGGATCTTCAAATTCCCAGATGAAAACATCCTTTACACTGCTCAAGGAAACCTTCGATGGAAAATGTTATTTGATGGTGCTGCCAGCAAGAAGGGATATGGCATTGGGATACTCCTAATCGCCCCAGATGACTCCCACACTCCCATCGCCATCAAGTTGGATTCCCCTTGCACTAACAACATGACTGAATACAAGGCATGCACAGTAGGCCTCAAACTTGCTCTCAAGAAAGGTATTCAAAGCCTAGATGTCTACAGGGATTCCGCCCTCATCACCGGTCAAGTGCTCAGAAAGTGGAGAGTTAAGGACGAGAAACTCCAACCCTTCCATGCCCACTTAGAAGAACTAGCCTCCCAATTCTAAGATATCACCTTCCATTACCTACCTCGATCAAAGAATAACCTAGCCGATGCTCTCGCTACCTTAGCCTCCATGGTCGACATGCCCGAAGGAATCACTATGACCCCCTTCCAGATTCAAAAGAAAGACAAACCAACCCACTGCTACCACATTAATCTTGTCACTACAGAAGATATCGAGCTAGCCAATTATTGGTACTATGATATCTGGCGCCTCCTTAAGCATGGTAGGTATCACGAGGGTTCCAATAAGAAAGATCGAGCAACCCTTCGAAGACTCTCCGCCCAGTACATCATCTGTCATAAAGCACTGCTCAAAAGGAACTTCGATGGAACTTATCTGCACTGCATCACAGGGGCTGACATTGAAAATATGATGCAGAAGATCCATAGCGAGGAATGTGGACCCCACATAAACGGTCACATGCTTTCCAAGAAGATCATTCGACAAGGCTACTACTGGACCACCATAACCCAGGATTTGATCGCCTATGTCCAGAGATGCCTCAAATGCCACTAATTCTCTAACCTTCAGCATTTGCCTCCACGTGAATTATACAACATGACCTCTCCCTTGCCGTTATCCACCTGGGGCAACGATATCATAGGGAAGGTTACACCGAAGGCTTCCAATGGGCATGAGTTCATCCTAGTTTCCATTAATTACTTCACCAAATTGGTCGAAGCGGAGTCATATGCAGTGCTGAAGGCTAAGAAAGCGGCCAAATTCATCAAGAAAAACATTATCTACCGGTATGGGGTCCCGCACGAGCTAGTATCAGATAATGGGTTGCATTTTGAGGCAAAAGTAACAAAAGTGGTCAATGATTATGGGATTTAGATACACAAATCTTCTCTCTATCGACCTCAGACCAACGGTGCAATCGAAGCCGCCAACAAGAACCTCAAAGCCATCATTAGCAAGATGATGGAAAGTTGTCGGGATTGGGCAAACTGGATCTCGTATGCCCTTTGGGGCTATCGAAACTCAATTAGAACCTCTACTGGGGATACCCTTTACTCTCTAGTTTATGGTATGGAAGTAATCCTACCCGTGAAGCTGGAAATACCCTCACTACGCGTCATGCTTTAAAGCATGGTCAGTGAAGAAGACTGGTGCCAAAGACGTCTTGACAAGCTGACCCTCCTAGATGAAAGGAGATTAAAATCACTATGGCACATACAAGGGTACCATCGCCCCGAATAGCGTGTTCATTCAACAAGAGAGTGACTAACCGCGGTGTCCGAGAAGGGGACCTAGCCCTCAAAGAAATCATAGAACCCATCTGGGACCCCAGAGGGAAATTCAAGCCCAATTGGAGCGGCCCCTACATTGTCAAGAAGATCTTGTCCGGTGGTGCCGCCATGCTTATCGACTTAGATGGGGAAGATATGGCTTGTCCAGTCAACCTGGACCATCTCAAGAAGTTCTACCCCTAGTCCTAAATCTCGATGCGCTATGACTCTTCTCATCTCCCTTCTATTCTAAAAAAAAATATGTTCAATTCCCCCGGACCAGAACTACGTGGGCCTGATCCTCTGCAAATAACCATTTTTAAGCAAAGTATAAAATTCAAAACCCCAGAGGTACGTAGGCATCTCATACACCTTACATGAGCACGGCCCTTTCTTTTTCACAAAATAATATTCTTTTCTTACCTCCGAAAATGACAGTTCATTCTAACATATATTTGAACAAAAGGATTATGTATGCCTTATCTATCGGTATAGATAATTCAAACAATACAAAACTCATCGAAAGTCACAGCTAGATGATCAGAAACTTGTTTATTTCACTAATAAGAAATTACGGTACAGATTACATAAGAAAGGGAACGAATAACTCCCTTCCCCCTACCCTCCTAAAAAAGCCAAAATAAAATCCCCACATTTATACCTCATTACACAATAAACTCTTCAGGAGTCCTATCCACAGCTACCATAGGAGCCTGCTTCGTCATCATCTATTAGGACATAAATTTCCAATTGAGTCCCTATATTGTTTTGACTTAATTCCGTGAACAAAACTTGTTTGTAATATGTCATAGGGAGATTTTTTTTTTGTCACGATCCCACTTGGTCTATGACGTATTGAAGAAAATTGAAGACGTTGCGACAAAGATTCAAAGAATTAAATCATGTCGATGTTTAATTGTACAAGTTTAATCATCTTCAAAGTTAATTTCATTCTGAAATCACTCAGGTATGAATGCGTATAATTAATGGTGCTCAGAATTGTTTTATAAAAGATAGGGATGTATTTTTAATAAAGAAAAATATTTTTAAATATTTTTAAAAGTGTTTCAAAGGTTTACACTACGTTTTAATTCTGATTAGCTCGAAAAAGGAGTTTGACTTTACCGGGTCTCTTTGAAGAGACGTTTTGAACTAAAAGTCAAAAAGTCAAACATCTCGCTCGAACGACATTAGATCTCGCACGAATGAGATGTCTAAGTCGCTCAAGCGAGATCCTTATGCCGTTCGAACGACACATTTTTTGAGGCAGTGTTTAAATCCTATTTAAATAGTGTTTGCATCAGAATTTCGTAAGTGTGCAACTGGAAAAAACATAATACATTCTAGTACGTTGTTTGAACATGTTTTCTAAGTTTTACAAAGCTCAAAAACATCCTTAGAGTTTGTAAAGATCCGAGTTATCGTTCTTATATGTTTGCGTGATCTTGCGGCACCAAAGTTGGTTGTTCTACACATTGAACATCAAAGGGGTTTGCTGTGAAGAAAAGATAAGGACTTCTTGTTCGACATCGTAGACGAATCAAAGCCATTCGATGGATACCGAGACATACGTGGACACGTGTATTGTGGACAGGTATCGTGGAAGACGGAATTTTTGCATGGGCACTGTGAGAGGAGTGGTTAAAGATCAGAAGAGTGTCAAGACTCGTGGAAATCGATTCGTTGAGTGAGACTTTGTGTGTCTTTGTAAAACCATATTCATAGTGATTGTCTGGCTTGGGTCGTCCGAGGTTATTTTCCCATTTTTGGGTTTTTTCCTCGTACATCCAGCGTTGTGAGTATTCTTGACTTTATTTTACTTTCTTTAGTCACTAGATACATGTTTAGGATTAATCAAGATAAAATTGGTTTACAGTAAGAATTGGGTTTTCATAACTTGGTTTGGTGCATAATTAAAAGTTGAATAATTTTTCTGAGAAAAATTTTGTTTTAGTTTGAAACACACATATCAGGCACACCCACGTTTTTCATCATCATCTACATCGCCTGAATAGAGTGCCACAGGCGCTCCATGGACCGATAAGCTCGAACCAGCTTTGGAAGAACCATAACACCTCCTTCCATGGTGTTAAAAGAGACAAGCCACTTTTGTCCAATATCCACTACCAACATCTTGCTAACTACTCTCCTCCATAACCACTTCATATAATCCCCAGGGATATGCCAAACTCTCCCAACAGACTGAGAGGGGCGGGTCGACGGATGCAGACTCTCCCACAGAGAGCCAAGCCGTAGGCACAGACGCTCGGTCAAATCCTCTATTGGAAAGAAATTTAGTGTCCGAGGTGGCAAAACCTGTGCCAAGCCAAATTGGCGCAAAAGACGCCAAGGGAAATAAAAAGAGGTCTGGTTAAGACCAACCAGCCGCACATACGGGTATTCTCCTAGCTCCAGAACAGGCAGCAACTATCCGCACCAAGGCACTGACCAGTACAGATTCCAAGCCCCATGCTCCACAAGCCAATTCTCCCAACTCTCAATATCCAAGCCAACGCGAAAAGAAGTTGAGTATGGCCGATAAAGGGTATTCTGGAAGAGTCACCAGGTGGAGTCTTTTAGACAACCACATGAACAGCATCACGGGGCTACCCCAGAGGAAGTCAGAACGACTTTCTCGCCAAGCATCCAGACCATTCAGCGTCTCCGCCAGTATCACTGCCGCAGGATTGTGACAGTATGGCATCCACGAAGTAATGGCTTCAAGTTGCAGGTCCACCAGCAGTTCCCCAGTCACCAGCAGCAATTTTGAAACCAGGGGGAGCCATCTTGCAAAACTCTCCACCCTTACCCCTTTTTATACTTGAGAACCCTCACAAAAGACATAACCCCTGCAGAAATTGGAGGGAATCCTACCCCACAAGGTATAAGAAGCTGAAGAGGGCACTAATAAAAAGCTTTGAATTAATGGGACTGGACTTGACTGCCGATAGGCAGGTAAAACTCAATGCTACCAGGGAGAGCCATCTTGCAAAACTAAGAAACAAGTAGACAAGTGAAGGTGTGATGAAAACACTCCACTCTTACCCCTTTTTATACTTGAGAACCCTCACAAAAGACATAACCCCTGCAGAACTTGGAGGGAATCCTACCCCACAAGGTATAAGAAGATGAAGAGGTCACTAATCAAAAGCTTTGAATTGATGGGACTGGACTTGACTGTCGATAGGCAGGGCAAGGGGATTATCGATCGGCAACCCCCCATTTTTGGAAATTTTCCTTTTTCCTCTTTTTCCAAAATCATAAACCCAATGAAAATAAAATTGATATTCTCAACAGAATTTCAAAAAAATCCTCTTCCACCCCTATATAATTTCCTTCAAAAAAATCCTAAAAATGTTTTTTTTTACGGTCTTAGCAGCAAAGTAAAAAGAGCATGCGCATGCATTCACTCACCATTAACAAAAAATAAAAATAAAAAATCCCATTGCACTGCATATATATATTCTTCTGTGTTACATCAATTGTTGCAGGAAATAAAAGAAAAGCAAAAAACAATGGGACTCAGCCCGAACCCACATTCTCTCTCTCTCTCTCACCTACCCTTCACCCCTTTCTCTAAGAGCTTCCACCCCTACGACGCGCTCCCTTTCCCCTATAGCGAGATGACACACCACCACTACCCGAGCCAGATTCCTCCCCAGACGAAGCAGACGACACCAAGCAAGAAGGAATCGGGACCGCATCCCGAATATGGGCAGTCGTTGAAGATATCCAGTCTCTGATGTCCCTCAACCAAGTGGTCGACACACGGACTTACTGCAAGTAAAAGGAAAAATAAGTATCAAAGAGGGATCAAAACAAAAAAGTAACCAAAAAGAG
This sequence comes from Sambucus nigra, assembly GCA_949130495.1. NCBI lineage: Eukaryota > Viridiplantae > Streptophyta > Magnoliopsida > Dipsacales > Adoxaceae > Sambucus > Sambucus nigra. The sequence goes on along the minus strand of OX422218.1, from coordinate 487,869,445 downwards.
GAAGAAGGTATACCACAGGACGAAGAACCTCCTTTGTCAAACCCAACTCCTCTGAATCCATCGTGTGAGGATGGTGTAACATAGGCACTATCCCTCCATCACCCCATCTGATGTTGTACGAAGGGGTATGAAATCGCAAAAAGGGAAACTCTGAAGTCGCCGTCGTCGCAGATGCCGACGGACCACCGCCCGACTCGAACCCATAAGAGGGAAAGGCAAGGCATCATATACGCTGGGCGCCATCAACCAGCTCATCACAAAGTCCATATACTCATATGGCGCAGCCGTATTAGTGTACAATAAGTAGGAGTCACCGATCATAGCCGCGATCCTCGCATCCTCCAGCAGTAGTCGCTCCTGCCTCATAGACATAGGAGGCTACGTAGGTGGCACCACCACCTCCTCCTCTGCAATATGCCAAACCACCTGCTCCCCCAGATACCAAGAATGGCCGAACTCATGCGCCAGCAAATGCCTCATCCGTGCATTCACCCCAGTCACCCCCATATCTTGAATGGCTGTCCCCCAGGGGTAAAATGTCACCTAAAAATCTCCAACAGTCTCGTCCTTCAAGGCAATCAGCTGGGTATTGCACCCAATCACCTCATAGAACCACATCTCCCAAAGACATGAATTCACAATAAAAAAGAGACGTATAAGGAAAATGCGAATGCATGAAAGGAAAATGTGCAAATTAAAGAATACCTTGAGGAGATACATGGCTCCAGTAAAGGTTTCTCGGAAGCACCGGTTGCATGCGTCCAAAGAAAAATAAAGGGTCGTCAAAGCCAGATTCCCCCAATCATAAAGAGGGATGTTTGAAAACATCCTCAAATACGACAAGAACCACAAATGGACGACGTCGCCACTCGACGCCAACATAAAACCTCCCAGCACCAATAATATGAACAACCGACACATCTGCCTCACTTGCAGCCCGTCCTCCAAATCAACCACCCTACTCATCCTTCAGTAAGGACAGTTGGATGGAATCCTCGGAGACTATCCTCCCTACATCGCCTAGCGCCGCCCACACTGCCTCTGGCCTCACCCTCAGAGAGTGATCCACTTCTATCTGCTCCCCATCGCAATCTAGCCCCAGTAGTTATTGCACGTCTATGGGAGTCACGGTCATTTCCCCAAAACCTAAATGGAAGGTGTGGGTAGTATCCAACCATCTCTCCCCCAAAGCTCATAAGACCGTTGTCGATCGAGGCGTCTCATCCAGCGCAGACGCCAACCTCCCAAAACCCGCTAATGATACCACCCAACGCACCACGGGTGGAAGATGCTCCCAGACGTCCTTAAGCCCCGTCATCCCACAGGCACGTATGTTCTTCAAAGAGATATCATACTGTCAAAAAAAGAAACCTTATCAAAATTTAAGAAGGAAGGAAAAATCACCAAAAAGAAAAGAACGCCAAAAGTAAGGTTGCTTACATAACCGCCAGGGCTCACCACCTTAGAAGACCGATGATGCGACGGCTCCCGTAGCAAAGTCCGCTCATCTGCAACCGGCTCAAATGCATCAAAGTAGTTCTCACTCCCCAAAGCAAGAGGCGCCCTGGCCCTCCACTCCACGTTCGCCCAGTCATCAACAGTCAACCATTCCCCATGCGCTGCAGTGCTCACAAAGGCATACATTTCTTAGAAATTGGAATGCTAGAATGATTTGCAGAGGAAAATCGCAGAAAGAAAGAAAGCAAGAAGCTGTGAAAAATGAGGGGAATTCGCCCCCTTTATATAGGATGCCAAGGGTCATGCCGATCGGCATTGACCCCCACCCACCGATCAGCACTGACCCCCACCCACCGATCGGCACTGACCCCTTACCTTCCCGACGGAGTCCAAAAGTCCGTACCACTGCCGAATGGCACCCTCTGAACCATGCCGATCGTCACCCCTTTTAAATTTCATAAAAAATTCCCAGAAAATACCAGAAAGCCCTGAAAAAGTCTCAGAAAATTCCTAAAAATCCCAGGAAGGATTTAGAATATTTTCACCAAGAAAATTTCGCACTCCCTCAAGAGGAACCCCTATTTCCCCAGCTGAACTCTCAGAAACCAAGTAAAACTCCTCCCAGCAACATCCACGGAGGATCTCTAAAGATCACCCCTATGCCCCAAAGGCCTCAATTTTAACCAAACAATACATCCAAACCTTGGACCACCTAAATCTCCCCCGTGGAATTTTGGCTATTACTTTAGAGGATGCAAAATATTTCTCCAGCAGTCGACTCCCCAGCCCAAAATAAAACCACAAGATAAATCTCCCCGGCAGAGTTCCCCGAGAACATCTCATACTTAAGCCCGCAGAATTGACTTCGACCCGCAGAATTGGTCACCTCTACTTAAGCCCGCAAAATTGGCTTCGACCCACGGAATTGGTCATCTCAACTTAAGCTCGCAAAATTGGCTTCGACTCGCAGAATTGGTCACCTCATCTTTAAGCCCGCAGAATTGGCTTCGACCCGTAGAATTGGTCATCTCATCTTAAGCCCGCAGAATTGGCTTCGACCCACAGAATTGGTCATCTCAACTTAAGCTCGCAGAATTAGCTTCGACCCGTAAAATTGGTCATCTCATACATAAGCCCGCATAATTGGCTTCGACCCGCAGAATTGTTCATCTCACCTTAAGCTCGCAGAATTGGTTTCGACCCGCCGAATTGGTCACCTCAACTTAAGCTCGCAGAATTGGCTTTGACCCGTAGAATTGGTCATCTCAACTTAAGCTCGCAGAATTGGCTTCGACCCGCAGAATTGGTCATTTCTACTTAAGCTCACAGAATTGGCTTTGACCCGCAGAATTGGTCATCTCAACTTAAGCCCACAGAATCGACTTCTACCCACCGAATTGGTAATCCCCATCACACTCCGTAGGTCCTCAGAATCAGCCTCGACCCTCTGAATTGGACATCCTCGCTCCCTTAGGTCCTCAGAATTGGCCTCGACCCTCTAAATTGGTCATCCTCACTCAAAAGCATCATGCGGTGTCTATTCGACGGCTATCGTTTGCCCAAACTCACCCGTCGAGGGGCTTTGTAGACACCCCATTCTGTTACCCCCTAAACTCTCCTTAGGTACCTAGCACCTCCCTTCATCACTACATGTAAGCGAGAGCTTTTCTAAATTTTAAAATCCTTTATACTTTAAAATCAATTTCCTTGTAAAGAGATGCGGAAGCGTAGATGGTTCACAAAAACACCAAATTTTAATTTCTTCTCAAATTAAAATTAAATAAAGTGAAATTAGATGGAACACACACACAATTTAAATTTCACTTAAACCACAATTAATTAACCCAAGTCCTAGAAATTTGCCTAAGTCATATTTTTCATTTAATCAAATTAGGCCAAACCAAATTTTAACAAATTAAATTAATGACTTGAATTATCTACACATTACCCAATATTTAATTAGCACCAAATTAAACAAGTAGTGATTAAACCAAATTTTATCTTTTTACCTAAGCATGCGTTCTAGGTGAATTTGCAAGATAAAATAAACAATAAATCACTACGCCGCGATGTATGAGGAAAAACCCACAACGGAAAAAAACCTCGGACGACCCTAGCCTCAAATCCACTAAGTATGGTTTTACAAATACAAGATAGTAAGACTTACAACACTCGACTCGATCCCTCTCAAGCCCCGATGCTTCTTCTTGTATACACCTTCGCCTAGAGAATAACCACGGAGCTCCACCGCGGTCTCAGAATCCACCGATCGAACTTTATATGGTCACCGTCACCCAAACTAGGAGCCTTTCTCCAAGTGGGTAAATCAGCGCAAACTTCTTCTTCTTTGTGGGATGTAGAAGAAAACCCAAACGAACTCTTCAAACGGTAGAGTAATACCCGGTGCCAAACACTCAAAGAAATGATATATATATATATATATATATATTGGAACTTGGAAAAAACAATATGGGTGTAAACTAGAGTGTTAAATGATTTTTCCTTAAACAATTAGACACTCAAAACATGAAATTTTTCCTTTTGAAATTGTTCTCTCAAACTCTCTCTTGGAAATGGAAAGGTGTGAAAAATTTAAGTGGAAAAAGTTGGTTCCCGCACATATTAAGTTTGTCAAAACGTTAGTGGGGAAAACTAGTGGGAAAGTGGGAAAAACTGTCAAAAACTGCCCAAAAAACTATTCCCGACAAATCTCGTTCGAAGGAGATTTTTCGTTCGAACGAAGTCTCATTCGAACGAGCCTTCTAACGAAATTCCATTGTGAACTCATTATAAATCTCATTGGAAATCTCGTTCGAACAGCATGTTCGTTCGAACGACAAACTCGTTCGAATGACAATTCGAATGACAATTCGAACGACAAACTTCCAGAAAGTTGAAAAATATGATTTTAGCCCAGAAACTTTATATACTTTATTTTAAAGTTTTAATGAAATCTTTCTGAAAATAAACAACAGTTTAAACTAAAAAGTTCACCTAATATAAAATGTTCCAAGCTCCTATATATATATTCAAAATCCATTCATACCTTAGGAGAAATGAAACCAATGTTGTTGATGTAGAAACGAGGCACATTAAACTCGGCATTTTATGAAGCTTTAATATCTTGGGTGCTACGTCTTCAATAAACACGTCATAGGCTTGAAGGATGATCAATAACTCTATCCTATGACTCAAAAGTTTTTGTTCGGAATTGAGCCAAAACTACAAAGGACTCAATTGAAAATTTGTGTCCTTATAAATCTCCCCCTTTGGCTATTCCGGGACAAAAACAAACAAAAATCCTAAAGGGTCGTCAAGTTCTACTAGACTGAAAAAAATATCCCACCCAAAATAAAAATACATTGCTTGACTCAAAAAACCCAAAGGATCAATATCTTTGCCTGATGATGAACGTTGTCACTTAAAAGAAGTCATACACACTTAAGCAAACACATTAAACGCATTGGGAATATCAAAATATTAAATGCAATTAAATAATTACTCCCCCTAAATTATCAACTATGATCAACCTAAGAATATAGCGCTCTCCCCCTAAATTAAATCTCCCAAACTAAGATACGATTACAATAGGATTAGATACCATTTCTCACCCTATCATTTAATTTTAACCATCTCACGCTTCCGCATATCTAAAAAACGAAATTATTACTTTTTGTGAAGTAAAAGATTTTGTTAAAATTGGGGGCTATCGAGTTTTCAAATTGGTATCAGAGGATTAATGTAGAAAAGCTTCTCCTATTCAAATTAGTATCAGAGCCGGAGCACTAATTTATCACGTCAAAGATGCATTTTTCGTCGTTTACAATTTTTGTGCTCCTTCATTTTTTAGGTGGTTCAATTTTTACTCACTCTCAATTTTTTTATATCTCTCGATGGGACGCCTTAATGATAATTTGTCCATTTCTCATGATAATGAAGTTTTTGATATCCGAGAAGAATTTAATGGGCTTAATAAGTGTAATGAAAAATTAAGAGAATTAAATTTGAGATTTGTACAAAGAATTAAATTTCTTGAAGATGAAAATTCTAGTTTTAAAGCTAAAGTTGAATTTTTGCAAACCTCGTTATTGCAAAAAGATATTTTTCGTGAAAAGCTCATGGACATAAATCACAATTTTAATATTTTAAAAATGTCCAAGAAAGAGAGTGATTGTCGAGAAAAGACTCTTAGGGACAAGTTTGTTCACATTGAGGGGGAGCGTGATAACCTTCTAGGTGTAATTGAAAATTTAAAGAAGGAGTTACATAAATTTGAGGAGTCTAATTTATTACTTAAGTCCGATATTTTAAAAATGAAAAATGACTTACAAGACTCGAGTAGTAGTTGTGATGGTTCTAGCTCATCTAGTTCAAATACTTCCGTTGCTAAAGCTAAAACCATTTTTTGTTTGAGAGGGTCGACTTTATCCAAAGACTTTAGAAAAGGTCACACCTCAGGTAACATTTCTCGTGTTTTCACATGCTTGCATTATGGTAGGAAAGGTCACCTTAGGTCATTTTTTTTTATCTTAAAAGAAGTCCTAGGAAGTCTATGTCTAGCATTTCATTAATTTTCAAATCCCATCATTTTAAATATACATCTATATGGGTTCGGAAATCATAAAGTAATTGAGGAGTCCATTAATTAGAGCAGCTATATTACTGAGGATATTGCAAGAGAAATGTCTGCGGGGTTGAATTCACATTGTGAACAGATATTATATCAGTTATAGGCATTCCAAGATTGCCTCGTTGAAAATAAAAGCTTCCAATTCTTTTTTGCATTAATTTGTGTGAAGATCATACTTTGAGTGAGCACAGTACATGGAGGGCTACTCTCATGCTATCTATTTTCTTTGAAAATTTCTCAGGATGTTCAAAAATTAGAACAATATCTACCAATATTAGAAAACTTGGTTCACCATATTGGCACGATTAGTGACAACCTCCAGCGGGTTCGTTGGACTTCAGGCCTTAAGATAAGATGGATCAGTGCTCTCACTTCTTCATTCTTTAATCTCAAGGGCCTGAAGTTTGCATAACAGTTATATAACTTGTTATATAACAGTTTATATAAATTGTTATATAAACAGGTTATATAACTACATACACAACACACATCCCGTCCGCTGTTGCTACCCCTTCCATTGCCCCCATTCCTCCTCCTCCCCAATTCTTCTCTTCCTGACAAAATAACCCCTCCTTCTGTCGCTGTTCAACGCTGTTTGAACCCATCCCTCCCTTGCCTGTTGTTCGAGTTCAGATCTCCCCCTTTCCGTTGTTGTTCGGGTTCATCACTTTCGCTGCTGTTTAACAACTAGGTCTTGTTCATATGTTCGCATCGTATTTTATGTACTCACTTCTGTTTGATTCTTGAGAATTAGTTGTTGTTCCAATCATCCAATTATTTATGTGTTTGTGTTTTATGTCAACTTTACAATTTTGGATCCCTCGTATTATATATATGGTTCTGTGTTTCGGATCCTTAATATAATTTCGGATCAATAATAATTTCGATGCCAAAAAGTGGTTTTTAGCGTTTTAATTTATAATGTGAGGCTTAGTCCCATGTTGATTGTGCACTTTTTCCTATTAGTATCACATTTGTGTCATTAAATTTGATGTTTAAATGTTGTTTTGATTACTAAAATTGTTGGTTATATAGGTCTTTTTTTTTATGTTGTAGGGTTGATACAATTTCTTCATCAAAGAGTAATCACGGCTCAATCTTTAAGTTCATCGTGTCTGGTAAATTTGAATACAATCTTTTGTTTCATTTCTATTTATATATTCAAATTCGATTATAATTAATTAAATGTGTTATTAATTAGTTCTTTCTAAATTTTTAGATGGATGATCCTAATAGAGAAACAAATGGAATGCCTTCAGACGATCATCCGCCCAATCCCAATGGTTCAAATAGCGACATCTCAAATCTACTGTGGTAAGCAACAATTTTAAACAATGTGAGTACGGAAACAAACTTACCCATCTTATATATGACGTCACTTATGTACGCCAATATAATGTATGCGTCAATATCTTTGGAAAATTACAGATGATCGATTGTTACACTTACCTATCTCATATATGACAAGAAGGGCGTGGTTATAAAAAGATACTGAAGATCGAGAAGCTAGGCACAGACAAGACGCTGAAGATCGTGAAAATCAATATCGATAAGAGCTCGAAGAATTGAAATTTCATGTAAATTGCGTAAATCCTATTTTCTAATATTTTTATACCTTCCTACGGATGACTCGCTTTACCTCTTCCATGATGCAAGTCGATGATTCCTATCTCCACTATATATACACATGCACACATATCACATGGAAAATAAAGGAATATAACAAAAACCCATGAGAGACTGAAAGGGTGGAATGGGTGCCTAACACCTTCCCATTTCGTAACTTAACCTCTGGATCGTTTTTGAATCATTTTTGGTTTCGTATGCACCAGTATGTCTTTGGATGCTGTCCTTCGGGATGGCTCCCCTTCTTTTTTTTGTTTTGAGTAAAATAGACTGGCGACTCTATCTCTCTACATTTTTCACCTCACCCAAATGACGCCGGCCGAAGCGCTCGTGAGAGGGACACGCGGGACCCAGGATCCTCCCTCACACACCTACCCGCCGCGAGGATCGGGGGATGGCCATAACAGTGTTATGGCTATTTCTGTCATTATTTTTTAGTTAATTTTTATGTTTAAACAGGTTGGTTTTCATGAATAAATAAAGGATATTCTGCCCATTTTTTTTAAATATTAAGCGTTTCTAAAGGTAAATAATTTGAAGATATACAAATTTGAAAAGGTTGTTAAAGATTGTGATCTATAGGAATTATTAAAAAAGATTACTTCTTTGTTTAAGGTAACTGACACTAAATTAAGCTCATGGCGTGATGTTGGATGCCTTCAATTTTGTCAAATGATAAGAATTAATTATCCTTTTTTGTTTTTTTATAGGTTGGAACTCATTGGAAGTTCGATGGTTGTGCATATAGTGGCAAACCAGTGATTCTTGATAAATAAGGAGTTAAACACGTTAGTGTTGCTTGAAGAGAATACCGCGGAATTTGAGATGAATTTATATGTACTGACATGAATTAAAATAAAATTCAAATTTCCTCATGTATTAAGATGGATTTCATATGTATTGACATGAATTTTCTATTAATGGAATTTGAGCCATTAATTTTTAGTGGGATTACTGTCTGGATGTGTTTTAGTGTTGTTGCGGACTATTTGTGTTGTTGTTATACTATTTTTGCCATGCTGATTTTATATTATTATTGAATTTTTATTATTTTAAAACAGGTACGAAAAATAGTGGAAATTTTGTTGATTTTTTTTGGGTAATATTATTTATAATTAGTTTTTTTCTTTGATCAAAAAATTTGGCACAGTTCAAAACCGTGCCAAAAGTGTATCAAATTTTGGCACAATTTTGAACTGTGTCAAAAGTGTACCAAAATGTACTCAATCTGGCACAGTTATAAAGTGTGCCAAAAGTGTGCCAAAAATATCAAATTTTGGCACGATTTTAAAGTGTGCCAGAAATGTTCATGTTTGGCCAAATCTGACACACTTTCAAACCATGCCAAAAAAAATGGTCATTTTGGAACACCTGATTCTGACACAGTTCAAAACCGTGCCAGATTTGATCTGGCACGGTTTTAAGCCGTGCTAGATTGTTGATTTTGGTGTTGTGATAAAATTGACTGTATATAAAAACCATCCACAAAAGAAAACTCAATAAAGGATATAACTGAACTATAATGAAATGGAACTCCAATAAAACTAAATCCACTAATATATTAATCTCTTATTACAAATATGCTAATTGAAATGAAAGAAATACAACCGTAACCATCTCATAATCAAACTCCTAAATACAATAAAAACTTAAATGAAACAATACTCCAACTGTAAAGATGATAGCTGAAACTCTAACCTTTCTAGTCTAACTCCTCAGTCCTGCTAAACCTACTACTACTACTACTACTACTACTACTACTACTACTACTACTAATGAATGTGGGGGGAACATTTATAGATTTTGGTCAAAGCCCTAAAGTTACAAGAAATATCTCTCATAACAACAATGTAAATCATGCGACTCATTTACAATAAACATGAAACTCGTTGACACTCACATGTAATGAATACCTCACCTTTCATCTAGTGCAAGTACTACTAGCATGTCCAACCCTAGGCATAAACTATACTAAAAGTCCCTATCTCTAGACTACTAAGAAAGTAACCGATAAGCGAATGCAATAGGGATGTAACTAACTATGCACGTATCGAATACAACGCAATACCTAATATTTTACTTATTTAGGTTCTCAAGATCGCATAATGTAACATTTTACTTCGTCTTAACATCTTTAATTAAACATGTTGGTCTCTGAACTATAACGTATGTTCACAATACGATCCCATACTAACCCCCACTAATGTCACTCAAAAGATAAGATATACACAATATCATAAAGCATACATAAATGTGACATAGGGTTTTAATCAAAGTGTTTATGACTAGACTAATATTATATAAATGTATAAGTTTCATATCAATCACACGAAGGCATCTACCTTTTATGGAACTTCTCGTGTTTCTATCGATAAATCCATAAGAGTCCCTCGCCTAATGAACTTAAACTAAATCAATGCACACACATGAAAATGGCAATTAATACTTAGTCGCAACTCTCGAGTATACCCATATCAAGACTCCACTGATGGTCAAATCATCGACCTCTATCCTCAATAAGTCTAGATCGACTGAACATATGATCAAAACATAAGATTTCTCGATGTCCTGCGTTAACAACCATATATATATATATATATATATATATATATATATATATATATATATATATATATATATATATATATATACAGATTGTCAACTTAATCACGGTTACCTATCTCTCAAAATCGTAATAAACATATACTACAAAGTAGAATATCGCGTACTCTCAAGATTACACCCAAATCATTCCAATCCCCAAAGCTGAATTGTTCATTACGTTCTTAGGTTTATTAGTACTCAAACCTTATTAAATCCAACTCCTAGTTTATTATGTCTCTAACCTATGAGCACCTACCTATATATATAAACTTTGTCTCATAGTATACATATATGTATCCTCATTTACTTACTAAGTTAATTGCATAGCATATAATCTCCCAAGACCTTAAACAACCCTTAAACACCTTATTTGTTACTCTCCAAGCTCAATATAAATATATGGCATAACATATTTATCCCTCACATGTTTACCCAATCCAACCCAATCCCGGCACGGGATGATACTAATTAGTTCTAAGGTTTATATTCTTAACCTACGTAACTATTCCAAACATTAACCAAGTCCAAATATCTCAATAATTAAATTAAACAACCATGGAAGGAATCCTAAACTCAAATTATGCTCTAAAAATCCAACCAAACAGACCCTAGCCCATACTTGGGCAAAATAGGGGGGTCGATCGATGGACCCTGATCGATCAATTAATGGTAATAGATATTTGACTCTTCTTCCTTGTTACGGATTTCTTCACCGAAAACCTTTATTAAAGTTTCTCCAATATCTCATATCAAATCCAAAACACAACAAAACTTTGACCTAATAATTGGGTAATGTTCCTAAGCATATTAAAATGATTATTCAAGATGAAGATCATCAAAACAAGGTTTAATTCATCAAGTTCATAATTTTAAACCAAGTTCATCAACAATATGCAAGAAATTCAATTTTTCTATGATTTAAAATTCAATCTACAAATTAAAAGGAGGCTTTTAATTTTTAACAAAAATACATGTTATATTTCAGATTCACGCGTTATAACATTCAACTTCATACAGTAGCCATAAAGGTACAAATCCTTAATGCATAGGCAATCAATTCAAGTCCTAATTGGCTCACAGGCACAAACACAATTAAGACTAATTTAATCAGGCCCTAAACATGCGTTATACCCTTTGATTAACATATGAATATATGTATTCTAAATTAGTTACATATTTACAAGCGTATTACAAGAGAATTATTTCTCTAAAATGATGAGCAGTGAACCTTTTACTTGAATCCTTCGTGTTTTTCCTCTCCAAACCTTCTTTAATTCTCCCACGAGTCTTATGGGTACTAAGGTTTTCTATTTTGATAATAAATGACTAATTTAAGGGTCTTAACTCTATAAAACACCCATAATTTCCCCACCTCCAAATTAGTCCTCGTTTCGGCCCCCAAATGGGCCCAAAATACTAATGGAAATGATCCAAAACTTAATCTAAGGGTATACCTAACACCCAAACCCAACTTAAGATGATAAAAACATATAATCGGACCTCCATATCACCCTAGAGTTCGCTTTGACTGGTTATACCTTATATCTCATGGTAAATTCCAATAATTTAAAATAAAACATCCAATCAAGTATTTGACGGGTAATCGCATATAGTCCAACGTAGTTAATTAATTACAACCATTAATTAGTTATAATATGAGGTACAAACAAATCACATACCATGCAAATTTAATCATCATCTAAATACTATAATTTAATTATTTCTAAATTTTCTCAAGTAATAATTAATTTGCATTTTATTAATTTCTTCTCATAATTAATAAGCAATAATTAATGACAAAAAATATGGGATATTACAGGAGGTTTATATGGTTTATATCGATGCCTCGTTACAGGTACTTGACAATGTTTTAATGCAAGAGAAGAGGTCGATAGCTTATGCTGCAAACAATATTATGCCTCATGATGGGTATTACCCCACTCATGATTTGGAGTTAACGGTGGATGTTTTTGCTATTCCAGTATGGAGGCACTACTTATTGGGAGAGAGATTTCATTTGTTCACGTACCATAAAAGCTTGCAGTATTTTTTCATGCAAAAGGAGTTAAACATGTGAAATGGTCGATGGCTAGAGTTTGTAAAGGATTAACAGTTTAATATTCAGTATCAACCTGTCAAAGTGAACTTAATGGCAGGCGCCTTGAGCCATAGGGTGATAGTTACGTTATCATCTATTTAGAAGTCAAAGTGGGGTTCTCTTGGCACAATGTATGAGTTTTCACTTGCCTTTATGGCAGTTCTAACCATCGCACGTGTGATCATTATTCGAGTTGTGAAGGAACATGTAGGGAACCTTACTTGTTAGGAGAAAGTTAAGGAGTTATTGATCGTGGGGGTCTAATTCTATTTGGTCAGATGTGGGCTTATGATTCCATGAAATATTAGTGGTATTCGAGGATGATGAGTTATGGCAAGCAGTACTGACGAAGGTGCATGCGTGGTGATATCTTGTACATCCCAGGGAGGAAAGGATGTATCAGGACATGAGGAGACAGTATTTATGTGAAAAAATAAGGAAACACATTATGGTGATTGTGTCCATGTGTACAACTTGCCAAACGGTGAAGGTAGATCACTAAAGACCAGTGGGTGTTCTACATCCTCTTAAAATTTCACTGTGGAAATGGGATATCATTTCCATGAATTTTATTACAGGACTGCCTATATCATACTGGGTATATGATTCCATCTAGGCGATCATGAATCGTTTGATTAAGGTAGCTCACTTTTTTCCAGTTCAAATAGACTTCACTTTAGAAAAAGAACGATAGGATTTTGAGATAGTGATATTGCATGGTGTGAAACTCAACAGTGTGTTCGATAGGGACAAGACATTTTTGTTCCACTTTTAAAGGAGTTTTTATCTTGTAATAAGTAGAGATATAATGTTGGGTACTTAATATCACCCATAGACTTAAGGTCGGCGTGTGAACCAGGTGTGAGAGGATATATTATGGGCATGTATTCTGGACTTTAAAGGTAGTTAGGAATAGTACTTACCATTGGTCGAGTTTTCTTAAAATAATAGTTATCAGCAGACAATTGGCATGGCATCGTATGAGGTATTGTAGGGGAGTTCTTGTTATTCTCATATTTCTTTGGATGGAGGTGGGGGAGAATAAGATTCTCGAACCCAAGTTCATTCAAGACACCTCAGAGAAGGTGGAGCTTATTAGAGATATTATGAGGACTTCCCAGAGTAGGCATAATAGTCATGAATATTTGGGAAGGAGGAACCTAGAGTTTTTGGTCAAGGATCAAGTATTTTTTAAGGCGTCTCCCATGAAGGGAGTAATGAAGTTAGGGAATAATGGGAAGTTAACTCCATTATATGTGGTACTATTCACCATTATTGATTGTATTGGACCACTCGCGTATTTTCTAAACTTTTCTGATCATCTTCAATAAGTAAACAATGCATTCCATGTATCTATGCTGTAGAGCTTCATTGGGGAAGACATGGCATATCAACATCTTGATTTTAGTGAGATAGAGCCTCGGTTTAATGTTAGTTATGAGGAGAAGCCCGTTACTATATTGGATTATAGGGAACATATTCTTCGCTCCAGGGTTATTCTGTTGGGGTTATAAGATAATCCACTAATTAGGTTTACTAGTGGAAATGACTTATAAGTCTATCAATTGGATATCACTATCCAAGATCTTTTTTGAATGTGGATTCCTCCAAATTATGATCACGTACCTACTTACACAACGATTGCCCAATTTGCAAAGATGGTCATAAAACCAATCTAAAATTAAATTGCAGTCATAACAATTAAGATGACAATTGTGTAAGCAATCCAATCCTTCTAACCCTCGAGATTAAGAACCTACGAAACCTTTGTAAAGATTATATTATTTCCCAATTCTAATCGATTCATCACCTAGATTTGAATCTCATGATTGATCATGTTAAATACATTCCTGAATGTACTAGTGAGATCTTATTTTGAACTATCAAAGGACTTCTTAAATCATCAAATAAGTTCCATTAGTTTGAGAACAACTACTAGGATTTCACATGTTGTTATATAAATAGGATGTTAACTCCCTATCAAGGTCGTGAACTGTTCAAATGTACTAGAACCAAATTTTTTAAATCCCGTGATCAAGCCAAACCCAACTCGCTAGAATCTTACTAATTCTAATTGACCAACATGGAATTTAATATATTTAAAAAATAAACATAAAGATTATCACAAACGTGATGCTCATTTCAAATGAACTTTACATGCCTTTATTAAAAAATATATCATTACATGGTTTAAGAGTAAAACCCTGACACATATAGCCAAGAGGTGTCCTAAGGGAAATCAGGGCACTTAGGGGTGGAGAGGAAAGAAAGGGTACTAGGAATCACGGAGGCAAGGTCAAAAGTTGCCAACCCCGCCAATTATTTTGGTTCCACCAATACTAGAACCACCAGCTCAACCACAAGGACAAAACTAGTTGCAGTATTAGAGTGTGTACCACGTCGCACCAGAAGATGCTCAAATACCACCCAGACAGTGGAAAGTACATTTCCTATCCATGGGAATGTTGAACATATTTTATTTGATACTCATATAGCATTCATTTTTAGTAGATACTTTGCTTAGTCGTCTAGGATGTTAGAGTTAGCATCGAAACAAATATTTCACATTGATGTAATGCCCCATATTTTTATTGGATTTAATTAATTAATATGATTTATAAAGTTGGAATTTGAAGTAAACTAGAAAAGATTTAATTTAAATGAATTTGATGAATTTTGGGGTAATTAATTTAATATTTTGAGGATTTAATTAATTATTATGTGATTTGGGATTTTGGTAAAAAACTAAGGGGCATTTAACTCTTTTTGTAATAACATGTACTCCAAGAAAAGATTTTTATTTAGTTGAAACACGTTTAAATTTAAAGAGTTTTAAAGTTGTGGGAATCCTAAAATAAATAAATAAATAAAAGAAAAAGAAAAAAGAAATTAAGAGAGAGGGGAGAAGAAGGCTTGGGCTGGCTTAAGCCTGCTATAACAGGGCTCATAGCCGCTATAGCATCTAGGCATAGCAATAGTGGCCCCCTCTCAATGGATGATTTTGTTTAGCACATTGGTTTTTTTTGCTTAGGACCCTTGGAGGCGATTAAACTTCTTTTAAAAAGAGCCCTTATGACTCTTTTTCTTTATGCTTACACTATTCTGAACTACATAGATAAACCATAATGTTAACTCCTAAACACCATTAAACTAATTTTCAACCTTAATATGTAGACTAATATTTTGAAGAAGACCAAAGAAGCAAACTTTTATGTTTTTGTGAAAGGAAGATTGTGAACTAATCAGTTTTTCATAATATAATCATATAGGGAAAGAATATATCTATTTTTTCCTTAAGTACTATTTGATTTAAATTGTGTTTAATCCTTAAATACTCGTGTCTTATAATTATGCTTAGCAGCTTAATTATGGAATGTGATAACCTAATTATATATTTGTTTTATGAATTATGAAATTGTATTTAATACTTGAAATCCCCCATGCTTAGAGTATTAGACTTTGTTGTTATTGGGAAGTGGATTCGATTCACATGTTACATATTATACTGATCTCGAAAATACGTTATTATTTAGGAAATCGTATATATGATTATTGTGGGATAGAACATTATAATATGTTGCTAAAAATTGTTAACTCGCATGTTTTAACTGGTTCCGAAATAAAATATAGATTTTGAACAACTTATTGCGATATTTGATAGGGCTTGTACATCGCATGATTAAAATAATTTAATGTTATGAAATTGGATTTGAATAATTATGGAACGAAGAATATGATGTTGGCCTAGAGAGTGTAATTATGGAAGAATTTTCCTAGTTGGGAAATTCGGGTTATGTACTTCAGTTTGTACTTTCACTCATATTATTTATGATTGATGCTTTCTAGATGGGACTAGAGAGTGGTCAAGTTGTGCCTAGGTAATTTCGAGGTGTGGAACTAGAGGAATTTGTGTTACTTTTATTTCATCCTAGGGGCATGACTAGGACATGGTTATGGATATGGGTATTTTTCCTAGGTCAAGAACTAGGGGTACTTATGGTTTTGGTGATTGCTAGGAATAGAACAGAGGATGGTTTTCAAATTGTGGCGTCTAATTAAATTAGGGGCAAGTATTGAATGTTGAGAACATAATGTAATTAATGAGAATATAAAATAATTAATAAGAAGATAATTAATACCTAAGATAATAAATGGGTTTAAGATATGAACAGATTGTGTTGGCGTTACTGTATGTTCAGGTTCTAGAGTTGACTGGCCATTACGATGTGCGTGAGACCTTAGCAAATTCACTATAGTAATTTTTTTTGTGGGCGTCATGGTAGGTGTGGTGTCTACTATTGACTAGCCATTAAGATGTCTGCGGGAGCTAGACTAATCCAGCTATAGTGATGGCATTACGTGGGGTACATCATGGTATGTGCAGGATAATAATTTGAGCCATTGGGTTGTAGTGATGTACATTAATTAAGGTCATGAGACAGTTGGCGCACCATGGTATGCGCAGCGTCAAATAGAAGATAAAAAGAGGTGTTGACTTTGATAATTAAATGACATAGAGAAATATAATTGAATGATGACGATAAACATTGAAAGAAATATAATGGGATATATGGGTAGTTAACTTAGTTTACTTTACTCGCATTGGGTAATGGAGTTGGATTACTTTACCCGCATTTGGTACTTGAGTTGATTTAGTTTACTTGCATCGTTGTTTATATTGCTTATCATTAATTCAAATATTTTGTTGTGATAATTGTCTCTTATAATTCTTATATCTCGATTCATGGACCCTAATTGGGAAAAGTAGTTAGTACACTTGCAGAGGGCTCTAACCCATCTCTATTGACTAACATTCTAGGATAGGTTTTTGCATAGCTACATAGTTTTAAAGATTTAGCGGGACTTACATCTGGAGATTTACTGTATTTTATGGTTTAGTTTTTTCTAGTCATTTTATATATAAAAAAGTTATATTGGACTCAGTGGGCCATATATTTTATTTGAGTTTTATATTATTAGAATTTTAGCATGGTGATGGATCTTATTTTCGTGGATAGTATATTCATTGTGTTTTATCTCAAATTATATCCTGTGAAAAAAGTTTTAGATGTCTCATATTTCTGTCACGTGCTAAAAAAATTTAATTTTAATATCCAGTATATATTAGCATCGTGGCCTGATCACACTCAATGGAAAAATATGGGGGGTTACAATAGATTCACCGCTAGGTCGATATTCGCCTATTTGTTCTACGTGTATCGGGATAGGTGTGGATATTGGGAGGCTATGTTTTGTAGTTGATTTGTTGATTTTAGACATGTCTGAGTATGACTTCATCTTATGAATAAATTGGTTATCCATTAACCATGCATGTGTGGACTGTTTTGATTAATCCATCGTCTTTCCCATTATGGGGTAAGAGATGTACTTTATTGCGATGTCGCAACTCGAGGGAGGGTTGATCATGCATTTGTATTACATTTAGGAGGACACTTAGAGGGAGTCACCGTGTATTTGGACTCTATTCATGCAGTTAGTGAGTTTCTTGACATATTTGAAGGGATTACGGGGTTACCACTAGGTAGGGAGATAAATTTTGTGATTGATTTTAGCTTCAGGAACTAGACTGATAGCCTGATCACCTTACAGTATGACTCTGCTAGAGATGAGAGAGCTGAGAGAGAAGATTCAGTAGCTACTTGGATAAGGGTTTATTAGGAGTACTTCACATTGGATAGCTTCTCCTCTTCGTGAAGACGAAGGATGGATGGTAGAGGATTTGCATGGATTATTGGGAGTTAAACCTAGTCACCATGTGGAACAAGTATTTGTTACCCTGCATTGATGGCTTGTTCAACCATTTGACGATGCTTCGTACTTATCAAATGTTTATTATAGATTGAGGTGCTATCAGTTGAGGATTTAGGAGTAAGACGTCCCAATGATGTCCTTTTTACATGATATGGATCTTATGAATTTGTGGTTTTGCCATTTTGTTTTACCAATGCAGCAGTTGTGTTCATAGCCTTGATGAGATGAGTGTTCAGAGAGTATTTGGATTAGTTTTTCATCGTGTTCATAAATGATATCCTAATTTATTCTGAAACTACAAATGACCACACTCATCACTTTTAGGTAGTCTTACAAAAGCTACTATACAACCAACTTTATGCTACGTTCAAGAGTGTGGATTTTAGTTAGGGGAGGTGTAGTTCTTAGGTCACATAGTGATGAGGATGGGGATATTAGTGGACCCAACTAAGATGTCGAGAGTCTTAGGGGGACAACCCACGACACCTGCAGAGATGCCCAATTTTCTAGGTTTGGCAGGGTACTATTTTTGGTTCATCCACGACTTCTCGAAGATAGTTGGACCTTTGAGGAACTTGATAAATAAGGGGGTACCATTTTTTTGGGAAGAGTTTTGCCTGCAAGATTTTGATGAGTTGAAGGTTAATTTGACTTCGGTTCTTATGCTCACTCTACCTCATAGTCAGGTGGACTTCATGGTTTACATCGATGCCTCGCTATATGGACATTGGTGTGTATAGATGCTAGAGGATAGGCCTATAGCTTATGATTCCCAAAACCTTAAGCCTCACTATGGGAATTAACCCACCCATGATTTGGAGTTAGAACTAATTGTTTTTCCCTTCAAAGTTGGGAGGCACTACTTATTGGGGTGAGGCTTCATTTGTTCATAGACCATAAGATCTTCCAGTATCTATTCATGTAGATTGATATTAAATATAACTTAGGCAAGTCAAACATAATGGCAGTTTCCTTAAGCTGCAGGCTAATAATTGTGTTAATGTCTATTTGGAAGTCAAAGAGGGATTATCTTCGCACAATAGATGAGTTGGCATATGCCTTTATGGAAGTTGTTACCATCACACCTGAGATGATTATTCAAGTTGTGAAGGCATAGGTAGGAGACACTTCTTGTATGGTTAAGGTTAGGGATTTGTTAACCAAGGGAAAATAGTCCTATTTCATTCGATCAAATGGGGGTTTACAATTCCACAAAAAATTAGTGGCACCCAAGGATGAGGAGTTATTCTAAGTTGTGCTAACTGAGGTGCATAGGTCATAATTTGCGATACATCCCAGAGGCAATAAGATGTACTAGAACATGAGGTGCTTATATTGGTCAGCAGGCATTTGTGTCCCAGTGTAATACTTTCCAGATGGTAAAGGTGGATCACCGACCATTTGGTGTTATGTAGCCTCTTAACATTTCGATTTGGAAATGGGAAAGAATTCTCAAGGATTTTATTACTAGGTTACCAACGTCATAGTGGGCACATGATTTTATCTAGGTAATCGTGGACCATTTGACTAAGGTAGCTCACTTTCTATCAGTTCGAATATATTTCACATGTGGTCAATATGCCAGGCTATTAATATTCAAGATTATGAGATTTCATAATGTATCGATTGACATCATGTTCGATAGGGACAAGACGTTTATGTCCTATTTTGGCGGAGTTTCCAATAGATATTGGGGACTAATTTACATTTGAGTGCCTCGTATCACCCACAAACAGACGAGCATGCCGAATGGGTGAACTAGGTATTGGATGATATATTACAAGCTTATATTATACAATTGAAGGTTAGTTGGTAGAATTACATATCGTTGGTGGAGTGCTGACAATAATAGATATCGGTTGACGATTGGCATGGTACCATTTGAGGCATTGTATGGTAAGCCTTGTCATTTTCCCATTTATTCGATGGATGTGGGGAAGGATAAATTTCTCAAACCCGAATTTATTCTAGACACCTCAAAGAATGTAAAGCTTATCAAAGGTAATATGAGGACTTCCTAGAGTAAGAAAAAGAGTCATGCGAATTTGGGGAACAGGAACTTAGAATTTGTTGTTGGAGATCAGGTGTTACTTAAAGTATCTTCCATGAATGGATTTATACGGTTCGAGAAGGAGGGGAAGTTGTATCCATGATATGTGGGGCTATTCACCATTAATGTTCGTATCGAACCAGTTGCCTATCATTTATCCTTGTCAAATCATCTTCAGCAGGTGCACAAAGTATTCCATGCCTCTATACTGTGAAGATTTCTTAAAGACATCTTGGCATACTACCATATTGATCTCGGTGAGATAGATCTTCAACCACAAGTGAGTTACGAGGAGGAGACAATTACTATATTGTATCGTAAGGAGAAGATCCTTCGCTCAAAGGTTATTCCGTTGGTGCATGTCCAATGAGGGCATCACAATAAGATAGAGTCTACATGGGAGAGGGAGGATGATAATGAGAGAAAAATACTTGAAAGTATTCTAGTCAGGTATGTATTGAAGTCTGAGGAAAAAATTCCTTTATTTGAGAGGAAGACTTTAATACCCATAATTTTTTAAATATTTATTTATTATTTATTGATTATAGAAATAAATTAATAAATGGAAACAATTATTAATTGTGTCAAATGGTAATAATAAAATGCACAATTTAAACGACAATTAAATTTTGCTTCTTATGTGATTTTCTATCGGGACATCCAGCGTAAAACTTTGTCAGATCCTTATGAACATGTGATTTTCTATCGCATGTTATTAAATAATTGATCGGTGATATTAATTATATGGCAATTGACTATGTGCAGTTACTAGTAAAATAATTAAGTTGTGTATGTTATTTTACGTAGTGAGGTATTGCCATATATTGTGAGGTATTACCATTTGGACCGGACTCTAGAGTAGTATGGAGGCCCTAAGATGTATTTTTAATGCTTTGGACTGGGACTAGGGGGTAAATATACCTCTAGGCTAAGTTTTGAACTAGTTTGGGTAGTGTTTTGGGTTCATATAGAGGACCAAAATTAGACCTTTTAAGAAATTGCGGGACTAAGGTTATTTAAGGGATATTAACCCTCATTAATTAATTACTTTACACAAAAAATATAAAACCTAGCATCCTAAGAGAATTAGGAGAGCTTGAGGAGATCTTTGAAGAGGAACTAAGAGATCAAAGAGAAAAAAATCACTCGTCTTTATTTTCAGGCAAGAAATATCTTTCTCTATCATCACATAATATGTAACTAGTTTATGATTTGAATACTATTAAAGTAATTTGGAATTAGATTGTTCAGGATTAAAATATTCTTTTAAACCATGTTTATGTGAGATAATACGTAGTAATGTTATAGACTGCTTATACGTATTAAAATCTGATTTTGTTGGAGATTTTGTGGAAAGCCACCGCTGAATTCATATTGGATTATGATTTGATGTTTGAATCCATGTTTAGGGTTTTTCTTCATATATCGATGACATCTTTCCATGAAAGAGACTTAATTAATGGTCAAACTAATCTAAAATTGAATATGTATTTTGATATGTTAAAAGTTTGGATTCTGGAGCTTTATGATTCTATTTGGGTTTAAACGTAATCATGTGAGGAGTTTAATTAGGATTCCATAGAAATTATTAGAACTTAATTCGGAGTTATAATGAAGGTTTTATAGATCGCTAATGGCGGATGGTAAATTCTGGGACGAAATTAAAAAGACAATAGAAATTAGAGAACGGGGGAAATACCTGCCATAACGAAGTTGAGACCCACTAAGCCCCCATATTGGGCTGCTATAGTGGCATGCCTCAGCTTCTATGGAGGTTGGGTTTGTCCATATCGTATTATATTCATTTATTATTATTTTATTTTTCTTCTTTGATTAATTCTTCTGAATTTCACTATATATATATATATATATATATATATATATATATATATATATATATATATATATATATATATATATATATATATATTGTATATGCGGTTGTGAACATATCATATTTTGGCTCGTGGAGAATACATCGGTTGCGGTTGTGATTTAAATGGAATTGGGATTAGGTACCACACTCTTGGATGATGAGCAGGTTGTGTGGAGGTCGATATATATTTGATCATGTGTTTAGTTGGTCATTGTCTCATGACATGGAGATACGGATGACTTGATCCATCAGGTGAGGTTTGGTATGGGACTAGTCGATGGTATGACTATGTGGTGATACCCTATGCTTTTATGTGCATGTGTTTTAAATTTCTTTGGTGAGGGACTCATATGGGTTTATCGATAGAGGCATGAGAAGGTCCCCGAAGGTTGATGCCTGCATTTAGTTTTTATGAGATTTATAGATATATGGTATAGTACAGTGATGGATGTTATATTTAAAAGACATTATATCGCGTTAATGTGTTATGTTATGAGATCGTGTTATCTTAATTTCTTGTGACATAAGTGTGGATTTGTACTAGTTTATACTCTTTACGTGTGTAGTTAGTTGCAGCCTGATGTAGTGTAAGAATATGTGATAGCCTATTTGTTTATCTAGTGACTGAGACTTATTAGTATTGGTTATTCCCTCGGTTGGGACACTCATTTAGTTATTCTAAATATGATGAGGGATGAAGTACATCTTGCATGTGAGTGTTGATGGCTTGGCATAATTAAGTAAATGAGTCGCATGATTATTTCAATATAGTGAGATATTTCTTTCAACTTTCTGGGATCTAACCTAAAATATATAAAATAATATTTTTCAAGTATTCATAGACATGAGCAGCAGGGCTTAGCTTGTTAGATTTTCCACTTCGTCGTTCCTAATCGCTTATTTCAATCCTAGATTAGATAGTTATTTCATTTCAATCATTTCAGTTTCAGACTCAATTATTTTTTAGAATGATGGACAATGTTGGTACCGGTTTATTTATTCAGTAGAGATTATTAATGGGAGTTGAGACGATGGTATTTATTCATTTTAGATGAAGAGACATTTAGTTATTCCAGTATTTAGTATTTCTTTGCATCACATGTTGTGTATGGTTTAAATTCATTACAGTTATATTATTTTGGTTGATGCTGAGAATGATATAAATTGATTAATGTATCCTATCTTCTATATATCGGAATGGAAAACTTGTAAAACCATACACATTTAAGTGGTGAACACTACCCTAATGAATTTATAGGATCATGATGAGTTTCATAAGGTGAATGGGGAAAAAGTTCCACCACGGACACGGCTAGCCAATCAAAAAAGACAATAGATAGTGTGAGGGAGTCTTCCCATATACAAAAGTCCCAGTAGCCTAAGGGGCCCCAACATGTGGATTTTCCCCATAAGATACACCATGGGTATGATGATCAATGTTTCCAGAGGCATCAAGGAGAAGGATAGAAGACTTACCAGGGTCACAATCAGTAAGGTAGAGGCCAGTAGGTCCAACAGCGAAGCAAGTGACAACATGGGACTTTTTGCGGCACTTTTTTCATATGTAATGAGGTAGGAAGCACAACTAAGAGGTTCCCTAATGGAAATCAAGGTGCCTATAATTAGATAGAATAGTAGCAATATTAGGCACCATAAAGACAGTGTCACCAGCTACCGGCCCCACCAGTTATGGTCATTCTAGCCTTACTAAAACTAGCATCATCCCAATAACAGTGCCATTATAGTGTGGGCGTATGTATCATGTCACTCCAAGGGATCCGTAGGCATTAGGATAGGTAGCTGAGGGTAAGTTTTCGATTTGTGGGTTTGGGGGGAATAATTTATTTGATACGGGTCCTTCACATTCATCTATTAGTAGAGCTTTCGCTCACCCAGCAGGATAACAATATTACCATCAGATATCTTATTACATATATACTCGTCGCTGGGATGGGGTACACCAATACGTCAAGTGTATCATGATATAGAGGAGGAAATTGGGAGGTTACGATTTGTGGCAGATCTTGACTTTGTATATTTCTTCATACAGTTTTATCTTAGGGATGGATTGGTTATCCCAAGACAGGAAATTGAGGGTAAGTTTTTTATTTTGTACATGTCTTCATACGATGATATTAGTAGTTTCCTGACGTCTTTTAGGATATCCATTGGTTACCATCGAGTAGATAAGTCAACTTTGTTATTGACTTAGCCCCGAGAATGAGCCTAAGAATTATATTTTATGGCTCCATTATAGATGTTAATGAGCAGTTGCTTAGAGAGAGGTTCATTTGGACTAGTACTTCAACATGGTGATCTTCTATCCTCTTCATAAAGAAAAATGATATATCTTTGAGATTATGTGTGGACCATGGAGAATTGAAAAAGGTAGCTATATGGAATAAGTATCTGTCTCCCCATGTTGATGACTTGTTCGATGAGTTAAGATGTGTCTCGTATAACTCTAAGATTTGAGATCAAAGTATTATTAGTTGAGGATTTGCAAGAAGGATATGCCGAAGACATAATTTTGAAATGTCATGGGTTATATGAGTTCAACTTTATGACTTTTTCCCTAACTAATGCTCTAGCAATGTCCATGAATTTGATAAACATGTCGTTTAGGGAGTTCTTAGAGTAATTACGCTATGATTTAATCTCAGATGGAAGACGATCATGCACGTCGCTTGAGAGAAGCCTTACAGACCCTATAAGACCAGCAGCTCTATCCTAAGTTTCAGAAGTGTGGATTCTAGCTGAGGGAGAATCAGTTCTCAAGTCACATTATTACCAAGAGGCGTACTTTATCGGATTCAAGTAAAGTGTCTATACATTTGGAGTGGGGAAAGCCTATAAGGTTTCTCAAAGATTGTAAGGACAAACTTCTAATTTAGTCAAAAAAAATTATAATTGGATTAATTCCGAACAAAATATTTTGAGTCATAGGTTACAGTTGGTGTTATCCCTTTAAGCCTTTGACATGTTTCGATGAAGACGTAGCAACAAAGCTTCAGATATTATATCATCGTGTCGTGTTTCGTGCTCGTTTCCATCTTCATGTTCCAAGGATCTCAGGTATGAATGCATATATATTTTGATCCTTGGAAATATTATTATTGGGTGATAAGATTTTATAAAAAAATAGTTTAAGAATTTTTTATAAGAATTTCTTAATTTCCTCATAAGAGCAACTTGGCATGTCGTCAAAATGAGATTGACTATGTCGATAGAAAAAGTTTCCCTCATTTGAAAAAATTCTGATGCAACGCCTCTTGTCAAGAACTGGAATGTCGTTTGAAGTTTCGTTGAAAAAACGTTCGTATGAGATAGGGTTCTTCATTTGAACGAGATACCAGTTCGTTCAATCGAGCGTGTAATTTTTTATTTTTTAAAAGAAATCTTATCCTTATCTCTATTGGCTATCTTTTTGCAAATACTTTCCCTATAAATATATATATGGGATTAGACTTTGTAGAGAGCCTTTTTTAGAGTTCCTCTTATGTTTAAACTCTCTAAGAACTTTTGTTTTTCACATAATAAGTTTAGGATCCAAGATTCATTATACATATGATTTAAAGATCCTTTTTGGGTACCAAATTTATTCTCCATATATTTATAAGAATAGTTTCCTTGCAGTGGATTTCTTATTTCTTTTGTTATGGAAAAGAAGCGGTGAATTCGGTGTTCCAATCCATAGACGGTTTCTGAGCATGGATCGATGGATACCGAGGGTGTGTTGACTCGTGCATTATGGAAACTTACATAGGTGGACTCCTATGTTGTCACTATGGAGGAGCGATTGAAGATTGAAGATGCATCAAGGCTTGTGGGGATTGAGTTGGTTTGTAATCATTTAATTTCGTATCATAGTAAATTGTGTGGTTGGGTCATCCAAGGTTTTGTAACAACCCTCTTAAAATAATAACGGGTAGCCAGCCCTATACTACTTTAATTCAGGAATCTCAGATGGCTCAGTCTCAACATCAACTGACGATACTAAATAATATAGGACTAACTACCCGAAATCATATAAGCGAGATGTTAAAATTTAATAAAACATACCACAAGCTAACACTATAGAACTACTAACAATGGTAAAACATACACGAGTACATGATAAATGAAGTGCTGGAATAAAATTAAATGAGTATATGCAAGGAACTAAACC
Source organism: Sambucus nigra (assembly GCA_949130495.1). NCBI lineage: Eukaryota > Viridiplantae > Streptophyta > Magnoliopsida > Dipsacales > Adoxaceae > Sambucus > Sambucus nigra. The sequence continues at coordinate 487,843,163 of OX422218.1, read as the reverse complement.
TGAATAAGCTATCGGGTCACAGACAATACAACATCCATGGGAAAAAAATATAAACAATTATAAATAACTCTAAAGTATAATTCCGGAGTACACAATGAATCCTATTTAGATTTACAAGGAAATAGGAATCGACTGCAATCTAAATCCCGCGACAGTCCGCGCCTGTTACGGCTCCCAAGACTCTGAATAGAAAAGCATCTGGCATCCATGTGGTGGGACACCTGTATTACAATATATATATAGCAAGAGAGAAATATAAACGGGTCAGAGCCCGGGTGTAAAAATGTTTAGCAAGTGTGTTAACCGTGCATAATAAATATAAATGCACTTATTTCATAATTTAAAGTGGAGTCGCACTCCCGTGAAGCCCCAACTCACCTCTCATCTAATAGCGCGCACCTATTCGCGTCCTGGAACCTTAATAGTTACCCTACCCACAAGGACAACCTAATTTACCATAGGCACGGCTTGTACCCACAAGAACTGCTATCCTAACATAACCCAAGAATCCTACCCATTCTAATCACACTTAATTATTTTTACACATATATGTTATATTAGGTTAGTTTCCAATTTTATTAGCTTACAACAGTTATAAGTCTTAATATGTTACCCATATACATTAGGCTTCAATAATATAATTTAATTTCTAAATAACATGCATACAAATTAATAAGGTCAAAACTTCTCTCCACTCTCAACATTGTACTACGTTTCGTGCGGGGGGCGTCTCACAAAGCGAAATCCAAACAAGGAACCCCCCCCCCCCCAATACACTACTCCTTGACAATGTCGATCATAGCAATCCATTATGTCATGTCATACACACGATTCTACTATTACAACTACCAAAATTAGATTACTCTCTAAGAGTGACCTCAATATCTCCAATAATATCCTTGGGATGATGTAACCGAAATATCCCTTAAATGTGATACATCAACCCCCAACGATCTAGTACACCATAATCACCCAAGATGTACACCATAGAACTTTTATATCCTTCCATCTATAGGATATGTAGAAGTATATATGTATTTACTCTAAACATATATATAGATACAATCATTCATTCCCATAGCCAAGTGTACATACCACATATGATGTACAATAACCATGCACATAATATAATCGGCTATATATATCGCCGATAAACTGCACCATGCTATCATCTTCCAGTGCCCGGTTCACGTAGCATACTGGGCCCACCTGTAGGACTCGAAGACACCTACCCCGTGGCCAACACTCAACCATAACGTCCGAAAAGCGGTCATATCTCCTAACCGGTCAATGAGACGAAACATACCCACCACGTCTCACCCCAAAAGAAATGTAAATCAAATAATAACATAATGGACGACTATGACCTGGGGAATATCCACACTCTGCTCCTCGAGCCAGGGTGCTCACCCTCAACGCGTAACTTCCCAATGATAGCATGTGCGGGGTATGCTTAACTACATAAGTATATATATCGCTCACATGCATAATATATATACATCCATATGATCCCATCATATAATTAAACCATCACATACGGTTTACATATTCACAACATGAGTATACACATATATCCATATCTATACAATTATATATATTCACATATCCACATAAATATACACAATTTCTCTCGTCCGTATGTATAAGATTTATAAAGTCGGCTATAAGTATACATAATCCTCAATATACTAGCCGTCGTCCCAACACATTTAATTTACCTCAATATGTGAATACGATCACTCTCTTGAAGCTTATTCATCCATTTTTCCTATGATATGAATAGTCTTCCAACATATATATATATATATATATATATATATATATATATATATATATATATATATATATATCCCGCATTAAGGTTATCACCCAAAGTTTAGTGTAGGTAACAATCACAACATATCATCTATATCCCAAAAGTACATCAATGTCTTTAGTACTAATTTTGACTATTGGTATGCACATAACTAATAGCTTATAAACCTCAAGTTAAACCTTAAATTCATCTCATGGTCCCATCACTTAGGGAAAATACTCTTTGTAAATCACACACCGATATATAACAACAACCCCGACTAGATTTACACACGCTACTCTAGTTGGTAATATGATCCCATTGCTCTCAATTTTGACTACGGTTCAATCACTCTTGTAAATCCCCTAGTCTAACGCCTTTCTGATTTATTCCTTGAATTTATCATTTCTAAGTATATGCGACCACTCTCTTTCCTTGGTCCCCAAATTGTATCTTAATAGTATCCTATCTCTATAAGGATTCGATATAAATGTCGGCCTAGAATTTCACAACATGCGCTCTCAACTCTCTCTAAGAGTTCTAAACCTCACATCATATATATACTTCCTTTTGATATATAATTAGGATTCCCAACCCCAATGAGGTTTCCCCACAATCTCTATACAAAACTCCAATGCATACATATATATATTCCCAAATTTTTCCAAGAAGTCCCCATAATCATAACATATGAGAAACCCCTTATGTGTCTCCAAAACATATTTCTTACATCATAAAAGAAGGTCCCGAATCAATGAACCCAACCAAAAAGGATTAGAAATCATCCTAGAAAAACCCCATAAAATATCCCTATTTTCGAATCGATTCGGCCTGGCTCAAATCGATTCGGTCTCAAGGGCGAATCGATTCACTCCAACTGCGAATCGATTCGGTCCAAAGGACCTGGGAGACTGTCCCAGGCCGAATCGATTCTCCTTGGGTCCGAATGGATTCGGTCACATAGACCTGGGACTTTGCAACATTCCGAATCGATTCGGAAAGAGGCTGAATCGATTCGGAAAGAGGCGGAATCGATTCGGCCTATTCAGCAGGCTACGAAATGGTCATTTTTCTTCAAAAACCTAATTTCCCAAATTCCCAAATCAACAATTTCTAACTATAAACTTGTAACCCAATCATGTTTCCAACATTTAAAACACATCCTATATTTCACCTCCTCAATTTATACCCCTTAAACCCATGTGTAAGCATCAATTTCAAGATTAAACCCAAAATCTAGGTTTTGATAAATATACCCAAAATCCATTTCTTTTACCCACAAATTATTAAATGAAATACACAAATGAAATATATTGCAAGATTAAACACTTGCCTCAGATTTGTAGGGGTCGAATCGTCCTCGTGATCGCGGTTGGGGTCGAAAATCTCCAAGCTTTATTCCTCTCTCTCTTGCCTTCTTCTTCCTTCTTTCTTCCTTTCTCTTTTCTTTCTATTTCTCTCTTTCTCTAAATGAGAAGGCTTGATCCGTAAGCCTCTTAAACCTGTAAAACATAAATCCTAGTTTTAAATGTTAATACACACTTTAAAAGACTCGTTTACTCCAATTCGAGTCAAACATACTTAAAAATATTCCGAAGCTGAAATAAAACCCAATGACAGTCATTTTGACTATCTCGATGCATCCGAAACCAATGGTACACTCAAAATTATCATTCAAAATACTTTAAAATGTCCTCAATTTTTGGGCTTCAATTTCCAAATTCCAAAATTTCTCCGATTTAAATAAATTTTATTTCTCCCAAAATTAAATTTCTCAGTCCCAAAATCGTGGGGTGTTACAGGTTTATCCCGTTTTGGGTTTTCCTCGTACATCGGTGTGTTGTGCGATTGGTTTATTTTATCTGCTATCACCTAGATGCATGCTTCGAGGCAAAAAGATAAAATTGGATAAGTTTAACGCTATAACTCAATTTAAAATTAGTGCAAAGTTTTATTGGGTTTATCTATTTAAAGGCTTTATTTTTTAAAAATTGAAAAATTATGAAAAAAATAATTTTTGGATAAATATAAAAATAGAATTTTTACTTGTAACCATCCTTGTCGGGCGTTTTCGCGCTTACAAGTGGTATCAGAGTAGGTTGCAGAAACTTAGTTTGTAGATCTTCTTTCATGCTGTTTAGGGTGTTTGTTTACTCTTCCCGCTTTTGTTTTTTTCTCTAGATGGATTTCCATAGTAATGATAATTTTGATATTTGGGGTGAGTTTAATGAGCTTCAAAATCATGCTGAAAATTTATCTCATTTGAATTTGAAGTTTACAAAAAGGAATAAATTCTTAAAAAATAAATTTTTTGATTCAAATCTCCAATGGAACTTTTGAAAATTGTTCAAACTCAAATAGATTTCTATCGTGAGAAGCTTATGGACGTTGGACCATATTTATAAAAATTTAGAACTTTCCAAGAAAGAGAGTGAGAATAGAGTTCGGTATTTAAAGAAAGAATTAGAGGACTCAAAAATTTCTAGGGATAGTGTTCGTTCCTTTGAGGATAATGATGTTTTGAGTAATGATTTGAGGAAACGTGAGAAGACTCTTAGCGATAAGTTTGCTTGCATTGAGAGGGAGCGAGATAACCTTCTAGGAATGATTGAAAATTTGAAGGAGTCCCTAAAACTTGAAGAGTCTAATTCTTTGCTTGAGTCAAAAATTTAAAAGTTAAAAGAGGATCTAAGAGTGTAAGTACAATAAATTTCCAATTGAGTCCTTTGTAGTTTTGGCTCAATTTTGGACAAAAACGTTTGAGTCATAGGATAGAGTATATTGATCATCCTTCAAGCCAATGACGTGTTTGTTGAAGAAATAGCGGCCAAGTGTATAAAGCTTCATCACATTGCCGAGTTTATTTGTGCCTAGTTTCTACGTCATTAACAATGTTCCATATGCTCCTAAGGTATGAATGCATTCGAATATATATATAGGAGCTTGGAACATTTAATATTAGGTGTAGGTTTAATTAAAACTGTTGTTTATTTTTAGAAAGATTTAATTAAAACTTTAAATAAAGTTTATAAAGTTTCTGGGTTAAAAGTTGAATTTTTCAAACTTTCTGGAAGTTCGTTCGAAGTTTCGTTCGAACGAGATTGTCGTTCGAACCATATTATCGTTCGAACGAGTTTGCCAACGAGTTCCCAAAGGTCACTGGAAAGTCGTTCGAAGAGTCGTTCGAATGAACTTGATGTTCGAATGAAACTTCCAACAATATTTCTAACGAGTTCACACTGGAACCCCGTTAGAAGCGTCACTCGAATGAGACTTCGTTCGAACGAAAATGTCGTTCGAACGAGTTTTGGCGGGAACAGTTAAATGGCAGTTTTAAGCAGTTTTGACCCACCTTCCCACTTGTTTTTCCCACTAACTGTTTAGCAGATTTCTTTAGTGCGGAAATGGACTTTTCCAACATAACGTTTATTCCATTCTAACTCCTACAGAGAGTTTTTTAGAGCAAATTCTTCCAAGAAAAGTTCATGGTTTTGAGTGTTCATCTTTCAAAGAAAACTTCATCTAACACTCTAGTTTACACCCAATTGTTTGTTTATCCAAGTTCATATATATATATTCATTTCTTGGAGTTTTGGCACCGGTTTATTTCTACATATTGAAGAAGAGATTCTTTGGGTTTGCTTCTAAATCCCACAAAGAAGAAGAGGTTTTGCGTTGATTTACCCACTTGGAGAAAGGCTCCTTGTTTGGGTGACGGTGACCATATAAAGTCCGATCGGTGGATTCCGAGACCGCGATGGAGCTTCTTGGTTATTCTCTAGGCAGAGGTTGATACAAGAAGACGCATCGGGGCTTGAGAGGGATCAAGTCGAGTGTTTTAAGTCATCTTGCTTGAATTTCTCAATTTCGTACTTAGTGGATTTGAGGCTAGGGCCGTCCGAGGTTTTTTTCCGTTGTGGGTTTTTCCTCGTACATATTAATTGTTTATTTTATCTTTTGCAAAATCACCTAGAACGCATGCTCAGGTAAAAAGATAAAATTGGTTTAATTTAATCACTACATGTTTAATTTGGTGCTAAATTAATATTGGGTATGTTTAGTTAATTAATTCAAGTCATTTAATTTAATTGTTAAAATTGGTTTGGCCTAACTTGATGAAATTGCAAAATATGACTTAGGAAAATTTCTAGGACTTGGGTTAATTAATTGTGTTTAAGTGAAATTAAATAGTGTATGTGTAATTATCCTATTTCGCTTTGTGTTTAATTTTAATTTGAAGTAAATTAAAAATTTTCTATTGTATTGAACCATCAATTTTACCCTTCCGCATCTGTAAAAGGAAATTATTACTTTGTGAAGTAAAAAGGATTTTTTAAAAAGATTAAAATCGGGGGCCTATTATTTCAACAAAGAGACTCAAGTAATGTTGGTAATGATGGTAATGGCTTCCCTGATTCTAATGCTTCTGATACTAAAGCTAAGACCATTGTTTTTTTAGAGATTCAACTATATCTCAGTCTGTTTGAGAAGGTCACCCCGAAGTACATGTTCCTCGCCGCGTCTAAACTTGCACTTATTGCAGTAGTAAACGTCACCTTAAGCCTTTTTGTTATGATCTTAGAAAAGATCCTAGAAAGTTAAATTTTGGTGTCCCCTTGGTTCCCAAAACCCGATGCTTTAAGAATACATCTATTTGGGTTAGAAAATTCGTTTTGGAGGCACTAAATGTTTGACGACTTGATTCTCGCATGCTTGTGCATGACTATTCACATGTTATATCTTATGGGAGATTGATTTCATATTTTTGTTTGCCATGCTCTAGTTCGTGCGTCATGATATATGTTTGCTAGTGTTATGACTTGTGTATCTTTTGTATTTGATTTATTTTATTGACTCATATCGAAAAATACAAAAGGATTTTATTTGGATAAAATATTTTGTCTTTTGAGTTAGAGTTTGTTAAAAAAAATATAGAAACAACTCAAAAGGATTTTTGGTTTTTGGTGTGTTTTAGTTTTACACATTTGGTGTGGCATATTAGTGTGTTTGAATCCAATTTATTTCATTTTATCCATGTGACTAGGACATTTGGTTATGATTGTAGATACTTAGATTGTTCAATTATGCTTGAATTGAGTTATTTTTAACTTGATTTGCTCTTTGGATTCAATTTGGTACATGCCTCTAGACACACATGCACGAGCTTTTTTAGGGTTAACTTCACGTGAATATTTTAGCTTTGGGAGATATTCTCCCATCAATCTTTTCATCTAGATATTTTTTTTCTATAGGGGATTTGTTGATGTAAGAACCATTGGTTGTGAGCTTATTTTTTTAGTATTGAAAAATATGAAGGTGCATGGGAAAGATCTATGAAGGGAGAAAATATTCTTTGTAAGAAATCCATCGTTGGCAAGAACCTAGTGAAAAGATTAAAGGCAATAAAAATAGAAAAATTGTCAAAGGCCAAAATAGTTTAGCTTGTTTGATCTTTCAAAATCAATAGCTTCAAAATAATTGAGAAAAGAAAAAAAAATATGATATATGCTTATCTTTTAAGCGTGTTTAGTTGAAGATCAACGGGTTTGTACAATGAATTCTAATTATGCTTATTTTTTCATGACGCTATTGATTGGTAGAATCGTCAATATTTTACGCTTGTGTGCATTGTGCTTGTTTGCTCTTCGAGTTAACTTTATCTTGTCGCTTGAGGCTAAATCTTAGTTTGATAAAGTTTTGATGTCAATTAGAACTTCTTGAACATATTTTAGTGTTTGAGTCATAATTCATTTGTATATAGTTCACACCCATTATTCCATCCCACATGTTTAGACACATCAATACTATACTAGTGTGTAAAGCTTATGTGTTTTGTGTCGAGTTTTTGTCATTGTTTATACTTGTATTTATGTGGCGAATTTTCATTGGTATATTTTCCATACGTTATATAAGGTATCATGTTTTGAGTCTTCACGGATTCCATTTAGTCCATGTTTTCCTTACGCTTTATCATTTGAATTTTATGTGGCATGTTATATGATCATATTGATATCATACTTCATTGCTTATTAATATTGATATCTCTTTGCATCGATATTGATAATGGTTGATCATAGTTTGGATTATTTGTTCTTGAGTTGACATATTGTGTGGTTGTTGCACTTTACACAATTGCCTGATTTATTCCCATATCCCTTTGTTCAAAATTGATATCATATGATCACATATTTAGGGGAGATTTATTTTTTGGGGGGAGTAATTTTTTATGATATCTTGCTTTGTCTATTCCTGAAGAAAAAGGGGGGAGAAATGGTATCTTTCATTTACATGATTAGGATATCTTTATCTTAGGGATATAGACACTCTTAAGTGTTTTTTATTTGTGAATTTATACTTGTTATATTCTTTTGGCATTTGAAGGTGTGTTTTAAGTATGCGGGTTTATACGTTTGCAACATGTGGCAAAGTTTTTCAAGAAAATAAAAGATACTTAAGTTTGTGTGTATGTCGAGCATTAGTATTTTTTTGGGATTAGGATTGTGTCTTTTTAGAGAGCTTGACGACCCATAGGATTTTTTTTTGGTTTTGTCCCAGAATAGTCAAAGGGAGAGATTTGTAAGGAAAAAATTTCAATTGAGTCCATTTGTTTGTAATTGGCTTAATTTCAATTAGAGTTTGTTTTGTCCCTTCAAACCTTTAACGTAATTGGATGAAGACGTAGCCGCAAAGCTTCAGAGATTATAGCATCGTGTCGTGTTTCATGCTCATTTTCGTCTTCATGTTCCAAAGATCCCGGGTATGAATGCGTATTTATTTTAAGCCTTGGATATTTTATTATTGGGTGATAGGATTTTATAAAAATGTTTTAAAATGGTTTTAGAATATTTTTTAAAAAAAGAAATTTTTGCTGCCTTGTTAGAACGACTTGGCTTGTCGTTCGAACGAGATTGACTTATCGATAGAACGAGTTTCCCTCGTTATGATGCAGCCCTGCTTGGAAAGCACTGGAATATCATTCAAAGTTTTATTGTAAACACGTTCGAATGAGATAGGGTGAAAACACAATATATGGTTGACTTACTTGAGTCTGTACTATATAGGAGTTCCAACTAGTTTGGATATGGTGATAAAATGGGTTAGATTTTTTTAGCAATATTCTCCAAGGGTAACAAAGCTTCATCAACATTTTATCATGTCCAAGATCATCATCTTTACCCAAAATGGAAGTAAAATATTGCACTAAACACACTATAGGACACAAATCATGAATATAGGTGTATAAGTGCATGCATAAGTGTTTAAATATTTTTAAGAAATTTTTAGACATTTAAAATATTAGTTTTAAAATGTTATGGGCTGAATTTTAAAAAAAATTATTCCTATAAAATTTCCCAATGTAGAATATAAAACGAGCACAAAATTTTGGGGGTTGAAAATTGGATTTTTAAAATATCTAAAACACGCGTTTTTGGACCTCCCATTTTGCTACAAGTGTTGCTTTGTGATTTTCCCCATCTGTGTTTCTTTACTCTCTCAATCTAATGCACATTGTACAGCCGTTAGGTTAACTCTTATCGACGATCTGCATGTGTTAGAGATAATCCTTGTGACGCTAGAATGAGCCAATGAGAGCGTAAGTTTGTGCGGTTCATTTACAACCCTTAGATTTAGAATTCAAATCGTCCAAACAGTCTTATCCTTTCATTTGCTTCGAACGTCCAGATTCTTCTAATCTTAGTATAAACACAGCCTTAGGTTGAGGCATTTGAGAACTTTGGTAGTTCATCATTTTGAGAGCGAGAAAAAGATATAAGGGAGAGTAGAGAGAGAAAAAAGAAAGGTTGGAGAGAGAGAGAGAGAGAGAGAACCACAGTTCCAGAGTTAGAAATCTTTAGCTTTTCTCACAAAACCAAACACATACTAAATCATCCGACTTACACCAGAAAACCTCCATTCTTGAGAGTTGGAAATATTTGGTTTTCGTGACAGTTTTGTGTTTGACTGCTTTTGAAGAATCTTTTCAATCTAAATCTCTCTTAGGAACCTAGCCTCAGTGCAGATCTTACATTTCTTTTTAGAAACTGTGATATTTACTAAGAGATATATATCACTTAATTTATTTGGATTTTTGTTACCTTTTCTCTTGGATCTTGGTTTATATTCGTATATTTTTTGGATCCACTCAGTGTTTCAAGTTTTCTTGAAAAAGAGACTTTTGAAATCACTAATATTTCAGATCTAAAGTTTTTGTTTTGAAAAACTCACTTTCACAGTTTGTGAAATTTGTGTGCATAAATAAGTGTTTTGAAACATTTGATCTATTTTTCAAAAGGATTTCCTTCATATCTGAGATATTACGTTTGGTTAATAAGTCTAGTTTTCAAAGAAAAATTGAAATCTTTGCATATCACATAGAATATTTGTAATTCATAAGGATTTATTTGAATAAATCTCTTGAGATACGTGACTTGCATCTTGCATGTACTTCACGTCACAATGACTATACTCTCACCCAAACACCTAGTTAAAGTATGGTTCATTTGAGAGATTTTGTATTGATTGAGCCACTGGGAACACGTAGCAAGGACTAAAGCAAGGAAACATCTGGGAAGGTCAAATTTAGATCATGAATAACTTGGAGAGTAAAGCTCGTGTAGGTATATTTCTTTTCTTTAGCTTAGGATCTTGTATGCATGTTTGGGTACTTGTAATCCTGTATTTGTTCTTTTATTAGAGTGGATTGTTATTTTAGGGCATAGAGGTCACCGTGGATGCTTTTCCTAATTTGGAATTTTACCACGTTAAAAGACATTGTGTCAAACTTGCATGAATTGTTCTTAACTGCTTATATGTTGAGTAAAGAATTAGTATAGGTTTTATTTTGAAAAACCTAAGGTAATCTATCTACCAAATCTAAACATTCAATTGAAATTTGTTTTTACACATCTTGTGTAATGTTTTAAAAAGAGTTTCATTCAACGAGTTTATTTTTCAGAGTTTACTAAATATTTAACTTTTAGTTAAAGATCTAGTAAACAGTTTTCTCATAGGGTACTTCGTTTGAGCGAGGTACCAGTTCATTCAAACGAGTGTGCAAATTTTTGTTTTTCAAAACAAATCTTATCCTTATCTCTAATGCCTATCTTTTTGCAACTACCTTCCCTATATATAGAGATACGTAATTAAACTTTATAGAGAGCCTTTTTTACCATTCCTTTTGTGTTTAAATTCTCCAAGAACTTTAAATTTTCACTCAATAATTTTAGGATCCAAGATTCATTATACATATACTTTAAAGATCCTTTTTGGGAACCAAGATTATTCTCCGTATCTTTGTGAGAATTATTTCCTAGCGGTGGATTATGTATTTGTTGTGTTGCGGTGAAGAAGAGGTGGATTTCGTGTTCCAATCCGTAGACAGTTGCTAAGCCTGGAGAGGTGGATACCGAGACATGTGTGGACACGTGTAATGTGGCAGCTTGTATAGGTGGACTCTTGCATTGTCACTGTAGGAGCGATTGAAGATTAAAGGCGCGTCAAGTCTTATGGGAATCGAGTCATTTTGTAAGTCATTTGTCAACTTGTGTAATTCCGTATCCTAGTGAATTGTGTGGTTGGGTCGTCCGAGGTTTTTTCCGTTATGGATTTTCCTCATACATTGACGTATTGTGAGATTGGTTATTTTTTCTACCATCATCTAGATGCATGCTTTAGGTTAAAAAGATAAAATTGGATAAATTGGTTTATCGCTACAACTTGATTTAAAATCGGTGTAAAGTTTTATTGGGTTTATCTATTTAAAAGCTTGAAAAATAATAAAAATAAATAATAATAATAATAATAATAATAATAATAATTTTTATATAAATATAAAAATAGAATTTTTACTTATGAGCATCCTTGCCGAGCATTTTTGCGCTTACTAAGATTGTGGATCCCTTAGATAACTTGACAAATAAATGGGTACCATTCACTTGGGATGAGTTTTTCCAGTAGGACTTCAATGAATTAAAGTCTTAGTTGACTTTAGCTTTGGTTCTTGTTTTACCTCATAGCGGGTCCGTCTAAATTGTTTACACTAATGCCTTGCAACGGTGAATTGGAGCCGTGTTGATACACAAGGAGAGGCTATATCTTACACTTATCAGAAGCTTAAACCTCGTAAAGGTAATTACCCCACGCACCAGGGGTAGATATTCCATTATTCACAGACCACAAAATCCTATAGTACTTTTTCACGCAAAGAGACTTAAACATGATACAACAATGTTGGTTATAGTTCTTAAAGGATTACCAATTTGACATCCAGTATCATCCGAGCAAGGAGAATGTGGTGGCAGATGCCTTGATTCATAGACTGATAGTGGATTTATCTGTGATCTGGAAATCTAGAAGTCACAGTGGGGTTTTCTTAGAACAATAGATGATTTAGCATATGTTTTCATGGAATTACTTACCATCATAATTGATATCATTGTTCGGGTTATAAAGTCCCAGAATGTACATCTTTTTTCTAAGAGATGGTTAGAGATTTTTTACCCGAGGGGGAACTATAATATTCAATTTGGTGTAATGGGGGTTCATCGTTTTATGGTAGATTAGTCGTGTGAGGAGCTAAGGAGTTATGATGAGTAGTTTTTATAGAGGCGTGTGGTTCTCGATTTGCAGTATATCCTGGTGGGGATATGATGTATTAGGATATGAGGTGCCAGTACTAGTAGGTAGGCATGAATAAGGACATAACTTTGTTTGTGTCCAAGTGTTCTATTTTCCAAATAGTGAAAACAGGTCACCTAGGACCATCAAGTGTTCAAAATCCTCTTGAGGTTCTAGTGTGGAAGTGGGAGAATATCTCCATGGAATTCATTAGAGGGTTGCCTACATCACAATGGGAGATGATTACATTTAGGTTATTGTGTATAGGTTGACTAAAGTAGATCATTTCCTTTTGATTTGGATAGATTTCATAGTAGATCAAGGCATGCCACTTTATTTCGTGTCCAACGGGGACAATACTTTTGTGTCCCGCTTTTGGCAAAGTTTTTGGAGGTGATGGGAACTACGTTGCAGTTGAGTAGCTCGTATCACCCTCAGAATGATGGTCAAATGAAGTAGTGAACTAGGAGTTGAAGGATATGTTAAGGGCATGTATATTAGACTTTAAGGTGAGTTACTTGTAGTACTTACCTTTGGTGAATTTTTCTTACTACAATATTCATAAGCAAACTATTGGCATGGAATTGTATGGAAGGCCTTTCCATTCTCCCATTTTTCAGGATGGAGGTGGCGAAATATAATCTTCTTGGGCCAAAGTTTATTCAGGACACCTCTAATAAAGTAGAACTTATCAGGGACGGGATAAGGATTACATAGAGTAGGCAGAAGATTTATGCAGATGGGGGGAAGAGATACCTAAAGTTTTCAGTTGGAGATCAAATGTTTCCCATAAATGGGGTAATGCAATTTAGGAGGAAATTAAAGTTAGCGCCCCGATATGTCAGTACATTCACTATCATCGTCCCGGTGGGACAAACTCCTTATTGTTTACCCTTTCACGATCACCTCCAGAAGGTGCATGACATGTTCCACATCTCTATGTTTCACATATTCTGAGTACCAGCACATAAATTTGGGTGAGATATATTTTCATCTCAATGTGGTATACAAGTAAAGACCTTTCACTATTTGGATTATATGGAAGATATTATTTTTTACAAGGTTATCATCTTGATTCATATTCAGTTGGGTCACCACAATGAGGCAAAGTCTATGTGGTAGTGAAGAGTGACATTTGTGAGAGATATCAATAAATCTTCATAATAAGTGCGTATCAAATTTCTGAGGATAGAATTTCATTATTAGGGGAGATTGTAATACCCCTTATTTTTTAATTAGCATAATTATTAAGTATTTAATTATTAAAATTATTGAGTATTTTATATGTATTATTATTTCTTGTATGCATAATAATTGTGTGAATTATTGTGACATTTGATATTAAATGTTACAAGTAATTTAAATAATACAATTAAATTCTATGTGGATGATCTGTAAATTAATAATGATGTGTTGATATTACCACTAGACTCGGATGTGGAGGATACAGAATTTTGGGTACTATTTTTAGTATATCGGTTTTGGCCCCGGGAGGAGGTACCCCTTTGTCCTAAGTTTTAGGATTGTTGGATAGAATTTTGAGCTTATTTAAAGGTATTAAGTTAGTCCCATAAGAGTCCTGTGTAATTAAGATTTTTAAAATAGAATTACCCCTCAATTAAATACTCACTTTATACATAACACAAAACCTTGGAAATAGAGCACCTTTGGAGAGATTAGCAGAACGAATTTGGGGGAGAAATTGAGGAAGAAACTAGAGGATTCAATTGAAGAGACTTCATTTTCCCTATTTTGGGAAGATATAACTTGTTTTACTATGTATGTCATGTAACTTATTTATGATTAATTGCCTTCATCATCTGTGATTCATTTTGACACGTTATGCTTAAATCTAATGCACTAATAGGTTGTGCCATGATAATTATGATGACTAATGTTTAGAACTTGTGTGTATCTATTATAAATCTAATTGGGATTGATGTATTAAGATGAATCATGTATTTAGACGAGGTTTTGATGATTAAATATTTATTTTATTGGTTAAACCCGAAAGTAAGATGAACCCTTATTTAACACGTGCTAAATTTGATGACATAAACCTTATTTTGATGTTTTGGTCTATGTAATGATCATATATTATTATAAAAATGCTTATAAATACTTATAAATGGTTTTTAAGGTGTTTTGGAACTGATTTTGGATTATGATAATGTTCAATGTCGATCTGGTGTGAAGAAACTCTAGTTTGTTAAGTTTTAGCGGATATTTCCATTGGCTAATGGTGTCCCGAACAGGGGCCCATGCACGAAACCACAAATAGACCCATGTGCACGGATATAAGCAAAAAGGTTCTGAATTATAACCCCGTGTGCATGATTATAAAATAAGCCCGTGCGTAGAGAACTAAACAAAAAGATCATTTTTTATTATTTTTTTCTAATACCTTTGTTTTCACCTTACGACTTTCCGTGAACGTTTTCATTAGGGTATTAAGTATTATAATCGTGCTTGTTTTCATAGAGTAAATGGTTATGGGATTAAGGTTTTGTCCCGAGAATGTAAAATTTTGTTATGTATGTTTAGGAGGGTATAATGTATCTATTTATGCATATTAGTGTAGATATGCTTTGTGTACTATTTGTGAACATACCATGTGTGGTTGTGTATTCATAAAGAATCTAGCGGAGGGGATTTAATGAAATTATTGTGCAGGATCATAGACTACCACCATGGTTGATGATGTATGTTGTATATAGGTTTATATCCCTAACCTACGTTCAGTTGGTCAATTATCTCACGAGTGGGATACAGAGGATACTTGATCCATTATACGAATCTTGGTATGTGATTACGTGGGTGGTGTGATTGCGTAGTGATCTACCATTATCTTTATGTGGTATATGTTATATGATCCGTTAGGGTGGGGATTCTAACGGATTGACCTGATAGAGTCACGAAAGAAGTTCTCGAAAGTTACACCCTTCATGTGGAATTATATATATGTATTTGGTTTGGCGATGGGCGTATTGAAATGTGGTTTTGGTTTGTTCTACTATTATGACTGTCATATAGTTATGTAACTTATTACAAGGTAGTATAGGGATCCTATGTATGGTTATGACTCTGGGTACATAGTTAGAGATATTACTATGTTGTGACCTTAGGGTGAGGTTGGTAAGATTACTTTAAGGTAATGAGATGTGGACTTATACATGACTAATATGTCTAGTGTAGTTAGACTTATATCTAGTTTATACCTTAGAAGAGGTGGGTGAGGGATTTTTAGACTTATATCTAGTTTATACCTTAGAATAGGTGGTGATGGGCATATTGAAATGTTGCTTATGGATCCATGTGGATTCCATGATTATTTATTGATTCGATTTTATGACTATTTAGTATTATGGAGTTTTCTTCAATTATATGATTCAGTTTTGGACTTATAGTTATAATCTCATTTTATTTATTAGCATGGTTTATATATTATTTTAATGGATGTTTTACTTTATTTATATATCGTATCATTGATGTTGAGAATGGTATAAATTGCATAACGTCCCCTATTTTTTCGTATTGAGGATTGACAACCCAATATGTATGAAAATAGGGGTGGTGTTTGATAAAATTCCCCATTTATCTAACCTTCTCCCCTTTTGTCATGGAATTGACAAATGAAACAAAATTAATTCAAGAAATAGATTTGACTAATGATAAAATGAGAGATTTTATATAAAGTTGATTAAATTAGTGTATACTATAAAGAAATTTAATCCAATTCATCAAACATATATGACAATGCGAGATAACTCAACTAAATGGATATACAAGCTAAATGATGTAAGGAATTAAAGATGGTCAATGATAACTATTCCAAGCAAAAAATATCATAATAGGAAAAATTGTGGTCATAAGAAGACTATGCAATATTGTATCAACCCAAATGATACACCATTATAATGAGTTTTAAGAGTTTATAAAATATATCAATGTAAACCAAAATAAATCCCAGCACATCCACATAAACCAACAATAAGGCAAAACGATATAGGCAACCAATAGAAAAGAGACATTACCCATCGTACATGCTCATCATACATTTCCTCGTATAAGACATGAATCATTAGAACCTCACCATTAAGGTCAATCGTGCTCCGTTTAAGATCATGAAAATTATTATCATTCTTGGTGATCATGGTAACAACCCTCTAGGATATGTTATTAAGGTCAAATATTGTATTTTATTATCTCAAATTCCTATGCTCATTAAATCTCATACTTGCGCTCATTTACTAAATAAAACCTATTGTCATTGTTAATCGCTTATACAAGGTTTTTTTGAGTTTTTATAGGTATTTGGATGCTAAACGCAAAGTGTGAATGCATTCTGAGCAAGAATTATCCACGAATGCAACTTCAAGGGCAAATTAGTAAATATAACTTTCAAAGTTCAGATAGTTTCAAGGCCTAAATATGTATATCATTGAATCATGTTCACGTGGACTCAAACAGCATGTTAATCCGATTCTAAATGAAGGATATATTCTTGTTTCCGTTACACTGAGCAAGTTGGATGTCTTTTGGGAGAATATTTCACCTTCAAGGGAAAAATGACAATAGCCTAAAGACAGTGAGGGACTCAGACTCTTCACGAAATATGTTGGCCTCGAAATTATGAACGCCTTGGTTCAAATAGCGCATCAATCTGACATCAAACGAAGAAGATATGAAGAGTCCAAGATAAAAGTCAACAAGTAAAAACCCAAATTCTGAGTCAACCCTAAAAGTCATAAACGGTCAGACCAATCCGATTCACACACGGAGCCCACTTATATCCAAACTTTCCTATAAATAGGACCTACCTCTCTTCATTTTTACTCAGCAATTCATCATCAATCTCTCTCTCTCTCTCTCTCTCTCTCTCTCTACTTAGAAATTAATTTTATTCTTAGTTTTAAATAAAGTTTTAGCTTTTATTATTTGTTTTATTAATTAGTTTAATTATTTTATTGCTTTTATAATTAGTTTATTGCTTTTATAATTAGTTTTTTGCTTTGATAATTAGTTTATCGCATTTATAAATATGTCTCACTATTTAAATAGGTTATGGATTACCATCCCAGCCACTTCAAAATAGTGTTTTCCTTTGATATTTTGGAAGTATAGAAGTTTATTCATAGCTTAATATATATTGAATTTAATATTATAGAGGCTTCACATATAATGTCAAGCATTATGTGTTTTCAAACTCTTAGTATGAGATGCAATGTATTGTAATACCCCGTATTTTTATGCTTTCTAAATTTGGGGATTTATTAAATTTAATGTGAGTTATTAATTTAAAATAAATTCGGAAATTAATTATATTTTTATAATTACTAACGTGATGTGAGTTAGTAAGTATGGGAAACTTGTTGAATATTACTAATGAGAAAAGTAATATATGATATTGGTTCTATTAAATGTCACGAGTGAATAAAATGACAAATTTTGGAAATTTAAGTCGGGACGCGCCTGGGTCGTGTCGGGACTAAATATCGATTAATAAAAAATGAATAAATTATAAGTTGTTTGTATGATCATTTTGAGTGCGCCAAAGTGTCCGGAAGGGTCTAGATAGTCAGAAAGGTGTACCCGGGGGTTTAGTTTGGGTCTCGGGACGTTTTTAGGCTTAATTAGTACCCCGGGAGGGCATTTTGGACATTTTGTAATTTTGGGTAATTAAACCCACGAATTTGCAAGGGTTATATCATATGCTTAGGGTTGTCTTCTAGGTTTAACACAACCAAAGACAAGTGACGGCCATAGGAGAGGGAAAGAGAGAGCTTGCCAAGGAATTCTAGGCCGAAAACTCCTCCGTTTGCGCCGTCGTCGCCGCCAAACGATAGATCACGTCGCAAGGATCATAACCACACCGATTTCAGCATAAATCAGAGACCAAAAATTTCAGGGCAAGTATTTATCTTTCTTAATTTCGTTAATGCTTCATTCATGTTAGTTTAGGGTTGATTATGATGAGTTCTATGAAAGAAAACCCATGTTGAAGATTAGAAAATTGCATGTTTTAGTGATATAGATAATAATCTGGAAATCCCCCTTCATATGTAGAGGTTTAACCACGGATTTATGATGAATTAGAAGTAGGATTTCTGGAGAAAGAATGATTCCAATTAAGTTAAAGAAATTTTTAGGGTTCATGAGTATTATATGAAATTGGGCACTTTTAATCCATGAATCTTGATGAAACTCACATGCTTTACGTTAAATATTGTCCATTTGGGCTTAGGACGTTTGTGGTATAAATTTTTGGGAGTTTGGGAGTGAAAAAATTGGATTTGGATGATGTTGGATGATTGAACCCGTAACTGGATTTCTGCAAATTAGCCATACCTACTTGATCGATCGATCGATCATAGATCATCGATCGATCGATGGTTCGATCGATCGAACACCTGCCCTCGATCGATCGACCCCTCTTGGCAGGCTTATATTTCCCCTTATAAATAGGTGAATTCAATTTAAATGAGTAATAATCTTTGAACATCCTTAATAAAATATTTTGGGAGATAAAGAAGACCAATGGGACTTATTAAAAATATTAAACCTTTAATGTAAGACAAGATTCACATTTTCAGGGATGTTTACACATAAGGGACGATGGAACTATGTACTAAAGAAAGAGACGCGTAAGATAGTTACATTGGAAAATAAGTGAGTACCTACTGAAATTACACTTGGGAGTATAGAAATTTACGAGTGTCACTTGATAAGTTGGAATAATCCCACAAATTAAGATAAGAGGCAAACGTTATACGTGATAACTAAATAACGAATAATAAGGACAAATGTCATAATTATGGGTTATGAGATGTACCTAAATTTGATATGGTAACGGTAGTATATTTATATGACTGTGTTTATGCATATACTATATACGTGTGAAAATCATGCCCGCGCCACTTGCTATCCCTGAGGTTACCGCGCTGGGACAGTCTTATCTCGATGGGACCTTTATGGGGGATATTGACTCGTACCCTAGAAGATAGAAATCCTTCGGTACAGGCTATCGAATCGATAGTTCAAACGGTCCTAAGAGACGTGGGGGCATGTTCTGACCTCTTAGAGACCTGGAATCTATACTTCGCCTCAATATTGTTTGTGTTTGTATTAATACAGTTCGAGAGTGATTCCGAACTTGTATTTCCCTTAGTACGAGTAATACGGGGACTGGATAGCAGAGTATGCCCGCACCATAATTATTATGTGGGGTGCCGTTAGAATATATATATATATATATTATATGAGTATTTAATATATATATTTAAATTCTGGAATTTGGGAACTACCTACTGTGTATTGGGAAGTAAGAAATGAATAATTATCTCAATTTGGGAATAAGTGTTTGAAAAGTATAATATATTGCTGAGAGACTTTATTAGTAAATAAGGTTAATGAGAACTATGTTGTTAAATGAAATGAACCTCTTAAACAGTTGAATTTTTCAGTTTAATCTTATGAACAACCTAAGATAAGATAAGTTAAACCGATGGGAAGGTTAGTGCGATAGGCGTGCACATTAGAAGAGAGGTGAGAATTTCTCAAGGGAGTGTCGCACTAATATGTTGTTGCATTGGCCAGTAAACATTTTAAATACTTGCTAAACAAATTTTAAATCGTTTTTACAATCGGGCTCTGACCCGTTTCCATTTTCTTTTCTCTCTTGTATATATATATATGTATATATTACAGGTGCCCAGCCATAGGGGCGTCTTGCATAGGGTCCTTTGGAAGGAACGCGTTGCAGCTTAGGTGGGAGTTGCAGGCCTCTAACTTAGATGACCTCATTTCTTGATTCCACTTCTAGCATTTATTTTATCCAGTTGGGCATGTGTTGCACTTTTCCATTATTCAGTTATTTTATTAGATATTGAAATTTATTTATTTCCAGTATTTGCACTTTGGGATTTATTATTGTCAGGATGTTTTCCTTTAAGTTTTAAATGTTGGGATTTTCTCCGTTGGATGTTTAATTAATTGGATTATTTGTTCTAGTATAATTGTGGGTTGATTCTTAAATTATGAATTATGTAAAGTTTTAAAATATTGGTTTTGAATAAAATGTGGAAAGTAATATCTAAAATGGTTTTGACACTTAGCTTAATTATTTAGGGTGTTTAAATTGGAAATTTTATTTTGACGACAGTGATGCTAAGAATGAACCAACTGTTCACCTTGATTTTAATTTAATAAAAGATTGATCGCCCGGTATTTAATTTGGCGGGGTGTCACAGGTGGTATCAGAGTATCAAGCTCTAGTGTCCTTAGGTTATGTACGACTTATTTCGCTTTCAGCTTAACATTTTTGTTATAGAACCCTATTTTACGATTGTTGTATTCTTGCTTTTACGATTACGTCTTCAGCTATTTGAGATTTGATAATAACTGTAGACTAATTAATTTCTTCACATTTCAGATGCCTCCGAGACGTGCACCAAAGGATAGGTGTGCCCAAGCCAAGAAGCCAGCAGCTCCGGCTCAGGGAACGATGAATGCTAATGAGGTAGCCGTTATTGTTGCTCAGGCGGTGAATGCCGCGTTGGCGGTAGTACAATAGGCTCCACCCCAGATTCAGACAGTGGCGCTAGTACCTGCACAGCTTCCATCAACATGGGAGCGGGTAAGGGATGCCTTTCAGAAGGCACATCCCCCTGAGTTCTCAGGTAGTTCAAATATCATCATCGTCATCCAATGGAAGAAAGATATCCAGAGGCATCTGCGTATGTATGAGTGCACGAACATGCAGAAAAAGTTGTTGGCCTCATTTAAGCTAGTGGGGGTCGCTTTGCAGTGGTGGGAGTCCACCACCACCTTGGAGGAGAGGGATACTATTCTGATTCGGTCATTCTGGGAGCAATTTGATCACATTTTTTTTTTCATCCGCCGTGCAAACTGAGATGAGGCGAAAGTTACTGAACTTGAAGCAGGAAAATTCCACTATTGCTGAGTATGAAGAGGAGTTTACAAGACTTCTCACTATAGTGCCAGATGAGGCACCCACTGAGGGTAAGAAGATACTATTATTTGTGGACGGGTTAGCTTGGAGGATCCGTCAGCACCTTATAGGGAATCTGTCTCTGAGTACCTTCATAGATGTACTCAATACTGCTTTACTACACTGCCAGGATCACCGTTTCCATCTGCAGGGAAGTAAGCGGGCAGGAGAGTCCGGCCAGTAGGGCAGGATAGGGGGTAGTGGCACTAGTGGAGCACCGACATCTCAGGGGCAGACTTGTCAGCATGAGCAGAGTTCCCATCAGGGGGACCCTGCCAAGCGATTCCGATCAGGTGATTCCAGGCTGGGATTTGGGGGATTTAGGCAGGGTCGGCAGGGCCAGCCTAATCATCAGGGCCAGCAAGGCCAACATCGCCTGCAGCAGGGACAATAGCGTTTTCATCAGGGCCAACAGGGCCAGTGGCGGCGTGGTAATGGCCAACAGGGCCGTGGTCAGCAAGGTCAGAGGGAAGGTAATTTCAGAGGCCGATGTTTTGTGTGCGGCAAGCATGGCCATAAGCGCCAGGATTGTCCAGAGGGTGATAGGGCCCCACAGCAGCAGGGTGCTCGTAATGAGCCACAGAGGCCACTTTTTCCAGCCGCCCTCCCAGCACCAGCTCAGGTACCATCCCTACCAGCCATTCCAATTGCTCTAGTGTAGCAGGGGCAGTTACAGTACGGACGTGTCTATAACGTCCACCAGGCAGCAGCTCCACAGGCACCGCCCGCGATTGAGGGTGTGTTTCCTATCCATGGTACTGTGGGTAGTGTTTTATTTGATACTGTGGCGACGCACTGTTTTATAGCTACCCATTTTGGGAAGGCCTTAGGGTTATTAGCCACAGCAGAGAGCACTATGACATGTGTAGACTCACCATTGGGAAATGGATCGCTAATTTTCTTTATATGCCGGGGAGTGGGGTAGAGATTGATAGCTTGGTATTACCAGCAGACATGTTAGTCTTAGATATGCATGAGCACGATGTTATTATTGGTATGGATTGGCTCGCAGCTTACAGAGCCATGATAGATTGTTTCGGTGGGAGTATTGTCTTTGCCATTCCGGGGCAAGAGATGTTTGTAGTGGCGATGCCTCACCTGGAGGGAGGCTTGACCGCTCATTTGTATTACATAGAGGAGGATACCTCTAAGGAGGTTGTGATTCCCTTAGACTCGATCCCAGTTGTTCGTGAGTATTCCAATGTATTTCAGGAGATACCAGGCCTACCCCCCAGTCGAGAGATAGATTTTTTCATAGATTTAATACCGGATACTCGACCTATAGCACGCGCTCCATACCGTATGGCTCCGACGGAGATGCGAGAGTTACGAGATCAGATAGAGCAGCTGTTAGGACAGGGCTTCATTCGCAGGAGTACCTCACCTTGGGGCGCTCCAATTTTGTTTGTGAAAAAGAGAGATGGTTCACTGAGGCTATGTGTGGACTACCGGGAACTGAACAAGGTCATGATACGGAACAAGTATCCGTTGCCTCGAATCGATGATCTGTTCGACCAGCTGAGGGGAGCAACTTTCTTTTCGAAGATAGATCTGAGGTCAGGGTACCATCAGCTACGTATTAGGGAGCAGGATGTTTCAAAGACTGCTTTCTTGACGAGATATGAGTCCTATGAGTTTAGAGTGATGCCATTTGGCCTCAAAATGCTCCAGCCGTATTCATGGACTTGATGAACCGAGTGTTCAGAGAGTTCTTGGATCAGTTTGTCATCGTCTTCATAGATGACATTCTGATATATTCACACTCCGAGGAGGAGCATGCTGAGCACTTGAGGCAGGTTCTTCAGACTCTACGAGAGCATCAGCTGTATGCTAAATACGAGAAGTGTGGGTTCTGGCTACGTGAAGTGCAGTTCTTGGGACGTGTTGTTTCTAAACAAGGGATAGCAGTCAACTCGAGTAAAGTGTCAGCGGTGAGGGAGTGGGGACAGCCCACTACACCGACGAAAGTGCGTAGTTTCTTGGGACTAGCTAGATACTACAGGAGATTCATTTGGGGGTTCTCCAAAATAGCGGGTCCATTGACGAACCTGACTCTCAAAGGGGTTCCATATGTTTGGGATGATGCTTGTCAATTGGCTTTCGACGAGCTTAAAGACAAGCTTACTTCAGCACCGGTTCTTGCTTTACCTAAACCGGGCGTGGAGTACCTGGTTTACACCGATGCCTCTTTACGGGGACTTGGAGGAGTACTTCAGCAGGATGAGAAGGCTATAGATTTTTCCTCCTGCAGGCTTAAGTCACACGAGGAGAACTACCCCACACACGACCTAGAGTTAGCAGCGGTCATTTTTGCGTTGAGAATATGGAGGCACTATTTATTGGGGGAGAAATTTCGCCTGTTCACAGACCACAAGTCACTGCAGTACCTGTTCACTCAGCGAGAGCTGAATATGCATCAGCGCAGGTGGTTAGAGTTTATGAAGGACTATCAGCTCGATATACAGTACCATCAGGGGAAGGCCAACGTAGTTGCTGATGCGTTGAGCCGTAGACCGGTAGACGATGTAGCGGACGTCTGGAAAGCAAATTGGAAAGAGTTGGGTCACCAGGACGCAGTAGCCAGTTCCTTCATATCTGTCATGATAGTGACACCTGAGATTGTTACGGCGGTGATACAGGCACAGATTGCAGACCCATTTTGCTAGGAGCAGATTGTACGACTTTTAGTTGAGGGTGTCAAGTCCTATTCTGTTAGTTCTGATGGGGGTTTGAGGTTTAATGGGAGATTGGTGGTCCCAGAAGGAGTAGACTTACGTCATGTAGTGATGACCCAGTCTCACGGGTCTCGATTCGCGGTACATCCTGGGGGAGATAAATTTACCATGATATGAGGCGGCAATACTGGTGGAGTGGGATAATAAAGGACATTGCTGAGTTCGTGTCCAAGTGTTCTACCTGCCAGCTGGTAAAGGTGGACCATCAGAAACCATCAGGGTTGCTTCAGCCATTGGAAATACCCGCGTGGAAGTGGGAGAGTATTTCTATGGATTTTATTACTGGGTTTCCTACATCACAGCGGGGCCACGACTCCATCTGGGTGATTGTGGACCGTTTGACCAAGGTGACTCATTTTCTGCCGGTACGAACGGACTATACCACGGGTTAGTATGCTCAGTTGTTTATTGCTGAGATTGTCAGATTACATGGGGTGCTCCTGAATATTGTGTCAGATAGAGACAAAATTTTCGTATCGCGTTTCTGGGAGAGCTTTCAGGAGGCTATGGGTACAGAGTTGAGGTTGAGTTCATCCTATCACCCACAGACAGATGGACAAACAGAGCATACTAATCAGATGTTAGAGGATATGCTACGTATGTATGTCCTTGATTTTGGAGGAGGTTGGGAGCCACATCTTCCACTGGTGGAGTTCGCTTATAATAACTCTTATTAGTTCACGATTGGCATGGCTCCATTTGAGGCTTTGTATGGCAGGCCTTGTCGTTCCCCAACGTGTTGGCTAGAGGTGGGGGATAACAAGTTACTCGGACCAGAGGTGATCCAGGAAACCTCTGCTAGGATTGAGATGATCAGGAGTCGCATTCGAGTAGCCCAGGACAGGCAGAAAAGCTACGCCAATGCAAAACGGTTCTTCCGAGAGTTTAATGTGGGGGACCAAGTATTACTACGGATATTTCCTATGAAAGGAGTGATGAGGTTCGAGAAGAAAGGGAAAGTGACCCCAAGATACGCGGGACCATTTCTCATTATCGAGAGGATTGGGCCGGTAGTATACAGATTAGGACTGCCAGAACATTTACATCGCATCCACGATGTATTCCACATCTCGTCGTTGAGACGATACTTCGGGATGATATGGCCCACACCCACATCGCCATAAAGGAGATAGACTTACAGCCTGACAGCTCTTACGAGGAGAGACCAGTGGATATCCTAGACCATAGCGAGAGGAGATTGAGTTCGAAGGTAGTTCCACTTGTACGAGTCCAGTGGGAGCATCATAATGTGGAGGAATCCACCTGGGAGCGCGAGGCAGATATTCGCGAGAGATAACCAGATTTATTCTTACCAGGTATGCCTTATTTTCCAAATTTCAGGACGAAATTTTGTTATTAGGGGGGAAGTATGTAATACCCCGTATTTTTATGCTTTCAAAATTTGGGGATTTATTAAATTTAATGTGAGTTATTAATATAAAATAAATCCAAAAATTAATTATATTTTTATAATTACTACCGTGATGTGAGTTAATAAGTATGGGAAACTTGTTGAATATTACTAATGAGCAAAGTAATATATGAAATCGGTTCTATTAAATGTCACGAGTGAATAAAATGACAAATTTTGGAAATTTAAGTCGGAACGCGCCTGTGTCGTGTCGGGACTAAATATCGATTAATAAAAAGTGAATAAATTATAAGTTGTTTGTATGGTCGTTTTGAGTGCGCCAAAGTGTCCGTAAGGGTCGATATAGTCAGAAAGGTGTACGCGGGGGTTTAGTTTGGGTCTCGGGGCGTTTTTAGGCTTAATTAGTACCATGGGAGGGCATTTTGGACATTTTGTAATTTTGGGTAATTAAACCCACGAATTTGCAAGGGTTATATCAGATGCTCAGGGTTGTCTTCTAGGTTTAACACAACCAAAGACAAGTGACGGCCATAGGAGAGGGAAAGAGAGAGCTTGCCAAGGAATTCTACGCCGAAAACTCCTCCGTTTGCGCCGCCGTCGTCGCCGCCAAACGATAGATCACGTCGCAAGGATCATAACCACACTGATTTCAGCATAAATCAGAGTCCAAAAATTTCAGGGCAAGTATTTATCTTTATTAATTTCGTTAATGCTTCATTCATGTTAGTTTAGGGTTGATTATGATGAGTTCTATGAAAGAAAATCCATGTTGAAGATTAGAAAATTGCATGTTTTAGTGATATAGATAATAATCTGGAAATCCCCCTTCATATGTAGAGGTTTAACCACGGATTTATGATGAATTAGAAGTAGGATTTCTGGAGAAAGAATGATTTGAATTAAGTTAAAGAAATTTTTAGGGTTCATGAGTATTATATGAAATTGGGCACTTTTAATCCATGAATCTTGATGAAACTCACATGCTTTACATTAAATATTGTCCATTTGGGCTTAGGACGTTTGTGGTATAAATTTCTGGGAGTTTGGGAGTGAAAAAATTGGATTTGGATGATGTTGGATGATTGAACCCGTAACTGGATTTCTGCAGAATTAGCCATACCTACTTGATCGATCGATCGATCATAGATCATCGATCGATCGATGGTTCGATCGATCGAACACCTGCCCTCGATTGATCGACCCCTCTTAGCAGGCTTATATTTCCCCTTCTAAATAGGTGAATTCAATTTAAATGAGGAATAATCTTTGGACATCCTTAATAAAATATTTTGGGAGATAAAGAAGACCAATGGGACTTATTAAAAATATTAAACCTTTAATGTAAGACAAGATTCACATTTTCAGGGATGTTTACACATAAGGGACGATGGAACTATGTACTAAAGAAAGAGACGCGTAAGATAGTTACATTGGAAAATAAGCGAGTACCTACTGAAATTACACTTGGGAGTATAGAAATTTACGAGTGTCACTTGATAAGTTGGAATAATCCCACAAATTAAGATAAGAGGCAAACGTTATACGTGATAACTAAATAACGAATAATAAGGACAAATGTCATAATTATGGGTTATGAGATGTACCTAAATTTGATATGGTAACGGTAGTATATTTATATGACTGTGTTTATGCATATACTATATACGTGTGAAAATCATGCCCGTGCCACTTGCTATCCCTGAGGTTACCGCGCTGGGACAGTCTTATCTCGATGGGACCTTTATGGGGGATATTGACTCATACCCTAGAAAATAGAAATCCTTCGGTACAGGCTATCAAATCGATAGTTCAGACGGTCCTAAGAGACGTGGGGTCATGTGCTGACCTCTTAGAGACCTGGAATCTATACTTTGCCTCAATATTGTTTGTGTTTGTATTAATACAGTTCGAGAGTGATTCTGAACTTGTATTTCCCTTAGTACGAGTAATACGGGGACTGGATTGCAGAGTATTCCCGCACCATAATTATTATGTGGGGTGCCGTTAGAATATATATATATATATATATATATATATATATATATTATATGAGTATTTAATATATATATATATTTAAATTCTGGAATTTGGGAACTACCTACTGTGTATTGGGAAGTAAGAAATGAATAATTATCTCAATTTGGGAATAAGTGTTTGAAAAGTATAATATATTGCTGAGAGACTTTATTAGTAAAAACGGTTAATGAGAACTATGTTGTTGAATGAAATGAACCTCTTAAACAGATGAATTTGTCAGTTTAATCTTACGAACAACCTAAGATAAGTTAAGTTAAACCGTTGGGAAGGTTAGTACGATAGGCGTGCACATTAGAAGAGAGGTGAGAATTTCTCAAGGGAGTGTCGCACTACTATGTTGTTGCATTGGCCAGTAAACATTTTAAATACTTGCTAAACAAATTTTAAATAGTTTTTACAATCGGGCTCAGACCCGTTTCCATTTTCTTTTCTCTCTTGTATATATATGTATATGATACGATTTGAATTTTCTCAATTAAAATATTATTTCCTTTTATATATTTCAAGATACGGAAGCATAAAGAAGTGTGATGGTTCACAGACAAACGAATTACCAAATTTTAATTTTCTTAAACAAATTAAAATTAAACCGAGTGAAATTAAATTAACGCATTAAAATCATTTTCACTTAAACCAAGTTAATTCATTCAAGTCCTAGAATTTGCCTAAGTCATATGTATCAATATTCCAAAGTTAGGCCAAACCAATTTTAGCAAATGACTTGAATTAAATAAATAATAATCCAAATTTAATTAGCACCCAATTAAATTAAGTGTGACAATTAAAACCATTTTTATCTTGAATTACCCTAAGCATGAATTCTAATTAATTATGCAAGATAAACATAAATCAATCACACTACGCCGCAATGTACGAGGAAAAACCCAAGACGGGAAACAACCTCGGACGGCCCTAGCCTCAAATCCACTAAGTACGGAATTTACAAATACAAGACAGAAAGGCTTAAAACCCATGACTCGATCCCTCTCAAACCCCGACGCTTCTTCTTGTAGATACCTCTTCCTAGCGAATAACCACGGAGCTCCACCGCGGTCTCGGAGTCCACCGATCGAACTTTTTATGGTCATCGTCACCCGAACAAGGAGCCTTTCTCCAAGTGGGTAATGCCACAACAAACAGCTTCTTCTTTCTTTGATGGATGTAGAAGAAAACCCAAAACTTCTCTTTGAACGGAAGAGATGAACCCGGTGCCAAACTCCAAGCAAGATATATAAATATGGGAACTTGGAAGAAACTAATTTGGGTGTAAACTAGAGTGGTGTATATTTTTCTCTTTGATAAAAACTCACTTAAAACATGATCTTTTTCCCTCTTTGATTTTTCTTTCAAAACACTATCTAGGAGTTAGTAAGATTTGAAAAAGATTGATAATCAAAAGTGATTCCCACACATAGTTATGATGTGAAAAGACAGTGGGGAAAGAAGTGGAGATCATCGGAGAAAACTGCCAAAAACTGTCAAAAAACTGTTCCCGCCTGGAAAGTCGTTCGAACGACATTGGGTTTCATTCGAACGACTTTGGCATTTCGTTCGAACGACTTTACTAACGAGGTTCCAGTGTTGAAAAATGGAATTTCATTAGAATTCTTGTTCGAACGACCTGGCAATATCGTTCGAACGAGATGCCAGTTCGTTCGAACGACATTGTAATCTCGTTCGAACGAGATTATAGTGTGCTTCGAACGACGTGCCCGAAAGTCAGAAAATATTCATTTTAGCTCCAAAACCTTTTAACTTTATTTAAAATTTTAATTAAATCTTTCTGAAATTAAAACACAGTTTTAGTTAAACCTAACACCCAATAAACTAATTCCAAGCTCATATATATATATAATTGCATTCATACCTTGGGAGCATGGAACTATGGTTGATGACGTATAAACGAGGCACGAAATCGGCATGATGATGAAGCTTTATACTCTTTGCTGCTACGTCTTCAAACAAACTTTTCATAGGCTTGAGAATATTACAATTAAATACAATCCTATGTATAAATATTTTTGTCCGGAATTGAGCCAAAACTATATATGGACTCAATTGGAAATTTGTGTCCTTACAAATCTCCCCCTTTGTCTATTCTGGGACAAAAACCAAACAAAAATCCTAAAGGGCCGTCAATCTCACTAGACTCAAAACATAACCCACCCAAACTTGACTCAACCCAAGGATCAAATGCTTTGCCATTGAAAGATGCCGCTTTAGAAGAATTCCTGAACACTTAAGCACAAACTCATCAAATGCATAGGGAATATCAGAGTATTTAAAGCAATTAAAATAAATACTCCCCCAAAATTAATTCTCCCCTTTAGCTACACCCCCTAAGTTAAATCTTCTAAACGTAGATAAGATTATAATAGGATAAGATACCACATTTCTGCCCCTATCACATTCTCCCCCTTTTTGTTCAGGAATAGGCAAAGGATAAAGAACAAATATAAAAGCATGTTGAAGCTTAAAGTGATAAGACATGAAAGAATATGGGCAACAAAAGCATAATTAATCCAAGATAGATACCAAAACGAAAGTATAAGCATAGAAGGACTAGAAAGCAAGGCAAAGGCAAACCAAAATATCATATATATATATATATATATATATATATATATTATGTACTAGAAATATATCAAGAATGCACACGCACATATATATAGATATAAACACACAAATGACACACACAAAATATAATAGAAGTCTTTCACACTTGTATGGCAAAAATGTGTCATATGGAAACGGAAGTGTTGGGGTGTGAACGAGTAACGATTAAATTTAGACCCAATCACTTAAAACAAGTTCACGGAGTTCTCCATTGATTACAAACTTCATTACATTTGAATAAAAGCTCATGTGACAATATAAATTGAACTCAATGAATAAACATACACAATGCATACAAGCCTAGCATATTGATGATTCTACAAACCAATAGAGTCATGACATGAGATACGCAACTAAGATAAATGGACATTGTGCAAACCGTTGATATACCATCCAATCTCCCTCAATAAGCATTTATGTTAATTTTGAATGAATATATCAATCAAACATAGGCCTTGGCAATTTGTTTTTCATTTTAATGCCATATTTTCTGTTTTTAGGCCTTTGGACCACGTATTTCTTTTAGGTCCATTCAAAACGTTGGCTTACAATCGCAAAGGATCACTTAGTCCTTTCGGATCCCTTCCCCGTGCACATTTTTATTTATCATGTTTTTCATTTTTCACACAAATCTCGCGTGCAACGGATTTTGACATGCACTAGTCCTCCTAAGTCACAAATATGTAGATGACAAGATTGGAAGGAGAACACCTCACATAGCTCAAATATACATATGAAGTTAAAAATTCAAAGGAGCTCGTGCATGTGTGAATAGAGGCATATAAAAATAGAATCCATTTAAACAACACAAAATCCAACTACTCTATGTAAGCATGGTAAAGAACATAATAAGGATTGATAATCTACACCAAAAGTTCTAGCCATATGAGAGCGTTAAAGGAGGGATTCAAACACAAGTATATGACACATAAAGTGTGTCAAACCAAAATACACACAAAATACAATCTTTTTGAGTTTCTGACATTTATAACCAAAAATAAAATTATATACTCAAAAGACAAACCAAAATCATTTGAATTTTTCTTTAAGCTTCAATTATCAAGAGATAAAAACTTCAAATGATAAACAAAAATCATTATTCTAGCATGTGATATGATATAAAGTAAGGACTATAAAAGGATTAAACAAGCATACATTTAGCATGTGAATATAGCATAAAGTACAAAAGCTAAAGTATGCAAGCACTAACACATTCATCCTTTAGATTTAGTAAGGGAGGAAGCATGTGAAAGTAAATGAGAATCAAAAACCCTATTTTGCAAGGCAACCAAGTCGAATTTACTAACCCAAATTAATGAAGAATGACTATCTTGGGGTGTAGGAATTTGAAATACATTGGTCGCTTTACGTTGGGATTTTCTAGGAATTCATTTAAGATCAAAACAAAATTTCCTAAGATGACCTTTTCGACCACAATGTGTACAAGTGAAGACATGTCAAAAAGATTTACTTACGGAGTGATCTGTAAAAGTTTTCCTAGTAGATTCTCCAAAAATGTTGGTTTTGGCTTTATGAGTAGATTCATTACAAGTATTGAAGCCTAAACCGCAAGTGTCATTTTTAATTTGGACCGTTCCTAATATTTTATCTAATTTTTCCGAACGACACTCCAAATCAAATTTGACATTACTAGAGTCTTTTAATTTATTTTGCAATTCTAAAATGTTAGACTCTAATAAAATATTTCGCTCTTCAAAAGCAAGAAGCTCCTTTTTCAAGGATTCCATTAAACCCCTAAGGCTATCTCTCTCACCTTCTATATATTCAAGCTTATCTAAAAGAGTCTTCTCACGTGTCTTAAGGTCTTCTACCAACATGCTATCATCAATGACCTTGACACGCTCTTTTAAACTAGCTTCTAACTTTAAATTAGCTCTTTTCAATTGAATAGATTCTTTATAAAGTTCTTGAAAAGCATTTTGAAGTTCACTCACATTAACCTCTTCTTCATTTTCACTCTCTCTTTCTTCGCCACTCTCACTATCATCAAAAATAAGAGAATCATAAACAATGACCTTGGAAGTGTCATGTGTTAACGTTTCATCAATCGATGAGTTCTCACTATCACTCACATGACTAGCCATAAAATCCACAAAATTAGGCTTAGTGGGGGAATCGGGTCCCTCTTCCTTATCACTATCACTAAGGGTCGCATTATATGCAATGGGTCGTTTACCCTCTTTCCTTAGTTTAGTGGGGCACTCAGAAGCCCTATGGCCATAACCCTCACAACCAAAACACCTATTAGACTCGTCCCTATTTAAATTTTCATTAATAGGTTTAGGGATCTTCTCGGCTTTAGGGATCTTCTCGGCTTTGTCATGCTTAGAAGTTTCAAATTTCTTAAAATCATTTTTAAATTTATCTTTGT
The DNA here is from genome assembly GCA_949130495.1 of Sambucus nigra. NCBI lineage: Eukaryota > Viridiplantae > Streptophyta > Magnoliopsida > Dipsacales > Adoxaceae > Sambucus > Sambucus nigra. Next base: position 487,810,589 of record OX422218.1, on the reverse strand, counting down.
TAAATTTAAGAAATTTTCTAAATTTACGAGCAAATAAAGCCATATCTTCCGAGTCACTGTCACTCTCGCTCTCTACTACTTGTTTGACCTCTTTTCGGGCTTTTAAAGCAATGCCCTTTTCAATTTTCTTTTCAGTTTTAGAGGGAAACATATCTAGTTCATAGGTTTGTAAATCACCTACAAGCTCTTCTAATTTCGTAGAGGCTAAAGTTGGTAAAGAATTTAAAACGGTCACTTTTGGAATAAATCTATCGGGTAGGGACCTTAAAATTTTCTTTACAACTCAGTTATCGGGTATTTTCTCTCCCAAATTAAAAGATAAATTGACAATATTGGAAAATCTAGCATAAAATTCATCAAAAGTTTCATTATCGTTCATTTTGATAGTTTCAAATTGAGTGGTGAGGTTTTGGAGTTTCGAAGCTTTAACGACACTAGTTCCTTCATGAGTTAGTTGTAAAATATCCCAAGGTTCTTTAGCGGTTTCACACATCATAATACGTCGGAATTCATCCGGTGTGACAGCGCTAAACAAGGCATTCAAACCACGGGAATTAAAATTAGCAAGTTTAAACTCATTCTCAGTCCATCGATCGGCCGGTTTGGGAACACATTCATTTTCAACTAAATGAGTTGGTGGGGACCACCCCTTAACAACAAACATCCAAACTCTCTCATCGATAGATTTAAGTGTCGATTTCATTCGCGTTTTCCAATAAGCGTAGTTAAACTATCGAAAATAGGAAATTTTGAAAATGGGAAAAATTCCATTTTAGCCAAAAAATTATTTAAAGGATCTTTAACGAAATAATTTATCGCGTTGGCTCTGATACCAGTTTGATACGATTTGAATTTTCTCAATTAAAATATTATTTCCTTTTATATATTTCAAGATGCGGAAGCGTAAAAAAGTGTGATGGTTCACAGACAAACGAATTACCAAATTTTAATTTTCTTAAACAAATTAAAATTAAACCGAGTGAAATTAAATTAACGCATTCAAATCATTTTCACTTAAACCAAGTTAATTCATTCAAGTCCTATAGTTTTCCTAAGTCATATGTATCAATATTCCATAGTTAGGCCAAACCAATTTTTTGCAAATGACTTAAATTAAATAAACAATTATCCAAATTTAATTAGCACCCAATTAAATTAAGTGTGACAATTAAAACCATTTCTATCTTGAATTACCCTAAGCATGAGTTCTAATTCATTATGCAAGATAAACATAAATCAATCACACTACGCCGCGATGTACGAGGAAAAACCCAAGACAGGAAACAACCTCGGATGGCCCTAGCCTCAAATCCACTAAGTATGGAATTTACAAATACAAGACAGAAAGGCTTACAACACACGACTCGATCCCTCTCAAGCCCCGATGCTTCTTCTTGTAGATACCTCTTCCTAGTAGATAATCACGGAGCTCCACCGCGGTCTCGGAGTCCACCGATCGGACTTTGTATTGTCACCGTCACCCGAACAAGGAGCCTTTCTCCAAGTGGGTAATGCCGCAACAAACAGCTTCTTCTTTCTTTGATGGATGTAGAAGAAAATCCAAAACTTCTCTTTGAAAGGAAGAGATGAACCCGGTGCCAAACTCCAAGCAAGATATATGAATATGGGAACTTGGAAGAAACTAATTTGGGTGTAAACTAGAGTAGTGTATATTTTTCTCTTTGATAAAAACTCACCCAAAACATGATCTTTTTCCCTCTTTGATTTTTCTCTCAAAACACTCTCTAGGAGTTAGTAAGATTTGAAAAAGATTGATAATCAAAAGTTATTCCCGCACATAGTTATGCTGTGAAAAGATAGTGGGGAAAGAAGTGGAGATCATGGGGAAAACTGTCAAAAACTGTCAAAAAACTGTTCCCGCCTGGAAAGTCGTTCGAACGACATTGGGTCTCGTTCGAACGACTTTGGCATTTTGTTCAAACGACTTTACTAACGAGGTTCCAGTGTTGAAAAATGGAATTTTGTTAGAAGTCTTGTTCGAACGACCTGGAAATCTCGTTCGAACGAGATGCCAGTTCGTTCGAATGACATTGTAATCTCGTTCGAACGAGATTACATAGGGCTTCGAACGACGTGCCAGAAAGTCAGAAAATATTCATTTTAGCTCCAAAACCTTTTAACTTTATTTAAAGTTTTAATTAAATCTTTCTGAAATTAAAACACAGTTTTAGTTAAACCTAACACCCAATAAACAAGTTCCAAGCTCCTATATATATATAATTGCATTCATACCTTGGGAGCATGGAACTATGGTTGATGACGTATAAACGAGGCACGAAACCGGCATGATGATGAAGCTTTATACTCTTTGCCGCTACGTCTTCAAACAAACTTCTCATAGGCTTGAGAATATTACCATTAAATACAATCCTATGTATAAATATTTTTGTCCGGAATTAAGCCAAAACTATATATGGACTCAATTGGAAATTTGTGTCCTTACAGTATATATTACAGGTGCCCAGCCATAGGGGCGTCTTGCATAGGGTCCTTTGGAAGGAACGAGTTGCAGCTTAGGTGGTAGTTGCAGGCCTCTTGCTTAGACGACCTCATTTCTTGATTCCACTTCTATCATTTATTTTATCTAGTTGGGCATGTGTTGCCCTTTTCCATTATTCAGTTGTTTTATTAGATATTGAAATTTATTTATTTCCAGTATTTGCACTTTGGGATTTATTATTGTCAGGATGTTTTCCTTTTAAGTCTTAAATGTTGGGATTTTCTCAGTTGGATGTTTAATTAATTGGATTGTTTGTTCTAGTATAATTGTTGGTTGATTCTTAAATTATGAATTATGTAAAGTTTTAAAATATTGGTTTTGAATAAAATTTGGAAAGTAATATCTAAAATGGTTTTGACACTTAGCTTAATTATTTAGGGTGTTTAAATTGGCAATTTTATTTTGACGACAGTGATGCTAAGAATGAACCAACTGTTCACCTTGATTTTAATTTAATAAATGAGTGATCGCACGGTATTTATTTAGGCGGGGTGTCACATGTATGTTAGAAGTTAACACTCCCATGATTAAAGTTTTCATATTTCATGTAAGGCTCATACCTTGCATGTTTGATTGCTTTCCTAATTGAAAGTGTAACTGTTGAAACAATTGTGAACTTCATAGCTCAGATTCACATATTTCAAAGGTCGAAGAAATAATACACAACCTACCTCGCATTTATTTTACGAACAAAATTATTATAACACTAAAAATACAAAAATAATCTTTTCAATTTTATGTGAAGTTATAAATCAATTAATTTCTAACACGCATTCTCTGTGGTTTCAATACCCTACGCACCGCTATACTCATAAAATAAGTATACTAAAATTTTAGGTTTTTGTATTGAGGTGGTAATTCAAACCACAACAATGTTTTTGCATGCCCACTCATTATTTCCCTCAATCAACATAGTGTCGTTGTCGAGGAATGTGTAGTTTAGAGTTCTGTTTATTTTCAACATTGTATATTTTTTTTATCTCTCTTTTTATGTAGAGTTGGACATTTGAGCTCCCAAAAACTTGAAAAAATGATCGCACAACACTTTGTCAAAATTTCATCAAAAAGCCATTTTTGGTTAAGTATGTCTTACACTTGTGTTGTTGGTAGTAGTAATGGTAATGATAATGGTGCTCAAATTTATCATAAGGATCAGTTTCAACGTCCCCCAAAATCGATGTCTATTGCTGAATAGTTGGAAAATAAGAAAACTGAAAATTATAAAATAACTTTAGGTGAATATTTAGAGAATCAGACAAAGTATTTGGAGGGCACTAAGGAAAGTGATTTTTCTAATAAAGTGCCGCAAAAATTTTATGATAAGGGTGTTAAAAAATATTATGATAGCATTTCTCCTAACTGTTGAAACCATAACTTTCAAAATTCTTATTTTGAATATTTTAAAAAGAGTTAGGATAACAATTCCCAAATTTTTGGTTTTAGTGAATCTTCCCTACCACCTAATTCCATTGGTGCATACATAAAAATTCAAGAAAATAAACAATTTGAAAACTATTATCAAGTGGAAAATTATTGTTGGGAAAAATAATTGGATTTATTATTTGAATCTAACGATGATTTTTATTCCGAAACTTTTGAACAAATGGCCAAAAATGAGAAGGAAATGGAAGTATAATCACTTAGAAATGAAATAAATTATTCTTTGAAAAACAAAGAATAGGTGAAAATTTTACTTCACCTCAAATATGTTAAGAGATCAATTCATTTATAGTGAATCTAACCCCTTTGAAATTTAACCTATGTTTGATGATCATAAATTTATAAAGGTTGAATTTCTTTCCTCACAATAATCAAACCATACAAGTACCACAAGAATCGGATGAATGTCTTAAGGACTTTGACCCAATTATTGTTATGGAATGTTGTTTCGAAATGCTTTCCATGATGGAGTTTTCCATTACTGGTGCTTTACCTCCCATTCCATTTGAAAAATCTTTAGAAGAAAATATCGACTTTCTTGGAACCCATTTGTACTTATCTCCCATTATATCCAAACTACCCTTCACCCATCTATTTTTTTCCTATAGTTGGTGATGGTTAATTTTTTTCGCCCAAAACATTCCCCTCATTGCACAGTCGGGATTCTTATTTTTTGAGGGTTTACCCCAAAAAAATTTTAGCTTTACTATATGGTAAATTACTCGTTAAATGGTCACTTGTACAAAAAAATTGCTAGTTTTTATAAAATAAAAAAATAAAATCAAAATAATAATAATAATAAAATTAATATAAAATCAATATAAAATATACAAAAAAAACTTTTATTTATTTTTTGTTATGATTCATCATAACATGTTTGAAAAATCAACGGACTTATTATATTTAAGGATTGCTCCATATGGGGTAACATCTTTATTTCCTTGTTATCAAGGTGTGTTCTCAATTTCACTTAGGACAATGCATCATTTCAATTAGGGATGTGGGACATAATTTTAATTTCTTTTTTAGTTTAATTGATTCAATTCATATTACTCCCAAATATGTTTCCATTGTAAAAAAATGAAAATGTTCAACAAAAAAAAAATCTTCTTTATTGGGCCTTTTGCTTGTTTGTTTCCAATAATCTTGTTATAGTTACTCTATTCTGTTGTGCGAATGATGGTGCATATTTAGAGATTTTTCTTTATTATTAGCCTTGAGTTATCATACTATCTTTATTCAGTAAAACTTCATGCTTAAAAATAAATCTTAATATTTGAGCACATTTCACAAATACTTATATATGTCTCGGTTAATATAAATATAATTCGGTAAGCATATAAGCATAGTGAAAACTATTTACCTCATGATATTTTGAGCCTATTCTTCCTTTTGAATGTGCATACACGAACTCTTATCTCATTTGAAAAGCGTATTCATTCCTTTGGCAATATCACTATTCTTATTTTGATCTTTCAGTATAGGATAATTTTGTGAAATTAAAACTTTAGGATATTTGTTAATTTTATTACAGCTGGAGAATTACGTGAAGCCTTGAAAATAATCATAGGCCCCCTTTTATATTTAACCCATACGGACCTTGACCACACCGACTAAATAATACCATTAGTCAACCCCTTGAGCCTAAAATATAGCCTTTTGTTTTATCACCCAAACCCCCTAACCAACTCCACGTTGGAGTTTAAACTTTATATACACATTCCCTACCTTTGTTTGGAATTATACTTGGAAAAAAATTGATTGTTTATTGTGTGGTGTCATTTGAGCACTTGAGTTGGCTTAGTATTATGTGTTGGAAAGAGAAGAAGAAAAGAAAAGGAAGGGAATTATTAAAAAAAAGTGAGAATCCCATTATCGTAGAAAGAAATAAAAAACTCATACTCTATTTTTAGGTGTTCACTATTTGTTCTTAGATTGATAAACTCGTATTCCAATGTTGTTTTTCTCTTACAATTAACCATTGTCCCAAGTTATATCCCCAAACACCTTTGGATAAAAAATTCCTTCATTTCATAAACTTCATCTAGACTACTTTACAACCCTATGAAATTCATATGTGATCCTCGGGTAAATATGGTTTGAAAGTTAATATGATTCAAACGAGCCACTGTAGTTTATTCCACCTCTAATAGTGAACGGTATCCTTTATGAGATTACTTTTTTTGTTTAAATTTAGTGTTTTTCATCGTTGGCATATGCACAGATTAGGATTTAGTTTTGATTACTCTTGATGCCCACATGCCCCGAGTGTTACACCATTTCATATCATTTTATTTATAGAATGTAATCTCCAGTGAGACTTGAGTTGATATGCGCCTGAATTTTTATCCAAATTTAAGAGTTTTAACCAAAACTTCTACTTGTGCCACCCACACACTTTCATGATTTCAAAATATGAAGTATTTCCAATAAATTTGCAAGTTTAAGAACTCTCGCATTCTAATTTCTTGTTTAAAAGTTTTTGATAATGTTGAGCTAGCATTGGAGCTTGGAAAATTATCTTAATAAAAAATCAGATGTCTGTGACTATCATCTCTGAAAATTCTCACAAGATAAAACTCGTCCACTAAGGTAACCTAGGGGTTTAATGGCTTGTTGCATAAGCTAAATGAAACCATATTTTTCCATAAAGGTGGAATTTATTTATACCTACTTATAATAAGGTTGGGGACATTTTTGTAGAGTTTTCACATCATTGTTAGGGACCAACAACGCATTAGTTAGAGAGTGTGATTAGTGTCAAATATTCTATTTTAATATTTCATTACCATACTCATTAAATCTCAAAATTATTATGATTTACTATATAAACCTTTATTTTCATTGTTAATCTCCTACACAAGGTTACTTGAGTTTTTATAGTTATTTGGATGCCAAATGCAAAATTCGGATGAATTTTCAGCAAGAATTGTCCACGAGCATACCTTCAAGGGAAGATTAGCAAATTCAACTTTAAGTTGGTTTCAAATCATAAATATACATATCATTGGGTTACCTTCGTGTGGCTTCAAACGACACATTAATCTAATTTTGAACGAATAAGATACTCTCGTTTCCGTTACCGTTAGCAAGTTCGATATCTTTCAGGAGAATGCCTCACCTTCAAGGGAAAAATGAGAATACCGTAAAGATAGAGACAGACTGAGACTCTCCATGAAATATGTTGGTCTCAAAATGACTAACGTCTTGGTTCAAACGGCGTGTCAATCTGACATCAAACGAAGACGATATGAAGAGTCAGATACAGAAGTCATATGTCAAAAGTCAAATCCCTACTCAACCTTAGAATCATAGATGGTCTAATTGATCCGACCCTAATTCGAATCGATCTGATACACTCAGGCATCCATTTGCATCCAAATTTTCCTATAAATAGGATCCACCTCTCTTCATTTTTTGTAAGGACACAAATTTCCAATTAAGTCCTCTTATAGTTTTGGCTCAATTCCGGACAAAAACATTTATTCATAGGATTTTATTTAATTGTAATATTTCAAGACCTATGAAGTGTTTGTTGAAGACGTAGCGGCAAAGAGTATAAAGCATCATCAACATGCCGTAGTTTATGTGCCTCGTTTGTACGTCATCAACTTAGGTTCCATGCTCCCAAGGTATGAATGTATTTATATGTATATAGGAGCTTGGAACAATTTGTATTGGGTGTTAGGTGAATTAAAACTGCATTTTATTTTTCAGAAAGAATCAATTAGAAACTTAAAAATAAGTATATAAAAGTTTATAAAAGTTTCTGGGCCAAAATCGAATTTTACAAACTTTCTGGTCGTTCGTTAGAAATGTCGTTCGAACGAGTTTTTTCGTTCGAACCAGGTTTCGTTCGAACGAGTTTTGTCGTTCGAACCAAGTTCGTTCGAACGAGTTTGCCAACTACCCTAAACTGGTCAGTCGTTCGATATGTCGTTCGAACGAGATTTTCGTTCTAACGAGGTATCTAACGAGATTCTAACGAGCCCAAGCTGGTCGCTCGTTAGAAATCTCGTTCGAACGAGAGTCAAGTTCGTTCGAACGAGACGCCAGAGCGGGAACGGTTTTGAGCAGTTTTTGGCAGTTTTCACCCCATTTTCCCACTTGTTTCTTAACTGATTTTTTAAGGCTTTATCAAGGACGGGAATCACTTTTGAAGGATTATCTTTTTCATACCATACAAACTCCTAGAGAGTGTTTTGAGAGAAAATTTGTTTGAGGAAAAAGATCATGTTTTGAGTGTAATTCTTTCAAGAAAAATTTCATACACACTCTAGTTTACACCCAATTGTTTATCCAAGTTTCTATATAAATATTAATTGCTTGGAGATTGTTTTGGCACCGGTTTTTCTCTACAACGAATTGAAGAGAAGTTCATTTCATTTCTACCCATTTGGAGAAAGGCTCCATGTTAGGGTGACGGTGTGCCTAATTGCCCGATCGGTGGGAGTCCGAGACCGCGGTGGAGCTCCGTTGGTTATCCGCTAATTGGAGGTCGATACAAGAAGAAGCATCACGGCTTGAGAGGGTTCGAGTTTAGTAAGTAAGTCTTTTGTCTTGTATTTTGTAATACCGTTTTTAGTGGATTTGAGGCTAGGGCCGTCCCGAGGTTTTTTCCCGTTAGTGGGTTTTTCCTCGTACATCGCGGTGTAGTGTGACTGTTGATTTTATCTTGCTCTATATCACTTAGAACGCATGCTAGATTAATTTCAAGATAAAATTTGGTTTTACAAATCACACTAATTTAAATTGGGACTTAAATTAAATATTGGATAAAATTGGTTTATTCAAGTCACTTGCTTTAATATGGTTTCGCCTAACTTTATTTAAATGAATAATCATGACTTAGGCAAATTCTAGGACTTGGATTATGTTGTTTTAATTTGTTTTGAGAAATTAAAACGTGTTGTTATTTTTGAAAGTTAAAACCATCTCAACGCTTCCGCATTTATTTAAAAGGAAATTATATTTTAACTTGTGATTATTAAAACCCGGGGCTTTTCAAATTGGTATCAGAGCCGGAGCGCTAAGTTATCGCGTTAAAGATCCGTTTTTCGGCTTTTGTGTTTCCTTATCTTTTAGGTGGTTCAAACTTTTATCACTCTCATATTTTGTTTTATATCTCTCGATGGGACGTCTTAATGAAAATTTGTCCAATTTAAATGAAAATGAAAATTTTGATTTTCGAGAGGAATTAAATGGGCTTAATAAATGTAACGAAAATTTAAAGGAATTAAATTTGAGATTTGTGAAAAGAATTAAATTTCTTGAAAATGAAAATTCTTGGTTTAAAGCACGTATTGAGTCATTGCAAATCTCCTTATCTCAAAAAGATATTTTTCGTGAAAAGCTCATGGACTTACATTCAAATTTTGATATTTTAGAGAAGTCCAAGAAAGAGAGTGAAAATCGTGAAAAGACTCTTAGGGACATGTTTGCTCATATTGAGGGAGAGCGTTTTAACCTTCTAGGAATTATTGATAATTTAAAGAAGGAGTCCCATAATTTTGAGGAGTCTAATTTATTACTTGAGTCCGAAATTTTAAAATTGAAAAATGATTCTCAAGACTCTAGTAGTAGTTCTAATGGTTCTAGCACATCTTGTTCAAATTCTTCCATTGCTAAAACTAAAACCATTGTTTGTTTTAGAGGGTCAACTTTGTCCAAGGTCTTTAAAAAGGGTCACACCTTAGGTAACATTCCTCGTGTTTACACATGCTTGCATTGTGGTAGGAAAGGTCACCTTAGGTCATTTTGTTTTGATCTTAAAAGAAGTCCAAGGAAATCTTTATCTAGCATTTCATTATTTCCTAATCCCCATCATTTTAAATATAAATCTATATGGGTTAGGAAATCATTCTTAAGTGCGCTAGATACAAGATTTGTTGATTCTCATTTACTATCACATGAAACCTCCCTTGCTAAATTTAAAGGTTGAATGTGTTAGTGTTTTATGCATACTTTAGCGTTTGTACTTCATGCTATATTCATATGCTAAATGTATGCTTGTTTAGTCATTTTCTAGTCATTGCCTTATTTCATATCACATGTTACAAATTATGACTTGTTTATCTTTTTATATTATATTTTGTGTTTGATTTAACTGCATAATATAAAAAGATTTTTGTTTATCATTTGTGTTTTATTTAGTTCATTTAAGCTTAATGAAAAATACAAATGATTTTTGTTTGTCCTTTTGAGTAAATATTTATTTTTGATTAAAAATGTTAAAAAACTCAAAAAGATTTTGTTTTGTGTGTATTTTAGTTTGACACACTTTATGTGGCATATACTTGTGTTTGAATCCCATCTATTACGCTCCCACGTGGCTAGAACTTTTGGTTTAGATTTTCAATCCTTAAAATGTTCTTTACCATGTTTTATATGGAGTAGTTGGATTTTGTATTGTTTAAATGGATTCTAATTCTATATGCCTCTATTCACACATGCACGAGCTCTTTTGAAATCTTAATGTCACATGTTATATTTGAGCTTTTTGAGATGTTCTCCTATCAATCTAGTCATCTACATATCTATGACCTAGGAGGACTAGTGCATGTCAAAATCCGTTGCATGTGAGATTTGTGCGAAAAATGAAAACATGATAAATTAATATATGCACGGGGAAGGGCTCCGAAAGGATGAATTAAATCCTTTGCGATAGTAAGCCACCGTTGATTGGATCTAAAAGAAATACGTGATCCAAAGGCCTAAAAACAGAATATTTGGCATTCAAAGAAAGCAATTGCCAAGGCCTATGTTTGTTTGATATATTCATTCAAAAACAAAAGAATATATATGCTTATTGAGGGAGAATTGGATGGTATATCAACGGTTTGCACAATGTCCGTTTATCCTAGTTGTCTTTAATGTCATGACTCTATTTGGTTTGTAGAATCATCATCATGCTAGGCTTGTATGCATTGTGTATGTTTGTTCATTAAGTTCAATATTTATATTGTCACATGAGGTTATATTTAACTGTGATGAAGTTTGCAATCAAATGAGAACTCCGTGAACGTTTCTTAAGTGTTTGGGCCTAAATTTAATTGTTGCTTGTTCACACCCCTACACTTCCGTTTCCATATGACACATTTTTGCCATACGAGTGTGCAAACTTATTGTATTTTGTGTCATGTGTGTGTTTATATCTATATATATATGCAAGTGGTTCATTGATATATTTCTAGTATATATATATATGATATTTGTTTGTCTTTGCCTTGCTTTAAATTGCCCATATGCTTTCATGTCTTAACACTTAAAGCTTCAACATGCTATATATTAGTTCTTTAATCCTTTGCCTATTCCCGAACAAAAAGGGGGAGAATGATGATAGGGGGAGAAATGGTATCTAATCCTATCATTATCGTATCTTCGTTTGGGGGAGATTTATCTTAGGGGGAGACGTCTTTCTAAGTAGGTCATATGTTTAAAGGGAGAATTAATTTAGGGGGAGTAATTAATTAATTGCATTTAATATTTTGATATTCCCTATGCATTTGATGAGTTTGCTTAAGTGTGCAGGAATTATTCTAAAGCCGCATCTTTCTATGGAAAAGCGTTTGATCCTTGGGTTGAGTCAAGATTGGGCGGGTTATGTTTTGAGTCTAGTAGAGCTTGACGGCCCTTTAGGATTTTTGTTTGGTTTTTGTCCCGGAATAGCCAAAGGGGGAGATTTGTAAGGACACAAATTTCCAATTGAGTCCTCTTATAGTTTTGGCTCAATTCCGGACAAAAACATTTATTCATAGGATTTTATTTAATTGTAATATTTCAAGACCTATGAAGTGTTTGTTGAAGACGTAGCGGCAAAGAGTATAAAGCATCATCAACATGCCGTAGTTTATGTGCCTCGTTTGTACGTCATCAACTTAGGTTCCATGCTCCCAAGGTATGAATGTATTTATATGTATATAGGAGCTTGGAACAATTTGTATTGGATGTTAGGTGAATTAAAACTGCATTTTATTTTTCAGAAAGAATCAATTAGAAACTTAAAAATAAATATATAAAAGTTTATAAAAGTTTCTGGGCCAAAATCGAATTTTACAAACTTTCTGGTCGTTCGTTAGAAATGTCGTTCGAACGAGTTTTTTCGTTCGAACCAGGTTTCGTTCGAACGAGTTTTGTCGTTCGAACCAAGTTCGTTCGAACGAGTTTGCCAACGACCCTGAACTGGTCAGTTGTTCGATATGTCGTTCGAACGAGATTTTCGTTCTAACGAGGAATCTAACGAGATTCTAACGAGCCCAGGCTGGTCGCTCGTTAGAAATCTCGTTCGAAAGAGAGTCAAGTTCGTTCGAACGAGACGCCAGAGCGGGAACGGTTTTGAGCAGTTTTTGGCAGTTTTCACCCCATTTTCCCACTTGTTTCTTAACTGATTTTTTAAGGCTTTATCAAGGACGGGAATCACTTTTGAAGGATTATCTTTTTCATACCATACAAACTCCTAGAGAGTGTTTTGAGAGAAAATTTGTTTGAGGAAAAAGATCATGTTTTGAGTGTAATTCTTTCAAGAAAAATTTCATACACACTCTAGTTTACACCCAATTGTTTATCCAAGTTTCTATATAAATATTAATTGCTTGGAGATTGTTTTGGCACCGGTTTTTCTCTACAACGAATTGAAGAGAAGTTCGTTTCATTTCTACCCATTTGGAGAAAGGCTCCATGTTAGGGTGACGGTGTGCCTAATTGCCCGATCGGTGGGAGTCCGAGACCGCGGTGGAGCTCCGTTGGTTATCCGCTAATTGGAGGTCGATACAAGAAGAAGCATCACGGCTTGAGAGGGTTCGAGTTTAGTAAGTAAGTCTTTTGTCTTGTATTTTGTAATACCGTTTTTAGTGGATTTGAGGCTAGGGCCGTCCCGAGGTTTTTTCCCGTTAGTGGGTTTTTCCTCGTACATCGCGGTGTAGTGTGACTGTTGATTTTATCTTGCTCTATATCACTTAGAACGCATGCTAGATTAATTTCAAGATAAAATTTGGTTTTACAAATCACACTAATTTAAATTGGGACTTAAATTAAATATTGGATAAAATTGGTTTATTCAAGTCACTTGCTTTAATATGGTTTCGCCTAACTTTATTAAAATGAATAATCATGACTTAGGCAAATTCTAGGACTTGGATTATGTTGTTTTAATTTGTTTTGAGAAATTAAAACGTGTTGTTATTTTTGAAAGTTAAAACCATCTCAACGCTTCCGCATTTATTTAAAAGGAAATTATATTTTAACTTGTGATTATTAAAACCCGGGGCTTTTCATTTTTACTCACCATCCATCCCTCTCCCTCTCTCTCTTTCAAAATTAATTTTATTCGTAGTTATAATAAAGTTTTAGTTTTATTAATTGTTCTATAACTAGTTTAGTTTCTTTATTAATTATTTTATTGCTTTGATAACTAGCTTATTACTTTTATAATTAGTTTTTTCTTCGATAATCAGTTTACTGCATTTATAAATATATCTCACTAGTTAAATAGGCCTGTGACAACCCGCCTAATAAAATACCGGGCAATCACTCCTATATCAAATTAAAACAGGAGTCGCATATGGATCATTCTTAGCATCACTGTCGAAAATCCATTTTGATTACTAATAACCTATTAGGCTGGCATCAAAATTTTACTTAACTACTCTTTTTAAACAACTACAAATAAAACATCCACACAGTTTGCGTAAATGAAACTGAAATGAAATAAAATAATCGAACACTCGATCAAAATATGCACCCAAAACGAAAGCCGCACTAAAAAGGCGGTAAAAGACTAACTAAATACAGTTGGGTTATTAACCCGAAAGTTTATACAATACCTCCTATCTAGATTACAAGAAGGGAAGCATCTATCGAGAACCTCCATGCATCCACAGCTGCTGCAGCTGACGACTAACTTGAAAGAAGTGCCATCCAGGCGTCCCTGTGTCTGGACACCTACCTATATATAGTATATAACAAGAAAGGAAGAGTAGATAAACGGGTCAGAGCCCGAGTTGTAAAAATATTTAGCAAGTGCATAAATACTTTATTTAAAAAATATGTTTTATCTCATATATAAATTGGTAACGCACTCCCACGAGATACCCCTCACATCTCTTCTAATAGTGCACACCTAGCGCGTCCTAACAAAATACCCTAGTCAAGCTACCCCTGCCTAACTAGTCTGTTAATCCATCTTCTAACAACCCAAGTACCAAGGTCTAAACTTCTCTCCATTCTCAACATTGCGCTAAATTCATGAGTGGGGTGTCTCGCGAAGCAAAATCCAAATAAGGAACCCCCCCCCCCCCCCCCCGATACACTACTACTTGGCAGGGTTAATGGTAGAGATCCATTAGGCCCGTAGTAAAAAACCAATATATAAACACATACTCATATATTAATATACATATCATATTCATTCTTATATACATCCGGATAACATCTCCCGGACTGAGGTTTCATTTACAAAATGTTTACTAATTCCATTTCATTTCAAAACTTTCTATTTACCTTCTTCTATCCAGGAAATATATTTAAAGCAAGTTTTATTATCATAAAAATGCTTTTCCGTTTTATAACATCCCATTTCCCTTCTTACCTCCAGGAAATGTATTTAAAAGCCAATTTTATTATCATAAAAATGCTTTTGCAAATCATATGCTTCCATTTCCCTACTTCCATCCGGGAAGTGTATTTGAAGCCAATTCATTTATCCCATTTCCCTTCTTCCATCCAGGAAATGTATTTAAAGCCAGTTTATTATCATAAATTGCTTTAACAAATCATATAACGCATTCTAAGACCGCCCGTCCGTATTTCCCCACTGTGCGCGCCCCTAAATGGCTATCATCTTCCAGGGCCTATCATCAAGACAACCTAGGATCCTACAACGCAAGACGTCGGGAAGCGGCCATATGCCTGCAGGAGAGTCATAATCACACCCAGAATTACCTCACCAGCGCAGAAAACATGCAATAATCGCTCATATTGCCTAGGACTATATCCACCCTGCATTCATTAGCCAGGGGGCTTCACCATACGCACGCAACTTCCCTTATGATAGCGATTTAGAGAGGTGTGTATACATAAATTATCATTTATGAAAATCGTTTCTTTTTCCATTTTAAAAACATTCATATTGTTCATTTTCAAAAGTCATTTATATCATATCATATATATACTTTAATCACATAGTATATATATATACCATATATTCCTCCTCGAATATATATATATGGCCATAATTTCCAATCACATAATAATATTTAAGTATTCTCTCTCTTAAATATTCTCACACCTAGGTCGCTATTTAAGGACTTATGCATAAACCCGAATGTACCAATTTATACTAATAATAGCATTTAAGTAATCGCACTCTCACAATACTTAACCCAAAAGTATTCCCAAGCATTCATTAAATCCATACCCCAGATCGTACACTAAATAAATTCGAGGTTTCTTCTTTCATCCCGGGATTTACTCACCATTAATACCATTATCTAGGAGTCCTAATATCATATATAGAATCCCCGATAATAATCTCCAAAACCATAGTTTAAATCTCCCTAAACTTTAAAAGGAGAAAACCTCAAATTTTGCCAATACCGAATCGATTCGGCCTATCCGAATCGATTCGCAGGATACCGAATCGATTCGACCTGTCCGAATCGATTCGAAATGGTTCTACTTTCAAACTGTCTCTTACCGAATCGATTCGGCCTGTCCGAATCGACTCGGCTGGTCCGAAATCCCCAAATCTGCTTAGGGTTTTATATATAACCCAAAAAACCAAAAAATTAATCCAACCACCAGTTAAATTATAACTCGGATTTATTCCTACAAACCCAAAGTTTTCACATCTCCTCAAGTCCTTTAGAGGTCCTAACACTCTTTTTGGGAACCCCTAATATTTATCTCCAAATAATTCTAGCGTTAACTTATGACTAACTATTTCGATCTCGGACAGCTTTCCGTAGAAAAATCACTATAAATCCAAAAAAATCAGAAAAATACGCGGTCGGCGCCCACGTGGCCGTATCGAAAAGATCTATAATTTTCATTTTTTGACCAAGAGCCAAATCGATTCGCCCTGGCCAAATCGATTCGGTTAAGACGCATGTCACTATTCACCTTCATATAAAAAAATCCGTACCTCCATTATTCTCCATTTTTGTTATTTCTAAGCTCATCCAACAACTCAATAAACATCTAATCTATGTTTTACAACTAACACATCAATTTATTTGGGGTATTAAACCATTTCTCTTAGATTTAGATCCTAAAACCATGAAAGCCCCAACTTATGATTTTAACCCATTTCAATCCATTTCTTCACTCCATTTACATGGATTTAACACTAGAAATCATTAAGAGTTTACATTACATCAATATGTAAACTCATATTCAAATTTTACCAAATTTATTTTTAGGGTTCTAACCCAAAATCATATGGTTTACCAACTATAATATGAAATAAATGCACAAAATGAAATAAAGCAAGTATACACTTGCCTGGAGGATGAAATCCGACGACCTCGAGTCGAATCCGGCGGAGTTTGGCCCGAAATCTCCATTTTCTCCTCTTTTCCTCTTTTCCTCTCTCTCTTCTCTCTTTTCCTTCTATTTTCTTTCTATTCTTTCCCTCTCTCCCTCCTTATATAAGGAAAAAGGGTTTTAACCCTTAAAACCCAAAAACGACTCGTTTACTCAATTACGAGCCCGTTTAACTCCAAAATATCCCGAAACTCAATTTCGACAATCGGACACTCTTTTCCTACTATCTCGGACATTCCGAGACTCACGGCGCAGTCGAAATTCCCATCCGATGTACTTGACTGCAAATCACTATTTCAACCCAAAATAAATAAAAGCGGTATTCCCAATAAAATCTTACCTCGTGTCGCTTTACTCAACGGCGACATATAATTAAAACACTTCGACATATTTAATCCCAAAAGTAGTTACAACTTCCATCGAAAATCATCTAATCCTCAAAAATCCTAAAAATCATAAAAATCACTATTCCGAGAAATTCTTCAAATTCCCAATTTACACCCAATTATGGAATTTAATTGTCTCCAAAAAGGAAGGGTTGTTACATACTCCCCCCCTTATAACGAAATTTCGTCCTCGAAATTCGGATACAACCTACATCACCAAACTAGGATCACAAATCCCACTACGTCTTAGTACCCCCAAAATCAAAAGGTGCTAACACGATAGTCCTTTACCATATTCCACATACCTCAAGGTGTACTCCAAAGTTCTAGCTTCACCATAAGCTCATCTAAATCTCTACCTGTAACGCACAACAACGACGCGTTACTCCGATGGCTTCTCTTACTGCCAATAAGAGAAACGAGTCTATAACTACCGCTTTACATCTCGCAAAGCTTCAACTTTATATACTACGTCCCTTGTATTTCAGGCGGTATATAAACCAACTCACTAAGGTGACCATACACCTTTTTGACCCGTGCACATCTGCACATCCATTGTGAACGTTCGACACGTAACACTCTTTCCAAATAAGGGTCTCCTTTCCTCGGTGTAATACTCACACATGGGTCCTCCCAACCCGTGAAATTTCATTTTCCTAACCTCGGCACCACTAACTCTATCGAACTTACATCCTAATAATGCTACGGTCTATGCATTACCCTACCTACGCGAAACGACTATAATCCTAAGTATATCCCTAATTCCCAAGGCCTCTCTCAACTTTCAACATTTTCTTGGTTTCATGCGTGGGACGTCTCGCAAAAGCGAAATCCAAACAAGGAACCCTCCCATTACACTACTCCCTCGCGTTGTCGGTCATTGAGATATAGCGACCTAAGGCACACCAACGGGACGTCCTAATTCCTACCTCACTAACCTACAAATGCATTTCTACTATTCTATCCTCCCACCTATACGAAAAGGAAATCTAACTAATCGAAGTGCCAACTCTCTGTAAAAGCACTACAAACATCATACCCAAAAAATACTTCCTCAAAATTTTCCTTTTCATTAAGGCCTAACTATAATCCTCAAATTAATTTCTCTAAGTCCTACTTCAGTGTTTCATCCACACTATAAGACTTATCAACAAAACCCACGTCCTTGCATCCTATAACATCTCTCCACTCCCGACGTAGTTAAGGTTCATACGTGGAGCGTCTCGCAAAGCGAAATCCAAACAAGGAACCCCTCCAATTACACTACTACTTAACTTTGTCGATCGTGGAGATCCGTCAACTTCAAATACGCAATCGGGATACCCTACCCCCTCTCTCAATAAAATGGGGTCTGAACTCCCGACTCTATATAGGAGCCACACCACTAAGCGCATTGCACTACACTCAGTCTATGCGCAATCAATAATGAGCTTAAACTCACAGCTCAAAAATTAGCCCTACATACCTTAAATCACATCTATAAGGTCGCCACATACTCAAATTGCGATAATGAAACCTCTACTCATCGAAGTTCCATCTATACACATAATAAAGGTGAACTCAATCTGTATCTAGGTGAGATATCACAACAACAACCCGTTCCACCCTGGAACTGCGGACACGATAGTCTTGCCATCATTAGCCTGCTATCGCTCCGATCAACCAATAACATATTATGCTCACCATATTACCATACTCATATAATACATATAAAACGAGTATCACAAGCCAAATATATATATATATATTCAAAATACCAACACCCTCCTTTATGGCGAATGAAGAAAAATAAAACTCCGCTACCGTGGAAAACACATAGGCATACATGATATAATGTTATCGATACCGCCATAACTCAAATTACACACACGAGTCTAGGACTAATGAACACCATGATTTTATCTAGCCATGCCACTTATACTTCTTCATATCACTCTTTATCCACTGTCAGCCTCTGACCGATCCTTATGTGAATAATCCCAAAATAGCATTCTTTTCATTGCTACTGAATCATGGGGACTCACGGTTAAAACTATCCGTAAGATCCCTTTCAAACCCTTACTTCACTGGGAAATTCAAATTTAGTACCACTCCCTACTACAGCGGTCCTGCAGTACTCATAACTACTTTTCTTTAGTAGTCGCCACCAAAATCCTTAGCAAACACTACAAAGGAAGTGACCTCTACTACGATCCTCATTCCCGACTTCTACCAGCTGCTCCAGCTAAGCCTCACCTCCTGCTACCATCCAATCCCCGCACAAGAATCTCGAACGAGCGCGCAAAAGATTTCCATAATCTTATAATATGGCAGGAGAACGAAATCTCACAAGAGAAATCAACAATCCTAATCCTGAGGCTCTATATCAAATTGAGTGCAACGCTAAAAGCGTAGTACGTTCGCACAGATTCCTAAGGACACTAGAACCTGATGCTTCGATACCATCTGTGACAACCCGCTTAATAAAATACCAGGCGATCACTCCTATATCAAATTAAAACAGGAGTCGCATATGGATCATTCTTAGCATCACTGTCGAAAATCCATTTTAATTACTAATAACCTATTAGGCTGGCATCAAAATTTTACTTAACTACTCTTTTTAAACAACTACAAATAAAACATCCACACAATTTGCGTAAATGAAACTGAAATGAAATCAAATAACCGAACACTCGGTCAAAATATACAACCATAACGAATGCCGCACTAAAAAGGCAGTAAAAGAATAACTAAATACAGTTGGGTTATTAACCCGAAAGTTTATATAATACCTCATATCTATATTACAAGAAGGGAAGCGTCTATCGAGAACCTGCATGCATCCACAACTGCTACAGCTGACGTCTGACTTGAAAGAAGTGCCATCCAGGCGTCCCTGTGTCTGGACACCTATATATATATATACTATATAGCAAGAAAGTAAAAGTAGATAAACGGGTCAGATCCCGAGTAGTAAAAATATTTAGCAAGTGCATAAATGCTTTGTTTTAAAAATATGTTTTATCTCATATTTAAATTGGTATCGCACTCCCATGAGATACCCCTCACCTCTCTTCTAATAGTGCCCAGCTAGCGCGTCCTAACAAAATACCCTAATCAAGCTACCCCTACCTAACTAGTCTGTTAATCCATCTTCTAACAACCCAAGTACCAAGGTCTAAACTTCTCTCCATTCTCAACACTGCGCTAAATTCGTGTGTGGGGTGTCTCGCGAAGCGAAATCCAAACAAGGAACCCCCCCCCCCCCCCCCGATACACTACTACTTGGCAGGGTTAATGGTAGAGATCCATTAGGCCCGTAGTAAAAAAACCAATATATAAACACATACTCATATATTAATATACATATCATATTCATTCTTATATACATCCGAATAATATCTCCCGGACTGAGGTTTCATTTACAAAATGTTTACTAATTCCATTTCATTTCAAAACTTTCTATTTACTTTCTTCTATCCAGGAAATATATTTAAAGCAAGTTTTATTATCATAAAAATGCTTTTCCGTTTTATAACATCCCATTTCCCTTCTTACCTCCAGGAAATGTATTTAAAAGCCAATTTTATTATCATAAAAATGCTTTTTCAAATCATATGCTTCCATTTCCCTTCTTCCATCCGGGAAGTGTATTCGAAGCCAATTCATTTATCCCATTTCCCTTCTTCCATCCAGGAAATGTATTTAAAGCCATTTTATTATCATAAATTGCTTTAACAAATCATATAACGCATTCTAAGACCGCCCGTCCTGGTTTCCCCACTGTGCGCGCCCCTAAATGGCTATCATCTTCCAGGGCCTATCATCAAGACAACCTAGGATCCTACAACGCAAGACGTCGGGAAGCGGCCATATGCCTGCGGGAGAGTCATAACCACACCCAGAATTACCTCACCAGCGCAGAAAACATTCAATAATCGCTCATATGGCCTAGGACTATATCCACCCTGCATTCATTAGCCAGGGGGCTTCACCATACGCACGCAACTTCCCTTATGATAGCGATTTAGAGAGGTGTGTATACATAAATTATCATTTATAAAAATCGTTTCTTTTTCCATTTTAAAAACATTCATATTTTTCATTTTCAAAAGTCATTTATATCATATCATATATATACTTTAATCACATAGTATATATATATACACCATATATTCCTCCTCGAATATATATATATGGCCATAATTTCCAATCACATAATAATATTTAAGTATTCTCTCTCTTAAATATTCTCACACTTAGGTCGCTATTTAAGGACTTGTGCATAAACCCGAATGTACCAATTTATACTAATAATAGCATTTAAGTAATCGCACTCTCACAATACTTAACCCAAAAGTATTCCCAAGCATTCATTAAATCCATACCCCAGATCGTACACTAAATAAATCTGAGGTTCCTTCTTTCATCCCGGGATTTACTCACCATCAATACCATTATCTAGGAGTCCTAATATCATATCTAGAATCCCCGATAATAATCTCCAAAACCATAGTTTAAATCTCCCTAAACTTTAAAAGGAGAAAACCTCAAAATTTTGCCAATACGGAATCGATTTCGGCCTATACGAATAGATTCGCAGGGTACCGAATTGATTCGACTTGTCCGAATCGATTCAAAATGGTTCTACTTTCAAACTGTCTCTTACCGAATCGATTCGGCCTGTCCGAATCGACTCGGCTGGTCCGAAATCCCCAAATCTGCTTAGGGTTTTATATATAACCCAAAAAACCCAAAAATTAATCCAACCACCATTTAAATTATAACTCGAATTTATTCCTACAAACCCAAAGTTTTCACATATCCTCAAGTCCTTTAGAGGTCCTAACACTCTTTTTGGGAACCCCTAATATTTATCTCCAAATAATTATAGCGTTAACTTATGACTAACTATTTCGATCTCGGACAGCATTCCGTAGAAAAATCACTATAAATCCAAAAAAATAGAAAAATACGCGGTCGGCGCCCACGCCGCCGTATCGAAAAGATCTATAATTTTCATTTTTTGACCAAGAGCCAAATCGATTCGCCCTGGCTGAATCGATTCGGTTAAGACGCATGTCACTATTCACCTTCATAAAAAAAATCCAGACCTCCATTATTCTCCATTTTGTTATTTCTAAGCTCATCCAACAACTCAATAAACATCGAATCTATGTTTTACAACTAACACATCAATTTATTTGGGGTATTAAACCATTTCTCTTAGATTTAAATCCTAAAACCATGAAAGCCCCAACTTATGATTTTAACCCATTTCAATCCATTTCTTCACTCCATTTACATGGATTTAACACTAGAAATCATTAAGAGTTTACATTACATCAATATGTAAACTCATATTCAAATTTTACCAAATTTATTTTAAGGGTTCTAACCCAAAATCATATGGTTTACCAACTATAATATGAAATAAATGCACAAAATGAAATAAAGCAAGTATACACTTGCCTGGAGGATGAAATCCGACGACCTCGAGTCGAATCCGGCGGAGTTTGGCCTGAAATCTCCATCTTTTCCTCTTTTCCTCTTTTCCTCTTTTCCTCTTTTCCTCTATCTCTTATATCTTTTCCTTCTCTTTTCTTTCTATTCTTTCCCTCTCTCCCTCCTTATATAAGGAGAAAGGGTTTTAACCCTTAAAACCCAAAAACGACTCGTTTACTCAATTACGAGCCCGTTTAACTCCAAAATTTCCCGAAACTCAATTTCGACAATCGGACACTCTTTTTCGACTATCTCGGACATTCCGAGACTCACGGCGCAGTCGAAATTCCCATCTGAGGTACTTGACCGCAAATCACTATTTCAACCCAAAATAAATAAAAGCGGTATTCCCAATAAAATCTTACCTCGTGTCGCTTTACTCAACGGCGACATATAATTAAAACACTTCGACATATTTAATCCCAAAAGTAGTTACAACTTCCATCGAAAACCATCTAATCCTCAAAAATCCTAAAAATCATAAAAATCACTATTCCGAGAAATTCTCCAAATTCCCAATCTATACCCAATTATGGATTTTAATTGTCTCTAAAAAGGAAGGGTTGTTACAAGGCCGTGGACTATAATATCACCCATCTGAAAATAATGTTTTCCTTTGAGCTTTTGGAAGTATAGAAGTATATTCATTGCTTAATATATATTGAATTTAATACTATGGAGGCGTCACATATAATCTCAATCATTATGTGTTTTTAGACTCTTAGTATGACATGTACCTGCATGTTAGAAGTTAACACTCTCATGATTAAAGTTTTAATCTTTCATGGAAGGCTCATACCTTGCAAGTTTGATTGTTTGCCTATGTGAGAATGTAACTATTGAAACAATTGTAATCTTCATAGCTCAGATTCACATATTTCTTATGTCATAGAAATAATTCATAACCTTTCTCGCATTTATTTTACGAATAAAATAACGATAACTCTAAAAATCCAAAAATCCTCTTTAGACTTTAATTGAAGTTATAAATCAATTAAGTTCTAACATGCATTGTATGTGGATTCAATACCCTACACACCATTATGCTCATAAAACAAGTGTAGTAAAAGTGTAGGTTTTATTACTGAGGTGGTAAACCAAACAATGACAGTGTCCTCATACGAGCACTCGTTTTTTCCCTCGATCAATAGGTGATGAGTCGCCTCAGTCTAGGTGGTTATTTGGGGTTGGATAAGGTTTGGAACTCTAGATGATAGATAATCAAGTTGGTTTAAAGTGAGTTTAGACTAGCTTGTAGAATGTCATCGAGAAGTATTTATCGTTCTAGAGACATGTTCAATGCACGTGCTCCTTATTACCTCGAATGTCATCTTGACCACCTTATTATTCCTGTTCAGTGGGTTATGCAGTGGGCCTACTCTTCCGGCAAAGTTTCCCATACATATGACATGTGATATTAGGAGACACTTCCACAGTTAGCTCTACCAGGACCAAAGGTACACTCTTATTCACCAATGGCCTATAAATTAATCTTTTATACGGCATTGACTATCTCTTATTTCCTTTGATAACTAACCCCTCTTGTATGCTATCATTCAACTTTGTCCCTAAATCTACTGGGATTTGTGTAGCAATAGTAAGCAAGTTCTAATCATAAAGATCTGATAAGGTATCATGGTGGGAAGTGTGAGACATATTCTCTATCACAGTCATATGAATGAGATAAATGGAATACATCATATTTCTCCTATTTAGGGGAACCTTGTGTGACATGTCCACAATCCTCCCATGAACTCAATCCAAAACTAACTTATATTGGGTGTAGGTCAACCCTCATGTGGATAGCTGGGACTGGAGACCAAAGGTGAGTGGTAATGCTCTCTAATGACCTCGAAAAATACAATGATAACAATACCACGAACATAAGAGGTAAAGGATATCAATTGAGAGTCGTTAAGCTCAGCATTTGCATATAATTCTCTCGTTATGTCTAAAAATATGGCTTCTTTGTTTGGGTCATGTTGACATGTAGTTATAACTAGGGGTGTTCACGGGTCGGTTCGGGTCGGTTTTGGACCCTAGTTCAAACCGAACCGATCGGTTCGGTTTTGGGAAAGGTCAGACCGAAACCGAACCGACTATGAAAAAACTCGTCGGTTTCGGTTCACGTCGGTTTCGGTTCGGTTCGGTTTCGGGTCGGTTTTCGACGGTTTCATGTTTGGGCCGGTTTTTTTAAGGGCGGTTTTCGGTTTGGGTCGGTTTTTAAAGGTGGGTAATGGTTTTTGGATATAAAAATATAAGTTATTTAGTTTTTTTTTAATATATATATTGGTTCGGGTCGGTTCGGTTTGAGTCGGTTTTTCCCACGTATAAACCGACAACCGAACCGACATGGTCGGTTTTTTATATCCGTAAACCGTAGGCCGAACCGGGCTAAAAAAAACCGGCGATTTCGGTTCGGTTCGGGCCGGTTCGGTTCGGTTTTCGGGTCGGACGGTTTTTTTGAACACCCCTAGTTATAACCATTGATATCACTCGAATTCATTGTACATTGGGGATTGATTTCATTTTATTGAGTCCTAATAAATTGTTCCCCTCTCTATGGAAAAATTTTCAAAATTACTAGTCACTTTAGCGTGTTTAAATCTAGGTGGCATGGCAAAAGGAGAATTAGGAATGGGATACATGATTCATATGTGTGGTCTCTTATTAGGGGATGACATTATTTAACTAAAAAAAGTCACAAAATAACCAAAACTGAATCCTAATCATGTTATAATATTCAAGAGATAAAACTAAAGATAAAAAAACAAATCCTAAAAAATGGGGCAGAGTTTCATCCAATAATCACATCAAACAGGTATCAATAAATAAAATATCCTAATTAATCTAAAAGGTTGATATGAAAGTGGTATTAACTATGAATTTTAACCAATAAGCATGAAAACTACTCTAATTTATCATGTTAATCTCAAGAAATATATTATTTCCATTATTGAAAAATGTTTCTATGCAAAAATCCAAATCAACAAAGAAATCTCCAAAAACTCAACAAGATCTAACTAAATAGATAAAAAACAATGGGTAAAATGGACTTAATAAGAGTTTTAAATGAAGAATGAGTCAATACTTTGGATAAAATAGAGATTGGATGGAGATCCAGTAGGCTTCAATGGTGGTTTTGGAGTTCGTGAGGTGAAGAAAGAGACTATATTAAGAAAATGGTTAAAGTGAAAAGGAAAATTGTGATTTAAATTGTGTGTACATTGATGTGAAACTTTAACGTTCCGGATGCAACCTGGCGAATCGATTCGGCCAGTTCATAAAGCCACGAAATGGGTCTATTTTCTCCAAACCCAAATTTCCCAAAACTCAGTTTATACCACTTCCAACCATCAAACACTAACCCAATCAAGTTCCCAACACCAAAATCCATCCTATATCTAGTCTCATCAAGTTTTACTCCCTTAAACCCATGTGTAAACATCAATTTCAAGATTGAAACCAAAAATTTAGGTTTTGATAAATATACCCAAAATCCAATTCTTTTATCCACAAATTATGAAATGAAATATACAAATGAAATATTTAGCAAGATTAAACACTTGCCTCGAAGTTGTAGAGGTTGAATCGTCCTCGTGATCGCATTTGGGCCAGAAATCTCCATGCTTTCTCCCTTCTCTCTTTCTTTCTTCTTCTTTCTTTCTTCCTTTCTCTTTCTCTTTCTCTCTTTCTCTAAATGAGACGGACTGGATCCGTAAGCCCTTAAATCCCTTAAAACAATAAGCCCAATTTTAAAAGGTAATACACACTTTAAAAGACTCGTTCACTCCAATTCGAGTCAAACTGACTTAAAAATATTCCGGAACCAAATGAAAACCCAATGACAGTCATTTTGACTATCTCGACCCATCCGGAATCAATGGCGCATTCAGAATTATCATTCGGAATACTTTGTAATGTCCTCAATTTTTGGACTTCAATTTCCAAATTTTAAAATTCTCCAATTTAAATAAATTTTAATTCTCCCAAAAATTACATTTCTCAGTCCCAAAGTCATGGGTTGTTACATACTTCCCCCCTTACAAAAATTTTGTCCTTGAAATTTAGGTTATGCCTAGGACTTCAATCTTATCTAGTCCTTACATCTACCCTCTAGATCACTATACCGATCATTTCCAGTTCTCGCGTCGAACCATATAGATTTTTAAAAATCAAACTAACTACCCAGGGTGCCCATACACTCTGTACTCGAGCTCAACTCGTAAAAACATAATCCAGCTCCACTAGCCTCAAATCGCAATATAACTGTCAATAAATTTATCTATAGCAGTATATTAAGTATATATATAAGAGTTTGAAATTCCCAATGGTTGAACTCTTCTCAATTCCTGACACTAGCTACCTTCATGCGGGGAAGGTCTCGCAAGCGAAATCCAAACAAGGAACCCTCCCAATACACTACTGTGTAGCTATGTCCGGGATTGAGATTAGTTGAACCAAGGCTAAGATTTTATAAAATATTCTCCAATTATAAATATGGCTCGAAGGCCTATATAACAATATAATATAAAACAATTCCATGTCTTTCGACACGCCAAACAAACACCTTATGTTTAGGACACAAGGCCTCAATAATTGCAATACTTCTACCAACAACTAGATCTTAAAACTAGCACAACCTCTGAGCTAAATTTTCCGCTCAACAATAAATCTACTAAACTCTGAATCTCTCAGTTGTACAAATCCCTTACATCACATCAACACCTTTCCACAAGATAAGTTCTTCCCTCATTGGAACACTGAAATTTCTTATCCTAGCCTAAGTAGAAAATAATAATCTTAACAATTCACCCTCCCGAAAATCAATAGAGCAACTCTCTACTAGCTCATCACAAGACGGTTTAATATCCCAAAAGATGTCGTACAAATACCACACTTGCTCACTCCGTCTTCCTAGAAAATACTCCCGATATTGGGACCACTCCACACCTCACATCGATAAAAGTCACCAACACCAGGTTTCCTAACAAATGTTGAAGAATTTCTCAAACTAAGCCTCCCAAGGGCTCCCTATTCTCTCCTCATCAGTACTTACCTTATCGATCACGAAATTCTCCTTCTTATCTCTGCCTGAATCATGGAAAGAAATACCTCAAACCAAAGCGCACCCAAAATCTGTTATGGGTATTACATCTCTCATCTTGCCCCTTCCTAACTGATTTATTCTCGGCGACGTCTGAGACGAAAGTAACTGTGTCAGAACGTCATTCAAATGAGTACACCTTGCAGAAGAAGATAAATGTAGTGAATACAACAATCCTACTAGTAGGGCTTTATGTCAAGAACGTCAACAGAAGAACGCAAAAAACCCGCACATATCCTAAAGATACTAGAACCTGATGCTCTGATACCATCTGTGACAACCCGCTTAAAATAATAACGGGTGGTCAGTCCTATACTACATTAAATCAGGAGTCTCAGATGGCTCAGTCTCAACATCAACTGACAATACTAAAATAAATAAGGCTAACTACCCGAAATCATATAAGCGGGATGCCAAAATTAAATAAAACATGCCACGGACAACAAACCAACAATATAGATATGTAGAAAAGGTAACATGAATACATGTACCATGAAAAATGAAGTGCTAGAATAAAATGAAATGAGTATATACAAATGAATATACCCGAATAAGCTGTCGGGTCACAGATAGTACAACATCATAAAGAAGAAATATAAACCTCTATAAATATCCCTTGGGTATAAACCCGATACACAACATGAATCCTACCTAGATTTTCAAAGAAGTAGAAAGCGACTACAATCGAAATCCCGCCACAGTTCGCAACTGCTATAGAAGGGCATCCGGCATCCCTGCGGTAGGACACCTGTAGTAATATATACATATAGCAGGAGAGAAATATAAACGGGTCAGAGCCCGAGGTGTAAAAATATTTAGTAAGTGTGTTAACCGTGCATAATAAATATAAATGCACTTATTTCATAATTAAAGTGGAGTCGCACTCTCGTGAAACCTCAATCTCACCTCTCATCTAAAAGCGCGCACCTATGCGCGTCCTGGAATCTTTATTAAGTTACCCCACCCATAAGGACAACCTAGCTTACAATAGGCACGACCTATACTCGCAAGACCTGCCATTCTAACATAACCCAAGAATCCTTCCCATTCTAACCACACTTAAATGTATATACACATATAGATGTCATACTAGGCTTAAATGATTTTGATTTTTTTAACTTATACCAGTTATAAGTTTAATACTTTACCCATTAACATTAGTCTTCAATAATATAATTTAATCTCTAAATAACATGCATACAATTTAATAAGGACAAAACTTCTCTCCACTCTCAACATTGCACTACGTTTCGTGCGTGGAGCGTCTCGCAAAGCGAAATCCAAATAAGGAACCCCCCCAATGCACTAATTCTTGACAATGTCGATCGTAGGGATCCATCATATCATCCACACCAATTATACTACTTCTACTTATAAGTATTAAGGACAAAACTTCTCTCTATTCTCAACATGGCGCTGCGTTTCGTGCGTAGGGCGTCTCGCAAAGCGAAATCCAAACAAGGAACCCTCCCGATACACTACTTATTGACCATGTTGATCGTAGGGATCCATAATGTCAACTTCACAATCATATTACTGATACATACAAGTACCAAGGACAAAACTTCTCACTACTCTCAACATTGCACTACGTTTCGTGCGTGGGGCGTCTCGCAAAGCGAAATCCAAACAAGGAACCCCCCTGATACACTACTTCTTAGAAATGTTGATGTAGGGATCCATTATGTCAGCACACAATTTCTATTTCTTCAACTTCTCATATTTGGATTACTACCTAAGAGTAACCTCAAAATCTCCACTAAATCCTTGGGTTGATATAACCAAAATTTTCCTTAAATGCGATACATCAACCCCCAACATTTTAGTACACCATAATCACCCAAGATGTACACCATAGGAATTTCATATCCTTTCTCCTACAGGATATAATAAATATATATATTTACTCTAAACATATATATATACAACCATTCATTCCTATAGCCAAGTGTACATATCATATATAATGTACAATGGCCATACACATAATACACCCGGCTATATACTGCCGATATACAGCACCATGCTATCATCTTCCAGGGAATCGCTCATATACCATCCTGGGGACCATGGTCGGACTCAATATCACCGATATCGGGTCTAACACACACACACGACGTCCAGGTAGCGGTCATAGTTCCTAACCGATCAATGAGACGAAACATACCCACCACGTCTTACCCCAAAAAAAATGTAAATCACATAATAACACAATGGACGCTATGACCTGGGGAATATCCACACTCTGCTCATCGAGCCAGGGTGCTCACCCTCATCGCACAACTTCCCAATGATAGCATCGGCGGGGTATGCTTAATAATACAAGTATATATATCATTCACATGCACAATATATATACATCCATATTATTTCATCATATAATTAAACCATCACATACGGTTTAGATATTCACAACATGAGTATACACATATATGCATATCTACATAGATATATATATATACACATATACATACTATCTCATATTTGTATGTATACGATTTCTAAACTCGGCTATAAGCATACATAATCCTCAATATACTAGTCGTCGTCCCAAACACATCAATTCGTCTCGTTATACGAATACGATCCCTCACTTGAAGCATATTAATCCACTTCTCCTATGATATGAATAGTCTTTCGGTATTCAACATTAAGGTTATCACCCCAAAGTTTAATGTACATAACAATCACTACATTTCCCATCAATATCCAAAAGCACATCGATATATCTAGTACTAATTTCAACTATTGGTATGCACATAACTAATAGCCTATAACCTCAAGCTCAATCTTAAATATATTTCGAGATTCCATCACATATTGGAACCCCCATTGTTACCTCCACACAATTATATATAGAAACTATCCCGACTAGAATTTCAACACAACCTATTCTAGTTGGTAGTACTATCCAATCGCTCCCGATTTTCGACTACGGTTCAATTGTCCCTATGAACCCTTAATCTTAGCACATTTACGATATAATCCTTAAATTCATCATCAATAAGGATACGCGACCACTAGCTCTCTCGCGTTAGCCCCCAATCATAATCTTAAATAGAATCCTATCGCTATTCGGATTCAATACACTCATCGGCCCCCGATTTCACGTCACGCCCTAACCACTATCTCTCAAAGAGTCCTAAATCGTACGTCATATGTAAACTCTAATATGACCTCAAAATGGAACTTCAGTTCATAATGAAATTCCCACACTACTCAAATATAACAATCTCCAATACGCACATATATTCGTCTCCAAAATAGTTTGATGTGTCCCCACCATCATAACATATAAGAAAATCCTTAGAAATCTTCGAATCATAACCTTTTCATCAATTTATAATGTTCCAAGTCGATAATCCCAAGAGAATAGGAGTAAAATTCTCCCTAGGAACAATTATCCAAAATTTCCCTGTTTCCAAATCGATTCGGCCCCTCCGAATCGATTTGGTCCTAGTTGCGAATCGATTCGGCCCATCCGAATCAATTCGGCCCAACTATACCTGTAAGTCTGCTATATACCGAATCGATTCACTAGGGGCGAATCGATTCGGTCCTAAATACCTGATGCTTCTGCAACCTGGCTAATCGATTCGCTAGGAGCGGCCAGTTCAGAAAGCCACGAAATGGGGCTATTGTCTCTTAACCCAAATTTCCCAAAATTCAATTTCTACCACTTCCAACCATCAAACACTAACCCAATCAAGTTCCCAACACTAAAATCCATCCTATATCTAGTCTCATCAAGTTTTACTCCCTTAAACCCATGTGTAAACATCAATTTCAAGATTTAAACCAAAAATTTAGGTTTTGAAAAATATACCCAAAATCCAATTCTTTTATCCACAAATTATGAAATGAAATACACATATGAAATATTTAGCAAGATTAAACACTTGCCTCGAAGTTGTAGAGGTTGAATCATCCTCGTGATCGCGTTTGGGCCGAAAATCTCCAAGCTTTCTCCCTTCTCTCTTCCTTTCTTCTTCTTTCTTTCTTCCTTTATCTTTCTCTTTATCTATTTCTCTAAATGAGATAGGTTGGATCCGTAAGCCCTTAAATCCCTTAAAACAATAACCCCAGTTTTGAAAGGTAATACACACTTTAAAAGACTCGTTCAATCCAATTCGAGTCAAACTGACTTAAAAATATTTCGGAACTGGATTAAAACCCAATGACAGTCATTTCGACTATCTCGACCCATCCAGAATCAATGGCGCATTCAGAATTATCATTCGGAATACTTTGTAACGTCCTCAATTTTTTTACTTCAATTTCCAAATTTTAAAATTCTCCAATTTAAATAAATTTTAATTCTCCCAAAAATTACGTTTCTCAGTTCCAAAGTCACGAGTTGTTACAGGTTTAATGAACATAACTCATTTGAAGAATAAAAGTGAACATGTTTGAGCATTGAACAATGAAGTAAAAACAAAAGTTCAATAAAAAAGGTACTCTTTCAGAAAATCCATAATGATTTTTATCATGAAAAGGTTCATTTTCCTTGGAAATGTAAATTGTCAAGATGTTAGGCATAAAGATTTTCAACAACAAACATGGAAAATCCTCACGTGCACGAGGCAAAAATGACATTTCTTTTTCAAATCACAACCATTTTGAGACACCATTAAACACGAATTAATTTTTTATTTCAATATTCTGATCAATTAATTTCTCAATAATATTTCTTGATGTAAAGTTCATCGAGCTATAGTGTATAACATATATTAATCAAGTTTTAAGAATATTACAACTTTCAACCTTTAATATTTCAATTTCGAGTGTACATAGGTGTAAAAAAACCAAGATATAATATTATATACAATATTAATTTAACATATGAGCGGACTAACCTACAAGCACATAATCTACAATTGTATCTCGAAAAATATAGACAAATTTGATAAAAGCACAACAAAAGGAATAGTATGATCTGAGGAATGAGATAAGTGATTTATGAGTCCTAAGAGCATTAAAAAAACACTCTTTTGAGTAGATTTTAAAAGGAAAAAATAGGGATCTCTTTTGATCTCTACATTTATCAATGACTTATTATCCTTTATAACCAACACATGACTTACATGTGGCATTTCGAGTTTATATCGTATGTTGGGCCATTTTTTAATATCATTGCCCTTCTTGTTATGAACAAGTCAAACATGATTTCCTTTCTTTTTCTTACGATTGTTCTTAATAAATATCATATTCTTCCTATTATTATAAAAATTCGACGTTGGATTAAGCAAATAGAAAAAGTTTATTAAATGACATATTATATGACAATGATCACATGTAAATATTTTAGGTCCAGAAACATGCACATGATTATTAGGAACAATCTTCTCACGAAGTTAAACTTTCATCAACTTGAAATAAAAATATATAAGGTATCCATTTTTATGAAAAGAGGAACAAATATTATCATTTCTAGATATCCTTATATGAAATGGTTTATTATTATTTATAAAAGTAAGAGGAATGACATTCTTCTCCTTCAAATGTTTCACATTGCCACATTTCCTATTATTTTAAATACTTTTGGAAATTGGATCAACAAACGATGATCCATTTGACAATGAAGCTTTGACATGCAAAGGTTCTCCTCTAATAATTTCTTGTTTCTTATAATCAAAGTCTCTAATATAATTTTCAATCTTCTTTAAAAGTTTGACATTTATTCTTAAAACACTTGGAACTTCTTTTTCAAATTGTCCAAGGACATGGTAAAATCTTATATCTTCTTTCGCAAGGTGGACACGTATTCATATAAAACTATAGGTAACTTTTTGTCTTCTACAAGTTCATCAATAAATTCTAAGAAGTCATTAAATCATAAATCAGGGACTTTAAGTCTAGGGTAAAGAGAATGTCCATGAGATTTTATAACATGAAAGAAATGTTTTTTCCTTTAAACATTTTAGCTCTTGGGAAAAAATAGTTTTCTCAATTTCAAGGGTTTTAATTTTTTTCAAGTATAATATCCATTTGAATAGGAAACTCAGATGAGACATGATCTTCATTCTTCTTTAGAACCTTTTCTTTTTGCAAAATATTTGATTTCACAAAAACTTCTCATTTGTTTTTAATAAGGCTTTTGATTTTAATACTAGCTTATCATACGAATAACTAAGGTCATATTTTTCACTATCACTAATACTAATATAAATATTTTTAATGTTAGTTATGGAGTAAATTTAAAAAAATTGGACTAGGTTACAAGTCTGCTAACAACATAAATATTTTGATGGTGAAGTAAGTTACTAATATGGTCGCACAAGATTAACTCCATAATAAAAACATAAGACCTGCCTCAAGGCGATTAAACGTACAAAATGAGGTCTAGTTTTGATACCGGTTGAGAGTGTGGGTACTCGAATTCAAGATGGAGCAAAGGTACCCAAATTAAAATTATTGTAATAGAGACAATATTTTCCTTTTAATTCCTTTTGGGAAAATTAAGACAACCTAGGTCTATGTGATATAATATTTCACAAATTAAATAAGCCCAAATTTTATCTTCAATATTAGGTGAGTAATCTAAAAGTGGAATAAGTACAACAACCACACAATACCAAGTCATAGGAAGAAAAATGGTAAAAAAAAACTTGGACCGAAATGAATGACAAATTCAATATGGCAAAGTTTTTCAAATAGAAACTCAAGAACTACAATCACACAATGCACTAATTAACTGTCTAATCTTTCGCACCATATCTTTCGTAAATAATGTCAAACGCTAGATAATGCTGCACAATGGTGACCGGCTTTGGCCTTGACTAATGTCATAATATCTTTACCCCAAAATCAAACTCTTCTTTTGAAGTTGAAGATGAAATTTGTTAAGAATCCATCAAATGCTTGGATGAGTGATCCAAAGGTTTGAAAGTGTTTACAAAATACTTTGGCTTACTCAAACCTCATGATGGATTATTGAGATATTGACACAAATCTCTCAAGAACGGAGATATGAATATATTTGTTCAGGAATAGAGATAGAAGTATTTTAACCTTCAATAGGACTTATGATCGAAGTTCGAAAATAAAGATCTCAAAATTACCAAAGAAAAAGTGAAGAAGAAAACTATGGTTTTAATCTCTAGAGTATTCAAAAACTTCTTTTAAAATTCCTTTTGATCAAATGTCTTTTTTACTTTAAAAAAATTTATTATATGTTTTTTCTCTCTTGAGTTTTTGACAAGGATGGTGATAATTAAGAAACCTATCTCCATGTATATGATGTTTCTCATATGTGTGGACAACCATAAGCATCGCGAGTGGGGAGAGTGATCTCATTATCAATATCTCAAACTCGAGCATTTAATCAAATAAAAGATATGGATGCAAGAAGGTCTTGCAAGGATTATCAAAGAAAAGAAAACGATAATTATAAAAGATATCTTTCACAAACAAAATTTTCCGCCCACAAAGCATTATCTCGATCACGACAAAAGTGTTTATTGATGCAAACGATCCGCATGGAATGAGGTCTCGCATTACACTTTCAAAAGTGCAAATATAAATAT
The DNA here is from genome assembly GCA_949130495.1 of Sambucus nigra. Classification (NCBI taxonomy): domain Eukaryota; kingdom Viridiplantae; phylum Streptophyta; class Magnoliopsida; order Dipsacales; family Adoxaceae; genus Sambucus; species Sambucus nigra. Next base: position 487,775,582 of record OX422218.1, on the reverse strand, counting down.
ATAAGAGTCGGCGACTATCAAAGAGACTTCGTGGACACAAAGTAACTTTTCTCTAGTGTGACCAAGTCGCGCGAGATACCAAATATTTAGCAAAAGGCAAAAAAATTTGTGTAGTTTTTTACCTTAATAAAAAATGCACATGATATACTTATTCAATTTTCCTCTTGAGAAGATTTATATATCACTAATACCAAATTTTTATCAAAGCGCACACACACATAAGAATCATTTTCCAATTATGAAAATTTTAATTTGAGTATGAAAAAAGTGCAAGTCTACTAAGTTTTTTACCTCGACCTAAGTAGCATTCCATCGAGTGTGATCATGTGTGATGCCCAATTGTGATTTGATGAAGCTTTTTCGGTGAATATGACTTTATTTGACGTTTTGCTGCAATGAACTCAGGGAGAAGAGACTCAAAGTACATTTTTTGGCACAAAATACGACAATCCAATGGTATGGGTACACATGAGTATACAAATAATCATACAAGCACATCTACTGGAGGTTTAAACTATGCGCTTGCTTGATTTATCATACATTATTTTTTTATGAATTTTTACATCATGTCTTAGCACACACGCATATTTTATAATTAGTGCCTCTGAGTAAATTGCAAAAAAATTCTTAGAAAATTTGTAAAGTTTTCAAACTTAAGGGGTTTGTATTTAAAACTATCTGCAAGTTGAAACTTGGCATGTTTTTCACAAGTGTTCGTATAGCAATAAATTCCAACCACTCTCATAGTTTTAAAGGCCACGGGAAGATGAAAAACGGGGGCACATAATGAATTAGTTTACGTGCGCACAATGCCCCAAATTTTTTAACACCTTATAAATTGATTTAAGGCTAAAAAAATTGTAACTCTCGAGTTTGAGTCATTTTGTTTCAACTTTTTTAGAGTTCTTTGGCATAATATTTTTCATTACCCTTTGGCCTTCACTTTTGAGAGAATTAATCAAGATCCATACTTGATCTAGTATTTGTGAGGTCTTTGAAATTGAATGTTCATTTTAAACCACAAAATCATAAATCAAGTTCCCTTCTCTTATCAAATTAAACCAGATGTAGAATTAGGCCAGGGATTAGGTATTTCATTGGAGGATTGATCTAATATAGGTGATGCTTGGAAGCTAATGGACTTCATCTTAACTCGCGATAGAGCTTCTTAATTTATTATCATTTAAATGGAAGAAAGTTTAAGTGTTGAAGGAAAATATCTTTTAAAGACTTCATGTGAGAATTATGCACTTGCACTTTGTAAAATTCCTTTTCAAGTCTAAAGAGAGAGAGAGCATGTATCCTAAGATTATTTTCTCCTAGATGGATTTTTTGTCATATACCTGGTGTTGTGAGTTTCCTTGTGTGCTCGTTTCTTACATAAATCAAATCACACACTGATTCACCTTAGACTTAAGGTTGTATGGTGAATTGTCAGGTAATTTGAATAATCAAAGACTTAAACCTAGTTAATTAATCTTAATCAACTTGGGTCGTTTATTATTAGTGTGTATATGTGTGTGTGTGTGTGTGTGTGTGTGTGTGTTTTTGAGATATAATAAAATTTATTTTTAATTGTTAAAAAATTACACGTCCTATTTTAGTTCAGATGTAACTAACTAAAATTATTTTTCTTGAAATATTCATTAATCTAGCTAGTTTTGCCAAAATTGAGGATAGTTCTGCTTCATCTACCCCCACCCTCACCCCCTCTAATACTTGTCTAGTGGTTGAAACACACATAATCCACACAGTTTCAATTATTATTTGAGCACTTTGATCTTTGTAAGAACTTATGTGTCAGAGTATAGATCATATTTTTGGATTATTCGTGTGTCTTCCTTGGGTTTGTGATTGTTCAATTTTTTTCTAGATCTATTTTCACTTTATGTCCTTATGTTTTAGACTTATTCTCAAGTGTAATCACATAAATGTTAAGAGATGAAGGCTCCACGAATCACCCACCGCACTTTAATGGGTTAAATTATGGCCATTAAAATGCGAGAATGAGATCTCACATGGGATTTAAATATGAGTGGTTTTGAATGAGTATATGGAAGATGGAAGGAGTTGACCTATGAGAGAGTTTATGGAGTGTTTTTTATAAAACCAAGAGTCGAGTGGAGTGGTGTTGAATTATATGTTTATATTTACAATTCCATGGCCTAAAATGCTTTGTTCGCATCAGTTAGTAACCAGGGTTAGTACCCAATAGTACAATTGCATCATTAATTTCAAAACCGAAAAGGAAGCGTGAATCCATTTCTTAGTGTTACACATGAGGATAAGTCGATCGTTAAGAGATCCAAGCTACAACGGCTTACATCATCTTTCAAAATTTATCAAATTACTTTATCATAATTAATCATACTAATTAGAGTTTATTAGAATATTCATATTACATTCTACCCTCCGTACACATAAATGACATGTTATATCGATTGTGTGCGCGAAACTTCTTAATCAATTTTTTATCCCGTTTCTCAGATCCCCATTTGATCAACTTTCATTTTGCATTCCTGAGGAATCATTTCATATATTAAATTTCATTTAGATGAAGCTCATATTTTCTATAATCCTTCGATTGACCATGAAGGAATCCTTACAAATGCACATGGTGTACATTCAAGCTCGTACAATACGTATAATCAAACTAATACCCTACCATAAACCACCATCGCAAATTTATCCAACCTATAAATACAATTAGTCCTACTATTACGACAAACATAATATCCATATAATTAAAATAATAAACCAACACTCCCCACAATGCCAAGTGTAACCCAACACTAGGTACAAACCAGTAGAAGTATATGACACCTCGCTTATTTTAATCACGGGTGATCAGTCCCTTGTCAAAATAAATAGGAATATCATTTGTTTCATTCTTAGCATCATTGTTGAAAACCTTTTTAAATTACTAACCACCTATGTCAAATTAAGTCGGTGTCAATTTTATCTTTCATTAACGTAACCACATGCTGACAAATAGAATATCATCCCTCATCCACAAAAAATATAAGAGTTTGAATCATCCCATGATAAATATATAAATAATGAATACCGAATAAACCATTGGTTCCCAAAACAAAATCTAAACCATAAGTCTACAAAAATAAAACCGAATCCAAATACATCGTCTGATAAATAAAATTAAAAGTGTAACAACTAGAAGGGGAAACATTCCCAAATAAAGTATTGAATGAAAATAATAATCTAGGAATGAATAATTGAAGTGTCTACACAAAATCCTGCAAGCCTCTATAAATGTTGCAGATACGCATCCCTGAAATGAGTCCTCAAACTTGGCGTCCATGTGGTTAGACACCTAAAATGTTTTGAAAAATATATTTTTTTACGGGTCAGAGCCCAAAACCTTTTGAAAAATATTTAACAAGTAATTAAGATTCAATAATTAAATATTCATTAACACTTTTCATATTTAAACGGGTGTCGCACTCTCTTGAGATATTACTCACCCCTCAACTATTGTGCACACCTAATACTTACCTCCTAACCCATCTACCCCACTTAACTTGACCTGTTACAAATTTTTCAATCACCCTACCCTACCCCGAGTACTTCCTCCCTTTGATTTATAAGTTATTTTACTCATTAACTTACTTAATTATATAACACCCCATATTTCTGAGTACTTAGAATTTAATTAATTCGTTTATTTTAAATAACACGTGTGCCGCAATTTAATTTAATTAAATGTTATGTGTTTATTAAATATTAATCGAGAGAGATAATGATTAATATTTACGAAATAAAATTTCCATGTGAATAGTAAATAATTATTTTATGTCGTGGCGAGTGATATCAAAGTGATTGTGTTATATCTCAACAGGGAGTCGCGTGTAGACTATATGAGGTAGATATAGGAAATTTATGTAGGGTAACTCGGATGGAAGTTTCAAGGTCATGGTTGTCTTCGGATGGGTAGAGACAGTCAAAATGGAGTACCCAGAGGTAGTAATTGGGTCCTAGGGCATTTTTAGACATAATCGAGTCCATACAGGGGTATTTGGATCATTTGAGTTTGGGCCAGGTTAGCCTAATTTTGGGATTAGGGATTACAAACCTAGGTCTAAGGGTTTGGGGCAGCCATAATTCATAATCTAAATCCTAGAAATTAAAATAAGAGAGAAGAAAGTAAGAGGATAGCTTTAGGACCCAAATTCAAAGAGGAATTGGGTGTGCTATCGTCATTTCATCTCTTAAAACTCCTGATTAGACCCTACGAACCTAGAAAGGCAAGTGATTAACTTGCTTTCAATTTAATTTATAGAAATTCATGATCATATCATGGTAGGTTTAGAACCAAAATTGATTTGGGGAGGGTTCTCACATGAAAAAGGGGATTTTAGGTGAAACTAATCTCCTGTGTTCAATTGGATGAAAATTTGATGTTGTAAGCAAATTATAACGAAAAATTGAATCTTATAGATATATATGGACTACGTATACTTAATTTGGATTGGGGAATTAAATCTAGAGTTATGTTGGGGGATTTTGATATAAACGCATTCGATTGATTGAATAGGTGATTTTAGTCCAATATTTGATGTTAGACAGATTTATTAATTTTAGAATCATCATAGTTACATCTCATTAAGTTCTATATATCTTGATGAAGGTTTATTATCATCTAGAAGGAGATACGATCGGGTTTGGGATTTAAAAGTCTGGTTTAGGTTTGCTGTATCAGGACAGCGAACCGATTCGCTAAAGAACCGAACCGGTTCGAATTTTGGGGCACGCGAACTGGTTCGATACAAGAGCCAAACCATTCGATTTTCTAACAGTCGCGAATTTGGGTTGTTTTGATGGTTTGGGTGATTTCGGAAGGTTCAAGAGAATTCAACAACCTATAATAATTAGAGAATGTTATTAGGGCAATTTAAAAGAGGTTAAATTACTTAAGGATGGTGGGGTATTTAAAAGTTGGAAGAATTATAGTGAGATATATAATTTATGAATAATTGTGAATTATGAACTGAGTGAGATGAGTTCGGAAATAGTTGATGATTGGGCTAGGTGGATAAGCTCGAATACTCTAGCAAGGTAATGCTAGGTTGATTATTTAATTAATGAGAATTTAATTAAATCAAGAGTCAGGGAATAGACTCGCGGATTTTGGGCTAGTGTTACGGGTGTTAGGCACGATTTAGCCTGATTTGTTTTTATTATATATATATACAAAAATAGAGATAATATATATATATATGTGTGTGTGTGTGTGTGTGTGTGTGTGTGTGTGTGTGTGTGTGTGTTTATGTGTGTATATGTGTGTGTACTTTATAAATATTAGTGTGTATGATATTTATGTGAAAACATATCCCTCTAGTGCTATTACAGGAGGTTGCGCGATGTGGGTGAATCTCCTGGCTAGTGAATGCAGGGAGAGTATAGTCCCAAGGTCATATCACCTGGTATTTTATTGTATGATTTATTTTTTCAAGGTGAGACGCTTTAGGTATTATTCAGTCTCACTCTCGGGAGAATATGACCGCCTCCACTATGTTTGCAATTTTATTTACCTATTTCGGTGTGAGTTAACCGACTTATGGTAATCGGGTTAGGGTGATTATACACGGGATATGATACAATTGTAGAGACAAGCATCCGTGAGTTATTACTTAGGAGGATGGTTATCATACGTGACATATGTGTGATTGTTGTAGTATAATTATACGTATGTCATAGAGTAGATAATTATATACGAGTTATATATATAAAGTGTGATTGCATTACTTATATAACTAGTGTGAATGTTATTCAACCAATTAAAGTGGAAATGATTAAGTAAGTCAATGAGTAAAATAATTTATAAATTAAAGGGAGGAAGTACTTAAGGAAGAGTAGGGTGATAGAAAGATTTGTAACAGGTCTAGTTAAGTGGGGTAGTATAACTAAATGGGTTAGGAGGTAAGCGTTAGGTCTACACAATAGTTGAGGGGCAAGTGATATCTCAAGAGAGTGCGACACCTGCTTAAATATGAAAAATGTTAGTGGATATTTAGTTGTTGCATATTAATTACTTGATAAATATTTTTCAAAAAGTTTAGGGCTTTGACACGTGTCAAAATATATTTTTCAAAACATTTTAGGTGTCCAGTCACAGGGACGCCAAGCTTGAGGACTCATTCCAGGATGCGTAGCTGTAGCATTTGTAAAGACTTACAAGATTTTATGTAAACGCTTCAGTTATTCATTCCTAGATTAGGATTTTGATTTAGTACTTCATTTGGTCATATTGTCCCTTCCAGTTGATACACTTTTAGTTTTATTCATCAGACGATGTATTTGGATTCAGTTTTATTTTTATAGACTTATGGTTTAAATTTTGTTTTGGGAACCAATGGTTTATTCGGTATTCATTATTTATCAATTTATCGTGCGATGATTCAAACTCTTATATTTATTGTGGATGAGTTATAATATTTCTATTTTTCCGCATGTGGTTACGTTAATGAAAGATAAAATTGACACCGGCTTAATTTAACATAAATGGTTAGTAATTTAAAAAGGTTTTCAATAGTGACGCTAAGAATGAACCAAGTGAGATTCCTGTTTATTTTGATAAAGGACTGATCACCTGTGATAAAAATAGGTGGGGTTTTACATAGTACAATTATCACAAAATCCTGATACTAGTATCATCTTCTTGTCGTGACCTCAATTCATCATGGGCCTAATTCCTACTATGACAAAATCCTGATATTAGTATCATCTTCTTGTCATGACCTCAATTCATCATTGGCGTAATTCTATGCATAGCCTGCCCTTATTGGAATAACCTCACACAGGCATTAAAATATTATCCCACCTCTAGGCTTAAAGATAACAATAATAACATATGAATAATAGAATTAAAATATTTTTAATCTACGTCGGATTACTTAACCTAGTTTAGTCTCTATCAAAACTACAATTTATACCCCGCGTTGGTTTCACACTCACGTGCCTTACATAATGCCCCCATTGGTCATAACTTAGATTTATAAGGCTACATAGATTTTAAGATCAATCCACCATCAAAATGGGTGAAAAGAGATTTATATGGACCTTAATAGTAAACTTCCCAAGACCAACTCATTTGAGTCTAAGGCCCAATCAATTCGGGTCCCAGTAGCCCAAATCCAAACCTTAAAAATCAAATGAGAGGAGAGCGCGTGCGTTCAAATAGAAAAATTATTTAATTAAACACAATTTTTGTCAATTAAATCCTAAACATGCAACTATATGTGATTGAACAAGATGATAACATATGCAATAACATTCAAACACATACATGTGAGGAAAAATCCCCCAAAGGGGCAAACCCATTTATTTTCATTATAATATTGTAACGTACAATTTCGGATTACAATGAAAATACAAGTGACTAAGAATTACCCTCAGGTGTCGGATTCTGTAGTCGGCGGCTGGAGATATCCCTTTCCAGGAGAGCAGAAGTGAAGAAGAAGAACGGTCTTCTCCACAAGAGTATGAACAGATACGCGGATGTGTTCTTGGGTTGCAAACTGATTCACAAAGGATTGGCAAGGTTGTGTGAATCAAAACATGAGTCTAGGGACTCAAAAAGGTGAAGACTTGAGGTATATGGACTCTCAAATTCGTCTATGCAAGTCTTATGAAATAGCTCCCCCGAAGTTGGTATTTATAGGGAAATATATGAAGAGACCCACGTTTTAAAAACACCAAAAATTCTGCCAGCGTACAGGGTACTCGAACCGGTTCGGGGTCCCTGCGAACCAGTTTCCCCCCCCCCCCCCCCCCCCGAACCGGTTCGGGCTGGATTCGGGGAAACTCGCTGGTCAAAGGGGCTTTCAGCACTTAGAAAAAATTCCAAGGTTTTTCTTGGAAATAACTCCATTCTCAACGGGCCATAACTTGTTCACCGTAGCTCGGATTGAGGTGCCGTTTCTTCCAGTATCTTTGTTGCGGCAAGCTCTTCAACTTTCCAGTTGACCGGTCCTTCAGACGGTGTCTATAAAATTACTAAATTTCCCTTGAACTTCCCTATCAAGCCTTGTTGCACTGTTTTGACCTCTCTTGCGTACCACTTGCATTACGAGCCTAAAATCATGGAACGTGAAGTCGTTGAGGCAGATGAGGGACACATGATGGAGATCATAAAAGCTTGATTCCCGGAATTCGGATTGAGGCCATCGTGTGCGATCGTGTAAAGACGTGCCAAATGTAACGGCGTACGACATAAATAAATGAAACATTTCGGACATGATAAAAATGTCCTTACATCAAACATGGAAAAAATTCAATAAATAAATTCACCCGACCCCAATTTAAATTACAACAATCACTCTCAATACATCTAATTAGTATTAGGGCTTGATATCACTGAAACAATGCGACTTAAACCACCAAATGTATTGGGTTAAAGTCACGATTCTACACTAAATTTGCATATAGATTAATAAAACACTAGATTTAAATGTGTATGCTTTGCACTCGTCAATTATCCCGTAAATCATTATAATTACCCTAATAAGCATAAGAGACGAAAACTCGAATATGGATTACTTCTCAATTCAAAGTCTAACAAGATTAAAATCAAATTCTACAACCCAATTGGATAGTATTTGAAAGAACCCTATTTCTATGATCATAAACTTAATATTTGTAAATTCTCCAACATTTTACACATATTAAAACTTCAACATACTGATTTCCGTTGTCTACTAAATCACCCCACCATTCCAAAGCATTCTCCTTCTCTCTAAAATTCTAACTGGTTTAATTTGTTTCATGCACTTACACACCTTCATCTCATATGAGACTGAGTAAGAGTTAAAATCGGGAATTTCTCTTTTATTCTCTACATGTAATGCGATGCTTACAAATAAATTGTACAACTTTTTTGTACAAATTAATGTGGCACCCATCAATGATACTGTGAGACAACACCAAGGGGTCGTTTAGTTGTGTAAAATTATTTTTCATTTTTCATTTCCACTTTTTGCCCTATATCTTTGCCAATGGGCCATTAAGATGTGAAAGAGGAGTGGAAAATTGTTTTTCAACTTAAGTCATTCTAGAAAACATGTATCAGATGATTTCCAGATTAGCTTAAGTTGGAAAACAATTTTCCATGAATTTTCATTCTTATTCCCATTTAGAGGGCATACTTTGCCAAATTATAACACAAAATATGAAAAATGAAAATAGAAAACTATTTTCCACAACTAAACGGCCCCTAAGTACTTTATCTTTCCTTTCTCCATCATTAATAGGTTTTGTACAAAAAAATGTACAAGTTATTTGTAAGCCTATCATTTTTCTTCACCAAACTAATGTCCAAACTCGCCAAACCAAACCCATAAGACCCTAACCCTAAACCTCTATGTGATTATTTTCCCTCAACCTCGAGCGTTTCTTTTTCAATCCTTCATCTTTAAAACATGCCTACACAACCTTTCACTTCGCCATAACTAGGGCCAACCTTACCGGGACGCTGAAGAGGCAACCGCCTTAGGCCCCAAATTTTGACAAATTTTAGGAACCCCAATTAATTTTAGTAAAAAGATAGTTACAATAATTTATACAAAAAAATCCTATAAACTTTTTGGAAACCGACTTACAAGCATAAAACCATCATTAAGGCTAAAACTGACATAATATTATTTACATTGGTTTCCAGCCTTTTGTCGTGTCTCTAAAAAACATCATAAATTTTTTTTCCCAAATAAAATAAGAAGTTAATATTTTGACACCAATTTAACGGTTCACCTCAGGCTCCCAAAACCTCGATTTATTCTGTCTTGAATTTTCTCCTCTAAATTCGAGATTTTTATTATTCATTACAGTCTTAAATTTGAAAATATATGTAAACATATTTGTATTGATTTTTTAATTTCGGGAGTTGCAGTTTTGAGTTGATTTGCATATTCAAACGAAATTACTTTGAGATGCAAATTTACACTTGATTTTGGTTTATTCAAGGTTGGGAATTTTGATAAGTGATGAGGTATCTACACCTTGTTAAGTATTTCTATTTCGTGCTTTATTAATGCAAGTTTTTAATTATTACGCTGTTTTATTTCTTTTGTGCTCATATTATGCTCCTCTATCAAGTTTTTATAAAACCCATATACTTGTTACTGTTTCAAAGCTTATATCCCATTTAGCAATTAATATGTCTGAAAAGTGTTGGGCATTTAGGGAACCAATTTTATGCACTTGAAACAAAAGGAAATAGGGGGTCTTGAGTACCAGTGAAAGCAAATAGTGGAAGATCAAAACATTCATGTATCATTAAAACATTTAGCACCATGGATAGATAACATTTTCGAAAACATCTTTAATAATTAATGTTTGTAACTCATTTTCATTATTTTCTTGTATTTTTAGAGTGTTTAACATAAAAAATAATTTCATCATTAGAAACGTTTGATTCTTATTCTAATTTATATAATATTTCTTCATTTTCATAAATGTATTCAAATTCATCACCAAAGCATACTTCAAATTCTTGTTCTTCAATAAATTTTTTCATTTTCTTTGCACTTTATTCTTTTTAGGACATTCAGGCGCATAGTGACCTTCTTCATTACAGATATAGCATTGTAACTATGTTTTTACTTTTATTAGAAAATCTATTTTTTTTAATATATTTTTTATTTTTTGAGAAATATGAATTCTTTTCCCAAGGTTTCCATTGAAATCGTTTTTACGAGATATTTTAGAAAATTTTGGTGGAATACATCCAATTTTCCAATTTTCTTTTAAAATTATGTCGCGACATTTATGTCCAGATTTAAATATTTTGTGTCGTATATATCGATGATATTCTTGTCTTTTCAAAAATTATTAAAGAACATAAAAACATTTAAAACTATTATGTGAAAATTTTCAAAAACATAGAGTTGTTCTCTCTCCAAAGAAAATAGAATTTAAAAAACATAAATTGATTTTCTTGGAATAGTGGGGGTATGTGAGTGGGGATAATGGGATATAGTGGAGAGATGATTTTTCTATGCCACAGATACAACATATATATAAGGAGTTAAAGACATTTTTAGACTCCGAAATCCAAAACAAATTATATTTCATTAAGTAATAGATAAGGAAAATGATATAAATTAAATTTTAAAACTGAAAGAGATAAAGTAAACAAGAAGGAATCTTTGTTTTTTGTTTTTCAAAAAGTTGACAGGAATGACAAGCATTTGTCTTCCTTGTCTTGCTTTGCTCATATCTTTTTTTGTCATTTTTTGAGCCACCTGTTGTGTGCTAGATGATGGTTCAGTCGTCCATTGGTAATCAAAAAAATATTATTTGTCCGAATCTTCCATTATGTTGATGAGATTAGCTACCCCAATTGAATCAAGTGAGGGGTTGCTTACTGGACTTTGAAAATGTTTATGATGTGGTTGTGCTACTTTATATTTATCTCCGTCACTTAAAAGTCCGTATGGAACGTCTAATTTATTTGTGTCTTTAAGATTTGTAAAATCTCAACAACCTCAGCCTGTTTTTCAGGAGAAATTTTATAATCTGAAGGAAGGTCGGGTAAAAAAATATAACTCGTAGTTTCGTTCACAGTAAAATTGACGAGACTTATTGGATATATTAATTAAACTTTTTATACAGTATTGGTGTGAACATAGATAATCAATTGGTTGATCGTCATAACTATTTTGATCAATTAAATTAAATTCATAATTCTCAGTTGCCCTTAAATGCCAAATTTGTTATGGCTGGAAGAATCTTTCTCTAGTTCGTCATGCAACGGTACTACTAATATGGAAAATAAAATATTTAGTATATTTATATTTTTCAGTTACATGATAGATCATTATAAGGACATATTTTTATAAATGTTCGTCACAATTTATTATGTCGTATACCGTTACAATCGTCGAAGAAGTTCAAGAGCAATTTACATCAAGACGGATCCGAATATATCAAGGTTCTCATCAAAACGCCTCCGCAAAGTTTACTTTGGTAAGGTTATGTTTTAAATACCTTAACTTTGCACTTAGAGCTTTGGGATGTTTTTACAAAATATTTTCTAAGTATTGGAGCGGACTTTTTTTGTCAAAATTTGAGAATGAGTAGTTTATCTAAGTGTTGGAGAGGATATTAAAATAATATTTTCTAACATTCCAGTCGTTCAAACGACTTTGCTATGTCGTTCAAACGGCATTGCATTGTCGCGCGAAGTCGCTTGAACGACAGGTGCATCTCGTTCGAGCGAGATCTCATTTTCGTTTCAAACGATCGAGGCGGTGCGATTTTCTATAAATACTCATTAAATAGTTTCGTTTTCATTAAGAAGTCCCAGAGTTTTGAAAGATAAAAACTGTGAATCTGCATAATTCTTTTTTACTTCTTCTTTTAGGGTTTTCATCCCTTTTGTTTTCAATTCACAAAAATCACATATGCTTTGGTGAATTGTTTTGGTGTTCAAGAACACACTTTACTTTTGTTAATTCTTTGTGGGGAGATCTCTACAACCGACAGTTGCGTGCTATTGTGGAGGGAGTCCTTGTGAAGATTTTAGACTGCGTGTCCGGACTGCGCATCCTAGTGGTATAGCTGCGTGCGAACCATTGTTTATTTATTTCTATCCATTGCTTTGGAGGTTTGACGAAGACACCGTGCGTTACTCTTGTGGGCGAAAGCAAGATGGTATGTAAGTCAGTGGTCTTGTAAACTTGTCAGAGTTCTAGAAATAAAAGGTTTTTCCCTTCGGGGGTTTTTTCTGAAATTTGTGTCGCATGCTTTATTTATTTATGGTTTGACACACGCGCACACGTAGTTGCATGTTTAGGGGCTGAATTAATTTGGTTTAAAAATAGACTCTAATTAAATAAGTGTGCCAAATTAAAATTTTGCGAATTTAATCAATTATCACACATTTGTCAAATTCTACAATCATTCTTTTGATCATCATAGGTAAATTAGAAAAAATTGTTGGTAAAAGACTTGGAATAATTCTTAACCAAAATGGTTTACAATTACAAGATCATATCATCTCTAAAATAAGAGATTTTAAAGATGGATGGATGGATGGTTTACAATTACGCTAATGCCTTTTGGACTCAGTATCGCACCACAAGTTTTCGAAAGATGGATGGATAAAATCTTTAAAGACCTTAGGTATTCGTAGTACAAAAAGCCCATTCCCTATAAATATTCAAAAAAAAGAATTAATATGTGGGTATAATTCTGGAAAATTCAAACCAAATGAATTATACCCACATATTAATTGGCAATAATATGCGCTATAAAAGACTTCCTTATAAATAAAAGAAATATTTTAGAATGAATAAGACTTAAATGGTACAATCAAATTGATGTTTATACTTTTGAAGTTGAACATTAGTAGTAATAGTTTTCTTCCAAATTACCTTAGTATGAATTTCATTTGATACTACTAAACAAGTGGGTTATCTTTTGCATAAATGGAAGACCCTAATATAAGGAAAGAAATGCAAGGGCAATGGGTTACCATTGTCAAAAAGGTAAAAATCCCAAACACTCCTCCTTGTTCAACTACACAACCTAAACAGGAGACCTGTGTATATTGTTTTTAGCGGACGCCAACCAGACATCTACTATAACTACTTTCAATGTCATGCCCAAATTGATGGGTACCCTTAAGCATGTCATAAAAAATGACAATATTCATGAACCAATTATTGTATGGGAAAGCTAGATGCAGCAACTTGCAACCGCCCCCCTCCCCCCAAATTTAATTCATCAGTTCTCAAGATTAGAAACATAAGAAAAATCTCATGTGACAAAAGTAAAAGATTTTTACAATCCTGAAAATTTATGTTCCTTTAAATGAGACATTGAAGACATGTATTTTTTATTAAAAAAAACAATTTTTTTAGAAAAATATGAGTCTTCTGGAAAGTCGAATTGCTGAACAAACAGCATTTCTTGATAATTTTAAAATTCTTAGTTTTCAAGTTTTAAAACAATTAAATTATGAAAGTGAAGACTTTTCTTTAGAAAAAAATCAACACTTTTCTAGCACTTGCAAAATTGTTAGAAAATAATTTTGTCGATAAAATTTTTAATGCTATTCGTAAAATTTACTTATTTGAAAAATCAAAACAACTTCTACCCGGACCATTATTTCAATTAGATATTTTACCAAAAATTGAAGATCGGGATAAAAATATAAAAAAAAAGTATTTTAATTCAATTTGTTGATGGTCCTAATACATATGATAATATACCAAAAATACATATCTTCGCAAAAGACGACACGTGATCTAATAGCATGATCCTCATATGCATCCGTGGATCCCTTAATCTTTAGAATAATTACGAGTTCCAAAAAAATTCCAAATCATCCCTCAAAGGAGTTAGAATATCAATAAATGTTATATTTTTTACTATATAATGATATCTAGGGATGGTTTTGAATATATAATTGGGACTCATAGCATTACTCTAATTTTTTACCCGAGTGTCATGTTAACAGGCACTAAAAAGGGTCAACAAATTAAATTCTCGTTTTTAAAGTATTTTTCTTCTTAACAAATAAAAACCACCGTCTTTAACATGCTACTTGTGGGGACCTAAATAATTAACTAGGCCCAATTGGAGGACGACCGACCAAGCCCGACAAAATGTGAATACGTCCGACCCAACTACTCAAAGAAGTCAGCAAGCACGTTGATCACGTGGATAAATATGAATATTAATCACGCTAATATTGAAAGGCTCAATCGGCTACCAATAATCTCATATGAGATATTCAGGAGTTACCATACGAGCCAATAACAACCTGGGGGAGTTCCTTGTACGACTCAACCACCTTACACTACTATAAATGTAACCCTCACTCTATGATCAAGGGGGAGTAATTTTGATACTTGAGAGAACTTTATTAAAAACAGTGACCTCTCCGTGGACGTAGGCAAGTTGCCGAACCACGTATGTTCTTATGTTGTGTGATTGGCATATCTTTATTCGTTCTTTAATTGCTTTCTATAATCTTTTTTATTGTGATTACTTTGCATTCATAACAAGGGGTCAATCCGAGGAAGTTCCAAGTAGGAGATTACGTCCTCAAAACAGTCCTCGGCTACGCCATAAGACCGTCGAACGGCAAGTTGACCCTCAACTGGGAGGGACCATTCAAAGTGATCAAAGATGATCTATAGGGAACTGTCACTTAGAAACAATGGAGGGCACAGAGATACCCAGAGCATGGAATGCGTCCAATTTTAAGAAGTTATATTTTTAATCTTCATATTACTTTTCAGCACTTAGTTTATGCAAATTTTTATTTCAAAACTTATGTTGCTCGCTATTTATTATTTTTGCTATGAATAAAGGCTCTTCTTTCCATATCTCAAAGCTCATAAGTTATTTGATAACTTGACATTGTTTGCTAAGTAACAGGCTCATAATTAGCTCTTAATCTTTGAAAGAGAATTGATCAGGCTTTAACTTGATTACTACGGTAATTTTGCTAACCATAATTAAAACGAAAGCCCTTAGGTCCTTGTCATAACCAACACAAGCGATCTCGCGACTTGCCCAAGCAAGACAAAAACCCTATGGGGGATCCCTAGGAAAAACCAACTTGTCTTGGTCGACTAAAATCCTGAACGGGCGGATGGCCCATAGACCGGGTGCATTTTTGTCATTATGTTTTCTAGGCCTAGGGGAGTGTGACAACACGAGTTAAAAGGTAAGAAGTACAGAACAACACATGCATGGCATAATAAACTGAAAAAATGCATAAGAATTGGTATTAACTTGATTCATTCGGCAGAGCCCGATTACAAAGAGTACCAATTACATAATAATTACAAAAAGCACAAACATTTACAACAGTTTATGGTCGGCGAACCAGGTATTATTCTATTTGCTTCCCCCGACCTTCGTCAGGGTCAGCCTGTATTCGACATCACTGTCATGACCTTCCAGGTAGCTCTCGACAAGTTGAAGAGGAATGGCATCTAAAAGAATCCAAGTCTCATCACACCCAAAAGGTGGTTTGCTATATAAAGACAATCAACTTGGCACATATACCAAAGTTGAGAATCTTGGGGTTCCTTAACAACCTTGAGGGCGTTCAGGCGGCCATGCTTGTAGGCAACGTCTTCAGCGTCCTGCAGTCTCGCATGGGCATCTTGCCACCCTTCAACATAACCGGATGACCAGGCTGCCCGGGAGTCCATTCTGAATAAGTACTGGAGCTTCTTCACATCACGGCTCAGCCCCATCACCATAGTGTTGCTCCTTTGAACTTGCTCCTGAGACTCGGCCAATTCCTTCTTCAACTCGTCATTCTCTGACTGGACGAGAGCACCAACAGAGCAACGTCCTTGGACTCATCCAGTTGCGACTTCAAGTATCCTATCTCGTTTTGGAGAGAAACAATTATATCTTTCAAGTCATTCAAGTCGTCCTTTAGTTTGGCAACTAAGGTAGAATGGTTCTTGTAGGCCTCAGTCCTCTTTCTTCAAGCCTTGCAGGCAATCAAAAATGCTCGGTGAGCTTACGCGTTATCATCTCGCCCAAGCACGATGTCTAAATTATTGGAAGAAGGAATCTCCTCGGCAACAGACTATAGTATCAAAGAAAAACATGCAACATTTCATCAGGAAAATAAAGTAGCACACTCAAGTAAACAAAAATATTGTTTTCATTAACAAAATAAGAAACAGGCAAAGCCATTACAATCCAAGGAAAGAAAATAGTACAATGCATGAGCAAAAAAGATAAACTCTTTCCCCTTAGGTTCCACCTCCTTCTCCTTAGACACCACCTCCTTGGCTTGGTCGGCATGCTGGTTGGCGGAAGGCTCCTCATTAACAGTAGGAGGGGGACCTAGCTCATACCTGCCAAATAGCTCCAACTCAATGGGGACTCCAGTTTCCACCAAGGCTTTTTCCTAGCCCTTCTTGAAGCTCGCCTTCCGAGCATAGGCAATTTGAATTTTGGCGTCATCATACGTCTCGGTACAGCCTTGCTCAACGCTCGCGTCCTTGATGGCGGGGATCTAGTTCACCTCCTTGGTCAACCGAGAATTCTCCACCTTCAACAAGTCATTCTGGGTCTTCAGCGAATCCATGGCCTCGATGGTGGACTTCTTCTCTAGCTCATAGGTCGTCTGGGCATTGGCCATGGCCTCCTGGGATTTGCGGAGTGCCTCCGTCAACTCATCATTCTTTTCGGACTGGTCCGCGCGACCATCCAAAAGACTAGTGAAATGAATAAACTGACGAGTTATATTCGAATGACTCAAAAATAGAAAACAGACAAAATAGAGGAAAAAGCTATTACCAATGATAGAGTTTGGGATGCTCGGAGGGACAGTTGGTCAGGTGCCAACATCTTCAATTGCTCGCGATCACCCGCAAGCACTGCCCCCCTCAGTAAGCTTGGGGCAAGGGTTGGATTGTGGGCACAGACTAAGCCTCCAAGATGTTGGGGAGAGAAGGGGGAACGTTGTTCTTCTTCGAAGAGGTTGTAAGAGCCTTCTTCTTCCCCTCCTCTTTCCTTCTCTCCTCTTCTTTCCTCTTCCTCTTTTTTTCCTCTTTGGCGACCAAGTTTGGGTCACTAGAACTTGAGGATTTACCCTCTGCCTTCTTTTGGGACTCGGCCCTAGCGAAGAGGAGCACATCATCATCAGAAACCAAAAGTACTCTCTTCTGAGTAGGAGTCGTCGGACATTCCTCCTCCTCTAACTGAATTGACCCAACGTCTAACGACTCAAAAGAAGAAGTTTCCTCATTAGGAAGAGGAAGCACGGGTATCTCATCCACTGGGCGAGCAGTGAAGCTGTTAGTGGTGTTGGTGTACTCAAGTAAAAAGGTTACCGACCTAGGGTGCTCACCGGCAGGAAGGTACTCTCTCACCCTCCAAGCTTTTAGCAGATCGACGATGTTAATATCTTGAAAGGAAGGCTCCTTGTTTTCCTTAGAAGCTATTCAAAAACAAAGAAGAAGGGCAATTAGCAACAGCAAATAATAATCAAAATGTAAACGATTAGAATAACAAGTATTAACCTATGTGATCATCCCCCCCGGTCAGGAACGGAAACCCTGTGTATTCTTCGCCCTCAGAGAGCGGTGAATGTTGTCAATTTCTGGCGATGAACCCCTGGACCCAATAGACTTTGTTGGAATCAGGGAGGTTTACTACCAACACCCTTTGGACCTTCCTCGCATTTAAGTAGAGAAAGGCATCTTAAGTACGAGACCAAGTGAAACAATACTTGATCTCTGGGATGCCCAAGTTGGTCCCATAAAGCTCATTTATGCGATTGACCCCATTAACTATTCGACAAGTATTGGGGGCGCACAGAACAGGAACCACCCCAAAGAATTCAAGGAACTCTAAAAACAAAATTTGGGGAAAATGTCAACCCCTCTTGGACCACAACCAATGTGTGAATCCAGTGCTCCCCACACACACCATCCGATGTCTCTGACATCTTTTGACATGGGGGTGCAATCGATGTCCACCCAAGAAGGAATGGAGTAAGTCCTCTTGTATTCATCAACACTTTTTACATGGATAGTCAACATTTCTGGAAGAATAAATTATCAATACAGAAGACAAATATAAGAAGAAGAAGAAGAAGAAGAAGAAGAAGAAGAAGAAGAAGAAAACTGCGAAAGTAATCGATGAGGATGGAGACTTGCGAAGGTAAAGAAGTGCGAAGACAAATGCTGGAGTTTTGATAACAAAAGAACTAGAAGCAAAAGTGATTATTTGGTGTTGATACAACTCAGTTTGTAACCTTGTGCGCAATCATTAGGCAGGACATCCAAGGAGATTTTGGCACTTCATTTCTTGCTCGGACGAGCATACCCCTAAAACTTCTACATAATTACAAGTCTGCCCTGTCGATTCAACTTCATAAGAATGGATCAAAATCATTTGAACTCAAGGCAACGATAAAGCCTACTGACCCAACAAACCCAAGCCAGGAGGTTTTAAGTGCAATTACGAGTACCTAAATAATTAACTAGGTCCAATTGGAGGACAACCAACCAAACCCAATAGATTGTAGACAAGTCCAACCAAACTATTAAACAAAAGTCAGTAAGCACTTTTGCCACGTGTACAAATACAAATATTTATCACGTCAATATTGATATGTTCAATCGATTACCAATAACCTCAGATGAGATATTTAAGAGTCACTATACGAGCCAATAACAAGCTGAGGAAATTCCTTGTACAACTCAATAACTTTACACTACAATAAAGTAACTCTCACCCTAGGGTCAAAGGGGATATAATTTTGATACTTGAGAGAACTTAATAGAAAAACATTGACCTCTCTGTGGACGTAGGCAAGTTATAGAACCACACATATTCTTGTGTTGTGCGATTAGCATCTCTTTATTCGTTCTTTAATTGCTTTCTCAAATCATTTTTATTGTGATTAATTTGCACTCACACACACTACCATTAGGGCGATCCAATAAACAATGCTCTTAATAATGCTATGTGAACTATATAACAACAACCAACTCTCAACTAAGCTACTCAAACCTTTCACACAAAAGTTTATTGCACAAAAACGATAAAACACAAATTACACAAGAAATGCATCTATGATACATGACCGCCCAAGTAGATTATCTCATCAAATCACATATGGGATATTAAGAAAGTGGAAACAAAAACAATACACCTAAACAATGAACAAAAATTATATAAAAACTACACCAAAAAAAGTAAAAATGAAAAATAGCCAACACTACCCACCCAAAGGGAGAAAAGATCAATATTGCAACTTCAACTTGCTTGTAACTCAATGTACAAAAAGGGCAACTTTTGGGAATCTCGAATTAGCCGCTGTTGATTCCAAACTCTTTACCTTCTTCTCTTCGAAGGTCTGAAATTGTGAGGACTAAAGATTCTAGTTAGGGGAATCTTGAATTAATCCTCCATATAGCTTCATGCTATGTACAAAACAGCAGGAATTAGCCCGGAATGAGGAGAGAGAAACAATAGGAACCTTGGGGTCCACTAAATCCAAGCAAGGGAACCCTTATCATTAGGAACTTGAGGGCGACCCCTAGTTGGTGTTGCCGGTCTATTTGCGTTAAGTTCCTGATTGCAAAAAACAAAATAGGGAAAAGGAAAGAAAAAAATCAAAATGGAAACAAGAGCAATCCTACAACAAAGCAAACAGAACTTCAGAAAAAATATCGACTTTTGCCACCAAAATTTATGTCAAAGTTGAGATCGGCCACAAAATTTTATTTCATCCCCAACTAATAGCCGTACTTTCTTTTTTAGTCCGTCCCTTATTTTTTATATATTAGGAAACCAAATGTGTTGTGGCATTCTCAGGTGGTTTTTTTACTCCACAAAAAGTGGAGAAAAAGTTGGGTCTCACAAATACACCGACTGCCATACACATTTGGTTTGTATTTGGTTCAAAATTGTGGGCTGAATAAAGTTTTCCATAATTAGAACTCATTTTGTCCCAAATTAAGAGTCATACTTTCCTTTTTGTGACGTTCCAAATTAAGAGTCAGCATTCCCTTCTTTTATGTAATCAACAAACAAAATTTTCACAATAGTTAACCAGTCTTTATATCTAACATTGGCTATTAATTGAGTGTGAAAAAATCATAGTTTTTAAATAGGGGATTATTAATTGGGGCATATACCAAATAGTCCCTCGAACACAGAATTAAGTCCAAGCCTTTTTATTTTGCTCTAAAAAGTCCTTCACCATGCCGCTGGCGCGGACCTTTAAAAATACGAGAATAAGAGACTTTTTAGTACAAAATAAAAGGCTTGAACTAAATGTGTATTAAAAAATGTTTGAGGGACTTTTTGGTATTTGATCCTTATTAATTTGGGAAAGGAAAACTTATAAAATTAGATGTGATTACAAAATTATCCATCCCAACAATACCCATGAAAGAATAATTATCCAAGTATATGTCTTGCAGTCAAAGGTATTCGTCATTGTTAGGAGGATAAATATGGTAAGTAAAATTTTTCCTTAATATGTTGACTTTTAAAAGGCAGCTATTAATTGGGACAGAGAGGGTAGGGAGTAGTTATCGGACTTTGGCAGCCATTTTTGCCAGTTCCATCAACCGACCGTTAAGATGAGCAAACGATCCCCATTTGAGGACCCATTGTTAATAATACTCATCCGTCTCAAAATTAAGGGTACGTTTAGAAGTCAAACTTTTACGGGAAATTAACTTCCAGTATAAATCAACAGCTATATTGTGGAATTTGGCTCATTGATTTTTAAAGTGATTTTTAAAGTGAGATGTTTAAAAGGGAAAGGAGCATTCTAAATTTCGGATTGAGAAGTATATAATCAGAGTTTAACCTCCCATGGATTTATATAAAATCACATAATAATTGTTGGGGATAATTTAGTCAACGACTATATCTGTAAATGTCAAATGACAGAATGAGAGGAAAAAAATGACAGCATTTAATAAATGAAAATTGGGTTTAAGTCAATTATGGCCAAAAAACAAATGACCCAAAGAGAAAAAGAAAAGAAAAAAACAATATCAGATTAGAGAAAAGAAGATTGAGAAAGGAGTAGCACCTGCATCCATGTATCTTCTATATGGCGTTCAGGTGATGCTTCTGGTGATGAGAGGGCTGGTGGCAACGGATGTATGAGTTTCGGAACCACTACAAGATCTCTACCCAACACTAAGATGGCACCAGCATTGTTTGCAGTACCTACAATAACAGCCCAAAATAAATTTGTGTGTATGTGTGTAATGAAGTCGTATTTAAATGCATAACCTGACCTGACCTGACCCAAAGCAACTAAGGTCGTTGCCTTTGGCTCCCGGGGGGTTGGGGAGCCAAGTACAGAACATTATCATATAGCTCATCAAATTTACTTTTTGTCCGTTCGGGAAAAATCTTTTAAATTAAGTGCAATATAAAGTCCCATCGCAAACGAGTCAAAAGCTCAAACTTACTAAAATTAAAGAACCCAATCATCATCAATCAGATTCTACTATTCTTTAATAGATTAATTTTGATTGTAAATGTAATTATGTCCTTTGCTACTCTAACCTCTCGATATGTAAACAGTAATTTTTAATATAAGAAAACAAGTGTTTAATTGTTCCCCTTGGGCCCCAAAAATCCGCTTAGATAGGCAGAAACACCTCTAAGAAGCTCCATGAATAAATCGAGAGGTGGCAAGGACGTACCACAGTAATTGGTGGCCGAGAAAAGAGTAATCAAATGTCCTTGAGCAAAACGCTCAAAGCCATCCATTACACATTCGTGGGCCCGTACAATCAATTGAAGATCATTGTTGTTACAGAACTCCATCACACGATCAGGCTGCAACAAAGAATCATTTAGATGAAATAACGATTAATACAGAAAAACCAATAAACCAAAGATGTGTCCCTTCCCATGTCTAATGTAGAATAGCAAACAAACTTTGATCTCATGGATATATCGGCAGACAAAATATAAAACTTTACCAAATCAATAGAAAAGATTAGATGAACTGTTTTGAAGAATATCAAGATGCTCAGAAAGATCTCTCTAAAGATGGGTCCGACTGGCATTACATTATTTTCATAAAAAAAAATCTGCTTTATAAACTAAGTTACTTTAGATGTACACGATTCCAACATATATACTCTCAGATAACAATAGTCTTAAATGTGACACGTGTCCCATCTATGCCTAACTTTCTATAAAAACAAAAATTCGTTCGACCTAAAAAATTGGATTCTATGAAAAAATGAATTTGATAAAAAGTTGGCAAAGTAGTGGAAAACGAAATAGGTGATTTAACGACTCTTTACTTTTCCAGTTATTCATGGAATCCAATAAATTAGGGGATTGGTAAGAAATTTCATGAAAAAAAAAAGGGAAAAGTAAGAGAGCACCTCACCAAATCACTCACTTATTCCTTCCACTCTTTTTTTTACTGGTCATAAAAATGAAATGTTTTACAATCTTTTTACAAATTTGTAATCATGCAGCCTAAGAGAATATCTCACCAACACGCTCTTCTCTTTTTCCAACTTCTCATATAAATTAACTGTTATTCAACCTTTTTCTGAATTTGTAATCAAATAAACCCTAAATGAGACCATTGCAAACTAAAAGAAATTTTAAGTATATTTATGAAGAATTTTATAGAGTGAAGTAAGAATTGGTGATTTAAGACTTTTATACAACCTGTGTGATCATTGTTTGGCTTTTCACTGTTTTGGTTAAAATACAGAAATTGGTAATGCATATGGCAAGGTAGTAAAACTTCATTCTTATCATGAAACATACAGGCAAAATCTTGGAAAAATATGTTTACAATAGAGAGGATGCTTTTGTAGAAATGAAAGATAGAATTGGAGGTGCTTCTGGTGAATATGAAAAGAGCTTTACAAATATCACACGTCAACAAATTGTTAAGCTACTCGACCTTGCATTGTTTTTCACAAAATTTCTATTTTTATATTTAAAGCGTACTATTTTCCAACAATTTAAGATTTGTTAACAGTTTTTTTTCCGATTCAAGACAGTGATACAGAAGAATACAATACGTACGCACACTTCAGGTTATGTAAGTGCGAAATCAGCTTACCAGCCAAGCAACATGGAACAAGACAACACGAGCAGTATTGGCTTTATTTTTGTATTATTAGTTATATATGTTTATCTTTATTTCATTTTAGTTAATTTTCTTATTTAAGAATTTGAAGATTTTTTTCCTCCACTATGACTTACTTGTGTGATGCTTCATTACTTCTTTTTTTTTATAAGTTTAAGAAAGAATCTCAACAGAATGGGGCATCGAGATGCTTATCCAAATAATCAAAATTGAAAAATATCTACAAGAATATCAATAATGAAAAATAACACTCACGCCAAAAGTAACCAACCCAGGACCTCTTGCATTTGGGCGTAATCCCTCCACACTATCGTTTTCAGTGGGGTCGGACCTACATACCGAAATCAATAAAGTAAGGATACATAACAAATAGAAAAACACAAGGATTTAAAACATCAGACTTGTGGAACAATATGGCATGCACTAACCATAACAAATCCATGAGAACAATTGAACCCGCTTCCATTGAAATTGGACGCTGAAGATTTTCAATTTGTTCAACATGATTTATTGACCTTCCAATACCACCATGCATACATATTATTTTTTTCTCAATTAAAGCTGCCAGGGGAAGCCAGTTAAACAGTCTATTTATCCGATGCCATGCCCAGATTCCATCCCTCTCACCCTGTTTAGCATGTCATGAAGTCAATAGAGATTACTGGTGATATATAAAAATACTGAAGGTGTGCTTTTCCATGCCCTGGAATTGAAATTCAAATATTTTTAGCTCGAACTTTGAATTTTAAACTGAAAATTTTCCTATTTTAATTCAGAAGGCATGGAATTGGAGTTCCCAAACAAACCCTCACAATTTTACATACATGACCATACCATGCGTTCTATGCATTCAATTCGGAAGCCAAAAAGGGCATTGATATCTGCAGCTTCGTGATTTCCGCGAACTAAATGTACATTGTGGGGATACTCGACCTATAACATCACCCAATTGTACAAAAACACAGCTTATCATACTTCAATTCGGCTAATAGCTGCAAAACCATTAACCTAATCAAAGAATCAACATACACAAAGTAATAATACCTTCAAAGCCAGAAGAAGAGACATAGTTTCCAAGCTGTGCTGACCCCTATCAACATAATCTCCTAAGAAGAGATAATCTATATACCTGATGGACATCGCTACAAAATTAGCATCACAAGTAAGCTGAAATATATTTGCGTATAACTAAGCCCATGATAATACAAAGAACATCAATCAATGCAGAAAATCATTGGAAAATAGCATTTCAACATTAGTAAAATAAATGCGTGCAGAGAGAACACGATCCAGAAATGACTACATAAGCATATAAAATTCACATTCAAACGCAACTATCCTGAGAACCATGACGAAAAGCAGAAAAAGGCCTCTATATAGTCAACAAAATAGACTTCATGCTAATGCAACAAGGGATTGTTGTGAGCTTGATTTGCACTGTTCAATAGACGATCTAAATTGAGTTAATTTCAAAAGTAAATCCACCTCCACAGTCTAAATCAAAATGTACTAACTAGAATAACTAAAGCCAGACTTCAATTGAGCTGTGTAGAAACAAAGTAGACACAAAAAGCTCTCAGAAGAGCTATGAACTGTTATTGGCAAAAAATTAGACTAAATTATAAACTAAAACCAAATTCATTGCAGAAAGTTGAAGCTCGCTGAGCTTAGCATTTTCAAGTTTAAAGTAGATTGAACCACCCCCACCCTTGAGGTGTGTGTAATGTATGACCCAAAAAAAAAACATTGTAGATCACTTTTGGATAGCTCCCCCTATTCTTTAGTACTAGCGGACGGCTAACTTCACCTTTAAAATTTATAAAATCGGAAGATTTGCTGAATATGCAAATCAGTGTATAAATTATCCCAAAATCAGAATGACCTAATGATCTGACAATGGGAATAATGGAATCAGTATTGATTGCAAATAAATTATTAGCCACCAAAGTTAATCAAGGTTTTTCTGAGTTGAGTCAGAATCATAGCTGTCAGAGGCGAAAGGCGCTAAGGTCCCCCAGGAGCCTGCTTGATCAAAGTGAGGCACAAAAAGTCTATAATACATTCAAAAGTTGTATTTTTATAATAATAAGATCATGATCTAAAATTTGAAATATATGGAGTATAATACTATTATACACGGTTACGAAGAGACATATCGGAAGATAGAGCTTATTTCACCATATGAAAAAAACAATATATATATATATATATGTGTGTGTATATATATGTATATATGTATTTAACAATTTAATCATCCAATAATCAACAAAAGAAAAGATAATGATATATATGAAAAAAAATACTCCAATTATGATGCAACACTCTTGTAGTTTAATTTTGTTTGTTTCATGTGCCTAAGTAGGGACTTAGTGAGAAAGATAAATTATTAGCAGGAATTAAGGATTTACTTTGGTTAATTTGGGGGTGGGGAATAGTTTAATCTTCAATATTCTATTGGAAAATATGTGAAATCAACATATTAATTGGCCCATTCTTGTATTGGGGGAGTTATCCAAAAAAATTTAACATGGTGCGCCTGAGCCGCACCTGGAGCCTAGGCGCACAAGGCGCAGGCCTTAGTGAAGGACTGTTGCCTGAGTGAGGCAAGGCGCCAATGTTGCGCCTAGGTGAGCCTGGAGCCTAGGCGCGCCTTTAACCACAAGAAACTGTGATATATATTCATGTAAAGAAACAATAAGATGCACTAGAATATGTAATATGGAAGATAATGTATCAAGAACACTTACGCTATGTCCCCAGCAGTTGAAGGGGAGCCATATTCGTCAAAAAGCCGCATAAGGTCCCCAAATTGACCGTGCAAATCGCCAAATATCTTGATAGGAGCCTTGAGCTGTAGAACACTCGGTTCACTTGAAAATATTCTTTCCGCGGTATCACAGAGATCAGCTATTTCATTACAATCCAGGAAAAACTGTCGGCGAACCGGAGGCTTCCATCCACGAGGCTTTAGAAGATGAGCCATCACCTGGTAAATGAAGAAAACGAGCAACACTGTAACAACAAAAGATAATAATAAAAATAGAAAAAAATATATATATATAAAATAGAAAAACTTGTTTAACGCCGACAGAATGGCCTTACAAAACAAAGACAAAAAAATAAAAAATAAAAATAACTACCCCTACATTACAAAGCACTGAACGAACAAATTCCAGCTCATGTACAAAAAATATCTCCAACAATTTGGGACAAACTAGCCCAGGTAGTTGCGGTAAATTTGATCCTTTCCAACGAGTCCAATTTTCAATATCCCTTCCTTCAATAATTCTAGCATCCCTCTTGTTCCAAATTAGACAAAAAGAAGCCAATTATGCATATCCATGTCTTCTTTTTTTTCTTTTTCCCATGCAACACCGATCCCAATGCAAAGAGTTCTTAGGCATGTTTCGGAAGAATCCCCTTCACTTCATATCAACCCATCACTTTTGATAGCAAGCTTACGATGTAGCAGGGATCTGATCCAAATCAATCCTTGTTGCACAAAACACACCAATAAAGAGAAAGATACCTATTTGGACGGCGTTTTTGGATCAAGGCATTGATATTGACTTTCCCTTGAAGCACTAGCCAAGTAAACACCTTGTATTTGAGAAGGTATACCGTTGGTCCATATAAACATGATTGATTGATGCAAGAGAAGCTTTTCCCTCCCAAATTAAGCAATGACAGAAATTGCTCAATCTCATTATCTTTATGTTTTCTTTGAAATGAAAGATTCCAACTAATGAATTCGACAATGAAGGATATAACTTAAGCGATCTTCTAATTTTTGTTAGTGGCAATTCAATAAAGAGAGTTTCAACGTGGGTAGGAACCCAGTGGAAGAATGCCAATGACTCCATTTTTTTCTCATCCGGGTCAGCGGCAAGTTCTAAAACCTTGTGGCCTATCTTTTTTATTTGTGAAATATCGGGGATAAAAATTAAACTGAACAAATGCAGAATTGCTACAATTAACTTGGAACCTTTGATAGTGGAAAGTTTAGCAAATAAGGTTGTTGGTGGTGTAGAATCATGGCCAATGACGTACTTACGGAAACCTTTGGGTGGAAATCTGAATTCCCTCTCTTTTTTAAAACCTGAGTAGACAATCAAATCCAGATTATAGGGTGTGTTTGTCCAAGAGAGGGAGAGTCGCACTTATTTCATCAATACCTCAAAGCATACCTATTTACTTTCTCTTCATTTTAGAGCTACCGGTGAGTATTGCATAACAAATTAGAAAAGGTTTAGAATTTTTTTGTGGGAAGGTTGGGGCAAAGGCAAAATAGATAGTTTAATTAACTGGAGTGTAGTTACAAGACCACAAAATAAGTGTGGATTGGGAATAGGGCATTTAATAAATTAAAATAAATCTTTATTGTGGAAATCGTTATGAAGATTCCCATGTGAGGATGATTCCCTTTGGTGCACCATCATTAGGCATAAATATGGATTGGGTCGGAATGGATGGCATTCCAATAGGGTGGAGAGAAGATCCTTTAGAAGCCCTTGGAAATATCTCTCTCGTGGCACAGATTTCTTCTTAGAATGTGACTAATTGAAAGTAAGTGACGGTTCCTCCATCCGGTTTTGGAAGATTGTTGGTTTGGGAGTCTTCCCTCAGTTCAAGATTTTCTCGAATTTATAACCTATCCCTAGATAAAAATATATTTATTGCATCAATAAGCTTTGTTGGATCCTAACTTTAGGGCCTTTCGGAATCTCTCTTCTCGCAGAAACTTAAATGATATTGAATCGGAGGAATTCATATCTTTGTTGGATCTCATATATTAAATTTATCTTAATAGGGGGGTTAGAAATTATAAAAATTGAATATTGGATATATAGGGTTTTTCACGCAAGTCTTTCCTTATTTGAGTTTTAATCCTTCTAAGAAAATATGGTTGCTGGAATATCCTTTAGGGATCGTTCGGTTCAAGGTTTGGAAGGGAATAGGAATCCTTGATTCCCATAATGGAATCTTGAATTCCCTTTCCATTGGTTGGTTCAAACGGGACTCTCTTTTCCCGATATCTAAAATTATTGTCCCATATCTCGACTGACAAGAATTGAAAAAGAATAACTATCATTTAGCTAAAATAACCTTCTACTTGATTTGAATATGTCTGTGCACGCTCGCTAGTGTGATGACTGTGCACGACTGTGTGTATGGTTGTGAGTGAAAGAGTGTGTCTGTGTGTGTGAGAGAGAGAGAGGGAGGGGGGGGGGGGGGGGGGGGGGTGAGAGACCGAGTGTGTGGTGTGAGTGAGAGAGAGTGTGTCTGTGTGAATGTGTGCGCCCGCGCGCATGAGGGAGAGAGAGAGAGAGAGAGAGAATGAGTGTGTGTGAGAGAGGGTATTTTTATCTCACCACAAAAGTAAGTTAGAATTCCCGAAAATATAGCATTCCCCCCATTTTAGAGGGGAAAGGAGAATTTCAATTTTGTGGAAATTCTAAATTCTAAGTTCCCCCAAATAACATTGTAATTCTAGACAAGGGGTAAATCTAAATTCAGGAATCCTAAATTCGCTTTCCAATCCCCGAACCAAATGAGCCCTAAGGTCAAGGTGTTCACCTGGCTGGTGGCACACGAAAGAGTCGATACGTGTGACTAGATTCTAAAGAGAGGACATCATACACACTTAAACCCTAACTGGTGTTGCCTCTGCAAGAACAGTGAGAAAAATAATCAGCACATTTTCCTCCAACGCTCCTTTGCAATTTTTTTATGGGGAAGCGTTTGATGAGTTCAATGTTGCAGGGGCAAAGATTTTATAAATTATCCTCCAGGAAAGGGAGGGATTGGGTGATTTTGAGAGGGTAAATGGTTTATGGAGTGCAGCAGTGGTGATCTGATGGAACACATGGCTAGAACGAAACAGTAGAACCTTCGAAGAAAAGGAGGAAGCGAGGAATAGGTTTACGAAAGGGCTAGAGTTGCAGCATCGTTTTGGGCATCGGCAACGAAGCAGTTTGAGAATGTCCCACTATATTTGATTTTACTCGCAGCTGGAACAGCGTCATGGGCTAAACGCTTAGCAACATAGACCCTTATATGTAGTTATGTACAGTAGTTGACGTATTTTCCTGTTTTTTCCTTGTTCTACGTTGTATCTAGAGGATCGCTGGTCCACTACCATTTGTCCCTCTTTCATAGTTAATAAAATTTATATGTTACTAATCAAGAAAAATGATGGTTTAATTATATTATAAACATTAAACCATCCCTACCTTTTTGGGCACACTGTTGATAGACATTTGCCGATCTAAAAGTTTCCTCGCCGCAGTTGCATTTTCCGGGGTTCCATAGCTAACTCGCCTGCCTTCATTTTCAAACTGATCAATTGAAAGCTGTCTGACCATACCACCTAAAGCTCCACCAGTCTCTGCAGCTACAACAACCTGTACATGAATAAAAGTATACCTTCATAAATATCTAAACCAAAAATGACTCAATTTAGAACATTCAAGATGAGGATCAAATTCTAATACTGACAGCTCTGTGATGAAGCCGAACTCCAGCTGGTACAGAATCGGCAGATTCTGGTTTAATAAGTGTAGATATCTGTTTCCCACTGGGAGTAGCCTCAGCCCCACGATCCCTGTCTGGCAGTTCAACTTCTCCATTGACTTGTCGTGCTTTAGCAGCAGCCAAGGTTGCACTAATTGCCTCAGCTTCAGCTGCTGATGCCTCAACCAAATACTCTACACCTTTGCTCAGTCTCCTGCATAGTAAAGCAACATCAGTATTTGAATCAACGAACGGTAGAAGTCAGAGAGGGGAGGGGAGGGGGATGAACGAATGAATACCTCCATTCTTCCATCACATTCTATTTATACTAATAAGTTTCAGAAATTACATAAGTACCCTACTTAACTTAAATATAACATAACACAGCATGACTATAACATAAAGTACAAATAAGTCCTCGACGACAAAAGTTAGTTTGAGCTTAACACAAATTACCATAATACCGTCATTAATTAATTACTTAAGAGTTCAATAACTACCCACTATTATCCATAATCAAAATTATACGATAAACTTATACTATATCAAAAATGACATATAAATATATATATATATATATATATACACACACACACAGAGACAGAGACAGAGAGAGAGAGCGTCAGGCTCCTATACATACCAAACGGTACATACCAAAGGTGCATACCGCTAGCGCGGACCCATTTTATAAACGATTTTGAGTTGAGTTTTTTATATGATGTTTAAACATTTCAATAGACCCATATAAAAAAAATAAACTCAAAATAACGTTTTTTGCTATTTTCAAAAAATCGTTTTTTTAGTTGATTTTTTTTATATGGGCCTATTGGAATGTTTAAACATCATATAAAAAAATTCAGCAAAAAAATAATTTTTTTCGTATTTTAAAAAATTAGTATGCACCGTTGGTATGTATCGTTTGGTATGTACAGGAGACTCTCACTATATATATATATATATATATATATATATGCACTTTTATGAAAGGTAAATTACATGGACCTCCCCTACTGTTAGGCATAATTATAGATACTCTCCTCTTGTTTTAAACCTCATTAGTTTAAAAATACACTCATCTCCGTTCTGCTTCCAAAAATTTGCAGACTTAGTACTCATCACTACTCATGTAGCAAGGTAGATGTTACAAACCGAAAAAATAAAAATAAAGACAAGAGGGATGCGAATGTAATATTTTTTTTTTAAAAAGAGAGAGAAGGCGGATGTAGTCATGCCTAACAAGAAGGGAAGTCCATGTAATTTACCCTGCTATGAAGTATATAATTTTTATATCTATATATTGTAATAAAAAATATTTTTTAATATTACACACATGAGTATACCAAAAACTCTAGTATAGTGAAAACAGATAGAATATGTAATAGCTGGCTTACCGGGAACCTTGGAGCAAAGCATTTTCAGTGCTTATATCAGTGTACACATCACCATTCATCGGGGGAGCAACAGGATTTCCCAGCATAACTGAGCCGTCAGGAGCTGTTACAGGAATCGTTTGCCTTGTTCTTTCATCAACAAAACCATACCTTCCCGGAGATCTCCCTGACTGAACGTTGGATGCAGCAGCTGCAGCAGCCGCATGTGAAGCTGCAGATGTCGTTTCAGCAGCAGCCAGATCTTCAGCAACTAGAAGGTCATCAAGCAACACCCCTATGGGAAGGTAAAAAAAAATCGCATTTATTATCCCTCGTTATCAATCAAGATATTGTTTAGCATCCAACATGTTAATAAAAAATTTAACTCAATGCTCCATGGGAGAAGTAATGTTTGAAACATAACCAGAAAAAGAACTGTAAACATTTCCTTACAGAGACTTGAACTCTACAATTATTGGGTAACAAAACGAAATAGAATCCAGTGGACTAGAATATGAAAGCAGGACTCTATCTTCTCAGTTAAATTCATACCAGATCTGCACGTGTACGTCTTTTGATAGGAAAATTATTTACATTATCACTACTTCATACCATCCACTCTGGGATGAAAGTAACAGACGGAAAAAGGAACAAAAAAAGAGCTTTATATATCTACTGAAATGGTACATTTGGTCATCTGCACAGCATTCATTTACCTGATCGAATGCTACAATTATTTTAAAAATCAAGATATTAGATATAACATATGCTACTACTAAAAAGATTTGGTTCTAGTAATGTCCTCCTAATTGGGCATGCGGTTTAGAGTAAACCAAAACCAAAATCAATCCGCAGTATTTGCATTGTTTGGTTCGCTTTATGGAAAGATCAATCCAGTCCTGGGATAGGGTTTTGCCAAAAAAAATTGAACTGGTTCAGTTATGGGTTTAAGAATCAAATCAACTGAACCAATGCAATACATTTACATTACTTTTCCCTCATTTGTTTGCTATATCTTCATTTTGATCTTTCTCCCATTGTTACCGTTCTCTATAAAACCTTTTTTTATCGGAACTACTTAGTGGTATTGCAATTTACTATTTAAAAAATAAAATGGAAGCATGAATAATTTCTTGTACTAACTTGGACTGTTCCAGTATGTATATATTTTGTACTTAAGTGTTGGTTTCTTATAAATAAATAAAGATAAAAATAGAGAACTGTGTTAGATTAGTTTTAACATATTTTTGTGGAACTCATGGTTCAGTCTCATTGTGCACTCAACTGTAGATTTGTGAATTCTTAACATTACTTCCACTAAACTCTGGAACCAAGAACCCAATCTGATCCAACCCTGTTTCATTTCTTTTGGTTTTCTCGCATCATTGGGTCGACTCGGGTAGGGTTCAATATTTTCAGAATTAATAACATCTGTTTATTTTTGCGTTTTTGTTTTTTGTTTTTAGAGTACACCTAACCGTGGGTACCTTGCTTACTCTTGAAAAGTATGTGACATTACTGCTGCATTTTAAACATCAACCTATCTGAGGTGTATATATGCGTTCAAAGGTTCAAATTTTCTCCAATGAGAACTTGATTCATAAAACATCAACCTCACTGAGGTATATATGCGTTCAAAGGCTCAATTTTCTCCAATGAGAACTTGATTCATATAGGTATCAAATGCAGTTCAAAGGCTCAGCTTGCTACATGAGAGAATCAAGAGCGTACGAAGGATGAATGAGATCAGTAAAGGTTCTTAATATTTTTTATAAGTGTTAACAGCTTAAAATATAAATCTAAATACAAAGTGCATCATACGAAATTAGTAGTATCGCTTAACATCTTACCACCACGTAGACCACCATAGATAAATATTAAGTCACCAACTGCAGCAGCAGCATGTCTACAGCGCCTTGTCAGTTCAACTGCAGCATCTCCACCAGCAGCATCAGCACTGTATCGGCCTGTCCTAGGACTAGTAACAACTGATTTCGTATCACACCAAACTCCTGCTGCGGTATCCAAAACTGTACAGAGGATAAACAAAAGAGATCGTGAAAAGCTAATGAAATTGAGCAATTTATGGCAAAAGATTTTTTAGTATGTTAGAATGTCCTCTTTTTTCTTGTTTGGAGAAGAAAGTATTATCAATTGTCCAGATCATTTGGAAATGGACTCAACTTGATCTAGCATTCCCACTCATGTGCGGTAGCCGGTCTTAGGTGGAAAAGCAAACAAATAAAATTGGCTATAACAAGGTACATAAATAAAAACAGAATCGAGTTCAAGGTTCACATATAGAAGGGGGAATCAAATCCAACAAGGTATATCAAATTCTCACGTAGTATATTTATTTAATGTATATTGTTTATTTCTCAGCAAGAAACAAATTCTATTAAATATACAAAATATGGATAGAATGAAGTGAGGAGGAGATGTCCTCATATGTACAAAAGATCAGAAGGAACAAAAGGTAAGTAAAATAATCTGGTCCCAGACCGACCAACAGCCCATACTATCAGCAAACCAGCAAAATACCAATATAAAAACAAGAGAACAAAGAGACGTTCAACTAGTGTATTAAAACTTCAATATCAAGAAACTATACTATTATGCTGCCCACATCACCAAGAATAAAGGGGCCTTTAATCGTTTAATGTAATCAACACCCAAAACTAAAACTTGCTTTAATATCATGAAATTTGAGTCATTGATTTTCAAAATGGACTCTTTAAATTGGGACTGCCTAAAAAGAAAAATGGACTCTTAATTCAGAATGGAGGTAATTATTTATTTTAGATGTTTTATAGTACAATTGTATCTTAGTAAATTTTAATTGCTGGACATAGGTCGTGATAGAATCAGATACCTGTGGACGTTACTTAGTTAGTATACAGTGTGTTTTTATAGAAAGAGAAAATGTCCATGAATATGAGAGAAGCTATATAAAAAAGAACAAGAAGCCTTCCAAAGAAATAGTATAAAAATAGAAGATGAAAACAGAGAGATATGCCCCAAATCCCTCCTTTAAAACAATCAACTGAAAAGACAATTCTGCTCAACTCCCTACCCCCCCCCCCCCAAAAAAAACAAAAAACAAAAAAAAACACCCATCCACATCTGCCCTAATGTGATGGGAATTAGGATTTATTGTTATTTTCCCTTTATTTTTGTCTTTCAATTAATTTCCAAATATGCTTGGGACTAATAGGTCATTTTAGTTATTAGTTATCTTTTTTAGTCCTTTTGGGTATTAGCTTGATTAGCAAGCTAACTTCTCCTATAAATAGGCCCCTTGGCCCTCATTTGTAGTTAACCTTGAATATTGAGAATAGAAAATAGAGAGAGAAAGAGACCCATTTCATTTCTTTTAGTTTAGTAGTAGTAGTTGTTGTTGTTGTGTAATTGTTGTGTAGATAACTTCTTTTTACGCTTCCGAGAGTAGTTTGTTCTTGGATCAACCATGTTCATTGAATATTGGAATTTGAATTGGGCTCATCCGGATGATGCCCGAATTACCCCCAAAAATATGTCCCAAGACCTTGAAACCCTAACCTCAATTCAAGTCGGCGAAGATGGGTTGGCCGCGCCTCGGACTGGCCGGAACAAGGAAGGCGGTATCTCCGGGCCTGCGAGTATTTCAACCGGGTTTTGCCGATCAAACAACATTCCGGCAGAGGCAAACCACCACCAGAAACCTACAGAACCTACAACTGACGCTGAACAGAAGTCACTGAAACTGCCTCCTCCACCGGCGTTACAGCAGCCGTCGTCAAAGCAGGGGTCCGTGCGGCCTCCCAACCTCCTTCCGCAACCAAATCAGCCCGAATTCCCCACTGGTTCTGTCCAGAACTGTAGCCACAAGATCCAACACTGAAATTCAAACCAAGAACCAGCTCCGATTGATGCAAGAACGACCGGAATTTCAAGAAAGCATTTTCCACACCCAAGATTCATTATCTTCTCCTTCCAAACAATTCAAGATCCATCCTATTTCAAACCCCATTCAATTTCAACAAAAAAAATTAAACCCCAAGCCCTCCTTTCCCCATCCTCAAGAAACACTAAAACACACTCCATCTAAAAACCCTAACCCTAATAAACATTCATATTCAATTCCGGCAATCCCCACCCACATCACAAACCCTATAACCAAATTTTCCCACCACCCGGACCTCTTCAACACGCTAATTCCCTACCAATTTTTGAAAATTACAATTCAGCCCCTTAATTTTCTAAAAATTACAAATCGGCCCCAAATCTATCAAGAACCTACGATTTAATCCCTCCCCCGCCCGAAGAATACCTTTCTTCCAAATTACTGTGGGATGGTACCATATACGAGCTCAATATGAATGCATGTGCCGATTTCAGCAAGGTAAATTGCGCCATCATCAAGAAACTCCAAAGTCTTCTAGATTCTTGGGCACCAACGCCGACGGATTCATATCTTTCTCAAAAGCTTCACATCTTCGTGTATAATGCTTACTCCATCGGGAAGTATGAGATGTACCGTCAACACCTAAATAGGTGTCGAGTCGAGTATCTTGAGATAGAAATGGCACGTGAACAATGGGTACGTGCACGAGCGAGACATTTGGTTCAATATTTCGAGTACTTGTCCACCAGTGTACCTCCTACATCCGATGTCATTCCCGCGCACACCGATCATACTATCTCTTCGGTTATACTTCACGAGGATGTCTCTGAGGTTGTTGAGACCCCGACGATGCTTGATAGTGACTACGTATTCCTTCCTTGTGACTTTTTTCCCATATTCGAGGAGGATGGATGGATCACTCACAATCGACAAGGGGATTTGGAGGCCTTTGAGATTGTGGACTTCATTCCGATCTTTTGGATAGAAGATGATGGGTACTTCCTATGTGATTTTTTCGATTTATTTGTTGAAGATGGTTAGGTGACTCACACTCACTATCACGAGGTGGACATATTTGATTTGACAGATTTCTTTCCAATTTTTTGTCACGATGATGAGTTTTGTGACGATGGTTCGATGGTTGTTTCCTTTGAGGTGTATATGTTGCGTGGGGAGATCACGATTGATGTGGGATTTGTGGACCCCTTTTTGGGTTACTTATGAGGAGCGCTCCACGACTCATTTACATGATTTGATGCTACGGAGGCTCATCACGAAGAATTGGGATGACATTTGGCATCAATGGCTCTCTCCGTGTCGATTTTGTGACAGCTCTTCATTTGGACGGATTAGAGGCCACATTCCTATTCATCGGTCATGGCGTAAATTTGTGGTTTCTCTTCGATGATATTTTGCGAGTCGTTATGCGAGACGCTTCAAAGGACGACTTCCCTTTCAAGTCGGGGAGACAGAGTATGATGCCCTAACACACTTTCTTCGCTCGGCACGAGCTCTCTCAAGTAGGGGAGAATGATGGAAATTAGGGTTTATTATTTTCCCTTTATTTTTATCTTTTAATTACTTTCCAAGCATGTTCGGAACTAATATGTTATTTTAGTTATTAGTTACCTTTTTTAGTCATTTTGGGTATTCGATTAACAAGCTAACTTCTCCTATAAATAGGCCCCTTGACCCTCATTTGTACTTAACCTTGAATATTGAGAATAGAGAATAGAGAGAGAGAAACCCATTTCACTTCTTTAGTTTAGTTGTTGTTGTTGTTGTTGTTGTGTAGTGTAATTGTTGTGTAGATAACTTCTTCTTTTTACGCTTCCGCATCCTAGATTTACATCATAATGTCTTCTCCGAAAGGACATACTAATTTCAATCCCGATTTTTTGAGCACTAGCTCAGGGTCTTCAATATCAGTATCATATCTGACCCGGTGATAAACGTAAGACCTGCCCTAATATTCAAATTTTACTGATCTCAAAACTGGAATTCACAATCCACTTCTATAACATATGTAATATCATCCACCACCAACACCACCATGTCCCTCGTGAGAATCCACTTATTTTAAGTCCAGCGTCTCACTTTACTTCCACAAACAACACAAGAGATAGCCTATGCAAAGTACTCAGC
Organism: Sambucus nigra; assembly: GCA_949130495.1. Taxonomy (NCBI): domain Eukaryota; kingdom Viridiplantae; phylum Streptophyta; class Magnoliopsida; order Dipsacales; family Adoxaceae; genus Sambucus; species Sambucus nigra. Next base: position 487,738,066 of record OX422218.1, on the reverse strand, counting down.
CTTGCCCTAGTGCTTCCTCAACTTGTCTAACAACATTTCCTCCTCCAATTAAGAAAAACTATCATAATCCAAACCAAGCAGAACCCATAGAGATTCATATCCATGTCATAAAAGGTTTGATTCCCTCTTGAATTACCCCATGAAACCCTTAATTGATCTGAGCTTTCTCAATTGCAACTCCCCCTAAAATAATTCTGCTTTTGTTGCTATGTTAACAAAAACGTGAAAATTTTATGAATAGAGAGAATATACGAAGCTTTCGCATGCCAACGATAAAGATAGAGGGTAAAGTGGACGAAGGAATGAGACGGACCTCCCTAACTCTACCCCCCACCCCACACACACACTCTCTGGCTTCATGTCTCGATTGGCAACTATCATAACTTAAATATGGAGAAAGATTTAAGTCTTCCCCAACTATATCTCAAGATGCATCTCAAGGATTATCAAGAAAAGCTTACCCCTCAAACAAGTTCGACCTTATGATCAACAAGAAGTCATCTTCAAACTATTTGAATTTTTCCCAATCCCCATCAGGATTGAGGAGGTGGTCAACAGTTGAAACGAAGATCGCACATAAGCTTACAGGTGGTCGTGCTTACAACGATTTAGTGGAAAATCTAACTTAGATTCTCATAGGTGCTGTCTAGTTAGAATACTTAAGCTGAAGCTCCTTGTTAGATAAGTTGGTTCATCGTCTAAAACTTTTGTACCATTTTGTACATTAATATTTCACATTTCGAAAATTTCAAAGAAAGAAAGGAAACAATATTGAAACAAAAAAATAAGGCTAAATAAGTACCCGCAACACTTGATGAGTCCTCCACCATGCGTCCACCACCCAGTGCTCCTCCAGAGACATGGAGCCGAGCATTAACAAAAACCTAGAAATAGAAGAACATGAAATGATTAGTTTCCTGGATATCATAGAGAATCCACAGGAGATAAAAGAAAAAAGAAAACCCACTGCTGCATGTTGATATCTAGGTGATGGTGAGACACCAGGAGCAAGTGCCCATTCCCACCGACCATCTCTATGTTTGGCAAGTCCATATGCACACGCCAGTGGCTACCAAAAATCATACAGAAAAGATCAAACGTGTTAAGCAAAATATGACAGTACAAACGAAGTGTTTTGCTCCAGATATAAACAAGAGATCATTATGAAAAACTATAATATGTTCAAAAAAATTGTATCAAAAACATATGAATACTTTTAAATAGAAGATCTAAGTAAACATTCATGACCAACAAACTGTCACAAAGTCGAGCCCAAGTTTCACCACTAAAAAAATTAACTTAGTACCATTTAGGTACACATAAAAACTACACTATCTATATTTGTATCACAAAAAACCTAACCAGGTAGAAAAAATATCATTCGCTCACCTATGAAGCACGGACTCATTACACGTTTCGACATGCGACACGTGATTCTTCCAAAAACTAGGATACGACATGCGAGGATAAGTATAATATATAATATATATTTAAATATATTTATTAATGAAATGAAACATATTTTTTCAATAAAATACATTATTAGAGCATTCTTAATAAGATATTAAGAAAATGGACCATACAAAACAAAATTCAAATACACTTTAACATTAAAAATCATAAATAAAGCATAATCACCATCACATGTCCCAGCGTGTCCATTGCGTGTCGGAGCGCACACATAATACGTATTTCGACACGACACAGGGCGCGTGGCTTCCGGGAGGGTATATGTGCTTCATAGGCGGACACGCTGGGACATATGATGGTGATTATGCTTTATTTATGATTTTTAATGTTACAGTGTGTTTGAATTTTGTTTTGTATGGTCCATTTTCTTAATTTCATGTTAAGAATGCTCTAATATGGATTTTATTGAAAAAAAAATGTTTCATTTCATTAATATATATATTTAAATATATATTATATATTATACTTATCCTAGCGTGTCGTATCCTAGCTTTCGGAAGAATCACATGTCGCGTGTTGAAACGTGTATTACGAGTCTGTGCTTCATAGGTGTCCAGCGTGTCAGTAACGTGTCGGAGCGTCGAAACACGTATTATGTGCGCGCTCCGACACGTTACCAACATGCTGGGACATGTGATGGTGATTCTGCTTTATTTATGATTTTTAATGTAAAAAACATGTTTCATTTCAGTAACATATATATATACACACTTATCCTAGCGTGTCGTCTCTCTCTCTCTCTCTCTCGCACCCCTAATTGTCAAATCAAGATACATATCGTGTATCGAAAACCCTATGTATCGCGTATCGTGAATTGTATTAGGATACGTATCGTAAGATACAGTACATAAACTAAAAAAAGTTGTAAAAATAACCTTTTACAATCAATTATACAACATATTATGGTTTCAGAGCAATTTTATGACATGATTACATTGTCCGAGAAGTTTGTCGTCCGTGGTAATGTCGCAACATTAAAAAGAAAAGAAATGTAAGAATAAATGGGACAAATTGGACTTTTTTATTCATGGTTCAAAATCTTGATCACGGTCTATAACTCGGATGCCCAATTTTCCAAGGCGATCGTTGTATCGAACAATACACAATGACACGCTATTTCAAGAGTCCAATAATTTCGGGAAAAATATAAATTATTTAAAAATAATAAAATTAATAATGTGGACTTATATAAATAAAAAATCATCATTTAATATGCATAGCATTGATATAGTGAGTATACAAACGCGCACCGGACTAGTTATCTTCTATATTCCATAGTAAATTAACACTAAGTTAGCAAAATAATCTAATAACACATAAAAATTTACATAGAAGATACATAGAAGCCAAACAATCCAACGAAAGTAGCTTAATGAGATTCGCAAAAGTGATAAAAAGATGGGGGGAGGTTTCACACAAGGGGAAAGAAGTAGTGGATTGCATAAGGGAAAAAATTGAGAAAATGATTAGAATTATTTTAGCGTTTTGTTATTTTTTTGATTTTCTGGTCCTCTCAAAAAACTGAGAAAAGAATCGTACAATTGGAAGCCCAAAAGAATTCGGAATTAGAGTTCTTTTGGTTGATGTATTGGCCCAAAAATTTCTGACTCTCTATCGCTATGTGTATCGTAAGATACGCATATCATATCGGGATACAAAACGATACGCTTGGGATACATGACATCCGCGATACAGAGGTATCATTTTTATTTTTTTACTTGAGCATCGTGTATCGTATCGGGATACGTATTTCGCATCATAAGATACTAACAACAGAGTTGAATAGATTTTCCCACCAACTAAAATTTGTTTCCCAAGGAAACCTCTCACTTCTCCCCCCCTCCCTCTCTCTCTCCCTCTCTCCCTCTCAAACTAGCTTCTTTATCAAGTTCCCGTAACCATTGTTACCTTCCCTCACGAAATCTACTATAGGATCTACCTTCTTTCACGAACTTTATTTCAATATGTCGTTTCTGTGTTTATATTATATTTTCTGATTAGTTTTGCAGACTAAATGTATACTCATCTCCCTCTGTTATCAGCTCTGTTTTTTTATTTCCTTTTCTATTTAGTAGATTTTTTTGTTTTGTAGATATAGTAATCTCTCTCACAACTCTGGAGAGAGGATTTCGTGGACCCGATTAGTTTGTAATAATTTTTTTAGATTTATACTTTCAATATAAATTTTCTTACAGATTTGGCTTTTCATGGAGTTTTATCATGCTAAGTTGAGGTTTTTTGCTATGTTTATGTCTTTTTTGCCTTTTGTTACAGATTTGGGTTTTTGTTGAATGTTAATGTTTGAACTTGCAGGGTCACAGTTAACACCACCACCGATTTAAAGTGAACACACAAATTTGGAGGTACTATAATTTATTTTCGTTAGATCTATGTATTTATGCAGCCAGAGAAGTATAACAGTTGGATGTTGTTTTTCTTTGTGAAGTCATGTTCTGTTATTATTATGATTTTTTTTTAGTGTGACTTGGAGTTTATGCTTATTTTTTATGCACTATAACTGTGATTTAGACCCACCATGTCCATTAGTATCAAACGCTCGGAGATGGATAAATGTATATGAAGGCAAAATATTACCCATATAGAATCTTTGTAATTTTCTGTTAAAAAAATTTTAAAAACTTTGATGAATTTCATTATTTTTTAAAATGCCTAATGGCACCAAGAGGAAATTATAGAAATTATTATTTATTTTGTTTTTTTATTATAGATACTATTGGGATTTTATTTATTTACAGTTCTATCATTATATTTGGTTAACTATTGAGGACTTGGACAATATTTGGAACCCTTAACTGGTATGACTTCAGTTAGTACCATGGAGTCGATTGATCATGGCATGATTCAAAAAAATTATAAGTTCTGCATTATAAACTGTATTAATTAATCACTTAAACACTAAATTTATTTTTATTTTATTTTTGCATTTTAAACTTTTACAGAAAAGCTTTTACCCAGGAGTTAAGCTTTTTGAAATTTAATACAGTAGATAAAGTCAAGTTTAAAGGTGATGGTGACTAATCGATTGGGCTTAGGGTACTATAGAAGATATGTATTGTCAAGTCAAAATGATATCTCTAAGCTAGGCATATCTTCTCTTCACTGTTGATCTTTAGATAGAATCTTTAGATAGTTGATCTTTAGATAGAATCTTTTGGTAAGCTATGAATAACTGATTAATATGGCAAATGCATTTATTGATCATGTCTTTTGGACCAAAAAAAAAAAAGATCATGTCTTTTGGGGTGGTTGGATAGAATGAAATAAAGAGTATTAAATAACCTCTAATGGTGTAGGCATGTATATTTTACATATTGTTGAAATTATAAAATAATGGTTGTTTGATTGTCCAAAATTTGTTATTTGATAAACTCCATGAATATGGAGTGCGTTTGGCCAAGGTTGTCAAAATGTGTATTGGAGCCGTGTCGTTTTCTCAAAAAATGTGTATCGTATCGTATCGTAAGATACATTTTGATTTTCAATAATTATATAAACAATTTTATATAAATTAAAATATGTGCTTGTAGTATCTAAAAATAATATAGAAAACACAATAATTATTTAGCAATCTCAGCCTTTTATTTTTCCCTTCACCAACTTGCGTGCAATGATCATACACCAAATCTTTTTGTCTTAGCATTCTATATTAACATTAAAAAAATAAGGAATAAGTAATTTAACCCATTAACTGAAATATAATAATATTCTCAGTAGTCACTATGATCTATTTTCTATTAAACACGATATTTAATAATTTATACAATAATCATAGCCACTAAGACCAATTATACTTATTATATAATTTAATTTCTTATTTTTTGACACTGCCGGTCCCAAGCCCGGAAAAAGGAGGAGGGTTACGTTAGGTAGCTGACAGCCAGCGTAAAACTTTGACAGATCCTTATGAACATGAATCCTATGAATATACGTGCTAATGCTAGGGCATTCCCCTTAAGCGATGCGTTGCGCCTGCCACCGGGTGTCTCGAAAATAGGCAAGGGGTGTCGCATCGGCGCCCGAATGCGACGATAAATACGCAAGGATTACTGCAACAAGCTGAACGTGTACGGGTAAAGAAGCTAGTCCAGGATACTAGACTTAGGTTAGCGACTTGGAACATAGGGACTATGACAGGAAAAGGGATGGAGTTAGTAGATACCATGATAAGAAGAAAAGTTAACATAGCTTGTTTACAAGAAACTAAATGGGTCGGTGAGAAAGCTAGAGAAACTGAAAATACAGGATTTAAATTATATTATACAGGAAAACATAGAAATAAGAATGGAGTTGGAATAATAGTAGATAAAAACTTTAAGGACGATATCGTAACCGTTATTAGGAAAGGTGATAGACTTATACTTGTAAAATTGGTATTAGGTGAAAACATAATTAATATTATTAGTGCTTATGCACCCCAAGTAGGATTAGATGAGCACACTAAAGTACAATTTTGGGAACAAATGGATGAACTAACTCAAGAAATACCCCTAGGTGAGAAAATCTATATAGGTGGAGATTTAATGGTCATGAAGGAGAAGATCGGGTAGGATATGAGATAGTGCATGGAGGGTATGGTTTTGGAGATAGGAACGACGGGGGATAGTCTATCTTAGATTTTGCGATGGCTTATGATTTTGTACTAGTAAATACATGTTTTAAAAAGAGGCTTGAACACTTAATAACTTATAAAAGTGGAACGCATAAGAGCCAAATAGATTTTTTCATTACTAGGAAAGGAGATCGATTAACATGTAAAGATTGTAAGGTTATCCCGGAAGAGAGCTTAACCTCACAACATAGGATAATGGTGTTGGATATAAATATTAAAAATCAATCACGAGTGCGAAAAGTGAAGATTAACCCACGAACTAGGTGATGGAATTTAAAAGGTGAGAAATTAGAACTATTTAAAGATAAAGTATTAAATGAAGCAACATGGAATAGTGAAGAAGAAACTAACATAATGTGGAATAAGATGACCACATGCATTAGGAGAATATCAAAAGAAATTCTTGGAGAATCAAAAGGCAAAGGGCCACAATCTAAAGAAACTTGGTGGTGGAATGAAGAAGTACAGAATATAGTAAAAATTAATAGAGAGTGCTTTAAAACATGGCAAACAAATAGTAATGAAGAGAATTTTGAGAAATATAAATGGGCTAAAAAGGAAGTTAAGAAAGTGGTAAGAGATGCTAAGTTAAAAGCGTATGATGATCTTTATACAAAATTAGGAACACAAGAAGGGGAAAAAAGTATTTATAAGCTTTTGTTAAACTTAGGGATAGGAAAACAAAAGATTTTAATAACGTTAAGTGCATCAAAAGTGATGATTCGAGAGTCCTAGTGAAAGATGATGAAATTATGGAAAGATGAAAAAACTATTTTGAGAGGTTATTAAATGGAGATAATGGGAGTAGATTAGATATGGAGGAACTTAGGGAGACTCAAGAAAATATATTTTTTCGTAGAATTAGGACAACAGAGGTCAGGATTGCTCTAAAAAAGATGAAAACAGGAAAGGTTTTAGGATCAGATGGTATCCCTATTGAGGTTTGGAAGTGCTTAGGGGGGGATGGAGTATCATGGCTTACAAAATTATTTAATAGAATTTCAATGACTAATAGGATGCCCGATGAATGGAGAAAAAGTATTTTAGTACCTATTTATAAAAATAAAGGGGACATACAAAGTTGTTCAAATTATCGTGGTATTAAGTTAATGAGTCATACAATGAAACTTTGAGAGAGAGTGATTGAATATAGATTGAGATTGAAGACAACAGTATCTGAGAATCAATTTGGGTTTATGGCTGGGAGGTCAACAATGGAAGCAATCTATTTATTGAGGAGATTAATGGAGAGGTATAGGGAGAAAAAGAAGGATCTTCATATGATTTTTATAGATTTGGAGAAGGCGTATGATAGGATATCCAGAGATATAATATGGTGGGTTCTACATAAAAGAGGAGTGACTCGCAGATATATTTATGTGATCAAGAATATGTATGATGGTGCGATGACTACAGTAAGAACATCATCCGGAGAAAGTAGTGAATTTTCAATTACGGTAGGGCTACACCAAGGTTCAGCATTAAGTCCTTATCTCTTTGCTCTTGTTATGGATGAGTTGACTGGACAAATACAAGATGAGGTGCCATGGTGTATGCTATTTGCAGATGATATTGTTTTAGTGGATGAGATTAAGATGGGGATTAATGCTAGGTTAGAATTGTGGAGAGAAACTTTAGAAACAAGAGGATTTAAAATAAGCAGAACTAAAACAGAATATGTGGAGTGTAATTTTAGTAGTAATAGGAGGACAAATGGAGATGTGGTGAAATTGGAGGATCACGAAATACCTAGTTATTTAGGATCGATTATACAAAAAGATGGAGATATTAGTGATGATGTTACGCATAGGATTAGAGCAGGCTGGGTTAAGTGGAGAAGTGCTACCGGCGTCTTGTGTGATAGGCGTATACCTTTGAAGTTAAAAGGAAAATTTTATAGGATGGCCATTAGACCTGCCATGTTATATGGGACAAAGTGTTGGGCAACCAAGAAACAAAATGTGCAGAAAATAAGTGTGGAGGAGATGTGAATGCTAAGATGGATTTGTGGTAAAACTCGAAAGAATAAAATTAAAAATGAACAAATTCGTGAAACGGTAAAAGTAGCTCCTATGGAAGATAAATTGAGAGAAAATCGACTTAGATGGTTTGGACACGTCAAGCGTAGACCAATGGATGCTCCAGTGAGGAAGAGTGATTTAGTTAGTATTGATGGTAACACAAGGGGTAGAGGTAGGCCTAAATTAACTTGGTGGGATATTATAACATAGAACATGATATCATGTGGTTTAACCGAAGATATTGCACTGGACAGAATGGAATGGAAAAATAGGATTCATGTAGCCGACCCCAAATAATTGGGAAAAGGCTTTGTTGAGTTGAGTTGAGTATATAATAATATAGTGACTTTGCACAGGACACTAGCCCACACATAAATAAATAAATTTGTTGGAAAGAAGAAACAAAGGATGAAAATAATAAATGAAAAAAAGAGAGGAGGATCAATGGAAATCAAACCTCACCTAAATCGAAGAAGAAGAAGAAATAGAGAGGAGTATGTGATTTGATTCATAATTAGAAACCCTAGTAAAGCTGTAATGGTTTGTAAGTTCTTCTCCTTGTTTTTTAAAATCCTCGTAACTTTGCTAAACCAAATCCCAAGTCCCAAATCCCTTTTACAAATTCCCTCAACTTATTCTATTTTTTTTTTGGTTAAAAAAGCAAAGTGTCGTCGTTTAGCTGAAAAACAAAAAGGGTATGTATCGACGATACAATACGATACATCCGATACATATGTATAGACTGATACTTACTTATTTATCGCCGATACTTACAAAAAACGATACATTCACCGATACAACACGTTTTGCCCCCGATACGACACGATACGTCCGATACGTATCGTGTATCGGCCGATATTGACAACAGTGCGTTTGGCATATTTTTATGTTCAATTTTTTCATGTTTTATTATGCTTTGCTACACAATTACTTGTGGTTTTAAATTATTCTTAGTTGATGGTCAAAAAAAAATTATTCTTAGTTGGTTGTTAATCTTTGTTTATATGGAAATAGTTGAGTAAACTAAAATTCTTTGTTTTCGCACGTGTTTTTTTTGGTTAAAGAAGTTATGTATTAATGGTACGTATTAAAAGAATGTGTTAAATTTACTGAAAAAATCTCTTAGAATAAATGTTCTTAAATGTTCTGGTTTTGCAGACACTTCTATTGTCCAGGCCAAAGTTGAAGCATGACTGCTCTTTCCCAGTTTCACAGTTGTATGGTATATGTGCGAACAAAAGGCTGTCTGAAATTTCTACTTTTATTTGGGGAATAGTGGTATTTTGGATGGTTTTGTAATTTTACAAAGGACTTTCTTTGTATCCTAAATAATAAATACTAATTGCTAACGGATTGATACCCCCTTGATCCTTCATGTTGTTGTTGTAATATTATTGGTGCAGCCATACTATGGTTACGAGTATACTTTAATGTCAGACTTTAGATCCAAAATATTTTAGCACCATGGGTCGAGGCTGGTACTTTATGTAGGCCTTTAATCTTTAATTGATATCACTTGGTTATAACCAATGCATCTCTCTTTACAAAGAAACAATGTAGAACATATTCAATTCTTTCCTTTAGGAAAGAATTGCTATTTTTTTTCCTGTTTTAAGTTTGTTTGAAAAGGGACAATTTTTGGTCCAATTTCTTTATGTACATAATAAATTAAACTCACTTTTTACAATTCACCTTTCTACTCTACCCCTCATACGAGGTTGAATATTTTCTTTCCTAAACACAATTTTTATTGTGATTGGGTCCAAAAAGTGGGGGATAAATTTTTAATAAAAAAATAAACATGGGCATAGAAGATAATATTGTCAATTACTTTTTGGCACCAATTTTGTCCAATGCGTAACTATATTTGATTCTCCTATGCATTGTAAATGTTTAATTTGTCATGAACCCATAATTTTTTAAAGATGATGTGCAATTAGTATGAAAAATATGTGTGGTTTGTATCAAGTTCAATTTGTGGTAAATATGCAAGTAGTTGCACAAACAAATTGTAGTCGAGCAATATGTACATAATGTAGGTTTAATTTTTGCCGCAGTGGCATAGGCACAGTTACTTTTATGTTTCACCCTGCCATTGGCACGAGCATACCCTAGTGTGTGTATATATATATATATAAAGTAAGGCAATTTTTCTTACATAAAAAATATTTCTCCATCTAAGTATAAAATATAAGAGTACACAAGGGCTCGTCCAAAAAGAGTTCCTACAAAATATGGAAGCTCGATAAACCATCAAACATTGACAGACAACCCAATCATAAATACAACAATGTCAAACTGATAATTTACAAGAAATAAAAACAACCAAGACAAAAATCCTACAACGGAAACAAAGACATGAAAGTCTTTCAAAAGATGCAGCTTCTGGCTCCCTGTAAGCGGAGCTAATTACTAGTTTTAAAAGGAAACAATTTTTAGAACCTACTGAACCACAAAGTCAAGCATTTGTCTCCAGACATTGTGCAAACTAAGATATATTAACTCACCACACTGTTTGCATCCCTCCCTCCACAAAGAAGAAGAAGACCATCGGAGCGTGCACTTGCAGTAGCATACCTACTCAGAGTCACATAAGTAAATGAGAGATCAACTAGACAATAACTTACACTAAATTATAAGCTCCGTACAAACTAATAACTGGAGGCAATAAAGACCAAATGGAAAGAACTACGCTCAATGTTCAGTCTATATGTGGATTGAAACCTGATTTCAATTAGATTTGACATATAACATCAATTACCCAGAAGAGGTAGAATAGCTCAGAAATCTAATATTAGCATGAGACTCGATGCGCTTGGATACGTGCGTTTACTTAATAAACACCACTACAATGCAGAACAAACTATTAACTAGTAATCATTTCAATCTACCAAATCATGAAAGATTTGGGCACATGTTATCAAACAAGCAGCAGCTGCTGTTAAATCTCAGTTGGAGCTCGGTCACACAGAGGTGAAGAGTGTTTTTTCTCCTACTTTTCAGAAGTAACATATACCTGCAAGAATATAAAGAAATAATACATGCATTATCAACAACCAGAAAAAACATAAAACACTGATATTGTAACATAACAGTCCGGAAAACTTGAGTTAGTGAACTTCCCCATGTGCTAGTTAAACCTTGTAGCATTCTAGAAACTGGGCAATAAGGTAATCTATGGTCCAGCAGCACAATGTGTACGAATGGCAACGCTAATAAAGAGAGAATGGAATCACAATCGAACCAAATAGAACATCACAAAGGAGCTTGAGTGTTTGTGGTAGACAAATTTTTGTGCACCGTAGAAGAACCAAGTATAGGGAATTGTGACCCAAGGAATAGTGAGGAGAAATTTCCTAACTCAGGATAAGTATATCAAAGGCCTCTTGCAGAATTTGACTAATCACCAGGGATACAATTAGACCCTCCACTCCACACACAAAAGTAGACACTATAGGAGGTTATCCCAATAGAATTCGAACTCATTGACCTATAAGTTGTCTGGTAAGAGCCCGTGTCACCACAAGGCTAACCCCTTGGGCTGATTTCATCTTCTTTTTAATTAACCATAAGTTTATATGCATTATAACAGTAAAAAGAAGCGTTTCAACTGTAGAACTTCTTGCTACACAACTTAAGTAGTATATGGCAATAAGCACATGTGATACACAATGTATCATCAGATAAATAAATTTTGTAAAGTACAAATGGGGTTCCAGTTACACCTTTACTAGAGACCATAGAGATCTTGGAAGAGGTTAACTTGTAATCCAATTAGTTACTAGACTCCATTCAAAGAAAAAAACATTTCTAGGCTTCTATGAAAAAGGCCCTCTAATGATATTCAGTTAATGGAGTTTATTTGCATTTCCAAGTAGACCATAAGTTGAAAAGTAGCCCACCTAATAATCATATATTTAGATGGAGTTCCAAATTTTTTTTATTTGAAAATATGTGGTTAGAGCACAAAGATTTTAGAGGTTTATTTAAAAGATTGGTGGGAGGGACGTGAAGTTCAAGGGAAGGGGGGGTAATTTTCACGAAGAGATTGGATATTTTGAAACAAAGGATTGAGTTTTGGAATTAAGAAGATTTTTGCTGACATTACATAGGAAAGGGGGGGTATTTGATAAGTATGAAACCATTGATGATTAGAAAAGTTGGGGGTGGTGCTTCCTAGAGAGGATATTCTTGGAATCAAAAAGTGAGATTACAAGGAGCAAGGAAGGTAGACCAATAAGTTGATGTGCAAATTGCTGACCAATGAAGGGTCGATTTTTCACAGGTAAGAGGATATTGTGACAGAAGTGAACTTTTTGAGAATCTTTATACTTACAAGGAGGGAGTAAAATTTGGACACGAGTTAGAACGGAACCCCATTGATGAAGATAAGATATAGTGTCTTGAAAGAATGTTTGATGGGTGGAGTTTTTATTTGCTTTCAATGACGGCGAGGGAGAAGGCACCGAGGACGGATGGGTTTACCATGGCACCCGTAAAAAATTGTTGGGATTTTGTGGCAGAGGATATTTTTATAGTCTTCCAGGATTCTATGAAAATGGGAGTGGTTGATGCAAGAACAAATGCCCCTTATATTTGCCCCATTAAAACTAAAGGGCTGCCTTGTTACTAGTTCGAATAAACTTCTGTGGCTTAAAAGAAGTTTTGAAAGATACCATCAATGGCACACAAGAGCCTTTGTGAAGGGTGGACAAATACTAGGGAGTTTTTTGATAGCTAATGAGTTGATGGAGTATAAGAGTAGGAAAAAGGGAGTTTGATCTTTTGATCATGTGAGGTGAGATTTCTTGAGTATGTTTTGAAAAGGAAGGGTTTTTATGATCAGTGGAGGGATTGGATTCGAGGTTGTTTGTCATCAACAAAATTTCCAATTATGGTTAATGAAAGTTTAAGGGAAAGTAGAGGCATTAGGAGAGGAAATTGTTCATCTCTTTTCCTTCCTTTTGTGCTTGTTGCAGATCTCCAATACCAATTAATGAGGAGAGATTCTGATGGGAACGTGATAAAAAGACTTCGAGGCAAGTAAAAATAGGATGCGGATCTTGCGCTTGTAATTTGCGGACAGCACAATTTTCTCCTAATCCGGAAATTAAAACAAGTTATATAAGTTAAAAGGGGTGGTGAATCTTTTTGGTAGGATTTCTTGCCTCAAAATCAAAATGGTTAAAAGATTTTTGTCGTAGTCAATGTTTAAAAAGGCGCTCGAGGCGAGGCGCTGAAAAAAAGCGGGCTGAATTTTAGGCTTACGCCTCGATGCGCCTCACACCTCGCCTCGCGCCTTTATGCTGAGGCGCGGGAAAAAAAAACTATTTTTCTTCTTTCATCACAAAGTCTGTTTTTTTAAAGGTTAAAGTTCTTTCATTTTTCTAAAATTGCCTTAACTTAAAAAAAATGTTGTTTTAATCTACTAACTCTTATTCTTTTTTTATTTTAGTTTAGTTTTAAAATTGCACTTAATTTTGTTTTTCTTTACTAATTTGTTTGAAACTATATTTTGTTATAAATATATAGTTTGTTTGAAATAAATGTACTAAATTAACTTCAATATGACTTTTTTTTAAAAGGTTTATGTTTTTTTTATTTTCAACTTAGATTAATATGTTTTCTTTAACTTATACTAATATATTTTAAAGGTTGCTGTTTTTTTTAATAAACTTAGGTTGATATGTTTTATTATTTTTTTAATAAAGTTACTATTTTTTTAATCTTAGCTTGAAAATCAATGTTTTTTTAATAAATTTGCTTGTTAAGTTCCATTGATTAATTTATTGTCATATTATAAAAATAACCAATATGAGAATGAAGCTAAAAAAATGATTTTGCCAGTACGATTTTGCATTGATTAATTTTTTATCATATTGTAAAATAACCAATATGTTAAAATTGATTTTCTTTTTCTAAAAAGTTAACTCAGGGGGGACAAAAAAATGTCAAACTATGTGAGAAAACCCTCAAGGATGTTTTTTTTGTAGTTTTATTTTATATTTCTTTGTTATTTTATTTTTATGGTTTTATTAGTATTTTTTAAATATTATTTTGCTCTTTTTTTTTTCTTTTCGATGAGGCTTACGCCTCACCTTTCGCCTTTTTAAACATTGGTCGTCGTACCCAGTGCAGAAAGCTAAAAGTCTTTTCATGGGGATTAATTATGAGGTTAATGCGTTTAGTTTAGCAAGTTAAATAGGATGTGAAAAAGGTCCGTGGCCCCTTGATTACTTGGGTTTGGGTATGCCAGTATAAATCCTTGTGGGGAGCGGGATTGGTCACCGGTGGTAGAAAAGTGGATAAAAGACTTGATGGGTAGTTGAGGGGATGATTGTTTAGGGTGCAGATACTTCTAATCGGTGTGTCTAACAAAATTGAAAAACTAATTAGAATTTTATCTAGGAAGGTAATGCAAAGGGTAAAAAAGAATACTTTGCAAAACCAAATATTGTGCAAGAGTAAGAGAAAAAAGGGTTGAGTTTCGATAATTTAATTAGAAGGAATTTGGCTCTTAATGGTAGGCGGTATGGAGGTTTTCTCTAGAAAAAAGGTTTTTTTGGAGTTTAATTATTGGAAGCAAGTATGTTGTTAATGAAAACTGATAGGATTCATAAGTGTTGGTGGAAGATCCTATCACCCTAAAGTTTCTCTTAAAGCTCAAAGCTCCATTTTTATTGTGGTTTCATGAAATACTATGAGTACCCAATGAATTTCTCCTTTTAGAAGAAATCTTGGGAATAGGGTGACTTATTCTCCTTTTTTGGGGTGTGGGCAGGGGTGGGGCAGCAAGATCTAGTTTTAGGGAGCCTTGTGGGCATTGGTCCCGATATCCATTTATGTTTTTGTTTATTTTATTTTCATGTCTTATTACGTTACTCTCTTTTAGTTGCTATATTAGGTTGAAGGACGACGTTTCCTTCACAAGTATTTAATGTGACCTCATTAGCCATTTTACATTTTAAGGTTACCTTGGCTGGCAAAATACATCTACCTATAAATAAGGCCATTGGTCATTCATTGTAATCACTTTAGTCTTGGAAATCACTTTAATCTTAAAGAGAGAAAAAATTATGTTATGATTAAAATGCTTCCACTTGTACCAAATTTGGTTAGAGTGACGTTGCTCCTTAGGTGGACACCAAAGTTATTGCAGAGACATGGAGAAGGCGCAGAGGAACTGACGAACACCCCCTAACTGTTAAGTTGCACCACCCCCAGTGAGTATAGAATGGAGCTATCTAAAAGCTTTGCGCCGTCGTCGACGATGTTTCCCGTCGATTGGCCTTGAGCGAGGCCTCTATGGTGTGGCCCACGTGCCCATTAAGCCTGACAACCATCTTCCTTTTGCTCCGATAACTCCAATTAACCTTCCAAATGTATTGACCATTCAGGTGTACAAAGAGTTACTTAGGACTGCCTCAAGTATTCCATTGGAAATTTTTTCAATATTTTCATCAAGAATGACTGGACAACTCTTACGCAGTTCCGAGATTTAAAAAAAAATTTACATCAATGACTTACTTACCATCTTTAGGTTAAAAGAGATTGGAATGTGTATCTAAGATCTCTTTGATATCATTTTGGAGACGGGATGGGTGAGGTAAATTCATATTTTTTTTTATTTCTTGGTTTCTTCCTACTTCTTGGAAATGATGATAATTTTTCAACGGTCAGCTTTGTTACTAGCGATTGGTTTGTTATCTTGGGTTAGCGTGGTTGCTTTTGAGCAAGTGGACCCATTTTAGGACAAGTTTAAGGAATGTTAGGAGGTCGACTTGCAGCACCTGGCCTTGAGGGTGGTTGCTCTTCATGGAAGACTCGGACCGCATTAGCATCGTTGACTTCCTCGAGGTGTGGGTGTATTAATTTTCATTATGGCAAACTTCGGTGCCGAGTACTTGTTCATCGGTCATAGTTGGGATTTTTATTACTCGGCTTCACTTTTTTGCTGACCGATATGTCGATGCTTCTACGGACGTCTCCCTTTTCTCAATTAGAGAACGGCGAAGTTCGTATGATTCCATTGCTCACCTCTCCCGCTTTCACGCTTGTGAGCAAGTTTTTCTCAGTTGGGGAGTGCAACATGTACGAGGACTTTATTTGTATTTTTAGTTTCGTGTCATATTAGGCTATTGCTCTCTTTTAGTTTCTATATTACTAAATGTTACATTTCCTTGAAATGTATTTAGTGTACCCTTGTTAGTCATTTTATATTCGAGTCATTTTATATTCTAGGGTTATCTTGGCTAGCAAGATACTTCTACCTATAAATAAGGCCATTGGCCATTCATTGCAATCACTTTACTCTTGGAGGTAATGGATGAGAGAGAAAAGCCTTTTATTTCTTTATTTTGCTGTGATTAAAATGCTTTCACTTACATCACTGGTAGTTGGGGACTCTCCTATGCGTTCTTTTGCACCTTTCGAAATTTCTCTGCTCCACTTTTAATCATGTCTAATGGAACTCTAACCGTACACACTCAATAAATTTGTCTTTTACAAGAAATCTTATTTCTTTTGTATAGGGAGTTTAATAAATTTGTTTTTGGTGAAGAGCCAAGAAAAGAAAATTAAACAAACTAAAATTGACTAAAAAGATCTAAAGTGGAGCAATTCTCAAAAAAATATTCAATGTCAAAGATCGATAACAGCAGCAACAACAATAATGATGATTATAATAATAAGGTTCCCTCTAAAAATAAAAATTACGACTTATTGATAATAAAAATAAATTACCAATTCTATCAAAACTAGACCACCTAATTAACATAACTAAAACAACCTAATAAATATTTTTTTATTGGTGGAGTAGTCGAATATTGACAAAAATACATTATTATAGTACTAAAAGAAGCCGACAAGGGTTCTAAAGTGCCCTTACGATTTGAAGTAGTGAACCAACTAAGCATACCCTCATCGTATCGCGTACCGACTAAACCCAAGTACCCCGTACCACGTACTGGAGCGACCCGCGATCCATGGTATCATCTTCAATTAATTAATCATTTAATATATGTAGTAGATTAATAATTGCGCACCAAAAAAATATTATAAATATAATTTATTGATTAGCATGAACATATAATCAAGATACAAATATATATATACAAATACATAATATTAGCATATATTAATTATGATATTAATCAGTATATTAATTTATTTAAATCAATAAATATATTCATGCATCATCATCAAGTAATTAATTATTTAGATTATATTGATTAATTATTTTCAACAAAAAAACTATATGAAAATATATTTATCAATTACATAATCAAATTGGTACATATATATCTATATTTATTCAATGCACAAATTGAATAAATGTAAAGGAATGTCCAAAAACTAATTTATTTAGTAGCATATATATAAAAAAATTGAGACAGATATATCTTCAGAGTGTGCATATATATAAAATAAAATAACCAAAAAACAGAGTTCATTATAGAATTTTAAAAGATTTTTATGTGTCTCAATGAGGCGAATCGTTGAGGGGTAAGCCTCGAGGCGCATTGAAGCGTAAGCCTCTTTTTGGCCTTTGAGGCTTAAGCCTCAAGGCGATTTGTCGTCGGCCTCCCCCTCGCCTCGAGTATTTTTTACCCATTGCATTGATCATGTTTTGTTTCATTGTTCCTTCACTAGTTTCTTTTGGGTAATGTGCTAAACATATTCGGAATAATGTTTGTGTTCCTTGTAAGCTAAACAAACTTGCATCGAATAGAATGGGGGCTTAATAATATATAAAATAAATAAGAGAAAACCAAGATGTGCAACATTTGGTTAGAGAGAGTCATTTTTTTAGGACATGTTAGTAGAAAAGGAAGAGCTACAATTGAGTATTAGAATTGTGGCGTTTTTGTGGGCATCTATTTACAAGGCTTTTATAATGCCCCAATCTAGATTTGGGTCACCAATTGGGCTAACCGGCACCAACATCGGAGCGTTAAGGAAATATAACTTTTTTGAAAAGCTTTAGCCGGTTTATTAAAAAAAACAATTTATCCCCCAATTTCTATTTAGCTTTACTTAGAGAACGTGACCACTTATATGCAATTAAGGTCCAATTAGTTTACTTATAAAAGGGCTTTGATGAACAATTTGATAACATCGGTAGAAGCAATTAAATTAGGAAATAAGTTATTACATTTCTATTGCATTGTTTTCCACAAGTCTGTATAGAATTAAAGACAGTAACTTTAATTAAAATAGCGCTAACAATGCCCGGTATCACAGAGCTTCAATGACCAACATGTTTATCCTTGCCTTTCTCCGCGTCATTTTATGGCGGTGGCACTTCATCGCCGCCAAAGATAGCTATGGGTTCCTACTTAAAGCATCGGCCACAATGTTTACCTTTCCCTGGTGGTAGGGGGAAGATGAATTGAAGGCTCTTGGGTTTGAATGCACCGTCTCTGCATCTCTCTGAGAGAAGAAGTATTGAAGGCTCTTGTGGTTTGAATCTCAACCCGTTTGTCATACAAATAGTACCTCGATATCTTCAGTGCAAAGACAGTGGTTGCAAGCTCTAGGTCATGAATCGGATAGTTGATCAGTTGTCTTGACGCATACGATACTAGCTACCCTTCCTACATCAACACTGTACCCAAACCAACTCCCGATACATCACAATGTATTGCGTATCCCTTTTCTCTTTCTGGGCGGATGGGAGGATGAGAACTGGCGATGAAGTCGATCTTGAGTTCAATTCCTGAAATGTTGCCTTCACGCCTATCAGCCCACTCAAAGCGAACATCCTTTTGAGTTAACCTCTTGAGGTTAGAAGCAATTCGCGAGAAATCCTAGACAAAGCTCCTATAATATTCATTTAAGGACTTATTTGTTGACAAGGATAACGACGTTAGGTTCCGTGGAAAGTTGGTGGTCCTTAGCATTGATGGGCTCAGGGAAGAAGGGGAAGAAATTATGGTTGAGGCACACCAGTCTCGTTTCAGCATTCATCCGGGCAGGGATTTGTGCAAACTACCGGTGGTCAGGGATGAAGAATGGCGTTGCAGTCTTTGTGGACAAGTGCCTCACGTGATAGCGGGTTAAGACCGAGCATCAGAAGACAGCAAGATTATTGCAACCACTGACGGTAGCTCGATAGAGGTGGGAGCACATCACTATAAATTTTGTCATGGCTTTGCTTAGAACTCGAGCAAGGCATGATGCGATGTAGGTTGTGGTTGACCGACTCACTAAGTCAGTTCACTTTCTTCCGATCAATCTCACAGATAGTGTAGCCAAGCTTGCCATGCTCTATATTTAGGAGATTATAAAGCTGCATCATGTAGCTTTATCAATTATTTCGGACAGGGATCCTCGATTTGTATCTAAATTTTGGAGAAGATTCCACCATGAGCAAGAGCTGGGCACAAATCTGAACCTCTGGATAGCCTATCATCCTCATACGGATGGGCAATCCAAAAGGACTATTCAGATACTTGAAGACATGTTGCGGGCATGCGCGCTAAATTTTCGAGGTAGTTGGGCAGACCGACTACCACTGGCGGAGTTTGCCTACAATAATAATTTCCAAGCAAGTATTGGGATGGCACCATTTGAGTCTTTGAATGGATGGCCTTGTCGTTCACCGATCTCGGCAGAGATCGGTGAAAAGGATATCTCGGGATCGGAGATGAATGAGAAGACTACTAAGAAGATTTAGGTCATACGAGCTAGATTTGAGACTGCTCGTAGCACAGTTACAAGAATCACTACATCCTGCTACGTACCGCGATTCGAGGTCGCACGAACCTCCGAATATACAAAAATGGCGTTCCCAAATTTAACGATCATTGTTTTAGTTTGTATTAAGTGTAGACCAATGGATGCCCCCGTAAGAAAAGAGTGATTTAATTAGTATTGATGGTAATGCAAGGAGTAAAGATAGGCCTAAATTGACTTAATAGAATATTATAAAAAATGACATGATGTCATGCGGTTTAACCACAGATATTGCACTGCACATATTGGAATTTAAAAAAAGGATTCATGTAGCCGACCCCAATAAATTGAAAAACTGCTATTTTGAGTTGAGCGAGTTGCTTTAGTTTTTATTAGTTAAAGCAACTTTTGACTTCAATAATATAATAAATGGGAAGAAAAAAACTTCTCAGCTAATATATATGCATAATTCATAATATATATCTTATTAATATATCATAGGACATCGAGATTATCCACTACAAACATCCTTATGAACTTTTTTATATTGGTGGAGACTTTATCTTTAGAAAATCCATGATTATAATTTATAATACTAAAAGAAACCATTAATTCCCCTTAGGATTTAAAGTAAGGAACAAACTAAGAGTACCCCCACCGTACCGCGTACCGGCTGAAGCAACATACCCCGTACCCGTACTCGTACCACGTACCAGAGCAACCCACGATCCAGGTAACTTTGGTTCAAAGTTGTCAGAAGAATTATCTCGACATTTGTCATAAAGACTTGCAGTTTGATGTGGGTGATCACGTATTTCTCAAGGTCAAACCTCGACCATGAGTGACACGGTTTGGCAAAAAGGGTACGTTGGCACCTAGGTATCTTGAAAAAGATTGGTCGAGTGTCATACCGTTTGGCATTACCACCACAGCTACCCATGTGCATAATATTTTCCCTGCATTGATGATGAGAAAGTATATCCCGAATCCATCCCACAAGATCAGCTTAGATCATCTTGATCTCCAGGAAGATGTCTCATACGAGACCAGACCATTGGCAATAATGGATTGCAAGCAACAGGTACTTCGTAAGAAACGATTCCTCTCATCAAAGTCGTCTGTGATAGCAATATGGGGTTGAAGAGACTTGGGAGTTAAGGAATCAGCAATGAGGAAACAGCATCCTGAGTTATGTACTTAAGTTTAGTCATGATGAAATTTCGGGGACGCAATCTCCTAAGGAGGGGAGAATGTAATACCCCGAACCTTTGACTTAATATTATGTGGTTTAATTTGGTATTTTTCACATAAAATTGTGTGAAGTAAATATTTGCTTGGGTTTGCATGGGCATTATGAGCTTAATATATGCGTTGCATGGACAAGCATGACATTTGTATGGTATTTGCATGGAGTCGCATGCAAAAAGAATATAAAGATTTTATGTGGGATTTACGTTAATTATGGTTTATGAATACGATTAATGTGCACAAGTTAGAAATATGTTTTACAAGGTGTCGCAAATAAAATGTTGCAACTTAAAGGGGGCATATCTATAAAAGTAAAGGAAAATATTTTGGGAACAAGAAATTATGTTGTGGAAAAATGATTTGAGTATACTTCCACAAGTATTTATGTCGATTTATAAATTATTAACTATATATGGTTTTGTATATATACTATAGTTACATATTTATGCGAATGCTAAGAGGATCTAATCCCACTTTGGATTTATACTATTCACTAGAAGCTATAAATAGGAAGTTTGGGGATATTAGGTAAATAAGGTTGGTGTTTGATATATATAAAAGAATAAGTAAACTACTCATTTGGCCCACAAACTATCACAATTGTTTCAAAATGGCTCCTAAACTGTCAAAAGTGTCAATTAAGCCCTCAAATAATGATGAGAACGGTTTTAACAAAGCCCTTCTGTTAGTTTCCACCGTTAACTATGTCAGAAAATTGATTTTAGAGGGGAAAAAAGTTCTTGTAATATAAGTATAATATATTTAAAAAACAGAAAAATAAAAAATGAAAAATAAAATAAACAAATAAATATTGAAAACCCATT
Source organism: Sambucus nigra (assembly GCA_949130495.1). Lineage (NCBI taxonomy): Eukaryota > Viridiplantae > Streptophyta > Magnoliopsida > Dipsacales > Adoxaceae > Sambucus > Sambucus nigra. Next base: position 487,716,197 of record OX422218.1, on the reverse strand, counting down.
ATTAACTCTTCTTCATCATTAATACTTCGACCATACCCCCTCCCCCCACCCACATCGGCGCCCCCACACACCTCCCCACGACCACCACCACCACTCCCTCTCCGACAACCCACCCACACCTACTTGTTGTGAAAACCATCCCTCCCAAACACAGCTGCAAATCTCCACACATGCAGTTGCCACCACCTACAAATCTCCAACTCAAAATCAAAACTACCTCTGAATCGCCAAACCCCACCCAAAATTTAAACCACCACCTGCAGATGTTGAATCGCAATACCGAATCAGACAAAATACACGAAAAGTTGTTTTTGCCGGAGATCGTTTTTTTCTGGTCGAAGATTGTTTCTTTTTGTGTGGAGGTATTGGTGGGTTTTTAGTTTTGACCAGAAATCTTTTTTGGGGGGTGGAGGTATTGGTACGTTTTTAGTTTTGATGGGAGGTGTGGATGTGTGTTGTGATGGTTCAAAGTCAAGGCCGATACCGCGACGATATGGCCGAGTTGACTAGGTATCGGTACCCACCGATCCGATTCCGAGTTACGAGTTGACTTTTCAATTATTGATGTGAATCGACCCTATATCGGTAATTTATCGGTAGTATCGGTGATATAGCGGTATAATCGGCCCATATCGACGATGTCGCAGTAGAATCGGCCCATATCGGCGATATCGCGATAGAATCAACCCATATTGGCGATATCACAATAGTATCGACCCATATCGGTGATATATCGGCCGAGATGGTACAAGTTATTAAGAATCAATCTCTCTCTCCAGTATTGTATTGGTAAGCGTGGTTTTTTTTTTTTGGGGGGGGGGGGAGGGTACGAAATGCTAATTGTTTTTTTAATTTAGTGTGTTGTTTGTGTGGGTTATTTGGTCATCATGTGGGTTTAATTTAGTGCGTTATATATGTGCCAGTTTTTTTTTTAAATGCAAATGATCCAAATCTTATTTGTTATTATTTTTTATAATAATGTTCCCAATGTTATATTTATAAAAAAAAAACGTAAGTGTTATTCTTTTACAAACAAATATACAACTGCAATTATTGTAAAAATAATATTTGTATCCTCTAAACATTTGTAAAAATAATATTTGCATCCTTTATGTAGAAATAACATTTGCAACACAGAGTAAAAAAATATATTTGCATCCTCTTTGTAAAAAACTAACATTTCCATCAATTTAAAAAAAAACATTTGCAACCCAACAACAAAAAAAAAAATAACATTTACATTCCTTTTATAAAAAAATAACATTTGCATCATTTTTTGTAAGAAAATAACATTTGCATCATTTTTTGTAAAAAACGATTGTAAAAAAATGTAGTGTTTTGTCAAAATCACTATTTGTATCATCTTTGTAAAAAAATAACAATACTAAAAAAGAAACATTTCTATCATTTTTAGAAAAATATAACATACTTAAAAAACACATTTGTATCCTCTTACTAAAAATAATACTAAGAATATAATAGTTGTATCCTCTTTGTAAAAAAAAATTATCCTCTTACTAAAAAAGTAACATTTGTTTTTCTTTGTAAAAATATAATATTTGTATCCTCCGTGAAAAAAAACATTGATTTATTATGGAACATTGAATTTGCAAGTTCGCAGCACGTCAATGTGATCAATTGTACAATGTTATGCATATTAAAGGATAGTTTTAAACTTATTTGATTGGTCCACATTGTTAATCGTATTTTTTTAAAATTTTCTAGATTTTTTTCGGAATTTTTGCGCTCTCTAAATAGTGTATCTTTGCGTATCGCCCGATACCGTGACCGATACGGCGACCAAGTTGAAAATCGAGTGGCCGATACCGGGACCGATACCGAGACTTTGAACCATGTGTGGGAAGGAAGGGGAAGTCGTTGGGGAGGGAGGTGGGGAGAGGAGGGGGTATGGTCAGAGAAGGAAATGACGTCATAGGGGGTTATAGTTTTTCAATTTTTTTTCATTTTCTATTTTTTTAATAATATATTACAGTTAAATTATCATTTTAACCCCAAACATTTATAAACTAAGACCTATTATCTATCACAGTTAATGGTGGAAACTAAGGGAAGGGCTTTGTTAAAATCGTTCCCATTGTTTGAAGGCTTAATTGACACTTCTCATAATCCAGGGGCCATGGCGGCACTGGAAGCCACTGTAGCGCCCTGAACCAGGCAGCAGCATCCTTTGCTACGTTGTCGAGTGTTGGATGGTCTGATCCAAATCCTTTTGTTGCGTGGTCGACAGCCCGTTGATTCAATAAATAAAAAATAAAATTTCCCTACATTATAAAATCAACTCTCAGTCACATTTTCAAACACGACATAACTCTCTCTCTCTCTCTCTCACTCTCTCTCTACCAGAGCCCTAAAGCCACCAGTTTTGCACCATTTGGAGTGTATTTCACACCATTCTTCCACCAAAAATCAGCCAATTAATTCTGGGAGTGCCATCCTATATTTTGACAAGTGCACCTAGATCATTGTTGGAGGTATTTTAATATATTTTGGTGGAGTTGTTAGGGACACTTTGGAGTAATTTTTGGAGAAGTAGTGGAGGGTATTTGGAGTCACTTTCCAGAGCATATCTTGGACTATTTTTGGAGCACTTGTAAAGCGTATTTGGGAGCATTTTTCTGGAATATCACTTAAGAGGCTTTAGAGCTTATTTTCTCTACATTATTTGGTGAACTTCTTCACTTGAGTTAGGAGTTCTATCCATATTTAATAAATTCATGTGCATGCTAAGTTAGATATTTAGTATATCTATGTATGATTTTCACATGCCATATGTACATGTATACATATATTGCATGTTTTAGAATGTATGATTTTATGCAAGGGAAATGAGTTTACGAGTTGAGTTTTACACAAGAAGTTTATTATGAAGAAAATGCATGTTTAATGTGGAAACTATTATTTTAATGATTTCAGAATATCAAGTTTTTAAACCCATAAACATTCATTTGCCTATTGTGTACATTTGGGAAGGGTTGGGGTAAATTATCCTTGATACCAAAGGTTTACATAGTTTAAATGTTGATAAAATGTTAAAATGGTATACAAGAGAAAGTAAAGGATTAAACTTGAAATATGTAAAGTTTGTTTAGTTACTTACAAAATAGCCCTAAAGTTAGATTAATTGCAAAATGACACAAGAAATATGTAAAAATGTGTTTTGAACTTGGAACGATTAAGTTTTCGAAATTTGGTAAAAAAAAGTCGCGTCTTATGAAGGGAAAATTCTAAGTCTTGAGGTAAACTAGAAAACGGACATTTAAAGTGTGTGAGACTTGGAAGATGAAGTGTTTTCGAGACTAGTCTTGTCTCGGGCATTTGGCCTCATCCACCGGTATAAAGGTTAAAAAAGGAAAAGATAAGAAAATTGGTTACAACGATGTAACAAGTGAAAAGATACTTGGAGGAACCGGAAAGTTTAAGGAAGGATCGGAGGCCTAGGGTGCGGCTTCGGCTTAGACCCAAAATTAATGGCTAGGGAAGCATATTGAGGAATTTGTGGTAGTCGGTGCAAGTCCGTAAACACAAATGGAATTTGGTGAACTCCAATTAAGAAAGTGAAGATAATTTAGAGCACGGTGCTCTTTAAAGGGTAAAAGAATGTTAATAACACGGAATATGTTAAGATGCGTTAATGGTTTAATTAACGGAAGTCAGATTGGAGTCAAGGTTGAAAAAGCTTATGTGTGAGTTTGGCTCATCGCCGGTTATTTACTTTAGTTCATAATTGCAATTGGACTAATTAAGTAAATGGAAAGACTTTTGCAAAGTAAAAGACATTGTATATATATATAGATATTTCGTTTCTATATTATAGACTGTTAGTATTTCTTCTCCCCACTGGGCATACGCTCATATCCCTATTTTACTAAACACCCCCCACCCACACACACACACCCAGCACTTCGGGAAGGAATGCAAGGATGAGCACATCGATCATTAGAGCTCTGTGATACCAGGCATTGTTAGCTCTATTTTAATTAAAGTTATTGTCTTTAATTCTATTCAAACTTTTGGAAAACAATGCAATAGAATTGTAATAACTTTTTTCCTAAGTTAATTGCTTCTGTCGATGTTGTCAAATTGTTCATCAAAGCCCTCTATAAGCAAACTAATTGGACCTTAATTGCATATAAGTGGTTATGTTTCCCCAAGTAAAACTGAATAGAAACTGGATTGATAAATTGTTTTTTTGCAAATAAACCGACTAAAGCCTTCCAAAAAGATTATATTTTCCCTAACCCTCTGATATCGGTGCGGGTTAGCCCAGTTGATGACCCAAATCCGAATCGGGGTGTTACAACTTTTGACACTTATATTTTCCTTTATACATGACAAGCTCATAAACAGTGTTAATTTAGGTAGGGAAAGCGCTTGAAGATTCATATCTCATATTCAGTGGCAGTGGCAGTTGTACAGTGTTAAAGGATGTCGGTGATCTGCCGGATCACTCTGATTGTACTGGTAGCAACACACTCATTTTTTTTAATGTAATTCAGAGAAGATCAACCTGATTATACTGGCTGCACTCCCATCATTTTTCCAAAATAATAAACACTGTGTTTCTGATTAAAAAAAATGTACACGATACTCACTGTTGAATGTACCCTAAAATAAGGGAGTAGACAAAGGTATCCCCTCCACCAAGGTCAATAGGTAGTCTTGTGGAAGGCAGATATAAAGCGTTATCATCAACCAGAATGAATGGATTAGTAGACCCCGAGGGGATTCAGGCTTCATCAAAAAGTTGAAATATGGCTGTCCCCAAGGTTGGGAGATATAAAAATTGCTAGAATTCAATATTTTTCTGACTATTCAAGATAAAATCTAACTTTTTGTCATTTAAATTTGAAAATGTATGCTGAATTTTAATTGACAACATCTACATAGTGCAGATATAATCATACAAACTCATAATTAGTTTACACCGAATGCTTCACTGCAGGATGACATAGTTATCATAGACATGCATTAAATTCAAATCGCCAATATATACATGATGGAAACAGAATGTTGAAAAAGTGATATTTGAGTAATTGGATCGTCCCCAAAGAGAAAAGTTTTGAGCATATAAATAGCCCAATTGCAAATGCTTATCTTCAGGAGAGCATGGGTATCGTCCCCAAACAGAGAGAGAGAGAGAGAGAGAGTCATAGGAAGGCCCCTAGGCCTAATTGGGCTCCTAATACACGTATATATACACACTACCCAATTTTTTTGCGACCCAAAAAGTACCTCTACATTTGGAGGCCCAAGGTGACAGCCTCCCCCTTGGGTCAGCCTTGGGTGGAGGCATATATTTGTCGAGCCACTATAGTCTCGCTGTACTTTTCTAGTCTTGCAATTAATTTTTCCTTCAAATTTAAAATTGATTGATAAACTTGAGCCTTGTTTGAATTCTAAATCGTTGTTGACATAAGATATTGATAAAATTGAATTTGCCACCTTCCCCCAATCTAAGGTTGCCTCTTAAACCCAACAAGGAACACCATCCTGACTTTATTATTGTCAACTAGATGTATTGCATCAAGTAAAATATGATAATTAATGCATGCATATAATTTTATATTCATTTGACAAGACATGTCTTTCTAGCAAATGTATTAACACGAAATCAGCTTATGCACACACGGCATTGATATCTTCATATCATAACCGGGTAACAGGAAGTACAAACAAACATGCTTGGCCAGAAAGTCCATCCATTCAATATACTTTGCATAAATGCTAATAGTGCTAAAGTTTGTATACAAATAATGATGAAAATAAGAATGCTTCCACAATTTGAAAATTTTGAAATTTACATGTGGCAAGCAAAAACAAGAGTTCAAGAACGGCATGGGTCAAAATTATACATGTCAAAGGAAAGGATAAAGAAATTTACATGCACGGAGGTGGACCTTCCCCTTCGGGTTCCAATTTCCGCCATTCATATGGCTTGGCAGCTGTATCCAGGGCCCATACATCAGCAAGAGGTCGTTTTCCTAAAAATCACCCACCAAATTATTGTATTCTGGAGTAATAAAGACTACAAAATGACTTCGCTTTTAATCAATATTAATGGACGAAGTGGTGAACAGACTGACCATCATTTCCACCAATTGCCATGAGATATCTCTGCCCCACCAGAGCCATGACATGTCCATAACGTGGGCCTGGTCCAGGGCCTTGGACCACCACCCTGTACATAATATTAACATTGGCTACAATACAAGTATATATTTTCCACAAGCTAACCAAACACGTATTGATATATGTATATATATTCATCAATGGGTATGTACATTGTGCTTGTGTGTAAAGATATACATAAATCAATAAGTACATCCTTCAAGATTCTAACCTATGCCATCGGGGTCGTTGTTGAGTAAGGTCAAGAACATGGAGATCCTCAGCAGACAAACCAGCTGGACCAATTCCACCCTGTGTTAGATATGAATCAAGTATCCATAATCAGATCATTCAAAGATCAATTATGTCAACAAGTTAAACTGATATAGCAAGTTGTCCACCAACCTGAATTACGACCATAGTACCCACAGCAGTTGCCACATGAGCTGCCCTTGGCGTGGGTGGTTCTCCAAAGGGAGTGATTCTGTAAAAAGTTTGTCGATGTCTCAGAACTATATACATCAGTCGGATTAAACAAAACTACCACTTGATGGAAGAGTCGTAAAAGTAAGATAGTCAATGCTAGCTGATAAGTGATCATCAACCCAGGCTTACCTAGACCATTTATTTGTTGACACGTCATAGCAGTGCACATCAGCTGTGGCTCCTGCTAACCCTGTGATCAAATACAGCCTAACGGATTATAAAATAGTTTTCAAAAGGAATCATTTCCAATACACAAAAACTCTAAGCAATACCATCATTCATTTTAAAAGGTTTCCTCCATGAGGTTTAGCATGATATTATGGAGTGTGTGTTCTGATGATATTTACATAAATACTTGGAATGAAAGTCCAGATTTTACACAAATTCAGGTTTTGCAGAAAAAACAAAATGACCATTATAGGCATGTTCAAATGATAACAAATTTAGTTTTGTTTGCTGCTACATATGAAAATAATAACTCAATTCGCAACTCCATTTAGTTGGTTTCCAAGTGAACAAATGTTTCACACTGTTTCAACAGACAAGGAGAGTGCATGCATCTGGAATTTGAACAAGTGCTCGTTTGGTTCGCACTTCTATGGTTTCTGGCAATCCCGAATTAGCAAATTTATACATGAAGTCTCATAATCTATGCTAAGAGCTTAAATAACAAAATGTCGATTCATCTCCTAATGCTTAAATTTCCCATGTAAAATTACCAATTTAGATTTCCGAAAACTACAAAAACTCGAAGCGAGCGAGTACCAAAAGTAGAGATTCTCAGGAGCTTGAATTTCAAGGTTCACTAAAAGAATGACCTAGCTTACAGCAAGCCTGGTACAAGACCATATGACTGAACTTAAGTCACGGATAAGACAAATTTAGGCTACAAAACAACGACACCTGAAAATCCTCAAAAACGCTAATATGATGCTACACGAATTTTAGCATAATATTAGAGGGCATATCCACAACGTACATACACACACAAGCATATACTAAGTGTATGTAGATACATATCCATATCTGGGAAAGTAGACTCTAAATTTGGGAAAAAAGAAAGTAAGAATCTTAATTTGGGACAAAAGGAGTATAATGATGTAATAGATTTATATTATAATACGAAAAGAGTTGAATATGACCAAAAATGTTGCAGTTGTTATATAACACCACGGGGACCTCACACTAAAAAGTCCATCCAACTCTAAGAGGGGGGGTTGTTTTTACCACTTTATGCTAAATTAAGTTCCGTTGAGGTAATATTTAGTATTTGTTTTTAGCTCTTAATGCTGAAAAGTATTTCAAATTCAGTATTCATAGTCAAGTTCCCCAATGAATGCTGAACGCCAAATGCTGAAATTTTTTAATGAACTTCCATTTCAGTGTATTTGTCATATTTGCTAAAGGACACTCATATAAAACAGTTTAGCAATTGATTACTAATGATAAAATGGACAAATTACCAATATTCAACAGTTAACAAAAATGTGCATTAGGCATTCAACACTACGCGTTCAGCATGCAGGCCCCTAAATTCCCTACTATACAAATCCAGGGTGTTCAACCCAGCAACGGATGAAAAATCACCAAAAACCCAGATTCCAAAATTTTAAAAGGTGATCAAACATTATCTCACATTTATAGCTATATAACATGAACGAGACCTCACATACTTGAAAGTCCATCCAACACTAAATTCTTTTTTGTGACTCAGGATTCTAACTCATTTCTCACGTCACTGGTCGGTGTTTAGGGTCCACTAACTGCCATTTAAAAATTTAAACACAACCGACCAATTACCATTTAGAACACAACCAATGCACTCGGAATCCTGAATCGGCCTAGAATTGGCGCCTAAAAAATTCCCCACGAAACAAAATCTAGCGTTCAACACACCTACACCCAAAAACCCACCAAACACCCAAACATAAAAAGGTCATCAAACCAAGTAAAAACATACTTATCCCGGCACTCCCATCCAATACTAAATCATTTTTTTGCGACTCAAAATCATAATTCTGGGCCGACCTAGGATTCTATTTCATATTTTGCAACTCACTGAGGTGAAAATTGGTCTTTTGGGGACCACTAACTACCATTTAAAACACAACCAATGCCGTCGTAATCCTAAGTCAGCCCAGAATTAGCGCCTGAAATATTCCCTATGAAACAAAATCTAGTGTTCAACACAAAAACCCAAACAACAAATTTATAAAGGTGATCAAACCAAGTGAATATATTCTCTCACATTTATAGTTATATAGCACAAATGAGACCTACACTTAAAAGTCCATCCAACAGTAAATCATTTTTACTCGCTGACATGTCAAAATTGGTCGGTGTTCGAAGTCCACTAACTAACTACCATTTAAAACACAACCAATGCAATGCATATGGAATCCTGAGTGGGCCTATAATTAGTACCTGCAAATTTCCCTAAAAACAAAATCAAGAGTTCAAGTTCACAACACCCAAAAATCCGCCAAAACCCCAAACACCAAAATTCAAAAAGGTGATCCAACAAATCAAGCCAAGTAAAAACATACTTATCCCGGCGCTCCCAGCCGAAGTAGGCGTCCCCGTCCCTGTCCCCGTTCCCGCATTGGCCGAATTCCCCTCCAAAGCCGTCGCGCCCCCAAACAGAATAAGCCTCGACCCAATATACCCATTACTCCCCTCCTCCCCCACAGCAGCCACAGCAGTCAAAGTATGCCCGCACCTCGGCCCCGGTCCATCCTCCTGCTTCTCCAAAATCACATTCACCACCGTATAATTCGGGGCGTGCCGTGGCCCAACCAAATTCCCCCCACTCTGCTGAACCACACTCTGTTGCTGTTGCTGCTGCGGTTGCAGTTGAGCACCCTGAGAATCCTCATCTTGAGATTGCTCTGATAACTCACTCTTTTGGCTAGGGTTTATATGATTTTCATCAGTATCACTTTCTGCTATGGTTGCTGCTGTTGTTTCTGTTTCTGTATCAACATCCATTTTCAATTGAATCCAAACACTTTAACCGATTGAGATCCAAAACTAATTCCAATTCATCTTCAATTCAAAATTGAAACCCTAACCAGCTCAGATATTCATTGAAACACTAGCTCGGATCGTATAAAGTATAAACAGAACTGTAATAATCAATCAATCAATCTCTCTCTCTATATATAGATAGATACACACACACACACACACACATATATATATATATATATATATTGAAACCCTAGTTAAAATTTTGAGATTCAATTTTTGTACAAATTGGAGCGAAGAAAAAAATGTTAGGTTTTGTTTCTCTCTCTAAATTGGAATAAGAAGGGGAAAATAAAACACATCCACCACAAGTGTATCGATATTTTCTCTCTCTAGAATATTACACCCGCTAGCTAAGCTCAATTTCTTTCTCCCGCTTTCTCTGTCTAGTTTTATGTATGTTTGCCTTTTGTCCCCCCAAAGAGGCAAAATACAAATGGGGCGTGAGGTGGATTTTGGCTACATACCATTCGAGTTAAACAAATGATTGGCATAAATCTCTTGTATTTATTTTAGTTTTGTTTGGGGTTGATTTACTCATGAATAGTATTTGTTTGATAATTATAAAAGGGTTGAGCATAAGGTACTAGCAGGATAATGTAGATTAGGGTTTGTTACTTTATTGATCGCGTAAATTATACATAATTTTATTTTTATTGAATTAGTTTTTTAAAAAATTTACTAACAAAAATATAATTTTTTTTAATGGAGTAATTATTCCTACATTTCTAACTTTGCATGAAATGTTAGCATTGCGGTCGCTATGTCATATCGCCATTGTTTCATGAACTTCGACGAGATTTGTTGGAATCGGAAATATTGGTAAATCGAAGCAACTTGGCGCATTGCATTGGGTTTAGTTGGTGTTTGTTTTCCCTTGCTGATTCAGTTTTGCTTCCAAAAATTGCAAAATCGTTTTTTCGATTGATTTCGGTTCCGGGACAAACCCAAACCAGACCGAACCATAAAACGATACTTTTGAACCAAGAACCTTGACCAAAATGGAACCAGTCTAATTTCAACAGGTTTTTAAGCTTTACATTTTAAAATTGTTATGATTCTTTTCGATTTTAAGGTTTTTGATTAATTTTCACTTTGGGGATTGGGATTACATTTATGGGGTGTGAGATGGCTGAGGTTATAGATGTTATTAAAATGAAGCAAGTAATTCACAAATATTGAATTCTACTTTTGGTTACACTCATTGTAAGCACAGCTTAAGTTTTAGGATATTTTGGGTTTGGGATCCCCTAATTCTTATTATTTTAGCATTGGATTTCATTAGTTTTTGTATTAGTTGGTTGGCATCCAAACTAGACGGAAACCGTTGAACCACTTTAACCATTAATTTACCAATTTTTTAACATAAAAAAATATATTTTTCGCATGAATAAATCAACATACATTATTATGTTAATATTATAGGGGTATCAATCCTTAAATAATGTTAAATATCATATTTGCCACAAATATGAGTGCAAAATAACACAAAAATGTATATGGTTCGGCAGGTCGGCCTGCCTACGTCCACGGGGAAGGGATAACTAGGTTTTATTACTTTTAAAGAAAGAGGAAGGAGGTGACTTAGAGTGCTAGGGATGCTAATTAAAAGTCTAATATGTGGGTATGTTATTGTGCTTTAAATTTTAACATTAAAATGCCCTACTTATAGATACAAGAGTCTTAATCATGTAAACTACATATTAAATCAGCCTATATCCTTGATTTTATCCCTGAAACAGTTGAGTTGTGTTAGGATTGCATCTAGTCATATCTTTGGCGATTCGCCTTCAGCTATTCAGTGATCTCTGGTCGACCAAATCATTACAATCCTCCATATTTCACGTGCCATGACACGTGATATATTTTGATCATAATCCCTTCAATTGCCCCTAAAATTGGGGTAATCGGTCTTTAGGCCTAGTTGGCCTAATTCGGCCTGTCGTATCATCCATGGGTGGCGTGCATTTTTTCGTTAGAGGTTCATTAATTGTCATGCATCCTAATTAATCCTTCGTGTGAATGCAATCTTAAGATTCGCACACGTAATCCCTATATTTAAGGTTTCGTGCATCATAGTTTTGCTTCCTTCGAGTAGTTATTGCGCGTGAGGTGGGTGACCTGGGAAACGTATTTATGAGGCTCTCTTTCCAAGAGAATGGTTACTTCGGTTGTCCTTTGGCGATGAAGATTATAAGGCTTTTTAAAAAAAACTTCAACTTTTTATTTGAAGCCAAAAGTGCAAACTTCATTCTTCTCTCTTTTGAGTTGCAAAGAAACCAGTTTTAAGGACACTTCATCTTATTCACTTTCTTTTTCTTTTTTACTTCTTTCTTTAGTTGTGTTCAGGCGTACAAAAAAGTACGAACTAACCTTAAAGACTTAATTTAAGGCATTTCGTGCTAAGTAAATATGTCAAACACTGTCAAAATATGAACCTCGCTAGATGATGAGGATATTTATGATATCCCTGGTGAGGTTGCTTTAATGACAATGGTAATAATAAAGAAGGTCCATTTCCCCTTCACCCATTATTGGTGGAAGTGCTTCATTTTTACTAAATACTTCCAATCCAAACCAAATGAAAGTTTCTTCTGGAATGTGATGGGTACAGTCGCAATTAACCAAATTTGTGGCACTAACTCGGCCCTGAAGGAAATCAAGTACTAATATGACTTAAGGACTTCTCCTCGGTCTAGAACGTACATTTATCACGCTAAGGACATGTGACACCCCGACTAATTAAATACCGGGTGATCAGTCCTTTATTAATTAAATCCAGAATAGCCAGTTGGTTCAGATAATGCATTATTGTCGAAAATAATCAATTTTATTTAATTTAAAACTAACCACCTAATATTTAATAAGGGTTGATGTCAAAATTTTATCTTGTTATTAACCATCATCAAGTAAGGAAATAATAAAGTAATATTATTCATCCCAAAACATAAGGAAAGAACTAGCTGAATGAAAATAAAGAACTGGAGTAAACACTTCCGGTTAAAATTCCATACAATAATCCAAAGCCATGAAATAAAAGTCTACTAACAGAATAAAACGTCTAAATCTCTGAATATAAAATAGGAAGGGAAACATGTCCAAATGAAGTAAATAAGTGATAGATAAAGAAGAATAGACTATGAAGCGTCTACTAGTAATGTCATGTAGCTTCCACAGCAGCTACAGCTCGGCAACTGAATGGAATCTCCTAAGCTTGGTGTCCCTGTGGCTAAGCACCTAAAATAAAGGAATGAGAAAAGAGTTTTGCAGAAAAACGAGTTAGAGTCCGAGTAGAAAATAGTTTAAATATAGTAAGTGCTTAAATTGGTTAATTAGCACAAATATTATTCATGTTAACTTAGCGTACCCACTTGAGACACTCACCTCTCATCGAATGTGCACGCCTAACGAGTCTAACTACCCATACTAGTCATGATACTCTGTCTGACTATACGTAGTATAACCACTATGCCGGATATAATATCTACATAGCCCGAAGACAATATATTTATATTATTTAGGAATAGGTTTAAATATACTATAACTCATTCTCATAACATTTTTAATTCTCAACTGGTGACCCAATAAGTATATACTATAATAAAGCGGACAATATGAAACACATAATAGGAACTCCGTATACATATATAAAATATCAATATGTATACATATAAGTATATATATCAATACTACACCCATGGTTAAGAAACCCTCGGTGCTAGGCATACTCGACTATCTAGTCCCATTGCAACGCTCACGCATAAAGGACGACGGGTTCAATCTCTCAGGAACCAATAAAATATATATACATATTGAAGGCGAACATGGTTCCAAGTCGATGGGCTACGCACCCATAAGACCGTCATCACTATCGTTATCACAGATAGCCCGTACCTAGGTTCCATGCTTTAGTGATACGACTCAAAATCTCCCGAAGGCACACAATATATGGTCGTCTACAACGCACTAACCTCCGTTCGATAGTTAGTAGCTAAGTATGTCATACACATAATATATTAAGTAATAATCATGCACATAACTTATATAACTCATTAGGCGTTCACGCAACCTGATTTTCATAGTACATAAGTAGTAGCATTAATTCTACCACTCACCGTGATTCGATCATATATTCCCTCTCTCGAACCTACATTCCCTTCTAGGTTCTATAAACTTCCTATATCCCGAGAACTATTACAATCCCAACACACTAATAATTCAGAATTTAAGTCACCCGTTACTCATGTAAGTAATTACTCTCACTTAAATAACCCTAGGACGATTTTTAACTCGAACTGACCCTAAAAAGCCATTCTAAAATCACGTTAGAAGTCAAGGGAATCTCGTTCGAACGAGGTCGTTCGAACGAAGTTCTCACTTCAAACGAACTCCATTATTTCGTTAGAAAGGTCGTTGAAATTCTAGTTAAAAGTCTCGTTCTAATGACCTGGGCAGACTTCGAATGAGAAATCCGAACAGACCCCTGTTATTCTTCAAATTCGATTTTTCCAACTTTTAATCTTCAATATCAATCAAAAACTAAACCCAACTCCAATTTAATGTTCTTAAACTATTCCAAATTACCCTAAGATACTTTCTAATACAAATTAAAGGCCAAATCCTTATATACTCAAATGGAATTCAATAATTTCTTCAATTCCTAATAAATGTCTTAAATGTGAACCCATAATTTTTTAAACCTTCAAAACTCCCAATTAATTTCGAGATTTTAACATATAATTACCAAATTTAATAGGTCTAAGACGGGAAGATCCTCTACATGCAGACCAATCTCCAGTTCACAAGGTTTCTTTACAAATTTGTCTAATTAAACCTAAATTTTCATTACAACAAGTTTATATCATCTAATATAAATCAACAGGAACAATATTTGCTAGAAGAGGATCAAGATAAACACTTGCCTTGGGATGAATTTTTGATTCTTTGATTGAATTTGATATATAGTTGATCCTCTCGTCGCGATCTATACTTTGGTGTAACTATTTGTGAGAAATCTCCAACTTTTAGCTTTGTTCTCCAATGAGTCCCCTTCCTCCTCGGTTCTCCCTCTCTTTTTCTCTCTTTCTCACGTAGGTTGCAACTGATAGACCACTAACCCTCTATGTTCTTATTTTAATCCTATTTTCGTCCATTTAATTACTAAAAAAATCCCAAAAGACTAAAATACCCCCCGAGGTAACATTTTGGGCTAAAATGCCCCGGACTTCAATTAAAACACCTGAGTAGTGTTTTCTGACTATTTCGACCCGTTCGGACACATTGGTGCACTCAAAATAATCATTTGAGTTATATAAAAATAATTTTCCTTTTTAACCCCCAAATATATAATAGTGACGCGACTCATACGCGCGTCCCAAATAATTATATCTTAACTGCCGTGTATCACGTCCCCGACCATATTATTATTTTCGAAACAATATTACGTAACTCACTACGTAATGTTCAACATAGTTTTTACTCAACATGATTTCAACATAATTATTTTCGATAGCTACCAACTCTCGTCATGCTAGTAATTATTACCCTTAAAATCAGATTAATTATAAATTAAAATTTTCTCCCTTTGAATTAATTAATCCAAATTCCCATAATTTCATAATAACATAAATATGTATAAAAATACGGGGTATTACAGGACATGGCTTGCAATTTGGTCACTTGGTTGCCTAGTTTCCAAAAGGATACTATAATAAACGTTTGTATGTTCTCTACGCAGTTGTATAGTGATAACTACGCATGTCATCCTGCCTAGATCTCCTGGTAGGTTATTTGACATTCTTTTTTGTTGGAATGTAGGGTCCCGAAAATACAAATTTTAAATTTCAAATGGGATGGTTCGCCAAAAATCTCAATTTTTAAATTCTTCAAATTAATTTTCTCTTCTTAAACAAGACTTCAATTGAAGTTCAAATTTAAACAAACTTAATTCAAAATTAGCATGAATTTTGCCAAATTAATAATTCCAATTTGAATTATAGTAAACCAAATTACCCAAAATAAATCTAGTAGTAATTACATTATTTTCGTGATTAAACCAATTTTATCTTATTAAACCTAAGCATGCATCTAGATGTGATTTTGCAAGGTAAAATAAACACAACCACAAAGTCGCGATGTACGAGAAAACCCACAACGAAAAAAATCTCTGACGGCCCAACCACAAGTCCACTAAGTACGAATTTATTATAAGGACACGACATAATACTTACTCAACGACTCGAAGCCCTCACAAGCCTTGATGTTTTTCGTTCCTTCCACCTCTGCCTAGTGACAATGCAAGAATCCACCTAAGCCTTGGAGTCCACTAACGAAGAACTCCTACCATCAAATATACGGAATCCACCGTATGTACACCACGAACACGGAATCCTCCGCAAGAAATAATCTCAATAGTGTAGAGAATAAAACCCGATGTCAAAACTGATCTCAAACATATATTATGTTAAAACTTGGATCATAAAAGTGAATTGGATGTAAACTTGGTTTTTGTTTGTAAGATTAAACCATAAGTTTAAAACAAAAACTCTCTTGAACTTTTCTAAAGGTTTTTCTCTTTTGGAAGATGGAAAAGTGTAAGGACATTAATTTATAAGTCCGTTATCAATTTAGTATGTCGTATACCGCTACACCGTCGAAGAGCATTCAAGAACATTCAAGCATCAAAGACAGATCCGAATATCAAGACCTTCAACATTCAAGCCTCTACAAGGTTAATTTCGGTGAGAAAGTATTTAAGTCCCTTTACAGCTCATTTAAAAGTGTTGGGATAATTTTAAAAGAGGTTTGAAAATTTTTCTAAGTGTTGAGGCGTTCTTTTTCGTCAAAATGAATTTTCCAAGATTAAAAGAAGAATTTTTGAAATAAAAAATTAAATTTATTTTCGCGAATTTTCTCGTTCGAACGACGCGCCGCCTTAGTTTTTTTATAAATAGGCTTTTCCAACTCTGTTGACCTATACATTTTCAATAGACGAAACTGCTACTGCAGAAACGATTTTTGTCTTCTTCTTTTAGGTTTTGAACCTTTTATTTTCAATTCACAAAACATCCCAATATTTTAGTGAATTATTTTGGACCCTAAATTCAAGTTTGTTGAAACCTTACCTTTGTGGGGAGAACTCTACAACCGGAGAGTTGCGTGCTATTGTGGAGGGAGTCTCTATGAAATTACTCTTGTGGGGCGGATAACCTATACCATAAATACCGCGTGTCCTTGTGGTATAGCTGCATGTGAACCACTGCTGATTTCTAGCTGTTGCTTTGAAGGTTTGACGAAGGCACCGTGCGTTACTCTTGTAGGCGATGAAGTTGTATATAAGTCAATGGTCTTGTAAACTTTTCAAAGTTCTAGAAATAAAAGGTTTGCCCTTCGGGATTTTTCCTGAATTTGGTGTTCCTAATATTTAATTTTGTGATTGTTTGATTTTCATATTTTATTCAATCACTTAGATGCATGTTTTAGGGTTTAACTAAAATTGATTTTTTTTTTTGAATTCGCATTATTCCACTGTAGCGATTCTACAAATTGGTATCAGATCCTATTGCACTAAGTTATTGTGTTTTGATCCTGATTTTTCACAAAAATGGCTTTTGGTGGTTTTGATGATTTTCGATGTCAACTTTTTGAAAAGGTTAATTTAAAAATTCACACGAACTCTTATTTTAAATCTTCTGTTGAAAATGACTCTGAGAGGTGTCCTTGTTGTGAGGGTGTTGGTCACACGTTAGATGAGTGTACCACAAATTTAAAGAAGAAACTGAACAAATCGATTTCCAATATTTCTACCCTTAGTGATAGTGATTCGGAAGAAAAAGTCTTTTATGTTTCAAGGCGAGAGCTTCCCATTCGTGTGATTAGTGATGAGAGTGAGGGTGAAAAGTGTGAGGAGGAAGAAGAAGAATTGAGTGAGTTACAAGTTGCCTACAATAATTTGCATTTTGAATCTTTAAAGACAGACAAGGCAAACTTAAAACTTGAAGCTGAATTGAAGAAGCATGCTTTAGATAATGATAATACTAATGCGTTGATTAAGGATATTAGGGCACGTGAGGAGATGCTTAAAGAGAAATTAGGATATGTTGAGGGTGAGAGATATAGTCTTCGAGGTGTGATGGAGGCTATGTAGAAGGTGCTTTTATAATTTGAAGATTCTAGACGTTTACTCGAGTCTAAGATAGGTGAGCTTGAGAAGAATTTGAGAGAATCAAGTAAGGTGAAACTTCATTTGGAGTTTAGGTCAGAAAATCTAGATAAGATCTTAGGCACGGTCCAAATTAAGGAGGATAGGGGTGGCATACGCTTCAATGAAAGGGTTACATAAATTCTCAAAGCCAACCCCACACAACCTAGGGTTGTTAAGAGAGAGCCTCCGAAGGTTGTTAGGATAGAGACACCTAGGCACATCATGAGAGAGACACCTAGGATCATTAGGAGAGAGCCACCTAGGCAAATTCGGAGAGAGCAACCGAGAAATTTGAGGAGAGGGCCACCTTTAGGTAATACACATCGCCCTATTTACACTTGCACACATTGCGGTAGGCAAGGTCATCTTAGGCGCTTCTCTTAAAAGCTTTTAAAAGGACCTAGGAAGATTAATAAAAGAATAAATTCGATTCCCCAAGACCCCATGTGTCATTACAAATCTATTTGGGTTAGAAAATTGGATTTAGAGGCTTATGGTCTAATTGTTCACGACTCTCGTCTTCGTGCACGCGATTCACCCCATGTGAGATCGTTTGGTTAATTGTGTTGGATGTTTTGTCATACACTAGCTATGCATCATTTTATATTCTTTCTAGTGTTATGTCTCACTTTAACATAGCGCACATTGATTTATTTGTTGCATTTGTGTGTTTTGCTACTGTTTTAGCACTGTTTTGGATCTGTTTGCCCCTTACAGATACTGTTTTCATGAAATTTTTGCACTGGGAAAAACTTTATGATTTTTTGGGCATTCTGGGAAGTTTTGGTTTTCTCGTTCGAGCGAGATCTATAGGTTGTTTAAGCAACATCTCTGTATCGCGCGAAGTTGCTTCTTACGACATGCCCTTGTCGTTCGAGTGACAGAGCTAAGTCGCTTAAGCGATATGTCTGAAATTTTTTCTTCCCTTCTGTTTTTAGTACCCAGTGTTCATATGATTATGTTTTGGTACTACTGGGTTGCTTCTGGACAATTTATATGCAGATATTCATCATATCCATGCTTCATTGATAGCACTGGATTGTTTGTTTGATCACACATGCTTTGACTGATGATTCATTTGTGTGATTACCATTTGCTAGCATATGATGATTCTCATGCTGACATTATATGCCTTTTGCTAAATGTATCATTTTGTAGTTATTTTTCTTTTTGAAATTTTTTTTAAAATGCAAAAAGATTTTTTATTTTTTTGAGTGGCCATTCATATCTTATTTTGGTCAATTTTGAAAATCCAAAAAGATTTTTGTATTTTGTTTGCACCTTTTATGGATAAACACTTAGTATGACCGAGTCACAATTTTATTCCATTTATTCATGTGACTATTTGATAGTGTTTTGAGACAATACATCATGTCATCTTTGTGCTTTATAATGTTTGGAGTCATTATGATATAATTAAGAGATACTTCCTACATGTTTTACTCATGTTTTCCTTTATTACACACATGCACGGATTTGTTTGATTATTGTGCTTGTCGTATGACATGTTGGTTGGGTGTTTGAATCTCAATCATATCCTTAGCACGAACCAAGTGCAATAATACGAGAGTAATAAAAGTAGTGCATGTAAGATCCATTGTCCGTGAGGAATTTGTTTAAGATAAAAATTGATGAGTGAACACGGGAAAAGGGCTATGAGTGAATAATAATCACCTCGTTAAAGACACCATTTGAGAAGAACCCGTAAAAAAATAGAGGCAATACAAAATGAAATATGCCAAAATTTTGGGCCAATAGGTTTTCTCTAAGTTGAGAATTTAGAACCTCGTTAGAAAAATAAAATTGCATTATTATATACGAGGGAGTTTTGGATGGATATATCAATCAGCTTGCATGTCCTTTGAAAAGTTCTTGAAACGACACTAAATAGTTTGGACGTTATTGGTGTGGAAATAATTTAGACTTTGATTTGTTGATTTGATTAAGACGATGTCATCTAAATTCAACAATTTTTCACCTAAGGATATTTTTTATGTTCATTCGTTAGGGGTACACGTATTCATCGTGCACATATGATTGATTGAGTTGATTTACCTATTGAATGTGTTCACACCCATACATTCCATTTCCATGACTTGGTTGTTTTAGTATAAATCCATGGTGTGATTTTTATATCATTATTTTTGCTTTGAAAAAATTGAAAATAGTTTGTGGAAGTTTTTGAGTTACACCTTTGCATGCGCGTAGTTTGATTCATATTTGCAATGAACTTTTATCGTGACACTTCATGTTTAGTTTGTTTCTTCTTATCTGTCTATTTGGGGATATAATAAAAAGGGAGAGAACGAATTATGATTTTATGGGGGAGTTTTCATTATGGGGGATATTTGATTAGATTGATTGATTTATCCTTATATCATTTCAAACTCGATACGTCACGAAGGTATTTGCTTTATCTCATGTGTATAAGTACGAAGATTGATGATTATTGAATTGCATACCCTGATGAGAAAAGCTTTGAGATTTGTTGTTAATGACTTTTAAAGAAAATTTGAAGACTTGCAAAATTACTACCTTTCCATTTTTGGGTTCGTGGGGGATATTAGATTTGTATAGGCATTTTGGGTTTTGATAATTCAGATGTTTTTATTTTGTACCGGCATAGACATAGGGGGAGATTTTTAAGGACATTATTTTATAAGTCCATTATCAATTTAGTATGTCGTGTACCGCTACACCGTCGAAGAGCATTCAAGAACATTCAAGCATCAAAGACGGATCCGAATATCAAGATGTTCAACATTCAAGCCTTTACAAGGTTAATTTCGGTGAGAAAGTATTTAAGTCCCTTTACAGTTCATTTAAAAGTGTTGAGATAATTTTAAAAGAGGTTTGAAAATTTTTCTAATTGTTGAGGCGTTCTTTTTCGTCAAAATAAATTTTCCAAGATTAAAAGAAGAATTTTTCAAATAAAAAATTAAATTTATTTTTCGCGAATTTTCTCTTTCGAACGACGTGCCGCCTTAGTTTTTTTATAAATAGGCTTTTCCAACTCCGTTTTTCATAAGAAGACCTGCATATTTTCAATAGACGAAGCTACTACTGCAGAAACGATTTTTGTCTTCTTCTTTTAGGTTTTAAACCTTTCGTTTTCAATTCACAAAACATCCCAATATTTTAGTGAATTGTTTTGGGAACTCTAGATTCAAGTTTGCTAAAACTTTACCTTTATGGGGAGAACTCTACAACTAGAGAGTTGCGTGCTATTGTGGAGGGAATATCTATAAAATTACTCTTATTGGGAGAATAACCTACACCGTGAAGACTGCGTGTCTAGGACTACGTGTCCTTGTGGTATAGCTGCGTGTGAACCACTGTTGATTTCTAGTATTTGCTTTGAAAGTTTGACGAAGGCACCATGCGTTACTCTTGTAGGCGATCAAGTTGTATGTAAGTCAATGGTCTTGTAAACTTTTCAAAGTTATAGAAATAAAAGGTTTGCCCTTCGGGGATTTTTCCTGAATTTGATGTTCCTAATATTTAATCTTATGATTGTTTGATTTTAATATTTAATTCAATCACTTAGATGCATGTTTTAGGGTTTAACTAAAATTGGATTTTTTTTGAGAATTCGCATTATTCCGCTGTAGCGATTCTACAAATAGTCTTTGAAAAATGTTAACTCCCGCACCACATAAATGGTTAAGAAAAAGTAGTGGGGGTCATGAGAAAAACTGCAAGAAAAAATGTCAATTTTTGCAAAAACTGCTCCGATCGTTCGAACGAGTCTCAATCTCGTTCAAACGACATTTCGAACGAGATATCATCACACATAAAAAAGAATCTCATTAGAAGTCGTTTGAACGAGGTCGTTTGAACGAGATAGTTTGGATGATATTTCAGGCGATGAAGCTAGATAATTTCGATACGAACGTGTGGCCGCGAGTGTCTTATTTTTTCTGATTTTTTTTAATTAGTTATGAATTTTCGACGGAAGAATGTCCAAGAACAAAAACATTATGAATTCAAAAAAATAATATTTTAACCAACAAAAATTCTAACACCCAGAAATAAAATTTCAAAGCCCAACATAGTACTATAAGCATTCATACTTGAGAGATGCTTGGACTGTTGATGACTAAAACAAGGCACGATACACGACATGGGATGTAATCTCTTTGACTTGATCGCTACGTCTTCAACAATAATATCACAGGCTTGAAAGGTCACAAATACGACTTCTATCCTACGACTCAAATAGTTTTGTCTGGAATTAAGCCAACACATACAAATTGACTCAATTGAAAATATGTCCTTTCAAATTTCCCCCTTTGGCTATTTTGGGACAAAACCCACAAATAAAATTCTAGGGGGCGTAAAGCTCATCTGAAAGACTCAAACCCAACCCAAAAGGAAAAAAAATACATACGCTCGACACATATTCTGAGAAGCTTTGTATTAAAAATTTTGTCGCCGCATGGATGAAAAATTGCACACTTAAACACACCATAAAACGCACATGGAATATAATAAAATAAATTGCATAATTAAATTCTCTCCCTTTGTCTAACAATGTCTACTTAAGAAAGACGTCCCCCCTACGTTATATATCCCAAAATTAAAAGAGTTAGATACAATTTCTCCCCCTTTTGTTCAGGAATGGACAAATATGATTTGCATAAAATAAATAATTTCTCCCTAATTTAAAATTGTCTCCCTTAAATGAAACAAGGGGTAAGCATAAAGGAAAACCAATTATATCATGCAATGTAATATAGCGATAGAAGACCAACAAAGCAACATGGAAACATAAGAACAACTAGTCCACATAAAGCACAATGAATACCAACTATGATGCGATAGCAAAATGATACCAACTGGAATGTATCAAGATAAGCATGGGATATCGATGAAAAATCGCAACAAGGTGGATATTGATAGGAGCACATAGTATACACGAACTATATGTGAAAGCAAAGACTCAAAGCAATGACACCATATATATAAGCATTAAAAACATATCAATGAAGTATAAGCGCACGCGCACACACACACACACACACACACACACACATATATATATATATATATATATATATATATGTATGTATATAAAGACCACATAAGACACAAAAAATAATAAGATTTCCATACTCATATGGCCTGAATATGTCTAAACCAAATGTGGCAAACGAAATGAATGGGTGTGAATAGAGATAAAAGAGTTATGACCCAATCACTTAAAAATGTTCACGGAGTTCTATTTGATCGCAAAACTTTATCAACTAAGATTTAGCCTTATGTGACAAGATTACGTAAACTCAAATAACAAACAAGCACAATGTACACAAGCCTAAAATTTTAATGATTCTACAAATCAACAAAGTCATGACATAATAAGCATAACTAGGATTCTTTGTGCAAACCCGTTGATCTTCAATCCACGTGTTCCCATAAATGGACGTAATTTTGAATTTTACACATATTTTGCATACTATACATTGGCGTTGGCAATTTGCATTTTTTTATGCCATATATTCTTTTAGGCTCTTTTTATTTTTGCACATGGTGGCTATTCATGCAAAGACAACTTGTCTTTCGCTGCCCGGTTCCATTGCTAAACAAAACTTTCCCGGATAAATATATTTTGTTTTCCTCAATCCGGGCAACGGTTCTTACATGCACAAATCCCCC
Organism: Sambucus nigra; assembly: GCA_949130495.1. Taxonomy (NCBI): domain Eukaryota; kingdom Viridiplantae; phylum Streptophyta; class Magnoliopsida; order Dipsacales; family Adoxaceae; genus Sambucus; species Sambucus nigra. The sequence goes on along the minus strand of OX422218.1, from coordinate 487,692,697 downwards.
GTAGTCACAAAACACGTAGTTGATAAAATTGATGGGAGAACATCTCACAAAGCTTAAATATACATGGTAAGTTAAAGTTCAAAATAGCTCGTGTATGTGTGTGTGGAGGTATATACAAAGAAAATCCATTAAGCAAATCAAAATAAAACTACTCCATGCAAGCATAATAAAGAACAATTTAAGGATTGAAATTCATAACCAAAAGTTCTATCCACACGGAAACGAAAAGTGATATGGGATTCAAACATAAGGATATGCCACATAAAACGTGTAAAGCTAAAATACAGAAAAAAGTCTTTTTGAGTTTTCAAATTTTTACAAAAAATTTAAAACTAAGATAACTCAAATGACAAATAAAATCTTGTTATATTTTTAATAAGATGCAACAAATGCAAAAATAAAATACCAAAGATATACATGTTATGATTCTAGCAAAACATATATGATGAAGCAAAGACTAGAATATGACTAACAAACATACAACTAGCAAGTATATATCATGAAGCAAAACTAGTGTATGTAAACAAAGCTAACACAATCAACCTTTAGATCTAGTATGGAAAGTATTAGATGCAAGCAAATGAAAACCATAAAGTTTATTATATAAAGCCTTCAAATCGGATCTCCTAACCCATATAGGTGTAAAATGACGCTCTCGGGTTTTGGTAAACTTGGTGACTCTACCCTTAGACTTCCTAGGACCGTTTCTAAGATAAAAATAAAACATCCTAAGGTGGCCCTTCCTACCACAATATGTGCAAGTGAAAGAATGGTGAGAAGTATTACCTAAGGGTTGACCCTTTTTAGCGTTCCTAGATGATTATCTCAAAATTATGATTTTGGATTTATTAGCGGAAGCATTTTAAGTATCGAAACCAATACCACATTTGTCATTTTTTATTTGGACGGTGCCTAACATCTTATCCAATTTTTCAGACCTTGACTCCAAATCAAACTTCACACGACTCGAGTCTGTCTCTTAATTTCTCTTCAAGCTTCACTATTCTAGACTCAAGCAAACTCCCAGTCTCTTCAAACTCAAAAAGCACTTTTTGCATAGCCTCCATTATACCTCGAAAACTATATCTCTCACCTTCAATTTACTCTAGATTCTCTCGAAGAGTCTTCTCACGTGCCATAAGATCTTCAATTAAAACACTTTCATCATTACCTACGACACGTTATCTCATCCTATCTTACAACTTCAAGTTTGTCTTTTTCAATTTTAAATATTCCGCATACAACTCGCGGAAGGAAACTCGGTGTTTAGTCACTTCTTCCTCATCTTCTTCGTTCTCACTCCCTACTTCACTCTCTCTACCATCAAACACTTGGGATTCACAAATAATGGCCTCAGAAGTATCATACAAAAAAATATCTTCATGGGAAGATTCAACAATAATGCTCACATGACTAGCCATGAACGCGGTGAAGTTGCACTAAATGGGGGAATCAGATCCCTCTTTCGGTTAACTATCACTAAGGGTGGCATTATATGAAATTGGTTTCTTGCCCTCCTTCTTTAGTTTAGTGGGACACTCGGCTGCCCTATGGCCATTACCCTCATAACCAAAACATTGATTCGACTTGTCCCTCTTAAGATCAACATTGCGATTTGAGGGGGTGGGGGGGAGGGGGATCGACTTTGGTATACTTAGACTTCTCAAACTTCTTATAATCATTTTTAAGTTTCTCTTTATTAAACTTAAGAAATTTTCTAAACTTCTCACCAAACAAAGCCATATCATCCGAATCGATGTCAAACTCACCATTCAAAACAAGTGTTTCCTCCTTCCGGGCTTTCAAATATATGCCCTTATCCTTAATCTTCACATCCTTGGAGGTAAACATGTAAAGTTCATAAGTTTGTAAGTCACCTACAAGATCGTCAAGTTTCGTAGAGTTTAAAGTGCCGAATGAATTCAAAACGACCACTTTTGGATTAAACCTATCACATAATGACCTCAAAATTTTCCTCATGACTCGATTTTTGGGTATCTTCTCTCCCAAATTAAAAGACGAATTCACAATATCGGACAATCTAGCATAGAGCTCATAAAAAGTTTCACTCTCATCGATTTTAATTATTTTAGGTTTTGGAGTTTAGAAGCCTTAACGACACTTATACCTTCATGGGTGAGTTAGAGTGTGTCCCATGCCTCCTTAGACGTTTCACACATCATAATCCGACGAAACTCCTCTGGTGTGATCGCACTAAAAAAATCATTTAAACCATGAGAATTAAAATTTTCTAGCTTAATCTCATCCTCACTCCATCTTTCTACGTGTTTAGGAACTCTAACTTTTCATATTAAACACGTTGGTGGGGACCACCCTTTAATGATCGATAGCCAAACCCGCTCATCTAACGACTTAAGTGCCGACCTCATACTCGCTTTCCAGTACGCGTAGTTAGAACCATCAAAAATAGAAAACCTCAAAAATGATAAATTTTTCATGTTCAAATCTAAGGACCTAACACGATAAATTAGTGTTCGCTCTTGTTGGAACGTAGGTTCCCTAAAAATACAAAATTTAAATTTCAAAAGGGATGGTTCACCGAATATCTCGAATTTTAAATTCTTCAAATTAATTTTCTCTTCTTAAACAAGACTTCAATTCAAGTTCAAATTTAAACAACTCAAACTAAACAAACTTAATTCAAGATTAACATGAATTTTGCTAAATTAATAATTCCAACTTGAACTATAGTAAACCAAATTACACAAAATAAACCTAGTAGCGATTACACTATTTTCGTGACTAAACCAATTTTATCTTATTAAACCTAGGCATGCATTTAGATGTGATTTTGCAAGGTAAAATAAACACAGCCACAACGCCACGATGTACGAGGAAAATCCACAATGAGAAAAATTTCGGACGAACCGGCCACAAGTCCACTAAGTATGGATTAATTACAAGGACACGATAAAAGACTTACTCAATGACTCGATGACCTTTCAAGCCTTGACGCTCTTCGTTCCTTCCACTTATGCATAGTGACAATGCAAGAATCCACCTACGTCTTGTAGCCCACCAATAGGGCACTACTACCATCAAATATACAAAATCCATCGTATGTACGCCAAGAACACATAATCCTCCCCAAAAAACAATCCCAATAATGTAGAGAATAAAACCTGGTGTCAAAACTAATCTCAAACATATATCATGTTGAAACTTGGATCATTAAAAACGAATTGGGTGTAAACCATAAGTTTAGAAAAAAACTCTATTGAAATTTTCTAAAGATTGTTCTCTTTTAGAAGATGGAAAAGTCTTTGAAAAATATTAACTCCCGCACTAAATAAATGGTTGGGAAAAAGTAGTGGGAGGCTATGAGAAAAAATGTCATTTTTTTTATAAAAACTGCTCCGGTCGTTCGAATGAGTCACAATCTTGTTTGAACGACATTTCAAACGAGATGTCAGCACAAGAAAATAAGAATCTCGTTACAAGTCGTTCAGATGAGGTCATTTGAACGAGGTAGTTTGAGCGAGATTTCTGGTCATAAAGTTAGATAATTTTGATATGAACGCGTGGCCGCCAGTTTCGTATTTTTCTGGTTTTTTTAATTAGTTATGAATTTTCTACAGAAGAGTGTCCGAGAACAAAAACTTTATGAATTAAAAAATTAACCAAATTTTTTTAACACCCAATAAGAAATTTATAAAGCCCAACATAATATAAGCATTTATACCTGAGAGATTTTTGGACTGTTGATGACGAAAGTAAGGCACGATATACGGCAGGGAATGTAATCTCTTCAACTTAGCCACTACGTCTTCAACAAGCCACTACGTCTTCAACAATAATGGCATAGGCTTGAAAGGTCACAAATACAAATTGTATCCTACGACTCAAATAGTTTTGTTCGGAATTAAGCCAAAACATACAAATTCACTCAATTGAAAATTTATCCTTACACTTTTAAATTTTGTTGAAAACATAATCCCATTTGATAATGATCGTTCTTTATTTTTCTGGCACAGATCGTTATTACAAGGGAAATTCAAAAAACTTTTAAGTCAGTGTTGTCGATCTTAAAAAAGTTTGGGATCGAATAAATCCCTTTGGAGTCAGATACTATTGGAGGGCTACTCACATACTTCTTGACTACAAACTGATGAGTGCATTAGCCAAGCACTTCACAATTATCCCCCAAATCACAAAATTCAATTACACAATGGTCGGGGATTCTTGGATCCCAAAAGTTACTCCCATTCTCGATATTGAAGGAACAAGAGTACAAGTTCGTGAATCAACTTCGCCCACTTATGTTATTTCCACTGATTCAGAGAAGGACAAATCGATTCAAGATGAAGAGGATAATTCTTTGATGACCTTGCCCCGTATTTTCATACGAAGAGGTCGATACCTCAAGTCATCTCTGGGAAGAGATAAAGGATAAGGATGAGGAAGAATAAAGTTCAATTCCCCCTTCCCTAAAGACTTGGAAGATATGATAGGTCACCCAAAACGTGCGGTACAACTTGATGCTTTCAAGGCGAGTTTGAAAAGTAAGGGTGATCAAACTGATTAAAATACCCAAGGATTATTCGAATCCAATACGACAGTAAGAAAAAAAGAGGGGGAAAGAGGTCGAGCGGGCCAAAAATAGGAGAATTGACATATTTCTTCATTCCACTCCATCTATGGGGAATAATCTACCCATGGTGATATACCCACGGCAGCAACCTTCGCCGCAACCTTCAACCTTTAGGGTTTATCCCTGGACGATCAATTTCATGAAGGATTAAGAGCCCGTCAGTAGTAATGACTCAGCATTTCACAGTGTCGAGGTGGGGTTCTCAATTTTTTAGATCGCCATATTGCCTAGAGACATGTCGACCTAGAGAGGTCTTAGTTTGGAGTGCATTAAAAAGGAAAGGCTCTGGCACATGGCATTGGTAAATTGAATTTCGCACTAGTTTTATTTCAAAAAAAATTAAAATGATTTTAACAGTGACTGACCTCATTTTCCTTTATCTTTTAGACGATGTAGGAGATAGCCACTCGGTTCGGTAATTTAGTGTGCCAACAAAGTTCTTTATGACTGGGCCGATATATTGAAGAACAAGTTGATCGAGAAGGACAACTTTATTACCGATCTCTAAGGCAAACTGGAGGATAAGTCGTACCAGTACGTAGAAGTTATTTAAAGAAGGTGAAATCCTGAAATTGGAGTTTAGCAGGGTGGATTTGTAGTTAAGCGAGATCAAGAAGGCTTTTGGCTTAAAGACCTTGGAAAAGCTGATTCTCCAAAGGCAAAAATGGACCCTCGTAGTTGACTTGGCATAAGACTAAGATACAAAAAATGATGAAGGCTTTGAGGCCGGTGTCCAATAAGTTTTTTCTCAACGAGACTATCATGAGTTGATTATGTTCAATAAAGGCTGGATTGTTGGTCTTAAGAAGGGAATTTTTTATAAGGCTGAACTTACCTATGAAGAGCACCATCATCTTAAAAAGATCGTTATTGGCGACGATGAAGCTTCTTTGGCATCTGGCTAAGAAGTAAATCAACCAAGTTAGACGGCTCTTCCTGAAGGACATGGAGTCTAGGGTAATGAAGTCGTTGAAAGCTGGGGGAGGTCACCATTAGCACCCTATTTTTTAGGTTTATATTCCTAAGTTTTTATGTAGGTCATTTGCCAAAAAAATTATAGGCCTTGTGTCATTTCATGTTATTAATGATAGAAATTTCCATTTATGTTTATTGCATTGTTTGCTCCCTTTCTATGAATATATAAAAGGCAATTCCGCTTTTGGTTGGTGGATGTAGGTTAGTGACCTACTCCATTGACTTATATAATCAGTAAGCCAATGTTCATATTAACTTACGAACTAGAAAAATCAATAAGTTAACATTCATATATAACTTTAATCATTAGTCGATGGATTTGGAATCCACAACCTACTCACTGACTTATAATTTTTTATCAAGAAGATAATGTGCATAATAATTTATTAACTTAGAAATTGACAAGTTGACATTCATATTTAACTTAATTGTTAATCGATGGAGTTGGGATTTGCGGTTGACCTCACTGACTTATAAAATTGATCAATAAGCTAATGTTCATATAAAATTACTAACATATAAATTAGCAAGTTAACGTTAATATATAACTTGATCATTAGTCACTTTAGTCTAAGGGAGGTTTGGGCAAAGGGTTACTCGTTCTAAATCTTCCCTCCCATTCTTGGATGGGTTTATGCTATTTTTAGGCGAAACTAACTTGCTCCAAGTCGTACTACTTATTTTTGGGTGGGGGACTATTATAGGAGAAATCAACTTACTCTAAGTCATACAACATATTTTTATGTGGGTTTATGACTTTTATAGGCTAACCAACCCATATTTAGGTAATACCACCATTTTAGGTGGGTTTATGCCTATTCCAAGTGAAGACGACTTATTTTAAATCGTAACACCCATTCTTAGGTGGGTTTGTGCCTATTATAGGCGAACCTGGTTTATTTAAAACCATGCCACCCGTTCTTAGGTGGGTTTATGCCTATTTTAGGTTGACTAATACAGAGTTCGATTGTACCACCATTTATAGGTGGTTTTATGCCTATTATACGAGAAACATCCTTAGATGGGTTTATGCCTATTATAGACCTACCAACACGGAGTTCGGTCATGCCACCATTTTTAGGTGGGTTTATGGTTGATGTTAGCCAAGAAATGTAATTATGTTAAATAAATGAATTTATTAACATAAGCCATCTTTATCCGGATGAACACTACAAAAGTAAATATAATTTACTTAATGATAAAAATTCCTAAGGTTCATAGAATTTCATAACATAGACATTACTATCCCATATAATTATTCTAAACGATATGAATCGACTCCCCCTTTGAGATTACTATGTAGGGACCTTGCTAATTTGGCGACAGTTTCTCGTCAGAGGGGATCTTGGCGTCTGAAAGCAACTTATTGAGCACCAGATCGTCGACCTAAAATTCTCTAACCTTGAACTTCTTATCATGTTAGTTGTCTAGATATTTTTGATACGCTTCAAGGTGAATGCATGCATACTTTGCACTTTTTGTCCATATCAATTTCATGAGCCAAATGATAATTATTGTGGTCGTCAATAAAATTTTATACCTGAGAGTTGGTAAACTAATATCCAGGGGGATAACAGCTTCAAATACATATGCCAAAGTAAAGGGGGTTTCTCCCAGTGGTATATCGGGGAGAGTTTTTAGGACTAAAGGACAGAGAGGAGCTTATCCGCCATCTTCGCTTTGCATTATTTAATCTCCATTTGATCCTGGTAAGCAAAGTTTTATTGGTAGTCTCTACATGTCTGTTGCACTATGGAAAAACCATTGAGGCATAGTGATTTAGAATCCTATATATTCTTAGCAAAAGTCTCTTAATGCATCATTATCGAACTGGGTTTCGTTGTTTGATACCAAGGCTCTATGGATACTGAATTTGGTGATTATGTTTCTCCACACAAATCGTCTAGCATTAGCCACTCAGATGTGATCCAATGACTTAGACTCCAACCATTTAGTGAAGAAATCAATGGAAGTAATTAGGAACTTCTAATTAGTATGTGTGAAAGGCAAAGGTCCTACAATATTTATACTCCATTGAGCGAAGGGTCGTGGACTTGTAAGAGGGTTAAGGTCTTTGTTCGACTACTTGATGATGGGAGAGAATTATTAACATTTGATGCGCTTTCAAATGAATTGAATTTCATCCTCTTGCATAAATACCACCATCACCCATGTGATATCTAACTATATGACATAGATCTTCCCCATGCATGTTCACCACGGTTGCCTTCGAATATCTCACCAAGGATTCCTTCTTCCTAGTCGGTTTCTTTACATCTTATAAAGCCTAGATTTAATTGGGGTTAACTTTAATTTATCTTTATATTACTAGGTACCATAAAAACTTGCATGAGTTGACCCCAACGTCACACTTGGAAGAATTTAACTTCATCCGATAGTTTCATATGATCTTGAATGCGATGAAAATATCTCTCATGTGGCCGGTTGTCTGTCTGCTTTTAATGAGCATATTGTCGACGTAAACTTACATGGTTAACCTAATCTTCTTTTATAACTTTTTTATTACAAGGTGCATGCATGTTACCCTAACATTCTTGAGGTTGAACGACATGCCTTTGTAGTAGTAATGTAAAAACATGTATTCCCTAAATCATGATTCATGAAATTGACTTTATACATATAATAAACTCTCGAACAAACTCAACTGTAAACTAACAAACTCATACAGCGATAACACAGTTGAATACTCTATAAAATCATAACTCAAGACTTATACAAATAGGAAAATAAAAAACAATGGGATTTTGGGAAAATATAAAAATGCCCCAAGAACTTGGAATAGGCAATTGCATACACGTAAATTAACTTTGAAGACAAAAACCAATTATGAAACTTATGCATATTCTTTATACTTCGAAGATTATCAAATCCAAGTCCAAAATTTTGAAGAAATTACACTTAAACCCCTCAAAATTCTATAAAATTAAAGAAAATTTCACCATTTGAAACCACAGACTTTCCTAATGACCCAAACTAACTTCGGAATGTTTATATATAACCCTCTAATAGCCTTGGACCCGCTGACAACCTTGTAAGCATATTGGACACAATCTCACATGTGTTTGCACACTTTCCTCTAAATTAAACTAGCCTAAAATTTAATGAAACCCAACTCCTTTATAGTCCAATTACTACCCCTTATCAAATCCTATGAAAGGCTCACTAAATTAACCTAAAAGAAGTACCCCAAACACTTTAATTTTCAAAGTGAAAAATTAGCAAATTTTGGAAACTCTTCAATTTTAGCTTGATAGATTTAATTGGCATGCTATTTTAGCTTCTACACTTTATTAATTAAGTTATTAGTTTTGGTTTTATCTTATTATGCTTTATATTTACATGAATTTGAAGAAAAGGAAGGCAACCATGAGCTTTCATGGTGAACTTATGTGCCTTGGTCTAAACTAGTTTTAAGACATATGATATCCTTATTGGTACTCGTGGGACCTTCACGAACTTGGAAATGTATTATTTTGTTCATTTATACTCCCAAATTAAAATTTTAAATTTTGGATAAAAAAAAATTTAAACGCAAATTTACCTTGATTTTGAACAAGTCAATTCAAGAAAAGAACTCAGACCCACCCTATGTTCACCCGAAAAACTTTTGTAATGAGTTTAATGTCTTGAATTAACCCATAATTGGATTTATAGTTTGGGATTCAAAAACTGAATAGGTCAAATATTTGACTTCACTTCTCAACTAATCTTAATAATGCCAATATGGTTGTCTTCATTACGAAATTTTAAGCGAATATGCCTTTTGAATAAATCAAAATGGTTGATAAAAGTGCATAAAATCAAGAAGTTAAACTGAAAGTCAATTGTCTAGAGGTTAAGGACGATGAATAATAACCCCACACGCAGGCGTTTGGGGCACTGGTTGCAAGTGAGATTAAAGAGGTGGAGCGTGAGGCCATGTGTGGCCATCGTAGGGTTTGAATTTTTTTTCAAAATTTTATTTTATTTTTCTGGGCAAAATAGTACATTACACAACCCTGTTTGGATAACAAGAACCTATTTTTCTTCAAAAACCAATTAAGAAAATGAAATTAAACTTTTGAAATTTACACATAAACCCCGAGAGTTTTTAAACTTCACATTTTACCTAATTTTCAAACCTTATACCCACTCCTTAAATATAACATCCATCGTATCTTAAAGGTTATCGCTTCTTTATAAAAATGTAGAAAATTACATATAAAAGCCAAAAGTTATCTTTAATTAATTATATTAAACACCGTGAAAATTTTCTTGCTCCCTTTCAATCATCATTTTGAGACCCTACATCATGAATAAATTAAAAATGTCACTTTCTTAATCTTACACATTTTCTGTTCTTTTAGAGTCCCATAGTTTCTAGTCAAATAAACCAAACATTGTTTTAGTCAAAGTCATTACTTAAAGTAACACATTCTACTTCAATATTACTTTCAGAATTTTGCTTATTAACATGCAATTTATTCATATTACTATATGATAGTTCCATAAATCTTGTTTTAACTCTTAACCTCTTACAAAGTTGGCAAATTTCCAAATAATTCTTTATTGTTGGCTCAATCTTTCGTAAAACCCAAATGTCGTGTTGCATAAATTATAACTAGGGAATAAATGTATCGTAACTCACGTAGGGAACACTATTGGAAATATATTTGGCCTTAGGACTCAGGGTATTGAGTGTTTAGTGTTTTTGCTTATCACATGGATGTCACTCTTTAAGTAGTGCTAATTAGTTATGATACTTCATCTCCACATAATAGGGATTAATTTTATCTCCCCGCAGTTAGTATTAATCGGTTATGACAAGTGAAACATTTTATTCCTTTATAACACTGACATCTTATGATGTGTGGTCCTAAAACTAAAATTTCTTACTCACATTAGATTTATAAGATTATTACGCTCTGTTACTTATATGTGGGTGAAGTTAGGTAAGAACGACAACACCTTGTGGAATATATTTACTATTGCATATTAGTTTATGTAGTTTGTACTTTAGTTTCCCCTTAGTTTATGTAATATGAGGCTAGTCAAAGTATTGTGATATGATGTTGTAAGCATCACCATTTAAATAAGGTTTATGTTCTTCCCCTATAAATTTTATTGTTTATTTTTCTTGTATGCACGTCTGGTTTTTTGCACAAAATATAGAGCGCGATAACATGGTATCATAGCCCACATTAGGTTAATTAATCACATGCAGGACTTAAGATAGGATATTATTTATTTAATTTTCTTAAATTCTTTATATCTTGTCAAGGTTAACCTTTGTCTTACATAAATGAATGTTTGGGATGAGATACATCTTGATATCAATCTCATATATAGGGATCGATTCAACCAGACCACACGGGATGAAGGGTATACCAAGTTATGTGAGGCCATATGAGGCATCTATCGATAATAGGTCATTATTACTCTCGACATCAATTGCTCCTCCTAGAAAGTCGCCTGATCAAGCTATTAACCAAGCCCACATGTATGCCAGCAATCTATAGGTATTATAGCAGACAATTGACCTTACTTGGAGCTTTGCACATGAAGAGGAACTTATCCATACTCCATCGCCTTCACCCATCGACTAGTGCTTAACTGAACCATCTTTGGATTCATTTACATCGTTGTCAATATCAAACATTGGAGATTCTATGAATGAGGTTAACCAGGTGCTGCTCAACCTTTACTAGTAAGGTTCTGAGGTAACAGGATGTACATAGATAAAGGAACTACAGAGCCTGTAATCTTTAGTTTTACGCATGATAAGAGGTTAGGTCATAATATCATAATATAGGGTATGGTGCTAGGATAGGACATGAACCTTATGATGTTATGAGAATAAATGTATAATATAATAATAGGCAACCCTTTTGCCATATAGGTTCGTATATTTTTTATTGTATAATTTAGGGATTGTTGTAACATAAAGTGATAATATATAAGGTTTTCTATGTTTTGTTTGCAAATTTCCTTATATCTAGTAATAATTACAAATTCTATAGGATGGTAAGCACACAAGAAATCGGTAGCAGATCACATCAACATGAGGATATTCCCACTGAACAAATGCCTGAAGTTCCACATTTGTCAAATCATACTGAAGGTATATTACATTATTTACAAGGATTAATTACACCTAATCAGTTACACAAAAAATTACCACCGCAACCTTCGATAAATGCTGCAACTATTAAAGAGATGCAAATAATTGATGCACTTAAGAAGTTTTTACGACAATGAGCACACACATTTAATGGAAAACTCGGTGCAAATGAAGTAGAGAAGTGCTTACATTAAAGTTTTAAGGTATGAAATATAGTAGGCATAATACACGAACTTAAGGTAACTGTAGAAACCTACCTATTCGATGGTAAGTTGATCATTGGTGGTAGTCTATACGTCATAATCAAAACTCCAAAGGATTAACTTGAGGAGATATTCTTTAATAAATACTTTATTAAGTCGATAAAAGAGTAATTAGTAGTTGAGTCTGTAGTTGGAACATTATAAATGTCACAATATGATGCTCATTTACATAACTTTCTCACTACACACAAGAATATGTGAACACGGGTGACAAGAAATGTAAGCATTTTGAGCGAGACTAAAACCCAATATATAGACTTCGATTAAGCCACTGTAAATCTACGACTTTATCCAGATGATAGAAGTTGATTCGATTATCGAACAAAACCTGACACTTGATGGATTACTCGTACCCGACTTTAAAATGCAGTTGTTGAGTTCAAAATTCTAACAACAATCCAATAGTGAATCCATAACCAAAGCCAAATGAGGAAAGGGACAAACAATAATAACTCATCATATCAACCACAATACCTATATAAACCTATAAATTTTCTTAAATCCCAAAACTTCATCGCACAAACAATAATAACTCATCATATCAACCACAATACCTATATAAACCTATAAATTTTCTTAAACCCCACTGTCCACCATTAAATGGGAAACCCAACAATCGACTCTCATAATAGTTTTCAGGAGGAAAGGGACATAAGTGAGGAAATAAGGTGCAAGGCCAAACTTTTGCAATTACACCAACTGGGAGGATGAATATCCATAATATGGTAGAAGGTAATCTATCGTTTCATAATTCTTAGGCTCATATGTTGTTTGATTTAGGGTCTACACATTCCCTCACTAGCAAAGACTTCGTAGCTTTATTAAAATTTTCCACTAGGCCTCTTAATCACTCCTTATCAATATAATTGACAACTCATAACACATTGATTACTCACCATATATGTAGAGAGTGTACTATGAAGACCTTATTATAGGTTTAGTGGTTTCATAATTATAAGGGTTTAATATCATCGTTGGGATAGATGTTTTTTCTTTTGGTTTTAACCACATTGACTATCATAAGAAGTTAGTTATATTTTGGATTCCTAAAAAGGCCACATTTTATTTCCAAGGAAACGAAGATTCAAACGTGTGGATTTTTACAGGAAATCCCATTCTCTTTATCTTTTATGATCTTAGGTAATTACAACGATGTTTTTCCCAAAGAATTACGCTATTTAGCATCGCCAAGAGAAATAGAATTTGTGACAAGTCTTTTACCACACCATTGGAATTAAAAGAACTGCGAACACTACTTGACGAACTATTAGCAAAAGATTTCATTCAATTAAGTATATCTCACTAGGGAGCACCCTTATTGTTTATGAAGAAAATGGTGAGACATTTTGTTTGTGCATCGATTACTAGAAGCTTAATCAGGTAACTATCAAGAACAAATATCCATTACCTAGAATAGGGGATATGTTCTACCAATTATGTGTAACAAGGATACATTTTAAAAGATCTACGATTTGGTTATCATCAATTTTAAGTTATAGAATAGGGTATATTAAAGATTTCATTCTGAACTCGATATGGCCATTTTGAATTTGTAGTTATGTCTTTTGGATCGACTAATGCACTTCCAACATTCATGGATATAATTCATCAAGTATTTCGACCTTTCTTGGATTAATTCATGATCAAATTCATAAATAATAATTTGATATACTCCAAGACAACAGAATACCATGGAAGACATTTACAGTTGGTACTTGAAACCACATATAAAAATTGTCATTATGCAAAGAAGTACAAATGTAAAGGTAGTGAATTTTGGGGGTCACGTAACTTCAGAAACAAGTACATAAGAGAATCCGTAAAAAAATATCGATGTCATATAATGGCAACAACCCTCGAATGTCACCTAAATTCGAAGTTTCTTAAGACAGGTCAGATACTATCGACATTTTGTAGAATGATTCTCAACAATTGCCTTACCATTAATGTAGTAAACTCGAAAGGAAAGACGATTCAAGTGGACCGAGAAGTTCGAATAATCGTTTCAAACCTTTAAGGAAAAATTAACCACCGCACCAGTATTAACCACACCTTCAATGAAATGTAGTTATTAATGCTTACATTGACACCTCGTTACAAGGATTATGATGTGTACTCATGTAACTTGGAAAGGTGATAGAAAATGGATCTCTTAAACTCAATGCCCATGATCGTAACTATTCGGTACACGATTTTGAACTTACCATATTTGTTTTTGCATTAGATATTTGAAGATGTTATTTATATGGAGAGGAGTTTAAAGTATTTTTAGATCATAAAAGTGTTAATACACATTTATCGAGAAAGATTTAGATCTCTGCCAACGATGTTGGATAATTTTTTTGGAGGAATATAAGTTTAGTCTACAATATCATCTTGAAAAATGTAACATGGTTGCTGATGCCTAAGTAAAAAATATACGGGAATTCCATGGGATGTTCACGCATATATACAATACCATTAAGAAATCAGGGAATATAAGTTACATGGATAATTTTCAGAAACTACTGTTATTCTCCAAATCATCATTGCATATCCATCACTTCAAAAGAAGATCATAGAGTAACAATCAAACGGTGTTTTCTCAAAGGCCCATCAACGTCACCTTAAATCAGGAGAAAAATAAAAGGGTTAGTCTTATTGTAAAGATAAGGGATTACGATTTAATGGATGATTATATCTACCATAAAACCTTTCCCACCGTAGATAAATCCTCAAATAATCTCATCACTTAAAATTTATAATTCATTCATGAAGCACCAAAATGTACCACGGTATTAAAAGGCAACACGGGTGGAAATGAATTGAACGAGATGTAACTAATCACGTAGCCAAATTCTTGACATGTCTAAGATATGCTAGTACCTTGTGGTTATATGGAAACAATACCAAATTTTAATTTTTTGAATTTTTATATATACGCACCAAATTAAACCAAGTGTTCTATCAAATAATATACCAATTTTAGACTTGACCTAAGCATGAATCTAGGTGAGAACAAGCAAAAGTAAAAATAGTAAATCATAACCCGACGATGTATGAGAAAAACCCACAATGGGAAAAACCTTGGACGTCCCAGCCAAATAAATCCAGTATGATATATCTCTTATTACAAGGATAAATTATACTTACTCACAGACTTGATGCCTTTAATACTGGACACGCTTCTTCATCCCTTTTTACCTTCTTTGTAGTCAATGTTGGACGCCTTCCAATATCCACACAATGTAGGCGCTTTCCCACATCTCGGTACCCCACCGATCTTACTTGTCTTGTGACCATTCCAGACATCGCACAACATGAAATACGGTCTCCATTGCTCGAAACGCTCACGGTATGAAGAGAAAACAACTATACTGAAACACGTAAGAGATCTCAAACAAACATATAGATGTAGGTTTCTTGGATATTAAACTCAGGTGTAAATAAGGGTCTGGAGGCTTTTGGCTTTTGATAAGAAAATAGTTTTTGCCAAAACTCTCAAGTGAAAACATTTCAAGCAACTCCATTTATCAAAAACATGAATTTTAAGGCGATGAAATCTCGTTTGAAAAAAAACTATAGGTTCGTTTAGGTGAAGTCACAATCTCATTTGAACACAAAACCATCTCGTTCAAACGAACAAGCATATCTCATTCGAATAATCTTGGAATTAGATTATGTTGACAAACAAATAAAACCTCATTTGCACTTTGTTTGAAGGTCTTTCTAACAAAGTTCACTATCTCGGTCGAATTGACTAAACAATCTCGTTCGAACAAGTTGTAACACCCCCCATCATTCTCCACGTAAAAGTTGGCCAAATATAATACATCGAATATGGGGCTTGTCTATCAATCTATATCATTCTCAGCATCGAAACCATAATAATAATGGTAACACATTTGAATTTTTATTTTAATAGATGACATGCAAAACAAACCATTTATACTCTAACTGGTAATAAATAAAATTCAACACTTAATTAGTCATGAAATCCAACAACAATAGAAAATGTTCCTAGTGACTGATTAATAAACTCTAGTGTATGCCCATACAATAATCCATAATAATAAACTGTCTGGAATGAAAATAACAACATATGCTAGAATCAAATGAATGGAAGTAGTCGTTGTGTAAATATGACCGCAAGTCTGATCCTTGTCTATATAAACCTGGGGGGAACATTTATAATTTGGGTCAGCGCCCTAGAGTTGTGAGAATTAATTTACGTAAATTAAAATGCAATAATATAGTTAATTCAAAGTGTGTAATTCCCATTGGCACTCACATGCATTAAGTACCTCACCCCTCACCTAAGTGCAATACTACACCCATATCAACCCTAGTCCCCCTCTGTGAAAGACTTATAACTATAACAGTAATCAACGCCTGATACAATCTAACATAACTCACGTACCTGTATTCTCATATCCCACGATACCCCGGAGATACTACTTAAAAATATAACATACCCATCTATCGCGCATTCACGTAACATTGGTTTCATAATTGGTTGTCGACCTCATTAGACTGATTATTTAATCTCAATTAATTTATAGGGTTATATACATATATGTCCTTACATAGGTACTGCACATATAGGCATCTAACTCTAGTTCCACATTTGTACTCTATCGGTAAGTTCAGAGGAGTCCCTCATCCAAATAGACATCACAAATTACATACAAGTGGGGCAGTCTCTACGCAGTAGACCTTTGCACGCTCCCTACCCTGATGGTGACAATGGATTCCAGTATCCACACCTACCTCCTCTTAAATGGTGCTGCTACATGGTACCTATAATAATGACCTACACAATTCCTAGTCCACCTGTGCCGACACGTGTTACGGTCCCGAGACGTACGCAACCCAAATCGATAGGCCGCCCACAAACATGAGTATGTTCACACAAATATATAAATACATATATTTATCACATAATATGTATAGTTAATTAACTCTATAATTACCCTACAAGCAGTATCCATAATCCACAAGTAATATTCTTACTTTAAAATTAACAATCTAGTTAATTGTCAATTTTTCCCATTTACAAAAATGGTGATGCCAACCTATTTTTTTTTATCAAAAAATATGTTTAGGTAATAAAATCCATAATCACTCCCTGGGGTGTCCTGTTAATCGCCTATTAATAGTCCCCGAGATATCTCCCTTTTTAGCGACTATTAAGAAATCCCAAATTTACTAATTAAATTTTCTAGTTAAATGATGGGTTTCTATTTACCAATATTGCCACAAATCCATTTTTAATAAAATATATTCTCAATTGGATAACCTCCCACCAAGTCGCATAAGTTCCTAAAAATCCCCCAGATAAATCCATGGTGCTAACTTGACCTGCTTCAGGAGCTAAATGGATTCGCCTCTTGGGGCCGAATCGATTCGCATCTGGGCCGAAGCCCATAACTGTTATGGTTCTTCAATATGAATTTCCTTTTTCCAAACGAAAATTCCATTCTAATGGTTCTTACATTTAACTTATTATATGATTAGGTCCCCCAGGACTTGGTACATCATTTAAGTTGGTTAATTACACAAATTAACATCCAATTCTACCATCTAATACCATAAAACATTAAACTCAGATTTTCATCCCATAATTCTCTTTAATTCAAATCAGATATTGGTTATACACATGGATCACAATTATCATTAATTCAACATCTTAAAAACATGAATTGTACTTTCCAATTCGAGATTTCATTCCTTCTAAATTTCTGGGTTTAACCTCCAATCACTCGATCTTTAAATATAAAATTCAGTTTTCCTTCCTCTACACCCATAAGTTTAAATCTTATCACCATATTATCAAAAACCAAGAAATTTTATGGGTAATTACTATGATGAATCAAGGAAAACATTGAACATTAATTTAAGTAAGAAAATTCTTGCCTGATATGGAAGATTGAGTGTCCTCCCTTAAATTCTTACTCTCCTCCTCTCTTTGGCCCTTGGTATCTTCTCTATAGGGATGGGGCTGCTAGGATTAACTTTAGATGAATGAATGGGGCTTTTTAACTACCTGATTAACTTATACTCTTTGCTAACCCAGAGTTTAGCCTTGAACTATATATTTGGGCCTGCCTAAAAGTGAACCTGAACCCATAATCGGAATGGCCCAACAATTCTTCAAATGCTATACCTATACCCCGGGCCCATTTTTAGAGGTCTAAAACACCTAAACGAGTCCCCAAAACATCCTGGAACATGCCCGAATTATTTGACTCAACGTACACATTTTTATTATATTTAAACAACATATAACCATAAGTTAATTACCATCCGATTCATTTTCCACGAGTGAACCCATCATGCCTAATTGAGTCAAATAAATATGTAATCACAAATAATCATTTATTCTCAATTTAAATTCCACAAATTTAATTTAAATCCCTTCGATTAAATTTATTCTCGAATTTGTTTCGAAATTAATTAATTAAATAATGTCACAGTATTTTGTTTCGAAAACACGGGGTATTACACAAGTTTAAAACAAAAAGATTTTTCTTTTAAAGACTCGTTTTTTAAAAATAGCCTCAAACAAGATATAAACAGACACCCAACCTAAATCAAGGGATCAAATGTAAACATGTATTCATACCTCAATGAGATCACTCGGGTGATAAAGATGAAACTCGGCTCAAAACTCAGTGTGTAATCGATGTCACTTTAACTTGTCCGCTACGGTCTTCATTCATACATCACAGGCTTGAAGGACAAACTGAAATCTTAACAACCTATTACTCAAACAAGTTTTGTCCAAATATGGAATTAAGCTAATACATACAAATTGACTCGATCCAGAAATTTGTCCTTACAATGTCAACAAGTGAAGAACGAACACTAACCACCTAGAGGACTGTTACGACACTTTCCCATCATTTAGTGAAAATAGGATCACATGATAATAGATTTTGTTAGTGGTTTTCCCACAACCCACCAATGTTCTAACTCAACATGGGTGATTGTAGATTGACTCGCTAAGTCCGCACTTTTCTTACCAATTATGAATATATATTCCTTCCAAAAACCTAGTGAATTATTGTACTCCACGGAATACCCCTGTAGCAACCCATATATTTTAATATTAGAATTGATCAAGATCGAATACTAAATTATACAAATTGTTATAATTTAAAATATCATTCTTAGTACGAGACGTAAATATGAAACATATAAAGCATTTTTCAATAATTAAGTGGGAGAGATAACAACATTATGGCTCACCAATAAAAGAGCAACTACAATATTTTCCAATAATTCAATAATATACAAAAGTCTCGGTACAATCCCAAATATAATTGTGGAGTCACGAGTGACTCATAAGTCCAAACGCCGTCTCATATGAAGTGCAATTGAAAGAAAACTAAACCGCATAAAAATGTAAATATTAAAAGTCCATCCTACTATCTAAGATCCAAGTCCACTCCTAAGCTCAAACGTATCTTAAAAGGTTAGTCAACGCAACAGGTTAGGACCAATGCAAAAATACTTGAGACTTCTCCCTAAGAGGGTAACATAACCCAGTCAATAGTCACAAATAAAATAGATATCACAATGAAATATTTTAAACCATAATAGTAATCAACACTAAAATATTTTATATAATAATAACAATTTAATATCTGATCTTTATCGATGTTCACCAGAACTTATAAAAGATTTAACTATATAAATAACAAATGGGTTTATCGTTGTTTCATAATATCATGAGAATAAAGAACTATTGAGTTACAAAACATGGTATTAGAACAAACCATTTAATATCTAGTCAATCACAACTATCTTTCATTAATCAATACTAATAGTATCTCTTTATACAGAAAGGTCTCAACAAAATATCGATTTATGAACTCATACTAAAGAAACCCATAATAATTAACTTATCAATACCATTACAAGTCTTTTGTCCACTTTCTAATTTCATGCTTTGTTAATTTCATCATTTCACTTTTATTAAATCCTAACTATTTATTTCATTTATATTCAAGCCAAGAGGTCGTATCAATATCACATTTAATGAAACATTAAACACTTATCTTTTTTTTTTCATTTATGCCATCTTTATCCCATTAACTTCATTCTAATTATCCAGCATACCTCAAGGTCCCAAGTATCATGACACATTCAATTAACTCACTTGTTTTATTAAATAATTAACCTCTTAATTGATTACAACGTAATTGACATGTTCCTCTTCTCCTTACCCATCTAAAAAAACATGTGATACGCCCCTAAAAAATCATCACACAACCCATATCCACCTACTTCACAGTGTTGGAAAACTCATCGCCACCTTGCTACATAGTGACGAAATTCCCAAACACCGTGTGATGTGTAAACATCCCATCACGTACAGGCACCACCTATTATTCGCATGGACAAAAATATCAACAAATCGTGTAATGAACAAATAAATATCATCATATCCACACACCACATGTAATTCACGTGGCCGAAAAATATAAAAAAAATCGTGTAATGCACCAATAGTACATATAAAATCATACTCCATAAAAAAAATCATTACTACCTACCATGCAGTGCCAAAAAACCTATTGCCATTTGTTGTACAGTGTCAGATTTACCGCATAACGCACCAACAATCCACATTAAATCCCACTCCTAAAGTACAGAGTCATAATAGTGTTCCCTCTCAATCCATAACGAAAATCCACATTCATTAATTTTCCATATAAATATTAAAACATCTTAAATTCCTAAATTCCAACCTTTTCTAGATTCCATGTGTGGGACAACTCATAAATAAAATCCAAATAAGCCCCCCCCCGATACACGTCTGTCCATATTAGGTCATCATCGAGAATAAACAACTACGAACTCACCACTATGAATATCATGATATCTAACTCAATTCATCAATTTCATATTATGTTAAAACCACAAAAGATTCGTCATCCATAAATGAAGTCTACTAATAAGTCATAACTTTCAATATCCAATATATAAGTTATAGATTTCAATACCCAACTCACATGATAAAATTTCAATACTCATCTCATAAGTCATAAATTTCAGTAACCACTTACCCAATACTCATAAACTCACTATCAGAATTACTTACCAACTTTACTAATCCTAAAATCTGAACTCATACATTCTCTTGACTCTATGCATGGGACGTCTCATAAATGAAATCCAAATTAGGAAATACCGATACCCTTTTGTCTAGATTAAGAAGTTGTTAAAAGTGAACATGCACTAAACCTGAACTTCCCTACATAGTACCTTAACTCCATTTAATTCAAAATAAAAAAACTCAGTTGGATCCCATAACTCACTCTATGATTACCAGTGCATCTTATTACATGGATGTTGATGTATAAAAATGGACTTAATCCATATTTATAATCATAGATAAAAACATAGTAAGTTACTCAAATCACACACACAAGAGAAGAGATTTTTAGGGTGGTTCAGTCGTAAAATAGCCTACGTCCACTATTGGTATTATTTAGTAGGATTTACAATAGCTCAGTATGGTGTGCATATGATTGATTCGAGTTCTCTTTTGAGCTAATGAAGTAGTTTGGTATTCATATTGGTGTAAAATCATAGAGATGGAACACCTTTATTTTGCCAGGCATTTATATCTGTGTACAATAACTGAAACTCTTAGAATCCAGTGCTTTTTGGTATCCTATTCGAGTAACTGTTGATATTCCTGTTGGTTGGCCTTCTAGAGTTGGTGGGCCTTCAAGTCAACTAAGTATCTCTAATGCCGACCAAGGTGGCTGGTCAGCCACGTAGGAGGACAAGTGTAATTTCATCACTGGTCCACGTAGGAGAGTAATTGTTACACATAATAAAAGCCCTAGTGCTCCATGCTTGATGATTGATAAAAAGTATGGAGTATTTGGCTCAAGAAATTGCTCGGTGTATTGTTTTGAGTGTGTGGTTGGCAACCGACTTCCCATACTTGTAAAAAATTTCACTGGTACTGTTTGATAATTGCATTTTTGTAACTAATTTAAACTTTTTTGAACTGCCAAAGGGCACGATGATTTTTTTAAGCTTTAGAAGCGTGCAAGCGACGGTAGTTTAATCGATCGTTCAATTTAATCATTTTCTTCCCATTTATCGAGGCTACCTACCTATATATAAGTAGATACTTTCCCTCATTTATTTTCACCTCAAACCTTCTAAACTTAGCATTTCCTTCGTCTTCAAGCTTTTTCTATGCAATAGTTTGCTGCCATTGTTTTTTCTTCAGTTCCTATAGTCAGTTTAGATCCCCTGTAAGACTTCTTTTCCTCTTTGTCAATCTTATCATTTTCTCTATTTCTACCATGGTTCACATTGTAGATGAAGGTTCGTTAGATGAGTTTAGAGAGAAAAGAAAAATCCCAGTTTGGGTAGATTTAAAGATAGCCCAGGGTATCATAGATGTATATTCTCTCTCTGAAGGTCAATGTATTTCCACTTTATTCATTGCTTAGTGTGGCATCACCTTTCCACCAAAACCTCTTTTTCTTTCGTTCTGCCAATATTTTGATGTAGTTCCTACCAGAGTGGCACATAATATTTGGAAGATTGTAATGTAAATAGATTGAATGAGATTTATAGGACCCATATTGAGATTCATAAGCTGATATTTTACGATAAGTGGGTACTGTTGTGGAAAGTACATATTATTTGAAGACTAGGCAAGCCAATTGGGCTTTAGCAGTGAATTTACCAGATTCCAATGGATTATGGTGTAGTTGTAAAGTACTGGTAACATGCCCCCTTCCTACTGGAGTGTCTTATACTGGTCTAAGAAGTCCCCAATTAGGACGTAGCATAGGCTATCTGTTTTTTTTTCTTCTATTAGATTTTTTTGAATTTAGCTGACTAACTTTGATGTTCCCTTCTGTTGTAAAGAAAAGTAAGAATATGTGTCCCAAAGAAGGGTAAGTAAACCTCGAAGATCTCAAATTTCTTTAGGGACTTAACCATAGAGTGGGAGACGAACATCCCCGAGCAGCTTCTTTGCTGTTGGAATATAAGAGTTATGTCACATCTTTTAGTGTCCGACAAACACTTGTTCTGCCCCAGGTTACTGTCAACTTGGAAGAGGATCCTGTACCTACTTATTCAGCTATAGGATCTGCTGGTGCTGATTTCCCACAAGGAGGAACTTATTCCTCATTCTAATCCTTGGATATTTCTAATGTTCACCTTTCTCCATCATCCAATATGACTAAGAGAAGGATGACCAATTTGATGGGTTGGCCCTTATCCCCCCCCCCCCAAAAAAAAAAGCTACTGATGCTGGTAAGAAGCGGGCTGAGAAGAAGTTCCAGGCCAGTGATAGGAGTCCTTTAGCTGAAGGGACTCAAACTTCTAAATCTCAACTTAAGGGGTTGAAGAGAGGTTTACTTGAACCTAAAAAATAGGTCCATAAAACACAAGTCAACCAGCAAGCGCTGGCTGTAAGAAAGACTGCCAACTAACATGAGTTGGTGAGAAAAATTCAAGTTGACCTTGAAATTGGGTCAACTTCTGTTGCTGTTAACCCTGGGTTGGATCGGGATTTGTTTAAGTCTGGAACTCTCCCTATTGATTAGCTTACATCATCCCCCATGCCCTGATCCAAGCTGACCGAGAGGGCTTGCCGTAATTTGGCACCGATAATTTTCCTATCTTCTGCTTTTTTTTTTATGTTCCTGAACTTCTTCTAATCATCTTATGTTTGCTATTTTTGAAGTTTTTGGTGGAATTCAACCAAATGATAAGGAATGGCAATTAACTGAGGTCATTTCCCGGTGAAGTAAAAGAGGCCTTTGAGGGCCTAAGACAGTCCTTGGAAGCTTCCTGACAAAGCTTTGGAAACGAAACAGAAGTCTTGGGAAGAGGAACTGAAAAAAGACAATGATATGGCCAAGGTAGCTGAAGGAAAAATAAATATTGCTGATGATAAAGCTAAAGCTGCCGAGAAGAAGTTAGTTGATGTTGAAGGCAGAGCCAAAACTGCTGAAGACAAGCTTTTAGAAGTCACAACCCGAGCCTAAACCGCTGAAAATAAAGTGGTTGGTTTGAGTTATTTCCTTTAAGGCAAAAGGAAAAACTGCCTTTGACAAAGGTTGGGAGAAGGCCCTCTTTACTATATTTACTCAAATTGAGTATGCCAAGAAAGTGTCCTTTGAGGAAGGGTGGTCGAAAGCTCTGAAGGTGGTTGACACTAAAAAGAATTCTGAACTCTTCCAAAGGCATGATCTCGGTACTCCTCCTAACTTGGATGAGGAGTTTGATGATGATGAGGGGTCTGGAGAATCTTCTACAATTCCCATTGAGTCTTCAATGGTGCCAAATGCTAGTGCCAACTAACCTGCTGCCAGCCACGACCAGGCTAAGGGCAAGTAGAAGGTTTAGTTCCTTTTTTATCAAGTTTTTCTATCTTCTCTTTCTTGATGATATATCAACCCTTGTACTTCAAGACTAATCAATGAAAGAACAATTTTTTTCTCAACTGTTTATGCCTTTGAATTATTTTTATTTCTTATTGGACTGTTCTTTTTTGTGTCATCTACTTTTCTAGATTTATGCCATAAACCCATACTTATGACTTTGCAGATTGATGCCAGGAAAAAAAGGCCATAGTTTCTGCTGAATTTGACCTACTTAGGCGGTGCAAAAATCTTTTGGAAGCTGGTCATGTACCTATGTCTAAGGAAGACATAGCAAGGTTTCTCGCCCCAGATGTTTTCGACCGAGTTAAGGAATCATATATCCATCTTTATTGCTTGTTGGATAGGGTGATAGCTAATAACGCTGCCTATTATGAGATGATTGAGCAGCCGCATGATGATCATAAAAGGTCATTGACTTTTTTTCACTTTGATTATGAGGATAAGTATAAAGCCTTTAGTAAAGCGAATGCTTTTGATAAAATCTACAAGTTATCACCTCTGCTCTTCATAATAAAGAACTATCCCTAAACCAAGATATTAATAATACTCGATCAATTGCTGCTATGTTGGAGAGGGAGAATAACGCTGAGAAATGGACTGGACAACCTAAAAAAATGAACCACAATTGGTCCTAATGAAGGAATTTTATTTTTGGGGACCGAAAATGTCAGACCGTTGGAGGAACTAGAGGCTTTACGAAATAAGAAAACCAAGTCTGTTTCTA
Source organism: Sambucus nigra (assembly GCA_949130495.1). Classification (NCBI taxonomy): domain Eukaryota; kingdom Viridiplantae; phylum Streptophyta; class Magnoliopsida; order Dipsacales; family Adoxaceae; genus Sambucus; species Sambucus nigra. The sequence continues at coordinate 487,667,586 of OX422218.1, read as the reverse complement.
GCCAACATTCAAGGCAAAATATAGTTGCTTCGTCTGCTGCTAATGAGGAGAGAACAAGGAGAACCTTGATCTAGCAAACTGCTCAACTTAAAGAAAAATGCAAGGCCATTAGGGTACTTCAAGATAAGGTGGACCGACTTACTTTCTATTTCCATAAGCTGCCCAAAAGTATATGGATGGATGGATACGACGAAGCCATGACTTATCTGGATATGGATATGGAGCAAGCCATGACATGTTAAAGATTCCTTAAAATGATGACCTGTGGTAGTGGCATACTCCAGGGATTATGTATTACCCTAATCTTCCTTTTTCGATTGACTTCAGTTGGATTTCTCCATATGCAATTCCTTAGGGTTTGATCAGAAAATATATTGGGGACTTTGGATTGGAAAGAATGGTGGAATATGTTCGTCCTCAGCATATTCTTGATCAATCGAGTGGCAGTAGGAGTTTTAAAAGGAAACCTTTTACATCTATTAATCATCCGAGCACCTTTGATGATCCTCCTCTTGGAATGTGCAAGGCTGATGGAAAGCGCCCAATATAATAGTTTTTTTATTCTTTTTTCTATTGTAATGCCTTATGATAAATGGAATGAAGTTATTTTTTGATTGAGTTCCCTTTATTTAAACTTGTGGTTAATATTAATCTTTTTTCCGACTAGGTAACCTATAAATTGATTAGTCAATCGGCTTATAGACTAAATAACCTGCTTAAATATTTAATATTTGATTCATGTTTGAATCATTTTCACGGCCTTAGATTTGACTAATGCACTTTGATAAAATTATAAATAGCTTTATTGTACTAAGTTGTTGCATTAGTTATTAATGGCGACCAAGTGTATTAGGAATATATAACTATTCTTGTGTTTTAACTTGGTTGGGTAAAATCTTTAATTAAGAGATTTGAATGACTTCTTGTTCGTGCCTTGTCGAGGACAAATCATACTTGAAGTTTAACTTTTCTGAAGTTGGAAAAGTTTGACGAATATAAAGAACTTTTCTAAAGTTGGAAAATTTTGAACCATGCACTCTTCTGAAGTAGGAAAATTTTGGCAAAGAATTTTTCTTAAGTTCAAAAAGTTTGAATTAAAATTGCTCATTAATTTATGGTTAAGGTGTGTATCCACCATACTACGAAAAAAAAACACAAAAAGGATGTATAATAGAGAAAAACATGAAATTTCATTAGCTTGAATAACCAATTACATTAAAAATGGAATTTTTAAAAACTGAATTACGGATAATACTTGCACCGATGATCTGCGTTCCAATGATTCTTGAATTCTTCTCCTTTCAGAGTTTCCAAGTGATAAGTTACTGGTTGGATAACCGTCGAGATATGATATGGACCATGCCAATTAGGCTCCAGATTTTTGATCTTCTGGATTACTTTCGTGAGCACCGGATCCCCCTACTTCAGGTTGGTTGGCTTGACCCTTCGATTATAAAATCTTGTAGTCCTTTGTTTGTAGGCAGTCATTCGAACAGCGCTATCTTTTCGGACTTCTTCTTTCATGCACATATCTAGTTGCTTCATGAGGTCACTCTTGGGTGAATCAAAGTTCAATACCCCGTGAGTCGGTAAACCTATTTCCATTGGTATTGTTGCCTCAATACCAAAAGCTAGCATGTATGGGGTTTCCCTCATTGCTGTTCTGGGAGTAGTCCTATATGACCAAAGGATGCTGTGGAGTTCATTAATCCAGTTGCCTTTAGCCTCATCCAACCTTTTTTTCAACCCATTTAGCAAGGTTTTATTGTGATTTCTATCTGACCATTACACTGTGGGTGCCCTGTGTAACACCCCGCACTTTTGGGGATAATTAAATTCAATAATTATGTGTAATTTGGGAATTTAAGAAATTATCATGAATAGTAATTTTTGGAGTTTTCAAGGATTTGATGATTTTCGATGGGTGTTATATTTAGTTTTGGGGTTAAGTAAATAAGTCGAAGTATTTTAATTATATATCACAGCTGAGTAAAGCGACAGAGGATAATATTTTAACAGGAATACCGCATTAAGTTGTGTGGTGGTTAAATTAGTGATTTGAGGTCAAGTACCTCGGATGGAGATTTCGAGTGCGCGGTTGATCTTAGAATGGCCGAGATAGTCAGAATAGAGTATCCGGGATTCGTAATTGAGTTTCGGGAATTTTTGGATTAAAAGGGATTCGTAATTGAGTAAACGAGTCATTTTTGGATTTTAAAGGGATAAACCCTTATTTCTCCTTATAAAAGACACGGGAGAGTGGGAGAAATGAAAGAAAAAGAGAGAAAAGAATAATGGAAGAAAGGAAGAGGAGAAAAGAGGAGAGAAAAAGGATTTCCGGGCCAAATTCCGCGGGATTCGACTCGGGGTCGTCGGATTTTATCCTCCAAGCAAGTGTTTACTTGCTTTATATTATTTTGAGTATAAATCTCATATCGTAATTGGTAATAACAAACCCTAAATATTTTGGGTTGGATTTTTGTGGATTAAACGTGTTTTTCGGAAGTTTAACGGGTAAATCCCGAAAATTATGACATTGGAGAAACTTATAAAATTATAGAAATTAATGGTTGATTCTTGGTTTTAGGATGTTTAGAACTTATTTACTTTGTGTATATTTAGTTGGGTGTAGTTAGATATTTGTGGAAGAAGAGGTATAAAGCTTGGGGGTTGTTAATGGCTGAAATGGATCCGTGGAGAAGAAGAAGTTTCGGCTGCCCTGTTTGATCGATCGATCGAGGCCCTGGGATCGATCGATCGATCCTACAAATATTTTGGCAATTTGTGTTGGTTCAATTTATATGGGATAAATTCTCAAATTGAGGATTTCTAGCCTATTTAATTGAGGAAATAAATAGACATAACTAAGGGTGGTATATTCATCCAATTGAGGAAATTTATGGGGGCTAAGAGGGTGTTTTAAGTGTGTGACACTAAAGTTATATTTTCGAGGAAAATAGATAAAGTGAGAAATTAGAAAGTTAGGTTTTCTCAAAACTAGAGTGGGGACCTCTAAATTATTAATTGGACAAAATATACTCCTTGGATTCGTGGATATGGAATCCACGACCTATTTAAATTAAGGGTGTTTGGCGACGAATATTTATTGGGATAATTTCAATGGGCATTTAGGCTTATATAATTATGCGCGTAGAAAACATAATTATATCGATTGTGGTTGAGTATATCCTGCGAGACCACAGGGATGAATTTGGGAAGATACTTATTTACATAGTATGAATTGGTATAGTTGGAGAAATCATATAAATCCTTAAACGCGAATAAGGTACATGTTATTTATCAAGTGAGGGAATACTTTTGGGTTTAGTATCGTGGGTGTGAGAATGCTCGAATGTTGTTACGGTGAGAATCTTTGGGATTATTGATCATCGTTATGTGTGATTGGCAATTATGGCCATTTATATGTATCTTTGAGGAACAATGTGTAATATATATATATACTATGTGAGTAAAGTATATATATATTATATGATACGGATATGTATATATATATATATATATATATATATATATATATATGTGTGAAGCATACCCCCTCTAATGCTATCATGGGAAGTTGCACGATGTGGGTGAGGCCCCTGGCTTGAGGAGCAGGGAGCGTATAGTCCCCAGGTCATAACGTCTATTGTTATATTATGTGATTTTTATTGGGAGTGAGATGTGGTGGGTATGTTTCGTCTAATTTTCGGGGAGGGACTAGGACCGCTTCCTAGATATTGTGATTTTATAACCGCGATGTCATTGATATTGAGTCCGACCGCTAGTCCCCAGGATGATAAGTGAGTGATGCCCTGGAAGATGATAGCATTGAGAGACCGCATCCTCGAGTTATAGCTCGCTAGGATGGTTATGATACTGTTGTGTATATATATATTACTTGTGCATGAGAACAAGATATTATATATCTCTGTTAGAGTAAGGAGATAAAAGGAAAAAGATTTAATTCTCATTCTGGGAGATCGTATCCGGACTTAAATTATGATATGTATTATGAATGAGGAGGTTATGTATATTTTTTTATATATATGTTGTGTACTGAGGGTCTAATGGATCTCGACGATCAACCTTGTCAAGTAGTAGTGTATCGGGGGGTTTCTTGTTTGGATTTCGCTTCGCGAGACACCCCACGCACGAACATGGCATAGTGTTGAGACTGGGGAGAAGTTTATCCCTTAATACTTGGTTTGCTTAGGATTCCTAGAGTTTGGGGATTACGGATTAGTTAGGCAACGTAGCTTGACTATAATGTTTAGAGGGATGCGCTAGGTGTGCACTATTAGAAGAGAGGCGAGGGGTATCTCATGTAAGTGCGATACCAATTTAAATATGAGATGAAACATATTTTAAAAATAACGCATTTATGCACTTGCAAAATATTTTCACAACTCAGGCTCTGACCCGTTTCTATATTTGTCCTCTCTTGATATATTATATATATATATATATATATATATATATAGGTGTCCAGACACAGGGATGCCTGGATGATGATCCTTTGAGTCAGACGTCAGCTGCAGCAGTTGTGGATGCATGCAGGTTTTCTTTAGACGCTTCTATCCTCGTAATCTATATAGGAATTACCGTATAAATACTCGGGTCAAAAGACCAACTGCATTTATTTATTCTTTTACCGCTTTTATTGTGGAATTCGATTTGGTTGTATGATTATTGAACCAAGTGTTCGAATATTTTATCTCTTTTTGGTTTCTTTTATATAAACTGTGTGAATCTTTTAATTGATTTATTTTGTGTAAAAGATTAGTTAAATAAAATTTTGACGCCAGCCTAATAGGTTATTAGTAATTAATTTGGTTTTCGACAGTGATGCTAAGAATGATCTATATGCGACTCCTGTTTTAATTTGGTACATGAGTGATCGCCCGATATTTTATTAGGCGGGGTGTCACACCCTGGTGCTGGATAAAATTTATCGATGGCAATCTAATACAATACTCTTTAAATTATTCATTATCAAATTGAGTGCCATGGTCGGTGATGAAGGCATGCCATATCTCCAAATGATTTGCTTCAATTTGAACTGGAAAAATCCTCTGATATGGTATATCAATCAAAGGCCTAGCCTCTACCTATTTTGTATAGTGATCAACTACTACAACCAGATATTTAAACATTCTCAATTCCCTAGATAGGGAAAGGCCATGGAGAAGTAATGGGCATTAGGGTTGCTCCTGATCTTTTATGGATGGTGGCAAACTTTTGGCACTTATCACACCTCTTGGTGAAAGCCACACAATTTACTTTCATCGTCGGCCAATAGTAACCTTGCAATGCTATCTGTTGTCTTAGAAACCTACCGATTGTGTGATATCCACATGAGCCTTCATGGACCTCTTTGATCATATCATTTACTTCATTTAGGTGAACATAACGAAGCAGGGAAGCAGTATATCCTCGCCTATACAGGACACCTTTTTCTAATACATAACTGGTTGCTTTGTACCTCATCTTCTTGGCTTCTTTCTGGTCGGACAACAATGTTCCTCTTTCGATGTACTATTTAATTGGTTTCATCTATGAGGGACATAATTCTATAGAGATGATGCTGAATTCCATCCCATCAATGCTTTTATTGGTGAGAATTTTCACTGGGGTTGTTCGCCTGAGTTCCATTTGAGTTGCTGAAGCAAGTCGAGAAAGAGCGTATGCTCGGGCATTCTCTATTCTAGGAATCCTTGCCATCATAACTGAGGTGAACAAAGAAATAACCATCATAGATTTTTTATGATATCTCATCGTCATTTCCCCTTTGACACCATAAATTTGTTGCATTTGATTAACAATTAGCTGGGAATCTCTATGCGCCAACACTTGGTCGACACCCAAAGAAGAAGCCTATTTTAATCCTGTGATCAACGCTTAATATTCTACTTCATTGTTGGAAGCATTGAATTGTATTCTCAGGGAATATTCCACATCTAAGTTATTCAGAGTGTTAATGATGAGGCCTGCTCCACTTCCAGTAGCACATGAGGATTCATCTACAAATAATTATCAGATTGGATAATCCTCAGAGAAATCTTCCTCTGATAACACTACATGTTTAAAAACCTTTTTCCTTTGTTGAATCCTTTCTTGAACAACCAACGAGTCTGGTTGTTCAGACACAATTTCTATTTGCTTTTGAGCTAAGATCTCTTCCAAAGAAGTTTGCTCGATAAGCAAACTTGGATTATGTTGCACTTCTGCATATGTGAATTCGACTATGAAGTCTGCCACTTCTTGACCTTTTATTGAAACTCTGGGTTCATAAATAATTTCATACTCTCCCAATTCAACTGCCCAGGACATTAACCTTCCATACTTTTCAAGTATATGCGGTGCCTGTCGCGGAGGCGAATTCGTGTAGACGATAATGGTGTGATCTTGAAAATACGGTCTCATTCTCCTGAAAGCTTCAATAAGAGCTAATGCTAACTTTTCCATGCGTGGACATCTAATTTTCGATCCTCGAAATGCCTTGCTAGTATGATATACTGGCCTTTGAACTCCTTTATCCAGTCGGATTAAAGCTGAACTGACAACTGATTCTGAAACAGCCAAGTATAAATATAGTTTTTCTCCTAAAATTGGTCAGAAAAGGAGTGGGAGAGAGCCCAAGTATTTTTTCAAATCCATGAAATATTTCTTGCATTCATCATTCCACTCAAAGGTCTTTATAAGTACCTTAAAAAATGAAAGATATTTATCAGTTGATCGGGAGATAAAACGGTTCAATGTTGCCACTCTTGCTGTCAGCTTTTGAACATCTCTCTTATTGGTCGGTGACTGCATTTCCAACAAAGCTTTAATTTTGGCAGGTCTTGATTATATTCTCCTTTGATTGATGATGTAACCTAAGAACATTCCTTCATGTACTCAAAAAATACATTTAGTTGGGTTGAGCTTCATCTGATGTTTTTCAAGTTGATAAAAGGTTTGAGCCAAGTCCGTAATATAGTCGGCAACAAATTTGCTCTTGATGACCATATCATCCACGTATGCTTCCATATTTCTTTTAATATGGTCTTTAAAAACCTTTTTCACTAGCCTATGATAAGTTGCTCCAGCATTCTTCAACCCAAAGGGCATGACATTGTAACAGTAAGTTCCTCAGATGGTAATAAAGGAAGTACTTTCCTTGTTATCTGGTTTCATTTTAATATGATTTTATCCAAAATAAGCATCCATAAAACTAAGCAACTCATTACCTACTATTGCACGGACCAATTGATCAATCCTTAAAGGAAAGTGATATTTTGGACATGCTTTATTTAAAGCTGTGAAATCTACACACATGCGCCATTTATGATTTTTGTTCTTGACCATAACAACGTTGACCAACCAGTTAGGAGGCTTGACATCTTCAATAAATTGTGCTCGTTGTAATTTTTCCACTTCCTCCTGTATTGCCATATTCTTCTTCGGGCTGAAAACTCTTCTCTTCTATTTGATCGGTTTAAAATCTAGGTAGATATTAACCTCATGGAAGATGAAATTCGAATCAGTCCCTCGCATAATTTCATGGCTCCAAGCGAACACATTTTTCCTTTTTCCGAGGAATGTAATTAATTCTTATTTGAGAGAAGGAGATAATCTTGAACCAATCTAGGTTGTTCTCTCTGGCTTCTCGTCACCCAGCACAACAACTTTTGTTTCTTCCATTACTTTCCCCTTTAACATCTCTTCTTATTCTCGAGGATACAATGTGTGAATGTGGAAAGTGATTGTGCCTTTCATTTGTATCTCTTGTTGGTTGGCCAAAGTATAATATCATTCCTTGACTTCTTTTTTATTGCCATTTACAATGATGACTCCATAATTTGTTGGAAATTTCATGCATTGATGCATTATAGATGGCATAACCTCTAACTACTTTATTCCCACTCTTCTTAGGATGATTTAGTAGGCCGATGAAACATTTTTATCTAACATAAAGAAACGAATTCATTCTCTCCAGCTCGCCGGACAGGTGTCGACCAAAACTTCCATCTTGATTATTCATTATGGGTATACTTTTCTCCCACAAATCCTATATGAGGTCTATGGTATGGTTCTAACTTATTATCTTTTAAGCCTAAGCTTTGAATTCAGCTATAGAACATTACATCAGATGAACTCCCATTATCAACTACTATCCTTGCAACTCTACAATGATAAACTCTGCATGTGATAACTAACAAATCGTCATGAGGATAAAGGACCCCACTCAGATCGTTTTTAGAGAATCCGATCACTAGCCTTTTTTTGTTGACTTTCCTTGGCCGACTATCACTGGATTCAGCCATATCAATCTGTCCGACAGTTGGGCAGGCCTTGGCTTTATTTAAGTATGCTTTCCTTTCTACAATCGCATCTCCTCCTCCAGAAGTATCTACTCATGCGATGAAGTGGCATCAGAAGGATATCATGCCTACCTCCATCTCTAGATCATCAGGCTTATTCGACAAGTCTGGATCTTCTTCAAAATCATCGTTTCTTGCCTTTTTATTGTCTTCCCTTGCTCGAGATGGAGATTCAGACCTCATTCGATCACCTCGGTTTCCATTTCAATCAATAAACTTGCCTAGTTTTCCCCACCGAATAGTATTTTCAATCTCATTCTTTAGTGCAAGACAACCATTGGTGTTGTGTCCGTGGTCCCTGTGAAAATCACAATACTTGGACTTATCCCTCTTATTGGGGGGCGTCTTTAACTTTTTGGGCCGATTCAATTCTTGATTTTCTTGTATTTCCTTCAGGATATGGTGAACACCTTTGTTGAGGGGTGTATATTCACCATACTTCTAGCGATCAAACATTTTGTCTTTTTGATCATTCTTGAACGAATTAGAATTATTTTTTTAACTTTTACCCTTGGTCTTAGGAGCTTCCATAGCTTCCTTAGCATTCATTATCTTTCTAGCTTTACCCATTAGTCCTGTCATGGTTTTGGGTGGATTCTTCGCTAAAGCATAGTAGAGATCCTTAGCGAGCAACCCACTTATAAGTTCTGCAATGGCTGTCTTTTCCTCATAGTCCACCACCTCTAGCTTTTCATTGTTAAAGCATGTAATATATTCTCTAGTACTTTCTCCCATCTTTTGTCCCATGATCAAGAGATGAGTGGCACTCTTTATAAGTTTATCCCCAAAGCAAAAGTTATCCTTGAATAATTCAACTAATTGGTGAAAACTAGAGATTTTACCTCTTGGGAGATTATTATACCAGATTTGAGTTGGCCCTATGATGGAACTGGAGAAAGCTCTACACCTCATCTCCTCGGGGACGGAGTATATATCGACAGTAGCTTGATATTGCTCTATGTGCAGGACTGGATTAGTTTTCCCATTATACTTAGGAGTGACCACTGGTGGCTTGAACTTGAAAGGTGTGGGGTAGCCCACAATAGCCTGGGTGAAAGGTGATCCTTTAACAAAACTACTTTATAATGGATTCTTGATTTTGGCCATTTCACCTAGTCGGTCTCCCAACCGCTGTATGGATACCTTCTAGGGATGTTTTTCTGGATTAGATTTGGCCAAAGTAGATTTATTGGCTTTACTATGTCTATGTTCTGAAGTCTCCTCCTGAGAGGTCCGCTCGGCAAGCATAGAGCCCCTCATACTGGCCCTAGATCGCGTGGACCCTTCTCTGTATTCACGATGACGCTCTTGCTCCCCGTGATGACCTCTAGTTACTCGGGGACCTAGACGATCAAAAGCAGACTCCCTGCTTAGACTTTTTAAGACACTTGGACTTTCTTTAAAAAAGATTTACCATCATAGTAATTCGTTGATAGGAATGAAGAAGTCGCGTCAGGATGGTATGACTTATCATGAGAAGAGCGAGAATGATAACTCCTTTTCATTTCTGGCTGGTGGAGGTGGCATTTCTCTTATAGAATTGGAAGACTTAGATTGCACAATGAGAGCCAATTACTTAACAGATTCTTGCATGGCTTCTTGTCCTCTAGCAAGGTTAAGCAGAATTCCCTATAGATCTGCTACACTAGTAGGAGCAGATGGAATGGTGGCATTGCCTTCATTTCTAGCGTAATTTTTTGGGTCAGTCATTTCTTTAAAGGCAAAGAAATGAAACAAATCATAGACAACGATGACAGACAAATGTTCCCATAGATGTTGTCAATCTGTTGATGTGTAAAAATGGACTTAATACAGATTTATAATCATAGATAAAAATGTATTAAGTTAATCAAATCACACACACATGAGAAGATATTTTTAGAGTTGTTCAACCATAAAATAACATACGTCCACTGTTGGTATTATTCAAAGAGGTTTACAATAATTCAGTATGGTGTGCATATGAGTGATTCGAGTTCTCCCTTGAGCTAAGGGAGTAGTTTTGTATTTATATTGGTGTAAAATCCTAGAGATGGAATGCATTTATATTGATAGACATTTACTTATATGTACAATAAATGAAACTCTTGGAATTCAGTGTTGCTTGGCATCCTATTAGAGTAACTGTTTATATTCCTGTTGGTTAGTCTTTTGGAGTTGGTCGACCTTTAAGATGACTAATTATCTTTAATGCCGATCAAGGTAGCTGGTCAGCCACGTATGAGGACAAGTGTAAATTAATCATTGGTACACGTAAGAGAGTAATGTTTACACACAAAAATGGCCTAACACCAGAAAATTCATCGTAGTCCTAAGAATACTTCACTCATAAATCCCACACTCACCTCAACCAAACCTTTCTCTCAATACCATTTATCCTAAGAATTCGTATAAAAATTTCTACATTAATTTTTCAAGCCAGCACTTTAGGCTAAAACAAGTATTCTCAGACATTATTACTACATTCATTTAAAATCCTACGTGTATATAATTCATATGTTATAACCCCAAAGTTAACATGTAACCCCAAGTGTCATAGCTCCCCAAAGATGAACACCGTAAGACAACATCATCCACCACCTCTTTAATAATGTATAATCAACACAATAAACCATATTTCGATCCATCATTATCTAGTGGACAAAATCTCACCAACAAAAAATATCATTCAACAAATCTAAGTCCCACTAGAAAACATATTATCAATACCATCCTTCTATTTAACTATCCTAACATCCAAATTTCCACAACAATACCATTAACACCTATTCAACACTCAAAAACATCACAAAGCCAACAACTACAACCCTCACAAGTAAAGTCAATAACTCGAAATATATATTCATCGACAACAACAGCTAATCAACATCCAAATCCTAACACCAATAACATAGGTCTAAAATAATACTCCTCTCGATAAACGTATATAATTAAAAATAATAAACAAAACTTTATTTTATTTGTGACGTTCATTATTGTCAACATGCGAATTATCTCGATTTAAGGGTACAATTACCATTTCAAACATCAATGATTCACACATATTTCAAGTGTTCATATTCTTTATAGGGCATGTAACTAAACTCTTGGTGAAAGTGCTCTACTACGCTACGGGTTATATAGATTGCCAAACAAACACAATTTTAATTTGTCAATTTAAATTAAACGATTAACCCGGTTAATCATGCACCAATTAAATAGAATGTTTTATAAACAATAAGCCCGATTTTATCTTGCACCAAAACATGCATCTATGTGAGTATAGCAAGAGTAAAATAAAACAATCACACAATAAGCCGATGTACAAGAAAAATTCACAACGAGTAAAACCTCGGATAACCCAACCACGTAAATTCACTATGATGTATGAATTACACAAGGGAGGCATATGACTTACATAACCGACTGGACTCCTTCAAGCCTTGAAACTATCTTTGCTCCTTGAACATTCTTCACAGTGACACGCATGAATTCACCCACTAATTGCCACAATGCATGCTCCTCACATGTCACGGTATCCATCGATCTTGGCAAGAAAACTGTCACCGCAAATCAAAATCCATCGCATGAAATCGTACTGAACAAAGACGAAGAGTGAATAAACTTAGGTGCTGAAACAGGAGATCTCAAACTAGCATATTGGGTTGAAACTTAGATATCAAATGGTTGGGTGTAAACTAGGGTTTGGAGGCTCTTGGATATTTCTTGAAAAGCTATTTTTAAAAGCCTTAAAAATGAAACTGTTGTGCAAACTAGGTTTAAATAGATTTCCACAAAGTTTAAGCCGGTATACATCCCAAGAAATCCCGATTAAACAAAAACACAAGGGTCGTTCAAACGAAATGTGCAATCTTGTTCGAATAAAAAAGTATCGTTCAAACGAACAACTAAATTCGTTCCAACAACCTTCGAACAGGCATTGAATGACATTAATATGTTAAAAAAAGAGAAATCATTTGAACCTCGTTAGATGGTTATTTGAACGAAAACATACACCTCGTCTGAACCAACTAAAAATCTTATTCGAACGACTAGTGATAACTCATTTGAAAGAACAAAATATCTCGTTCGAACGACTATAATTAAAAGATAATTTTTCTTTGAAAATTATGTTTTTAAAAAATGTCTCTGTTTAAAAACCAACACCCAAACTGAACGATACACTAACCTATGACGCAAGCGATTTTGTCCAAACGAAATAAAGCCAAAGTACATACTAAGTGACTCGATTGAAAATTTTCCCTTCTAAACCTCCCCCCTTTGGCTATTTTAGGACCAAACCCCAAAAAATGAAAACGTATGGGCCGTTAAGCTCTCCTAAGACTCAATACCAACCCTAAAAGAAAAAAATACAAACACTTGACAGATACAAACTATGAGTAACTTTGATTTTGTGAAACTTTTATGTATAATTGCAAATCTGCACACTTAAATTTACTTTTCAAGTGCAAAGTAAATATAACAATATAAACTGCATGTGAAAAATAGCACTCCCCCTTTTTTAGACATCTCCCCCTTAGAGTATGCATATCCCTCTGGTTTGATCTCTCCCCCTTTTGTTTGGGAATAGACAAAGGTAAAGTGCATAAAATAAAAAAAACTTCTCGCCCAAAGTGTAATACATGTGGATACAAAGGAAATCAAGCAATACCATGCTATAATGTAAACTGAATTGTGCTACGACAAATAAACTTGAAAACACAAACACAAATAATCTAAACAATGAACAAATGATACCATTGTAAACAAATAGACAAAAGATGTTAATGTGACATAACTATGAACCATATGACAAACATATATTAAATGCAATGCAAAGACTCAAAATAAACATACCATATATATACACACATATAATAACATCGCACTAGTATATATAGGTATAAACACCACAAAAGGCATTAAATACATAAGCTTTCCACACTCGTATGACATCAATGTGTCTAAACATAAATGTGGTATGGAGTGAAGGGGCGTGGGCTAAAAAATAAAATAAATATGTCCCAACCACTCAAGATATGTCCAAGGAGTTCTATTTGACTGCATTAATTTATCAAACTTTGATTTAGCCTCAAGTCACAAATACGAAACTAAAAATGGAAAAACATATGCAATGCACACTAGATTAGAAATCGTGATGATTCTAAAATCAATAACGTCAAATATTATAGCTTATCCATTGATCTTCAACTTATAACACCCTAAAAAATAAACATATATCAATTTTTCACTCTTTTCTTTTGAAGATATCAATTTTGGAGCATCAATTTCTAAACATGGCCTTGACAATTCTTTTTTTTTCTTTTTTCTCTATTTTCTTTTAGGATCTTACCAATGGTGGCCTTTCATGCAAAGAATATTTATTCCCTTCATAGCCCTTTTCCATTGCACCCTTATATTTTCAAATAAAAACAATCTCTAGGGAAATGGTTCTTACATGCACAAATCTCCCAATCTAGATTTGTATATGACAAGATTGATATGAGAACACCTCACTTAGCTCATGCAATATAGGCTTTCTTTAATTCATGAAATTGAAGAAAATGACCCTTTTGGAAATAAAAAACTTTCCAAAGGACCCAAATCAACTCTGAAAGGTTTATGTATAACCCCCCAACAGGTTTAGACATGTTGACAGTCTTGTGAGAAGCTTGGACATAAGCTCACATGTGTTTGCACATTTATCCTAAATTAAACTAGCTTGAAATTAATTAAAATCCACACCCCTTTTAGGCCAATCATAACCCCTTACCAAACCTTATAAAAGGCACACTCAACCAACCTAAAAGAAGTACCCCGAACACTTTAATTTTTGAAGTGAAAAGTTAGCAGGTTTTGGTATCTTTCCAATTTCATCTTGATAGGCTTAATTTAATTATTATTTTAGCTTTTAAACTTTAATTATTAAGTTCTCGGCTTTTATTTTATTGTATTGTGCTTCCTATTTAAGTGAATTTGAAGAGAAAATGAAGGCAACCACGAAAACTTGAGCTTTCACGCTGAACTTCTATGCCAAGGTCTTAAACTAATTTTAAGACAAGGGATATCTTTAGTGGGACCTGAGGGAACTTCACGAACTTGGAATTGTATTATTTTGTTCATTCATAGTCCTAAATTTGAATTTTAAATTTTGTATCGAAAAATTTTGAAGTAGGAAAATACCCTGATTTTGAATGAATCAACTCAAGAAAAGAACTCAAACCCACCTTATTTTCATCCGATTTTTTTTATAGGTCTACTATTTTGAATTAACCCGTAATTGGATTTCTAGTTTGAGCTTGAAAAATGAATTAGTAAAATATTTGGCTTCATTTCTCAACCAAACTCAATAAAATCAATATAGTTGTGTTCCTTGCAAAATTTTAAGCAAATATGGCTATTAAATCGATTAATATGGTTGAGAAAAGTACATAAAATCATGAAGTCAAATTGAAAGTCAACCGGATGGAGGTTAGGGCCGGTGAACAATAACCCCTTGCACAAGCACGTGGGGAAATATGTGAGAGTAAGTTTAAAGAGGTGGTGCGTGAGAGTGCACGTGGCCCCCTTAAGGTTAAAAAATTTTCCCCAAAATTTTCTGTTTAAAATGATATGCAGGAACCTATTGTTCTTCAGAAGCCTTTGAGGAATTTAACTTCAAAAATTTTCACATAAACCCCCATAGTTTCTAACCCTCACTTTTGAACCAATTTTCAAACCCTATATCTTTATAAAAAAGGTAATGATTTCTTTATAAAAATATAGAAAATTACACATATAACCCAAAAGTTATCTTTAATTAATTATATTAAACGCCTAAATTTTTTGTTATGCTCTTTCAATTATCATTTTAAGACCCTACATATATAGATTAAAAATTCCATTTTCTTAGCCTTACACATTTTCTATTCTCTTAGAAACCCTCAGTTTCAAGTCAAACAAATCGAACGTTGAGTTAGTCAACATCGTTAGTGAAAGTACATCATTCTATTTCGATTTTACTTATTACCGTACATTTCGTTCATATCACTAGTGATAGTCCCATAAATCTTGTTTTTATTCTTAACCTCTTACAAAATGGGCATATTCCAAATAATTCTTTATTATTGGTTCAATCTTTCATTAAACTCTAATGTCCTATTGCACAAATTTTAACTCGGGAATATATGTATCATAACTCACATAGGAAACATTGTGGGAAATCTACATGGTCTTAGGAATCACGATATTAAGTGACTAGTTATTTTCCTTACCACGTGGAAGCCACTTTTATGAGTAATGTTTCTTTATCTCCTCATAATAGAGACTGATTTTATCTCCCCATGGTTGGGATCGATTGGTTATGACAAGTGCATCAGTTTATTTTTTATAGCACCGACATCTTATGATGTGCGATCATAAAACCCAAATTTATTACTTCCCATGTGATTCATTTTTTGTGTCATTATGTTATCGTGATTATTAATATTGAAGATTGAACAATATTTTTTGTCACACATTTCAATACCCTTATTTCTTTATTACTAACATTGTTATTTGAACTTCGAACTTATTTTTATAAACTTAGAATTATCAACTTGACAAAGTTTTGCTTATTCTTTACCCTTCTAAATGGGAACTGAGCTACATGAAGGAGAAATACCCCCTCCCTGTAGATTTTTAATTAATTAAATTAAGAATTTTATTTTCTATTACTTACATATTGGTGGAGTTAGGCAAGAGAGGCAAAAGCTTGTGGAATATATTTAATATTATATATCAGGTTATGTAGTTTGTACTTCAATTTCCCCTTTATTTCTGTAGCATGAGACTAACTGTAGTATTTTAATAAGATGCCGTAAACATCATAGTTTGAATAAAGTTTTTGTTATATCCATGCAAATTTTATTATCTATCTTTTTTTAATACTTGTAATTTGCACAAGATATCAGACATGACATGTAAAGTTCTAATGTTGTGATGAAGGAAGTTTTCTCTTGATCGAAACCACATGTAAGTGTTTAGATGATAACCTGACTAACTTGTGTAAGAGTCTACGAAGCTCATGCATCAGTGGGCAGGCGTTAAAATGACGAGTTGATCAATCTTGAGGAGAAGGAAGCTATCATTTGGACAGGCCTTGCTGAGATCTGTAAAGTCAATATAGACCCTCCACTTTCCATTATTCTTTTTTACCACAACTATAACACCCGCCCCCGCGATTTTGATTGTACTTGTATGATCTGGTGATTTAGTATGACCAATTGGGCTATGGGCTTGTTTGAGTGGATCATAAGTCAAATTTGGGTACCGTAGTAGCCCCGAATCAATTGAATTAGAGTTTTTATGGCCTAAAGTTTATTTAAAAGAAAATAAGACTCATTCGAACGAGGGTCATTCCCATTCGAACGGGCTTCTGACGACTTAGAAAATGGTCTATTTCCCCTTGCCTCTGGAATCTCGTTAGAAGGGTTGGTTCGAACGAAATCACCTGTCATTCGAATGAGGGGTCCTTTCTCATTTGAATGAGGCGTTTTGCACACCTATAGTTAACCTAGTTTTTGACCTTGTTAGATCCTAGGGGTGTTACAAAAATCGATTGGACCGGAGGACTGAACCGGACCAATCGTTTTTTTTCATTGGTCTGGTCTAGTTTTTTTTACAGATTGATTTAGTCGGTCCGGTCCTTGTTCTGCCACATTAAATAACCAACCTGGATCAACCCGGACCGGTTACATATATTAATATATATTTTAATTATATTTATACATAAAAATTAACTCAATGAAAATAAGGGACGGGGAAGAAGCCTAAGGAGGGTACGTCGGTCAATAATTGAAAAGGAAAAAAAACTAATCTACATACACGCATGCCTAAATAAGCACCCAATAACCTAATGTTTTTTCCTTCTCTCTTCTCTTCCATCCGTCGTCTCTTCCTCTACAAACACAACTGTGAAGTTCACCCATGCACCCTTTAAACACCCAAGCCCAATAACTGCCTCGCCGCTATCCAGTGTTTACTCTGTCTATGTTGTTTCTCTTTCTCTCTACGCTGCCTCGCCGTTGTCTACTCGATCCTTAAATTCCTAAAAATTGGACTGGACCGGATTGTGAATACCCCTATTAGATCCTCATTAGATAGTTTCTTCGAATGATGAGGGTTCTCGTTCAAACGAGGCCAAATGTCGTTCGAATGATCGCACCTGAGCTTTTAAAAATCATGTTGCCCTTGTGTGTTGTCTCATTTTGGGCCCTCGAATTGATGATGTGTCGACATCTGAGAGCATCCGATGTTTTAAAACTTGTATAACATGTGGGGAATGAGTTTTTAATTCATTTTATGGGCTTTATAAGGTTATAAGAATAGAGAGTGTGGGTCTTCTTCCCCAACATTTTCCACCAGCATTTCCCCCTTCTCTCTTTCTCTCTCCCTCTCTCTCTCTCTTTCTCTAAGTTTTAAGGGTTCATCTCCGTCCAAAAGTTTTTCCCACATTAACCACACCTTGCCACAACTTTGAAACACCATTATACACTATACGTTCAAGCAAATTGGGTTTTTATGGGGATGTTATTGGATGTTTTTAAAAAAGAAAAAGAAGAAAGAATGAAGTTTGAAGGGGGTTTTCCTAAAGCATTTAAGATGACAAGCTTAGTGTAGCTAGGCAACCTTTTTAAGGCCACCTTATGAGGCGGGAGGTTGCCATCTTCTTCTACACTTTGTCCACCATATTTGAAGCTTTCTTTGAGGTGGGAAATTATACTCTTAACTTAAGAACTCTTTTTTGCATATTATTATAGCTAGATCTTGTTAGAATAAAATGCATATATGATTTTAGAAGGTAATTTCTTATGGTTTTATGAAAGAAGAGATGATTTATGAAGGATCCTAAGAGTTTTGAGAAAATGGCATGTTTCAAGAAATCTTGATATCTAAATATTTTATGGAATAAAATGTTTGAAATGATATTTCTCTGGTTGAAAATATTTTATGAACAAATGTCTTAGGGTTCTCTTGTGAAAATTGGGATTTTTGTATAAATAAACATTTAATCTAGTTTTAAAGTGATAAAAATATCTTTTAGCTTGGAAATCATGTTTATGGTAATATTGTGGAATTTACATAATGAACCTTATGTTAGACACATTTAATTGGATTTTAGACTTAGAATCTATATTATCGTGTATATAAACTTGTAATATTTTGATCATGAGCATATAAACAAGTTTAATGATGCTTTTATTGGGTTTAATCACGAAATAAAGAAAATACAAATTTTAGCCCCTAAAGCATGTTAAAAGGTGTGAAAATGTGATAATTAGATATTTCAAGACTACTTGTAGAAACAAAGGGAAAATGGTATTTTCTTGTAAATTAATCTCCAAAAGGCCAAAAGGATTTTCTTTATAAAGAAAGTAATGAAATAAAGAGATTTTCAACTTGAAAAGTATCTTACTCCAAAGTGTTAAAAAAGTGTTAATGAGTTAAAAATATTTAACAAGTTAGTGGGTATAACTTAATAATGTTTTTGAGAAATAAAACTTGTGAAATGGAGGAAAAGATAAGTTTGAAAATAAATGGATAAAATGGTAATTTTACATAAAGTGGAACATTTTTATGAAATAAAAGAAAATGGTCATAAATGAAAGTTATTTTTGGGATAAAATCAATGCAAGTGTATAAAGGACAAGAAATTGTAATTTTTAAAGTGTAGCACAAGTTGAGGTGAAAACCCGAGTTTTGACTTCGATTGGTAAAGAAAAGTGTACTAATATAGGCATTTGAAAATTTTTAAAACACATTAAGATGGACTCAGATAAAATCGGGAATAATTAAGGTGGCTCCGGAGCCCAAGGGTGAAACACCCAAAATCATTGGCCAGAGTATATGGTAGAATAGTTGGCGGTGTGGAGCCCATTGAAGTATGCAGATATTGGAAGATTTCGAGAAACAGATAATGAAAAGTGGAATACGTCAAGGAATGGGTTGTGTGAAAAATATGAGAAAAGACAACTTAACTTGAATGAATTAATAAATTTTTCGGTAAAGGGCTACGTGGACAAGTAATGTTTGAAACTTGATTAATGTCCATGAAGTAAACAAAATGGTAAAGTGAAGTGACTAAATGAGTAATTAAACAACCTAAATAGGTTTGACTAATAATTCACACAAGAATGTGTTTATGAAGGGCTTTCAAAGAAAAATAAGTATTTTATAACACGACGCTTGCTTGTGTTGATAGATTATTTTCAATGAAAATACTAAGGTAAATTTGGTATGAGTAAAGGGGTAATTTCGGTGACAGAAATGCTTTTCCTTAAACAAAGGGTGTTTGTTTAAAGGATTTAATCGGGTGTGTTAAATTAAGAAGTAACGTTTTTGTATTAAAAACGGTTTCACGCATTAAAGCACACGCACACGCACAGATATACATGCATATATATATATATATATATATATATATATATATATATATATATATAGTTGCATGTGCATGTAAATATAACGTTTTAGAGTTTCTTTTCTACCGTTCGATGCTATTGCGTTGTTGTATTTTCCCACTGGGCATTCGACTCATTTTCTCGTCTTTATTTTGGCAGGTTGAGTGTGGTTTCGTTTTTTCAGAGCATTATACAGGTAAGTATCATTTTTATTTTACATTAGTAGCTCTGTATACTTAGATTCTGGGAACGGTCCCTAGGGTCCCTCGCATAGTTTGATTTAAATGGAAATCGCATGCTAAACAAGTGAAATGTTAATTATATGAAACTAAACGAGCAATATTATTTAGGTTGTCTCGTCGCACTTCACACCTAACATTTGGACTGAACCGATTTGACCACGAATAACCCATAAACAGGGGTGGCAATTCGGGTTAGTCGTGTCATTTTCGGGTCATGATGATTTTGATTTTATTATATGTTTTAGGTAATCTTAAATCTATACAAGATAATCGTGTCATATTCGGGTCATGTTCGGGTTATTACCATAAACGGGTTATCGTGTCAAAAATTGCCAGCCCTACCCATAAATCTGGGTCAGAGCGTTACAAATGGTATTAGAGCTCTGGATTCAAGGTTCATTTTGAGAGTGATGTGGTGAGGTTGGTAATGGATCTTTCAACGTCGGTGTTGGTTTTGGGACGATCACACAATATTGGTGAAAATTTCAGTTCGTGTTCTTAGCGGTGGCATCAAGGATATTAACAGAACGAATAATTTATTACCAAGTGGCATGTGGCCAAGTTAGTTGTGATTAATCGCTTTCGCGTTTCTATTTTAGATATGCTAGTAATTTTTGAGTCTGTGTGTGAACCGCTAGTGGCAATTCATGATTTTGAGTGTGAGGTGCTTCTACATCAACCTTTGATGATGTGAGAGGTCTATTCAGATGTTAATAAAGCTAAATGCGTTCGTTGAGTTAAGGACATGAATTGTGTGAAGTCAACCATGGAGATTAGGTGACTAGTGTGTCATGCCTAAGTGGTGTTGATTGTGATAAGAATGTGTTAAGTTCTTGGGTACGATGATTATCGATGGCTAATTTCGATAATGTGGTTAAGAAAACTTAATCCTTGGGGTAGTGTCATGCTGTAAGCGTGCGACTATTCGATTAAAAATTAGACATGTGTTGGTCATTATTTGAGAATGTGTACTTGACCATAGTTGATAGGGTACTATCATGGGTAAGTGCCTTGATGATTATAGATTGAAACTTGTATCTCCTAAGCTATGATGTGAGTTACTATCCATTGGTGGTGAGTAACTTAAGTATGTAATAATGATTGTTGAAATGACGTAAGAGTGAACCCTAGATAGTCTTCCATGACAAAGTTTAAGAGAATATGATGCAAATTTCGAGGAATAGGATTCGTAGTGATGTTGGTGATGTGGGCTTAGAGACTTATAAGTTATATACGATGTCCTATATCCTGATAGAATCCTTAGTAGTGTCAGCCTATTGTTTGATACGTGGTTCAGGGCATCAACCGTTTGAAAGAAGGTTTTGGGCCTTTATTGGATCTCGAGGAGAGAGTAATAGGTTAGACCTATGATACAGTGTAAATCAAAAGGGAAATGAGATTCTTATTTAAGTGTTATTTCCCATCCTAGCGGCCTAAGTGACGACGGAACGCAAGGAGGTTTCAGCGTGGGTATGATTTAGAAAAGTCATTGGAGTGTCCTTGGAATTGATTGCGGGTGGAATCATTGAGGAATTGAAATCAACTTGTGACACCTTGATGGAGTTACTGATTCAAGTATACCACATGTGGAGACTTGTAGGCTAGTATCTTTGTAAGTACCTAATGGCCAAGAGGAGGATATTGGGAAATCGGTAAGGCATACATACAATAAGAGGATTATAGGTGATGAGATCCCGTTAGGTTTTTAATGACTTTTACATCGGGTTGAGCTTGGTATTCTTTGAGAACCAGTTAAATTCGGTATTATGGAGTGCTAGTCTTCTAATGATGGTCGTATTGATGGTCATGTTATGATATCAGGTTATCGATTAAATTTTATAGATTTGACTAGTGTACACCCGTGGTACTGTCGTTCGAATTGGCATCGATGGGTGATTTAACCTTCTAAGAAAATTAAAAACTTGTGACATGATTGGGCATGAGGTTCGGTTGCCATGGGATGACTAGTGTGGGAAGTGTAATACTTGATTTTAAGGAGTCCTAAGAAATACATTTAGGACTTAGATTGATGATGTCATGTTGGAGACTTAAAAATAACACCCCAGAAGAGATATCGAAGCATGATTACGATATCGACATATGTCGACAATGTGAATTAGAATAACCATGGAAGGAAAATGATTAGTTTTAGCATGTTTTGCCAGACTGGTAAGGATTGGGAAACATAGACGCATGTAGTCATTTCTATCCTTATAGTGATAGTAACGATCGGTGTGGACATCATGTAATTTCGGATTGGGTAGAATCTGGAGATAGGCACAATGACAACCTCGGTTCAGTGGAGGTTATAATAAGGTAAATGATTACCTTAGTTGGGCACTACCTGAGGAGACATTTGGAATGTGACTATAGTACGATAAAGTAAATAGTAACCTAGGTGTGCTAGATTGGTCACTACGTCATGTTAACTCGAGAAATGGACATAGTCGATGTATATAAAAGCGTTGGCAAGTGGCGATTGAGTTCAACGTTTGAGTTTCCAAAGCACAATAGGTTCGTATATCACTTTCATCCCGAGGAGATGATTGGCTCGTGATCCGATTCATCATGGTTGGTGACTTGAGCCAGGGTATAGTCGTACTAGGATCAGGGGAGAATGCTTGGGAGGAGCCGTAGACTTTGAGCGTAAGGCCTTGCCTTTTTTAGATCGTAGTTGTTGCATATGGATGGGATTCCCTCGAAACGGTTGTTTTTTCATTCTGATTCGTTGTGTTCTTTCAATTTCGATAATCCAGGATTGTATTCCTTCGGCTCCGATGGTGGAGAATGACATCCTTCCAATTTTGACAATCTGGTATTGTTCCATGTTAACGATTCAATCATAGCACAACCTAGCTCAGTAAGAGTGCGGATGGACCAGGTATGATCATTTTAACTCAACAACTAGGCGCGCTCTTATTTGAAAAATCCCTTTCTTTGCACAAGTTTTGTGTACGTGTAGTTACGCGTTCTACCGCTTGGTTTACTTGTAGTACCCTTTTCTTTAAAACTAACAACTTTATGGATCGGTCGACATGGAAATTCTAAGCTCTAGTTGTAAAGAGAAGGGTGATGATTTGAGGACATCTTATAGCGTTAGAACTCAAGGAAACATAACTCACAGTATTATTTTGTCATAGTGAGTGGATTGGTGTAATACCCGGGTGAAAGTGTAACACCCTGCTAAATTCTGGTGTCGGCCGCCACCAAAATTTAGCCGGGCGTTAGTAAATTAAATATCATCCTTAGCATGTGACATATATGAGACATCTAAAATTTTAATCCACAAGATAAATGATTTAAATCAATCCCAAACATCAAGAACATCCAACTGATTTAACACGAAAGTACGATTAATTCCATCACATGCAATCTCCGAATATCTCAATTATTACAATAAGTAAAATCGAACCGAAATCTTAAGACAACTTTGGAACCGAAAGGCCCAATAAAACCCAAATATAGTCTCATAATAAATACGACTGAATAGGAGAAGAATCAAATAGCTAAAGCAATAAAATAACTCCAGCTGCACTTCTGAAAGATCACCAATAAATCCTATGGAGCTACTCCAAATACATCCCTGAAAATATTAGTCAACGCATGTGTCAGAGCCAAACCCCTGAGCATGAATACCGGCTACTCCTTTCAATTGGGGTCCTTGAACCCAAACAATAGTGCTATATATATCGACGATAACAATAGAATCTTTTAATTAAAAGAAAAATAATAGTCACCCAAAAGTAAATTTCTAAGTGCCCGCAAGGTTTCTTTCAAATGTGTCACACCAATATTACTTTAATTATCCCACAGTCCCAAAGTATTAATTTAATTAAACTAACCCAGATTATCGTTTATTCTCACTTTATTATTAGGTATAGTGGTCCTCCCGCCTCGGGTGGTTCTCCCACCAAAATACATTATTATAGCGGTCTTCCCACTAAGGGTGATTTTTTCACCAAAATACACATCCCATTGTTATAACCGCCTTCGAACCCGTTAAAACTGTCGGCCCTCGACATATGACAAGGTTCCACTCACACATACATCCCCTTGTCAACTTCGTTGTCTGATCCGTTTTTATCCTGCGATCCTCACGATATGACAAGATTTCACACACGACACTACATAATCGCCCAAGCTGACCCGTTTAAACTGTCGGTCACTGACACATTATGTTGCCAATAAATTTTAATTCCCGTTTTAGTCCTGCGGTATTAATTTCCCAAAATTTCTCATACTCATTATTCAAATTAATTTCCCCCACCCTTAAAAGTGATGTGAAAATCCTAAAAATACTCCTTGTTCCCAAAACACAATTTCGTCCTATCCTACGTAAAGGATGATTATAAAAATTTCACTCCACCTAGATATCAATCATAGGTTATCATAACAGCAGTATAATATAGAGAATTATCCCCCACCCCAATTTATATAACCCGCATAGACTCATACTAACTAGTCCCATACCTAATTAGCATAAATCACAACTAAGGCCCACTTACTAGTCTCATACCTAACAAGTGTACTATAACAAGGGGTGAAAACCAATTACCTACAATACCCAACATTCTCGAGATATTCAAAATCATAATATTTCATAAGTGATACAATCAACAATTTATAATAATATTCTCAACAACACTAAATTTTCAAATAATTAATTTTAAATCTAAACAGGGGGAAAACCAAGAACACATAATTATTGTGATTTTTTGAATCATGATTACTCGCAAATTCCATCTTAGCTATTATTTTTCTAGCACAAGTAATTTAGTTAATTTAGGATTTTTTTCACGAAACCTCCAAATTAAATTTCCAAGGGCTCCTCTACATGCATATGCCCATAACATAACCGACTACCCAAGTACAACCCGAGGAACAACAAAGTTATAATTATTTGGTAGCGTTAATAATTTAAACAAAACAGTCCCGAAATTTGTTTTAAAAAAATATTATGTTCATAATTTATTTTAGAACACATGAGTTTAGTGGAGGCTACAATCAAGGCACATAACACTAAGGGAAAAAATAGGATAAACATGCCTGTGATTAGATGTAGAAATTGACTAGAGATTTGAGTTCCCCTTGAAAAATTGATCAAAAATCCCTCTTGAACCAACTTGGAATATATATGTTTATGCCTTCAAAATGGAGCTTGAAAATTGGTTTTAATGGAGGTTAGGGCTAAGTGTATATAAATAGGAGATGAATTAAAATATGTTGGCTGCCAAAACATGGTGCCGAACATTGCTTCAAAAATGGTCAAAAATGGTTGCCCACCATCCCTTTAAGTAGGGCAACAAAATGATTAAAGTTTTGAAAAAAAAGTCTGGCCGAACCAAAAAATTACCTAAATTGGGTTTGAATGACATTTTATGAAAATGTCGAAGCAGGGAAAGTTGCTCAACATTAAATTTTGAGCCGGTATGATGATTTTCTGTATTTTCTGAGCACTTTTATTTTTTTGAATAAAATAATGATATTTTATTTATTTATTCATTTTTTTGACTTTTGACCCCATGGCACTCTTAGGCCTATTTTTATCATCCAATAAATATGGTCAAATTATTTTTAACCCCAATAAAACGTCCTACAAAAATCCCGCAAGTTCGCGTCCTGCGCGACACATGCTGACGAAAGTCACGTTATATGAACCATGACCGTGTCACAATCATTCCTTGGAATTTTTGTATCAAAATTAACCAACATATTTATTTAATCAAAATCATTAAATTCAAAATTTTTATTTTTCTCGAATATTTTTTTTTTTTTAAAAATACTCATTAAAAAATCCAGGTTGTTACATACTTCCCCTCTAACAAGAAATTTCGTCCTCGAAATTCAGCAAAACTAAATGCGCAACAAAAACCAAAGTTCACAAGTCTACCATAGCGTACTATAATTTTTCGCCCATACACCTAATTCTACCCAAGTAAAAAAATATGAATACTATACATATAACACGCAACAAAAATATTTTTACGTACCGATCCACTACTTAGCCACGTCGTGGCTCCTGCAGTGCCTGATCCTCTCGATGCTGAAGTAGGTAGCACCTTCCATAACCAGTGTTGGTTGGTGCTGCAGCTGCTCCCTATGCACCAGGCGCTGCTGGTGCTGCTGGCGCTCCCTGAACGCCTATCGCCGCCAGTGGTCCTAGTGCTCCCCGCATTACGGGAGCTACCGGTGCTGGAGGCCATTGGCTTTGCTGGCCTTGAGTAACGGGACTGTGCCGGGCCTCTCTCTCGTTACACTTATTCTATCTATGTCCCACTTTCCCATGAATGAAACAAGTAGCTTGAAAAGGCTCTGAATTCCTATTCCAATTTTGTTCCCCGTGACGACCCTGCCTCTGATTCTCCTGGTGAATATTATTGTTCTGCTGTCCTTGGTTCGGCCTCTGCCTCTTCCATGCTTGATCATTGCGATCCTTGTTGTCTCCTCCCTAACCCTCTGTCTCTTGCCTTTTTCCCAATTTCTTCTGATGGTTTATTTTCTCCTGCTAATGTAACAATGCGACATTACTTGGGAGAAAGCAGTGTATGCCGGATTTCCCAAAATCATTTGCTTGATGGGCCATGACAACCCTTTCCTGAAGCACTCCATCTTTTTACTCTCAGTATCTACCTCCTCCGGTATGAACATATATAAATTAGTGAACTCTTGTTCATACTCGACAATTGATTTTGAATGTTGGTCTAACTCCAGAAATTCTATTTTCTTTGCACTCCTGATAGCATATGAGAAGTAGTTGTTGAACCTAATTTGAAACTCAACATAACTCAATTGAACTCGCTCCTCCGATGTGGTGGTGCTCTCCCACCACTGTAAGGCATTCCCCGACAACTTAAATGTTGCTAACATATGCTTTTGCACCTCCGTGTATTCCACTAATATCAAGTGTCGCTCCATGTCCCTTCTCCATTGGTGAGCGACCGTAGGATAGGATCCTTCGGTAAAGGAAGAAGGATTCCGCTTGAAAATGCTGGTCCTCCTTTGTCCCAATTTGACATGGGTGTTCCATGCTGTTGGGGTCCTATTGTAACCCCTCTCTGTCTCCTGATTTCAATACCGGCCACTGTGGCCTCTCACATAATTTCCGCTGGTGCCTCGGCATCTAGAATAATCTGCCTCTTTCCCTCCTGAACTGCCGGACCAAAAACAGACTCCTCTCTCCTACAACCATTTCCCCAAGTGTTCGTCATCTTAAAAGATAGGAACAACCATCATGAGACTCAGAAAAACTAAGAGTACAAATCATCGAAAATAAAAGATAAGCAACGCGGAAGCTAACGGATACATAACCTACGAGACCTAAGACCTTTCTTGGACACCATCTGTAACATCCTGCTAAATTCTAGCGTCCGCCGCCACCAAAATTTAGCCGGGCGATAGTAAATTAAATATCATCCTTAACATGGGACATATATGAGACATCTAAAATTTTAATCCACAAGATAAATGATTTAAATCAATCCCAAACATCAAGAACATCCAACTGATTTAACACGAAAGTGCGATCAATTCCATCACATGCAATCTCCGAATATCTCAATTATTACAATAAGTAAAATCCAACTGAAATCTTAAGACAACTTTGGAACCGAAAGACCCAATAAAACCCAAATATAGTCTCATAATAAATACGACTAAATAGGAGAAGAATCAAACTACTAAAGCAATAAAATAGCTCCAGCTGCACTTCCGAAAGATCACCAATAAATCCTATGTAGCTACTCCAAATACATTCCTGAAAATATTAGTCAACGCATGTGTCAGAGCCAAAGCCCTGAGCATGAATACCGACTACTCCTTTCAATTAGGGTCCTTGAACCCAGACAATAGTGCTATATATATCGACGATAACAATAGAATTTTTTAATTAAAAGAAAAATAATAGTCACCCAAAAGTAAATTTCTAAGTGCCCTCAAGGTTTCTTTCAAATGTGCCACACCACTATTATTTTAATTATCCAATAGTTTCAAAGTGTTAATTTAATTAAATTAACCCGAATTATCGTTTATTCTCACTTTATTATTAGGTATAGCGGTTCTCCCACCTCGGGTGGTTCTCCCGCCAAAATACATTATTATAGCGGTCTTCCCGCCAAGGGTGATTTTTCCACCAAAATACACATCCCCTTGTCATAACCGCCGTCGGACCCGTTAAAACTGTCGGCCCTCGACATATGACAAGGTTCCACTCACACACACATTCCCTTGTCAAGTTCGCTGTCTGATCCGTTTTTATCATGCGATCCTCACGGTATGACAAGATTCCAGACACGACACGACCTAAATCGCCCAAGCTGACCCGTTTAAACTGTGGGTCACTGACACATTATGTCACCAATAAATTTTAATACCCGTTTTAGTCCTGCGATATTAATTTCCTAAAATTTCTCGTACTCGTTATTCAAATTAATTTCCCCCACCCTTAAAAGCGATGTGAAAATCCTAAAAATATCCCTTGTTCCCAAAACACAATTTCGTCCTATCCTACGTAAAGGATGATTATAAAAATTTCACTCCACCTAGATATCAATCATAGGTTAGCGTAACAATGGTATAATATAGAGAATTTTCCCCCACTCCAATTTATATAACCCGCATAGACTCATACTAACTAGTCCTATACCTAATTAGCATAAATCACAACTAAGGTCCACCTACTAGTCCCATACCTAACAAGTGTACTATAACAAGGGATGAAAATCAATTATCTACAATACCCAACGTTCCCGAGATATTCAAAATTGTAATATTTCATAAGTGGCACAATCAAAAATTTATAATAATATTCTCAACAACACTAAATTCCCAAATAAATGATTTTAAATCTAAACAGGGAAAAAATCAAGAACACATAATTATTGTGATTTTTCGAATCATGATTACTCGCAAGTTCCATCTTAGCTATTATTTTTCTAGCACAAGTAATTTAGTTAATTTAGGATTTTTTTCATGAAACCTCCAAATTAAATTTCTAAGGTCTCCTCTACATGCATACGCCCATAACATAATCGACTACCCAAATAAAACTCGAAGAACAATACATTTATAATTATTTGGTAGCGTTAATAATTTATACAAAACAGTCCTGAAATTTATTTCTTAAAAATATTATGTTCATAATTTATTTTAGAATACATGAGTTTAATGGAGGCTACAATAAAGATATATAGCACTAAAGAAAAATAATAGGAAAAACCTTCCTCTGATTAGATGTATAAATTGACTAGAGATTTGAGTTCCCCTTAAAAAATTGATCAAAAATCCCTCTTGTACCAACTTTGAATATATATGTTTATGCCTTCAAAATGGAGCTTGAAATTTGGTGTTAACGGAGCTTAGGGCTAAGTGTATATAAATAGGAGAGGAACTGAAATATATTGGCTGCATAAATATGGTGTCGAAAGTTGCTAAAAAAATAGTCAAAAAGGGTTGCCCACCAGCCCTTTAAATAAGACAACAAAATGATTAAAGTTTAGAAAAAAAAGGTCTGGACGAACCAAAAAATAACATAAATTAGGTCTAAATTACATTTTATGGAAATTTCAAAGAAGGGAAAGTTGCTCAAAATTAAATTTTGAGTCGGTATGGTTATTTTTAGATTTTTCTGAACACTTTTATTTTTTTGAATAAAATAATAATATTTTATTTATATATTAATTTTGTTGACTTTTGACCCCATGGCACTCTTAGGCCTATTTTTAGCATCCAATAAATATGGTCAAATTATTTTTAACTCCAATAAAACGTCCTACAAAAATCACGCAAGTTCGCGTCCTGCACGACACATGCTGACAAAAGTCATGTTATATGAACCATAACCGTGTCACAATCATTCCTTGAAATTTTTGCATCAAACTTAACCAACATATTTATTTAATCGAAATTATTAAATTTAAATTTTATTTTTCTCGAATATTTCAATTTTGTTTAAAAATACTCATTAAAAAATCCGGTTTGTTATAGAATGTTCCATAGTTAGATGCCTAAAATGATGCTAGGGTCATAAAAGGATCCCGTGGAAGGTGTCAATTGGACGCATGATTTGGGTCTTAGTTGCATTATCTCTCCTCGAGGTGAGAGACTATTGATGCGAGGTTAGAATCAAGTTCAAGTGAATTTGCATAGTCATGAAG
Source organism: Sambucus nigra (assembly GCA_949130495.1). NCBI lineage: Eukaryota > Viridiplantae > Streptophyta > Magnoliopsida > Dipsacales > Adoxaceae > Sambucus > Sambucus nigra. Next base: position 487,637,431 of record OX422218.1, on the reverse strand, counting down.
ACCCGAGCATTCGAGGGAACAAATTTTGTTGTCCTAAGATTGAAATAATTTACAATGATGGATTGGGTTTTAGTTATATGTCGTTTTTCTCTTTGATGAGTGTCGATCACTTGAGAGCGTTGCCTCAATAGAGGCACCAATATGCTTGGGTGTCAGCAAAGAGGCATTTGGACTTGATTGAGAGTGCTCATCGAGCAAGTGGAGACTTGAGGACTGTTATGTAATTTTGATGGCTAGCTTGATGGAGAACGTTAGGATATGTATCATGTCGAGTTCTTTGGTGACAACCCCTTGTGAAAGGGTGTACGATGACTTTTTAGTGATTGACGATTTCAGTGACCTGGTCGTGAAACATTTATATGATTTAGAATAAGAGTTGATAACCCTGGGAATTTGAGGGATTGACGCGTCAATAATTTTGAGGAAGAAATTACCTAAGGAGGGAAGAATGTAACATCTGCCCCAGCGATTTTGATCGTACTTGTATGATTTGGTGATTTGGTATGACCAATTGGGCTCTAGGCTTGTTGAGGTGGACCATAAGTCAAATTTGGGAAATGTAGTAGCCCTGACGCAATTAGATTGGTGTGTTTATGGCCTAAAGTTTATTGAAGGAAATTATAAGTCGTTCGAACGAGGGTCATTCTCATTTGAACGAGGTTCGAACAGGCTTCTGATTGCTTGAAAAATGGTCAATTTCCCATTGCCTTTGGAATCTTGTTATGAGGGTTGGTTCGAACAAAATCACCTATCGTTATAACGAGGTGTCCTTTCTTGTTCGAACGAGGTGCTACGCATACCCATAGTTAACCTAGTTTTTGACCTCGTTAGATAGTTCGTTCGAACGAGTAAGGTTCTTATTCGAATGAAGCCCAATGTCGTTCGAATGATCGCATCTGAACTTTTAAAAAGCGTGTTGCCCTTATGTGCTATCTCATTTTGGGTACTTGGATTGAGAGCCTCTGATGTTTTAAATCGTGTATAATATGTGGGGAATGAATTTTTAATTCATTTTGTCGGTCTTTGTGAGGTTTTTAGAAGAGAGAGGGTGGGTCTGCTTCCCCACCATTTTCCACCAGCATTTCCCCCCCTCCCTCTCTAAGTTTTAAGTGTTCATATCCTTCCGAAAGTTTTTCCCACCTTAGCCACACCTTTCCACCACTTTGAAACACCATTCTACACCACATGTTCAAGCAATATGTTTTTTTTATGGACATGTTGTTGGAGGTTTTTAAAGAAGAAGAAGAAGAAGAAAGTATGGAGTTTGAAGTTTTTTTTTATGGAGCATTCAAGGAGACAAGCTTTGTGGAGCTAGAGAATGTCTTTTAGGCCACCTTATGAGGTGGGAGGTTGCCATCTTCTTGTAACACCCCGCCTAATTAAATACCAGGTGATCATTCCTTTATTAAATTAACATCAAGGTGAACGGTTGGTTCATTCTCAGTATCACTGTCGTGAAATAATATTTCCAATTTGAACACCCAAAATAATTAAACTAAGTGTCAAAACCATTTAAAACCTCATTTTCCCTTTATTAAATACCAATAAAAAACTTTTTAATACCCAACAGTTAAGAATTACATAAATACTAAGAATGGCAATTTACACATAAGAATTAAACCATCTATATAATCCAAACCAAGTTTAAGAACCATAAATGAAATCATCCTGACAAGAGTTAACTCCCAAGGAGCATTGAATACCGAAAATATAAATGAACATAAATTATTGACAATATTTAAATGGAATAGGAAATCGGGCGACACATGACCTAACTATGAAGATCTAAAGTAGGAACTGATTCAATGACGAAGTCGTCTAAAGCAAGGGCCTGCAACTCCCACATAAACTGCAGCACGTCCAATCCAAAGAACCTAAGCATGAATCCCCTGTGGCTGGGCACCTGTAATACATACATATATATACAAGAGAGAAAGAAATGATAGAAAACGGGTCAGATCCCGAGTGTAAAACAGTTTTAAAATAGTTTAGCAAGTATTTAAAATGATTACTAGTTAATATCACAACCATGTTAGTATGCGACACTCTCTTGAGAATCATCATCTTTCATCTAGTGTGCACTCCTACCGTACCTCTAGGACATCCTAACTATAGTTCCCACTCTAACTAGATTAACCACATGTATCCATTCTTTATAGCCCAAATTATTCCCACGTATTAACCTTATAATACATATAATGATGTTATAAACACACACACACACACACACACACACACACACACACACATATATATATATATATATATATATATATATATATATATATATATATGTGATGATATCTACTATGTGGCTAAAGTAGAAATGGAAGATAGTTATGTATGAAAACACTTAGATGATATCTACATACATAACTATCTTACATTTCTACTTTAGCCACATAGTAGATATCATCACATGTATATATATATATATATATATATATATATATATATTTATTCACTATATTATATATATACTATACTGCACCCCGAGACACAGTTGCGGTGCTGCATTACTCTGCTATCTTGTCCCAATACACCATGTCGCTGTATAGGGGACTATAGGTTCGGTAGAGATTCCTAGAACCACAAATATCAGCACAAAAATTGGAGACGAACATAGTTCTCATACCCACGGGTCACGCACATACCTACGTTCCCATAGTCAGCGGAGTTATCAACTCACCGATAAGTCTTTCATAGTCCTATGTTCTCGAGCGACAAATAAAAAATTCCATCAATTCATCAGGACATGACTGCCTTCATGCGCAAACCTCCCATCGATGGCAAGTAGGCTAGGTATGTCATACACAGATACATAATATATGCACAATCACAAAGTCATACATATAAATATTCATATGTTCTAAATTAGGTTTGCCCACGACCCATAATTGTTATTATCCATTCTCAACACGAATTTTACTCAATTATTTCTCATAACGGATTCGTCTCTTTTATTCCCATTTATTATTTACTTCGTTCTTACTTCTCATCTCTTGAAGTATTTTTCTCACTAAGTATAAATTTCAGTAGGTATACCCTCACTTACCTTCTAGTCTAAATCTTTCACGAGTCTCAATATTTTACTAAACGTACGCACAATTCCCAATGTATAAATAACTCCCCGTTAACCCAAAATTTCATCTCATATTAATTTCACACAACTGAGTCTACCTAGACCCTATTGGTCATCTTCATAACCCATTATACTCTATCAATGATAATCATGGGTTCCTAAGCATTTTAACTGGACTAAACAAAAAGGGATAAAATATGCAATTTTCCAGGAGGGGTCGATCGATCGAGTAAAGGGGGTCGATCTATGATCCGATCGATCGATCGATGTTCTTGAGTCGATCGATCGATCAAGCAGTTCTTGCCCAGTTTTCTGCAATATTCAACCTACGGGTTCAACCATTTTAACCCCTCCAAACCTCTATAATTTCATCCCAAACTCCCATCAAAGTAATCCAAGTGTATAAGCAATGTACATAAACAAGTTCTAACGTAACAACATCAATAAATCCTCAACGAATTAATCAAAAAGGGGTTTAATCTCAAATCTCTTTATAAAACCAAATTTTGCATGAATAATCACCACCCTCTAATTTAATCCAGATTTTCTTCCCAAATATTATAATAAATCCATGGGTAATCCTCTACATATGATCAAGATTTTAGACTACATGGATTCTCCCTACAACATATATGAATTTTCTTCCAAAACATATAATTCTTCAATTAGAACATATGATTTTCATTCCTAGACAAACATGTAAGGTATATTAACTTGGAAATTAGGAAGATAGATATTTGCCTGGGATTCAAGGATTTAATTTGTTGATGAAAATTATATGGATGCGTTCCTCATCATGCGATCTACATTTTGGTGGTGGTGGCGGTGCAATCGGGTGAGTTCTAAGCCTTGGATTGATTGAAAAACTCTTCACCTTCTTCTCTAATCACTTCACCTTCTTCTCTAATGGCTGGCTTAGGCTTTGTGTTTGTTAACCCCAAGAGACAACTCTAAATGGCTAATAAATACTAAGAAAATTCGTGGGTTTAATTACCCAAAAATACCAAATGTCTAAAATACCCTGCCGGGGTGTCAATTAGGCCTAAAAACGCCCCGAGACCCAAACTAAACCCTGAGTACACTTTTCTGACTATCTCGACCCTTCCGGACACTTTGGCGCACTCAAAACGACTATACGGATGACTTATTATTTATTCATTTTAGTCCTGACACGACACAGGCGCGTCCGGAATTAAATTTCCATAATTGTCATTTTATTCACTCGTGACAATTTTAATAAAATCAATCTCATATATTACTCTTCTTATCCAGTAATATTCAGCAAATTCCCAGTAATTACTAACTCCCGTCACACTAGTAAATAGTTAAAATAAAATGCCGGATTAATATTAAATTAATATCTCAATTTAAATTTAATAAATCCCCAATTTTAAAAGCCATAAAAATACGGGGTATTACATACTTCCCCCCTAATAACGGAATTTCGTCCCGAAATTCGGAAAAATAAAGCGTAACTGGTAAGGACAACTCCGGGTATTAACCTCACTTCTCATGTAATTTCCGTCGTACCACTCATACTGTACATTACCGAATACCCCCACTAATGTTATACTCCAAGCCTTACCATTTAGTTTAAATTATCTTGAGTTAAACTTTACCCAATCCTTCTTATGCCATCCTAATGGCAAAATTATGGGAGTAACGATACTAAGTCATCAAACAACTAAATCTGGAAGTCACAACTTCTACTTTCATTAACCTCAAGAATACTTACTGTGACACAAACATGGAAAATACTACAATCAAACCATCCAGGGCGCCCATACACCCAATGTGTGCACATTCTATCATAAGGTCTAAATGAATGTGATTCCTCTGTAAGGTTACCCTTAATTAACTGACTACCTAGTTTATTAGCCGTATTGCTATGATTTCCACATTCTCATTTGGCGTTTCATTATCCTCAAATCATGCTACAACTCATAACTCTCTGATTAATATAAATATATACATATAATGGCAAAGGTTATAAAATCATATTCTAAAGTCCTAACTTACTTCGACTCCCAACGTTCTTTAGTTTCATGCGTGGGGTGTCTCGCAGAGCGAAATCCAAACAAGGAACCCCCCCGATACACTACTA